>OV702284.1:249633237-252033237 GCA_916181665.1 Avena sativa | reverse complement strand
ACACCGCACCGCCCCTACCTTCGCCCATGCCAATAGCCGTCTGTACCATCGCCCCCGACGAGCTCACCGTGCGCCCCGTCGGTCCCCTCGCTCGACTATAAATAGAGGACTCCCCCGCTCGAATTCTTCACACCATTCTACTCCCCTCTCATCACTGATCGTGCCACACCGTTCCCGGAGCAAGGCGAGCAGCGCATCGCCGGAATTTCATCGGAGCCCGCCGCCTCTGGAGAAGAAGGGCGCCATCGATTTCGTCCACCCCAGGAGCTGCCGCGACCACCCCTGAGTTTTCCGTCGTCGACTTCGTCGTTCGCCCGCCTCGCCGACCCTCGCCTGCACCCCGGTGAGCCCCCAGCAACCCCCACTGGCCGCGCTAGGTTTCTGTCTCGCCGGCGTTGCTCAACGTTGACGATGACTCCCAGCCGTTGGATTAGAATCAGATCGAACGACCCACGTTGCCCCGTACCGCTTCGCACCCCCTATCTCACGGACGCGTGGGGACACCCACTTAAGCAGCCCGCGGGAGCACTGCGCTTAGCAGGCCGGCCCGTTAACTTTTCCCGCGCAGCCCAGTTATTTGAATTAAACTTTTTCTATTTTATTTCAAACTCACTTCTGTACCCAACTTCAAAAATCAACCCAGATCGATTCAGTGCACCAAATCGAATGAAACCAATTTTGTTAGAAAGGTCTGGAAATTCTGAATCCAGTCCCGTTGGATTCAAGTCATGTGGATCTATAGATCACCCATGGTAAAAATAACAAGGCAGAAGCTTTTCTGCATTCAAACATTTTTCAAATTTAAACCATAATAGATTCTGAGTTGATTCCAACTCTCAAAAATCACATTTAACCATACCTTTCAGAATAGATAAATATATATATGTTTACTTGCAGAAATAATGTTCAAGTAATAACAGAATGCCCCATAGGCATTTCTAGTCACTTTATTTAATTAAAATAAAAGGGTAAAACCTTATTAAATTGTGACACCACTTTAAATCATATTCCCATGGACTAAAATATGTGGTGATGACATGTGTCAACATGATCCCATGTTTGGTTTGGAGAATATTAAATCTTAAGTAGTTTTTCAATGAGTAGAAATTACTTTTCTAAAAATAAAAGGAATTAAACCAAGCCTTAATCTTGTAATGTTAGATATGATGTTAGATCATCTATAGGACCCTTGTTTGTGATGAATGCAAGTAGTTAAGTATTGATTGGTGATTGTGTACATCGTATTTATTTATAGACGCTAGTACCGACGAAGGATACGAGGAGGAAGGAGGATTCTATGAAGAAGAAGCCGAGGAGAACTTCAACCACCACTCTGCACAAGGCAAGCCTAATACTACTAGTGAATGTGCAAGCTAACCCTTGCAAGATACTCTACTGATGCAACAAACCACTATTTGTTACCATACCAACTATATGCCTTAAGCATATGTGATTATACTCACTTGATAAACCAATCCTAGTTTTACTTGCAAGCTTATTATTTTATTTCTTTATCAAAGCTCTTACCTAGATTTTACCTAAGTAAATGGTAGATACTAGAAGGATACTTGAAGGTTGCATAAAGAGCATGAAATTTGGCCTAAGTTAGAAACCTTGATATCAGCCTAAGAAATAAGGTTGTACTTAATTGAAACTCCACTAGTCCACCACCCCTCATTAGTACTTACCCCCACTTGTAGATGCTAGTGCTAAGCATAAAACTTGATCAACTTTATATGGGAATACTTGGTGGAAAAATGGTTATGAAAACCTTGGAATGATGGATCATTCTATTGAAATGTTTTGGACATGTGTTCTGAACACCTGATGATTTTGGTGATGAAAATGTTGAGGCATGAGCCTTAGCCCCTTTATAAAACTGATGGTTGTCTGGATGCGATACCATTCCAATTTTATCGTACAACCACAATACCCGAAGATTGGGTAGGGCTTGACTGGAAACTTATATACCTTAGTATTAGTTCCCTCACGGCCAAGGTCTGAGCTGAGGCTACCTTGTGAAGATTGTCCACATGTGCAGTACCCAAGATGACAGTTGGTCATGGTTGGGAGGCCAAACTCACAGGAGAGGTGCTTATACTAGGGCGTGTAATTGAAAGGTTAGGATTGATTATCCGCATACTGAGTATGGTGAATTCAGGATTTGTTCCTGACGGATGTATCGAATGTTGTGGTGAAAGTGTACAATCTCTGCAGAGTGTCAAACTATTCGAATAGATGCGTCCGCGGTTATGGACAGTTGGAGTGGCCATACTGTTCCCCCGTCAGACTTTTCAAAATGACTTGTGAAATGAATTGAGACTTTGACTTGACCACAACAGGGTTATGACATGAGTTACAAGATCCCACTTAGGTGTTATAAAACTTCAACTAGCATTTGTTGCTCCTAAACTTAGTAGAGATAAATCTAGCTTTTTGCAAAATAACCCTAGAGCCTAGTGCCCTATTATCCAAAAACCCCTTTACCTGTTAGTATTAGTTTGCGAGTACTTAAAGAGTACTCATGGCTTTGTCCCTGGATATTCCCATGGCCAGACTATGAAGAGGAGTATCTGGAGGATGGACCCCAGGAAGGTTACGACAACTAGGATCATCTCCCATCGTCAGCATTGCCTGTGACCCCGAAGATGGAGCTTCGCCCCCGCTACCGTTATTATTATGTATTCCGCTGCTTGATGTTGTATTAAGAACTGGATCATGAGATCCCTATTTGTGTAAGAACTTATGTACGGTTTGTAATGGATGATGTACTATGGTATTCAATTCTGTTATGTCTCGCAAAAATGGTAATCCTGGGATTGCGATGTATGGCATAACAGGCATCTGGGATTAAAAATCCGGGTGTTAACAAGAGGTACCAGTTCCCACTACCGCCTTGCCACTACCGATGGCATCCTTAGCCGGAGCTTCAGCCATTTATAGAGCAGTGCTCTCCTGCGTCGCATGTTCGTCGACAACAGCGAGTTCGGTAGAGGCGCCAGAATCCACTTCCATGGCGGAAGGGCCTGGTGCCTCCTAGGCTTGAGAACTTGTCAGGGCAGAGGAAGGCTTGACGGCAGGAGTAGCAGGGGCGATGGCGGGGGAGGAGTCACGATGCAGCATATCCTTGATATTTCTAGAAGTCCCCAAAGTCTTGGAGGTCTTCTTGAGGCTGGTCGTGGCTTTCTTCCTGAAACGTGCAAAGTGCATAAGTACAGGAACAAGACAGGTAAAATAAGACAATGTCGGAGAATCAGAAGCTTACACTAATGGGGGTGCTTTGGCAAAAATCTCGGTGGATCTTTTCTTTTCCGCCTCCAGGGCGGCGGTAGTCTTTTTGGAGGCTCCACCCTCCGTCTTCTTATTCTTGCCTCCGTCGGCAGCATCAGAGGTGGAGCTCTTCCGCTTTCGCGCCAACGGGACATCATCGTCGGACACGACCGTGATTTCCTTCATCTTTGGATCGTAGATTTGGGCAGCCAGGTTGTCCTCATCTAGATCGCTAAGCTGTTAAGTTAGAAATCACCGCGTTAGATAAGATGGTATTGGCAAGACGGGGAAACTGGAGCATATGTCGTACATAGAAAATACATATCTACCTTTGGGAACTTGTCGTCTACAAACATGTCGTAGGTGATGGTGAAGCCACGCTTCTTATCCTTCACCTTGACGATGTCCTTCAGGCAGAGCTTGACGGAGTCGCTCGAGAAGTTATCCACGGAGATCCAGAGGGTATCCCTTCGATCACTGGTATACTCGTGCATGAACTTCGCGTAGTGATGAAGAGGTTGGATTCGCCTGATGAACCAACACATGGCCAGGTCCAAGCCGGTCAAACCCGTCTCTACGAACCATTCGATCTGCCTTATTGCGCGAGAAGCGTCGAGGTCGGAGGGAAGGGAGGCATGGGATCTCCATGTGGAAACTTCAGCGACGGCTCCATCCGCAAAGTCCGGGTACGTTACTTCTCGGCCCGCCAAAGGAATGTCGGGGCCATAGAAGTACGTCCGCTGCCAGTTTTTGTAGGACTCGTGGCCGACGATGTCAGGGAACCGCCGGCCAGGTCGAATCTGGAAGCTTATGGTGCCGCAGTTCCTAAGCTCCTCCCTACTATGTCCGGCTTCACGTTTGACGGTGAAGAAGTACACGAACAAGTCTAACCTAGGCCTAATCCCTAGGTAACCCTCACAAAGTGCTGCAAAGTTGCTAAGCACTAAGATGCTATGGGGGGAGAGGTTATGGGGTTGAACCTTGTAGTGGTTCAAGACGGAAAGGAAAAAGTGGGAGATGGCCAGGGAAACGCCGCGTACTAGTTGAGCCTTGAGGTACACCTTTTCTCCGGCTTGGGGAGAGGTGTCACCTCACCGGCCGGCGCCGCCCGCTAGGCGAGCCCCTCCGTCGCGGGGAGGTAGCCTTCGGCAACCATCTCTTGGATGTCGCGGTCGGTGATGTCCGAGCCACGCCAGTCACCCTTGTGCGAGTCTGGCTCTTCTTCCAGTGGCTCTAGCGCCGCCAGATTATGGTCGCCGCCGGTGGTTTCAATCACCGCCGATGCGGGGATGACCAGGCCCTCTGGGGGCACGACGACGGAGCTCGCCGGCTTCGCCGCGGCTTCGCTCGACGCCGCCATCGATAGGGAGGAGCTGCTACTGGCCATGGAGTGTTGGAAGAATGCGACTGTCGCAGAGGGAGGCTAGGGTTTTCGAGGTTTCTCGCGGAGAGCTCGAGGAGGCGTGCAGCTAGAGGAAGAAGATGATGACACGAGAGGAATGAGATAAAAATTGGAAAGTGTCCCACGGTTACTATTTATCATGCTTTGCGTCAAGATTCGTGCAGCTAATCGGACGGTTGCCGCGTAGACGACGTGTCCGTGAACGTGTGCGGTAATTTCGCCACGTCTCCAACCGCCGCCGCCAACGGTTCGTATCGCTCGCGCGGGAAAATCGGATATGATTGTGTTCTCTGCATGTGTGAGTTACAAGGCATTGCTGACCTAATCCTACGTCGTCCTAGCTGACACAGGTAGATGAGCCATCGCATCGAAGATTCCGGCGTGGGCGGATTTAATCCGACTACGGAAGAGTACGATGGAAGATTCAGTATTTCTCCGGCTTACAAATCAAAGACGGAGAAAACCTTGCAGGGTTCTTTGGGAGAACTACAAGATGTTGCTTGACGACCTGCCGACATCCATCTAGACGGAGCATTCTATGTGAAGAGGCAAGACGGCGCAAGATCTCGGAGTTTTCCGGCGGCTGCTGTTGGGGATATGCTATATGGGTATCCTTATAGCGTGTCTCTTATCCGACTAACTCGGGTGGCCCATAGTCGGTAGCATGGCCTATGGCCTGCTGGGCAGCCCAGTTAGGCGGATCCAGAAGGGAGGCCCATGCCGGATAAAGGAAGGCTACGGTGGAGTCACCAGCGTACCCGAAGCCTTGGAGTGCAAGATACACAAGACTAGTAATAGACGGTGTAGGACTCTGTAACCTGTCCGGCTAGGACTTTTCCCTGTAACCCTAGGACCTGGCGACTATATAAGTCGGGCCTATGGGAGCCTTTAGGGCACAATCTCATACAACTTCGCACAGCGAACCTATCTCTGTAACTCGGTGTATTGCCTTTATAGTGATTTATAGCAGGAGTAGGATTCCGCCATCGTTGTGGGATCTAAACCTAGGTAAGCTGTGTTACCTCGTACCCGTCAACCGTCCGCATTACCCCACGTCTCTAAACATGCACTGTGAGGACCCCTCCATGGCGTACTCGTCGGCAATACCACGACAATAACTTATGCTCCATATACCATGAAATAAGGGGTGTAGCTAGTAGATTTGTTGGGTGTAATTCGTAAACTCCATAGCATAGATGGCAATTCTTACGCCTAGGCTTCGGCTGCTCTATGTAGTGGTGCCTCAAGTCGTGGCTTGATTCCCTACAAAATTAATCCATTGGCTCGCTCAACCTGACCATTGGACTGTGGATGTGCCACAGATGCAAGGTCAAGTCGGATGCCCTTCTCCCAACAATAAGCTTCCACTTCTCTGAGTGACAAGTTGTTGCCGTTGTCGGTGATAATGCTATGTGGGAGACCAAATCTCACCACTAGATCCCGGACAAACGTAAGGGCAGTTGCCCCGTCGAGCTTTCAAATGGGTCTAGATTCTATCCATTTGGTGAATTTATCAACTGCTACTAGCAGATGCATAAACCCACATGGTGTCGTCTGCAACAAACCAACCACGTCCAGCTCCCAGGCTGCAAACGGCCAAGTTATTGGTATTGTTTGCAATTCATCAGCGGGAACATGTGGTTGTCGGGCATAATACTGGCATCCCATGCATGTCTCAACCAGCTTGTCGGCGTCCGCCTTCGCGGTCAGCCAGTAGAATCCTTGCCGAAAGGCTTTAGCAACCAACGATCGGGGAACGGCGTGATGCCCGTAATCTCCAAGATGGATTTCACGGAGGATTTCAATACCTTCCTGCTGGGAAACACACTTGAGGTATACACCAGTGGTGCTTCTTTTGTACAGCTGTCCATTGATTATGATATAGCCCTTTGCTCGACGTACTATTTGCCGTCTTTCGACCTTGTCGTCGGGCAAAGTTCCGTGTATGAGATATTCCATGAACGGTTTTGTCCAAGCCGGAGGGACCTTTGCCATCATGTGAACAAAAGAGTCTGCTCTGTCCGGGTTGTCTATGTCTACTCCCTTCACGGATGGTGTCCGTAGATGCTCCAGGAAAACTCCAGGCGGAATTCGTTTGCGCCCTGATCCAAGCTTAAACAGTAGATCAGCCGCCTCGTTCTGCTCCCTAGGTACATACTTGACTTCGTAGCCCAAGAAGCTCTTGGCTATCCCGTCCACTTCGTCTCGATATGCCTCCATCATAGGGTTCCGCGCGTTCCAGGTGCCAGCCACCTGCTGGGCAACCAAGTCGGAATCTCCACAGCAAACTATGCACTTGATGCCAATATCCTTGGCTACGCGTAGTCCGTGAATGAGTGCTTCATACTCCTCCATGTTGTTCGTAGCCTCGAAGTGGTTCTGCGGAACGTAGTGTAGCTTTTTCCCAGTTGGTGACTGCAGCAGTACACCAGCCCCCGAGCCGTTGAGTAGCTTTGATTCATCAAAGGGCATCACCCAATATTTTGGCTCCGGCATTGGGGTAGCATCTAGCATCTCCGTCCAATCTGCGATAAAATCCGCCAAGGCTTGTGATTTGATAGCGTCGCGTCTCTTGTAGGTAATCTCGAAGGCGGCAAGTTCAATGCCCCACTTCCCGACCCTTCCTATAGCATCGTTGTTGTTGATGATGTCGGACAGTGGAGCTTTGCTCACAAATGTGATAGGGTGCTCTTGGAAGTAGTGCCTCAGCTTCCGAGAAGCAAGGAACACTCCATAAGTATCTTCTGGTAGTGCGGGTAATGTTGCTTGGACTCCGTCAAGACCTCGCTTACATAGTAAACTGGCCGTTGAACTCCGTACTCATGCCCTGGTTCTTTCCACTCTACCACGACGATGATGTTGATTACCCGGTTGGTGGCCGCCATGTAAATCAACATAGGATCCCCAGGCTCGGGTGCTACAAGGATAGGCATTGAGGAAAGTATCTCCTTGAGCTGCTTCAATGCTGCATCTGCCTCGCCCGTCCATGTGAATTTGTCCGCCTTCTTCAGCAACTTGTATAGCAGCAGAGCCTTCTCTCCAAGTCGGCTGACGAACCGACTAACTGCTGCAACGCAACCTGTTAGCCATTGTATGTACTTTAGGCATGTCGGACGGTTTATGCTTAAGATGGCCTTGATTTTCTCTGGGTTGACCTCGATTCCACACTGGGAAACGATGAAGCCCAACAATTTGCCGGCTGGAACCCCGAAGACGCACTTCTTAGGGTTAAGCATCATGTTGTATTTCCGGAGATTATCAAAGGTTTCTTTTAAGTCGGAGATTAACTCGTTTGATTTTTTAGACATCACCGCTATATCATCCAGATAGGCGTGAACGTTCTGACCAACTTGATCATGTAGGAAACGTTGCATTGTCCGCTGGTACGTATCACCTGCATTTTTTAGCCCAAAGGGCATCGTGACATAGCAAAACGTGCCGTAGGGTGTAGTGAACGAAGTGGCCAATTGGTCCGACTTCCTCATCTTGATCTGGTGGTATCCTGAGTATGCATCAAGAAAACACAAAATCTCCGACCCAGCCGTCGGTTCAATGACTTGGTCAATGCGTGGCAAAACAAACAGATCTTTGGGACACGCTTTGTTCAAGCCGGTGTAATCAATTCACATTCTTAATTCTTTGGTTCCCTTTTAAGGGACAAGTACAGGATTGGCCACCCATCGGGTGTGAAGGACTTCTCGGATAAAACTAGCCTTAAGTAACCTAGCTATCTCTTTGCCTATGGCGTGTCTCCTCTTGTCTCCGAAGCGTCGTAGAGATTGTTTCACTAGTTTACATTTTGGATCAATATTCAAGATGTACTCGGCAAGTTCCCTAGGTACACCTTCCATGTCGGCAGGTTGCCAGGCAAAGATGTCCCTGTTCTCACGGAGGAACTCAACGAGCACGCTTTTCCTATTTAGGGTCCAGGTTCGTCCCAATGGCGGTGGTCTTGGAGGCATCGCCTACCACAAGTTCCACCGGCTTGGTCTCGATGGCGGCCTTGAATCCTAGGGTGGAGTCAGAAATCTGTTTCTTCGATGCGAGCATCTCCGTGGCATCGACCTTGCTCTGGATCTCCTTGAATTCTTCGCTATAGAGGATAGCTTCTGCATATGCTGCTTCTCCAATCTTGCAGTATCTTGCTTTGGTAAAGCTTCTGGATATGATGATGATACCGTTTGGTCCGGGTATCTTGAGCTTGGTGTAGACGAAGCATGGCTTGGCCATGAAGGTGTGTAATATGTCGCGGCCGAATATGACATGGTACACGCTCTTGAAGGGGACCACCTCGAAGGTCATGTGTTCTTGGGGGTAATTATTGACATCGCCAAAAGCGACCTGGAGTGTGATGCACCCAAGGGACCGAGCCTCCCGACCAGGAACTATGCCGTGGAAGATGGTGTTGGTCCACCTTAGGTTTGCCTCCGTCAAGTTCATCTTCTGCAGTGTATCTAGGTACATGATGTTGATGCTGCTTCCACTATCCACCATACATTTGGTGAATTCGTTGCCATCAATCAGGGGGTTGATGACCATGGCGTATTGGTTCTCCGTAGGGATGAGGTGTGGGTGATCCTTCCTGTCCCAAGTAATTGGAATCTCCGACCAGTGTAGGAACTGGGGAACTGGGCGTAGAGTAGCCATCAATATCCTCATGGAGGTCTTCTGTTGTTGGACGGTGGGGGTGCCAAGGAAAGTGTGGAAAACTGCCGCCTACTTCTCGAAGGGGTTTTTGCCTTTACCGTCGCTCTTGGCGACGTGCTTGGGGTCAACATCCTCGTCCATGTCACTTGAATCCTTGGACTCCTCCTCCTTCTCCTTCCCCTTTCCCTTGCCTTGCGGTCTGTTCTTCTGACTTCGCTTGTAGCCGGACTCCGGGTCCTCCTTGAGGTCGTTGACAAACTTGCAATGGCGATAGGTGTGGGTGGCTTTGCCGTTGACATCGAGGTGTACGCGGAACGACATATCGCGGTACTCCTTGTAGGTCTGGGGAATGCGGAGCACGGCCGCGGTAGTTTCACTACCTCGCTGCTGCCCACGACCAACTCCCCGTCCTCGGCCACGTTGTCCGCCATCACCTCACCCTGCAAAAGTCATAGCGACCATGTCGGGGGTTTGCTTTTCTTCAGGCGGGGTCTTCATCTTTGTGTTGTTGTTCCTCCGAGCTTGAGTTGGAATGGCCGTTGCCGGCAGGGAGTCGCGAGCATCATCATCGGCAGCCGCGAACTCACAGGCCAACTGAATCATCTGGTTCAAGTCTAGCTGGTGATTGTCCTGCAGGCGCTTCAGCTTATGTCGGAGCAACGTGCCTCTTTCCAACCCGTCGATGAAGGCAGCCAGGGCTGTCTGAGCGTGCACTCCTGCGTAGGAATTCTTCATATCTAGCCAAGGAGAGAGGTAGGCGCGAGATGTCTTGTCTTTCTCTTGCACGCACCGCTATAGATCGCCAACAGTACAGGGACATTTGTACGTACCCTCGAAGTTCTTGGTGAACGCTTCTTGCATGTCCAACCAATTGCAGATGGATCTTTCCGGCAAGTCATCAATCCATTGACGGGCCATGCCCGCCAACATCAACGGGAGGTACTTGACGGCGACGTTGGGGTTACCCCTGGCGATCTCCACTGCATTGCAGTAATCCTGCAACCATGTAGCTGGCTTGGATGTGCCGTCATAGGGCTTGATGGTCTTGTCAATCCGGAAACCTTTGGGGTAAGTTGCGGACAGTATCGCAGGTCCAAAGCAACATGGTCCCAGGTATGGTCCTTCCCGGGCCTCGTGGATCTTGTCCAGACGTGAATGTGCATCATATGGCTCCGGGCTTCTTTTCTTCTTTTTTCCATCAGGGGATGGGCTGCGTGAACGAAGCGGGCCTCCTCCACCAAGGTGGCTGCTGGGTGGTGACGGAGGCGGAGGTGGCGGTTGGTTAGCCTTCTTGCTGTTACCCTCCTACGACCCCTCACGCTTGTTGCAGTTGCTTGTCGGACGCGGAGGATCATGGCACGACCGGCTCTTGTGTCCTTGGTTGCGATCTCCGTCATGATGGGTCTGCTCCGCGTTGTCGCGGACGACGATGCCGCTTTGCCTTGGCGGAGGAATATCCGTACGACGGTGAGCCTTGGTGTCTTCACGATGTCGGGGAGATCGGGGCGGTGGCGACGGGCAAAGAGGTTGGGCCTTGCCTCCATGGTCGGAAGATATAGGGATAGCATCCTTCCTGTTGCGTGCATCCCTCCGTCTTCATTCTGACGAACCCGTCTGAGACCCGACATCAAGAGGAGATCTGTCCCTTGGCGGATTATGCTGGCTAGACTGGCAAAACGCTGGGTCAGACTCAAGCCTCTGAGAGGTGGCCTTTTCCTGCTGTTTCACCGCCTTGGACACTAGGTCATAGACCTAGTTCACCGCTTCGGGTGATCTATCCTACTCCAGAAGGGTCTTGGAGATGGCGAGGTTGAGGAGAGGAGTGGGAATCACCTGCCTGCTTTCACTGTCAATATATGGCTTGGCCTATGCTGGCTTCGAGGGAGCCCATCCTAGGTTTCGCCGTACACCAGGATCATTGATGACGCGAGCCGGAGCTTTCTTAGCCTTCTGCTGCTGCAGAAGAGTCTTGTACTCGGCCTCCATTGCTCTAGCTTTCTCTATTGACTTCTACGCGTTGGCCAGATCTCGATCTAGCTTTGCGCCTTGCTCCGTGATGGCCTGCGCTTCCTCTAGCAGCTGCTGGCGCTTCTTGTCAAGCTGGACTACATTGTGAATATGCGCCACGGTCATAGGCTCGACGAGGAGATTGTCGTACATCACTCTATCAGCTGGAGTAACTTGAGCAGCAGCAGACGTAGATGCCAGAGGCGGCTGGTTTGCGGTGTTGTTGTTGCTCGGACCGATGCCGAGTTCCTGCGGCTGCTGCACTGGGTTAGGCAGAGGGGGCATGACCTTTGCGCGATCATTTTCGGCAGAAACAGGTGGACCCTTCCCTTTGTCCAGCGCTGTAGGCGGAGCTCGTCCTGGTTGATCTTCATCCATCGCCGTCCCAATGGATATGAACACCTCTCGGGATGTGACGGCGTTGTTGGCCTCCTCGTCGCGCTTGTAATCCTCCTACATCTCCTGGATGGCAGAGTCTAGCTCCTTCGGGCTGAAGTCTATCTCCTCCGAATCTGCGCTGAAGTCGGCGTAGAGCGCGTCAATCATGGAGTCGGAGGGTGCCGGAGCTTCCTTGATGACGGGGGGTGGAGGTGCAACATCAGCGACGATGACTGGGGACGCTGGCGCAGCTGCGGCGACGACGGTCGGAGGCGGTGGCGACAACTGAGGAGGAGGGGCTCCATCAATGAGCGCAAGGGCTGTCTGGGCTGCCTCCTCAACCTCCGCGTAGTTGTTGATGGTGTGCACTATGCTTTCGAAGGTGAGGCATCCTGAAGCCTGCTACCGCCTTAGCGAATGCCAGAGAAGCATACCTTGGTCCAGTCCTTCCACAAAGTGATACATGGCATCATCATTAGGGTAATGCGCCAGATCGGCCCGTATACAGAGCCACCTGGCAAGGTAATCGCGGAGGTTTTCGTCCTCTCTCTGAATGCAATGCGCCAGATCGAAGATAGTCACCACTCCGACGAACTTGGATCTCTGTTGTCCAGACGCACAGACGAAGCCGGCAGACTTGCAGCGATCTTCCACCATTATATCCTACACAGGGGCGGTTTGGGTGGGCCTTGAATTTTTCCGATCTTTGCCGGCAAACTCCGAGGACAGATCCGACATCGATCCTTTCGCGAACGTATCCTTCCCGTAGGCGGTCCGTGTAGGTCTTGATGCTCCTCCGACTCCCAGGGAACTAGTGCCCGAGTCGGTTTCGTCGATGAAGAAGTGGATATCTCCGATGGGGACGATCGAGCACTGCGTAGGGTTCGTCTTCGCCGGGATCCAGAACTCGTCGGGAGGGACGATCGAAACGTTACCGGAGAAGAGAACACGACCGATGGCTACAGTTTCACCGATTCCCGCGAAGATCTTGGTCCTCGCCCGCTGAAGAGCCTGAAGCGCCTCTTGCCCCACGGTGGGCGCCAACTGTCGTGGTATTACCGACGAGTACGCCATGGAGGGGTCCTCACAGTGTGTAACACCCTCGGAATCGGCCCTATGCAAGTTTCAGCGCTTCCCGCCAAACCCGCATAGAAACGATTCAAAGGTGCCCACCAGGCACTTGCGTGCGGGTGGAAAATGAAGTAATATCATTACACAATAGTCCTCGATGGAACCCACAAAACATATATATACTACAGCGACTCAAAGAGTCAAGAATACAGATATACAATACAAAGATCCAAATCACCTTTAAAACGATATAGCGTCCGAGTACGGACAAGATGCAAATTGAGCTAAGAGCCCTGAAGAATAACCAAAGGCGTCCATAACCCTGCCCAGGCCAAGCCGGAAGGGTAACCCTGCTAACGACGTCGATCTCGAAACCTGCTTACACAAAAGGGGTGCCGACAAAGGGCAAAGGAAAAAAGAGAGCAGTCAGTACTGAGGCCAGTACACGGCGAGACTAGAATTCGGCGGTCCTCGCCTACATAGGTATGGTGGACTGAGCGGCAGCGCGGCATGCACTAAACAACCTATAGAGACTCGATATAACTGTCGGCTATCAGAGTGGGATAAGAAAGACCTATTCGGAACCAACCTGATGCTACCACCAAACATACCCATCCTGGTGTTTCCCCCTCGAGACCAAACGAGGAAGTCAACCGAGGAACTCACACCGTTGGCAGTTTTATTCATTCCGTTATGGTTGCGGCAATTACTAGTCAGGTATAGATAGTCATCCTGATATAATAAGCAGTGGGCACTTTTAGTTAACCATTCCATTGTAGTTGCAACACTTACTAGTTAGATACAATTAGCATGAGATATCCAAAACCCAGCAGTTGTTGGTACTTTTATTTAGCCATTCCGTTGTAGTGAAGCTGATTACTAGTCATATCGGTTACAAGTCAAATTATAACAGTAAACTTTAGTTATAGTTGTCTATGATCGAGAACTGTGCTCCAAGTCGTCCATAACCGCGGACACGGCTTCTCGAAAAGATTTAACCCTGCAGGGGTGCACCAAAGTATCCACACGCACCTACACCCTTGTTGTCGGATCAGGTAGGTACAAGATCACAAAACATACACCCAACGGTATGTCGACGGGGTTTCGGACACGACGTTTCCCAGACCCAAAGCAAGCACGGGGGGCCACCCCACTAAGCTACCCGCAACGAAGTTGGCCGGCTCCGGAACGGACCCAGGGTTTGCGTCAGTGGCTGTAAACGACTGGGAACCCGAAAATGTGACTGGGCTTGTCGATACCGTGAAAACACTCCGCTTCCCTAAATAGTACAGGTGCATTCCTCGCACAAACTTAAATAAAGCAGTAAAGCATGGCATAAGTACAGGATAGTAATAAAGCTCCAAACTACTTTGTGGCCCCCAGTACAATACTTGGAATCAGGTACTAAATCGATGGGGGTGCCCATACACCCCACATGTGGTTAGCGCGCTCGATCTCGGAACATGTGTCAAGAACTCGGGGTCCTACGGGACACC
Source organism: Avena sativa (assembly GCA_916181665.1). Classification (NCBI taxonomy): domain Eukaryota; kingdom Viridiplantae; phylum Streptophyta; class Magnoliopsida; order Poales; family Poaceae; genus Avena; species Avena sativa. Next base: position 252,018,966 of record OV702284.1, on the reverse strand, counting down.
AGTGAGCGGTTAAAATCCAAATATTGTCTATTACCCACCGGTGCCTCTGCATTTACCCACTTCAATTTTAGTTATTAAACAATAATTAAAGCCATGATCATCTCCAACATTAAACATGCGGCAATACTCCAACAACTGTGGTACTTGACGACACGCAACAACACTTGAGCAAGCGACTACGACGCGCAAGTCCAACTATCTACCAAACAACAGGTAATAGGATGTGTCCAAGGCAATATAAGGCTGCAAGGGATATCACGGGTACGGAAACTAGAGCATCGCAACACAGATAGCAATAGATCAACAGGGGGGAATAAATACTATAAAAGTAAGATAGGTAGAAAAGGGGAGATGCTCGCCTGAAAACATTGTTGAAGGTTCATCCGAAGATCGGGTCGACACTCGCATCAACTCATCGGCCTAGTCCGTGAAGAAGCAAAACACTAGCACAAACACCGGATGCACTATTTAATACTATGACAGAAGATCGGGCATGATGCATGTATGATGTATGACATGGCAAAGGTGCAATGCAATTAGATCATATTAAGCGGAACTGGGGTCCCGACAATTATTTAGATGGTTCATGTTGTTTATCTACCCCGCAAATTAAATGTTGGATTAGCAAGACCAAACATGGCTTCGGTTCGCTATGCCAATTTAAATGAAGTCCGGAATAAGACAAAGATATCCCGCATATAGACTCCATATTTAATTATGAGGTGAATCGGCATAATGCCCCCAACCCACATGATATGCATGCGAGATGAACAATTAATATGCAACAAGTTTTATATAAAGCATTTATAAAATAGGGGCTCGGGAAAAGGTTCACACATCTGGGTTCGGAAGATCTTGGTTCCGGGGGTTCGGTCTCAGGGTTCGACGGGGATCAGGTGCGGATCAGGGCTATTGGGTCCGAGATGAAGAGCTTGGCGTTCGGCGTCCTTCGGTTTCATGTCGACGTGCTTGACGTCCAAGATGGAGAACTCGGCGTTCCGGGGAGAAGACCTTGGCGTGTCGAGGGCTCGGCCTGATCGGTCTTCGAAGAGGAAGGAGAACGCGCCAGGGCTCAATCTTCGGCGATCTTATCGATTCGGCGTCATCGCCCCTGGTTTCCATGACGAAGTACTTGGGGTTCCACTCGATCGTCGGTGTCGAGCTTGATGTCACAAATATCTTGAAGGGTTCATGGCCTCATGCGTTCGGCTAACTTGTGGCGAAACAAAACAAAAGAGGGGAGCCACACGGCTGATCTTGGAGTCCATGAGGACACAGGAACGGGACGGCTTTTGAAGATCTTGTCGGTGTTGCTGACTTGGTGTCCCACGAAGCCAACAGACAGAAACTTTGACGGACACGGTCTCGACCACGCGGGCGATACATACACCAGGTACAAAAAGGATTCACCTTGAGTATTATGGACGCGTGCGTGCTCTTAGGAAGGAGATGGTGTCGGCGAGGGCGGAACGGGGCAGAGGTGACGGCGCGGGAAGGGCGACGAGGGGAGCTCGCGGGGAGGGACGGTAGGCAGCGGCCGGTTGCAGAGCTTGAGGAGGGAGAGGCACGACGAGACTCGAGAGGGGCGGCGACGTGTGCCGCGGCCGGCGGACGCTGGCCGGAGGAGAGGAGGCAGCGGGGTCTAGGAGGTTGGCATCGGGGGCGGCTCGAACGGAGAGATGGCGCTGGAGGCCGTGGCGGGGTTGACCAGGGGAAGGAGGTCCCGCAGGGTAGAGGTGCAGGGCCAGGAGGCGCGGCCGGCGAGGTCAGAGCTCCGACGGGAGCAGGCGAGGCCGAGGAGCACGACCAGACGTGGGCGGAGGATGGTGGCCTTCGAAGAGGAGGCCCAGACGTCGCTGGTGCTGAGGCACGCGGCCGGCAGCGGGGGGGCGGAAGGTGGGGTCCCGCGCGAGAAGAGGCCGGCGTGGTGACTGCAAGAGAGAGATGGAGGCAGCTCGAGCAGGCCGAGCGTGGCGCGGGCGGGAGGATCCTGCGGAGGCGCGCGGCACCGGCGGAGGGCGGCCGAGGGAGCAGGCGGCGGCGGCGCGGGGTGGTTGCAGAGGAGGGAGGCGACGGCGCTGTGCGGGAGGACGCGAGCGAGAGATGAGGGGATCGGGTTGGGGTGTGGTTGCGGGAGAGGAGCGGGGCAGGTTGCGGTCATGGTGGGACCAGCGGGAGGCAGTGGCGGGGCCAGGTGTGGGGAAACGGGCAGGTGGGGGGTGGGGCGCTGGCTGAGGTGGCGGGCGGGGATTGGATAGGGGAAAGGGAGTGGTGAGGTGGCGGTTGGATATTGGGTGGGGTGATGTGGCCGGGGTGAGGTGGAGGAAGGGAAAAGGCTGGGTAGACTAGGATTGGGGTAGGAAAAGGGTTTAGGTAGCCCGGTTTTGCACTGGGGGTGGTCGACTGGGTCGGATCGGCCCGGTACGGCTGCCCCCAAAAATAAAATAAATATTGTAATATTTAAAACGGGGCTTTTGAAATCCATTGGTAGACGAAACAAAATAATCCGAAGACCCGGGTTTTGGATTTGAAATAAAGGCGGGGTATTTAGAAAACAAAATATGCTTTTCGAAAAATAGTTTCAGACAAACAAATGCATGATGACGATGCTCAAATGCAAGGTGGCATGATGACATGAGCATGCGGTCATGATGATGCAATGCACGAAAACAACGCGATTTTCTAGTAGTGGTTTTTGCGGGATGCCATAATTCGACACCACTAACAATGGATCTCGCCCTCGAGATCCGCCTCATGGTACCGGGAAGAAGGGCGGCGATCTGAATCTTCTCGCATCGTGTAGATCCTCGCGACACCACTAACAAGAGGTCGTTGTCCGTGATCGTCGAGAGAACACTCCGGGAACAAAAGGTCGAAGGTAGAGGTATCAACCAATCAATCCACCTCTAACTTCGATAGAAAGAGAGAATCTATGCATTCTCATCCACTTCAATGTACACAAGCGAATAGAGTGAGTAGTCGGCATGGGGGCCAATCCATCACGCACTCAAACTATTACTCTGCACAATCAGCAGAAAAGCGTGCAACCATTCTCGGAATCAGACTGAAGATCTTGACAATCGAGGTTCAGAAACAAAGGAGTGATGCAGACTCTGCATCGGATCTGGCGTAGATGATGTCGTCGCGTCGGAAAACACCGGAAGGCACGAGAAGGAACAAAGAGAAGTCCACCAGACGAAGGATTCCTCGGATAGCATGAAGACCAGATGTAGAAGCATCGTTACCAAAGGAGGAAGCGAAACCCTGAAGGTACGACGGAAAACCCAACCACGAGAAATCCTGGACTAGAAGAAGGAATGAGAACAGATCCAAAACACGCAGAGGTAAGAGGAGAACAGCATAAGGGTAAGGAGTAAAAGCAGACCTAATCAGATCTATCCAATCGATTTTCCAAAATAGTTTTGACACTCTACTTCGGCCGTTAGCTAGGTTATCCTACAGGCTGGACTTGTGGGGTATCGCAACTGCTGAGCTCTGATACCACTCTGTAACACCCTCGGAATCGGCCCTATGCAAGCTTCAGCACTTCCCGCCAAACCCGCATAGAAACGATTCAAAGGTGCCCACCAGGCACTTGCGTGCGGGTGGAAAATGAAGTAATATCATTACACAATAGTCCTCGATGGAACCCACAAAACATATATATACTACAGCGCCTCAAAGAGTCAAGAATACAGATATACAATACAAAGATCCAAATCACCTTTAAAACGATATAGCGTCCGAGTACGGACAAGATGCAAATTGAGCTAAGAGCCCTGAAGAATAACCAAAGGCGTCCATAACCCTGCCCAGGCCAAGCCGGAAGGGTAACCCTGCTAACGACGTCGATCTCGAAACCTGCTTACACAAAAGGGGTGCCGACAAAGGGCAAAGGAAAAAGAGAGCGGTCAGTACTGAGGCCAGTACACGGCGATACTAGAATTCGGCGGTCCTCGCCTACATAGGTATGGTGGACTGAGCGGCAGCGCGGCATGCACTAAACAACCTATAGAGACTCGATATAACTGTCGGCTATCAGAGAGGGATAAGAAAGACCTATTTGGAACCAACCTGATGCTACCACCAAACATACCCATCCTGGTGTTTCCCCCTCGAGACCAAACGAGGAAGTCAACCGAGGAACTCACACCGTTGGCAGTTTTATTCATTCCGTTATGGTTGCGGCAATTACTAGTCAGGTATAGATAGTCATCCTGATATAATAAGCAGTGGGCACTTTTAGTTAACCATTCCATTGTAGTTGCAACACTTAGTAGTCAAATACAATTAGCATGAGATATCCAAAACCCAGCAGTTGTTGGTACTTTTATTTAGCCATTCCGTTGTAGTGAAGCTGATTACTAGTCATATCGGTTACAAGTCAAATTATAACAGTAAACTTTAGTTATAGTTGTCTATGATCGAGAACTGTGCTCCAAGTCGTCCATAACCGCGGACACGGCTTCTCGAAAAGATTTAACCCTGCAGGGGTGCACCAAAGTATCCACACGCACCTACACCCTTGTTGTCGGATCAGGTAGGTACAAGATCACAAAACATACACCCAACGGTATGTCGACGGGGTTTCGGACACGACGTTTCCCAGACCCAAAGCAAGCACGGGGGGCCACCCCACTAAGCTACCCGCAACGAAGTTGGCCGGCTCCGGAACGGACCCAGGGTTTGCGTCAGTGGCTGTAAACGACTGGGAACCCGAAAATGTGACTGGGCTTGTCGATACCGTGAAAACACTCCGCTTCCCTAAATAGTACAGGTGCATTCCTCGCACAAACTTAAATAAAGCAGTAAAGCATGGCATAAGTACAGGATAGTAATAAAGCTCCAAACTACTTTGTGGCCCCCAGTACAATACTTGGAATCAGGTACTAAATCGATGGGGGTGCCCATACACCCCACCTGTGGTTAGCGCGCTCGATCTCGGAACATGTGTCAAGAACTCGGGGTCCTACGGGACACCAGTGAGCGGTTAAAATCCAAATATTGTCTATTACCCACCGGTGCCTCTGCATTTACCCACTTCAATTTTAGTTATTAAACAATAATTAAAGCCATGATCATCTCCAACATTAAACATGCGGCAATACTCCAACAACTGTGGTACTTGACGACACGCAACAACACTTGAGCAAGCGACTACGACGCGCAAGTCCAACTATCTACCAAACAACAGGTAATAGGATGTGTCCAAGGCAATATAAGGCTGCAAGGGATATCACGGGTACGGAAACTAGAGCATCGCAACACAGATAGCAATAGATCAACAAGGGGGAATAAATACTATAAAAGTAAGATAGGTAGAAAAGGGGAGATGCTCGCCTGAAAACATTGTTGAAGGTTCATCCGAAGATCGGGTCGACACTCGCATCAACTCATCGGCCTAGTCCGTGAAGAAGCAAAACACTAGCACAAACACCGGATGCACTATTTAATACTATGACAGAAGATCGGGCATGATGCATGTATGATGTATGACATGGCAAAGGTGCAATGCAATTAGATCATATTAAGCGGAACCGGGGTCCCGACAATTATTTAGATGGTTCATGTTGTTTATCTACCCCGCAAATTAAATGTTGGATTAGCAAGACCAAACATGGCTTCGGTTCGCTATGCCAATTTAAATGAAGTCCGGAATAAGACAAAGATATCCCGCATATAGACTCCATATTTAATTATGAGGTGAATCGGCATAATGCCCCCAACCCACATGATATGCATGCGAGATGAACAATTAATATGCAACAAGTTTTATATAAAGCATTTATAAAATAGGGGCTCGGGAAAAGGTTCACACATCTGGGTTCGGAAGATCTTGGTTCCAGGGGTTCGGGGTTCGGTCTCAGGGTTCGACGGGGATCAGGTGCGGATCAGGGCTACTGGGTCCGAGATGAAGAGCTTGGCGTTCGGCGTCCTTCGGTTTCATGTCGACGTGCTTGACGTCCAAGATGGAGAACTCGGCGTTCCGGGGAGAAGACCTTGGCATGTCGAGGGCTCGGCCTGATCGGTCTTCTAAGAGGAAGGAGAACGCGCCAGGGCTCAATCTTCGGCGATCTTATCGATTCGGCGTCATCGCCCCTGGTTTCCATGACGAAGTACTTGGCGTTCCACTCGATCGTCGGTGTCGAGCTTGATGTCACAAATATCTTGAAGGGTTCATGGCCTCATGCGTTCGGCTAACTTGTGGCGAAACAAAACAAAAGAGGGGAGCCACACGGCTGATCTTGGAGTCCATGAGGACACAGGAACGGGGCGGCTTTTGAAGATCTTGTCGGTGTTGCTGACTTGGTGTCCCACGAAGCCAACAGACAGAAACTTTGACGGACACGGTCTCGACCACGCGGGCGATACATACACCAGGTACAACAAGGATTCACCTTGAGTATTATGGACGCGTGCGTGCTCTTAGGAAGGAGATGGTGTCGGCGAGGGCGGAACGGGGCAGAGGTGACGGCGCGGGAAGGGCGACGAGGGGAGCTCGCGGGGAGGGACTGTAGGCAGCGGCCGGTTGCAGAGCTTGAGGAGGGAGAGGCACGACGAGACTCGAGAGGGGCGGCGACGTGTGCCGCGGCCGGCGGACGCTGGCCGGAGGAGAGGAGGCAGCGGGGTCTAGGAGGTTGGCATCGGGGGCGGCTCGAACGGAGAGATGGCGCTGGAGGCCGTGGCGGGGTTGACCAGGGGAAGGAGGTCCCGCAGGGTAGAGGTGCAGGGCCAGGAGGCGCGGCCGGCGAGGTCAGAGCTCCGACGGGAGCAGGCGAGGCCGAGGAGCACGACCAGACGTGGGCGGAGGATGGTGGCCTTCGAAGAGGAGGCCCAGACGGCGCTGGTGCTGAGGCACGCGGCCGGCAACGGGGGGGCCGGAAGGTGGGCTCCCACGCGAGAAGAGGCCGGCGTGGTGACTGCAAGAGAGAGATGGAGGCGGCTCGAGCAGGCCGAGCGTGGCACGGGCGGGAGGATCCTGCAGAGGCGCGCGGCACCGGCAGAGGGCGGCCGAGGGAGCAGGTGGCGGCGGCGCGGGGTGGTTGCAGAGGAGGGAGGCGACGGCGCTGTGCGGGAGGACGCGAGCGAGAGATGAGGGGATCGGGTTGGGGTGTGGTTGCGGGAGAGGAGCGGGGCAGGTTGCGGTCATGGTGGGACCAGCGGGAGGCAGTGGCGGGGCCAGGTGTGGGGAAACGGGCAGGTGGGGGGTGGGGCGCTGGCTGAGGTGGCGGGCGGGGATTGGATAGGGGAAAGGGAGTGGTGAGGTGGCGGTTGGCTATTGGGTGGGGTGATGTGGCCGGGGTGAGGTGGAGGAAGGGAAAAGGCTGGGTAGACTAGGATTGGGGTAGGAAAAGGGTTTAGGTAGCCCGGTTTTGCACTGGGGGTGGTCGACTGGGTCGGATCGGCCCGGTACGGCTGCCCCCAAAAATAAAATAAATATTGTAATATTTAAAATGGGGCTTTTGAAATCCATTGGTAGACGAAACAAAATAATCCGGAGACCCGGGTTTTGGATTTGAAATAAAGGCGGGGTATTTAGAAAACAAAATATGCTTTTCGAAAAATAGTTTCAGACAAACAAATGCATGATGACGATGCTCAAATGCAAGGTGGCATGATGACATGAGCATGCGGTCATGATGATGCAATGCACGAAAACAACGCGATTTTCTAGTAGTGGTTTTTGTGGGATGCCACACAGTGCGTGTTTAGAGACGTGGGGAAGGCAGACGGTTGATGGGTACGAGGTAACATAGCTTACCCAGGTTCAGATCCCACAATGGTGGCGGAATCCTACTCCTGCTATAAATCACTATAAGGGCAATACGCCGAGTTATAGGGATTGACTTGATGTGCGAGGTGTATGCTAACCGATACTAGGTTGTCTGAGATTGTGCCCTAAAGGCTCCCTTAGGCCCGACTTTTATAGTCGCCAGGTCCTAGGGTTACAGGGAAAAGTCCTAGCCGGACAGGTTACAGAGTCCTACACTGCTTACAACTAGTCTAGCGTGTCTTGCACTCCAAGGCTCCGGGTACGTCGATGACTCCTCCGTAGCCTTCCTTTATCCGGCATGGGCCTCCCTTCTGGATCCATCTAACTGGGCCGCCCAGCAGGCCATGGGACATGATACCAACTGTAGGCCACCCGGGTTATCTGGATAGGAGACATGCTATGAGGATACCGATATAGCATATCCCCAACAGTTAGTATGCGTGACAACCTACGGTATGTTTGGAGCCAGGGCCCCGTTCGGCAACACTCCAAATCCTAACTCCGTTGCCAAAGGGAGCGGAGTAGTCCCGAACGGATGTGCTCCATGGATCCGAAACAATGGAGCGCTACAGCCTAAGGTGCAATATCGCGGAGCGACTGTTTGGGCGATCTACGAAAAGGAAAATCGAGGAGTGGACGAAAATTACAGCCCACTGCCACCGTTAAGTAAACGAAGCGGTAAGTTTATCTATTTGGTCGGTCCTCTATCTCCCGAGAAAATAACCATGGCGCATGTACTCTAAAGCTCTTGCCGATTTGACCTGCGGCACTGCACGATTCATGGTCTCCGTAGACAAAATGGAACTGTCGGCCACCGAATCGACCTGACGAGCGCTCGAAACAAAGTCCAAACGCCTCCAGAATCTCGCCAGCAAGCGGATTGGACGGGTGCTATCCCCCACCAACAGGAACACAAATGGTGCTGCCATAAATTTCCGACCACCGCCTCGAGGACTACGCTAGTTGCTGCAACCAGCTCCCGCTTCCTACAGCTCCCACCTGGTTGGGTCGCGTTGTTACAGACTGAACGGGCTCAATCCATCTGCCTAGAATGCACTGGCAGCCCATGATCTAATAGAGTGGACTGGGTCGAATACTGATGGCTCCTCGTCTCGATCAGGAGAGCTCGAGATGCTAGGAGCGGAGCGGAGCAAAGGGTTTGTGAGGCACGGTGTGTTGCCGAAAACGGCCTAGGTGGCGGCGGCTCCGTATTGTCAAACCCTACAACCTTCATGAAGACGCCTATATATTTTGCGGCTCCAGCCTCCGTCCGGGGGGCTGCCATTCTCAGATTTCATCACAATGCCACCAAAGGAGATTCACACAATTGTTCATCCATCCCCTCAACTAGCCATAGCCATTGCTTTATACTTTAGATCTCCTGGTGATTTGGCGACTACTGTAAGAATATTTGATTTCAATCTAAGTATTTTGCACAATGTTTTCTATCCTAGATCTATTTGTTATGAGTGAGTAGTCCTCACAGGCTGCGGGTTGGGGAGAAAGCTCACAGCAAATATGTGCATCTAATCATGGGAGTATTGTATTTTTTTGCAATTGAGATTTGTATCTTTTGTTTCTTTGTCTCTTGTCTAGATCTGTGGACTTGTAGGTAACCAAGATCCCATAGATTAATAAAGGCTTGAGGTGAGATACTTGGCTAGCGGAAATCTCATAGGAACCTCAGTGACAGAATGGGTAGTACGATCTTCGCTTAGCGACCCATTCAGGATCACAACAACATCACCACGTAATGCTTTAATCTGTGTTCTATACTTAATAACCGCGTGTAGCCTTTTGCTTCGGTGTGCACTCGGTTAGATTAAAAGACTATTGCTATGCCACTACATCATGGGGGCTCTAGTATATTAGGATGTGTTGCCCACAAGAGATTATATTCATTCAAACATTACACATGAATATTCTTACTATTATCTTTTATCCCATATGATGTGTAGCTACAGGTGGATCTTCAACCCTAGACTATCTCCATCCATTGATTCAACCCACTATAAAAAACTAGATTGGTCTGGTAAACTAAGGTAAAACAAAGAAACAAAGTCTTGTAGACGTGTCCTTTTTATTTCCTTTTAGCATTGCTTTCCAAGGTTTGATTAAACCTAGGTCTTACAGGGAAAAAGCTATTATACTACATCCGTGAATCCGGATCGAAGGTATCAACCCTTTTTTTGGCGCCATTGCTGGGGAAGCAATCTCACTACCCGCCAAGGTTTGATTATTAGTTTGTAGTTTAATTCTTCTTATTATTTTACTTTCTTCTTATCTATTTGAAAACCCAAAAAATAGTTACTTGTTATTTGTTTCCATAACTTAAAAATTACCAAAAATATAAGAGCCATGGTGATGAGGTTTCGACTCGTGAATGCCCATTGTTATGGACTTGGGTTTTGGAGAAGATGGGGATGCTAGAGATCACGGAATGGTTAGCAAACCAGCAACACGAGGACACGAGGTTTACCTAGGTTCAGGGCCCTGGAGGGAAAACCCTACTCCTGCTTGTCTGCTCTTGATTACGGCGGAACCGAAAGTTACAGGGATGCGCAAATGCGATCTAGCATGAGGTGTGTATGAGGTGAGTTGAGGCCCTCCTCGTCGTGCCCTCCTAGCCTTTATATAGATAGGCAGGTCCCGGGTATAGGTCGAGTTGGTTACAGATTAGGGTTTGTCCCCTTTGAAATTCTATCTACTCTAGTCTTGTTCTCCAAGGATCCGAAGGCGTCGTGGGCTTGGGCCACCCGAAATCACCATGGGCCACGTATTTTTGTCATGGGCCTTCCTTGGGCTGGAATATGTATGCCAATCTTGCGTACTCGTAGGGTATAACCATTTCAGTTGCCCCCGAGTGCTCAGTCGAATCGCAGATTCGGATGAGGACTCTTCAATATTTCGGGTGCAGTTGAACCTGTTTTTAAGAGAAAATGATTTAGTTCGTAGGGATTTTTGATGTGTGTGCCTAACTCTCCCGATGGATCAGGGTCAGTTAATTGTCATAGGACAAAACAACACGATCTTCTTCAGACTCGAGTCCCTGGACTCGAATCCGGAACATATGCTGGCGTAATTCGACTCAGGCCGTTGAGGTCTTACAGGAGCTGAATCCCAGTGGTTTTCAAGTGATGTACCCAACGCGTTCGTCAGGATTTTCATCATGTCTGTTGACACGGTATTTACTGGAAGAGCGCAGTCAGGTGCGTTACCAGGCCATCAGATGATATCTGTAGGTCTTGTCCTTGCGTCGTAGACACAGCATCCGAAAAGTTATCACCGCGAAGGTGTTTCGGGTGGCCAAGGAGAATGTTTCTTACTTAGCATTTGTTTGGGCAAAGTTGCCAGAAAAAGTCTGTATTTTGATCCGAAGGATCACAGTCGAATAATTCATAGGGTGCGCGATGAACGCTACCTATGGGAGTAGCCCCTGAGTGTATGTTTGAGTTGTAGACTCGAGCAGAGACTTTAGTTCAGTTATTTTTAGCTTAAGGTCCGAAGACACAATTTTTTGGATGCTTGATCAATCCTCCCTATGGGAGTAGCCTCTGAGTCCTTAGTGGAGTCGTAGACTCGACGTGGGACTCTAAGATTGTTGAGAAGTGCGGTACCTTAGTCATGTCTCAGGTGCACGGCCAGTGCTTCTGATAGGAGTAGCCCCCGAGTAGTTGTTTGAATCGTAGATTCGAGTAAGTACTTGATTCATCAGCCGAAGATTTCCAACCGTTGCTAGATTGGTCTTGATGATGTCAGTGCTGAAGATTGGTGATCTCAACCATCTACGGCGCCAGAGATGACGCGACAGGACGAATGTGGGTCCCACTTTATGACTTGGAGTTGACTAGTCATGCGTGACGTGGCGAGAATTACGGCATCTCCTCGGTTTCCGTGCATAGTGGACGGCGTGTTGGCGACAGTTCATTGTTGTGCTGACATATGTACGGTTGGATCTGGCTTGCATGCTAGGGCTTCTGGATGAACGGTTCGTGTTCGTCGTCTTTGTCTTTTAACACCGTGGGTAAACAGTGAATCTGTTTTACCCTTTGCTATTTGCTTTCTAACCATTGCCTCCATTTTCACGAGTACTGCCTCTCTCGCGCGCACTGGAAGTTCTCCGGTCATTTTCTTCTTCCTTTCTCCGCGTGCACCGTCGCTCTCGACGCTGCACAATGGGCAACTCGAAGAAGAGCACTGCTGGAGATGGCTCGAGCGCCGCCGCCGGCGGCAAGAAGGTTTCTGTTGCCACTCGCATCACCGACGACGGATGGAGGCGCACGGAGGCGTGCAATGCTAATCTGCGCAAGCTGCACGACGCAGGGCTGATCTTGCAGAGCAAGGAGGACATGAAGCTTCCTGGCGATGAGGTAATCCCCCGTCCACCCGCAGGGTTTTGGGTGATGTTCGTTGCCTTCGTTCTTCGTGGCCTTTCGCTTCCTGTCCACGATTTTATTCGTGGACTCCTTTTCTTTTATGGGATCCAACTTCATCATCTTTCTCCCAATTCTCTCCTCCATATCGCTTGTTTTATCACCTTCTGTGAGTGATGGCTCGGTATCGAGCCGCACTTTGGCCTCTTCCGGAAGCTCTATTCCATGAAGAGGCAGTCTAGCACCAGCGGGGTTTATCCGCTCGGCGGCTGCATCATCTCCATTTGATCTTCCATTCTTTTCTTTTCCTTTTTGATGTGCGAGTCCGTCCAGTACTGGCGGAAGATGTGGTCTTACATCCGCGATGCCAAGGTGGACGAACAAGATTTTTTGGCCTCGCTCCCTTCGAATCCTCCCAGGAAATCGTTCCGAAGAGATCCTGGAAGAATCACATTCTAGAGGGAAAAGTAGCAGAAGTGGAGGAGCTCTACCGTTGTGTGGAGGCCCTCCAAATGGTTGCTGAGAAAGAGTTTAATAGTGTGGATAGCATCTGCACCTTCCTCAAATGTCGGCTGCAGCCGCTCCAGGCGAGGGAGCATCCGATGTTTCTTTATACTGGCTGCAATGATTCGACAAGGGTCGTGGCCGAGGAGCTGTCCAAGGGTACCCTCGATAGAGCCCTTCGGCATCTACTGAAGTTCAAGGCCGATGAGGACCTTCTGGGGAAGTCCTTGACTGCCCCCTTCAGTGCTGCGAATGCAGTCCCTCAGGTGTAGAATTGTGTCATGCGCATTGCGCCTTTTTTTGAGTGTTGTTTACTTATGACTTTTTGTGACTAATCTTAATATTTTGGATCCTTTGGTTTGCAGGATCACAAGGTAGCTGGGATGATGCCCCCGCTGCCTGAAAAAATTTCCGATTGCGCCGGACAATGAGGTTGTGGACTCTGAGTCCAAACTTCCTCCGGCACAATCTCCAACTCAGGAAGCCCCCGATCCGAGTGAGCGGCAGACCCGAAAGCTTTCCCGGAGCGAGTCTTCGGATGCGTCGACTCCGCCTACTCCCTGGGGACCTTCCTTCATGGAGCATCATGGTGAGGATGAAGGTGCTTCATCTGCACCTTTCCCTGTTGTGCCGCTTCGGGTGATGGCGTCGCAGCCGCCGGCCAAGAAGAAGAAGAAGGAGAAGGTGGCGCCTATCTTCAACTTGTCAGATATTGACTCGTAAGTTGTTCCGTCTACACTTTGTTCTGTCACTTGTGTGTAATGTAGTTTGTTGTGTTGACCAGTATTTTCCTTGTAGCCACTCCTCGGTGGGTTCTCTTAGTGAGGGCACTCAAGAGGCCGTAGGGGAGTCAAAGCTGATGGCTCCTTCCACTCAGGTGGTGGCCAACTCTGAGGACGATGAGCCAAACTTCTCCAAGCAAGAGGCTCAGGTAGTTGTGACTCAGAAGACCGCACGCGGAACTTCGGAGTCCCCGCCTGAACATGTAAGTAGCTTGCTCCTTTATCTTGTAGGGGAAGCCCCTGAGCCCTTTTTCGGATGACCTGTTGGTCGATTTTGCTCTTGCGGGGCGTAGCCCCCGAGACCTTGCTGATGTCTACTTGATTGTTTGCTTCTGTTTCTTCTTGCAGACCTTTGTGCATAGCGCTAACCTTCTTATCCAGCAGCATCTGGCGCTGGAGGCTAGCATGCAACAGCTTCGAGGTGAATACTTTGCTTATTCTTGTTTAGTTCGTCTGTCATGTGGACTATGCTTGAGTTGCTCATATGTGTCTTGATTGTTGAGATGAGAACAATGTGGCCTTCGACGCTTGGACGCTCTCGAAAAGAGCCTCGGTCGGGCGGAGAAGAAAGCTGCGGATGCTGCTGAGGCGAAGGAGTATCTGTACAAGGAGGTTGCTGATGCTGCCGAGGCCAGGGAGCGCCTATAGAAGGAGGCTTCCTATCGCGAGGAGCAGCTCGCTTCCGCGGAGGCTACTCGCGAGAAGGAGATGGCAGATAGGTTGATGGCTGCAGCCAAAGCCTTCTCTGGTTAGTTTCCTTTGATTGCTTGGGTCTTGTAGTTTTTCGACTGCTCCTTGTCTTATTCTTATTTGGGTCTCTTTTTCTTTTTGTCTCAGATGCTTCAGGCATCACATTCGATCATGGTGCACTGGAGCATGGAGATGCTCTTGATGATGCCACCGCAGCGGTCGAAGATCGTTGTGGTACTTCTGCTGGCTCCTTGGCGAGGTTCTCCGACGCTTCTATAGGGAGGTCATCCCCAAGGGCTCTGCTCTTGAGGATGTCAACGCTCTGGCAGATTCCCTGTAGGAGGATGCTCAAGTTGCGTACAAGCGCAAGCAGAAAGGCATCAGCGCCTCCATGGGGTTGGCCATGGCCATGGCATCCGGAGTGGAGCTGGACCTGCCGCATATTACCTCCCAGATGCCGATGGCTGCAGATGGCTTAGAGGTAGCATTCGCCCTCTTTGCCTCTCACTGTAAGCGTTATGGGCCGAAACTTATTGATCTGCTGGCGGAGTATGCGGCGAAGCAGCAGGAGGAGGCCAAGAGCAGGTAATCTGTCTCTAAGATCACTCCGGATGCTGGTGCCTAGGCTCGAGTGTTGTAATTAGGATAGTTTATCCTTTTCCTTTTGTAATGTAAGATTTTGTTGATGAACAATATCTCCTTATGCCACGAGGTGGACTTTGATATATATAAATTATGTTTCGAGCTATCGCCAGATATGTTTGTGATGTTCATGTCCTTACTTGTTTGGCTTTAGGGTCCTTCGGGTGAGACTCCCGTTGATACTTCGACTGTCTCTGAGCCGCGGCCATCTCTGGATGATGCATTGCAGCTTGTTTTCCTTCGCGACCACGTCCGCAGCTTGGAGAAGGATATCCTTGCGTTCGAGGCCACGCGGATGTGTGGAAGTCGAAAGCTGAGTGAGCCACTGCCAGGGATGAACTTTTGATGGGGGAGCTGCGGTAGATGAGCGAGCAACTGTAATGTGAGTCTTCGTGAACTATTGTTCTTTTCGGATGCACTTTTCTTGTGTATCATCCTGTTCTTGTGTTTGCTGCAGGCGTCAATCTCGTTCCAAGGGAGGAGAAGGAGCGCGTTGCGCTTCATATGAATTGCCTAACCCAACAGGACTTAGAGGCTGGCGGCTTCTTCTGGATGGACCATGATCAGGCCATCGTCCTTGCGACGATGCAAGATCGCATGCATCAGGTTTCTCAGGTGCTAAGGTAGGCGAGGATTTCCCTGGCGTCCACTTGGGCCGTCATGTTTCCCCTGGATGAGGCACCTTCCAACCTTTGGGTCTGCTGGCGAAGTATCGGGATGTGGGCCACGTTAAGGAGTTGGTGCAGCGTCAGCTAGATGTTGGGGTGAAGGCCGCTCTTTCACTTGTTCGGCTGCATCGTCGTGATGTTGATCTCGTGGCGGTGGCGACTGGGCCACCCCTTCGACCAGATGGTAGTCTTTGGGATATGCGCCCGCATTATGAGGTTGTGAGGCAGTATGCCGAAGAGATCGTTGATCTGTTCCAGGAACGGGCGAGTGTGATACTCCAGAATAGGTAGGTCATGTAAAGAAAAGAAATTGATGTAAAATTTGTATGTATTCGAGTGGGCTTGTTGTGCCCTTTGTAAAGTTTATTTGTATTAACACGTTGTGCCTTGTTATGTGCATGTCCTTTTCATTAGCCTGACATGGTCAGCTACTCAGGTTGTATGCATTATTCTCAGTCGACGAAGTCGTGAGGTGAGACGTAGCCCCCAGCGTGTTATGGCGAAAAGTAATGCGAGGAAAAAGAAATTTTGGCCGAGGGACTTAGCTTTTCTTCATAGTATAACGAGGAGGTACATTTTTCGTCTGGGTAGCCTTCGCTGAGTAGCCTTATTGAAAGTAAAGAGGTAGCTAGGGGTAGAAGCGTCACAGTTGTGCAACGTTCCATGGGTTGGAGTATTCGACTCCTGACTTGACGTCCATGAGGCGGTAGGCGCCACCTGGGATGACTTCGGTGATGATGTAGGGTCCTTCCCAGGGTGACTCGAGCTTCTTCGGCCTCTCTTGATTGAGTCGTAGGACGAGGTCTCCTTCGATGAAGGACCTTGGGCGCAGCCGATGGCTATGGTAGTTGCGGAGGCTCTGCTGGTAGACCGCTGTAACTACCTCGGTGAATTACGCTCCTAGTTACAAGCCTGTATGAACGGAAATGGTTGAAATAGTACGGTGGGGCCCAAATGCCACTCACAGGTAGACCTTTCGGCCGTCCCAACCACTTCCAAACATCGGGACAAGAACGGGCGGCGTAATCGGCAGGCGAAGGGATCAACTACATACACAAATGAGTATGTATGCAAGCCACCATACAACAGTACATCAGGGCCATTCCATCTAAAAGAAATAGAAATATAGCAACGCCATACGGCAAGATTCAAATGTCCTAGATAGATATAATAGTTTGGGATATCTCCTCATACATCAAACATCAGAGTATCAGGCGGAAGCGGCAAACAAGATCCGAATACAGATAAGAAGCAAATTGGCATAAGATGCCCCATAAATAAACACATCCTGCCCATAGATCTCACGGATCCCCGTTCCCGGAATGTCTACACCGAATGATCGTTGCCCACATCGTCCGTCTCCTCCACCCAGTATCCATCTCGTGAGTGTACCTATTCATCTGAATCAAATAATTTATCGTGTGAGACCCTATGGGTACTCAACAAGTCTTTATGCCTCTAAAGGGGACACAACCTGGGGTGACGCAATTGCAGCAAAAGATAAACCCTAACAATTCTATAGATACTTGCTAACCATCCGCCTAACCAAAGATAGACGGATGTCCATGAATTAATGACAACAGTTATGACAGTAATATCAACAGATCCATCCTCCTCCTCGCTTACCAACGAGGAAGCGGACGAACACCCCCCATCCGTTGGCAGTTTTATTATCCATTCCATGAGTGTTGCACTATTTAATAGTCAGTTACTTAGTCAAATTTAAAAGCGGTACTTTAGTTATGCTTGTCTATGATTGAGAAACTGTGCTCCAAGTCGTCCATAACCACGGACACGGCTTTCAAAAGTTTTACCCTGCAGGGGTGCACAAATAGCAACACACACTCGATCAACCTCGGAAAAACCAAATCAAAACCCAACGAGGCTTTCACGACAAAGCAATTACAAGATTCAGAAATATTTCAGGGGGGCACCCCATTGAGTACACCCGCAACGAAGTTAGCCGACTCCGAGACGGACTCAAGGTTTGCGCCAGTGGCTGTAAACGACTGGGAACCCGAAAATGTGACTAGGCTTGTCGATACCGCGAAAACACTCCGCCGACCTAAACAGTACAGGTGCAGTACCTCGCACAATTGTAAATAAAGCAGTAAAGCATGGCATAAGTACAGGATAGTAAATAAAACCTCAAACTAGTTTGTGGCCCCAAGAAATAAGAATGAATCAAGCTCTGGCTCAGGGGGGTCCCATAAGCCTCCCGGATGTGGATAGCGCGAATATTCAAGGAACAGGAATCAAGTACTCGGGGTCCTACGGGACACAAGTGAGCATGAAAAACCAAATAGCAGATATTGCTCGCCGGTGCCACTTTCATTAGTTATCCCATACTACTCAGGTTAAGTTGTTTAGGTACCTCGTTATCCATCAGACACTCACATACCCTACACATGATGTTCTACGACTCGCATGGCTCAAACAACTCCTGTAGTAATGGCTCATGGGATGGAGGAACAAGCTTCGGTGGGGTTTAAAAGTAAAGTCTATGCAATACTTGGGATTCAGTTTAATGTAATCGCGACTCAATGATTCAAGAATAAGATAGAGGCAATAGGTACTATATGTATGCAAGCATGTGGTAGTGCTTGCCTGGCAACTCAGTTGAAGCGAGAGAAGGATCTGGGTAGTGCTCCTGGGTTTCTTGATATATCCCCTGCTCAGCGTCTATTCGAAGAAGAACCAAACAAACAAGGGCCAACATAAATAAAGTACACAAGCATATGAATAATATGCGACAAGCAAACAATCATGCCGTGATGAATGATGCACAATTTGCATGGCAATAATGTAGCATGGCATGGGTGAGGTGTGGAGTACAAGAATGAGGCATTTTATTGAGTTTTAGTCACATTTTATACTCAAATAAGTTGCTGTATACTTTGTATTTATATGATGCATGCTGCAAAACAGAACATGGAATGCATAAACAGAAAGGTCTCGTCGAGCTAATCATTTTAGACATATCATTTGTTAAATTCAGAGTTATAAATCAAAAGTTATTAATTAATTAAGGCCAAGGGCATTTTGTTGTAATTTTAGTCAACTTGAAATTTAAAGTGTTTAAAATATATTTTGGATAGCATATTTGAAATCCTCACATTTTTCTGATTTCAAAACATATATTATTTGTATTATTTGAAATTATGAATTTAAATTTATTTTAAAGTCAAAATTAGTCAAATGGAGTCAAAGTCAAAGGTTTGACTATTTTAAATCAATTCTGAAAATATTTGATTAAAGATTTGAATTGACATTCAAAAACAAAACATATTTCATATAGAGTTTGAATTCAAATTCCAAAACATTTGAAAGTTATGAATTAGTTTATATTTGATTGGATTTGGGAATTGGTTTGAATTTGAAAACTGGAGGGGTCCTAAACTTTTGCTACCTGGGATGGGTATACACGCAGTCAATGACGAGCGGGACCAGGGAGCCCACGGGTCCACACGTGCACGAGCAGGTGAGGAGGCGACACGTGTGCACGGAGGGGATTGCGGGTTAAGGGTGAATTTTCCCGGGGGTCTATATGTAAAAGGTTCCAGGGGGTGGGCTGGTTATGGATCCAGACGAACTGATGTTCTACTCGCGAAAACAGCTAGCTGACTCAAATTTGCGTCGAAGATGGCGAGCAATCCTTTGGGAATTTTGTGATGATGCAAAGACCAAAGTTGTAGAGGATTGAAGGATATTCATTTTTTGTTCAGGAGATATCGACGGAAAAATAGTGTAGCGTCGGGAAAACAAAGGATAACAGAGGCTGTAACACGTGTTGGACTCTGAATTTTTCTGCACCCGAAAACTGTTAGCTCGATTAATTTTTGGAGGCCGATTGGGAGCGATTTCGTGCGCCGTTTTGGATTCAGTTTGATTATTCTGCTAGATGGTACATCATACTAAAGATGAAAGTCAACGGAACCGCTGGAGATGATCTGTGTGGGATTTGCGCAAGCGGGGAACAGAGTCGGAAAACGCGGACGTAGACTGACGAAAAAAAAAGTGCAGTTCACAGGTTTCTCTTAGGATCTTCAGCAGATGATTTCCGGAGCTATAGATCGCCGTTTGGAGCGTGGTTGGGCTTGTTAGAAAAAGGGAAGAATCCTCTTTGTAGGGAGGTGACGGTCGGTGCTGGGGAACGGTGGAGGAGATCATAATCTTGTCGGGAACAGAGGGATTAGCCATAGGTTCGCGCGCGTGCTGCTGCCTGCGGGGCGTGCTTCCGCATGTGCGCGCGCGAGTGCGTCAAGGGAAGCAAATCCGGCATCGATAGCAAGCTAATAGTAGGGAGGATGAAGCTCAGGTGAGGGGAAAGGATAGAGAGGAAACTCACCGCGATCAATTCCCACTAGAAGTGGTGCCGATGGTGGTCAGAAGCTTCGGGAAGGAGTCCAGGAAGTAGTCGGCGGTGAGGTTCTCTTGACACGAACAGAGATGACTTCGGGGAGGAGGATCCAGGGAGCTGCGATCCCTCTACTACTTGCTGGAGGACGGCCCAAGCACGGCGACACGATCCCCGCCATCTGGTGGCCTCGACGTGGATCCTGGCGACGACACTGTGACTATGCTCCGGTGATTCCTCTCGGCTCTCATAGCAAGCTACAGGAGAAGGAGGTGGCGGCGCGAGGGTGGAAGAGGGGAGGGGCTAGGGTTCAAAGGCCACTCGGGGGGGATAAGAAGGAGGCACGTCTCTGTGGTGGTAGGGGGTGACGAGGACAACGGCAGGAACGACGGCCACCTGCTCCTCCGTTTGGTCGCAGAGAGAGGGAGGCTGACGGGGAGATCAACAGTGACGGAAGGGGTCGAAGGGGTATCAGGGACGCTGAGAACGCAGGGAGATGGGCCGCGGGTGGGCCTAAAAGGAGGACACCCTGGTGGGCTTCTACTAGATGGGCTGCTGCAGGTGCATGCTTCTCTCTCTTATATCTTCTTCTCTTTATTTTTATTTGTTTTGTTTGTTTCAAATCCAAACAAGTTACACATTCAAAACCTTTTGGACTTTGTAGGGGCATTTGAGTAGGGGATTGTGGTATGCAAATAGAAATAGAGAGGAAAAGGCACAAAGGGGAGGAGATGACCACATACATGTTCCTAGGGCATTAAAGAATAAGGATTAGGGTTTAGCTTAGGTGAGAGATTCGAGAAAGATAGAGAGAGAGAGAGAGAGGGTATGGTTTAGGGTAGGGCTAAAAGCAAGATCAACAAGATCAAGCAAAAGGAGGGAGAGAGAGGAGTGGCTTGCGATGCACATGGCAAGGAGAGAAGGAGCAAGGTGAGGATTGAGAGAGAAAGGTTGAAGCTCCACAAAAGGGAAAACAATCAAATTCCAAGAAAACCAAGGGAGATCAAATAATGGTGATGGTTGCATGGCCCATGCAAGTGCATTAAATGCCATGTCTTAATCTTGTGAAAACAATATAATTATTCATGCATTTATACATATGCATTCCAAAATATGGGGTAAAGGCCAAGCTAAGGATTTACATGAAAGTCCCAAGTGGAGTAGATGGAGATGATCATATTTGAATACAAATGGGACATGCTAGTGTGTAGGTGCCACTAGGTATTTAGTAAGCCGAAAAATATCCCAACATGATAATAACCCCATAACAACACATAGGGAAGCTAGAAAAGGGTTCCACCCACAAGGCATGCAAAGGTGGCCATGTGGCTCTCATATACCAATAATGTGAAAACAACATGGTGCATATATGGAAGCATGTGGAGATAGAATTGGATCCATTCCAATCCACATGAGCTAGAGGTAAAACCAAACAAGTTGCAATGCTCATATATGGTGGAATGGTGGAATTATAAGGTAGTGGCAGAGAAAGGTGATGGAGTCGAATAAAAGATATGCCCCCAACTCAACTTGGGCATTAAACAATATATCAATAACCAAATGCAATATCAAGAGGCAAATACAATTTACAATGCATATGAGAGAAGAACCAAAACAAAAAGGGTTTTATATGATGCTCAAATGCAAGGTGGCATGATGACATGAGCATGATATAATTATGATGCAACAATTATATATAGGAAGTAGCCATATATATAGACTAGGCTAGTAGCATGGCAATTGTTAGACAATTGGGATGCTACAACTCTCCCCCACTAAACAAGAATCTCGCCCCGAGATTCCTAGGAAAAAGAGAACAACACAAGAAGAGGCGGTTGTTCGAACGAAGGTGACCCTCATGTTCCCAAGTTGATGAACAACGGAATGGTGCGACCACTACACCTTGCAAAACTTGCTAGACTTGTTGCGAGTCTTGCGTTTTGCTTGAGAAACAACGGGTTAGAAGAGTTGAAGGATTGTCGTGAGACAAGAAGGATAGGATGGGCATAGCTCCGGTTTTCTCAAGAAACATGATAAAAGAATATAACCACTTGTGAAAGAATAGGAGAAGATGATGTATCATGGATACAGAAAGACACACCGTTAAGATTAAAGATTTACCGATACGAGAGAGGATGAATCTTTGTCTCGCCGGAAGAAAGGAGCTAGATTGGAGAGTTTTGAACCACTATTACAATAGCATCGTATCTTCTCTCGGATTTGAGAAAAGAAGTTCGGAAACAATATTGCCTTCAAACAATAGTCCCTTGATAACAACAGAAAGATTTAGTTAGACATCGTCGGATTAGATTCTTGTTGCGCCGGTAAGAACCATGGATTACGCAATTTAGGTGCGCAGATATAACTTCCAGAGATGGATGTGAAGCCAGATCATGGTGGAATCCCGAGAAGCAAAGAATATGGAGGATCTGGAGTTTATTGTAGAGATACTTATTGCTTTCTTTAGCCTTGAGGCTAACGCAATAGATTTGCGGCTGATGGCATCAACCATAATTGGCTTTACCACAGAAAAAGAATTGATGAAACAAAGAGAGAGATAGTTTCCTTTCATCTTGTTTGGGGATATCGAGCATCGGTAGAAAGACGAGGATAGAAAAAGGTTTGCATTTGTTTCCACCAGATAATTGAGGATTTTTCTCCGTGTAGAAAGGGTGAGATCACCAACAAGAGATTATTGATTACTTTCTTTGGAAGAGCACTCCGGAAAAACAAGGACGGAAGTAAAAGTATCAAGGGATAAAGGCCACTTCTAACTTCCGTGGAATGAGGGGAATCACATTAATTCACCAATTCAATGTACAAGAGCGAATGATAAGAGTAGTGGTATGGTAGCTACTCCATCCCGCACTCAAAGCATTACTCCGCACATGAATAAGAAAATCATGCAACCCAACTACCAAAACAGACTGAAGGTGTTGGCAAAAACTCATAGAACTCCGTTAGAAAACAAGGATAGATGCAAACGATTCGCCGGATTCATAGATAGATAAAGATGATGATGTTGTCGTCATGTCGGAAGTAACAAGCCACCGGAAAGATATGAATGAAGATTACGGAGACAACTGCAAGGTTCCACAGACAAAGAAAAAGATAGCACCACTTGAACCAAAGGAATACAAGATCTGGAAGGTCTTCATGGCCTCCGGTGGATTGAGCATAGATGATATAACGAGAGGGTTTTCAAGAGATTACTTAACGAGATGGAGGTGGAAAGAACTCCATGTTGTTCTTGAAAAGATTGAGAGAGATTTAGCAGTCTTGAGGAAATCTTCGGCGGAACGACGATGATAACTCGCCAACAAGGAAAACTCCGGGTTTGATTGAAGATGGAAGATGGAATTAACCATGAACTTGTTGATTCCAGAGTTGAAGTAATGTATTTAGCAGAAGGACGTGGTCGAGATATGTGACTTCCAAAAGTCAGAATTCTCACTTTGAGACTTTGCACACAGGCAGTGCTCACGAAGCTCGAGAGAAAGAGACACAGATGATCTTCCATGTCCTTCCATAGATATCGAATAGGCAAGCATATTATCAACATATACCACCATGGATTAACAAGATATTCCCAGAATACCAAGTTCAAGAGGCGGGAGAACGAACAAATGCTCGAAACACTTTCTGAGCTCAACGCCCTTTGAAAGATCAACGTTACGAGCACGGGTTCGTGTTGAAGAAGATGCACTGGAAGAATAGATTATCTGGTCCTTCGGAAGAAAAAGAGATGTCACCTGGTTCACTTTGTCGATCGGATCACCGGTTACAAAGATAAAGAGATCTTGGATAAGAACCGATGATAGCTCATACCTTAAGCAAAGCTATCAGAGATGAAAAGATGCAATTCCCTCGTATCCAGGAGAATTGTGCAGATATGGGGTTCAAAAGGATGTGCAGCATGATGGACAGATGATAGACCGCCGTAGTGCTTGGAAAAAACTCCGGATTGCCAAATATGCTTGAATATGCATAGATATGATCACGGTGTACTCAAAATCACAGGAGATAACCATCACCATTTGGAGGATAGTGGTGATTGCATTTTCCATATTCCACTCCATCATCCAGACAGATATGACACTTATCATGAGTGGAATATAGCTAGGCCGAGAACCAAATTACAATCACCAGCATCGGATCGACACATGTTATGTAATTAGCCCAAGAGAATTGGAGATGAAATGAAACTCTAGGATTAAGCGCCGGTGACAAAAGAATGAGTTAGCATGGACATGCTGATAAAAGGGAGATAGATAATGTTTCACACACGACTGAAAAGGAGTGTGAAAGCACAGATGTATCAAAGAAAAATTTTCCGCATTTTTCGGCATTAAAATACCAATATATGCGCAAAATCACTTATCAGGTAGAGATTAGCAACTGATGGTCTCACAGAATGTGGAGTTGCTAGAAGGAAGGACACCCTTAAGAAGATGGCACCGGTTAACAAGGAGTCAGATAGATCGCGCCGGTATTCAAAAGCCTGTCAGTATGGAATGTACCAACAGTTGATAACCAAAGGCAGATAAAGATAACATGTTGGATACAACAGATAGACAAGGAATTACACACACACACACTCAACCTATGGTACTACGGAAACCCAGAACACGTGAATCCTAGTTTGAATTTTAAGAAGAGGATTGAAAACGTTACACTTCCTTACCAGAAAAGGGTGGGTGGGTGGGTAAGAAGAAAAATGGAAGCAGTCCTACTCTCGCGTTTTGTTTTTCCCAAGTATACATAGCTACCAAAATATTTGCTAGACTGACAACGACCATTTGGCTGAGACCCTGAAGGGCGGGATGGCTCTGATACCAATTGTAACTACCTCGGTGAATTACGCTCCTAGTTACAAGCCTGGATGAGCGGAAATGGTTGAAATAGTACGGTGGGGCCCAAATGCCACTCACAGGTAGACCTTTCGGCCGTCCCAACCACTTCCAAACATCGGGACAAGAACGGGCGGCGTAATCGGCAGGCGAAGGGATCAACTACATACACAAATGAGTATGTATGCAAGCCACCATACAACAGTACATCAGGGCCATTCCATCTAAAAGAAATAGAAATATAGCAACGCCATACGGCAAGATTCAAATGTCCTAGATAGATATAATAGTTTGGGATATCTCCTCATACATCAAACATCAGAGTATCAGGCGGAAGCGGCAAACAAGATCCGAATACGGATAAGAAGCAAATTGGCATAAGATGCCCCATAAATAAACACATCCCGCCCACAGATCTCACGGATCCCCGTTCCCGGAATCTCTACACCGAATGATCGTTGCCCACATCGTCCGTCTCCTCCACCCAGTATCCATCTCGTGAGTGTACATGTTCATCTGAATCAAATAATTTATCGTGTGAGACCCTAGGGGTACTCAGCAAGTCTTTATGCCTCTAAAGGGGACACAACCTGGGGTGACGCAATTGCAGCAAAAGATAAACCCTAACAATTCTATAGATACTTGCTAACCATCCGCCTAACCAAAGATAGACGGATGTCCATGAATTAATGACAACAGTTATGACAGTAATATCAACAGATCCATCCTCCTCCTCGCTTACCAACGAGGAAGCGGACGAACACCCCCCCATCCGTTGGCAGTTTTATTATCCATTCCATGAGTGTTGCACTATTTAATAGTCAGTTACTTAGTCAAATTTAAAAGCGGTACTTTAGTTATGCTTGTCTATGATTGAGAAACTGTGCTCCAAGTCGTCCATAACCACGGACACGGCTTTCAAAAGTTTTACCCTGCAGGGGTGCACAAATAGCAACACACACTCGATCAACCTCGGAAAAACCAAATCAAAACCCAACGAGGCTTTCACGACAAAGCAATTACAAGATTCAGAAATATTTCAGGGGGCCACCCCATTGAGTACACCCGCAACGAAGTTAGCCGACTCCGAGACGGACTCAAGGTTTGCGCCAGTGGCTGTAAACGACTGGGAACCCGAAAATGTGACTAGGCTTGTCGATACCGCGAAAACACTCCGCCGACCTAAACAGTACAGGTGCAGTACCTCGCACAATTGTAAATAAAGCAGTAAAGCATGGCATAAGTACAGGATAGTAAATAAAACCTCAAACTAGTTTGTGGCCCCAAGAAATAAGAATGAATCAAGCTCTGGCTCAGGGGGGTCCCATAAGCCTCCCGGATGTGGATAGCGCGAATATTCAAGGAACAGGAATCAAGTACTCGGGGTCCTACGGGACACAAGTGAGCATGAAAAACCAAATAGCAGATATTGCTCGTCGGTGCCACTTTCATTAGTTATCCCATACTACTCAGGTTAAGTTGTTTAGGTACCTCGTTATCCATCAGACACTCACATACCCTACACATGCTGTTCTACGACTCGCATGGCTCAAACAACTCCTGTAGTAATGGCTCATGGGATGGAGGAACAAGCTTCGGTGGGATTTAAAAGTAAAGGCTATGCAATACTTGGGATTCAGTTTAATGTAATCGCGACTCAATGATGCAAGAATAAGATAGAGGCAATAGGTACTATATGTATGCAAGCATGTGGTAGTGCTTGCCTGGCAGCTCAGTTGAAGCGAGAGAAGGATCTGGGTAGTGCTCCTGGGTTTCTTGATATATCCCCTGCTCAGCGTCTATTCGAAGAAGAACCAAACAAACAAGGGCCAACATAAATAAAGTGCACAAGCATATGAATAAGATGCGACAAGCAAACAATCATGCCGTGATGAATGATGCACAATTTGCATGGCAATAATGTAGCATGGCATGGGTGAGGTGTGGAGTACAAGAATGAGGCATTTTATTGAGTTTTAGTCACATTTTATACTCAAATAAGTTGCTGTATACTTTATATTTATATGATGCATGCTGCAAAACAGAACATGAAATGCATAAACAGAAAGGTCTCGTCGAGCTAATCATTTTAGACATATCATTTGTTAAATTCGGAGTTATAAATCAAAAGTTATTAATTAATTAAGGCCAAGGGCATTTTGTTGTAATTTTAGTCAACTTGAAATTTGAAGTGTTTAAAATATATTTTGTATAGCATATTTGAAATCCTCACATTTTTCTGATTTCAAAACATATATTATTTGTATTATTTGAAATTATGAATTTAAATTTATTTTAAAGTCAAAATTAGTCAAATGGAGTCAAAGTCAAAGGTTTGACTATTTTAAATCAATTCTGAAAAATATTTGATTAAAGATTTGAATTGACATTCAAAAACAAAACATATTTCATATAGAGTTTGAATTCAAATTCCAAAACATTTGAAAGTTATGAATTAGTTTATATTTGATTGGATTTGGGAATTGGTTTGAATTTGAAAACTGGAGGGGTCCTAAACTTTTGCTACCTGGGATGGGTATACACGCAGTCAATGACGAGTGGGACCAGGGAGCCCACGGGTCCACGCGTGCACGAGCAGGTGAGGAGGCGACACGTGTGCACGGAGGGGATTGCGGGTTAAGGGTGAATTTTCCCGGGGGTCTTTTTGTAAAAGGTTCCAGGGGGTGGGCTGGTTATGGATCCAGACGAACTGATGTTCTACTCGCGAAAACAGCTAGCTGACTCAAATTTGCGTCGAAGATGGCGAGCAATCCTTTGGGAATTTTGTGATGATGCAAAGACCAAAGTTGTAGAGGATTGAAGGATATTCATTTTTCGTTCAGGAG
Source organism: Avena sativa (assembly GCA_916181665.1). Taxonomy (NCBI): domain Eukaryota; kingdom Viridiplantae; phylum Streptophyta; class Magnoliopsida; order Poales; family Poaceae; genus Avena; species Avena sativa. The sequence continues at coordinate 251,991,480 of OV702284.1, read as the reverse complement.
ATATCGACGGAAAAATAGTGTAGCGTCGGGAAAACAAAGGATAACAGAGGCTGTAACACGTGTTGGACTCTGAATTTTTCTGCACCCGAAAACTGTTAGCTCGATTGATTTTTGGAGGCCGATTGGGAGCGATTTCGTGCGCCGTTTTGGATTCAGTTTGATTATTCTGCTAGATGGTACATCATACTAAAGATGAAAGTCAACGGAACCGCCGGAGATGATCTGTGTGGGATTTGCGCAAGCGGGGAACAGAGTCGGAAAACGCGGACGTAGACTGACGAAAAAAAAGTGCAGTTCACGGGTTTCGCTTAGGATCTTCAGCAGATGATTTCCGGAGCTATAGATCGCCGTTTGGAGCGTGGTTGGGCTTGTTAGAAAAAGGGAAGAATCCTCTTTGTAGGGAGGTGACGGTCGGCGCTGGGGAACGGTGGAGGAGATCATAATCTTGTCGGGAACAGAGGGATTAGCCATAGGTTCGCGCGCGTGCTGCTGCCTGCGGGGCGTGCTGCCGCATGTGCGCGCGCGAGTGCGTCAAGGGAAGCAAATCCGGCATCGATAGCAAGCTAATAGCAGGGAGGATGATGCTCAGGTGAGGGGAAAGTATAGAGAGGAAACTCACCGCGATCAATTCCCACTATAAGTGGTGCCGATGGTGGTCAGAAGCTTCGGGAAGGAGTCCAGGAAGTAGTCGGCGGTGAGGTTCTCTTGACACGAACAGAGATGACTTCGGGGAGGAGGATCCAGGGAGCTGCGATCCCTCTACTACTTGCTGGAGGACGGCCCAAGCACGGCGACACGATCCCCGCCATCTGGTGGCCTCGACGTGGATCCTGGCGACGACACTGTGACTATGCTCCGGTGATTCCTCTCGGCTCTCATAGCAAGCTACAGGAGAAGGAGGTGGCGGCGCGAGGGTGGAAGAGGGGAGGGGCTAGGGTTCAGAGGCCACTCGGGGGGGATAAGAAGGAGGCGCGTCTCGGTTGTGGTAGGGGGTGACGAGGACAACAGAAGGAACGACGGCCACCTGCTCCTCCGTTTGGTCGCAGAGAGAGGGAGGCTGACGGGGAGATCAACAGTGACGGAAGGGGTCGAAGGGGTATCAGGGACGCTGAGAACGCAGGGAGATGGGCCGCGGGTGGGCCTAAAAGGAGGACACCCTGGTGGGCTTCTACTAGATGGGCTGCTGCAGGTGCATGCTTCTCTCTCTTATATCTTCTTCTCTTTATTTTTATGTGTTTTTTTTGTTTCAAATCCAAACAAGTTACACATTCAAAACCTTTTGGACTTTGTAGGGGAATTTGAGTAGGGGATTGTGGTATGCAAATAGAAATAGAGAGGAAAAGGCACAAAGGGGAGGAGATGACCACATACATGTTCCTAGGGCATTAAAGAATAAGGATTAGGGTTTAGCTTAGGTGAGAGATTCGAGAAAGATAGAGAGAGAGAGAGGGTATGGTTTAGGGTAGGGCTAAAAGCAAGATCAACAAGATCAAGCAAAAGGAGGGAGAGAGAGGAGTGGCTTGCGATGCACATGGCAAGGAGAGAAGGAGCAAGGTGAGGATTGAGAGAGAAAGGTTGAAGCTCCACAAAAGGGAAAACAATCAAATTCCAAGAAAACCAAGGGAGATCAAATAATGGTGATGGTTGCATGGCCCATGCAAGTGCATTAAATGCCATGTCTTAATCTTGTGAAAACAATATAATTATTCATGGCATTTATACATATGCATTCCAAAATATGGGGTAAAGGCCAAGCTAAGGATTTACATGAAAGTCCCAAGTGGAGTAGATGGAGATGATCATATTTGAATACAAATGGGACATGCTAGTGTGTAGGTGCCACTAGGTATTTAGTAAGCCCAAAAATATCCCAACATGATAATAACCCCATAACAACACATAGGGAAGCTAGAAAAGGGTTCCACCCACAAGGCATGCAAAGGTGGCCATGTGGCTCTCATATACCAATAATGTGAAAACAAAATGGTGCATATATGGAAGCATGTGGAGATAGAATTGGATCCATTCCAATCCACATGAGCTAGAGGTAAAACCAAACAAGTTGCAATGCTCATATATGGTGGAATGGTGGAATTATAAGGTGGTGGCAGAGAAAGGTGATGGAGTTGAATAAAAGATATGCCCCCAACTCAACTTGGGCATTAAACAATATATCAATAACCAAATGCAATATCAAGAGGCAAATACAATTTACAATGCATATGAGAGAAGAACCAAAACAAAAAGGGTTTTATATGATGCTCAAATGCAAGGTGGCATGATGACATGAGCATGATATAATTATGATGCAACAATTATATATAGGAAGTAGCCATATATATAGACTAGGCTAGTAGCATGGCAATTGTTAGACAATTGGGATGCTACAACCGCTGAGCGAGCTGCGGCGATGTCGCGTGCTTCGTCGAGTGTGTCGACGGCATCTTCGAGTGCGGACGTTGATTCGGCTTTGCTGTAGGCGATGACCCGTGGGGCCTTGTGGCGTGCCTCTGCAGGTAATATGGCTTCGGCTCCGTGCACCATGAAGAAAGGTGTGTAGCCAGTTGAAATGTTCGGCGTTGTACGCAGGCTCTAGAGTACGGAGGGTAGCTCCTCCACCCAGGCTCCCGCGAGCCTTTCGAGTGGGCATAGCAGGCGTTTCTTGATGCTGCTCCCTATGAGGCCATTGGCCTTTTCGACCTACCCGTTGGTCTGCGGGTGCGCCACGGAGGCGTATGATATGTTGATGTCGAGGCCCTCGCAGAAGTCCTGGAATTCCTTCGAGATGAAGTTCGAGCCCTTGTCCGTGATGATGCTATGTGGCACGCCGAACCTGTACACTATGGACTCGAAGAACTTGACGGCAGTTTTTCCGCTTTGGTTGGTGACGGGCATGGCCTCGATCCACTTGGTGAACTTGTCGACTGCGACCAGGAGGTAGACGTGGCTTCCTTTTGAAGATTTGGGCAGTTTTCCGATCATGTCGAGGCCCCATTGGGCGAAGGGCCAGGCTAGTGGTATGGGCCTTAGCTCTGATCCTGGTACATGCGGCTTGTCCACGTATCTCTGGCAGGTGTTGCACCTCCAGACGATGTCCTTAGCATCATTCATGGTCGTTGGCCAATAGAATCCAGCTCGTAGAGCTTTGGCGACTAGGGCGCGGCTTCCTGCATGATGGCCGCAGATGCCCTCGTGGATGTCTTGAAGGATGGTTTTGCCGTCACTGATGGTGACGCACCATTGGAGTACACCCAAAATGTTGTGCTTGTATAGCTCGCCGTTGATGATGGTGAAGGCCTTGGACCAGCGAGATATGCGTCGGGCGTATGTCGGATCATCAGGCAGTTCTTTGTTTATCAGGTACCGAAGGTACGGCTGTGTCCACCTTTCTTCAACTGACATGACCTGCATCAGGCTGACCAGCTCGGCCTCAGTGTCGAGCTTTTTGGGTCCTTCATGTCCTTTGGGTGGCGCAGCTCCCGAGTGTTTTGCTTCTTCGGGTGATCCCTTGGGGAATTTTCTTTTGATAGAGGGTACATAGATTTGTTCGAGGAACACACCTGGTGGAACCCGTGTGCATGTTGAGACGATGTTGGCGAGTCTATCGGCTTCCTCGTTGCTTTCCCTTCCGATGTGCTGAAGCTCGCAGCCGTCAAAGTCACCTTCGAGTGAGTTGTAGAGAGCGCGGTACGCGATCTTTTTGGCGTTGTGAGCGTCGCACTCGTTCATCGTCTGCTGGACGATAAGGTTCGAGTCACCGTAGATGACTAGGCACCTTGCGCCGTAGATCTTGGCCATCCTCATGCCATGGATGAGGGCCTCGTATTTGGCCTCATTGTTGGAGGCGCGAAATTTCATCCGAAGGACATATTTCATCTTGTCGCCTTGGGGGGACGACACTATGACGCCGGCCCCTGCTCCGCCTCGCGCTTGGAGCCGTCGAAGTGCATCATCCACGATTGCGTCATGTCCGAAGTGTCCGGCAGCTGGACCTCCATCCAGTGGACGAGGAAATCAGGGAGGACCTGAGATTTGATGGCCTTACGCCGCTCGTAGACTATGTCTAGAGGGGATAGCTCGATGCCCCATAGGGCTACACGTCCCATGTCTTCGGGGTTGTTCAGGATGTTGGATAATGGCGCCTCATTAACGACCATTATATGGTGCTCCTGGAAGTAGTGGCTTAGCCGACGTATCGTCATGAATACGCAGTAGGCGAGCTTCTGGTAGTGAGGGTACCTCTTCTTTTTTGGTGTTCGTACCTCGCTGAGGTAGTAGATTGCGCGTTGGACCCCATGGGTCTTGCCATCTTCGGGTCGTTCGACCACGAGGACGGTGCCTACCACCTAGTGCGTAGCTGCGATGTATAGCAGCAGAGTCTCTCGCTCCTTTGGCGTGACCAGAACAGGCGAGGTGGAGAGCGGACGCTTGAGGTCCTCGAATGCGTCATTTGCTTCGGGTGTCCACTCGAACTTGTCATCTTTGTGTAGTAGCTAGTAGAAAGGCAGTGCCTTCTCACCCATGCGACTGATGAACCTGCTCAGCGCCACGACGCGCCCAGCTAGCTGCTGGACACCTCTGAGGTTCTTTGGCTTCTCCATGGATAGTATGGCCCTGATTTTCTTCGGATTTGCCTCAATCCCCCGCTGGGAGATGAAGTAGTCGAGTAGTTAGCCAGATGGGACGCCGAAGGCACACTTTTCTAGGTTCAGCTTGATCTAATAATGATCAAGGTTATCAAACGTCTCGCGGAGATCGTCGATTAGTGTCTTGGCTTCCCTGGTCTTGATGACTATGTCGTCGACATAGACCTAGATGTTGCGACCGATCTGTTTTTTCAGACACGCCTGCATGCACCTTTGGTATGTTGTGCCTGCGTTCTTCAGCCCGAAGGGCATGGTGTTGTAGCAGAACACTCCAAACGGCGTGATGAACGCCATTTTCTCCTGATCTTCGACATTCAGCCGAATCTGATTGTAGCCTGAGTAGGCATCAAGGAAGGAGAGTTTCTCGCATCCTGCGGTCGAATCGATGATCTGGTCTATCCTCGGTAGAGGGAAGTGGTCCTCTGGGCAATACTTGTTGCGCGATGTAAAGTCTACGCACATGGATATCCGTGTCCTTCTTAGGTACTAGCACAGTATTGGCCAGCTACTCGCTCTCCTTGATTCCTCAAATGAAGTGGGCATCGAGAAGTCTGTTGACTTTGATTCCAACGGCTTCAGCTCTTGGTTCGGACAGTCGTCGAATCGACTACTTGACTGGCTTTGCGTCGGGGAACACATGGAGTGCGTGCTCGGCGAATTCCCTGGGAACTCCTGGCATGTCCGCAGGACACCAGGCAAAGATTTCCTAGCGCTCACGGAGTAATTCGACAAGCGCGCTTTCCTATGCAGGGCTGAGGTCATTGGCGATCAGCGCCGTCTTGGAGGCATCTGTTGGGTAGACCTGCACCTTTTTCGTGTTGACTGTGGAGTCAGACGACATGTCAAGTGAGTTTTGCTTGGAGACTGGGGGTGCCCCGTTGTCTGTCACCTCTCGGAGCCTCGTAAGTTCCTCCTGCATGCCGAACGACTAGGAGATTCTGTTGAAGTCTCTGTCACAGTGATCGGACCGGGTCAAGCTACCCTGGACGGTGATGATGCCCCTGGTCCTGGCATCTTGGGTAGCAGGTATGCATAGTGCGGTATTGCCAGGAATCTTGCGAATGCCACGCGCCCGAGGATGGCGTGGTACTGTGATGGCCAGTCCACCACTTTGAACTCTAGCCGCTCGCGCCTGAAGTTTTGTGGCTGGCCGAAGATGACGTCGAGCCATATCTTTCCCAGGGGATATATGCCCTTCCCTGGGACTATGTCGTGGATCATCGTGTCGGATTGTTCCAGGCTGCACAGCAGGATCCGCATCACTGCGAGGGTGCTGGTGAACATCAGGTTGATGCCGCTGTCGTCGTCCATGAAGACGTGGCTCATCTCGAATCCTCTGATCTGCGCCTCGAGCACCAGGGCAGCATGACCTGGGCGAGGGATCTGGCAGGGGTGATCCAAATGATCGAACATGATGTAGGACTCTGAGCCGTTGAGGTACTCAGGGATGGCAGGTGGAGCGGTCACGGCCAGGCTGACCTGTCGGGTGATCTTCTTTTGCACCCTGTTGGTAGGGCGTCCCTTCTGGATCATCAGGGATCCTTTTGGCGGTGGATATCCTCCCATGCCGTTGTTAGGCGCAGGTGCGATCGCTGGATTCTGTAGGGGTTCGTAGCATGGAAAACAAAAATTTTCTATCGCATACAAACAAACAAGCCAAGATCTATCTACTAGATTGTAGCAACGAGTCGATGGAATAACTTACCCTCGAAGATTCCAAAGCGGTTAACGAGAGCAGATTCTCGTGGGTGATGTAGTCGTACACTTGCCGATCTCAAGATCGCGTAGACGATCCTTCCGGCGCTGCGTTCCGGCAGCGCTCCCGCAGTCGGTCACACGTTCGGTACTCGACGAAGACCTTCATCTCCCTTGTTCCAGCAGGCAGCGGAGGTTGTAGCACTCTCCTCGCGATTCCGGCAGCACAACGGCGTGGTACCGGAAGTAGAGGGGAAATCCCGCAGGGCTTCGCCTTAAGCCGGAGCGAGTATGGTGGAGTATGAGAGAGGGCTATTAGTGGTCTAGAGATTAGACACACCAATTAGAAGGCTCTAAACCGCAGGCTAAAGCAATTAGAAGCTCTAAACCAAAACGGCTCTAAACCGGAGATTAGAGGATAGGAACTTGTGTGTCTCAAGGAGGAGGCCCTGCCCCTCCTTTTATAGGTGGAGGGGCTAGGCGCGCCAGGGAGGGAGGGGAGTCCCTCCCCAACTCGGCCTAGGGCTGGCCGCCGGCTTGGAGGAGAGGAACTCCTCCTCCAAGTTGGTTTCAACCTCCTCTTGCTTGTTTCCCACAGTTTCCTGTTTCCCACAGTTTCCTGTTTTCCACAGTTTCCTGTTTTAGCCGTTTGACTTTCAAACTGGCAGTTTGACTTTCAAGTTTTGGAACAGCAAGAACACTTAGTACATGATGCAATCATTCAATGACACATTCATGTACCCCCCCCCCCCCCCCCCCGGAGTGCCGGACAATCTGGAACCTTCTAGAACATTCCCGATGAAAACACCGGAATCATTCCCGAACTCCGAAACGGGACTTTCCTTATATGAATCTTATTCTCCAGACCATTCCGGATCACCTCGTGATATCCCGGATCCCATCCGAGATTCCGAACAACATTCGGTCTCTTTCTCATAATACCATAACTACTCAAACAACGTCGAATCCTTAAGTGTGTCTCCCTACGGTTCGTGAATTATGCGGACATGATCGAGACACTTCTCCGAACAATAACCAATAGAGGAATCTGGAAATTCATATGGCTCCCACATATTTCTACGATTACTTTGCGATCGAATGAACCACTTACATACGATACCAATTTCCCTTTGTCTCACGATAGTTTACTTATCCGAGGTTATGATCATCGGTATCTCTGCATACCTAGTTCAACCTCGTTACCGATAAGTACTCTTTTCTCGTTCCCGTGATATGTGATCCCTTGTGACCCAGTCACATGCTTGCAAGCTAATTGGATGACATTCCACCGAGAGGGCCCAGAGTATATCTATCCGTCATATGGATGGACAAATCCCACTCTTGATCCATGTGTTTCAACCAATACTTTCTGAACACTCAATGCCACCTTTATAGCCACCCTGTTACGGTGTGGTGTTTGATGACATCAAAGCATCCATCCGGAAAAGGTGATATGCATGATCTCATGGTCGAAGGAATTAGGTTACTATGTATCAGAAAGCATATAGCAATTGAACTATTAAAATGACTTGATCTTTATGCTACGCTTATCTATAGGAGTATGTCCATCACATCATTCTCCTAATGATATGATCCTGTTGTTAATAACATCTCTATGTTCATGATCAGGAAACCATGATCATATATTAACCAACAAGCTAGTTTAACAAGAGGCTTTACTAGGGACTCTTATTTTAGTTTACAAATCACACAAGTATTAATGTTTCCGGTTAATACAATTATAGCATGGTATGTAAACATTTATCATAAGTGTGAAGATATGATAATAACCACTTTATTATTGCCTCTTGGGCATATCTCCAACAGTCTCCCACTTGCACTAGAGTCAATAATCTAGTTTCAAACCTTTGTGTATTTAACACCTATGGCTTTCCGGTGTTGTATGTACACAATTGCTAGTGGTCAACTGATCTCCGGATCTGACACTTCCAGGTCCGTGTGTAATTGCATGTCTTTGCGTCTCTACGCATCACTCATTCTCTAATGAGATGGCTTTGTATAAGTTTGGTCTTTCGGTGTGACCTTTAGCTGTTTGGGGTTAAAACATGTTGATAATATTGTCGTACAATATATCTTCATAGTATTATCCCACTGTGAACTACACCTAGTTTGATAACAAACTACTTGACACAAATGCCCTCTTTTGCTGCTATAATAGCAGTCATATACTTAGCCTTTTGTTGTAGTATCTGTCACAGTGTCTTAACTTTGGAACTCATCCAAATCCATCATGGAACTCACTTTCCATTATATTGTGCCACCCTTAGTTTAGATTGAGATAAACTTAATTTGTACTTTGTGACAAAGCTAGTATTAATGTAGTACTTTTACAATGAACTAACCATCTATTTGTCACTTCTACAAATAATATACTCTTAGTTCTTCCAAAAGATCATAAGAATATCCTTACTATTGTCCAATGATCATCTTACGAATCATTCTGGTATATGCTCACAACATTTAGAGCATAGGACATATCTGGATTTGTACATATCACAGTATGATTGATATAAATACTCTTTGTGATTTCATACATCAAGTATCAATCTATACTTGATTATTTGTTTCACTTTACCAAATGTCAATACACTTGAATATATCATCAACATTGAACTCATTCAATCCTTTCTGTGCGACAAGAACCTCTTCTTGTAGTTTCTATATTGAACTCATTCAATATCTCCTCTATGTACTTCTGGCACAACCATATTGGCGTCTGTTGACGCCAATTATTTGGGTTTTGCCTAAGTCTTTCATCGAGATGAAATTCTTATCATGTGTTTAATAAAAAGATACATCACTTCCAATCAACAATATGTCTCCTACATAATGTATTAGAAATATGTCTTAGCACTCCCACTTAATTTCTTGCAAATGCAAGCATCTTCATTGTCTCTGATGAAATTAAACTCTTTTATCAGTTTCATCATAGTGAAGATTCCAACTCCGCTATGCTTACTTCAACCATTGAAGTTTGCATATGTTTTTAGCATCCCTTGAATTTAACAAAACCCTTTGGACCGTTTCATGCACACGTCCTAGGTAACCCTTCTATTAGAAGAACTTGTTTTTGTTTATCCAACACATAACAAAATTATATGTCGTGGTTGCTACATTAATCCGTCTAGACTAAATATCATTATGAAAGATCAAATCTTGTCATATACAACCTTTGAACATTGTTGTGAACTCTTTCCCAACATGTCGACTATTTCATAGATGTGAAACATCCATGTCTATTTCTTTATAGATCCAAACACAACTGTAAGGTCTTACACCTTTCTCGAGGGTCCTTCAAGTTCAAAACTTGATTTCTCATGCATGGAACTATCACGGATTTTATGGCTTCAAGCCATTTGACGGAGTCAGGGCTCATCATCGCTTCTTTGCACGTAGTCGGATCATTATTGTCAAATAATGATTTAACTCTCAAATCTTGGTATTTGATTGTTCATCCGACCTACTTGTTTCAATAGGAACTTAGATCTACGTGACCACAACCTTGGAGGCACGTGAGCCATGAGCTTTGTTGCTGCCTCCGGAACACTTTTCGGCGCTGCGCAACTCTGCACATATAGCTAAGGTTCTTTTAACCTTATCAAAGTTCTATTGTCCTCCCACTTAACTTTTCACGAAAAATTCCTTCTCAAAGAAACTTGACGTTTTAAGTGACAAACACTTTTGTCTCCGATGTTATGGAGGATTACTTAACAGTTATTCGAAATAACATACAAAGACAGGTTCATCCGACTTTGGTTGCAAACATCTTTCTTATGCATAGCATACCAATGTTTAAGAAAGGACAACTTGGGTTTTATCCCAAACCATAACATATGGTGTCATTTCAACGGATTATGATGGAGCTCTTTTCAGTGGAAAAACGGTAATCTCTAAAGCTTTTAATCTTTAAAATATAATGGCAGTTTTATGAATTATACCTTTGATCTTACCATGTCAAACAAGGTTTAATTACATATCTCGAATGCTCCATACTCTTATGGTGTTTCGGGAAATGCAAATCCACGGAACGATTCCATAAATCTTAGGTATTATGCTAAACTTTGTAACTCAAATATCTTCCTTTATGATCTTTATCATAAACTGTTTATATTCTTGTTACAATGATTTTGCACTTCATCTTGAAAGTCTTTGAACTTTTCAAATATTTCACACTTCATCCTTATTAAGTAAATATTCATATATTCACTCAAATTTTCGGAGAAAGCATATGAAGTTGAAATCCATCGCTCTTGACTACACATAATGGATTTCGTACAACAATATGTACAAGTTCCAATAAGCTAGTCATTCGTTCCCTTTTGGCCTATGAACGAAGTTTTAATTATCTCTAGGAAAGTTTCACAAGCGTCATTTGATCAAAAATCAAAAGACTCCAAAATTCCATCCACATGGAGTTTCTTCATGTTTTCTTTCCAATATAATTTAAACGGCGATATCACTTCCTAAGTGATATTTCAATCAATTTGTCTTTCGACATTTTTAGCACTAGTTTTATGGATGTGATTTCTCCAACGAGATTTGTGAATCATCCATCTTTTATGGATTACGGCAATTATTTGAACAACCCTTTTGTTCTCATAATACCTGATAAAACAAATCTTGAAGGCAAGCTTTGATGTTTAACGAGCAACACAATAACCCTTTATTTGTTCTCGATGAACATCATCACATATTCTTTTGCTAATTACTTAGGCCACTGTAGTTCATGAATTCTGTTGTTTCGTATGACGATTCATACCAACAAATTCAGTATTAAATACTTAAGAACCACATTGTTTAATAAGCAAAGAATATAGCCATAACATGTATATCATCTATATACTTAAACTGAACAATTCTAGTCTTTTCCTTTCTGCCATATACTTATGAGATTTTCTTTCAATATTTCCTTTTCTGTTTGAAAGAATCTATCAACATCAATAGTGGAGTCATACATATGACATATAGTCCAAAGCGTGTATAGTTAAATACCAATGTCTTTGGACTTGCACTTTGAAGTAGATCACCATCATCAAATGTTTGGTGTTCTTTCAAATTCCTTTCTTTAGTAATCTCTTGGTGTAGTAAACATTTTACCTACATCAAATATTCACCCTTATCATGGAATCGTCCATGATCAAGCTACTTTTAGCTTATAACGATGAATTATGAGTATAATGTTGCTATCCAAAAACCTTTTGGAGGATTAGGACAACAAGTGTCTCCAACCTTTTGCAATTTCTCATCAAATATGAGAACATGACTTTTGCCATATTATACTCTATCATGTTGTAACCAATACTTTGTTTCAGATATCACAATATCTTCCACACATCATGGTTTCTGAAACAACTCTTTCAGATCCTAGATAACCTTGATATTAAGACAATTCTTTGAATATCAAGAATCATGGAGACAAACATGATACTCATACACTAACACTTGGAATTGTCACTCTTGTTTTAATACCAATTATTAAACTTCATGGAGTAACCGGAACTTGCTGAAAGTTTGCGATAGGAATTTTAAACTTTAGATTAACACTTCAAAAACAATACGATACCAGTTCGTAAAGTAACTAACCAGAATTCTATAGTTCTATCATCTCAATTATAACTAAGCGCAAGGTGGTAAACGGATGCCAATGACTACAACAACTATGCAAATTCACTTTGATTTAGTTTATGATAAATTGAGTTCTAATTAATAATTAAATTAATCTAGGTGAACTCCCACTCAAAACAATATCCCTCACATTGTTTTGGTGATCACATGAACCAAATCCACCACATCAAAAACCGATCATCACGAGAGTTGATATAGTTTCAATGGCGAACAATCATCATGTTCATCATATCTACTATATGATTCATGCTTTACCTTTCGGTAATCCGTGTTCCGAGACCATGTCTGTACATGCTAGGCTCGTCAAGATCAAACCTTAGTTTCTGCATGAGCAAATCTGGCTTGCTCACGTTGTATACACTTGCAGAATCTAACACACCCGATCATCACGTGGTGCTTCGAAACAACAAGCTTTAGCAACGGTGCTAACTAAGGGTGAACACTTTATGACTTGAAATTGATGTGCATGAGGGATCATCTTATAATGCTACCGTCGTCTACTAAGCAATACAAGATGCATAAAGGATTAACATCACATGCAATTCAATAATATGTGATATGACATGGCCTTTCTTCTTTGTGCTTCCGACCTCCATCTTCAAGCACGAACATGATCTCCATCATCACCGGCATTGCATCAAGGTCAATGACTCTTCTCCATGGTTGTCGTCCACTGGCTTCAACTATTACAACTACTTTGAATAGACACGCGGGTCTTAACATAAATTAAAGACAACCATATGGCTCCTGCCGGTTGCCAACTTACAATAAGGAACATTGCATACATCAAATATAATCACAATCATGGCCATATCACATCACTGCACACCCCTGCAAAACAAAGTTAGACGCCTCTACTTTCTTTGCATATTTTACGTGGTTTGGGGCTTTCAATAAGTGTCGTTCTAACTTACGAACAATAACCACAACATTGATACTAGCATTGTTGATCACCCGTTGTAAATTGGATCTTAACTATGCTAGGAGAAACAGGCACCCGCAAAGCCACTTATGCAATACAAGTTGCATGTCAAGCGTGGAGCAAGTCTCATGAATGATGTCATGTAAGGTTAGCCCGGGCCGCTTCATCCCAACATACCGCAAGATGCAAAGTACACAAGAAGCAATCGACAATAAAAGCATCAACGCCCACAATGACCATTGTGTTCTACTCGTGCAACAGATCTACATATAGACACGGCTCTGATACCACTGTAGGGGTTCGTAGCATGGAAAACAAAAAATTTCTATCGCATACAAACAAACAAGCCAAGATCTATCTACTAGATTGTAGCAACGAGTCGATGAAATAACTTACCCTCGAAGATTCCAAAGCGGTTAACGAGAGCAGATTCTCGTGGGTGATGTAGTCGTACACTTGCCGATCTCAAGATCGCGTAGACGATCCTTCCGGCGCTGCGTTCCGGCAGCGCTCCCGCAGTCGGTCACACGTTCGGTACTCGACGAAGACCTTCCTCTCCCTTGTTCCAGCAGGCAGCGGAGGTTGTAGCACTCTCCTCGCGATTCCGGCAGCACAACGGCGTGGTACCGGAAGTAGAGGGGAAATCCCGCAGGGCTTCGCCTTAAGCCGGAGCGAGTATGGTGGAGTATGAGAGAGGGCTATTAGTGGTCTAGAGATTAGACACACCAATTAGAAGGCTCTAAACCGCAGGCTAAAGCAATTAGAAGCTCTAAACCAAAACGGCTCTAAACCGGAGATTAGAGGATAGGAACTTGTGTGTCTCAAGGAGGAGGCCCTGCCCCTCCTTTTATAGGTGGAGGGGCTAGGCGCGCCAGGGAGGGAGGGGAGTCCCTCCCCAACTCGTCCTAGGGCTGGCCGCCGGCTTGGAGGAGAGGAACTCCTCCTCCAAGTTGGTTTCAACCTCCTCTTGCTTGTTTCCCACAGTTTCCTGTTTCCCACAGTTTCCTGTTTTCCACAGTTTCCTGTTTTAGCCGTTTGACTTTCAAACTGGCAGTTTGACTTTCAAGTTTTGGAACAGCAAGAACACTTAGTACATGATGCAATCATTCAATGACACATTCATGTACCCTCCCCCCCCCCGGAGTGCCGGACAATCTGGAACCTTCTAGAACATTCCCGATGAAAACACCGGAATCATTCCCGAACTCCGAAACGGGACTTTCCTTATATGAATATTATTCTCCGGACCATTCCGGATCACCTCGTGATATCCCGGATCCCATCCGAGACTCCGAACAACATTCGGTCTCTTTCTCATAATACCATAACTACTCAAACAACGTCGAATCCTTAAGTGTGTCTCCCTACGGTTCGTGAATTATGCGGACATGATCGAGACACTTCTCCGAACAATAACCAATAGAGGAATCTGGAAATTCATATGGCTCCCACATATTTCTACGATTACTTTGCGATCGAATGAACCACTTACATACGATACCAATTTCCCTTTGTCTCACGATAGTTCACTTATCCGAGGTTATGATCATCGGTATCTCTGCATACCTAGTTCAACCTCGTTACCGATAAGTACTCTTTTCTCGTTCCCGTGATATGTGATCCCTTGTGACCCAGTCACATGATTGCAAGCTAATTGGATGACATTCCACCGAGAGGGCCCAGAGTATATCTATCCGTCATATGGATGGACAAATCCCACTCTTGATCCATGTGTTTCAACCAATACTTTCTGAACACTCAATGCCACCTTTATAGCCACCCTGTTACGGTGTGGTGTTTGATGACATCAAAGCATCCATCCGGAAAAGGTGATATGCATGATCTCATGGTCGAAGGAATTAGGTTACTATGTATCAGAAAGCATATAGCAATTGAACTATTAAAATGACTTGATCTTTATGCTACGCTTATCTATAGGAGTATGTCCATCACATCATTCTCCTAATGATATGATCCTGTTGTTAATAACATCTCTATGTTCATGATCAGGAAACCATGATCATATATTAACCAACAAGCTAGTTTAACAAGAGGCTTTACTAGGGACTCTTATTTTAGTTTACAAATCACACAAGTATTAATGTTTCCGGTTAATACAATTATAGCATGGTATGTAAACATTTATCATAAGTGTGAAGATATGATAATAACCACTTTATTATTGCCTCTTGGGCATATCTCCAACAGATTCGACGGTCCAACGGGTGGTGGTGGAGGAGCTCCGTGGGCAATATCACCTGGTGCAGGTGCGGGCCCAAACCCAGGGTTCACTATCTGGCGTCGCATTTGGGTGAGACCCTCGCTGAGCTTCTGGAACTCACTGTAGTCCTTTAGCATGTGGCTAGCCTTCTTTTTTCCATATTGCTTGTCGATGTAAAAGTGGATGGTGCAAGGACCATACAACTTGCCGTATGCCGAGGGCTCGTCGTCACGGCTGTGGCGTTTCCATGTTTGTGTGGGCTTCCCCCCATCACGGAAATTGCCTCCACGATATCCGCTGCTGCGGTTGCCATCATTGCGTCGGTCGGCTTAGCTAGCCGCAACCATGTCAACTCCGTCGCGGTCGTTGTAGACGCGCGATCTTCGCTTGCTGGGGCTTTCTCGCATGCGGCCATAGTCGTCCTCTTCATCGAATGCATTCGTTGGAGGGAATCCTCACCATCTGCCCATTGGTTGGCGATGTCCATGAGGTGGTCGAGCATATTGGGCTTGACACGCCCAAGTTCTTCCTTGAAGTACGGGCGTTTGACACCGTCCTTGCAGGCGTCGATTGTCCTTTCCTTGGATATGTGTGCGGCGGAGTTCTTGATGTTGGACCAGCGTAGGATGTATGAGCGAATGGATTCGCCGGTACATTGGGTCCAGGCGCGCAGCTCCTCGATCGAGGCTGGCCTCTTGCTGGTGCCTTTGAAGTTGCGGATGAAGTTGTACGCCAGCTCCTCCCAGCTTCGGATGGAGCCGGAGGACAGACTACTGAGCCAGATCCGAGCTGCGCCTGTCAGCTGCAGTTGAAGGAATTGTAGCGTGGTGTTTCTGTTATCGCCGTGCAGTTTGACGGACGAGAGGTGGTCGCTGAGCCAGGCCTTTGGGTCCTGCGTTCCATCGAACTTTGGCATGTCCAAAGGGAGCTTGAAATTTTTCGGCATCCGCGTCCGCCGAATGGAAATGCTGAAGCATCGGGCTCCACACAACTCTCCATCGTTATCCTCGTCGGATTCGGTTGAACACGCGCGTTTGGCGCGTGCCTTGTCGACCTTGCGTTGGGAGAGGTCGTTTCAAACGTCGTAGTCGCTTCTGCGATGCCTTGGGCTCTTGCGACGTCGAGGCAGATCGTGCTCGTCCTCGTCGGATGAGGGTGTGGGGTTGCGGTTGAATCTGACCGCAGCTTTCTTTTTCGGCTCCGCAGGAGCTTCGTCGTGGAGCGCAGCTCCGACGAGTCCGAGTCCGGCTAGCGCGGACTTGTGCATGGCACTCTTCGGGTCACCCACCGGAGGTGGATGGGACACGAGGTACGTGGTGGCTGCCATGATCGCAGCATGCGGCGTCTTCGGTATGACGTTGTCGTTGACGTCCATTGACATGAATGACGTGTTGAGGGTCCTCGTAATGTCGCGGCGTGCGGCGGGGTCCTTGTGCTCCGTGCGGGAGTGATGCTTGTTGGCGTTGTTTCCATGCGAGCTGGAGCCGCCAGCGGCGGAGAGCGCAGCTTGCCGCACGCTAGACTCTGAAGCCGCCTTCTTGCGTTTTTCGAGATCCTCCATCAGCTTCACCTGCCGGTTATGCTCACCGATAACGAGGAGCTGGTATGCCATCAGCAGATCCCGTGAAGAATTCATAGGTAGGATGATGTTGCCCGCCATGGCTTCGCGTGCCTGGCGCCATCCGTCCACGTTGAGGTTGATATTCTGGTAGGCGTTAGCGTCGCCTTCATTGGGCTGGAGGGATGGGTTTCCTCCATTTCCAGCCTGCGGGTTGGGCGGTGGATTGGGTGGTGGGTTGGGGGTACTCGAACCTGGTGGCAGTTCCGATTCACCCTGGATGACCACGGCGCATTGGTAACGCCCGAGGATTGGGTCGCCACTACCGCAGCTTTCAGATCCGGAACCGTAGGTTCCTTCATCTGAGAGAGGACCGCACAGATCTGAGTTGCAGCTGCTACTATCATATGACTCATCCCTCAACGTCGACGTGCGTAACACGCCGATGGGTGGGACCCACGAAGCGGGCCTGATGGAAGGTGGTGGCACCCGCTCTAGGAGGCGGAGGGTGCCAGTCTGCCCCACCTAGAAGCAGAAGCTTCCGAATAGAATCTCGAGCCCGTCGCCTATGGGCTCGAAATCCCTCATGGTGGCTGGCGAGTGGGAGGTGAAGTCGAAGGTGCCAAAGAGGATATGAATCTCCGTCGCTCCGTATGGGACCGTCATGATCGCACAATCAGCGCCCCCAGTTCCCATAGACGGCGCCAATTGACGAGGTTTCGACTCGTCAATGCCCATTGTTATGGAGTTGGGTTTTGGAGAAGATGGGGATGCTAGAAATCGCGGAACGGTTAGCAAACAAGAAACATGGTGACACGAGGTTTACCTAGGTTCAGGCCCCTGGAGGGAAAACCCTACTCCTGCTTGTCTGCTCTTGATTACGGCAGAACCAAAAGTTATAGGGGTGCGCAGATGCAATCTGCCGTGAGGTGTGTATGAGGTGAGTTGAGGCCCTCCTCGTCGTGCCCTCCTGGCCTTTATATAGATAGGAAGGTCCCGGGTACAGGTCGAGTCGGTTACAGATTAGGGTTTGTCCCCTTTGAAATTCTATCTACTCTAGTCTTGTTCTCCAAGGATCTGAAGGCGTCGTGGGCTTGGGCCACCCGAAATCACCACGGGCCACGTATTTTTGTCATGGGCCTTCCTTGGGCTGGACTAGGTATACCAATTTTGCATACCCGTAGGGTATAACCATGTCACATGACTCAAAAGAGACTTGGGGAGTATGCTACTCCCACTGATGATTTTATTTGTGCACCTATCACTCATCCCGCTGTTGATGCGGAAACTTATAAAATTAAGCCTAACCTTTTAAGCTTACTTCAATAGAACCAATTTGGGGGCTCATCTTCTGAGGATTTAGGTTTGCACTTAAACACTTTCACTGAAATTTGCGACATGATGCGTATTAAGGATGTTGATCCAAATGTTGTTAAATTAAGATTGTTTCCTTTCTCTCTTAGAGGAAAGGCTAGGGATTGGTTGCTAGCTCTACCAAAGGGCACTTTTAAATCTTGGGAGGAATGTACTAATTTGTTTATGACTAATTTTTTCCTCCAGCTAAGACTATTAAATCTTGGGAGGAATGTACTAATTTGTTTATGACTATTAGATCCAACATTACAAGGTTTAGACAAGAAGACCGTGAGCCACTAGCGCTTGCGTGGGAAAGGATGAAAGAAGCTGTAATAAACTATCCTAGTCATAGGATGGAAGAATGGCTTATGTTACATTTGTTTTATAATGATCTTAACCCAATGTCTGAGTCTATGCTAGAAACTGCAGCAGGAGGGACAATCATGGGAAAGCAAGTGAGTGTTGCAAAGAAACTACTTGATGATATGCAAAATAATCATGCCCAATGGCATGTGGAAAGAACCTTGAAGCGATTAAGTTCAATCACCGAGGTAAATAATGAAGAGCTTACATCTAAGGTAGACGAGCTGCTAAGCATAGTAAAAGGTAAAGAAGATGCCCAAGTTAATGTAATTTCTACCGATGTTAATGATGTTAATTTTATAGCTCACACTCCTTTTAATCCTGCATGAAAAAATCATTATGCTTCTAATGCTCAAAAACATTATCCTAATCCTGCAGGAGCTCCTTACAATAATTATGATAATGATAATAATAATAATAATAATAATAATAATGATGGAGAAAATCATAACAAACTCTCGTTTGAGCAAACCGTTAGAACCTTCATACAAGCTCAAACCGAGCAAAACAATATGCTTATTAAAATCACGGAGAACCATGAGAGTAGTATAGGAAAATTATCTAATCAGGCCATTGCAATTATAAATGATGTGCATGATCTACAAGAAAAGGATAAAGACCGTGGAGGCTCAGCTGGGTAAAGTAGCTAAGAGCCAAGCACTCATATTAGCAAAGTTTGCTGAAAAACCTAAGCCAAATCCGGTAAAATACCTCAAGATGATGAGGGTGGTAACCAATGAAAATAAACCTGAAGATCTTGATTATAGCAATACGCCAACACCGGAATATACCATGGAAGATATATTGAAGATGATCACCGTAAAGAATCCCGTTATAGAACAAGGTAAAGATGCTATTTACCAACAATTTATACAACAAGTAGCATCTAAAGTTCGTGAGTTAGAGATGGAGTACAAAAGACTAGTTGTTAAGCTTCTTGCTAAACTAGATGATAATTTGAGCCCACTATTAAAGTTAAGTTGGGAGTCAATGAGATATCCGCACTTTGTGATCTTGGTGCGAGCGTCTCAATAATTTCCAAAATCTTATTTTATAAATTAAACTTGGGGCCATTCATTACTACTAAATTAAGACTCCACCTAGCGGATTCAACTTATAAAAAAAGTTGTTGGGATAAAAGAAAATATAATTGTTGAAATTAAAGGTAGTCCAGCACTTATTGATCTTGTTATTGTGGACATGCCTGAAGATCCCATAGCACCTATAATTTTAGGTAGGCCATTCCTAAAAACTATTAAAGTTTTGATTAATTTACATGGGGGGAATGTGAGAATAGGGCTACCATCTAGAGATCTTTTTATAGTCAACTTCCCTAGGAAAAAGAAGGCCAAGCCTAATGATGACGATGATATAATTACATTGAACACCAACTATTTAGGAGTGGGTATTCCACTCCTTAAACCTAAATGATTACCATCAGGGTAAAGCTAATTGACCTTAACTAGAAGCCGCTTCATGGGAGGCAACCCATGTGAAATAAAATTTTAGTTTCGTGTTAGTCTTCTTAGTTTTTTTGTTTTTGTTTTGTTTTTTTCAATAAAGAGTGTTCAAGAAGATCTCTAGAGAGAGGAGAATAAATAAGGTAATCCTCGATCTTTTATTTTACTAACACATGGCCAAAAAGTATTGCCAAATTTTTATAAAGTATGTTTGTTGTTATTTTGACTTATGAAAAGATGTGCAAAGGCGCAGGGAGCTACTAATCAAATTCTTAAAGTTTTGCAGCTCATAGTGCACTTAACGACCCGTGGTACGGGCGGAGAGGCCCGTACCGTGCGCCCATACTACCTCTAATCACAGAAAAATGGAAATTTTTGATTTTTTCCACAGGAAACAGTCTCGCTGACGACCACTGGTATGATCGGACGCACCTGTACGGCACGTCTGTATTGTACCGTCGAGCAAACATCAAATTTCAAGCGAACATTGCAGTAGAGATAACGACCAGCAATATGGGCGCGCGTGACCATACCGCACACCCGTACCGAGTGCACCGCCAAGGGAGTAATCGTCGCCCCAAGGTAAGCCACCCGATACGGACAGGCTCTGGCCGTACCGCTCGTCCGTACCACGTACACGGCCGCCATAAGAACCCCGAGGAGGTAACCTAAAAATCCTCAAAAACCAATCTCTCTTTCTTCTTCCTCTAAACTCCAAACCACCTTCATTGGATCTTCAAATTACTCAATCTTTCTTCGATTCCTTGCACTCAATCGATCTATTATATGATTCTCCTCCGATCCTCAACTTATTTTTTTGCAAAAGCTTCACTCAATCATTCACCATTGTTAATCTAGACTTAGGTCTTGTTCTTGATTCAATCTTGATGATGAGCATGCTTAGTATTATTTTAGAGGAGTAGTCTTTTATGAATAGTGTAGAGAATCACATATGCTATGTTTCTATTGGATCAAAATTTATTATTAGCAACTTTTATTATTACTTATTTAATCATATATTTTTTTTTAGATAAACACGAGGAGCCGTACACGTGCAGTGGCTGCGGAATCCTCCGCACTTCTTGTTGATACATTGATCCCTAAGTCACTTGGTATCGAGTTCACCGAGGAGTTTTAGCTCAATCATTTCAATCATCTCAAGCTTCGAGAAATCAAGTCCACCAAGTGGGCGTGTCCCTATGTCCTGAACCAACTTGGCCATCGTTCTGGTTTCAATTTACTTTATTACAATGTTGGTTTGTATGACTTTGACTTTCAGGATGTCGCCATGTATCGTCGCTTGACACTTGAGTTCCTCAGCATCTTGACGCATACGGTAGACCATTACTATTGTACCGAGGAACAAAGGTCTAGAGTTGATCGCATCAAATTCCGCCTTATGAATCGTGAGTACACCCTAACACTCGACCAATGGGCTCAATGTTTTGGGTTTACCAACAACACCACTGATGTACGTACAACTGCTTTTGTTTTAAATCATGCACCTTGGGAGTACTTTAATTTGATGAGAATTCGTGAAAACACACGCAAGGGAAATCAAATTGATCATCCTGCTATTCGCTATTTATTTTATGCGATTGTTAACACATTGCAGGCATGTGGTGAGTTTACTAGAGTTAATGAGGAGGACATGTTGATCCTCGCTGATGCTATTGTTAATTGTAACTTAATGCCAAATTTGGGCATTTTTCTTGTGTTTTACCTTAAGAATCAGGCTCTTCAATCTCGTGGACCCATATGCAGAGGGGAAGTTGTGACCGTTCTTGCACGCGCACTTCACATCAACCTAGGTAACATCCAACCGTTGGTAGAAAGCCACCGTCTCGGTCTCCCTACTCTAAGAGCATGTGGTATGGTTTCTAAAACTCATGGTAGATATTTTCTTAATATACCTAGGGTGGATCACTTGGTCCCAGCTCCTTTGCCTAATGGTATATTCTCTATCAAGGAGGGATGTTTGCGTTTTGACGCACAGGTTGAGGCTAATCTACCCCAACACGAAATACACATGGGAGGAGGAGGAGGAGAAGATGAATAAGTAGAATAAGAAGGACCCGAACAAGATGAGCATCCACCAAACTACTACACCACCTATGAAGACATCTATGCACTCGAAGGAAATATTCAAAACATGAACAACCTCTCCATCAACTTTCAAGATGCTACTGCAAGCCTTGCCACTAAGTTCCATGATTGGAATAACCAATAGAACATCGGAAACTATCCACTGCCACCACAATGAGCAACAAGAGGGCTTGAAAAAGCTTGATCTTGGGGATGTGTTCCCCTAGCATATTTATTTGTGCAATAACAAGGTTGTACTCTAGCTCCTTGAGAGCTTTGAAACACTCGTGTTGGCTTGTTCCAACACTTTGCTTATTTCCTTTGATTTTAAGTATGCTTTTGTTTTTTGTTTGTTTTTCTTTTCTTAAAAACCCTTGCTTGGTTGCAAGATCTTTTCTATTCTTTAATCCATATCCTCAAAAATACAAAAACATTTTTCTGTTTTTCTTTTTTTTGTAAATGTCGATTCGTACTTTGCCTCTTTGCTTTGATATTATTATAAGATTAATCGTGTTTGAGTTTTGAAGGAACACATCCCTATAAGGAAGAGAATCATGAAGTCCCTTCTGAGAGGTATGTCCTATGTCTCCCACTTTTGAAGTTTGAGTTGTTTATCTTAGTTGGTCGATTTGCTAAGATGCTATGCCTGTGGGAGTAATTTAATTTAGTTAGAGTAAAGATTTTTATTAGTATGATGATTAGTTATTGAAGCTCTTGCTCTAGTTCTTTTAGGTAACCGAGTCTTGGCTTGGAAATAATAATGCCAAACAAGTACAATAAGAAAAAGTCTGAAATTTATGACTTATTTGATGAATGAATGTCTTAAGAGTATACCCTTAAAGATACTTAACCTCATAGACATTTTGATAGTCTTGATGACACTCATAAAAGGAGTTGTTTGATTGAAATAAAGTCTAGTGGTAATTGTGATGCATGCCAAAGCTAACCTTGTGGATCAAACCATGGTACTAGCTCAAAAAAAGAGAAGAGACAAAAATTCTGATTTTATGTTTCTAGTGCACACATTTGGGATGCCAACAACTCCGCTGGCTTTTGAACGATCTATGGTATAACCCCAAATTTTGTCTATGAGTTGATGACATGATGTCAATGTATGGGCAAAAGTATTGGTATTCTCAAAGGTTGTGCAAGCACTTGCAAAAGAAACAGCCAGCAATCCGTGAAAGAATAAAAGAAAAGGATATTTTTGAATTCCACATAACAAGTCCTTGGCATGGTCTCATTACTACTCTATGAATTTTTTCTTGAAAGACAATGATTGGATTTGAAGTGTTTTATATAGACTTGATTTATTGATGTGGGTGTAAATAAGACACTTCATTGTTATACTACTTGGGACATGAAACTCTCTTACTTAATCATGATATTTAAACATCCTAGTGTTCCTTGGAAATCTGAGAGTTAACTAAAAGAATTTGATTGATTGCTGCACTTCTAGTTATTTATACTAATATTAAAATCTACTTTGATTGTCTTGACTTACCGAAGCTTGTATACTACTCTTGTCATCTCTCTAACTTTGATAAGCCTCGCAAATGAACGAAGTGCTATGCACATATGACTACCAACCGTAAGTGAATTCTTATTCTCGTTATTTCAAGTTTAAACGTTGAATTCCTTATAGTTCTTTTGTTTCTTATTGCTCAAGGGCGCTCAAGCTTGATCTTTGGAGAAGTTGATGCTCCAATATTTGTCATCTTTCTCTACGCTTAAACATTGTTTTTAGTCAAGCAATTGACAAGAACTCTCAATCCTTGCCACTAATGTCTAATAATTGCAAAGATATGCAAAACCTTGCTTTGAATTATGTTGTGTAGGAAATCACGAGTTTTAATACGAAATCAGGAGTCATAATGAAGAATATTGAGAAAGTATACACGGCCAAGTAATTGGGAAGCAAATTCCAGACGATAGTACGCGTAATGACCTACGGTACGGTCGGAGCCCACCCGTACCGCATGTCCTTACTAGGTGGCGGCGGCTCCATCTCGTTAAACCCTACAATCTTCGTGAAGACGTCTATATATTTTGAGGCTCCAGCCGCCGTCCGGGGGGGCGCCATTCTCAGATTTCATCACAACACCACCAAAGGAGATATCCACCATTGTGCATGCATTATTCATCCATCCCCTCCACTAGCCATAGTCATTTCTTTGTACTTTAGATCTCCTTGTGATTTGGCGACCATTGTAAAAATATTTGATTTCAATCTAAGTAGTTTGCACAATGTTTTCTATCCTAGATCTATTTGTTATGAGTGAATAGTCCTCATGGGATGCAGGTTGGGGAGAAACATCGCAACAACTATGTGCATCTAATCATGGGAGTATTGTATTTTTTTTGCAATTGAGATTTGTATCTTTTGTTTCTTTGTCTCTCGTCTTGATCTATGGACTTGTAGGTACCCAAGATTCCATAGATTGATAAAGTCTTGAGGTGAGATACTTGCCTAGCGGCGATCTCATAGGAACCTCGGTGACAAAAAGGGTAGTACGATCTTTGCTTCGCGACCCATTCGAGATCACAACAACATCACCACTTAATGCTTTAATCTGTGTTCTATACTTAATAATCATGTGTAGCCCGTTACTTCTGCTATGCCCGCTGCACTCGATTGGATTAAAAGACTACTGCTATGCCCGCTGCATCACGGGGCTCTAGTATATTAGAATGTGTTGCCCACAAGAGATTATCCCCATTCAAACATTACACATGCCTTATTACTATCTTTTATCCCATATGATGTGCAGCTGCAGGTGGATCTTTAACCCTGGCCTATCTCCATCCATTGATTCAATCCACTATAAAAAGTAAACTAGATTGGTCCGGTAAATTAAGATAAAATAAAGAAACAAAGTCTTGTAGACATGTCCTTTTTATTTCCTTTTAGCATTGCTTTCCAAGGTTCGATTAAACTAGGTCTTTTAGGGGAAAAAGCTATTATACTACATCCGTGAATTCAGATCAAAGTTATCAGTACCGTTGTTCCTTCCTCGGGGGCGTCGGGTGTACCTCTTTTCCACCCCCATAGCGTACCGGAGAAAACCCTAGGGCCAGAACGGACAACAACGTCGTCGTCATCGCTTTTGTTCATGGAGGTGCTTCTTGGCACGGGGATATTCAAAGTGCTAGGATCGTGGTGAAATTTTTTCGAAGGGTGCAGAGGTTGTTGGTCATCTTTGTTTTCGTTGATCCGTCGGTGTCTGTTTTGTTCTCTTCTTTTATCTTTTGAGCTTGATTGTGTTGTTTGTCCCAAGAGTGAACTCAAAGTTGTACGGTGCGTTTGTTATTTTAATATAGCGGGCAAAAACCTGGATTGAGGAAGTTGTTGTTTCTGTGCATTGCCTGGTCCTGCTGATAACAGTGTTACGTTGGTGAAACACCGACGTTTTCATTCCAAACTTGCGCTTAGCGTTATCTTCTATATCTAAATAGGAGTCTTCCACTACATGATTTTCCTGGATTCTCGTGAGGCCACGTCATCCTTTTTCCCACGTCCCGGCAGCCGCGCATCCTAATTCCGTTCCTAAGTTCCAGTTGATTTAGTATTCCTAATTCTCAAAAAATTCGTCCATAACTACGAAGCCCATCACTTCAGCTCACGCTAAATGCAGCCCGTTACTCCTCCATTAATGCCTACGTCAAGCGAACATCCATCTACATCTACCGTCCGCGGACATTGCCGCCTCCTCTTCTCTCCATCAATTCCCTAGACGACGCACTATTTCTTCTCCGCCACTATCCCCACTAGGAAAAAGAAACGGAGGGCATGTGGGGAGTTTGTGTAGATTTCCCTATTTAAACTCAGAGCTCCACCTCGAGTCTTCGACCATAATCGCTTCATCCTCCAATAAGAGTGGCACTATCCCCGCGAGGAAAAAGAAACGGAGAGCATGTGAGGAGTTCGTGCAGATTTCCCTATTTAAACTCGGAGCTCCACCTCGAGTCCTCGACCATAACCGCATCATCCTCCAATACGAGTGGGTACCTTCAGTTTTCTCCTATTCCTCCCGTCATTGGATAATATTTCAAGCTATGCTAAATTTCCATCTGATCTTGGTCATATATGATCTAATTTCTACTCTTATTTCATCCTCTGTTTTTTTATGGATCTGCAGTCTGGCAACATACAAGATCGATGATGTCACCCATGGGCCTCTAACGCCTTCGTGCTGCAGAAGCCAACATCCCCTCTCTGCCATGCTCATCTCTTTCTAAATCTAGGCTAAAGAACGATGGTCTGAATCCCACATCTGGCATCTGCCACCGCCACTTACCAGCGCAAGAACAGCAACCTGAAGTGCGCCATAGGCTGGACGTGTAAGCCGCAACTCCCAGCTAGCATCCAGCGCTCATGTTAGGTCACCCCTGTTTGTGGTACAAGTCTACTACATATGCATTCATTCTATATAGTACTAAAATCATCTGACTATTTTTCAGTGGACCTTTTCAGATTTTATATGTGAGGCATTTTATTTGTGATTTTTAATAAAACACATGTTTCTATTGATGCAGTGTGATTCCGATCATGGATGTGGTGGCAATGATTATATCTATCTGTAATTACCTTCTTTTTTATATACCCTATATGCTAACGAAAAATGGGATTTAGTTCTATAATGCCTGAAAATGCAGTGAACTGGAACACTGAATTTAATTATTATCACGGCCTATAAATTTATAATATTCAATCTATTCTAACATTCTTTCTTATACTCCATCCATTCTTTATTTTTTCTTAGTTTGTTTCATGCATTTATAGACTGGCAAATAATCAATAGTCCATTGGTCACTTGATTTATTCACAAAGAATCGAAGTGGAGAAGGTGTGAGATAGAAACTTACTTATTTGTCCCGTGAGGCATTATGGTCTAACCATATATATGTATACAAGTGCTCAATGTGATTTCTGAACAAAATATTCGATTCTGGTTGTTTCAGGTAGTGACGAAAGTTAAGCAAA
Source organism: Avena sativa (assembly GCA_916181665.1). NCBI lineage: Eukaryota > Viridiplantae > Streptophyta > Magnoliopsida > Poales > Poaceae > Avena > Avena sativa. The sequence goes on along the minus strand of OV702284.1, from coordinate 251,964,544 downwards.
TGATGTGTTTCAGGTAGTGCTGAAAGTTGAGCAAATGGTAAACCAACTGAAGTTTCTGCACTGTATGTTTCCTTGCTTCGTACTGTTCTTTTGTACTATGCTATGTGTTACCGTGTTTAGATGATGTGTGCAAGCTAATCTACACTCTACAGGTTAAACAACTTGAGAAACTCCAGGGATGCTATTTAGGAAAGCCTCATGATGCATCAATATGGGGATTTAGTATATCCTGGACTCTATAGTGTGTACACTAAATTTAAACAACAACCAACACGAGTTGCCCTTTTTTATAATATATAATAATATGTTACTTTGTAAGCATCGAGCTAGCAACTTAGCCGAGTATTGTATATCTGAAACGATTGTATGATATTGACTAAGGCGTCAATTTATAAGACCGAGTCAGATTCTTCCAATCGTTTAACTTATTTATGTTTTGTACATTAGATAGTGGTGTTTCAAACTCTCAAATTCGTAAATATATATGAGATTCATTACAATTTTTGACAAGGTGCCTAGAAATATAATGTATTTTTAGCTTGATAGATATCCTTCATTTCTAAATATATTTATTTTTACATTTCTAATTCACCAAATATATATTAACACATACCCGCAGCAACGCGCGGGGCATCATCTAGTTAGTGTTAACAGAGCATCCCTCCTTTTCAAGGATGGAAATATTTCCTTGAATAACGGGAAATTGTTGGCAATGGCAACTCTTCACATTCAGAAGTCGGAATTCATATGCTGTAGTTAAATGGTACTGTAGTATTTCCACTTTAGTAAGCATTCAAATTCTGCCGTGGAATTGAGTACAATCTCTTCCTACAAAGAACTTGAGCACAGTGAAATAGAATAACCAACGGCGCTGCCTCGGGAGCTGTTAGTACAAACTGAAACAATGACAGGGCCGCTGCGTAGCTACGCCTCTGCAGCGTGAGCGCTAGCGACCCAAGCCAAAACACCTAACTCTTAACTAACGACTAGAACGTTGCCGATCAGCCTTGCCACCACCAGCGGCGGCCTCCTCGGCGAGCCGCCGAGCACAGAGAGCGCGGCCATCTTCCTGGCGCCGGCAGCCTTGGGGAAATGCCGGCGCGGCGAGAGGAATCGATCCCTGTGCGCGTCCAGGCCGCCTCCGCAGCTCCGCGACGGCTTGAGGCGCTTCCTGGCTGGCTTGGCCAGGTCCTCCAGGGAGCCCACCGCCGCCAGTGACGCGAACGACTGCGACTTGCCGTCGAAGAACTTGGACAACCCCCTCCTGCACAGCACAGCACACACGAAGCAGCGTTAGTTAAAGAACGTAAACACGTGGACACTGCTTCAGACCAAGAAGGTAAACACATGGGCGTTCGCGCGCGCACGTACTTGATCGGGAGCTGCGTCATGAGAGCGGACATCTCGAAGTGGTCGGCGCAGCTGGAGGAGGAGGAGCTCGCGTCGTCGGAGAGCTCGGAGGAGGAGGAGGAGGAGGAGGAGGCCGCGGAGCTCCTGGACGTGGCCTCGGAGTCGGAGGCCGAGCCGATGTCCTCGTCCTGCTCCTCGTACGCGATCTTGGGCGCCACTGCCATCCACGCTGCGGGGCCAACCAGCAGGTACGCGTCCATCTGAGTCCTCATTCCGGTCAGAACAGGTCGGAGAAATGAAGTAGAAAATCGATCAAAGAGAGATTGTGGTTGTGTTGCCGTCGCAGAGGGAAGCGAAGCTATAAAGGGGGAGGAGGACGATGGAGGGGTTGAGTCACTGGAAAGATAAGAAGGGAGGAGGAGCGCGGCTAGAAATAAGGGGGGGACGTGGGGCGAGCGGAGGAGATAAAAGCGCCTCGTTCACTCACGCGCGCAAGTAAAGTAAAATGCTGGTAATCGGTAGATTCGGCGTTATCCTCCTCCTGGCATCTCTTCGTTTTTCTTTATTCGTGGGGCAAATTTGTTTACCTTTTCCGCTTTTCGTGGGGGAGGAGGAGGAGAGGGACGCGGCGGGGTTGGGGAGTGTGGATAAGACCTCCGCGTGGTTTCCCCTGCGTGCAGCGTTGGAGGCCGTGTGTGTGTTTTGGCTGACTGTGTGCCTCCCTGCGCGGCTGTGCTTGGTCGCTTCGACAGGGGAGCAGATGAAGGTCCACACAATTGAATTCCTACCCGCGCCACTCCACTTGGCTAGCAGCCGGACAAGCAGGAGTGACTAGTACTACTACTAGCCAGTAGGACTTCTCATTTCTGGATGGATGACCTGGAAGCGTGGCATCCCCATCTTCTCTGTACTTTCTCTTTAGATCAATCTTGTTTGTACGTTATTTTATGAAAGCTACTGTGCCTACCCTCAATCTTGCTCTGCACTACTTAGTCTGTTTCTGAATGCAAGTTCCGTCTAGCAAGTCTTACATTTAGTAACAGAGTTAGTGCTCCACGGTACTGGCGCAAAGAAAAAACTTGTTATACTCCTAGAACAGTGTTTGCTGTGAAAACTCAGCCCCAGAGCTCGCCACTGTAGCTCGTTCTAAAAGATAACCGTAAACAGGATTTTTAGGTCTCAAGAAATTCTGAAAATATTTATACACGTACATATACTCATCAAGTATTTAAGACACAAATTTCGTCAAATTTATCGCCATCCGTGATCTGCAGACAACAAGACAAATGTGGGAACAAAAAGTGTTTTTTTTTCTTTTTTATAGTCACAACTCATAAACTTGTCCCCCGCAAAAAAATCATAAACTTGTCATATTTGTGTAGCCTATAATATAATGTTTTTTATGCAAATTGATAGACAACACATGTATTTATCCATGCACAATAATCGGATCATTTAAACTACAAAATATTATTTTCAAAAAGTTAAAATACCATGCTCACTAGAGCTTCGGTGCCACAAATATATGTCCAATTTCCTTCCACGAGAGGGGTCATGGTTACTATATAGCGGTATTTGAATTATCCTTGTCCTTCCTCTGAAAAAATGTTGATGTCGTATGTTGTGCTACAAAACCATTTTTTTCTCTAGATAGGGAAGGTGATATCCTAATACCAGAAGAAACTAGTTGGTACTACTTCTCCCTTTCTTCTATCTAAGAAAAGTTGGGCATGGTAAATGTCATTTCTCTTTAAACAAACACCCACACCTCATATTTCGTGGGGCGGCTCAGGTCGGATCCCTACTAGTCCTCCTCCACCTCCTCCCCTCACCATCATCGGGATACACCACTCAGCAAAGCCGTGAGCAGTTGGAGACAGTGAGACATGTCCCTTGCATGCTGGAGCACCAATTGAATCGAGTGGATCTCCTGATGGGGCATGCATCGGTCTGGCTTGGCTAGTACTCCTTGCCACGATGGAAACACACTAATGCATCCAGTGACATTAACGATGTGTTGTGTGCATCAATTGGGCGACCACGTGGCACTGCGTTCAACGGTTTCTAGTCATTTGTGTCATGTGAATATGTGATTACTGTGATGGCGTGGTGCGCCCCATGGTCGTGGTCGTCATCTTCACGTTGACAAGATGGCATGCGGTGTGGTGGTTCTGACATGGCATGTGTAGTGGTTCAAGCATTATTTGGCCCAAGCTGGCCTAGTCAGGTGTGGCAACGGTGTGGATATGGGCCATGGGGGCTTACAGGTGATCAGGCGAATGGAAACAATGCTGATCTAGGCCATGGGTTATAGGTGTCAACATCCGGATTTTTAATCACAGATGCCTGTTATGCCATACATCACAATCCCAGGATTACCATTTTTGCGAGACATAACAGATTGGATATCACAGTACATCATCCATTACAAACCATACATAAGGTCTTACACAAATAAGGATCTCATGATCCAGTTCTTAATACAATTCAAGCAGCGGAATAACGTAATAGTAACGATAGCATAGGCGAAGCTCCATCTTCAGGGTCACAGGCAATGCTGACGATGGGAGATGATCCTAGTTGTCGTAATCTTCCTGCTGTCCTTCTTCCTGATACTCCTCTTCATAGTCTGGCCACGAGAATAGCCAGGAACAAAGCCATGAGTACTCTTTAAGTACTCGCAAACTAATACTAACAAGTGAAGGGGTTTTGAGTAGGATATACTAAGCTCTAGGGTTATTTTGCAAAAAGCCAGATTTACCTTTACTAAGTTTAGAAACAAAGAAATCTAATTACAAGTTTTATAACATCTAAGTGGGAACTTGAATTTCATATCACAACTCTGTTGTAGTCAATTTAAAGTCACAAATCATTTCACAAGTCCTTTTGAAAACATCTAACGGGGGAATAGTATGGCCACTCCAACTGTCCATAACCGCGGACGCGGCTATTCGAATAGTTTGACACTCTGCAAAGATTGTACACTTTCACCACAACATTCGATACATCCGTCAGGAATAATCCTGAATTCACCATACTCAGTATGCAGATAATCAATCCTAACCTTTCAATTACACGCCCTAGTATAGGCACCTCTCCTGTGAGTTTGCCCTCCCAACCATGACCATATGTCATCTTGGGTACTGCACAGGTGGACAATCTTCACAAGGTAGCTTTAGCTCAGACCTTGGCCACAAGGGAACCCATACTAAGGTATATAAATTCCCAGTCAATCCCTACCCAAATTTTGGGTATTGTGGTTGTACGGTAAAATTGGAATGGTATCGCATCCAGACAACCATCAGTTTTATAAAGGGCCAAGGCTCATGCCTTAACATTTTCATCATCAAAATCATCTGGTGTTCGGAAACACATGTCAAAACATTTCAATAGAATGACTCATCATTCTAAGGTTTTCATAACCATTTTCATCAAGTATTCCCATCTAAAGTTGATCAAGTTTTATGCTTAGCACTAGCATCTATAAGTGGGGGTAAATACTAATGAGGGGTGGTAAACAAGTGTATCTTATCTACGTTCAATCTCATGCCTTAGGATAATATCAAGTTTATCTAACTTAGACCAAATTTTATGCTCTTTATGCTACCTTCAAATATCTTTCTAGAATCTACAAGTCACTAAGTAAACTTTAAGAGAACGCTTTGATAAAGAAAATAAAATACTAAGCTTGCAAGTAAAACTAGGATTGGGTATCAAGTAGTGTAAGCTTGCAAGTAAAACTTGCATGGTTTAGCTTGCTAAGATAGTAGTATAGGCTTGCTAAGTTACAAGGGTTAGCTTGCGTTGTGCAGAGTAGTGGTTGAAGTTCTCCTCGGCTTCTTCCTCGTAGTATCCTCCTTCCTCCTCGTATCCTTGGTCGGTACTAGCGTCTATAAATAAATACGAGGTACACAATCACCAAACAATACTTAACTATTTCTAATCATCACAGAAAGGTTCATACTAGATGATCTAGCTTCATCACTAACATTACAAGATTAAAGCACTTGTCTTATTTATTTTATTTGAGAAAGGTAATTTCTACTCATTGAAAAACTACTTAAGATTTAATATTCTCCAACTCAAACATGGGATCATGTTGACACATGTCATCACCATATATTTCAGTACATGGGAATGTGATTTAAAGTGGTGTCACGATTTAATAATGCTTAACTTTTTTATTTTATTAAATTAAAGTGACTAGAAATGCCTATGTGTCATTCTCTTATTACTTGATCTTTTTTTTTGAGAATCACTTGATCATTATTTATATAAGTAAACCTATATATTTTATATATTCTGAAAGGTATGGTTTAATGTGATTTTTGAGAGTTGGAATCAACTCAAAAGCTATTATGGTTGAATTTTGAAAAATGTTTGAATGCAGAAAAGCTTATGCCTTGTTATTTTTACCATGGGTGATCTACAATTCTAAATGGTTTGAATCCAATGGGATTGGATTAAGCATTCCAGTATCTTTCTAACAAAATTGGTTTCATGCATTTTGGTTCAGTGAATCGAGCTGGGTTGATTTTTGAATTTAGGTACAGAACTGAGTTTGAAATTAAATGAATAAAACTAAATTTGAATTAGTGGGGCGCGCGGGATGTTTAACTGGGCCGGCCCACTACGCACAGCGCACGCGCGGGCGGGTTAAGTGAGCGACCCCACTTGTCAGTGAGACAACGAGTGGCGAAGCGGTATGGGGCGATTAGGATCGTAGGATCTAATTCTAATCGAATGACTATGGTTCATCACCCATGTCGGGCAGCGCCGGCGAGACAGAACCCTAGAGCGGCAGGTGGGGGTCGTGGGAGGCTCACCGGGGCTCAGGCGATGGTCGGCGACGGGGGTGAACGACGAATTCGACGACGGCGGTTCTCCTGGTACCGGCAGCTTCTCCTGGGGCGGCTCCAATCGAGGGCGCCTCTTCTCCTCTTCTGTCACATCCCAAAATTCTCCTAATTTTGGAATGTGAAATAAATAAATAAGATTGATTGTTTGACTTTGTTGAAAATTCTCAAATAGAAGAAACTTTTTGAATAGAAAATCCTCTCAACCTTGATTTCAAAACCTTATATTCTTTTGCTATGAACTAAGTAGCCATATATGCAAAAGGGTATGGATTGAGTTTTAGTGTTTAGTATTGGTGTGAAAGTTTGCAAAAATCAAAACTGTGTTGCATGCATAAGCACCATTGCACTTAAACCCTAAGAAAGAATTCTATCATCCAATAACCTAAATGGGATTTCCCAATTCTTAAATACAAAATTATCTATGTCTTTTGTCCATACTGTAGTTGAAAAAAAAAATATTACTAAATAACAAATAATTATTTTACAAGACCGTAGAAAGAAGTTTGAACCAATTTCGAATTCAAAAATAAAAGTTATGAACTATACAATATGGGGAATAAAGAAAATAGAATAATTACCCTATAGGCCAATTCATTGTTTAATTGTTGAACTTTTGAAATGGACAATAAACACTATAATAGATATCCTATGTTGTAAAGAGAGATTTTACAAAAATTTAGGAAGAAGTTTCATCTGAATTGGAGCCTCAAATCAAAAGTTATAAACAAATAAACCAAATAAAAAAAAGAATAAGAAAATAGCTAAACCTAATCTACCCGGCTACCTAACCCAAGGCCCAGCCCACCTAGCCACGCGCTATCCGCCGCTCACCCAGCAGCCGCGCAACGCGCAGCAGCTGTAGCCAGCAGGGCCGGCCCAACTACCCCCGGCGCAGCCCGCACACTCCCTCTCCCCTCTCTCTGACCACCGGGGCCCACCTGGCCTCCTTCTTCCTCGCGTCAGGAGGATGACGCACGCACGCCGATGCATCCCCGATCCAATTCCCCGCGGATTCATCGCGAATCCGTCCGATTCCTTCGCCCCTCCTCATATATACCCCCCCTCCACCTCGTCTTGTTTTTTTTTCGCGTTTTAGTCGAACCCTAGCCCCACCGTCGAGGTATCGATTTCACCGCCGCCGGAGGACCTTCAGATCGAGGTTGAACTCGAAGTTACCGAGCGCCCTGACCCTCCTTATCCCTCTGGACCACCTTCTGGTGGAGCACCGTTTCGCCCTGACCCACTTTCCCCTCCGCAGGTCGCCGCTACCTCGTGGAATTGCTCGCCGGAGCTCCACCGTCGCCGCACGCCTCCATCCGCACGCCAACGCTGCCTCGGGAAGCAATCCACGACGCCGTTCTCGCCACTGATACCTCCATCCTCTTCCGGTCACCGTCCGCCATCTTACCGACCTCGCCGACCCCAGTCGTGCCGTCCACCGTCACCACCCGGGTTAGCACCACCGCCCACTGACGTCATCACCGGTGAGCTCCTGGACGCTTTCGTTCGGAGTCATCGGATCAGTCGTCGACGGCCCAGATTAGAAGATCTTGCGAAGAGGTATCGACGAATCACCGCCTGCCATGTGGCCATCCTCGTCACTCTTCCCCGCCAGCACCACGTCCACAGCCAGGTCAGCGCCGCGTCAGCAACCATGCCCAGTCAGCGTCGGTTAATTGATTTAATATTTAAAGAAAAGTCAGAAAATAAAGGAAACTTGTAAAATTCATAGAAAATTATCTGTAAGTCCAAAATTAGTAAATAATATACCTATGGATTCACAAAAATATGTAGAATATTACTGTGCTATTATATCTGACTGATACATAATATATTTATTGTAATAATTTAAATGATTTAATGGACACTTTGGACTAAATAAAGTATAGTAAATTATCTGTAGATCATAAAAATACAAGTAAAGTGTCTATGGATTGCTAGTTTCATATACAACATTAATAAACTGTTGGATCCAACTTTTGCAGTGCAGAAATTACTGTAGTAATTTAATTAGTTTTAATGGCTTTATAAATCATTAAATTCATAGTAAATTATTTGCATATCACAAAAATATAAATAATATACCGATGGAAATCTGGTTCCATGTAGATCATCAATATGCAATTAGTTCAGAATTTTACTGTAAGGTTTTGCCGTGAAGATTTAAATGGTTTAATGGCCTATTTAGAGTAATAAATTCATAAGAAAATAAATACTATTCAGAAACTTACAAATAATATCTCCCTGAAATCACAATTCTGTGGAGCTTACAGATATAATTTTAGTTTGATTTTTAGACAACAGAAACTATATGAATCATTTAAAACCCATTAAACACTATTTAAATCATACAAAAAGATCTATAACTCCAATTAGGGTGAATCCAAGTGCTAAGGTTTTGTATTGACAATATCTATACAGAGAAATTGCATGACAAATTATTTGGCACTGTTAAAACAGAAACTCATACAGAAATATTTAAACCCATTGAAATAGTGTTTTAATCATAGGAAAATATCTATAACTCCTTTTTAGGTGATTCAAATTGCCACTGTCTCTAAATTGCATTATCTATCTAGTAGCATCTAGTTCACAATTTAATACGACATAAACATATTTAGTTCAATTAAAGTGGTATACACCATATTAAATCGATACAACTTTAGTAATAAAAGCTTTAGTGCATTAAATGACTTTCCACATGCATCATGTAATCTAACTATGTTCAGAACACTAAATGCAACTATTGTGACTCATTAAATCATCATGCATGCATTTGTTCATCATTGTTTTCTTGTAATGTTGCACTGTTGTATGTTTGCAATGTTTTGAATGGTGTTTGTTGTGTTTGCTTCAAACGCTAGATTGCGAGGAGTGCAACATGTGCGATTGCAACTACTATGATTGCAAGTATTGTGGTTATGACGAGTGTAACCATTATATATATGAGGATTGTGAGGATATCTAATCGACTACATCTACAACAAAGGCAAGTGGTGCTATCTTGGTGATAAATGTCCTACTGTTTTCCTATGCATTGTAGATGTTTTTGTAGAACTGCATATGTAGGAATTGATGTGTATATGCTATGCTATATCCCATATTATTCCCTAGTATTCCTTGTTTATGAGCCATCGTATTGGTAGATTTCTTAGCTATGCTATTTAGACGAGGAATGGAATCACATCATGAAAAGTTATATGTTTTGAAAGGATTATGTTTTGCTAAATGACAAACCAACATGTTTTAATGAACCACCTGGGCGGAATGGCATTGATTGGGTCATCGAGTGTGGATTTTGGTGGGGAATGCCGCCCAGGACACTGAGAAATGATTGGTTTCTTTGTTTGGAAGCTTTCGTGTGCAACCATGTGTCAATAATGAAATGGGCGGTTGGTTGAACTCAGTAGGTTGTGGTAACTCGAACCCGCGTATCCAGAGATGTAGATAGTGTAGGTTGGACCGGTGCGCGTCGGGATTGGGGAGCTACTTACCGAACGGTTCCTTCTTGGACTTCTCCCTATCATCACCCAATATGAGAGTGGTGGTACGAGCTGGGCTGGCCAAGTCACATGGGTAAAGTGTACTAACCCCTGCAGGGTGTATAAACTAAGTGCTTAGCCGTGTCCCCGGTTATGGACAATTTGAGCGACCTGATACTGATGCTATGATATTTCTCACTCATCCTTATTTCTTAATTACTTAAAACTTGTTAGGTGAACATAATTGGGTAGGAGCACCTGGGAGTGAACCAGAGTGTCCTATTTATCGTATTGGAAAACTACTTTGTTACAAATGTTAGGATAAAAATGTTGCTTTATGCAAATTAGCCTGAACTCCACTTGGCCAAATAAGCATGTAGTTGATAGATCTGTTGTTAACCACTTTAGCCTACTTACCAGACATTCAATGTATTGACCATTTGTGGCTGCAACGTTTCATGTTGCAGGTTATATCGTATCTGAGTGATCGTTCATAGGTCGCGAGACTCCACTCAACAATTGTTCGCCTGTGGCACATTTGAAGGATGGAGATCTACCTTGTATTCGTTTTCCGCTGTGTACTTGAATAAATAATGTAAATTCTGAATCATATTCATTGTATTTATGATGCACAGTTACATTTGGTATCATTTTGTACTATGTGTGCCAGTGAACCGATCTAGGGATTGGCACTATACACATGAACTCAGCCTTATCAGGCGAGGGTGTTACATCTTCAGCGGCGAACTCCGATGAAATTCCATCCACCTGGTGCTGGCCTTGCTCCGGAAGTGAGTGGATGTGATCAGTGAGAGGTGGGGAGTGAACTGGTGTGAATAAAACGAGTGGGGGTGGCCTCCTTTTATAGTGCGACAAGGGAACCGAATGGCACAGGTGGAGCTCGTCGAGGTCGGCTACACAGAGTGCTACTGGCATGGGCGACGATAGGGGCGGTGTTGTGCTCCTTGGCTTAGCTCAACGGCGTCGTGGAGAGGTGTGGGGCGGTGCGAGATGGTCGGAACGTCGCGGCACTCTAGGCGGGTCCGACGGTGATTTTAATGGCGCACAGCGTGCGTGGTCCGCGCGGTGGCGAACGAGGATGTCTGGTTGGGTGCTAGGGTGCTGGTGATCACGTCTGCAAGTGGCGAGGGCGGCGCATGGTTTGTGCAAGCGTGTCGAGCGCGGCATGCTGGCGCTCTCTCGGCATGGTCGCAGAGAGAATGGTCTCGCGCGCTTTGGGTGGTCCAGTGGCTGGCTGCGCTCAGGGACTAGACAGGGAGTGGCAGTGGACGGTGGAGTGCCTCCTAGACAAGGTTGGCGAGGCTAGTTCGACTTGTAGCTTGCTGTCGACATTGGGGTTGGAAATTGGGCTCGGCCATGGTCACCATTGATGGCATTGTCGAGTTTATAGTGAGCTAGAGCTGGTTAAACTAGTTGTATGATCTACTGAGAGTGTAGTGAGAGCTAGGGAGGGGACAAGGTTGGCACAACACTGCTCATTATAGTGTTTGTTATTTAATTTGATTTGTGCCCAGAAGGTGTTTGATGAAATGGCCGCAAGAAATTCAAATTTGAATTTTGGATTCAAACTTGGTGGGTTTGCTAGACACATACTAGGGAGTACCTGGTTAGTTGGAGTGGTCAAGGGTCACTGGTTTGGTTGGGTTTTGAAATTGTGTGATCTTCACATATGTTAAAGATTTAATTTTAAATTGTTATTTGAATGGGGTTGCTAAATGTTTGTTCAAGTTTGAAAGGTGGGATTTGATTCACTTTTACTTGGTCTTGCAAGGGGTGAAAATAATTGGAAAAGTTTCTGTTTGAAATCTTGGACTAGAAACACTCAAAATGACCTAGTGAGCAAGATTGGCAAAAATGACCATTTGCTTTAATTGATTTGTTTTTGATTTTTCTCTTGATTTGTTTCTTCTTGGAAATGTTTTATATGATGTTATTTTCATCTTTAAACCATTCCTTGCTATTTAGGTTAATCACACTAGTCCATTCATGCATTCATTAAATCATCACATACACACATGCATTCATTTGGTTTTTATTTAATCAAAGTTTTTTGTTAACCCTAATTCTAATGATTAGAGTTTGATGATCATTGATTCATATTTTTGGGATGTTACAAACCTTCCCTCCTTAAACAAAATCTCGTCCCGAGATTTGAAAAAGAGGAAAAAAGATTACCTAGGATTTAAAGAGATCGGGAAACTTCGTCCTGATGTGATCTTCTCGCTCCCAGGTAGCTTCTTCTTCAGTGTGGTTGCTCCACTAAATTTTGAGAAACTTGATGCTTCGGGTTCTGGTGGTTTGGAAAGCTTCTTCCAAAATATGGATGGTCACTTCAGGATACGTCAGGTCATCGTTGATCTCTATGGCCCGGTGATCAATGTTCTTGAAAACTTCAGTCTTCTCTGAAATTTCAAGGCATTTGCGAAGTAACGATATATGGAACACATTGTGTACTGCTGACATTTCCTCTAGCAGTTCTAATTCATATTATACTTCTCCTCGATGATTCAGAATCTTGAAGGGTCCGATATATCTGGGGGCTAACTTTACTTTGAGATGAAAACGCTGCATTCCCTTCAAAGGCGACACTTTGAGATACACAAAATCTCCGATATTGAAGGTGAGGTCTCGACGTCTCTTGTCGGCTTAACTCTTTTGTCTTGAATAGGCGGTCTTGAGGTGCTCACGAATCCTGTGAACTTTCTCTTCTGCTTCTCGTAGGATGTCAGGTCCGACAATCTGACTCTCTCTTACTTTCGACCATTTCAAAGGGGTGCGACACTTTCTTCCATACATGAATTCAAATGGGCCCATTTGTAGACTAGCTTGATAACTGTTGTTGTATGAAAATTCTGCGAAAGGCACATATTCTTCCCATTTAGATCCATACTCTAGCACACATGCTCTCAACATATCTTCGAGTATTTGATTTACTCGCTCCGTTTGTCCATCGGTCTGAGGGTGATACGCGGTGCTGAAATCCAGTCGGGTTCCTAAACCTTCTTGGACATTCTTCCATAATCTCGAGGTAAACTGAGTTCCTCGATCCGATACAATGTTCTTAGGGACTCCGTGCAAACTGACAATTCTAGCGATGTACAACTCTGCTAGCTTCGAACTCTGGTATGTGGTCTTGACTGGTAAGAAATGGGCTACTTTGGACAATCTGTTAACTATGACCCAGATAGATTCATTTCCCCTACTAGAAGTAGGCAATCCGGTGATAAAGTCCATTCCAATTGAATCCCATTTCCATTCCGGAATCTGTAGTGGTTGCAACAGTCCTGCGGGTCTTTGATGTCCCGCCTTGACTCTCTGACATATATCACACTTGGCGATATAGCTTCCGATTTCTCTCTTCATCTTATGCCACCAAAATTGTTCCTCCAAATCCTGATACATCTTCGTTCCTCTGGGGTGGATAGAATAAAGATTATCATGGGCCTCTTTCAAAATAACTTGTTTCAACTCCGAATCTGCTAGTACACAGAGACGTCCTTTGTACCACATAACTCCTTCTTCGTCTTCGGTGAATCCGGGTACTTTGCCTGTACCGATACGACGTTTGGTTCCGTCGATACTAGCATTTCCTTTCTGCGCCTCCTTGATCTGACTGGTCAAAGTGGGTTGAAGTTCTATGCTAGCCAAAAATCCTTCACTCACTAATTCCATTCGGAAATCTTCCATCTCTTTGTGCAAACTTGGTTGCTCCTTCAAAATCATGGAGTTCAAGCGGCACGGCAATCTGCTAAGGGCATCTGCTACCACATTGGCTTTACCAGGGTGATAGTGAATGTCCAGATCATAGTCCTTGATTAGCTCAATCCATCTTCTCTGCCTCATATTCATCTCCTTCTGAGTGAATATATACTTCAGGCTCTTGTGATCTGAATAAATCTCACAATGATTTCCCATGAGATAATGCCTCCATGTCTTCAGGTCTAGAACTACGGCTGCTAGTTCAAGGTCATGGGTTGGATAATTCTGTTCATGCTGCTTTAGTTGTCGGTATAGATAAGATATAACTTTGCCTTCTTGCATTAGCACACATCTGAGACCAATCTTGGATGTGTCACAATACACATCAAAGGGCTTCACGATATCCGGCATGATCAAGATTGGGGCTGAAATCAATATCCTCTTGAGTTCTTGAAAACTCGCTTCACATTTGTCCGTCCATTAAAACTTCTTATCCTTCTTCAACAATTGGGTCATGGGTCTTGCAATACTCGAGAATCCTTCTACAAACTTGCGTTAGTATCCCGCTAATCCGAGAAATGCACGAACTTGGGTTTGAGTGGTTGGGGCTTGCCAATCTTCAACATCCTTCACCTTTGCAGGGTCCACGGCAATTCCTCCAGCTGATACGATATGTCCGAGGAATCCTACCTCCTGTAACCAGAATTCACATTTGCTAAACTTGGCATACAGCTGATGCTCTCTAAGGGTTCCAAGAATGGTCCTTAGGTGTAGCTAATGTTTGTCTTCTGATTTGGAATAAATCAGAATGTCATCGATGAAAACAACGACAAAATTATCCAGAAAGTCCATAAAAATCTTATTCATGAGGTTCATGAAATAAGCGGGAGCATTGGTTAATCCAAAAGACATGACAATATACTCATATAATCCATATCGGGTGGTAAAGGCAGTCTTTGGAATATCCTCTGCGCGAATCTTGAGTTGATGATCGCCAGTTCTAAGATCAATCTTAGAAAACACTTTGGCACCAGTCAACTAGTCAAACAGGTCTTCTATTTTTGGCAACGGGTACTTGTTCTTGATGGTGACATCATTCCACTTCCGATAATCCGTACACAAATAGTTACCTCCATCTTTCTTGTCTACAAACAAAACAGGTGATCTCCATGGTGACGCACTTGGTTGAATCAATCCAACTTCCAGCATGGCATCCAGTTGCTTCTTTAGTTCCACTAGTTCAGACGGGTTCATACTATATGGTCTCTGGGCTATGGGTCAGGTTCCAAGGATTAGTTCAATGATGAACTCGATATCCCGATCTGGGGGCATACCGGGCAAAACATCTGGAAATACATCAGGGTATTCACAGACTATCCGGACTTGGTCAATGGTTGGCTGGGCTATACTCTTGTTGCACTTGAATTGACAAGGCAAGGTTTCAGATACATGCTCGACTGATATTCCGGCTGTACTAGTCATGGTTATGGCTTTCTTGTCACAGTCAATTAGTCCTTTGTGTTTGGACATCCAATCCATTCCTAGTACTACTTACAACCTTTAGTTCCGAGTACTTTTAGATTAGCATAAAAATCTATGCCATGGATTCGGATAGGAACGGCCTTGCAAATTTGCCTAGCTTTGGTGGTTGAACAGGTATTTGAACAATCGTCACATGCTTCAATTTGGTTGGTTGAATCTTACTAGTGCATGCAAATTCTTCAGTAAAAAGTGAGTGTGATGCTCTAGAATCAAACAACACTCTTGCAAGTACTGAGTTAACAGAAAACATACCCAGCACGACATCTGGCGCTTCCTGGGCTTCTTCAGCATGCATGAGAAAGAGACGGCCATTGCGGTTGAGCGAATTCCCTGGGGTAAACCTTCTTCTGGGCTGAACACGATGCTGCTGCTGAGCTGGGGCATTTGCATTGGGGGTTGCGGCAATCTTCTTGGGGAACTCATTGGAATAGTGACCTTTGGTTCCACATTCATAACAAGTCACTTGCGACTTGTCCTTTGCTACAACAGGCACGGCATTGCTTCCAGTCCTTGGGGCAGTGTTGGTGTTGGTGTCATCATTGTTGTTGTTGAAGCCAGTGTTGGTGTTGGTGTTGGTGTTGTTGAAGCAGTGTTGGTGTTGCTTCCAGTCCTCTGCGCGAATCTTGAGTTAATGATAGCCAGTTCTAAGATCAATCTTAGAAAACACTTTGGCACCAGTCAACTAGTCAAACAGGTCTTCTATTTTTGGCAACGGGTACTTGTTCTTGATGGTGACATCATTCAACTTCCCATAATCCCTACACAAATGGTTACCTCCATCTTTCTTGTCTACAAACAAAACAGGTGATCTCCATGGTGACGCACTTGGTTGAATCAATCCAACTTCCAGCATGGCATCCAGTTGCTTCTTCAGTTCCACTAGTTCAGACGGGTTCATACTATATAGTCTCTGGGCTATGGGTCCGGTTCCAAGGATTAATTCAATGATGAACTCGATATCCCGATATGTGGGCATACCGGGCAAAACATCTGGAAATACATCGGGGTATTCACAGACTATCCGGACTTGGTCAATGGTTGGCTGGGCTATACTCTTGTTGCACTTGAATTGACGAGGCAAGGTTTCAGATACATGCTCGACTGATATTCCGGCTGTACTAGTCATGGTTATGGCTTTCTTGGCACAGTCAATTAGTACTTTGTGTTTGGACATCCAATCCATTCCTAGTACTACTTCCAAACCTTTAGTTCCGAGTACTATTAGATTAGCATAATAATCTATGCCATGGATTTAGATAGGAACGGCCTTGCAAATTTGCCTAGCTTTGGTGGTTAAACCAGGTATTTGAACAATCATAACATGCTTCAATTTGGTTGGTTGAATATTACTAGTGCATGCAAATTCTTCAGTAAAAAATGAGTGTGATGCTCCAGAATCAAACAACACTCTTGCAAGTACTGAGTTAACAGAAAATATACCTAGCACGACATCTGGCGCTTCTTGGGCTTCTTCAGCATGCATGAGAAAGAGACGGCCGTTGCGGTTGAGCGAATTCCCCGGGGCAAACCTTCTTCCGGGCTGAACACGATGCTGCTGCTGAGCTGGGGAATTTGCATTGGGGGATGCGGCAATCTTCTTGGGGCACTCATTGGAATAGTGACCTTTGGTTCCACATTCATAACAAGTCACTTGCGACTTGTCCTTTGCTACAACAGGCACGGCATTGCTTCCAGTCCTTGGGGCAGTGTTGGTGTTGGTGGCAGCATTGTTGTTGTTGAACTTGGGTGGTGCACGGTTGAAATTGCCGGGATTGCCGGGGTTGTTGTGGTTTCCTCTGGGCCTTGGGTTTCCACGGTTGGGATAGGTCGGACGGTTCATCGGGGGTCTGTTGGTTCTTGGGGCAAATCCTAGAGATGGGTTGGGGCGATACTTTGGTGCATGGTGGGTTCTTGGTTGATTCATCATGCGATGCTTGGGGTTCTCATTAGCTTGGTTGATCTTTCCTTCCATCTGAATGGTAGAGTCCATTAGGGCTTCAATATCATCAAATGGGATATTGACTAACACTGTCTACATCTCATCGTGCAGACCATTCAGGAATCTCTCCTTCTTCTTGGCTTCAGTGGCTATTTCATCTGGTGCATACCTATCTAATGACAAGAATTTTTCACGGTATTCCACTACTGTCATCCTTCCTTGATTCAGTTCCCTGAATTCATCTCTCATCCTCTTGATCAAACCCGGTGGCACATGGATTCTGCTGAACTTGACTTTAAACTCTTCCCAGGTCATCAGCTGACCTCATGTCATTGCGCGAACGTTGTTCCACCATGCTCTTGCATCTCCGGCCAGATAATGGGTAGCAAACAACACTTTCTCGTTGTCTTCTACTCCTGCAACTTCCAGATTGTTCTCCATGGTTTGCAGCCAATCATCTGCTTCTAGGGGCTCTTCTGACTTAGTGAAAACAGGTGGATTGGTGTTCTGGAAATTCTTGAGCTTAGATCCATGGTTGTCCTGATTTCCATGGCCTTGATTGTTGTTGGCCATCTGAGCTATCTGTTGAAGGGTGGCTTAGTTGGCTTGACGTTCGGCTCATTCGACTTCACAGTCAGAAACCAACATTTGCATGAGTTGCAACATCGGGTCCGGGGCTGAGTTGCTTCCTCCACGAGGCATCTGAAGATTGAGATAGATCATGAGAAAAGAGGGAAATTTCTAAGGTTTAGGGTTTTTGAAAAGTTTTTAAAGTTTGACTCAGATTTTTCTAGCAACTTGCTTTTCATTCATTCATAGCACACGATACAAACACACACCACAACAAAGGAAAACAGATGGTTTTAAGAACCATTCTGGGAAAACTATGATACAGTGGGACCGAATACAACTCAATAACGCTAGTGCTCAAGTGCTACTACTCCTCGGAGTCAGTGTCCTCATCATCCTCATCATCATCGATGAAGGCAAAGTCATCCTCATCGGTGAAGAAGTCCATGGCTCGATCCTCCAGAAAGTCATCATTGCTGAGATAGGAGTAGGGGTATCCACGAAGGTCTTCCCCTGCCTTCTCCCTCTCCTCCAACTGCATGTCTCTCTCGTGGATGGTCTCCTCCAAATCCGTGATCCGGTGGCGAAGACGGGCAATGATGCGCTCCTTCTTGTCGAGCTGACAGCGACGAGACTAGCGACCTTCACTAGCATGGCGATGGTCTGATCCTTCTTGGCGGCGATGGCGTACTTGTGGTTGGTGTAGGAACGGGCATTGTCCAAATCCTTCTGATGGTCATACATCATGAAGCTAAGGTGCTCCAATTGACTCTTCAGCTCGTGGTGGTATGGGGCCTCTAGTGGTCGTCCCATAACATCACGCCTTGGGTAGAACTCAAAGCGGGTATCCTTGATTTTATTGATACTCTGCTCACACAGACGGGCAAGAGCTTCCTGCATGGCCCTGGAAAGTCCATCGAGCCAGTTGTTCTCTCTTAATGTGAACTGAATTCCCTCTGCAGTGGGGGGTTCAATCTTTCCTCGGAGACTCGCAACAACTAGCCACTGCAAATCTTCTCCTTGTTGATCATTGAGCTGAGCTTCGAAGAACTCGGGGTGTGGACGCTCCAGCATCTCCAATAGCTGTTCCAAGTCGCGCTCAAATATGAGGTCTCCTCTATTCCCCAACTGATAAAACTTGTTGTACTTCATGTCCATCTATAAGAATATAGGATGAGTAAGTTAGTAGAGTGATCAAGTGTGTCAAATTTTATGTAAGTTTGCAAAAAAAATTGAGGAACATGAATTTTCATGAAAGAATACAAGTGGTAAGAATGAGAATAAGTTTTTGTAAATAATCACTTCCTTTGGTTTTGAAACTAAGTTTTTTACTTAAACTTCCATTCCAACTAGGGTCTCCTATGGTCAGGATGGCTCTGATACCAACTTGTCAACACCCGGATTTTTAATTACAGATGCATGTTATGCCATACATACAATCCCAAGATTACCATTTTTGCGAGACATAACAGATTGGATATCACAGTATATCATCCACTACAAACCATACATAAGGTCTTACACAAATAAGGATCTCATGATCCAGTTCTTAATACAATTCAAGCAGAGGAATAACATAATAGTAACGATAGCGTAGGCGGAGCTTCATCTTCAGGGTCACAGGCAATGCTGACGATGGGAGATGATCCTAGTTGTCGTAACCTTCCTGCTATCCTTCTTCCTGATACTCCTCTTCATAGTCTGGCCACGGGAATAGCCAGGGACAAAGCCATGGGTACGCTTTAAGTACTCGCAAACTAATACTAAGAAGTGAAGGGGGTTTTGAGTAAGATATACTAAGCTCTAGGGTTGTTTTGCAAAAAGCCAGATTTACCTTTACTAAGTTTAGAAACAAACAAAGCTAATTGAAAGTTTTATAACACCTAAGTGGGAACTTGAATTTCATATCACAACTCTGTTGTAGTCAATTTAAAGTCACAAATCATTTCACAAGTCCTTTTGAAAACATCTGACAGGGGAACAGTATGGCCATTCCAACTGTCCATAACCGTGGACGCGGCTATTCGAATAGTTTGACACTACGCAGAGATTGTGCACTTTCACCACAACATTCGATACATCCGTCAGGAATAATCCTGAATTCACCATACTGAGTATGCGGATAATCAATCCTAACCTTTCAATTACACGCCCTAGTATAGGCACCTCTCCTGTGAGTTTGGCCTCCCAACCATGACCAATTGTCATCTTGGGTACTGCACAGGCGAACAATCTTCACAAGGTAGCCTCAGCTCAGACCTTGGCCGCAAGGGAAACCATACTAAGGTATATAAATTTCCAGTCAAGCCCACCCAAATTTCGGGTATTGTGATTGTACGGTAAAATTGGAATGGTATCGCATCCAGACAACCATCAGTTTTTTAAGAGGCTAAGGCTCATGCCTTAACATTTTCATCATCAAAATCATCTGGTGTTCGGAAACACATGTCAAAACATTTCAATAGAATGACTCATCATTCTAAGGTTTTCATAACCATTTTCACCAAGTATTCCCATCTAAAGTTGATCAAGTTTTATGCTTAGCACTAGCATCTACAAGTGGGGGTAAATACTAATGAGGGGTGGTAAACAAGTGTATCTTATCTACGTTCAATCTCATACCTCAGGATAATATAAAGATTATCTAACTTAGGCCAAATTTTATGCTCTTTATGCTACCTTCAAATATCTTTCTAGAATATACAAGTCACTAAGTAAACTTTAAGAGAATGCTTTGATAAAGAAAATAAAATACTAAGCTTGCAAGTAAAACTAAGATTGGGTATCAAGTAGTGTAAGCTTGCAAGTAAAACTTGCATGGTTTAGCTTGCTAAGATAGTAGTATAGGCTTGCTAAGTTACAAGGGTTAGCTTGCCTTGTGCAGAGCAGTGGTTGAAGTTCTCCTCGGCTTCTTCCTCGTAGCATCCTCCTTCCTCCTTGTATCCTTGGTTGGTACTAGCGTCTATAAATAAATACAAGGTACACAATCACCAAACAATACTTAACTATTTCTAATCATCACACAAAGGTTCATACTAGATGATCTAGCATCATCACTAACATTACAAGATTAAAGCACTTGTCTTATTTATTTTATTTGAGAAAGGTAATTTCTACTCATTGAAAAACTACTTAAGATTTAATATTCTCCAACTCAAACATGGGATCATGTTGACACATGTCATCACCATATATTTCAGTACATGGGAATGTGATTTAAAGTGGTGTCACAATTTAATAATGCTTAACCTTTTTATTTTATTTAATTAAAGTGACTAGAAATGCCTATGTGTCATTCTTTTATTACTTGATCATTATTTCTATAAGTAAACCTATATATTTTTATATATTCTGAAAGGTATGGTTAAATGTGATTTCTGAGAGTTGGAATCAACTCAAAATCTATTATGGTTGAATTTTGAAAAATGTTTGAATGCGGAAAATCTTCTGCCTTGTTATTTTTACCATGGGTGATCTACAATTCTAAATGGTTTGAATCCAATGGGCTTGGATTAAGCATTCCAGTACCTTTCTAACAAAATTGGTTTCATGCATTTTGGTTCAGTGAATCGAGCTGGGTTGATTTTTAAATTTAGGTACAGAACTGAGTTTGAAATTAAATGAATAAAACTAAATTTGAATTAGTGGGTCGCGCGGGATGTTTAACTGGGCCGTCCCACTACGCACAACGCACGCGCGGGCGGGTTAAGTGAGCGAACCCACTTGTTAGTGAGACAACGAGTGGCGAAGCGGTATGGGGCGATTAGGATCATAGGATCTAATTCTAATCGAATGACTCTGGTTCATCATCCATGTCGGGCAGCGCCGGCGAGACAGAACCCTAGAGCGGCAGGTGGGGGTCGTGGGAGGCTCACCGGGGCTCAGGCGATGGTCGGTGACGGGGGCGAACGACGAATTCGACGATGGCGGTTCTCCTGGTACCGACAGCTTCTCCTGGGGTGGCTCCAATCGAGGGCGCCTCTTCTCCTCTGCAGCGGCGAACTCCGATGAAATTCCATCCACCTGGTGCTCGCCTTGCTCCGGGAGTGAGTGGATGTGATCAGTGAGAGGTGGGGAGTGAACTGGTGTGAATAAAACGAGTGGGGGTGGCCTCCTTTTATAGTGCGACGAGGGAACAGAATGGCGCAGGTGGAGCTCGTCGAGGTCGGCTACACAGAGTGCTACTGGCATGGGCGACGATAGAGGCGGTGTTGTGCTCCCTGGCTTAGCTCAACGGCGTCGTGGAGAGGTGTGGGGCGGTGCGAGATGGTCGGAACATCGTGGCGCTCTAGGCGGGTCCGACGGTGATTTTAATGGCGCACATCGTGCGTGGTCTGCGCGGCGGCGAACGAGGATGTTTGGTTGGGTGCTAGGGTGCTGGTGATCACGTCTTCAAGCGGCGAGGGTGGCGCATGGTTTGTGCGAGCGTGTCGAGCATGGCACGCTGGCGCTCTCTCGGCATGGTCGCAGAGAGAATGGTCTCGCGCACTTTGGGTGGTCCAGTGTTTGGCTGTGCTCAGGGACTAGACAGGGAGTGGCGGTGGATGGTGGAGTGCCTCCTAGACAAGGTTGGCGAGGCTAGTTCGGCTTGTAGCTTGCTGTCGACATTGGGGTTGGCAATTGGGCTCGACCATGGTCACCATTGATGGCATTGTCGAGTTTATAGTGAGCTAGAGCTGGTTAAGCTAGTTAGATGATCTACTGAGAGTGTAGTGAGAGCTAGGGAGGGGACAAGGTTGGCACAACACTGCTCATTATAGTGTTTGTTGTTTAATTTGATTTGTGCCCAGAAGGTGTTTGATAAAATGTCCGCAAGAAATTCAAATTTGAATTTTGGATTCAAACTTGGTGGGTTTGCTAGGCACATACTAGGGAGTACCTGGTTAGTTGGATTGGTCAAGGGGCACTGGTTTGGTTGGTTTTGAAATTGTGTGCTCTTCACATATGTTAAAGATTCAATTTTGAATTGTCATTTGAATGGGGTTGCTAAATGTTTCTGCAAGTTTGAAAGGTGGGATTTGATTCACTTTTACTTGGTCTTGCAAGGGGTGAAAAGAATTGGAAAAGTTTCTGTTTGAAATCTTGGACTAGAAACACTCAAAGTGACCTAGTGAGCAAGATTGGCAAAATTGACCATTTGCTTTAATTGATTTGTTTTTGATTTTTCTCTTGATTTGTTTATGCTTGGAAATGTTTTATATGATGTTATTTTCATCTTTAAACCATTCCTTGCTATTTAGGTTAATCACAGAAGTCCATTCATGCATTCATCAAATCATCACATACACACATGCATTCGTTTGGTTTTTATTTAATCAAAGTTTTTTGTTAACCCTAATTCTAATGATTAGAGTTTGATGATCATTGATTCATATTTTTGGGATGTTACAATAGGTGATCAGGAAAGTGGCGGCGTATGGGATCCTGAGTCCAATCTAGGAAAAGGACTTGTCTACGGCCAGTGGTGAAAGCCAGCGATGACGCTGCTCTCGGGTGGCATTCCCTTTGTAAATACATTGTGAAGGTGATGCTCTATATTCCCTTACCTAGGAAGCTTCATATGAAACCCTGGATCCGTGTGACCAAAAGATGGAGGAATTTCCTTTTCTAAATCCCTCTCAATGCATCGTTGGAGTTGTCCCTCAGTGAGAGACTAGTGGATGTCTGTGGAGGCTAGTGACGGACATTGTGTGGCAATGACAATGGGATGAGTGTGGCCAGGGTTGCACAAAGGTTGTGGTCCTCGAATCTTTGGTCTATCAGTCGGGTCACCGTGATCTATTTGTTGTTGTGGAGTCGGAGGTGCGGCGGCATTCGGCTCGTGAGGATGACAAGCTACGGGTAGGCCTGCTCGGTGATTCTTCATGGTCCTTGCTCATACCCTCTCTATAGCCCGCCTCCAAATAAAAGTTTTCATATTAACAACATATGTGTCCAACAATTACGCGGCTTTGATGTGTACCTTCATCTCGGTGGTGTTGGAAGAACATCGTCTATGGTTATCTATAGTAAAGCTTGAGTCACTTGATCTCTTTATGCTTCCTCAGCAGTGTTTTTTTCTTGGTGGGGTGTGTGTGGTCTCTATTTTTATCCATGTTGGTTGAGTGTGACATGAGGGTTGTCGTGTGATACGTTGCAAACGTATCTATAATTTTTGATGCTACATGCTTGTTTATCACTGATTATCTTATGTTTTATCTACACTTTGTGGCATTTTTATGCATTTTCAGGAACTAACCTATTAACAAGATGCCACGTTGCCAGTTTCATGTTTTCTGCTATTTTTGGTTTCATAAAAGCTAGTAAGAAATATTCTCGGAATTGGATGAAACAAAAGCCAAAGTTCCTATTTTTTCAACACGACACGGAGTCCGGAGGAGAGACGAAGAGGCGCCACGAGGCGGCCACACCATAGGGCCACGCGGGTCCACCCTGGGCCGCGCCTGGCCATGGTGTGGGCCCCTCGGGCGTCCACCAACCTTGCCCCTTTGCCTATATATTCCCCCCGAGATGAAAACCCTAAGCACCCGATCAGAATTCCACGAAAAATTCCATAGCCGCCGCCATCTCCATCCCTAGATCGGGAGGGATCCGAAGCTCTTCCTGGCACCTTGCCGGAGAGGGGAGATTGATACTCCCAATTTGCATCACCATTCTATATCATAATTTACCTCTATTCATTGATATTTGTCTTATTATGAGGTATTACTTATGGCTTTTTATCTGTTTATGCATGTTGGATGATTCTTGGAGGATGGACTGCCGAAGTCTGGATTCTGATGGAAAAGAAGGCGTTTCAGTGCAATTTCGTGAAGATCAGAAAAATACCAGAAAAATATGGAAACATATTATTTTACCAGAAGACGAAGGAAACCAGAAGGAGGGACGAAGTGGGGCCTCACCCCCTAGGCGCAGGCCCACCTGACCCTGCGCCTAGGGAAAATGTGGCCCACCTGCCCGGCCTCCGACTCCGCCCCTTCGCCTATATCTTCCCTTTGAAACCCTAAGGCTCGGGGAGCGACCATAGATAGATTTCCGCCGCCTCTATGGGGCAGAAAACACCGAGAGAGAAAGATCTCTCCGGCAGACAGATTTCTGCCGGGGGAATTCCTTCCCGAAGAGGGGAGATCGTCGCCATCAACACCGTCATCAAGCTAGGCTTCATCGGGATCATCATCATCCACAGCATCATCTCCACCAGCACCATCATCACCACTCCGTCCCGATGTAACAATTGTGTTGGATATTTCTTTAGTTCTTAGGGGAAACTTTCCCGGTGTTGATTACTATTGTAGTTGATGCTTGTGAGTGGAACCATTGGATTATAATTTATGTTCATATTGTTATCTATTATCATATCATATTTGATCTTGATCCATATGATGTCTTGTGAGTAGTTCGTTTAGTTCTGAGGACATGGGAGAAGTCATGTTGTTAGTAGTGAATCTGTGATCATTTATTATTCAATGGTTTAGTATTTAAGTTGTGGTGCTATTCTTCTAGTGGTGTCATGTGAATGTCGACTACATGATACTTCACCATTTATGGGCCTAGGGGAATTCATTGTGTATTTGGATACTAATGTGTGGGGTTGCCAGAGTGACAGAAACCTGAATCCCTGTTTTGACACCTTTGCACAAGGGAGCGTAGGATCTCAGAGTTTAAGGTTGTGGTTAGATTTATATATTAATTACTTTCCTGTAGTTACAGATGTTTGCAGGGGGTTTAATCACAACTATGTATTAGTCCTAGGAAGGGCGGTGTGTTAGCACAGGTTCACCCACACAACACTTACAAACACCAGAGAAGAGTACTTAGCTATTTGAAGCGAGAGCACTTGACAGAATTCCCATGTGTCCTCGAGAACGTTTGGTCCTTATAAGTATTTCCACCGGCTTGTCCTTTGCTAAGAAAGGATTGGGACACTTGCTCCGTTTGTTCTTTACTTCTGTTACTTGCTCTTTGTTTTGTTGCCTTGTCAGAAAAACACTAAAAATCCTTTCGCTAAGTATTCACAGGAATTTCCGGCTCCATACCACTATTCAGCACCTTCTGCTCCTCGTTGGGATCGATACTCCTATTTATCAAAAGTACTACGATACACCCCCTATACTTGTGGGTCATCAAGACTATTTTCTGGCACCGTAGCCGGGGAGTGAAGCGCTATTGAAGAGTGGAACTGGTAAGGGAAACTTTCACTGTGAGTATTGCTTTTGTTAAGCCCGACACTGAGTGCTTCTATTGCAAGGACAAGGGTCACTGGAAGCGCAACTGTCCGAAGTACTTAGCGGACAAGAAGGCTGGCACCATCAAAGGTATATTTGATATACATGTTATTGATGTTTTCCTTACTAGCCCTCGTTGTAGTGCCTGGGTATTTGATACCGGTTCAGTTGCTAATATTTGTAACTCGGAACAGGAGCTACGGAATAGACGGCGGCTTGCGAGGGATGAGGTGACGATGCGCGTTGGCAACAGATCAAGAGTTGATGTGATGGCCGTCGGCACGCTCTCCTTAGTCTTACCTTCGGGATTAGTTTTAAACCTTAATAAGTGTTATTATGTGCCTGCGTTGAGCATGAACATTATTTCTGGATCGTGTTTATTGCAAGACGGTTATTCATTTAAATCGGAGAATAATGGTTGTTCTATTTATATGAGTAACATCTTTTATAGTCATGCACCTCTTGTGAATGGTTTATTTCTTCTAAATCTCGAAAGGGATGAAACACACATCCATAACATTGAGGCTAAGAGATGCAAAGTAGATAGTGATAATACTACTTATTTGTGGCACTGTCGTCTAGGTCATATTGGTGTAAAGCGCATGAAGAAACTCCATTCTGATGGACTTTTGGAGTCTCTTGATTTTGAATCATTTGACACATGCGAACCATGCCTCATGGGCAAGATGATCAAAACCCCGTTCTCCGGTATGATGGAGCGAGCAACGGACTTGTTGGAAATCATACATACCGATGTATGCGGACCGATGAGTGTTTCGACGCGCGGTGGATATCGCTATTTCCTCACTTTTACCGATGACTTAAGTAGATATGGGTATATCTATTTAATGAAACATAAATCTGAAACATTTGAAAAGTTCAAGGAATTTCAGAATGAAGTGGAGAACCATCGTAACAGAAAGATTAAGTTTCTACGATCCGATCGTGGAGGTGAATATTTGAGTTATGATTTTCTCACGCATCTTAAAGCAAGTGGAATCGTTTCACAACTCACGCCACCCGGAACACCACAACGCAATGGTGTGTCTGAATGCCGGAATCGAACCCTATTAGATATGGTCCGATCAATGATGTCTCTTACTGATTTGCCGTTATCATTTTGGGGTTATGCATTAGAAACCGATGCATTCACTTTAAATAGGGCTCCATCTAAATCCGTTGAGACGACACCGTATGAACTGTGGTTTGGTGCTAAACCTAAGTTGTCGTTTCTTAAAGTTTGGGGATGCGAAGCTTACGTCAAGAAGTTGATGCCGGACAAGCTCGAACCCAAAGCGGAGAAATGCGTCTTCATAGGATACCCTAAGGAAACTATTGGGTATACCTTCTATCACAGAACCGAAGGCAAAGTGTTTGTCGCAAAGAACGGTTCCTTTCTTGAAAAGGAGTTTCTCTCGAAAGAAGTGAGTGGGAGGAAAGTAGAGCTAGACGAGGTTATTGAACCTTCTCTTGAATTGGAGAGTAGCGCAGCACCTGAAATTGTCCCAGTGCCGCCTGCACCAACAATAGACGAAGCTAATGACAAGGATCATGAAGCTTCGGACGATGCTGCTACTGAACGTCGCAGGTCGACAAGGTCGCGTGCCCCCCTGAGTGGTACGGCAACCCTGTCTTGACTGTCTTGCTAGTAGAAGACAGTGAACCTACGAACTATGAGGAAGCGATGATGAGCCCAGACTCTGAGAAATGGCTAGAAGCCATGAAATCCGAATTGGGATCCATGAGCGAAAACCAAGTATGGACTTTGGTGGACCCTCCTAGCGACCGAAAGGTCGTTGAGTGCAAATGGATTTTCAAGAAGAAAACGGACGCGGATGGTAATGTTACCGTCTATAAAACACGGCTTGTCGCGAAAGGTTTTCGACAAGTTCAAGGTGTTGACTACGATGAGACTTTCTCTCCCGTAGCGACGTTTAAGTCCATTCGGATTTTATTAGCAATTGATGCGTTTCATGATTATGAAATATGGCAGATGGATGTCAAGACTGCTTTCCTCAATGGCAACATTGATGAAGAGTTGTATATGATGCAACCCGAAGGTTTTGTCGATCCTAAGGATGCTAGTAAAGTATGCAAACTTCAGCGTTCCATTTATGGACTGAAGCAAGCATCTCGGAGTTGGAACCTTCGTTTTGATCAAGTGATCAAGAGCTTTGGATTTGTTCCAAATTGCTACGAAGCTTGTATCTACAAGAAAGTGAGTGGGAGCTCGGTGATGTTTCTGGTACTATATGTGGATGACATATTGATTATCGGAAATGACATCAACATGCTTAACGATGTGAAGAGTTATTTGAACAAGTGTTTTTCAATGAAAGACCTAGGTGAAGCTGCTTATATATTGGGCATCAAAATCTATAGAGATAGACAAAGACGCCTGATAGCTTTAAGCCAGAGTACATACCTAGACAAAGTTCTGAAAAGGTTCAGAATGGATAAGGCAAAGAAAGGTTCAGTGCCTATGTTGTCAGGTAAGATATTGAGCAAGGCTCAGTGTCCAGCTACGGTAAATGATAGGGAAGCTATGAGCAAAGTGCCTTATGCCTCGGCCATAGGTTCCATCATGTATGCCATGCTGTGTACTAGACCGGATGTGTCCAATGCTCTTAGTTTGACGAGCAGATATCAAAGTGATCCAGGAGTGGAACACTGGACAGCCGTGAAGAACATCCTAAAGTACCTAAATAGAACTAAAGAAATGTTCTTAGTCTATGGGGGTGATGAACAGCTTGTCGTAAAAGGTTACGTCGATGCTAGTTTCGACACCGACAAGGATGATTCCAAATCTCAGACAGGATACGTTTATATTTTGAATGGAGGAGCTGTGAGCTGGAGAAGCTGCAAGCAAAGCGTGATCGCGGGATCTACAGTGGAAGCGGAATACATGGCTGTTGCAGAAGCGTCAAGTGAAGGAGTTTGGATCAGAAACTTCATCACTGAGCTTGGCGTGGTTCCAAGTGCATTGGACCCACTGGAGATATTGTGTGACAACACTGGCGCCATAGCACTCGCTAAGGAACCAAGATATCATCCAAAGACCAAGCATATCAACCGCAAGTTTCATATAATCCGAGATTATATAGCAGATGGAGATCTGAAGATTAGCAAAGTACATACGGATCTGAATGTCGCAGATCCATTGACTAAACCTCTTCCACGTGTAAAACATGATCAACACCTCAGTGCCATGGGTGTGAGATTGTTGCCAGATGTAAACTAGATTATTGACTCTAGTGCAAGTGGGAGACTGTTGGAATTATGCCCTAGAGGCAATAATAAAGATGTTATTATTATAATTCTTGTTCATGATAAAGTTTATATTCCATGCTAGAATTGTATTAAGCGGAAACATTAATACTTGTGTGGTTTGTGAACAACACCGTGTCCCTGGTACGCCTCTAAGGACTAGCTCATTGATCAATGATGGTTAAGGTTTCCTAACCATAGACATGAGTTGTGAATTGATAATGAGATCATATCATTGGGAGAATGATATGATGGACAGACCCAAACTAAGCGAAGCAATTAGATCGTTTCATCGTGTTCATCTTTGCGAAGCTTTTCCTATGTCAAATATTGTATTCCTTAGACCATGAGATAATGCAACTCCCTGGTACCGGAAGAAAGCTTTGAGGTCATCAAACGTCATCCTATGAGAGGGTGATCATAAAGGTGTCTCTCAGGTGATTGGAAAGTATCTGTTGGGTTGTATGTATCGAGATGGAATTTGTCCCTCCCAAGTCGGAGAGATATACTTCGGGCCCACTCGGTAATCGATATCAACACCGCTTGCAAGCATGTGGTTAAGGAGTTAATCACAAAGTGATATCGGATTACGGAACGAGTAAAGTACTTGCTGTGAACGAGATTGAACTAGGTATGACGGTACCGACGATCGAATCTCGGGCAAGTAAAATATCGCGAGACGAAGGGAATATATATATGGGATTGATTGAATCCTAGCATCGTGGTTCATCCGATATGATCATCGATGAATGTGTGGGAGTCAATATGGGTGCCCAGACCCCGCTGTTGATTATTGATAGAAGATCATGTCTGCATATTCTCGAACCCGCAGGGTCACACACTTAACGTATCTCGACGCTAGGATAGATTGGATAATTGGTTTATGAATTTTTGTTCGGAGTCTCGGATGGGATCCAGGACATCACGAGAGGTTCCGGAATGGTCCGGAGAATAAGATTCATATAAGGCAGTGCAGTTTTTGGAGTTCGGAATTGTTCCGGGTTAATCGGTATTGTACCGGAAGCTTCTAGAACCTTCCGGAAGGGGACCAACATGGTCCCACCTTCCGAGGGGGGGGCATGGGCCTATGAGGGAGTGTCCTGGACGCATTGGGCCAGGGGCACAAGGCCCCATAGGGCCCAGCCGATCCTAGAGAGTTTAAATCGTTTAAACTAGAGATAGGGTTTCTAGAAGAGGGGAGAGTCCATGCCCCCCACTCCTTATCCTTTGGGCTTGGGGGAGGGGCTAGGGCTGCACCCCCCCTCTATATAAAGAGGGGTGGGGGCGCACCAACCCCCCACACCTCTCCTCCAAACCCTAGCCGCCTTGCTAGCTTTCCTCTCTCCCTCCCGACTGTTTGTAGGCGAAGCCCTGCTGCAGAAATTCTCCACCATATACACCACGCCGTCGTGTTGTAGATCCAATCTATCTCTCCACCATACTTGCTGGTCCGAGGAAGGAGGAGACGTCGAGGTGCTGCACGTGTGCATCTCACGGAGGCACCGCCACTTGTGGTGCTAGATCGGATCGGATCGCGAGGAGGAGAAGCGAGTACGACTACATCACCCACGTTCCGACAAACATTCCGCTGTGCGAATCTTCAAGGGTATGAAGATCTAATCCAATCTCTCTCGTTGATTGCATCTCCTAGATTAGATCTTGGCTTTCCCTCTGTTCGCATCCGTAGAAAATTTTGATTTACTATGCCGCGAAACCCTTCATAAAGATGCCGTTAGTCATGATCCTGTTAGAAGTACTCAAGTTTGTACTACTAATCATATTGTGTCTGAACCCCATGTTGAGAAAATGCCTTTCCCAGCTAAGGTAAAGGAGTATTCTATGATTATTAGTGCAAATAACAAAGGTACAATGAAAACTATGGAGCCTAGTAAGCATTTGAGTGATGAACCTGTGGTAGCTATTGTGAAAGACACTATCACTAGAAATATAGAGGATGAGCACATTGTCTTCTGTGAAGACGCTTCTAATATTATTTCTCATCCTGGTAAGGTTAGAAAAGCTAGTGTCCTTGTGCTTTCTGTTAAAATTGGTGATCATTGCTACTATGGTTTATGTGATATTGGTACTAGTTCTAGTGCTATTCCTTATGAGTTTTACAGGTAAATTATGCATGAGATTGGTCCCTATGAGCTTGAGGACATTGATGTGGTTATTCACCTTGCTAACAAGGAGACCATTTGACCCATTGGCATTGTAAGAGATGTGTAGGTTCTTTGTGGTAAGATTAAGTATCTTGCTAATTTTCTACTACTTAATTCAGTAGCTAGCAAAACTTGTCCTATCATTTTTGGTACACCTTTCTTGAATACTTGTGGAGCTATTATTGATTGTAAGAAGGAATTTTTTTTGACTAAGTTTGATGTAGATTCTTATGAGTTTAACTTTTCCAAATTTGCTAAAGCTCCTTGTGAAAATAGCTTTCCTAATAAAGATTTCAGGATGGAACAACTTGCTTTTATTGATCCAGTCTATGACCTTGGACCTCTTTTTGATGACTGTAAGTATGCTTATTCTGATGATAAAGTTGTTGCCAGTGATAGTTATATTGTCAACTTTATTCAAAGTGCTACTGAAAGTTATTATGAGAGAGGGAAACACGATTTTATGCATCTCAATGATGTTAAGTTTCCCCGTTTTATGTTGAAAGCTTTAAAGTTGCATATGTTTTGTCTTCCTATGCTTGTGGCCTTTTGTTTCAACAATTCGTTTTCTCATGATACCCCCATGCATAAGAAGTGGGTTAGACTCAAGTGTGTTGGTTATTTGCTTCTTGATGCTCTTTTTCACTCCAGATATATATATATATACTATGTGAGCATCTTTGGAAGTTTCAAGCCTAACTTAAAGGCATTAAAGAAAAGTACTTGTTGGGAGATAACCCAAGAGTTTTGTCGAGTCTTGGAAGTTATTATATCTGTAATAACCGCTCCTTATCCTTTTTGTTTTGGTTTTTGTGTCAAGTTTAACTACTTTTGTGAAGTAGAGGAGTTGTGAAAAGTGGTTGTCCTGGGACAGATTTTTGTTCTGCATTGTAAAAATTCGTGAGGAAGCTCAGTACTTCGGATGGAGCTGCATTTTTCTGAGCTTGTTCTCCAAGTTTTTACCCAACTTTCATCAGTTCTGCACTTTCTGATTTAAGAACAGAAGGTCTTCGGAAAAATCAATCTTTACCTGCTGGTCTGTTTTGACAGATTTCGGCCATCATTTGCATTTGCCTCTTACAGAAGCTTTTGTTTTGATGGATTTTCAGTTGAGGTGTGTACCAAAGGTCTATTGTTTTTTCCTACACTAATATTGTCATTGATTTGTGCAAAAGTTTTGTATGAAGGAAATTCGCAGGAGAAAGAGAGAAGGAATCTGCAGAGTTCGTCTTTAAATAGGTAAAAGTGGTGAAAACAGAAGGTTCGTGAAACCCCAATATTTTTATATTTTTGATGTTTTTAATACATAAGGGAAGTTACGAGACGAAACTGAAGAGGAAACGGATCCCGGGGGTGGACAAACCCACCCTAGGCGCGGGCCTAGCCTGGCCACGCCTGAGGGGGGTGTTCCCCCCTCGAACTCCGTCTCTGCCTCGTTTCCGTGTCAAAACCTTCCTTATGCATTGAAACTTCGTAATATATAACCCCCGGATCCCCCGATCTTCGTGCATCGTGTTCTCATCGTGTTTTCGTTTTGATCTGTTTTTGTCATGAAATCTTCTCAAGTTTAGAGCACCATGGCCTCTGCCAACGACAAAGGCAAGAATCCCGTGGAGATAGAGTTGGAAGAACAAACCGCCGCAGGAACAAGGGGAAGGAAACCTACTTTTGTAGGGGCAATTAACACTGCGGATGCTTTTTCTTGTCACATGCAGGGAATCGTAGCCTTTGGTCCAGAACTCATATACTGCCCTGAGGCAGCGGAAGCCCTTCAAACCACCAACGAGTTTTGTGATAAGTATCGTGCTTTGAGGATGAAGGTGGATATGCTTCAAGAGGAGAATAACAGGCTTCTTAAGATGCTGGAAGATTTCCTGACCCATGACAAGAGAACACCACAACCGAAGGAGTAATTCGTCATCAGGTTTGGCATCCCCTTGGCTTGTTCCAAGCTTAGGGGAGTGCCACGGTATCACCATCATTATCTTTTATCTATTACCTTTTTATTGGATTCATATCTATGGTAGAGGGGTTTTCTTATAGTATGGTTTTCATGTGGAAGTATCTCTCCTTTAGTTGATTATCTATGTATCCCTTGGTGTGAGTGCCTTTATTGGAATATTAATGAGAAGTCTCATCTTTTACTTTCTGCACTTCTTATTTTTAGTTTCCAATCTCTATTATATGATGGATCTTGTTGTTCAGTATTGGCACCACTTTGGGAGCATCAAGTGGATCTAAATTGGTTTTGGCAAACCGAGTTCTGGTCAGTGGCATTAGTTTGAAAGAAAAAGAAAGAAAGAAAAAGCTTACAGGTATTTGGTATCATTTGTTTTCTTTGTTGTTGGCTCATCAGCTTAGTATTCTTTATTTAAGATTCTTCTGTGTCTTCATGGAAGATTGCATGTTTGGCTTTATTACTTGTATGTTTGCTTATTTCTTTCAAATCTCTTGCTTGCTACCCAGCCTTGCTAGCCAAAAACCTGTTTTAAGAAGGCATACTTCTCATGTTTCCAAAATCCTATAAACCCAAAACTTTTGCCACTTGTGTCCACCATATCTACCTAGTAGCTTTTGCTATTCCAAGAAAATTCTCAAGCTTCATCTACCTTCCGAATTAAAAAGTATTTTGTTATGTGAAAACTAGTTAGTAAAGATCTCACGAACTTGATGGCACACTTTATTTACTTGCCCCTAATAGACTTGAACCATTGTGAACATCGAAGTTGTATATGCTTGCATCTATACGTTGGGATTAGCAGAACCGTGCTATCATGGGGAACATTTTCAACATTGCACTTTTACTCTTTACGTAGTTAATATCGTGCTCTTTTGTCTATGGATGTCAACGATGTGAAATAAAGAGGGAACTTGTAAGTCCATGGAGTTTGTATTCTGTGTTAGAGAAACGCCTGGGCCGCTATCCTAAGCCATGCCTAATCATGGTGGAAACTTGCAGCATCACCATAGTGCATCTATGAAGCATCCTCAATAAAAAGATATACACATAGTAAATAAAAAGATCGCTGAGATGCTCATTGTCTGTTTGCCTTGTCATTTTGGTTATGGGAAAGCTCATGTACCATGTGCAAGGGGTACCCCGTTGGCGGTTCTCAATGATATGCAAATACTTACAATGACAAGAACTTACCTGGGCCCAAAGTTGAGTATGCATGAGGAGTGGCCCTCATATTCAAGGGACATGAGATTGCCAACTTATATTTCGTCAAGCATATACTCTATCTTTGTTCACTTTAACCTTAATCATATCAAGATGCTTATGATAGGGGCAATGAGGGATCAAAGCTAGTAAGTACCATAATCTTTTGGAAGCTCTTTATGACTTGTAATTCCTGCTACCCTCTAAGAAGGGACCTTTCTCCTAGTTACCAGTTTGAGTCAGTAAACCTACTTCCTCTCTATCTCCAGCAAGCATTTGAGTTGTTGTGTTTCAAGAATTCATATGGTGATTTATTCATTCATGTTATTTATCTTCCTTGTTTGCACAAAACTCTTATCTATTGAGTATTACTTTGAAAGCCTCCACTTGTGAAAAAACCTTTTGAGCAAAGAGTGTTCCTATTTTGAAACTTCTACAAAAGGCTTTTTGTAAAACTGTTTGCCAGGTGTTCTGTGACCAAGAACAAGTTTGTCAATTCCAATTATGATTTATCTTTATGCATCTCTATTGTGACTGTTGTACTTGGTTGCAAGCTTAGTTATATAATGGTGAGTTGCTTTCTTCTATGAGTTGTGCAATGGTAAGTGTGATGCTTCTTGTGTTGGAGATATGCCCTAGAGGCAATAATAAAAGTGGTTATTATTATATCTTTGTGTTTATGATAAATGTTTACATTCATGCTATAACAGTATTAATCGGAAACATTAATACTTGTTTGATTTGTAAACTAAATTAGAGTTCCTAGTAAAGCCTCTTTAATAATACTAGCTTGTTGGTTAATAGATGATCATGGTTTCTCGATCATGAACATTGAGATGTTGTTAACAACAAGATCATATCATTAGGAGAATGGTATGATGGACATACTCCTATAGATAAGTGTAGCATAAAGATCAAGTCATTTCATAGTTCGTTTGCTATAAGCTTTCTAATACATAGTAACCTAATTCCTTCGACCATGAGATCATGCCAATCACCATCACCGGAAGGATGCTTTGATGACATCAAACACCACACCGTGACTGAGTGGCTATAAAGGTGGCATTGAGTGTTCGGAAAGTATGGGTTGAGGCACATGGATCAAGAGTGGGATTTTTCCATCCATATGACGGATAGATATACTCTGGGACCTCTCAGTGGAATGTCATCCAATTAGCTTGCAATCTTGTGACTGTCTCACAAGGGATCACATATCACGGGAACGAGAAAAGAGTACTTATCGGTAACGAGGTTGAATTAGGTATGCAGAGATACCGACGATCAAAACCTCGAATAACTAAACTATCGTGAGACAAAGGGAAATTGGTATCGTATGTAAGTGGTTCATTTGATCGCAAAGTAATCGTTGAAATATGTGGGAGCCATATGAATTTCCAGATTCCTCTATTGGTTATTGATTGGAGAAGTGTCTCGATCATGTCCGCATAATTCACGAACCGTAGGGAGACACACTTAAGGATTCGATGTTGTTTAGTAGATATGGAATGTTAATAAGGGATACCGAATGTTTTTCTGAGTCTCGGATGGGATCCGGGATATCACGAGGAGATCCGGAATGGTCTAGAGAATAAGATTCATATAAGAAAAGTCCTATTTCGGAGTTCGGGAAAGTTTCCGATTTTTTCCATCGGAGAGATTCTAGAAGGTTCTAGAAGGTTCACCGGTCCGGAAGGAGAATGGTCCATGAATGTGTCATGGGTAAGTGGAATGATTGGATCATATCCTAGGTCACTTGGTGTGTGCATTTGCAAGAGAGAATTAAAGCTCTAAATTGAAATTCAAACTGGAACAATGGTTTCCTAGTGGGAGAAGAAACAAGTCCTTCTTTCAATCCAACTTGGGTTTGGAAGTGGATTCAAACCCACCCCTCCCAAGGCTGCCCCCTCTCATAAATAGAGGGGGAGGTCTGCCCCAACGCACACAAGCCCCGCCCCTCTCCACCCAAGCCCGCCGCCGCCGACCCGCCGCCGCGCCGCCGCCGACCCACGCCGCCACATCGCCGCCGCCGCCGGTTCGTCGCCGCCGCCCTAGCCGCCGCCGACACCTCCTCCTCCTCTCGTTCATCTAAACCCTAGATCTTCGGGAAACCCTAATCCACCATAACTCGCACCGGCTTAGGCGAAGCCCTATGGGATCTTCCCTCTACTTCCGACACCACGCCGTCGTGCTGCCGGAATCGCGAGGGGAGAACTACAACCTTTGCTGCCTGTTGGAACAAGGGAGAGGAAGGTCTTCATCGAGTACCAAACGTGTGACCGACTGCGGAAGCGCTGCCGGAACGCAGCGCCGGAAGGATCGTCTACGCGATCTTGAGATCGGCTAGTGTACGACTACATCACCCACGAGAATCTGCTCTCGTTAACCGCTTTCGAATCTTCGAGGGTGAGTGCTTCTATCGACTCGTTGCTATAATCTAGTAGATAGATCTTGGCTTGTTTATGTGCATGCGGTAGAAAATTTTTGTTTTCCATGCTACGAACCCCTACAGTGGTATCAGAGCCATGTCTATATGTAGATCTGTTGCACAAGTAGAACACAATGGTCATTATGGGCGGTGGTGCTTTTATTATCAATTGCTTTTTGTGTACTTTGCATCTTGCGGTATGATGGGATGAAGCGGCCCGGGCTAACCTTACATAACATCGTTCATGAGACTTGCTCCACGCTCAACATGCAACTTGTATTGCATAAGTGGCTTTGCGGGTGTCTGTCTCTCCCATCATAGTATAGATTCAATTTACAACGGGCACTTGATAGTTCAAGCATCAACGTTGTGGTTCTTGTTCGTAAGTTAGAACGACACTTATTGAAAGCCCCAAACCATGTAAAACATGCAAAGAAAATTAGAGGCGTCTAACTTTGTTTTGTAGGGGTGTGCTATGATGTGATATGGCCATGATTGTGATTATATATGATGTATGCAATGTTCCTTATTGTAAGTTGGCAACCGGCAGGAGACATATGGTTGTTCTTTAAATTCCGTTAAGACCTGCGTGTCTATTCAAAGTAGTTGTAATAGTTGAAGCTGGTGGAAGACAACCATGAAACGGTGTCATTGACCTTGACGCCATACCAGTGATGATGGAGATCATGTTCGTGCTTGAAGATGGAGATTGGAAGCACAAGAAGAAAGGCCATATCATATCACATATTATGAATTGCATGTGATGTTAATCCTTTTATGCATCTTGTATTGCTTAGTTCATGATGGTAGCATTATAAGATGATCCCTCAAGCACACAATTTCAAGTTTTAAAGTGTTCATCCTTAGTAAGCACCGTTGCTAAAGCTTGTTGTTTCGAAGCAGCACGTGATGATCGGGTGTGCTAGATTCTGCGAGCGTATACAACGTGAGCAAGCCAGATTTTATC
The DNA here is from genome assembly GCA_916181665.1 of Avena sativa. Lineage (NCBI taxonomy): Eukaryota > Viridiplantae > Streptophyta > Magnoliopsida > Poales > Poaceae > Avena > Avena sativa. Next base: position 251,926,876 of record OV702284.1, on the reverse strand, counting down.
ATGCGGAAGCTAAGGTTTGATCTTGACGAGCCTAGCATGTACATACATGGTCTCGGAACACGGATCACCCAAAGGTAAAGCATGAGTCATATAGTAGATATGATGAACATGTTGATTGTTCGCCATTGAAGCTACATCAACTCACGTGATGATCGGTTTTGATGTGGTGGATTTGGTTCGTGTGATCACTAAAACAATTTCAGGGATATTGTTTTGAGTGGGAGTTCACCTAGATTAATTCAACTATTAATTAGAACTCAATTTTTTATAAACTTGGTCTAAACTATTGCAAATATGTTGTAGATCAATGGCGGCCCCTACCGTCAATTTTAATGCGTTCCTAGAGAAAGAAAAGTTGAAAAACAATGGAAGCAACTTCGCGGATTGGTTCCGCAATTTGAGGATTGTCCTCAATGCTGGTAATTTGACCTATGTGTTGGATGCACTGCTAGGTAACCCACCTGCAACTGATGCTACCGATGAGGTGAAGAATGTTTTCCTCGCTCGGAAGAATCAGTACTCCACAGTTCAGTGTGCTATCTTGTATGGTTTGGAATCGGAGCTTCAGAAAAGGTTTGAGAACCATGACCCACATGATATTGTCCGTGAAATCAAAATGATATTTGAGGCTCACGCGGCAGTTGAGAGTTATGAGGCTTCTGAAAAGTTCTTTAACTACAAGATGGAAGAGGGCAGCTCCGTCAGCGAGCACGTGCTTAAGATGTTTGGGCACGCAAGCAAGCTTCAAAGCTTGGGAATAGTGATTCCTAATTCTTTGGGGATTCACTGTGTCCTCCAATCACTACCACCAAATTACAAGAAATTTGTGATGAACTACAATATGCAAAACATGGACAAGTCGTTGCCAGAACTCTTCTCCATGTTAAAGTCTACAGAAGTGGAGATCAAGAAAGAGAACCAAGTGTTGTTGGTTAATAAGACCACAAAATTTAAGAAGCAAGGCAAGTCTAAGAAAAAGGGAAACTTCAAGAAGGGCGGTAAGAAAGTTACTGCGTCGGCGAAGAGGACCAAGGCTGGGCCTAAGGCTGATACTGAGTGCTTTTACAGCAAGGGAGAGGGTCACTGGAAGCGGAATTGCCCAAAGTACTTAGCGGATTTGAAGAACGGCAACATCAAGAAGAAAGGTATATCCGATATACATGTTATTGATGTGTATCTCACTAGTACTCGTAGTAGTGTCTGGGTATTTGATACTGGTTCGGTTGCTCATATTTGTAACTCGAAACAGGTGCTGCAGAATAAACGGAAGCTAGCGAAGAACAAGGTAACGATGCGCGTTGGAAATGGATCAAAGGTTGATGTGATCGCGGTCGGCACGCTACCTCTTCAACTACCATCAGGATTAGTTTTATACTTAAATAATTGTTATTTAGTGCATGCGTTGAGCATGAACATTATATCTGGATCATGTTTATTGCGAGAGGTTACTTGTTTAAATCTGAGAATAATGGTTGTTCGATTTATATGAGTAATATGTTTTATGCACATGCACCTTTGATAGATGGTCTATTCTTATTGAATCTCGATTGTAGTAATACACACATTAATAACATTGAAGCTAAACGTTTGAAATTGAGTGATAATTCGACCTATATGTGGCACTGTCGTCTTGGTCATATTGGAGTGAAGCGTATGAAGAAACTCCATTCCGATGGACTTCTTGAATCACTTGATTTCGAATCACTTGAAAGATGCGAAGCATGTCTAATGGGTAAAATGACTAAGACTCCATTTTCTGGTATGATGGAGTGAGCTACGGACTTGTTGGAAATCATACATACCGATGTGTGTGGTCCAATGAGTGTAGCATCGCGCGGTGGTTATCGTTATGTTCTTACCTTCACGGATGAATTGAGTAGATATGGGTATATCTATTTCATGAAGCATAAGTCCGAAACTTTCGAGAAGTTTAAGGAATTTCAAAGTGAGGTAGAGAATCAATGTAACAAGAAGATTAAATTTCTACGATCTGATCGTGGAGGTGAATATCTAAGTTATGATTTTGGCGAGCATTTGAAGAAATGCGGAATACTTTCACAATTGACACCGCCGGGAACACCACAGCGTAATGGTGTGTCCGAACATCGTAATCAAACTCTCTTAGATATGGTTCGTTCTATGATGTCACTTACAGATTTACCGTTATCGTTTTGGGGTTATGTATTAGAAACAGCCGCATTCACTTTAAATAGGGCACCATCTAAATCCTTTGAAATGACACCGTATGAATTGTGGTTTGGGAAGAAACCTAAATTGTCGTTCCTTAAAGTGTGGTGTTGCAAAGCTTATGTAAAGAAGTTACAGCCAGACAAGCTTGAACCCAAAGCGGAAAAATGCGTCTTCATAGGATACCCAAAGGAAACTATTGGGTATACCTTCTATCAAATATCCAAGGGCAAGATCCTCGTTGCCAAGAATGGATCCTTTCTAGAGAAGGAGTTTCTCTCGAAAGAAGTGACTGGAAGGAAAGTAGAACTCGACGAGGTTGTTGAACCTTCTCTCGAACTTGCGAGTAGCGCAGCACCGGAAGTAGTTCTTGTGGCGCCTACACCAATAAGAGAGGAAGCTAATGATGTTGATCATGAAACTTCGGTTGAAGTTACTACAGAACCTCGCAGGTCGACGAGAAATCGTACCACTCCTGATTGGTATGATCCCGTTATGAATGTCATGTTGGTGGACGACACCGATGACCCTGCGACATATGAGGAAGCGATGATGAGCCTAGATTCCAATAAATGGCAAGAAGCCATGAAATCCGAGATTGGATCCATATACAAAAACCAAGTATGGACTTTGGCGGACTTACCGGATGGCCGAAAGGCTGTCGAGAACTAATGGTTTTTCAAGAAGAAAACAGATGCTGATGGTAATGTTACAGTCTAAAAAGCTCGATTGTCACAAAAGGGTTTCGACAAATTCAAGGAGTTGACTACGATGAGACTTTCTCACCAGTAGCGAAGCTAAAGTCTGTGAGGATTATGTTAGCAATCGCTGCATATTATGATTATGAGATATGGCAGATGGATGTCAAAACAGCATTCCTCAATGGAGACATTGATGAAGAGTTGTATATGATGCAACCCAGAGGTTTTTTCGATCCTAAAGATGCTAACAAGGTATGCAAACTTCAACGATCCATATATGGATTGAAGCAAGCATCCTGAAGTTGGAATCAACGTTTTGGTAAGGTAATCAAAAGCTTTGGTTCTATACAAACTTATGGAGAAGCTTGTATTTACAAGAAAGTGAGTGGGAGCTCTATAGCATTCTTAATACTATATGTAGATGACATATTGTTGATTGGGAATGATGTAGACCTTCTTAAAAGTGTCAAGGATTATTTGAATAATAGTTTTTCAATGAAAGATCTTGGCGAAGCAGCTTACATATTAGGCATAAAGATTTATAGAGATAGATCGAGACGCCTAATATCATTGTCACAAAGTACATATTTGGACAAAGTTCTAAAGAGGTTTGGAAAGGAAGATAGCAAGAAAGGGTTCTTGTCCATGTTGCCCAATACGAACTTGAGTAAAACTCAAAGTCCTACAACGATAGAAGATAGAGAAAGGATGAGTAAGACTCCCTATGCCTCATCCATAGGATCTCTTATGTATGCCATGCTATATACTAGACCCGACATTGCATATGCTGTTAGTTTGACTAGCAGATATCAAACTGATACAGGAGTGGATCATTGGACAGCGGTCAAAAACATCCTTAAATACTTGAGAAGAACTAAGGATATGGTTCTTTCTTATGGAGGTGATGAACAACTCGTTGTTAATGGTTACACCGATGCTAGTTGGAACACCGATCCGGATGATTCTAAATCACAATCTGGATACATATTTACTTTGAATGGTGCAGCAATTAGCTGGAGTAGTGCAAAGCAAAGTGTTGTGGCGAGATCTTTAACTGAATCGGAATACATAGCTGCTTCAAAGGCTTCACAAGAGGCGATATGGATGAAGGAGTTCATTACAGATCTCGGTGTGGTTCCAAGTGCGCTGGACCCAATGTCTATCTATTGTGATAACATGCGCGCCATAGCCAATGCGCAAGAACCAAGTGTTGGAGATATGCCCTAGAGGCAATAATAAATGTGGTTATTATTATATCTTTGTGTTTATGATAAATGTTTACATTCATGCTATAATAGTATTAACAAGGAAACATTAATACTTGTGTGATTTGTAAACTTAATTTGAAGTCCCTAGTAAAGCCTCTATATAATACTAGCTTGTTGGTTAATAGATGATTGTGGTTTCCCTATCATGAACATTGAGATGTTATTAACAACAAGATCATATCGTTAGGAGAATGATATGATGGACATACTCCTATAGATAAGCGTAGCATAAAGATCAAGTCATTTCAATAGTTCAATTGCTATATGCTTTCTGATACATAGTAACCTAATTCCTTCGACCATGAGATCATGCATATCACCTTTACCGGATGGATGCTTTGATGACATCAAACACCACACCGTAACTGGGTGGCTATAAAGGTGGCATTGAGTGTTCGGAAAGTATTGATTGAGACACATGGATCAAGAGTGGGATTTGTCCATCCATATGACGGATAGATATACTCTGGGCCCTCTCGGTGAAATGTCATCCAATTATCTTGCAAGCATGTGACTGGCTCACAAGGGATCACATATCACGGGAACGAGAAAAGAGTACTTATCGGTAACGAGGTTGAACTAGGTATGCAGAGATACCGACGATCATAACCTCGGATAAGTAAAGTATCGTGAGACAAAGGGAAATTGGTATCGTATGTAAGTGGTTTATTCGATCGCAAAGTAATCGTAGAAATATGTGGGAGCCATATGAATTTCCAGATTCCTCTATTGGTTATTGTTCGGAGAAGTGTCTCGATCATGTCCGCATAATTCACGAACCGTAGGGAGACACACTTAAGGGTTCGACGTTGTTTGAGTAGTTATGGTATGATGAGAAAGAGACCGAATGTTGTTCAGAGTCTCGGATGGGATCCGGGATATCACGAGGAGATCCGGAATGGTCCGGGGAATAAGATTCATATAAGGAAAGTCCCGTTTCGGAGTTGGGGAATGTTTCCGGTGTTTTCATCGGGAATGTTCTAGAATGTTCCGGAATGTCCGGCACTCCGGAGGGGAAGGGAACATGGATGTGTTGTATCAAGTTGGTATGATTACATCATGTACTAAGTGTCATCGCTGTTCCAAATAAAGGATTAATTCAAATCCTAGTTTGAAAAGTCAAATAGCTAAATTGAAAAGTCAAACGGCTAAATTTGGAAAGAGGAAAAGAGGAGGAAGGTGAAACCGAGTTGGGGAGGGAGTCCCTCCTCCCAAAGCCGGCGCACCACCCAAGCTGAGTTGGGGAGGGACTCCACTCCCTCCCCTTGGCCGGCCGACCCCTCCACCTATATAAGGAGGGGCAGGGCTCCCTCCTAGGACACACAAGTACCTCTCCTCCAAACCCTAGCTTGGCGCCACCACCATAGCCGCCGCCGCCCCTAGGGTTTTTGCCCTAGCCGCCGACTTGGGGTGCCCCAAACCCTAGCTGCCGGCTCTAGCACCTCCTCCTTGGTGTGTCTAAAACCTAGATCGCCGAGGAGCTCTCTCATACTCCACCATACTCGCTCCGGCTTAAGGCGAAGCCCTGCGAGATCTCCCCTCTACTTCCGGTACCAAGCCGTCGTGCTGCCGGAATCGCGAGGAGAGTGCTACAACCTCCGCTGCCTGCTATAACAAGGGAGAGGAAGGTCTTCGTCGAGTACCGAACGTGTGACTGACTGCGGGAGCGCTGCCGGAACGCAGCGCCGGAAGGATCGTCTACGCGATCTTGAGATCGGGAAGAGTACGACTACATCACCCACGAGAATCCGCTCTCGTTAAACACTTTGGAATCTTCGAGGGTGAGTTATTCCATCAACTCGTTGCTACAATCTAGTAGATAGATCTTGGCTTGTTTGTTTGTATGCGGTAGAAAATTTTTGTTTTCTATGCTACGAAACCCTACAGTGGTATCAGAGCCGTGTCTATATGTAGATCTGTTGCATGAGTAGAACACAATGGTCATTGTGGGTGTTGATGCTTTTATTGTCGATTGCTTCTTGTGTACTTTGCATCTTGCGGTATGTTGGGATGAAGCGTCCCGGGCTAACCTTACATGACATCGTTCATGAGACTTGCTCCACGCTTGACATGCAACTTGTATTGCATAAGTGGCTTTGCGGGTGCCTATTTCTCCTAGCATAGTTAAGATCCAATTTACAACGGGTGATTAACAATACTAGTATCAATGTTGTGGTTCTTGTTCGTAAGTTAGAACGACACTTATTGAAAGCCCCAAACCACGTAAAACATGCAAAGAAAGTAGAGGCGTCTAACTTTGTTTTGCAGGGGTGTGCTGTGATGTGATATGGCCATGATTGTGATTATATTTGATGTATGCAATGTTCCTTATTGTAAGTTGGCAACCGGCAGGAGCCATATGGTTGTCTTTAATTTATGTTAAGATCCGCGTGTCTATTCAAAGTAGTTGTAATAGTTGAAGCCGGTGGACGACAACCATGGAGAAGCGTCATTGACCTTGATGCAATGCCGGTGATGATGGAGATCATGTTCGTGCTAGAAGATGGAGATCGGAAGCACAAAGAAGAAAGGCCATATCATATCACATATTATGAATTGCATGTGATGTTAATCCTTTATGCATCTTGTATTGCTTAGTAGACGACGGTAGCATTATAAGATGATCCCTCATGCACATGAATTTCAAGTCATAAAGTGTTCACCCTTAGTTAGCACCGTTGCTAAAGCTTGTTGTTTCGAAGCACCACGTGATGATCGGGTGTGTTAGATTCCGCAAGTGTATACAACGTGAGCAAGCCAGATTTGCTCATGCGGAAACTAAGGTTTGATCTTGACGAGCCTAGCATGTACAGACATGGTCTCGGAAAACGGATCACCGAAAGGTAAAGCACGAATCATATAGTAGATATGATGAACATGTCGATTGTTCGCCATTGAAACTATATCAACTCTCGTGATGATCGGTGTTGATGTGGTGGATTTGGTTCGTGTGATCACTAAAACAATGTGAGGGATATTGTTTTGAGTGGGAGTTCACCTAGATTAATTTTATTAATTTGAACTCAGTTTGTAATAAACTTAGTCTAAACTATTGCAAATATGTTGTAGATCAATGGCAGCCCCTACCATCAATTTTAATGCGTTCCTAGAGAAAGAAAAAGTTGAAAAACAATGGAAGCAACTTCGCGGATTGGTTCCGCAATTTGAGGATTGTCCTCACAGCTGGTAATTTGACCTATGTGCTGGATGCACCGCTAGGTGACCCACCTGCAGCTGATGCTCCCGATGAAGTAAAGAATGTTTACCTCACTCGGAAGACTCAGTACTCCACAGTTCAGTGTGCTATCTTGTATGGTTTAGAATCGGAGCTTCAGAAAAGGTTTGAGAATTCAGACCCATATGATATTGTCGAGGATCTCAAATTGATCTTTGAGACTCATGCGGCAATTGAAAGCTATGAGGCTTCTGAAAAGTTCTTTAACTGCAAGATGGAAGAGGGCAGCTCCGTCAGTGAGCATGTGCTTAAGATGTTTGGGCACGCAAACAAACTTCAAAGCTTGGGTATTGTGATTCCTAATGCTTTGGGGATTTACCGTGTCCTCCAATCACTACCACCAAGTTACAAGAACTTTGTGATGAACTACAACATGCAGAACATGAACAAGACGTTGCCAGAACTCTTTGCCATGTTGAAATCTGCAGAAGTGGAGATCAAGAAAGAGCACCAAGTGTTGTTGGTCAATAAGACCACCAAATTCAAGAAAGTCAAGTCTAAGCAGAAGGGACACTTCAAGAAGGGTGGTAAGAAAGTTACCGCGCCAACGAAGAAGACCAAGGCTGGACCTAAGCCTGATACTGAGTGCTTTTACTGCAAGGGAGAAGGTCACTGGAAGCGGAATTGCCCAAAGTACTTGGCGGATTTGAAGAACGGCAACATCAAGAAGAAAGGTATATCTGATATACATGTTATTGATGTGTATCTCACTAGTACTCGTAGTAGTGCCTGGGTATTTGATACTGGTTCGGTTGCTCATATTTGTAACTCGAAACAGGTGCTGCAGAATAAACGGAAGCTAGCGAAGAACGAGGTGACGATGCGCGTGGGAAATGGATCAAAGGTTGATGTGATCGCGGTCGGCACGCTACCCCTTCATCTACCATCGGGATTAGTTTTATACTTAAATAATTGTTATTTGGTGCCTGCGTTGAGCATGAACATTATATCGGGATCTTGTTTATTGCGAGACGGTTACTTGTTTAAATCCGAGAATAATGGTTGTTCGATTTATATGAGTAATATGTTTTATGCACATGCACCTTTGATAGATGGTCTATTCTTATTGAATCTCGATAGTGGAAATACACATATCAAACATTGAGGCTAAACGTTTGAAATCAAGCGATAATTCAACCTATATGTGGCACTGTTGTCTTGGTCACATTGGAGTGAAACGTATGAAGAAACTCCATTCCGATGGACTTCTTGAATCACTTGATTTCGAATCACTTGATAGATGCGAAGCATGTCTGATGGGTAAAATGACTAAGACTCCATTCTCTGGTATGATGGAGCGAGCTACGGACTTATTGGAAATCATACATACCGATGTGTGTGGTCCAATGAGTGTAGCATCGCGCGGTGGTTATCGTTATGTTCTTACCTTCACGGATGACTTGAGTAGATATGGGTATATCTATTTCATGAAACATAAGTCCGAAACTTTCGAGAAGTTTAAGGAATTTCAAAGTGAGGTAGAGAATCAACGTAACAAGAAGATTAAATTTCTACGTTCTGATCGTGGAGGTGAATATCTAAGTTACGAGTTTGGCGAGCATTTGAAGAAATGCGGAATACTTTCGCAGTTGACACCGCCGGGAACACCACAGCGTAATGGTGTGTCCGAACGTCGTAATCGAACTCTCTTAGATATGGTTCGTTCTATGATGTCACTTACAGATTTACCGCTATCATTTTGGGGTTATGCATTAGAAACAGCCGCATTCACTTTAAATAGGGCACCGTCTAAATCCGTTGAAACGACACCGTATGAATTATGGTTTGGGAAGAAACCTAGATTGTCGTTCCTTAAAATTTGGGGATGCGAAGCCTATGTAAAGAAGTTATAGCCGGACAAGCTTGAACCCAAAGCGGAAAAATGCGTCTTCATAGGATACCCGAAGGAAACTATTGGGTATACCTTCTATCATAGATCCGAAGGCAAAATCTTCGTTGCCAAGAATGGATCCTTTCTAGAGAAGGAATTTCTCTCGAAAGAAGTGACTGGAAGGAAAGTAGAACTCGACGAGGTTGTCGAACCTTCTCTCGAAATTGCGAGTAGCGCAGCACCGGAAGAAGTTCATGTGGTGCCTGCACCAATAAGAGAGGAAGCTAATGATGATGATCATGAAACTTCGGTTGAAGTTGCTACAGAGCCTCGGAGGTCAACGAGAACTCGTACCACTCCAGATTGGTATGATCCCGTTATGAGTGTCATGTTGGTGGACAACACCGATGACCCTGAGACATATGAGGAAGCGATGATGAGACCAGATTCCAATAAATGGCAAGAAGCCATGAAATCCGAGATTGGATCCATGTACGAAAACCAAGTATGAACTTTGGTGGACTTACCGGATGGCCGGAAGGCTGTCGAGAACAAATGGATTTTCAAGAAGAAAACAGATGCTGATGGTAATGTTACTGTCTATAAAGCTCGACTTGTCGCAAAAGGGTTTCGACAAATTCAAGGAGTTGACTACGATGAGACTTTCTCACCAGTAGCGAAGCTAAAGTCTATGAGGATTATGTTAGTAATCGCTGCATATTATGATTATGAGATATGGCAGATGGATGTCAAAACAGCATTCCTCAATGGAGACATTGATGAAGAGTTGTATATGATGCAACCCAAAGGTTTTGTCGATCCTAAAGATGCTAACAAGGTATGCAAACTTCAACGGTCCATCTATGGATTGAAGCAAGCATCCCGAAGTTGGAATCAACGTTTTGATAAGGTGATCAAAAGTTTTGGTTTTATACAAACTTATGGAGAAGCTTGTATTTACAAGAAAGTGAGTGGGAGCTCTGTAGCATTCTTAATACTATATGTGGATGACATATTGTTGATTAGGAATGATGTAGACCTTCTTAATAGTGTCAAGGAATATTTGAATAATAGTTTTTCAATGAAGGATCTTGGCGAAGCAGCTTACATATTAGGCATAAAGATTTATAGAGATAGATCAAAACGCCAAATATCATTGTCACAAAGTACATATTTGGACAAAGTTCTAAAGAGGTTTGGAATGGAAGAAAGCAAGAAAGGGTTCTTGCCCATGTTGCCCAATACGACCTTGAGTAAAACTCAAAGTCCGACATCGGCAGAAGATAGAGAAAGGATGAGTAAGACTCCCTATGCCTCAGCCATAGGATCTCTAATGTATGCCATGCTATGTACTAGACCCGACATTGCATATGTTGTTAGTTTAACTAGCAGATATCAAAGTGATCCAGGAGTGGATCATTGGACAGCGGTCAAAAACATCCTTAAGTACTTGAGTAGAACTAAGGATCTGGTTCTTTCTTATGGAGGTGATGAACAGCTCGTTGTTAATGGTTACACCGATGCTAGTTGGAACACCGATCCGGATGATTCTAAATCACAATCTGGATACGTATTTATTTTGAATGGTGCAGCAGTTAGCTGGAGGAGTGCAAAGCAAAGCGTTGTGGCGAGATCTTCAACTGAATCGGAATACATGGCTGCTTCGGAGGCTTCACAAGAAGCGATATGGATGAAAGAGTTCATTACAGAGCTGGGTGTGGTTCCTAGTGCGCTGGACCCAATGTCTATCTACTGTGATAACATGGGCGCCATAGCCAATGCGCAAGAACCAAGGTCACACAAGAAGCTAAAGCATATCAAGCTACGTTTTCACGCTATTCGAGAACATATCCAAGATGGGGATATAAAGATTTGCAAAGTACACACAGATCTGAATGTGGAGGATCCGTTGACTAAACCTCTCCCGAGGGCAAAACATGACCAACACCAAACTGCCATGGGTGTTCGGTATATTACCATGTAATCTAGATTAGATGACTCTAGTGCAAGTGGGAGACTGTTGGAGATATGCCCTAGAGGCAATAATAAATGTGGTTATTATTATATCTTTGTGTTTATGATAAATGTTTACATTCATGCTATAATAGTATTAACAAGGAAACACTAATACTTGTGTGATTTGTAAACTTAATTTGAAGTCCCTAGTAAAGCCTCTATATAATACTAGCTTGTTGGTTAATAGATGATTGTGGTTTCCCTATCATGAACATTGAGATGTTATTAACAACAAGATCATATCGTTAGGAGAATGATATGATGGACATACTCCTATAAATAAGCGTAGCATAAAGATCAAGTCATTTGAATAGTTCAATTGCTATATGCTTTCTGATACATAGTAACCTAATTCCTTCGACCATGAGATCATGCATATCACCTTTACCGGATGGATGCTTTGATGACATCAAACACCACACCGTAACTGGGTGGCTATAAAGGTGGCATTGAGTGTTTGGAAAGTATTGATTGAGACACATGGATCAAGAGTGGGATTTGTCCATCCATATGACGGATAGATATACTCTGGGCCCTCTCGGTGAAATGTCATCCAATTATCTTACAAGCATGTGACTGGCTCACAAGGGATCACATATCACGGGAACGAGAAAAGAGTACTTATCGGTAACGAGGTTGAACTAGGTATGCAGAGATACCGACGATCATAACCTCGGATAAGTAAAGTATCGTGAGACAAAGGGAAATTGGTATCGTATGTAAGTGGTTCATTCGATCGCAAAGTAATCGTAGAAATATGTGGGAGCCATATGAATTTCCAGATTCCTCTATTGGTTATTGTTCGGAGAAGTGTCTCGATCATGTCCGCATAATTCACGAACCGTAGGGAGACACACTTAAGGATTCGACGTTGTTTGAGTAGTTATGGTATGATGAGAAAGAGACCGAATGTTGTTCAGAGTCTCGGATGGGATCCGGGATATCACGAGGAGATCCGGAATGGTCCGGAGAATAATATTCATATAAGGAAAGTCCCGTTTCGGAGTTGGGGAATGCTTCCGGTGTTTTCATCGGGAATGTTCTAGAATGTTCCGGAATGTCCGGCACTCCGGAGGGGAAGGGTACATGGATGTGTTGTATCAAGTTGGTATGATTACATCATGTACTAAGTGTCATCGCTGTTCCAAATAAAGGATTAATTCAAATCCTAGTTTGAAAAGTCAAATAGCTAAATTGAAAAGTCAAACGGCTAAATTTGGAAAGAGGAAAAGAGGAGGAAGGTGAAACCGAGTTGGGGAGGGAGTCCCTCCTCCCCAAGCCGGCGCACCACCCAAGCCGAGTTGGGGAGGGACTCCACTCCCTCCCCTTGGCCGGCCGGCCCCTCCACCTATATAAGGAGGGGCAGGGCTCCCTCCTAGGACACACAAGTACCTCTCCTCCAAACCCTAGCTTGGCGCCACCACCATAGCCGCCGCCCCTAGGGTTTTTGCCCTAGCCGCCGACTTGGGGTGCCCCAAACCCTAGCCGCCGGCTCTAGCACCTCCTCCTTGGTGTGTCTAAAACCTAGATCACCGAGGAGCTCTCTCATACTCCACCATACTCGCTCCGGCTTAAGGCGAAGCCCTGCGAGATCTCCCCTCTACTTCCGGTACCACGCCGTCGTGCTGCTGGAATCGCGAGGAGAGTGCTACAACCTCCACTGCCTGCTGGAACAAGGGAGAGGAAGGTCTTCGTCGAGTACCGAACGTGTGACCGACTGCGGGAGCGCTGCCGGAACGCAGCGCCGGAAGGATCGTCTACGCGATCTTGAGATCGGGAAGAGTACGACTACATCACCCACGAGAATCCGCTCTCGTTAAACACTTTGGAATCTTCGAGGGTGAGTTATTCCATCGACTCGTTGCTACAATCTAGTAGATAGATCTTGGCTTGTTTGTTTGTATGCGGTAGAAAATTTTTGTTTTCTATGCTACGAAACCCTACACCAAGGTCACACAAGAAGCTGAAGCATATCAAGCTACATTTTCACGCTATTCGAGAGCATGTCCAAGATGGTGGCATAAAGATTTGCAAAGTACACACAGATCTGAATGTGGAGGATCCGTTGACTAAACCTCTCCCGAGGGCAAAACATGACCAGCACCAAACCGCCATGGGTGTTAGGTATATTACCATGTAATCTAGATTAGTTGACTCTAGTGCAAGTGGGAGACTATTGGAGATATGCCTTAGAGGCAATAATAAAAGTGGTTATTATTATATCTTTGTGTTTATGATAAATGTTTACATTCATGCTATAACAGTATTAACCGAAAACATTAATACTTGTGTGATTTGTAAACTAAATTAGAGTCCCTAGTAAAGCCTCTTGAATAATACTAGCTTGTTGGTTAATAGATGATTGTGGTTTCTCGATCATGAATATTAATATGTTGTTAACAACAAGATCATATCATTAGGAGAATGGTATGATGGACATACTCCTATAGATAAGCGTAGCATAAAGATCAAGTCATTTCAATAGTTCGTTTGCTATAATCTTTCTGATACATAGTAACCTAATTCCTTTGACCATGAGATCATGCTAATCACCATCACTGGAAGGATGCTTTGATGACATCAAACACCACACCGTAACTGGGTGGCTATAAAGGTGGCATTGAGTGTTCAGAAAGTATGGGTTGAGGCACATGGATCAAGAGTGGGATTTGTCCATCCATATGATGGATAGATATACTCTGGGCCCTCTCGGTGGAATGTCATCCAATTATCTTGCAAGCATGTGACTGGCTCACAAGGGATCACATATCATGGGAACGAGAAAAGAGTACTTATCGGTAACGAGGTTGAACTAGGTATGCAGAGATACCGGCGATCAAAACCTCGGATAAGTAAACTATCATGAGACAAAGGGAAATTGGTATCGTATGTAAGTGGTTCATTCAATCGCAAAGTAATCGTTGAAATATGTGGGAGCCATATGAATTTCCAGATTCCTCTATTGGTTATTGATCGGAGAAGTGTCTCGATCATGTCCGCATAATTCACGAACCGTAGGGAGACACACTTAAGGATTCAATGTTGTTTAGTAGATATAGAATGTTAATAAGGGATACCAAATGTTGTTCGAAGTCTTGGATGGGATCCGGGATATCACGAGGAGATCCGGAATGGTCCGGAGAATAAGATTCATAAAAGGAAAGTTCGATTTCGGAGTTCGGTAAAGTTTCTGATTTTTTCATCGAAGAGATTCTAGAAGGTTCTAGAAGGTTCACCGGTCCGGAAGGAGAATGGTCCATGAATGTGTCATGGATAAGTGGAATGATTGGATCATATCCTATGTAACACCCTCGCCTGATAAGGCTGAGTTCATGTGTATAGTGCCAATCCCTGGATCGGTTCACTGGCACACACAGTACAAAATGATACCAAATGTAACTGAGCATCATAAATACAACGAATATGATCCAGAATTTATATTATTTATTCAAGTACACAGCGGAAAACGAATACAAGGTAGATCTCCATCCTTCAAATGTGCCACAGGCGAACTATTGTTGAGTGGAGTCTCGCGACCTATGAACGATCACTCAGATACGATATAACCTGCAACATGAAACGTTGCAGCCACGAATGGTCAATACATTGAATGTATTGTAAGTAGGCTAAAGTGGTTAACAACAGATCTATCAACTACATGCTTATTTGGCCAAGTGGAGTTCAGGCTAATTTGCATAAAGCAACAGTTTTATCCTAACATTTGTAACAAAGTAGTTTTCCAATATGATAAATAGGACACTCTGGTTCACTCCCAGGTGCTCCTACCCAATTATGTTCACCCAACAAGTTTTAAGTAATTAAGAAATAAGGATGAGTGATAAATATCATAGCATCAGTATCAGGTCGCTCAAATTGTCCATAACCGGGGACACGGCTAAGCACTTAGTTTATACACCCTGCAGGGGTTAGTACACTTTACCCATGTGACTTGGCCAGCCCATCTCGTACCACCACTCTCATATTGGGTGATGATAGGGAGAAGTCCAAGAAGGAACCGTTCGGGAAGTAGCTCCCCAATCCCGACGCGCACCGGTCCAACCTACACTATCTACATCTCTGGATACGCGGGTTCGAGTTACCACAACCTACTGAGTTCAACCAACCGCCCATTTCATTATTGGCACATGGTTGCACACGAAAGCTTCCAAACAAAGAAACCAATCATTTCTCAGTGTCCTGGGCGGCATTCCCCACCAAAATCCACACTCGATGACCCAATCAATGCCATTCCGCCCAGGTGGTTCATTAAAACATGTTGGTTTGTCATTTAGCAAAACATAATCCTTTCAAAACATATAACTTTTCATGATGTGATTCCCTTCCTTGTCTAAATAGCATAGCTAAGCAATCTACCAATACGATGGCTCATAAACAAGGAATACTAGGGAATAATATGGGACATAGCATAGCATATACACATCAATTCCTACATATGCAGTTCTACAAAAACATCTACAATGCATAGGAAAACAGTAGGACATTTATGACCAAGATAGCACCACTTGCCTTTGTTGTAGATGTAGTCGATTAGATATCCTCACAATCCTCATATATATAATGGTTGCACTCGTCATAACCACAATACTTGCAATCATAGTAGTTGCAATCGCACATGTTGCACTCCTCGCAATTTAGCGTTTGAAGCAAACACAACAAACACCATTCAAAACATTGCAAACATACAACAGTGCAACATTATAAGAAAACAATGATGAACAAATGCATGCATGATGATTTAATGAGTCACAATAGTTGCATTTAGTGTTCTGAACATAGTTAGATTACATGATGCATGTGGAAAGTCATTTAATGCACTAAAGCTTTTATTACTAAAGTTGTATCGATTTAATATGGTGTATACCAATTTAATTGAACTAAATATGTTTATGTCGTATTAAATTGTGAACTAGATGCTACTGGATAGATAATGCAATTTAGAAACAGTGGCAATTTGAATCACCTAAAAAGGAGTTATAGATATTTTCCTATGATTAAAACACTATTTCAATGGGTTTAAATATTTCTGTATGAGTTTCTGTTTTAATAGTGCCAAATAATTTTTCATGCAATTTCTCTGTATAGATATTGTCAATACAAAACCTTAGCACTTGGATTCACCCTAATCGGAGTTATAGATCTTTTTGTATGATTTAAATGGTGTTTAATGGTTTTAAATGATTCATATAGTTTCTGTTGTCTAAAAATCAAACTAAAATTATATCTGTAAGCTCCACGGAATTGTGATTTCAGGGACATATTATTTGTAATTTTCTGAATAGTACTTATTTTCTTATGAATTTATTACTCTAAATAGGCCATTAAACCATTTAAATCTTCACGGCAAAATCTTACAGTAAAATGCTGAACTAATTGCATATTGATGATCTACATGTAACCAGATTTCCATCGGTATATTTTTTATATTTTTGTGATATGCAAATAATTTACTATGAATTTAATGATTTATAAAGCCATTAAAACTAATTAAATTACTACAGTAATTTATGCACTGCAAAAGTTGGATCCAATTGTTTATTAATGTTGTATATGAAACTAGCAATCCATGGACACTTTACTTGTATGTTTATGATCTACAGATAATTTACTATACTTTATTTAGTCCAAAGTGTCCATTAAATCATTTAAATTATTACAATAAATATATTATGTATCAGTCACATATAATAGCACAGTAATATTCTACATATTTTTGTGAATCCATAGGTATATTATTTACTAATTTTGGACTTACAGATAATTTTCTATGGATTTCACAAGTTTCCTTTATTTTCTGACTTTTCTTTAAATATTAAATCAATTAACCGACGCTGACTGGGCATGGTTGCTGACGCGGCGCTGACCTGGCTGTGGACGTGGTGCTGGCGGGGCAGAGTGACGAGGATGGCCACATGGCAGGCGGTGATTCGTCGATACCTCTTCGCAAGATCTTCTAATCTGGGCCATCAACGACTGATCCGATGACTCCGAACGAAAGCGTCCAGGAGCTCACCGGTGATGACGTCAGCGGGCGGCGGTGCTGACCCGGGTGGTGACGGTGGACGGCACGACTGGGGTCGACGAGGTTGGTGAAGGGAATATGCCCTGAGAGGCAATAATAAAGTGTTTATTATGTGTATTCCAAGTATATGATAGATGTTTATTTTGCATGCTATAATTGTATTAATACGGAAACGTTAATACATGTGTGTTTAATAAACAAATAGAAAGTTCCTAGTTATCCCTCTCTCATAAACTAGCTCGTTGATTAACAAGATGATCAAGGTTTCCTGATCATGGACATTGGATGTTGTTAATAACGGGATCACAACATTAGTGTAATGGTGTGATGAACATTCATCCGAAGTATAGCATTACGATCAAAGTCATTGAGTTTATATTGCTATAACAACTTACGAAGTGATCCTAATCCTTAGACCATGAGATCATCTCAATCACTAACACCGGAAGAGTTTCTTGATAACATCAAACGTCACACCGTAACAGGGTGATTATAAAGATGGATTCAGAACTAATAAAGTGTTATGTTGAGGCTCATGGATCGATATACTCTGGGCCCCGATGACGGATAGATATACTCTGGGCCCTCTCGGTGATATCACATTGATTAGCTTGCAAGCAAGTGATTTGATCACTAGAATGTTATATCACAGGAACGAGAAAAGAGTGCATGTCGGTAACGAGATCAAACTAGGTATGGAGATACCGATGATCGAATCTCGGACATGTAATATATCGTGAAACAAAGGGATTAAGATACTAGCGTAAAAGGTTCTGACGATCACAAGAAAGTCATCGTTGAATGTGTGGGAGTCAGTATGGGTCTCCAGATCCCGCTTCTGATTATTGATCCGAAAGGGGTATCGATCATGTCCGCATTATTCATGAACCATAGGGTTACACACTTAAGAGACACCGACATCCAATTGGATTAAATGTTTCATGCCGAAAGAATTCTAGCAAGGATTAAATGCGCAGGAATTTATTTCACTAGATACCGAAACAGGTTTTCGGGTGAAATTGCATAAAGTGGTTATGCATGTGAAATAGAATTCTAGCAAGGGGTTATTTGTGAATGTTTGTCATTAAAGTAATTGACAAAATTCTGAATAAAATAAAAGAGTTTTATTTAATGAGAGTTTGCATTAAATTTGGTGGAAATTTAATGGGAATTTGAGTGGACTTTTGAGTGGAGGGATTTTAAAGGGCATTTTGTGAGTGGAGTGTCCACCCACATGAATGAAGGAGGGGAGGGGGCAGCCCCCATGGCCGGCGGCCACCCCCTTGGGTGCCCCCCCCCACCTCCTCCTATAAAAGGAGCCCCCCTCCTCACTTGTCTCTCACACCTCCTCGTGAAGGATCTCTCTCCCCCTCTAGAATTTGTCCCCCATGGTCTCAGACTAGCGAGATACATGTTCCCGGTGGCTATTCGGCAAGAAAGAGTTGTGCTTCCGCTACATCGCTGGAGCGAGGAGGCGGAGGTTGCTCGGTGCCTCGAACGTGTGTGCGAGCACGGATGCGCTGCTGATTTGCGGCGCTAGGACTTCCTCTCGATCTTGAGATCGGCAAGAGATCGTCTACATCAACCACGAGTTGAACTCGTTAAGCTTTGTCGGTCTTCAAGGGTATGTTCTCTATGGATATACATCCGCATTGTTTGTATCTAGTAGATAGATCTTGGTATATAGTTCACATCGTAGGAAATTTTTTGTTTTCTATGCTGCGAACCCTACAGTGGTATCAGAGCCGGATCTATGCATAGATACTTTACACGGGTAGTACACATATGAGTATGTGGGCGATGATGATCATGTTGTTGCTCCTTTTTTGTAATTTTGGATATTGGTGGCATAGTGGGATGAAGCGGCCTGGACAAACTTTACATGTCCTCGCACATGAGACCTGTTCCACGCTTGACATGCAACTAGTTTGCATAAGTGGCTAGCGGGTGTGTGTCTCTCCTACTATAGTCAATATCTATTTTGCAAGCGAGTTGTCAACAATTTGATTATCCTCGTTGTGGTTCATGTCCGTAGGTAAGAACGGTTCTATCTCGAAAGCCCTAAGCCATGTAAAACTTGCAATGGATAAATTAGAGGCGTCTAGTTTAGATTGTTGCTGGGCTAGTGTTATGATATGGTAGTGTTGTAAGTAGAAGTATGAGATGATACTCTTACAACACACATAGCGTGTAAAATCCATAGACCTTGGATTTACACATATAGGTATGATAGTGATCATACCACGATGCACATGATAGAGATCATCTGCGGGAACCATATCATTTCACTAATAAACATATGATGTTTGATAGCATCTTATATTGCTTGTTTAGCGCTTTGTTAGCATAATAAGATGATCCCTCATTTAAATATCAAGATAAGAATGTGTTCTTACTTTAGTATGCACCGATTATGTTTTCGTCGCTCCAAGACATCACGTGATGATCGGGTGTAAAACAGTTACACACGCGAATACTAAGGTTCTAACTTGGCGAGCCTAGCATGTACAGACATGGCCTCGGAACACGGACTGAAAGGTTAAGCATGAGTCATATAGTTGATATGACGCCCATTTGATGCTCGCCTTTGAAGCTATACCGACTCACGTGATGATCGGACTTGGTGTAGTGGATTTGGTTCATGTAATCACCAAAAAGGCACGAGGGATGTCGTTTTTGAGTGGGAGTTCATTCGTAATATAGATTAGTTGAACTCAATCTGTCATACACTTAGTCTAAACTTTACAAATTCTGTTGTAGATGGCACCACCTGCTTTTAATTTCAATGTGTTCATGGAGAAAGAGAAACTAGCAACGAACGGTAGCAACTTTACCGAATGGGCCATGAATTTGAGGATTCTCCTCTCTGCTGCACAAAAGCAATATGTGCTAGAAGCACCGTTAGGCCCCCCACCTTTTGATGATGCCCCTGACGAGGAGAAGAATGTCTATCAGACTCGTCAGGAGGACCACAACTTAGTTCATTGCGGCATATTGTATGGGCTAGAGCCGGAACTTCGAAAGCGTTTCGAAAACGGCAATGCATTTGATACAATGGGTGAGTTGAAAATGATTTTTGACACACATGCTGCTGTAGAGAGCTACAACGCTTCAGAAAAGTTCTTTAGCTGCATGATGGAAGAGCACAGCTCCGTTAGTGAGCATGTACTCAAGATGTCGGGTTACGCCGATAAGCTTGTGTCCTTGGGAATATCGATTCCCATTGACTTAGGCATCCATCGTGTTCTGCAGTCTCTGCCACCTAGCTATAAGAGCTTCGTGATGAACTATAATATGCAAGGCATGAAGAAGTCTCTCCCCGAGCTTCTGTCAATGCTTAAAACTGCAGAAGTGGAGATCAAAAAGGAACATCAAGTGTTGATGATCAATAGGAACACTGGTTTCAAGAAAGACAAGAAGGGAAAACGGAAGGGAAGTAAGGGCGGCAAGCCGGTTGCCGCGCCTGAAAAGAAACCCCGAGTTGGACCTAAGTCTGATTCCGAGTGCTTCTATTGTAAGGGGACTGGCCACTGGAAGCGCAACTGCCCCAAGTATCTGGCAGACAAGAAGGCCGGCAAGGCAAACAAAGGTATATATGATATACATGTTATTGATGTGTACTTGACTAGTGCTCGCAGTAGCACCTGGGTATTTGATACCGGTTCAGTTGCTAATATTTGTAACTCGAATCAGGGGCTGCGGAACAAGCGACCGCTATCAAGGGTGAGGTCAAGATGCGTGTCGGCAATGGATCAAGCGTTGATGTGATCGCCGTCGGAACGCTACCTCTCCACTTGCCGTCGGGATTAGTTATAAACTTGAATAAATGTTATCTGGTGCCTGCACTGAGCATGAACATTGTATCTGGATCGTGTTTGATGCGAAGTGGTTATTCATTTAAATCCGAGAACAATGGTTGTTCCATTTATATGAATGAAATCTTTTATGGTCATGCACCGATGATGAATGGTTTATTTCTATTAGATCTCGATGATAATGTTACACATATTCATAATGTTGATGCTAAAAGGATTAAACTTAATGATGATATATCCGCATATATGTGGCACTGCCGTCTAGGTCATATTGGCGTTAAACGCATGAAGAAGCTCCATTCGGATGGACTTTTGGAATCACTTGATTATGAATCATTTGATACATGTGAGCCATGCCTTATGGGCAAGATGACTAGAACGCCGTTTTCCGGTTCAATGGAACGGGCGACAGATTTATTGGAAATCATACATTCTGATGTATGTGGTCCAATGAGTGTGTCGGCACGAGGTGGATATCGTTATTTTGTTACTTTCACGGATGATTTGAGTAGATACGGTTATATCTACTTGATGAAACACAAGTCTGAAACCTTTGAAAAGTTCAAGGAATTTCAGAATGAAGTGGAAAATCATCGTAATAGAAAGATCAAATTTCTACGGTCCGACCGTGGAGGTGAGTATCTAAGTTACGAGTTTAGCACTCACATGAAAGAGTGTGGAATTGTTTCACAACTCACACCTGCCGGAACACCACAGCGAAATGGTGTGTCGAAACGTCGTAATCGTACTTTATTAGATATGGTTCGATCTATGATGTCTCTGACGGACTTGCCATTGTCATTTTGGGGTTATGCACTAGAAACTGCTTCATTCACTTTAAATCGGGCACCATCTAAATCCGTTGAAAAGACACCGTATGAATTGTGGTTTGGAAACAAACCTAAGCTGTCATTTCTTAAAGTTTGGGGATGCAATGTTTATGTGAAGAAACTTCAACCGGATAAACTCGAACCCAAAGCGGAAAAATGCGTCTTCATAGGATACCCTAAAGAAACTATTGGGTATTCCTTCTATCACAGATCCGAGGGCAAGGTTTTTGTTGCCAAGAATGGATCCTTTCTAGAGAAAGAGTTTCTCGCGAAAGGTGTGAGTAGTCGGAAGGTAGAACTCGAAGAGGTTGTGGAACCTTCTCTTCAAAGTATGGCGAGTAGCGCAGCGCCGGAAGTTGTTCCGGAGTTGGCTCCACCTGTTGAAGAGGGAACTAATGATAATGATCATGAAACTCCGAAAGAGAGTACTACCAAACCTCGCAGGTCAAACAGGACGCGTGCAGCTCCCGAGCTGTACGGAAATCCTGTCATGAATTTCATGGTTGATGAAAATGATGACCCTGCGATGTATGAAGAAGCGATGATGAGCCCGGATTCCAACAAATGGTTAGAAGCCATGAAATCCGAGATGGAATCCATGTATGAAAATCAAGTTTGGAACTTGGTGGAATTACCTCATGACCGAAAGGCCGTGGAGAACAAATGGATTTTCAAAAGGAAAACTGATGCTGATGGTAATGTGACCGTCTATAAAGCTCGACTTGTCGCAAAGGGGTTTCGACAAATGCAAGGAGTTGACTACGATGAGACTTTCTCTCCCGTAGCGATGCTAAAGTCAGTTAGGATTATGTTAGCAATTGCTGCATATTTCGATTATGAGATATGGTAGATGGATGTCAAAACCGCGTTTCTCAATGGTAATATTGAAGAAGAGTTGTATATGATACAACCAAAGGGTTTTGTCGATCCTAAGGATGCTAACAAGGTGTGCAAGCTTCAGCGATCCATCTATGGATTGAAGCAAGCATCACGAAGTTGGAATCTCCACTTTGATGAGGTGATCAAAGAGTTTGGATTTGTCCAAACTTATGGAGAAGCTTGTATTTACAAGAAAGTGAGTGGGAGCAATGTGGCATTTCTGATATTATATGTGGATGACATATTATTTATCGGAAATGATATAGATCTTTTAAACAGTGTTAAAAGTTATCTAAACAGCAAATTTTCAATGAAGGACCTAGGTGAAGCGTCATACATATTAGGCATAAAGATCTATAGAGATAGATCTAGGCGCCTAATAGGGCTATCGCAAAGTACATACCTTGATAAGATTTTAAAGAAGTTTAAAATGGACGGAAGTAAGAAGGGGTTCTTACCTATGTTGCAAGGCAAGACATTGAGTAAGACTCAAAGTCCGGCTTCGGCGGAAGAAAGAGAGATAATGGACAAAGTCCCCTATGCTTCAGCCATAGGCTCTATAATGTACGCCATGCTATGTACAAGACCGGATGTGGCACATGCTATTAGTTTGACTAGTAGGTACCAATCGGATCCAGGTTCGGAACACTGGATAGCGGTCAAGAATATCCTTAAGTACTTACGAAGAACTAAGGATATGTTTCTTGTATACGGAGGTGAAGAAGAGCTCGTCGCTAAGTGTTATGTCGACGCTAGCTTTGACACCGATCCGGATGACTCTAAGTCTCAATCCGGATACGTATTTCTCATGAATGGCGGAGCGGTTAGTTGGAGGAGCTCCAAACAACCTGTGGTAGCGGGATCAACCACGGAGGCCGAATATGTTGCTGCTTCAGAAGCAGCTCAGGAAGCAGTTTGGATGAAGGAGTTCATATCCGAACTAGGAGTGGTGGCAAACGCGTTGGACCCAATGGTGATCTATTGTGACAACAATGGTGCCATTGCCAATGCCAAAGAGCCAAGGTCTCACAAGCATTCCAAGCATATTAAGCGCCGGTTTCACTCCATCCGCAAGCGTGTCAAGGATGGAGATATAAAGATTTGTAAAGTACATACGGATCTCAATGTAGCAGATCCGTTGACTAAAACTCTCCCTAGAGCAAAACATGATCAACACCAGAACTCAATGGGTGTTAGATTTATCACTATGTAACTAGATTATTGTCTCTAGTGCAAGTGGGAGACTGAAGGGAATATGCCCTGAGAGGCAATAATAAAGTGTTTATTATGTGTATTCCAAGTATATGATAGATGTTTATTTTGCATGCTATAATTGTATTAATACGGAAACGTTAATACATGTGTGTTTAATAAACAAACAGAAAGTTCCTAGTTATGCCTCTCTCATAAACTAGCTCGTTGATTAACAAGATGATCAAGGTTTCCTGATCATGGACATTGGATGTTGTTAATAACGGGATCACAACATTAGTGTAATGGTGTGATGAACATTCATCCGAAGTATAGCATTACGATCAAAGTCATTGAGTTTATATTGCTATAACAACTTACGAAGTGATCCTAATCCTTAGACCATGAGATCATGTCAATCACTAACACCGGAAGAGTTTCTTGATAACATCAAACGTCACACCGTAACAGGGTGATTATAAAGATGGATTCAGAACTAATAAAGTGTTATGTTGAGGCTCATGGATCGAGAGTGGAATTTGTTCATCCCGATGACGGATAGATATACTCTGGGCCCTCTCGGTGATATCACATTGATTAGCTTGCAAGCAAGTGATTTGATCACTAGAATGTTATATCACAGGAACGAGAAAAGAGTGCATGTCGGTAACGAGATCAAACTAGGTATGGAGATAACGATGATCGAATCTCGGACATGTAATATATCGTGAAACAAAGGGATTAAGATACTAGCGTAAAAGGTTCTAACGATCACAAGAAAGTCATCGTTGAATGTGTGGGAGTCAGTATGGGTCTCCAGATCCCGCTTCTGATTATTGATACGAGAGGGGTCTCGATCATGTCCGCATTATTCACGAACCGTAGGGTGAAACACTTAAGAGACACCGACATCCAATTGGAGCAAATGTTTCATGCCGAAAGAATGAACAAGCGCAGGAATTTATTTCACTAGATACCGAAATAGGTTTTCGGGTGAAATTGCATAAAGTGGTTATGCATGTGAAATAGAATTCTAGCAAGGGGTTATTTGTGAATGTTTTTCATTAAAGTAATTGACAAAATTCTGAATAAAATAAAAGAGTTTTATTTAATGAGAGTTTGCATTAAATTTGGTGGAAATTTAATGGGAATTTGAGTGGACTTTTGAGTGGAGGGATTTTAAAGGGCATTTTGTGAGTGGAGTGTCCACCCACATGAATGAAGGAGGGGAGGGGGCAGCCCCCATGGCCGGCGGCCACCCCCTTGGGTGCCCCCCCCTCCTCCTATAAAAGGAGCCCCCCTCCTCACTTGTCTCTCACACCTCCTCGTGAAGGATCTCTCTCCCCCTCTAGAATTTATCCCCCATGGTCTCGGACTAGCGAGATACATGTTCCCGGTGGCTATTCGGCAAGAAAGAGTTGTGCTTCCGCTGCATCGCTGGAGCGAGGAGGCGGAGGTTGCTCGGTGCCTCGAACGTGTGTGCGAGCACGGATGCGCTGCTGATTTGCGGCGCTAGGACTTCCTCTCGATCTTGAGATCGGCAAGAGATCGTCTACATCAACCACGAGTTGAACTCGTTAAGCTTTGTCGGTCTTCAAGGGTATGTTCTCTACGGATATACCTCCGCCCGTTGTTTGTATCTAGTAGATGGATCTTGGTATTTAGTTCACATCGTAGGAAAATTTTTGTTTTCTATGCTGCGAACCCTACAGTCGGTAAGATGGCGGACGGTGACCGGAAGAGGACGGAGGTATCAGTGGCGAGAACGGCGTCGTGGATTGCTTCCTGAGGCAGCGTTGGCGTGCGGATGGAGGCGTTCGGCGACGGTGGAGCTCCGGCGAGCAATTCCACGAGGTA
Source organism: Avena sativa (assembly GCA_916181665.1). NCBI lineage: Eukaryota > Viridiplantae > Streptophyta > Magnoliopsida > Poales > Poaceae > Avena > Avena sativa. The sequence continues at coordinate 251,901,026 of OV702284.1, read as the reverse complement.
GCGGCGACCTGCGGAGGGGAAAGTGGGTCAGGGCGAAACGGTGCTCCACCAGAAGGTGGTCCAGAGGGATAAGGAGGGTCGGGGCGCTCGGTAACTTCGAGTTCAACCTCGATCTGAAGGTCCTCCGGCGGCGGTGAAATCGAGACCTCGACGGTGGGGCTAGGGTTCGACTAAAACGCGAAAAAAAACAAGACGAGGTGGAGGGGGGTATATATGAGGAGGGGCGAAGGAATCGGACGGATTCGCGACGAATCCGCTGGGGATTGGATCGGGGATGCATCGGCGTGCGCGCGTCATCCTCCTGACGCGAGGAAGAAGGAGGCCAGGTGGGCCCCGGTGGTCAGAGAGAGGGGAGAGGGAGTGTGCGGGCTGCGCCGGGGGTAGTTGGGCCGGCCCTGCTGGCTACAGCTGCTGTGCGTTGCGCGGCTGCTGGGTGAGCAGCGGATAGCGCGTGGCTAGGTGGGCTGGGCCTTGGGTTAGGTAGCCGGGTAGATTAGGTTTTGCTATTTTCTTATTTCCTTTATTTGTTTATAACTTTTGATTTGAGGCTCCAATTCAGATGAAACTTCTTCCTAATTTTTTGTAAAATCGCTCTTTACAACATAGGATATCTATTATAGTGTTTATTGTCCATTTCAAAAGTTCAACAATTAAACAATGAATTGGCCTATAGGGTAATTATTCTATTTTCTTTATTCCCCATATTGTATAGTTCATAACTTTTATTTTTGAATTCGAAATTGGTTCAAACTTCTTTCTACGGTCTTGTAAAATAATTTTTTGTTATTTAGTAATATTTTTTTTCAACTACAGTATGGACAAAAGACATAGATAATTTTGTATTTAAGAATTGGGAATTCCCATTTAGGTTATTGGATGATAGAATTCTTTCTTAGGGTTTAAGTGCAATGGTGCTTATGCATGCAACACGGTTTTGATTTTTGCAAACTTTCACACCAATACTAAACACTAAAACTCAATCCATACCCTTTTGCATATATGGCTACTTAGTTCATAGCAAAAGAATATAAGATTTTGAAATCAAGGTTGAGAGGATTTTCTATTCAAAAAGTTTCTTCTCTTTGAGAATTTTCAACAAAGTCAAACAATCAATCTTATTTATTTATTTCACATTCCAAAATTAGGAGAATTTTGGGATGTGACAGACTACCACCCTTAAAATAAATCTCGTCCCGAGATTTGGGAAGGCTAGAAAGAAAGAAAGGTTCGGGATCCATTAGGATGCTACCACCCTTAAAAGAAAATCGACTAGATTGCTTCTTGAAGGTTCACTTAGCTCAGATTGGTTCTCCTTTAGACTTTTATTGGCACAATGCCTCTAGCACATTCTAAACATCATGATTGATAGTTTCCGAGAAAGCACTTCTTAAACTAGCAAAACTCTCATGGTGGGCAAATAGGGAACGTTTACTTCACGGTGCCCATAATTCACGGTTGGGATTCATCCTTATCGTACGTTCCTATGCTTAGCAATGTATGCTTTTAGAAGGGTGTAACAATATACCATTCTAGGGTTTAGGCTCAACGTCGACTCTCTGCTAAGGTTGAAAAGGGCACTCGAGATTCGCAAAGCCAACAGTACAAGAGCGAATAATAAGAGTAGTAGGAATGGTGATCAATCCATCCTGCACCCAAATCATTACCCTGTATGAGGATAGGTGAATCACGTTTTTCTATCACTCGGGCATTCTTACTTGCCTTGAAGAATGTTTCCATTGGCACGAACTAATGCTCTATGTAGACTCCCATGTATTCAATCAACAAAGCTACTACTAAAACTAAACTATCGATACTTCAACTTTCAGGTTGGGTAATCTACTACATAACATCATTTCAACACTTCATACTTCCACATCCTTTTTCCATTAGGTGAATCATTCTCTTTCATAAATGCATTGTGTTGTCAAACCTTCCGCTTAACACATCATTATATCTCCCAGGGTTCAAGATAGGGAAGAATAGATTCTATAGGAAAGAAACGACTAAGAAAATAATCCTACCCATAACTATATAAAGCAATCAATGTCACAAACAATCAAACAATCATAAGGAATCAACACACAAGCAAACACTTGTATAATAACATTACAGGGGTCTAAGTATAGCGGTATATAACCACAAAATAGTTTGAAAGCATTGGGAACAATACTAGAGTAAAACAGAGTAACATATAAGCAATAAACTAAATCTGTCAAAACGGTACAGCAGGCTTCACGAATTTTTCTGACCGACCTAAACTCGTCAGGAATTTTAGCCAATTTTTGTTCATGTACTACAGGTAATTACGCTCCAGATCCTATTTTGTTAGATTTTCTGAGTTACCAATAAAATATGAAAAATCGCGCGGTACAACAGGTCATGCAGAAAACTGCAGCAGTAAACTCACGAATTTCAATCAATTCACACCATTAAACTAATTTAAAAACCTCATCACAATTTCAGAAACATTAGAGTTAAAAACTAACTGATCCTAAACAAAGCATCACACAAAATAGCTCAATACAACCAAGCAAACAACCTATATTGTCATACCACATAAGTTGGTAAGAACAATATGCTAACACGATAGCGATGATCTCCTAAAGAGATAAAACATGGTGGTCTAGACCTAACCAAACTTGATGAGATGTTTATTTATGTCATACTATTTGTTCTTTACTTGTAGGCCAACTCTCATATAGGTATCAAAAGAATGGACAACTACAAATTTTGAACAAGAAGAGGTGTTGGAAAATGATAGACAAGGAATATAAGAACTCTAATAAGTATAAAATATGATAGTTCTCCTAATAGAGGTCTTCTATTGCTAATCCATCTCTAAGGTCACGATCCTACAGCCAACACACAGCTCTGATACCATCTTGTAACACCCTCGCCTGATAAGGCTGAGTTCATGTGTATAGTGCCAATCCCTGGATCGGTTCACTGGCACACACAGTACAAAATGATACCAAATGTAACTGTGCATCATAAATACAACGAATATGATCCAGAATTTACATTATTTATTCAAGTACACAGCGAAAAACGAATACAAGGTAGATCTCCATCCTTCAAATGTACCATAGGCGAACTATTGTTGAGTGGAGTCTCGCGACCTATGAACGATCACTCAGATACGATATAACCTGCAACATGAAACGTTGCAGCCACGAATGGTCAATACATTGAATGTATGGCAAGTAGGCTAATGTGGTTAACAACAGATCTATCAACTACATGCTTATTTGGCCAAGTGGAGTTCAGGCTAATTTGCATAAAGCAACAGTTTTATCCTAACATTTGTAACAAAGTAGTTTTCCAATACGATAAATAGGACACTCTGGTTCACTCCCAGGTGCTCCTATCCAATTATGTTCACCCAACAAGTTTTAAGTAATTAAGAAATAAGGATGAGTGAGAAATATCATAGCATCAGTATCAGGTCGCTCAAATTGTCCATAACCAGGGACACGGCTAAGCACTTAGTTTATACACCCTGCAGGGGTTAGTACACTTTACCCATGTGATTTGGCCAGCCCAGCTCGTACCACCACTCTCATATTGGGTGATGATAGGGAGAAGTCCAAGAAGGAACCGTCCGGGAAGTAGCTCCCCAATCCCGACGCGCACCGGTCCAACCTACACTATCTACATCTCTGGATACGCGGGTTCGAGTTACCACAACCTACTGAGTTCAACCAACCGCCCAATTCATTATTGGCACATGGTTGCACACGAAAGCTTCCAAACAAAGAAACCAATCATTTCTCAGTGTCCTGGGCGGCATTCCCCACCAAAATCCACACTCGATGACCCAATCAATGCCATTCCGCCCAGGTGGTTCATTAAAACATGTTGGTTTGTCATTTAGCAAAACATAATCCTTTCAAAACATATAACTTTTCATGATGTGATTCCCTTCCTCGTCTAAATAGCATAGCTAAGCAATCTACCAATATGATGGCTCATAAACAAGGAATACTAGGGAATAATATGGGACATAGCATAGCATATACACATCAATTCCTACATATGCCGTTCTACAAAAAAATCTACAATGCATAGGAAAACAGTAGGACATTTATGACCAAGATAGCACCACTTGCCTTTGTTGTAGATGTAGTCGATTAGATATCCTCACAATCCTCATATATATAATGGTTGCACTCATCATAACCACAATACTTGCAATCATAGTAGTTACAATCGCACATGTTGCACTCCTCGCAATCTAGCGTTTGAAGCAAACACAACAAACACCATTCAAAACATTGCAAACATACAACAGTGCAACATTACAAGAAAACAATGATGAACAAATGCATGCATGATGATTTAATGAGTCACAATAGTTGCATTTAGTGTTCTGAACATAGTTAGATTACATGATGCATGTGGAAAGTCATTTAATGCACTAAAGCTTTTATTACTAAAGTTGTATCGATTTAATATGGTGTATACCACTTTAATTGAACTAAATATGTTTATGTCGTATTAAATTGTGAACTAGATGCTACTGGATAGATAATGCAATTTAGAGACAGTGGCAATTTGAATCACCTAAAAAGGAGTTATAGATATTTTCCTATGATTAAAACACTATTTCAATGGGTTTAAATATTTCTGTATGAGTTTCTGTTTTAACAGTGCCAAATAATTTGTCATGCAATTCTCTGTATAGATATTGTCAATACAAAACCTTAGCACTTGGATTCACCCTAATCGGAGTTATAGATCTTTTTGTACGATTTAAATAGTGTTTAATGGGTTTTAAATGATTCATATAGTTTCTGTTGTCTAAAAATCAAACTAAAATTATATATCTAATCTCCATGAAATTGTGATTTCAGGGACATATTATTTGTAATTTTCTGAATAGTATTTATCTTCTTATGAATTTATTACTCTAAATAGGCCATTAAACCATTTAAATCTTCACGGCAAAACCTTACAGTAAAATGCTGAACTAATTGCATATTGATGATCTACATGGAACTAGATTTCCATCGGTATATTATTTATATTTTTGTGATATGCAAATAATTTACTATGAATTTAATGATTTATAAAGCCATTAAAACTAATTAAATTACTACAGTAATTTCTGCACTGCAAAAGTTGGATCCAACAGTTTATTAATGTTGTATATGAAACTAGCAATCCATAGACACTTTACTTGTATTTTTATGATCTACAGATAATTTACTATACTTTATTTAGTCCAAAGTGTCCATTAAATCATTTAAATTATTACAATAAATATATTATGTATCAGTCACATATAATAGCACAGTAATATTCTACATATTTTTGTGAATCCATAGGTATATTATTTACTAATTTTGGACTTACAGATAATTTTCTATGAATTTCACAAGTTTCCTTTATTTTCTGACTTTTCTTTAAATATTAAATCAATTAACCGACGCTGACTGGGCATGGTTGCTGACGCGGCGCTGACCTGGCTGTGGACGTGGTGCTGGCGGGGCAGAGTGACGAGGATGGCCACATGGCAGGCGGTGATTCGTCGATACCTCTTCGCAAGATCTTCTAATCTGGGCCGTCGACGACTGATCCGATGACTCCGAACGAAAGCGTCCAGGAGCTCACCGGTGATGACGTCAGCGGGCGGCGGTGCTGACCCGGGTGGTGACAGTGGACGGCACGACTAGGGTCGGCGAGGTCGATAAGATGGCGGACGGTGACCGAAAGAGGACGGAGGTATCAGTGGCGAGAACGGCGTCGTGGATTGCTTCCCGAGGCAGCGTTGGCGTGCGGATGGAGGCGTGCGGCGACGGTGGAGCTCCGGCGAGCAATTCCACGAGGTAGCGGCGACCTGCGGAGGGGAAAGTGGGTCAGGGCGAAACGGTGCTCCACCAGAAGGTGGTCCAGAGGGATAAGGAGGGTCGGGGCGCTCGGTAACTTCGAGTTCAACCTCGATCTGAAGGTCCTCCGGCGGCGGTGAAATCTAGACCTCGACTGTGGGGCTAGGGTTCGACTAAAACGCGAAAAAAAACAAGACGAGGTGGAGGGGGGTATATATGAGGAGGGGCGAAGGAATCGGACGGATTCACGACGAATCCGCGGGGGATTGGATCGGGGATGCATCGGCGTGCACGCGTCATCCTCCTGACGCGAGGAAGAAGGAGGCCAGGTAGGCCCCGGTGGTCAGAGAGAGGGGAGAGGGAGTGTGCGGGTTGCGCCGGGGGTAGTTGGGCCGGCCCTGCTAGCTACAGCTGATGCGCGTTGCGCGGCTGCTGGGTGAGCGGCGGATAGCGCGTGGCTAGGTGGGCTGGGCCTTGGGTTAGGTAGCCGGGTAGATTAGGTTTAGCTATTTTCTTATTCTTTTTTCTTATTTCCTTTATTTGTTTATAACTTTTGATTTGAGGCTCCAATTCAGATGAAACTTCTTCCTCAATTTTTGTAAAATCGCTCTTTACAACATAGGATATCTATTATAGTGTTTATTGTCCATTTCAAAAGTTCAACAATTAAACAATGAATTGGCCTATAGGGTAATTATTCTATTTTCTTTATTCCCCATATTGTATAGTTCATAACTTTTATTTTTGAATTCGAAATTGGTTCAAACTTCTTTCTACGGTCTTGTAAAATAATTCTTTGTTATTTAGTAATATATTTTTTTTCAACTACAGTATGGACAAAAGACATGGATAATTTTGTATTTAAGAATTGGGAAATCCCGTTTAGGTTATTGGATGATAGAATTCTTTCTTAGGGTTTAAGTGCAATGGTGCTTATGCATGCAACACGGTTTTGATTTTTGCAAACTTTCACACCAATACTAAACACTAAAACTCAATCCATACCCTTTTGCATATATGGCTACTTAGTCCATAGCAAAAGAATATAAGGTTTTGAAATCAAGGTTGAGAGGATTTTATATTCAAAAAGTTTCTTCTCTTTGAGAATTTTCAACAAAGTCAAACAATCAATCTTATCTATTTATTTCACATTCCAAAATTAGGAGAATTTTGGGATGTGACATCCTAGGTCACTTGGTGTGTGCATTTGCAAGAGAGAATTAAAGCTCTAAATTGAAAGTCAAACTGGAACAATGGTTTCCTAGTGGGAGAAGAAACAAGTCCTTCTCTCAATTCAACTCAGGTTTGGAAGTGGATTCAAACCCACCCCTCCCAAGGCTGCCCCCCTCTCATAAATAGAGGGGGAGGGCTGCCCCAACGCACACAAGACCTGCCCCTCTCCACCCGAGCCCACCGCCGCGCCGCCGCCTGTGCCACCGCCGCCCGCGCGTCGCCGCCGGTTCATCGCCGCTGCCCTAGACTCCGCCGACACCTCCTCCTTCTCTCGGTCATCTAAACCCTAGATCTCCGGGAAACCCTAATCCACCATAACTCACACCGTCTTAGGCGAAGCCCTGCGGGATCTTCCCTCTACTTCCGACACCACGTCGTCGTGCTGCCGGAATCGCGAGGGGAGAACTACAACCTTCGTTGCCTGCTGGAACAAGGGAGAGGAAGGTCTTCATCGAGTACCGAACGTGTGACCGACTACGGAAGCGCTGCCGGAACACAGCGCCGGAAGGATCGTCTACGCGATCTTGAGATCGGCTAGTGTACGACTATATCACCCACAAGAATCTGCTCTCATTAACCGCTTTGGAATCTTCGAGGATGAGTGCTTCTATCGACTCGTTGCTACAATCTAGTAGATAGATCTTGGCTTGTTTGTGTGCATGCGGTAGAAATTTTTTGTTTTCCATGCTACGAACCCCTACATCTTGTTTGTATTCTTTTATCAATATTTCACTCCATAAACCTGTCGACATGTTTACTGAGCTCAGTATTCGCTTGGGGACAAGCGAAGTCTAAGCTTGGGGGAGTTGATACGCCCAATTTGCATCACCATTTTATATCATAATTTACCTCTAATCATTGATATTTGTCTTAATATGAGGTATTACTTATGGCTTTTCATCTGTTTATGCATGTTGTATGATTCTTGTAGGATGGACTGCCGGAGTCTGGATTCTGATGGAAAAGAAGGCGTTTTGGTGCAATTTCGTGAAGATCAGAAAAATACCAAAAAAAAATTGGAAACATATTATTTTACCATAAGGCGAAGGAAGCCAGAAGGAGGGACGAAGTGGGGCCTCCAACAGCCCACACCCCCTAGGCGCGGGCCCACCTAACCCTGTTCCTAGGACAGGTGTGCCCCACCTGCCCGGCGTCCGACTCCGCCCTTCGCCTATATCTTCCCTTCGAAACCCTAAGGCTCGGGGAGCGACCACAGATAGATTTCTGCCGCCTCTGGGGGCGGAAAACACCGAGAGAGAAATATCTCTCAGGCAGACAGATTTTTGTCGGGGGAATTCCTTCCCGGAGAGGGGAGATCGTCTCCATCAACACCGTCATCAAGCTAGGTTTCATCGGGATCATCATCATCCACACCATCATCTCCACCAGCACCATCATCACCACTCCATCCCGCTGTAACAATTGTGTTGGATATTGCTTTAGTTCTTAGGGGAAACTTTCTTGGTGTTGATTACTATTGTAGTTGATGCTTGTGAGTGGAACCATTGGATTATTGTTTATGTTCAGATTGTTATCCATTATCATATCAACTTTGATCTTGATCCATATGATATCTTGTGAGTAGTTCGTTTAGTTCTTGAGGACATGGGAGAAGGCATGCTGGTAGTAGTGAATCGGTGATGAGTTATTATTCAATGGTTTAGTATTTAAGTTGTGGTGCTATTCTTCTAGTGGTGCCATGTGAACGTCGACTACATGATATTTCACCATTTATAGGCCTAGGGGAATGCATTGCGTATTTGGCTACTAATTGTGGGGTTGCCGGAGTGACAGAAACCTAAACCCCCGTTAGGACACCTTTGCACAAGGAAGCGTAGGATCTCTGAGTTTAAGGTTGTGGTTGGATTTATATCTTAATTACTTTCCTGTAGTTATGGATGTTTGCAGGGGGTTTAATCACAAGTATGTATTAGTCCTAGGAAGGGCGGTATGTTAGCACAGGTTCACCCACACAACACTTACAAACACCAGAGAAAAGTACTCATCTATTTGAAGCGAAAGCACTTGACAGAATTCCCTTGTGTCCTCGAGAACGTTTGGTCCTTATAAGTATTTCCACCGGCTTGTCCTTTGCTAAGAAAGGATTGGGCCACTTGCTCCGTTTGTTCGTTACTTCTGTTACTTGCTCTTTGTTTCGTTTCCTTGTTAGAAAACCACTAAAAATCCGTTTTCTAAGTATTTACAGGGATTTCCTGCTCCATACCACTGTTCAGCACCTTCTTCTCCTCGTTGGGATCGACACTCCTATTTACCGAAAGTACTACGGTACACCCCCTATACTTGTGGTTCATCAGAGATCATCCCGGAGGCCTTCTTCATCACCATGCCAGCCTTCGAAGTGATGTGTGAGTAGTTCATCATTGGACTACGGGTCCATGCAGTAGCTAGAGGGTTGTTTCTCCTATTTTGTGCCACCATGTTTAGATCTTGTCAGCTCCTATCATGATCAAGATCATCTTATTGTAATTATACATGTTGTGTTTGCGGGGATCCGGTGGATATTGAGTATTATGTCGGATTGATTATTGTTCTATCATGTCTATGTTACTTTTGCCAAGTATTTGCTTGTGACTCCAAGAGGGAGTATTTATGATCGATAGTAGGTTCATGCCTCTAGTAATCTCGGAGAGTGACAGAAACTTCTAAGATTGTAGATGTGTTGTTGCTACTAGGGAGAAAACAACAATCCTTTGTCCAAGGGAAATTGTATTGTTTGCTTTACACACTTTGCTTAATGCAATTATTTGTTGCTTGCAACTTAATACCCGAGGGTTGTTCGGATGATATCCCAGAGGTGGATTATTATTCATAGCTGCAGTTAGACTACGGTCTATGTATCATGTTGTAATGCCCAAATGAATCTCATAGTGATCATAATATCATGTAGATCCATTGTTATGCATTCTATATTTTTCAATTGCCCCGCTGTAATTTGTTCACCTAGCATGTTATTTATCTTATGGAGAAAACACCTCTAGTGAATTGTGGACCCCGGTCCATTCCTTCCCATTGATATTCCATCTGTTGTTTACTGTTTACTTTCTGCAATTACTACAAGCAATTACTATCTTCCACACTATATGTTTAATCCTTTGTTTTCAGCAAAACTAGTGAGCTTGACAACCTCATTGATAAGTTGGGGCAAAGTATTTTGGTTATGTTGTGTGCAGGTTCCACGTTGCTAGCAACACCTTCGGAAGTTGTTTCTTTCTCCTACTGGTTCGATAACCTTGGTTCTATAACTGAGGAAAACTTGCTGATGTGTTCATCATACCTTGCTCTTGGGGTTCCCAACAGGCTTACATCAACTGAGCCACCACCAAGCTTTTCTGGCGCCGTTGCCGGGGAGAAAGAAGATTTCTGCAAGGGGAGTCTGTAACACCCTCAGAATCGACCCTATGCAAGTTCTAGCGATTCCCTCCAAACCCGCATAGAAACGATTCAAAGGTGCCCACCAGGCACTTTCGTGCGGGTGGAAAACAAAGTAATACCATTACACAATAGTCCACGATGGAACCCACGGAACCGATATATACAACAATGACTCAAAGAGTCAAGAATACAGATATACCATACAAAGATCCAAATCACCTTGAAAATGATACAACGTCCGACTACGGACAAGATTCAAATGGGGCTAAGAGCCCTGAAGAATAACCAATGGCGTCCATAACCCTGCCCAGGCCAAGCCGGAAGGGTAACCCTGCTAACGACGTCGATCTCAAAACCTGCTCAAACAAAAGGGGTGCCGACAAAGGGCAAAGAAAAAAGAGAGCGGTCAGTACTGAGGCCAGTACACGGCGAGACTAGAATTCAGCGGTCCTCGCCTACATAGGTATGGTGGACTGAAGCGGCAGCGCAGCATGCACTAAACAACCTATAGAGACTCAATACAGCTGGTGGCTATCAGATAGGGATAAGAAATACCTATTCGGATCCAACCTGAAACTATCACCAAGCATACCCATCCTGGTATTTCCCCCTCGAGACCAAACGAGGAAGTCAACCGAGGAACTCACACAGTTGGCAGTTTTATAGTTGCGGCAATTACTAGTCAGATATAGATGGCATGAGTCATCCTGAGATAATAAGCAGTGGGCAGTTTTAGTTAACCATTACGTTGTTGTTGTAGTACTTACTAGTCAGAACCATATAGCATGAGGCATCCCAAAACCCAGCAGTTGTTGGCACTTTTATTTAGCCATTCCATTATAGTGAAGCTAATTACTAGTCATCACATAGTCAAATTTATAGCACTACTTTAGTTATAGTTGTCTATGATCGAGATACTGTGCTCCAAGTCGTCCATTACCGTGGACACGGCTTTCAGAAAGTTTTACCCTGCAGGGGGGCACAAATAGCAACACACGCACGATCAACCTCGGAAAAAACCAAATAAAAACCCAACGAGCCATCACGACAAAGAAATCGCAAGATTCATATAATATTTCAGGGGGCCACCCCACCAAGCTACCCTCTACGAAGTTGGCCGGCTCCGAGACGGACCTAGAGGTTTGTGACGACGGTTGTAAACGACTGGGAACCCGAAAGTGTGTAACATCCCAAAAATACTAAACTTGGATCATCAAACTCTAATCATCAAAATTTAGGGTTAACAAAAACTTTTCTAAATAAAAATATGAAAGCATGCATGTGTGTATGCATTCCAATTTGAATTCTTTTGAACCACCTTGCTTGTGTGTTTCTTTGCTTGTAAATGGACTCTTAGGTGAAATAACCATCATCTAAACAATCCCCACACTTTTCCCAAAGACAAATAAATCAAAACAAACAAAATAAGGGAATGGTCATTTTGACCAATTTAAGTCCCATGCCTACTTTGGTTGTCCCAAACTTTCAGAGCTTAACAGAAATTTGTTTGGATCTTTGCACCCCTTGATAGTACTCCTAACAAAGTATCAAGGCCCACTTTGTGATCATCCAGAAACATTCAAATGCATAGTTTAAAGGACAGTTCAAAATTGAATCTTCATCATATGGGAAGATCCCACTTTTTCAAAAACCACTCAAACAAGCTCAACTTTCAAAACCCAAGCATCTGCAGACTCACCAGCACCAACCTAGCACACCCACCAAAAATCTTTTCAAAATTCAAAACTTGAATTCATGCGGCCAGTTCATCAAACACCTTGCAGATACAAATCATCCAAATCCTAAACACTATTTGGAGCAGTGATTTGAGCCTAACTTGTTCCCCCTCTGGTTGCAACTAGGCTTTAGTAGATCATCTAGCTCATTTGTAAACATCTAGCACCACTGTAAGCTTGGCAATGCCATCAATGGTGAACAGCCGAAGCTCACCTTGCCACCCCAGTGTAGACAACAAGCTAGGAGAGAAACTAGTCGTGGCAACCTTGTCTGGGAGATCACCCATGCCTCACCACCTCCTCTCGACCAGCCCTGCCTCGAAGACACCGACCAGAGAACCCAGGAACGCCGCGCCCGTGCCTCTATCAACCATGCCGAGCATGCGCTAGAGCGCCGCCCTTGACACACGCCCATAGACTGCGCGCCACCCTCGCCGCGTGCATACACGATCACCACCGACCCAGGAGACCGCCAGACATCCCCGTTCGCCGCCCCATGCCTCACAGCCACCGCTCGCCGTCGAAGACGCCGCCTCTGCCGCGCAGAGCATCGCGTGTTCCAGACCGTTTGCCACCGCCCCTACGCGCGCATTAAAACCGTAGAGCATTGCCAGGAGACCACCAAGCGATCGCCATCGCCGGCCATGCCTCTAGCAGCCCCTAGCCATGTCGCCACCGTCGCCTGCCCATCCCGTTCGGTCTCGTCGTCGCGACAATAAATAGAGGTCACCCCCAGCCGAATTGAGCACACCATCTCACTCCCCTCTCTTCACTGATCGTTCCACCCCATTCCCGGAGCAAGGCGAGCAGCACTTCGCTGGAATTTCACCGGAGCCTGCCGCTGCTGGAGAAGAAGGGGGTCAGCGATTGGAGCCGCCCAGGAGAAGCTGCCGGTACCAGGAGGTTCGCCGTCGTCGACTTCGTTGTTAGCCCGCCTCGCCGACCCTCACCTAAGCCCCGGTGATCCCCCAACGACCCCCACCAGCCGCGTTAGGTTTCAGTCTCGCTGGCGTTGCCCGACGTGGACGACGACCCTCAACCGTTAGATTAGAACAAGATCCCACGGCTCACATTGCCCCGTACCGCTTCGCACCCCCTCGTCTCACTGACGCATGGGGACAGGAACTTAACCAGCCCGCGTAAGCGCTGTGCTTAGCAGGCCGGCCCAGTATCGTTTCCCGCGCAGCCCGGTCGTTTGAATTTAACCTTTTCCATTTTATTTCAAACGCACTTCTTCACCTAGATTCACAAATCAATCCAGATCGATTCAGTAAACCAAATTGAATGGAACCAATTTTGTTAGAAAGGTCTTGAAATGCTTAATCCAAGCCCGTTGGATTTAAATCATTTGGATATGTAGATCATCCTTGGTAAAAATAACAAGGCAGAAGCTTTTCTGCATTCAAACATTTTTCAAATTTAAACCATAATAGATTTTGAGTTGATTCCAACTCTCAAAAATCACATTTAACCATACCTTTCAGAATATATAAAAATATATAGGTTTACTTACAGAAATAACGACCAAGTAATAAAAGAATGCCACATAGGCATTTCTAGTCACTTTATTTAATTCAAATAAAAGGGTAAAACCTTATTAAATTGTGACACCACTTTAAATCACATTCCCATGGACTAAAATATGTGGTGATGACATGTGTCAACATGATCCCATGTTTGGTTTGGAGAATATTAAATCTCAAGTAGTTTTTCAATGAGTAGAAATTACTTTTCTAAAAATAAAAGGAATTAAACCAAGCTTTAATCTTGTAATGTTAGTGATGATGCTAGATCATCTATAGGACCCTTTTGTGTAATGATTGCAAGTAGTTAAGTATTGTTTGGTGATTTTGTACATCGTATTTATTTATAGACGCTAGTACCGACCAAGGATACGAGGATGAAGGAGGATACTACGAAGAAGAAGTCGAGGAGAACTTCAACCACTGCTCTACACAAGGCAAGCTAACACTTGCAATTTAGCAAGCTTATACTGATATTGATGCAAGCCAATACTTGCTGGTTACCATGCTAACTATATGCCTTAAGCATATATGATCATAACCACTTAATAAACCAACCCTAGTTTTTACTTACAAGCTTTATACTTTAAGTTCTTTATCAAAGCTTTTACTTAGAGTTTACTGAAGTAACTTGTAGATACTAGAAAGATAATTGAAGGTTGCATAAAGAGCATAAAATTTGGCCTAAGCTATATAATCTTGATGTCATTCCAAGGCATGAGATTGAACTTAGTAAAACTCCACTTGTTTACCACCCCTAACTAGTACTCACCCCCACTTGTAGATGCTAGTGCTAAGCATAAAACTTGATCAACTTTAGATGGGAATACTTGGTGAAAATGGTTATGAAAACCTTAGAATGATGGATCATTCTACTGAGATGTTTTAACATGTGTTTCCGAACACCATATGATTTTGGTGATGAAAATGTTGAGGCATGAGCCTCAGCCCTTTATAAAACTGATGGTTGTCTGGATGCGATACCATTCCAATTTTACCGTACAACCACAATACCCGAATATTGGGTAGGGCTTGACTGGAAACTTATATACCTTAGTATTGGTTCCCTCACGGCCAAGGTCTGAGCTGAGGCTACCTTGTGAAGATTATCCACCTGTGTAGTGCCCAAGATGACAGTTGGTCATGGTTGGGAGGCCAAACTCACAGGATAGGTGCTTATACTAAGGCGTGTAATTGAAAGGTTAGGTTTGATTATCCGCATACTGAGTATGGTGAATTCAGGATTTGTTCCTGACGGATGTATCGAATGTTGTGGTGAATGTGTACAATCTCTCCAGAGTGTTAAACTATTCGAATAGCCGCGTCCGCGGTTATGGACAGTTGGAGTGGCCATACTATTCCCCCGTCAGATGTTTTCAAAATGACTTGTGAAATGACTTAAGACTTTGACTTGACCACAACAGAGTTGTGACATGAAATACAAGTTCCCACTTAGGTGTTATAAACTTCAACTAGCTCTCTTGCTTCTGAACTTAGTAGAGATAAATCTGGCTTCTGCAAAACAACCCTACAGCCTAGTGTCCTATTATCAAAAAAAACCTTCACTTGTTAGTATTAGTTTGCAAGTACTTAAAGAGTACTCATGGCTTTGTCCCTGGCTATTCCCGTGGCCAGACTATGAAGAGGAGTACCTGAAGGATGGACCCCAGGAAGGTTACGACAACTAGGATCATCTCCCATCGTCAGCATTGCCTGTGACCCCGAAGATGGAGCTTCGCCTATGCTACCGTTATTATTACGTATTCCGCTGCTTGAGTTGTATTAAGAACTGGATCATGAGATCCTTATTTGTGTAAGACCTTATGTATGGTTTGTAACGGATGATGTACTGTGGTATCCAATGCTGTTATGTCTCGCAAAAATGGTAATCCTGAGATTGCGATGTATGGCATAACAGGCATCTGGGATTAAAAATCTGGGTGTTGACGAAGTGTGACTGGGCTTGTCGATACCGCGAAAACGTGGCACGGGGTTCCAAAACAGTACAGGCGCTCCACGCGCAATAGTAAATAAAGCAGTAGAGCATGGCATAATCATGGCATAAGTACAGGATAGTAATAAAGCCCCAAACTACTTTGTGGCCCCAAGAAATAAGATATGACTAAAGCTCATGCTAAGGGGATTCATGGGCCCACATGCGGATAGTGCGAATATTAAAGGAACAGGTATCAAGTACTCGGGGTCCTACGGGACACAAGTGGACGGTTAAAAACCAAATAACATCTATTGCCCACCTGTGCCTCTGCATTATTTACTTACTTCAATTTTAATTATTAAACGGTAATTAAAGCCATGATCATCTCCAACATTAAACATGAGGCATTACTCCAACAACTGTGGAACAACAACGGCGTGAAGCCACACCTGCGCAAGCAACTACGACTCGCAAGGCTGACTATCTACCAAACAACAGGTAATAGGATGTGTCCAAGGCAATATAATGGCTGCAAGGTGTATCACGAGTACAAAAACTAGAGCATCGCAACACAGATAGAAATAGATCAATAGGAGGAAATAAAGACTAGAAATGTAGAATAGGTAGAAAGAGGGAGAATGCTCGCCTGGAAAATATTGCCGAAAGTTCATCTGAAGATCGGGTCAACACTCGCATCCGCTCATCGGCCTAATCCGTGAAGAAGCAAAGCACTAGAAGAAACATCGGATGCACTATTTAATACTACGGCAGAAGATCGGACATGATGCATGTATGATGTATGGCATGGCAAGGATGCGATGCAATTAGGCCATATTAAGCGGAACCGGGGACCGACAATTAATTAATAGGTTCATGTTGTTTAGGTACCCCACAATTAAATGTTATATTAACATGGCAGAATATGGTATCTGTTCGATGCACAAATTTAAATGGGACTAATATTAGACTAGAATCGCCCGCATATGGCCTCCATATTTAATTACGAGGTGAATCGGCATAATGCCCCCAAACCACACAAATATGTATGCAAGCATGACAATTGAGATGCAACAAGTATATATATCATTTACAAAATAGGGTCTCGGCAAAAAAGGTCACACATTGGGGATAGACGATCTTGGCGTGCTATGGCTCGGGTTCGGTCTTCGGTTCCATGTCGGCGTTCTTTGGACTCTAGGAAGAAGTCCTGGAGGTTTCCTGTCGACGATTTATTTGGGAGTGTCAAGTCCGTGTTGGAGAACTTGGTACTTTGTCATCGAACACCACACATCTAGTACCACATCAACATCACTTCACCATATCAGGCATCGGGGTCACACATAGATCATATAGGAATTCCAAAGAGCAAAGGCTTGGATAGCAGGTGGTAGGGGAGCACAGGCGCCTACACACAAGAGCCGTCAGTGGAGGGGACATGACCTTCAGGACGAGCTCGGGCAGTGACGGTTGCCGCACGGCCGGGCGCTGGCATGGAGGTTGCGGGGCTGAGGAGGTCACGGCTGAGAGGGGAAGGTCGGCCGGCGGGGGTCAGAGGAGCATCAGCGGGGCAAATGATGAGGGCGCAGCGGACGCGGTCACAAGGTCGTGTTGGAGCAGCGAGGAAGAGGAGGTCCTTGGCGGCAGGCGGTGCACGAGGATGAAGAGGCGCCGGTCGTGGGCGATGCGCCAAGGCAGGGCTCGGCAGGGGTGATGGAGAGGGAGAAGCCCAGCCGGCGGTCGGCGCGTTGGCGCATGTGCAGATCACGGCGGTGCAGAGGGCGTCTACGAGCTTGCGGGCCAGAGGTGGATGGCGGTGCATATGTAGAAGGCTCGGGGCAAGGCGACGCTCCTAGGGAGGAAGGAATCCCACGACGGCGGTTAGGGATCTGGGCGGCGGCCAGGAGGTAGCTCGGAAGAGGAGGCCCTGCAGAGGAGAGATGCACGCTCGGGAAGGAGAGGTCGAGCAGACCGGCGAAGCAGAGGGCGATCGGCAGAGCAGGGAGGGAAGATCCGACCGCGGGGAACAGGGCCCGGGTCGCTGGCGGTGGAGGTTGGCGAGACCGGGGGAGGAGGCGCGTCAGGAGGGAGAGGAAGGTGCGGGATTTTGGGACGAGAGAGCGGGGTCGGGGTGGGGCCCAGGTTGCAAGGACGCGGTGCGAGCGTTTTGTGTGTTACACACAGGGTGTGTTGCCGTGCGCTGAGTGAGTGGCGGCGGGGGTGAGGAGAGAGGGGTTGGGGTGGGAGTTGGCTGGGAGGAAGGGCTAGGGTTAGTGTTTGGTCTGGATTTAGTTTAGTTAGGCTGGGGTTGTAGGTGGCCTGGCCTAACTGCTGGGCTGCCTTCCCCGGTCCGAAAAAAATTATAATTGTTTATTTTAGTTTTAAAAATACTTTTGCAAATAACTTTTAGTTAAACAAAATATGCGAAAATACCGGGGTTTCGTATTTGAATAAAGAGAGGAATATTTATAGAAATACAAATAGGGCTTTTAGTGAAATAATTTTAGACAGGTATATGCATGCTGATGTCATGATGATGCACAAAGTAGTAATTAGGGAGCGATTTTCTAGTAGTGGTTTTACCCGGGGTGCTACAGAGTCTCTCACTACCAATCTATTTACTTTGTTTTTGTTTTCCTTTGTTTCTTTAGCTTTGTTTGGTTTTCTTCTTTTTATCAAAAACACAAAAAAAAAATAGTTCCTACTTTAGTTTCTATTTTTTTGGCTTGCTTTAGTCCTGCAAAATAAGGAAAAATGAGTATTCCTGAAGTAGAGGTTCGTTCTTTTAAGCAACAAGGAGGAGAAAGTCTGAAAGATGCTTAGTATAGAATAAGTAATGCTCATCATAGATGTACTAAAAAATATTCTACCATAATCCTTCTTAGAAATTTTTATGTTGGTATATCTAGTTGGAATAGATATGTTCTGGATACTCTCACAGGGGATAATTTTCTAGGTACTCCTGCTTTGGAAGCATGCAATTTAATTGAAAGTTTAGTAGGAGTACCACCTATTAATATCGTTAAAACTGAAATCACTTTGGAAGAAGTTATAAAAAATTGAGTTCCCTAGAGAAAAGTTTGCCAAATCTCCTTGATAACACTAGCCAAGTTAATGAATCAATAGAAAGTATCAATAAAAGAATCACTATTTTAGAGGCTAGCATTATCCGTGATAAAAATCTTAAAATTGGTAAACTGGAAGAGGCTATGGAAACTCTAAGTTCAACTTTTTCTTCCCCTAAGTTTAAAACAGAGAAATCTTTTGTAGGAAAAGAGCAAAAATTTGCGTATGTTCCAAAGGTGCCTATACCAAAACCCCTTAATGTGCTTAAAATTGATAAAACTTTTAGTGCGACTAAGAGTGATCTACATGTTGAATCATCTTCATCTAAGTCACCTATTGAGAAAAGCCCTGTTTTGAAGGAATTAATTGATGTTGATGCTTCTTTATTCCAAAATACTTGATTCTTGCTTTCTATGCCTAGCTGAAAGGCGTTAAAGAAAAGCACTCTTGGGAGATAACCCAATTTTTATTTAAAGTTTTTATTTTGTTGAGTCTTAGAAGTTATTGCCTCTGTAATAACCTCTTCTTATCCTTTTTATTTAGTTTTTGTGTCAAGAATAGCCTCTAATGAGAGGGAAATAAGATTTGGGGAAGTTGTTGTCCCGAAACAGATTTATTTGCTTCACTGTAAAAAATCATGAAAAATTCCAGAACGTTGGGTTGAGTTGAAATTTTTTGAGCACATGCCCCTAGTATTTGCCTAACTTTATTTAGTTTTGCACTTTTCGATTTAATCAACTGAAGATTTTCGAAAAAATTGGTATTTACCTGCATGTCTGTTTTGACATATTTCTGCCATTATTTGCACTTGCCTCTGAATCAATTTATTTTTGAGTTCTTTTGATCACTTGAGCTTCTAAAGGGAGTTGCTACAGTATCTTATGTTTTAATGTATGATTTACTTTAGTTGAAACTGAACCCAAAGGTTTATTATCTTGCATACACTAATGTTGCTAATAAAGATTATGTGAAGTTCTGTATGAAGGAAGTTTTCAAGTGTAGGGAGAGAATGATGTGATGAGATGAAGTATGGACAAAATCTCAAGCTTGGGTATGCCACCCGTGTCACCCCAAGAAATATTCAAGAAGTATAAGTGTCAAAGCTTGGGGATGCCCAAGGCATCCCCTTCATCAATAAAAATCTCAGGTCTTCTTTTAAGACATTATATTTTAATTGCTTCATGCACTATGTGTTGTTCTTGAAGCGTCTTTGTTTTTGTTTTTAATTTTAGTTTACTTTGTTTGCTGCAATAAGTTGGTTGGATTCCAGCACACTTATTTTGAAGAAGTCACACCCCGTTTTTCATTGCCTAGAACACTCTAGTTTTCACTCTTATTGTTCTGTGAGTGCTCTCTTTTGCTAGCACTGCGTTTAGCTTTAGTTTTATTTTTCTTTTTGCTTGGAACTTTTTAGTTCTTATTTGTTGTTAGGTGATACAAGCTCTCTAGTATTTATTGATTATTATCTTTGTGAGTTGTTTCAAATAAGTCGATTGGTGTTGGAAAAGAGTAGAAAGCTTCATGCTTATGGTGGTACAACAAGAAGCTTGTTTTGACTGTGACTTAGGCTTTATCATGTCATATTAGATGTTTCTTTAACCATATTCTTAGTGATTATTGTTGTATCATGACTTGTTTCAAACAATTGAGATTGTTTAATGTGCCATGAAAGAATCATGCGTTGTTTTAGCATACAAAATCATAATATTGTGGTATTCTCCTTTGATGATTTATTTGGGTTGACTTGGCACATGCTTACACCATGTTATGACTATGAACCAGTCACCTTAGCCTCTATGATCATTTAGTTTTTGACTTGTGATATCACTTTATGCTTTGATTAATAATGTTTTGTCGCTCTACATGATTATGGCCATTATTGCTCTCTTAGTTGGTCGCTCCCAGTATTTTGCTAGCCTCCACATGTACTGAGTATGAGCTCTACTCGTGCATCCAACTCCCAAGAAACCAAGTTATTCCAAAGAGTCCGCTATAAACTCCTATGCATGGTGTGTTACACCATTCCAAGTATATTCATGTTTTTATCTATCTTTCAAATTAAATTTTTATTATGTGAAAATTAGTGATTAAAGCTCTCACGAACTTGAAGGCACATTTTATTTCTTACACTTAATAAACCTGAACCATTGTGACTATCTTATGATGCTTATATACTTGCAAATTGTAAGTTGGGAGTTAACAAAACCATGTTGTCATGGGGTACGCTTTCGACATTGCACTTATTTATTCAGTAGATATTATGTTCTTTTGTTTATGGATGTCGGCGGTGTGAAATAAGATGGGAGCTTGTAAGTCCATGGAGTTTGTATATGAAGATGAGCCACGTCTTCATGGACGGTGGCAGCGGCATCAACCTGATGTTCGCAAGTACTCTAGCAGCCATGCGGATCCCGTTGTGCCGCCTGGAACAGTCAGACACAACGTTCCACAGCATCGTCCTAGGAAAGGGCATATTCCCCCTGGGCAAAATATGGCTCGACGTCATCTTCGGCAAGTCGGACAACTTCCGATGCGAGCGGCTCGAATTCGAAGTGGTGGACTGGCCATCACAATACCACGCCATCCTCGGGCGTGTAGCATTCGCAAGGTTCTTGGCTGTCCCACATTACGCATACCTGCTACTCAAGATGCCAGGGCCCAGGGGCGTTATCACGGTCCACGGGAGCTTCACCCGATCGGACCACTGCGACAGGGACTTCAACAGAATCTCCCAGTCATTCGGCATGCAGGACAAGCTCGTAAGGCTCCGCGAGGTAACGGACAATGGGGCACCCCCAGTCGCACGACAAAACGCACCCGACATGTCCTTCGACTCCACCGTCAACACAAAGAAGGTGCAGGTCCACCCGACGGATGCCTCCAAGACGGCGCTGATCGCCAACGACATCAGCCCCGCATAGGAAAGCGCGCTCGTCGAATTCCTTCGTGAGCGCTGGGAAATCTTCGCCTGGTGTCCTGCGGACATGCCAGGAGTTCCCAGGGAATTCGCCGAGCACGCACTCAACGTTTTTCCAGACACCAAGCCCGTCAAGCAGTCCATCCGGAGACTGTCCGAGCCATGGGCCGAAGCCATCGGGATGGAAATCAACAGACTACTCGCTGCAGACTTCATCAGGGAGATCAAAGAAAGCGAGTGGCTCGCAAATACAGTGATGGTCCCCAAGAAGGACACGGACATCCTGCGGATGTGCGTAGACTTCACGTCGCTGAACAAGCACTGCCCAAAGGACCACTTCCCCCTTCCTCGGATCGATCAGATCATTAATTCGACTGCAGGATGCAAGAAACTCTCCTTCCTCGACGCCTACTCAGGCTACAACCAGATCCGACTCAAGGTCGAAGATCAAGAGAAAACGGCGTTTATTACACCGTTCGGAGTGTTCTGCTACAACATAATGCCCTTCAGGCTAAAGAATGCAGGCGCCACGTACCAGCGATGCATGCAGGCATGCCTTAAGGACCAGATCGGTCGCAACGTCCAAGTCTATGTCGACGACATAGTCATCAAAACCAGGGAGGCAAGAATGCTCATCGACGATCTCCGCGAGACGTTCCATAACCTCGACCGCTACAGGATCAAGCTCAATCCCGAAAAATGCGCCTTCGTCATCCCATCGGGTTAGCTGCTTGGGTACCTCATCTCCCAGCGAGGGATCGAGGCGAACCCGAAGAAAATCCGGGCCATCATGGCCATGGAGAAGCCGAAAAACCTCAAGGGTGTCCAGCAGCTCGCGGGACGAATAGCGGCATTGAGAAGGTTCATCAGCCGCATGGGCGAGAAGGCCCTGCCATTCTACCAACTGCTACGCAAGGAAGATAAATTCGAGTGGATACCTGAAGCAGACGACGCATTCGAAGACCTGAAGCGACTGCTCTCCACCTCGCCCGTCTTGGTTACGCCAAAGGAGCGCGAGCCCCTACTGCTGTACATAGCAGCCACACACCAGGTGGTAAGCACCGTGCTGGTGGTTGAGCGATCCGAAGAAGGCAAGACCCATGGGGTCCAACGCCCAATCTACTACCTTAGCGAGGTATTGACGCCAACAAAGCAGAGGTACCCTCACTACCAGAAACTTGCCTACGGCGTGTTCATGACGGCTCGATGTTGAGCCATTACTTCCAGGATCACCAGGTGATGGTCGTCAACGAGGCACCCCTGAACAGCATCCTGAATAACGCAGAGGCCACAGGACGCGTGGCCCTATGGGGCATCGAGCTGTCACCCCTAGACATCGTCTACGAGAAGCGACTCGCAATCAAGTCTCAGGTCCTCCCGAACTTCCTTGTACACTGGATGGAGCTGCAGCTGCCAGACACCCCAGACATGTGGCAATCATGGACGATGCACTTCGACGGCTCCAAGCGTGAAGCCGGAGCAGGAGCCGGGGTCATACTGACCTCCCCGCAGGGCGACAAGATGAAGTACGTCCTTCGGATGAAATTCCGGGCTTCCAACAACGAGGCCGAATACGAAGCCCTCATCCACGGCATGAGGATGGCAAAGATCTGCGGCGCAACGCGCCTGGTCATCTACGGTGACTCCAATCTCATCGTCCAGCAGACGATGAATGAGTACGACGCACACGCCGAAAACATGATCGCGTACCGCGCACTCTACAACGCACTCGAAGGAGAATTCGATGGCTGCGAGCTTCGGCACGTTGGAAGAGAAAGCAACGAGGAAGCCGACAGGCTCGCCAACATCGGCTCCACCTGCGCAAAGGTGCCACCAGGTGTGTTCCTCGAACAGATCTGCGTGCCATCCATCAAGCGGAAATTCCCCAAGGGATCACCCGAAGAAGCAGAACACTCGGGGGCTACGCTACCCGAAGGTCATGAAGGACCCGAAAAACTGGACACAGAGGTCGCCACGGTCAACCTGATGCAGGTCATGGCAGTCGAAGAAACTTGGACACGACCGTACCTCCAGTACTTGATAGACGGGGAACTACCTGATAGCCCGATAGATGCCTGGCACATATCTCGCCGGTCAAAAGCCTTCACCATCATCAATGGCGAGCTGTACAAGCGCAGCATTTCGGGTATACTACAAAGGTGCGTCACCATCGGTTACGGGAAAACCATACTTCAAGACATCAATGAGGGCATCTGCGGCCATCATGCAGGCAGTCGCTCCCTTGTCGCCAAAGCTCTACGAGCTGGATTCTACTGGCCAACGGCCATGAATGACGCAAAGGACATCGTCCGAAGATGCAAAGGGTGCCAAAGGTTCGCTGACAAACCACATGCACCCGGGTCAGAGTTCAGGCCCATACCACTGGCCTGGCCCTTCGCCCAATGGGGCCTCGACATGATCGGCAAACTGCCAAGGTCCTCGAAAGGGGGGCACGTCTACCTCCTGGTCGCAGTCGACAAATTCACCAAGTGAATAGAAGCCATGCCGGTAACTAACCAAAAGGGCAAGACTGCCGTCAAGTTCTTTGAATCCATTGTCTACAGGTTCGGCGTACCGCATAGCATCATCACCGACAATGGATCGAACTTCATCTCCAAAGAATTCCAAGACTTCTGCGAAGGCCTCGGAATCAACATCACATACGCCTCCGTGGCGCACCCGCAAACGAACGGGCTGGTGGAAAAGGCCAACGGCCTAATCGGCGCTGGCATCAAGAAGCGCCTCATGAGCCCACTTGAGCGACTCGCCGGAGCCTGGACGAGAGAGCTACCCTCCGTCCTATGGAGCTTGCGTACCACGCCAAATAGCTCCATCGGCTACATGCGGTTCTTCATGGTGCACGGAGCCGAAGCCGTGCTACCAGCCGAAGTACGCCACCAGGCCCCCCGGTTCGTCGCTTATAGCGAAGCCGAATCCACGGCTGCACTCGAAGACGCCTTCGACACACTCGACGAGGCACGATACATAGCAGCATCTCGATCAGCGGTGTACCAACAGAGTCTCCGCAACTACCACAGCCGACGGCTGCGCCCAAGGTCCTTCGTCGAAGGAGACCTCGTCTTGCGACTCAAACAAGAGCGACCGAAGAAATTCGAGTCACCATGGGAAGGACCCTACGTCATCACGGAAGTCATCCCAGGTGGCGCCTATCACCTCAAGCACGTGGAGTCTAGAGTCGCATACTCCAACCCATGGAACATCGCACACTTGCGACGATTCTACCCCTAGCTACCTACCCCTCTACTTTCAATAAGGCTACTCAGCCGAACAATGTACCTCCTCCATTACGATATAAATAAAGCTAAGTGTCTCGCCCCAAAAATTTAATTTTTTCTATCCGCACTTTTACTTCATGCTACGAATGCACTCGGGGGCTCCCCCCACCTCACGATTTCGTCGACTGAGGATAACACATGTACGCCTGAGTAGCTGACAACGTCAGGCTAACGAAAAGGACACGTATGCGAACAAAGCACTACGTGCTCAAACAACAACCAAACCTTTATAACAAAGGGAAAAACACGCCCAGTCAAATATATACAAATTTTACATTTATCTCTTTTACAGGCACTACCTATTCTGAAGAATAACCTGAGCACGCTGCTCAAATAGATCTACGATCTCTTCGGCATACTGCCCTATAGCTGCGTAATGCGGACGCATATCCCACACACCACCATCTGGTCGAGGGGGTGGTCCAGCCGCTACAACGGACAGATCTACATCAGGGCGATGCAGCCTCACAAGAGACAATGCAGCCTTCACTCCCGGGACGAGTTGATGCCGCACCAACTCCTTGACGTGATTCACTTTCCGAAACTTCGACAGAAGACCAGAAAGGGTTGTTGGCGCAGCATCCAACGGAAACATCACATGCAGAACCGACGTGAGCGAAGTCTGCACCTGACGAAGCACCCGCGATACTTGTCGTGGGAATGACCATGGCGGATGCTGCAATCGGCAGCGAGTAGGAGAACATGGGGCAAGGGCGACCAGCCATCTGCGGTGCGAGATGAGGGCGGAGACACAAGGATTTACCTAGGTTCGGCCCCCGGGAGGGTAAAGACCTACTCCTGCTAGATTGTATTATGGTGGAAGTACAATGGGGCGAGCTCGGCGGCTAGGCAGCGAGTCGCTTGGGTGGATGATGGAACATATCATCTACACGCCCTCTAGGAAGGTTTATATAGGCTCACCCCCCCTAGGGTTTACAGATCTCAACTGAATCAGTTAAGGTTTCAGCACTCGTTTAACCTAATCCGACTGGGCCTATCTACGCTTCTGGGCCTTCAGCTTCCAGTCGCTTAAGTCCATGCCAGGTCTTGATCCAGTCGCCGTTACCACAGGCCCACTCGCAGGTGCCTGGGCTAGTCGGAAACGTCCTGCTGGGTATACCCCGGTAGGCATATCCCCATCAATACTTGGTGAACGCGATCTTCCACTGTCACAAGGACCATAGCACGGTCACGATCCATCCAGAAGAACCCGCCGGCTTCCATGTCCTGTTGAGTCAAACAATTGACCCGAACAGCAACACGCTCCTTCTCCTCCCTTGGAGCAAGGTTAGCACCTGCAATACTTGCACAAAAGTAAGATGCAATGCCAGCAGGCGCATCCGAAGAAATAGGCAATAGCTCGAAGAAACTTACATTGAAGCTGCTCGGATAATCGAAGCAATTCCGCCATCAAGTACTCCTATCTGGCAGCACCGTGATCCGCCTTGGACTTCCAAACGTCGACATGGCCACGCACCCCAAGCAACTCTTTCTCGAGACTACGAACACGGTCTCAAAGAAACGCAAGCTGCGACGAATCATCCAAGGATGGCCGCAGCCGCGCGGCAGGCGAGGTGTCAACGGGATCAGCACCCGAAGGACCCTAGATCAGCAGAAAGGCAAAGATATGAACACGCAGACGAAGGAGCACATAACTCAACAAATTCATTAAGTGCATCAAAATCCACTACGCGGCACAAGGATTTGTTCATCAAAATAATTACAACAAAAGAGACTACAACTATCCTACAGCTACAGCGCCTAAGACGCGGCACCCTGAGTAGCCTCGGAGCCGGATTGCCTCGCCTTGGCTTCCCCCTGCTGCCGTAGCGTGTACTCGGCTAGCAGATCGATCAGCTTCGTCCCATAACGCTTACAGCGAGCAGAATAGGTAGCGAAGGATACCTCCGATCCATCAGCAGTCGTCGGCATCCGGGAAGTGATCTGGTGAAGCTCCAGCTCCGCTCCAGCCGCCAAAGCCATCGCCAGCCCGACGGATGCGTCGATACCCTTCTGCTTGCGTTTGTATGCCGCAGGTGCTTCGGCTGACAGTGCCTCCGCCAGAGCGTCAACATCATCAAGGGTCGCGCCCTTAGGGACAAGCTCCTTGTAGAAGCGCCCAAGGACCTCCTTGGCCTTGGCAAGCAAGCTGACGACGGTGCTACAGCGATCTTCGACCGCTACAGTAGCATCATCCAGAGCACTCCCGTGCTCCAGAGCACCGCGGTCAAACTCGATGCTCGCGGCATCTGAGACAATAAAGACGAGGAATGAACGAAAGCATCACAGAAGAAAGACAAGAAAACCAATAAATACGAAGGTGAAGATACTCACCCGAAACAGCCTTGGCATCCCCCATAAGCTTGCCAACCACTTCTCTTTCACGCGCAGCCGCAGCAGTGACAAGCTGCTCCTCGCGGTTTGTGGCCTTCCGCTGCAGGCGCTCCTTAGCCTCGGCCACAGTGGCCAGCTCCAGCTCGAGGCGCTCCTTCGCACCAATGGCGACCTCGGCCTTCTTCTCCGCTTGACCGAGGCCCTTTTTGAGAGCATCAATCTCACGAATGGAGGTGTTGTGCTCCTCTGCATTCAAAAAATACAAGCGTCAGATAACAGGACACAAGTACACAAAGAAGCAAACATCAAGGCATAACAGTACCTTGAAGCTGTTTGAGGCTGGCCTCCAGCACCAGGTGCTCCTGCACCAGTCGCCTGGCATCCTGCACAAAAGGCTGCAGGAAGACGACCTACTAGTCAGGAAAAGGACTCGGGGGCTATGCCCAACAGAAAGAACAGAAGCAAAATACACACACGAAAACGCTCGGGGGCTCCCCCGAGACTCGAAGGAAAAACAAAACAAGAAAACTCTCTTACAGATGCTCGGGGGCTCCCCCCGTGACAGGAGATAGAACTACTCACATGATCTGATGGCGACGCCGAAGGCCCGCTAGCAAAATTCTGAGGCGCAACCACATGAACCTCCTGCGGAGGAGGGTTCGGAGCAGCGCCCTTAGAGGTAGCCACCGTCTGAGGAGGAGGAGACGCAACTTTCGACTCCCCCATCATCTCCCGAGCACCATCGCTGGAGGAGTCGTTGGAAGAGTGCCTGCACAAGGACAAATTAGTACAAGTACAAAGTAAACAGTAAAGAAAACGCAGTGCAGAAGAAACTTACGAGTCAAGCTCGCTCAGGTTGAAGACAGGAGGGGTCCTTCGGACTCTCTTCTCCTCTTTCTTCTCTTCCTTCTTCTCTTCCTTCTTTTCTTCCTTCTTCCGCTTCGCTGGCGGGTGCGGCGCTACAGCCCGCACGGGAAGAGCAGGAATAGGAGAGGAAGAGCCTCCATGCCCATCACTGTGACGCTCAAGACACAGAGGGTTACTAGGAGTCGGAGGGGTCGAGGCATCTGAAGACTCGCTGGAGCTCCGTGATCGTTTGCGAGTGTGGTCCTCGCTCGACTCGTTGGCATCTTCAGCCAAAGACCACGCCGATGGCAGCTCGGACATGGAATCCACCACATCATTATCCGAAGCATCCGGATATACTTCGGGTAATGGAGGCGACATGCCCGGCACTTTGAAGCTCTGCACGAAGAAAAGAAAATTTGTTAGCAAACAAATGCAAAAACAATGCAGTCGACAATAGCGCTACGCGCACGGATCTACACCTGTGGAACAGGAAGCGAAGAAGAAAACGGAGGAGTCAGCGACTTCCCCGGGATATCCTCTCCAGCCTTGAACTTCAGCAGCGAACGAAGGGCCCTGTCGAGATCTCCCTGGGAAATTTCTCAGCCGAAACCCTCGTAGGATCACGGCGGCCAGCATAAAGGAACATCGGGTGCGCCCTAGCCTGGAGTGGCTGCACCCGACGCTCAAGAAAAGTACGGATGATATCCACACCGTTCACTTCCTTCTCCGGAATCAACTAGAGATCCTCCACTTGACGATAGAGAGCCTCTATCTCCGCCACCTCGCCATCCAAGATCTTGTTTTTCCAGGACCTTTTCGGCTCGATGTTTTGGGAGGGGTCGAAAGGAACAAGACCAAAATCCTGCCCAGGCACTACGGAGTCGCGGATATAAAACCATCGCCTCCGCCAGTACTGGACAGATTCGGACATGGAAAAAGAAAAGAAAAGCAGATTGGGCTTGAGGGATATGATGCAACCCCCAATGGGGTAAACACCATCCGAACCGGATTGCCTCTTCACGGAATAGAGTTTCCGGAAGAGGCCAAAGTGCGGCTCAATACCGAGCCAGCACTCGCAGAAAGTGGTAAAACAAGCAACGTGAAGAAGAGAATTGGAGGAAAGATGGTGCAATTGGACACCGTACAGAAAAAGCAGTCCACGAAGGAAGTCGTTGACTGGGAAGGAAAATCCGCGAATTACAAAGGCGAGGAACATAACCTGAAACCCAGCGGGGGGAGGGGGATTACCTTGTTGCCTGAGAGTTTGACGGCCTCCCTATCCTGCGGGATCAAGCCCCGCTCACAAAGCTTGCGGAGATCACTCTCCCGCGTCTCTGATCGGCGCCATCCACCGTCGGTGACACGGGTAGCGGCGGCACTCTTTTTCCCTCCAGCAGCGCTGGTACCAACCGTAGAAGAAGACTTCTTCGGCTTTCCCATCGCGGTACGGCGGTGCCGGCGGCGAGAGCGCAAGATTGAAGAAGGAAATGTGGAAGGATATTCCAGCGCGCAGCAAGAGCTCTCAGAGAACAAGGAAGCAGTGAAACGAGAATAGCTGCGGTGAAAACAAACTAAAGTTTTCCCCAATGATTATAAAGACGAAGACGATGCACGACAGCCGTCCATCGAGAAGACCTAACTCCAACGGCAGGATCTGGCCATACACGTGTCAGCATCGCAACGAACCGTCGCTAACACGCCGTACACTATGCGGGAAATCGAGGCGACGCCGTAATTATCTCCACGCCGCGCGTGACCAGTCAATTCAAGGTCAGACAGTGGGACCCATGTTCGTCCAGTCAAGTCATCTCTGGCGCAGCAGACGCTTGAGGTCATCGATCGTCAGCACTGACGTCATCAAAAGCTCCACTAGCAAAAGCTACAGTTTCTTCGGCTTCAAAGCTAAGAGTACTCACTCGAATCTACGATTCGACCAATTACTCGGGGGCTACTCCTATTAGGAGCTGGCCGTGCACCCGAAGAATGAACATCACGTTACAAAACCAAATTGTTTCTTCGAGTCCTACGTCGAGTTTACGACTCCACTACGGACTCGGGGGCTACTCCCATAGGGAAGATGGATTTAAGCATCCGAAAAAAATTGTGTCCTGCGGACCTGACACTGAACAACGGCTGAATTAAAGTCTCCGCTCGAGTCTACGACTCGAACAGACACTCGGGGGCTACTCCCATAGGGAGCGCTGGTCGCGCACCATATAAATCTTTGACTGCGATCTTTCGGATCAGTACACAAAAAACTTTTTCGGCAACTCTGCCCCAATTAACGCTAAGTGAGTATCAGTCTCCTTGGACACCCGAAACACCTCCGCGGTGACAAAATCCGGATGCTGTGTCTGCGACGCAAAGATAAGACCTACAGATATCATCTTATGGACTGGTAACGCACATGACTGCGCTCTGCTAGTATAAACCCGCGCCAACAGGCGCGATGAAAAATCCCGACGGACGCGTTGGGTACACCAATTAAATTCACTGGAATTCCACTCCTATAAGACCTCCGCGGCCTGAGTCGAATTACGCCAGCATATGTTCCGGGTTCGAGTCGAGGGACTCGAACCTGAAGAAGATCATGTTGTTTTGTCCTAAGACAGTTAACTGACCCTGATCCGTCGGGAGAGTCAGGAACATGCATCAACAATCCCTACACATTCTCTTGAAAGACAGAGTTACACCCGAAGGATTGAAGAGTCCTCAGCCGAATCTATGATTCGACTGAACACTCGGGGGCTAATGACATGGTTATACCCCGCAGGTACACGATCTCAGCATACCTGGTCCAGCCCGAGGTAGGCCCACGGCAAATATACGCCGGCCCATGATGATTTTCGGGTGGCCAAGGCCCATGACGCCTTCGGATCCTTGGAGAACAAGACTAGAGTAGATAGAAAATTCAAAGGGGTAAACCCTAGAACCTGTAACCGACTAGGTCTATGCCCGGGACCTGCCTAAGTCTATATAAAGGCCAGGAGGGTACGACCTAGATCTCTCGCTCTCATACTTCCGCATACACACCTCCATGCCAGATTGCATCTGCGCACCCCTGTAATCATCGATTCCGCCATAATCAAGAGCAGACAAGCAGGAGTAGGATTTTCCCTCCGGGGGCCTGAACCTGGGTAAACTTCGTGTCCCCGTGTTGCTTGTTTGCTAACCGTTTCACGATCTCCAGCATCCCCATCTTCTCCAAAACCCAAGTCCATAACAATGGGCATTGACGAGTCGAAACCTCGTCAGCTAGCCTAATCCATGCCTAATCATGGTGGAAACTTGCAGCAAAACCATAGTGGCATTCTATGAAGCATCCTCAATAAAAAACTATGCAAATAGTAAATAAAAAGATTGTTGAGATGCCCAATGTCTGTTGCCTTGTCATTTTGATATGGGATAGCTCATGTGTCATGGGGCAAGGGGTACCCCATTGGTGGTTCTCTATGATACACATATACTTACAATTACAAGAACTTGCCTGTGACCAAAGTTGAGTAGCATGAGGTCTCGGTACTCGTAATCGAGGGGCATGAGATTTTCAACTTGTGATTTGTCAAGCATATACCTCATATTTTCCTCACTTTAACCTTAATCACTTCAAGATGCTTATGATAGGGGCAATGAGATCTTAAATCTAGTAAGTACCATAATTTTTGGAAGCTTTATAAAAAATTGAATCCCTACTTCCCTCTGTGAAGGTCATTTATTTTACTTTTATGTTGAGTCTTCATCTTCTATCTTTATGCACCAGTTAAGAGAGCATAGTTGTCATTCTGAGTTCAATGTGCACTGTATCAAAACTTGTTGATTGATTCATAATTATGGTATTGCTTGTTCTTAAATTATTTGTATCTAGTCACCCTTATGAACTTTGAAGGTGTCCTATGCATTTATGTTTTGCTATTTCATGAAGGACAAGCTGAATACCACTCTTGCTATGTTTTCTATATGTGAAACAAACAAATGTCTTTCAAAGCATTATCCATGATCTTTTGTTTGTGTTTCCTTTCATGTTGCAACATAGTTGCTATGTCTTATTTTTAGAAAATATCTTTCATGCTTATGTTAGAGTACTTTGATCCTAGCTATCAATGCTTTACAATACTTTGATCAAGATTGTGATGGTGCATGTCACCTCAAAAATTATTCTTTTTATCACTTACCTACTCAAGGACGAGCAGGAGTTAAGATTGGGGATGCTTGATACGATGCAAACGTATCTATATTTTTTGATGCTCCATGCTTTTTTAGCACTGATTATATTATGTTATCTACACTTTGTGCCATTTTATGCATTTTCTAGAACTAACATATTAACAAGATGCCACAATGCCAGTTTCCTGTTTTCTGTTGTTTTTGGTTTCAAAAAAGCTAGTAAAATAATATTCTCAAAATTGGACAAAACAAAAGCCAAAGTTCCTATTTTTTCCGACACGACACGGAGTCCGAAGGAGAGACGAAGAGGCGCCACGAGGCGGCCACACCATAGGGTCGTGCGGGTCCACCCAAGGTCGCGTCTGTCCATGGTGTGGGCCCCTCGGGTGTCCACCGACCTTGCCCCTTCGCCTATATATCCCTCCTGAGATGAAAACCCTAAGCACCCGATCAGAATTTCACGAAAAATTCTATAGCCGCCGCCATCTCCATCCCTAGATCAAGAGGGATCCGAAGCTCTTCCGGGCACCTTGTCGGAGAGGGGAGATCATTCCAGAGGCCTTCTTCATCACCATGCCAGCCTTCGGAGTGATGTGTGACTAGTTCATCCTTGGACTACGGGTCCATGCAGTAGCTATATGGTTGTTTCTCCTATTTTGTGCCACCATGTTTAGATCTTGTGAGCTACTATCATGATCAAGATCATCTAATTGTAATTCTACATGTTGTATTTGCGGGGATCCGATGGATATTGAGTATTATGTCAGATTGATTATTGTTCTATCATGTCTATGTTATTTGTGATCTTGCATGCTCTCCGTCAGAGGCGGAGCCAGGATTGAAGCATGAGGGGTGCGAAGAAATTTTTGGGTCGTATAAAAGAGAAAAATCAAAATAGATTAAGGCCTAGTTTGACAACAAAGTTTTTCTAAAACTGAAGTATATTAATACCATATAATTTTAGTGCCAAGCAAAGCAATACTTCAATTTTTCCCTTTTCTCAGTTTTAGAAAAAAGAGGTTCTAACCTCTTTCTCAAATATTTAAAAACGATAGTTTTGAAGAATACTTCAGTTTTAAAACCATACTATTTGTTGGATCCAAACACCTTAAAGTATTTAATACTTTAGTTTTTTCAAAAACCAAAGTATTTCTTTAATACTTTAAAACTACTTTGGGTGGCAAACAGGGCCTAAGTCTGATTTATAGTTGATGTCTCCCCCTTCCTGTGGCATAACAAAACAATTCTTAGCATGTGTCTATGGCATAAGACTTTCTATCTTGTTTAGTTAATTTCATCCTTATGAAACCATCTCTGTCTCTCCTCTCACATAATAACAAGAGACTAAAGTTGCGCAAATTTTGAACAATACAAGAGAATAATTTAGGAGTATTAGCAAAATAAAAATAAAGAACAAAATATCTAATGAGTAAATTAGTTCATTGCTTTGTTTTGAACAACAAGAAACCTAACATACCTATAAAAAATAAATTCTTGAATAATACATAGGATAAGAATTCCAAAAGTAAAAAAAGAAATGAAATACATAGGATAAGAATTAGCGACCAGCGATACCTGCGTATTGATATACCTTAAATTTAGCATGTATATTTAATCAGTTATAAATCCGGCAATGAACTTAATGCCACAACCACTTTTTTCTTGTCGGCACCACAACAGAATAACAAGAGATAAACGCCATGACTAGCACCGTTAGCACAACGTCACCGTAGCCTATTGAACGTGTCCTAGAGCCCGATGTCTGACGTAGCGGCAACATGCGCATAATTGATCGGCAACATGAAGGGATATGCTTTAGAAGTAAAAATATTACCTAACGGATCAGTGTTTCTGAGACGACATATGGCGCTAGGTCGTGGGAAGAGAGGTGCTTCCACGATGGCCTAGTCATGGGATTTTGTTTGGGCTTTGATGCGTACATCATTTTATAGATGCACGGTTAAAAGCAATTCAAGAACATAGATACAGCATGCACTAATTTGTTGAGGGGGGCGAACCATTAGGGGGGTCTAGACCCTGCTCGCCCCCCCCCCCCCCCTCCCGTATCCGCCCCTGCTCTCTGTTGCTAGTAGTTACTTTGCCCAAGTATTTGTTTGTGACTTTAAAAGGGAGTATTTATGATCGATAGTAGGTTCATGCCTCTAGTAATTTAGGAGAGTGACAGAAACTTCTAAGATTGTAGATGTGTTGTTGCTATTAGGGAGAAAACAACAATCATTTGTCCAATGGCAATTGTATTGTTTACTTTACACACTTTGTTTAATGCAATTATCCGTTGCTTGCAACTTAATATCCGAGGGTTGTTCGGATGATATCCCGGAGGTGGATTATTAGTCATAGATGCAGTTGGATTACGGTCTATGTATCATGTTATAATGCCCAAATGAATCTCATAGTGATCATCATGTCATGTACATGCATTGTTATGCATTCTCTATTTGTCAGTTGCCCCGCTGTAATTTGTTCACCCAGCATGTTATTTATCTTATAGAGAAAACACCTCTAGTGAATTGTGGACCCCGGTCCATTTCTTCCCATTGATATTCCATCTGCTGTTTACTCTTTACTTTTTGCAATTACTACAAGTAATTACTATCTTTCACACTATACGTTTAATCCTTCGTTTTCAGCAAAACAAGTGAGCTTGATAACCTCATTGATAAGTTGGGGCAAAGTATTTTGGTTGTGTTGTGTGTAGATTCCACGTTTCTAGCAACACCTTCGGAAGTTGTTTCTTTCTTCTACTGGTTCGATAACCTTGGTTCTATAACTGAGGAAAAACTTGCTGATGTGTTCATCATACCTTGCTCTTAGGGTTCCCAACAGGCTTACATCAACTGAGCCACCATCATCGTGTTCCATGATGTCTTGTGTGGAATTTGTGACGGTTTTCGCACGGTTTTCTATTAAGTTTTTTGGAGAAATTCTCGCTTCTTTTCAATCGATGGAAATGAGAGGTATTTACCTTGTTTAATTCCTTTTACCGAAAAAAAAATGTTGTTTCAAATTATATATTTTCACTCTTGGTTTGGTCCCCCCCCCCTCCCCCTCCCCATTTTTTCAAACTTTGACAAACAAAAACTCGATATCGATTGTTAGAAGACCGTACGAACCCACCCAAGTCCATATGGTCCTGTTAGACGTATACTCACCATATACGTATACTTATGTGTTTGTGAAAGACGAAAATCGAGCGTTATATAACAGCAACAAACAAATTTAAAATATGACATGCAAAGATATAGATCACGATAATAGAAGGTGGGACCGGTCGACCGGAACATGGATTATATCCAATTCGGCCGAGTATACATATACGAAGATATACGTGGTCTCGATATGGGTTTCAACGGGTAAAAAATAAAACCGGCCTAAGCAGCTTAAGTTTAAAGGGGAGGGGACCAAAGCACACTCATATACTTTTTATATGTGTACCTTGAGTGATGAAGGAAAGTGGAAACACGAAATGGCTTATGGGACTTAAATTAGACCTGCTTCTGTGCTTCAGCTTAAGAAGTCAATAACATCAAATTGTTTAAACCAAAATGGGGGCGGGGGTGTGGATTCTCTTTGTTCTTATCCTTACCGTCGCGCCAAGCCAGGCATCACCTAGACCTAAATCATGTCCCAATGACTAGTAAATCGGGTCGAACCTTCACTTTTGTTCTTCATAGTAAACCTTCCCACAAAAACGGGAGAAAATACCAACTCTGACACCTTTACTTAGGAAGTTTTATAACTACGGTGGAATTGAATTTCGATGAAATGTCCTCAAGAACAAATCAAACACTACACATATCTCGCATTCGCATGGTGGTCTAGGCAGTCATTGAAATTTAAATCGATGCCTTTCGGACTGAATCTGGGGAGAGATTGTGTCAAACCAAACCGTTGGATTGCTCCTTCATATTTATTCTTTGCTTTTCCAATTATGATTTGTGCACGGTGAGAAATAGGATAACGACATTTGATATGTAATCAGATGTGGGGTCGATTCCCCTAAAAAAAGATGTGGTGTTGATGCATCAGTAGCACGTGGGCACACGAGCATAAGGGCATCTCCACTCGGCTACTCAAGACGCAGATCCGGACGCCGAAATTTTGTTCGGACGCAGTAAATCGGCTCAGTCGCGTACCAACGGACATGTTTTCGGTCGGATTTAGTTCAACTTTAATCCGGACTACCCAGGCCGAACCCAGGTTCCCGGATACGCCCTGGGAACGCCGGACGCAGCGAATTGGCCGAGTGGACCAGACTGTCAGCGATAGAAGCTGAGTCATCCTCATCATTTCCATTGTTTCCCTTTTTCCGTCCTCGCGGATACACCCCTCCCGCCCTCGCCGCCGAACTCGTCCTACAAAAGGTGTACATCTCGTCGCCTCCCTTCACAGCGTCTCACACCGCTCCCAACTCCGGCGAACTCCGGACGCCCGCCGAAAAGCCATGGCCGGCCGACGCACGATGCAGCCGTGGGAAGCGCGTCTGCTCCACGAGGCGGGTTATGCGGCGCCGCCGGACACTCGTGTCCACTTCGCTTGGCAACTCAGCGCCGGTGGGATTCCTGTTTCGCCGGTGCCAGCCGACGAGGACCTCGCCGGAGAGATCCAGGCGGCGATAGCCGCCATGCAAGACCCGGATCTCGCCGAGGATCCTGGCAACATGGTCTTCTGGAGGCAGTTCTTCGCCGACAGGCGCCTCGAGGAACTCGCCCGACACGACGGACCGCCGGGCTCGCCGCCGCCGCGTCACAATGTGGCTTTTCGCCGCCGCTGGTGGAGCATTCAGGGCGAACTCTCGCCGGCGTCATGGAGCACATCCAGGCCGGCAACCACCCCCGCCTCGGTCTGTAGGTACGGCGTCCGGTGTCGACCACGGCGGCGGCGGTCTTTTCCTAGTTATTAAATTTGATGTAATATGTGCGTGCTTGTCCTAGTTAATGAAATCCGCCTATATTCGCCCATATTTCGTCGAGTTTAACTGAATTTCGCCGAACCTAGAAACTCATTCTGGTTACGTGAGTGAGAATCTCGGCGTACTCAGGCTGAAAACGTGTTTCGTCCGGCCAAAAAAAAAGTCCGGATTTTAGCCTGGGTTCGTCCAACAAGTGGAGATGCTCTAACACATGCATAAGTTCATGTGCTCCCTCTGTTTAAAAATAGATATCACGGATCTGTTAAAATTTACATGCATCTAAAATACTATTTAATATATAGATTCAATTAAATTTTGTAAAACTTGTGATATCTATTTTGAGAGGGAGGGAGTAGAAAATATGTACAACCTTCTCGTTTAATTTGAATTTTTATAGTTTAATCATGTATAATACTCTCTTCATCTAAAAATAACTGACTTGGATTTGAATAGATTCAATGTATCTAGACACATTTTACTGTATAGAAACGTTTGAATTTAGACAATTTCAAACTATTTATTTCTAAACGAAGGAGCATCACATATACCATTTGCCTGCTTCGCGCTACTATGTACATCTTCGATTACCTTGTATCATGGCCGATATTTGCATACGACGAGCTTTGTCGCTTCTACACTAATTATCGTGATGGAGTCTATGTACACTAAACGGTTTTGATAACTACGTATTTTCTTCGGCATTTTGACCCTCACTCAAAATAAAAGATTTACTGATGACGGGTTGTTTGTAAGGAGGCATGACAATACCTGACATGCCTTGTGCACGTTAGCCGTGCCGAGTCCCCAAGGAACGCACCATGATCAAGTGATTAACGCACTAACGCTACATCAGCGTCACCGAGCAAATGTTACTTTTGCAAAGCAAAATATGTTCAGTAAAGTTGTTTTATTTGAAAGACACGGAGAAGACGAGAAGGAATATCATATGGCCATGTGAATGGAACCGTCCTCTATAATTAGCTTATACTCCTTCACATGGTTACCTAAAGCTGACTGTGGTTACCTAAAAGGAATAAACCACAGCCACATATAGAGCGGTGTCTAGAAGACGAGAAGGAGTATCCACTAAAAAGAACAAAGCGCTCTATATGTGGTTGTGGTTACCTAAAGTTGGAGACCGGCTCAATAGGGCTAATCGATTACTCACACATCTAATATGGTTCTAGACACCGACAACAAAGGTATAGTATGTTAAATGGGGTCACCTACATCTCACTTCTAGTTTATTTTAAATTTTATATTTTATCTGGTCCATATTAATATTTTAATTTTGTCTAGATACGAATATATCTATTTTAAATATTTAACTAGATTCATACGAATCTAGACAAAGTTGGAAAATTAATATAGACAAGAGGAAGTAGTGCAAAATTTTGTCAAAATTTTACACCAAAAATCTTAAAATAAATAAATCTCAAAATAAATTAGAAATGGGATTTAGATGACATCCTACTTGATACCCTACAGAGATATGATTCTGTTATCCTAGTGAACAACACAAGAAAAGGGAAGCTTTGGTTTAGCGACAGATTCGTTAGCTTGTGGCTTAAACGAACAAGAATACTTCCAGTAGAATATTCATCTTATATCCACCGATAACCATCGGTTGATGATGATGACAGGCAATGCGATTTCTTTAAGGCAGAGCATTCCGCAATGATAAAATATCAGTTTTCGCATATTTTGTTAAAACTACTTCCGTTTTAAAATATAAGGTGTTTTAGTTTTGTGATGTAAATGTATCTGGACTGTTTTAGTATATAGGTTCACTCAACTTTAGGAAAATCTATACATTAAAAGAAGTTTAGATTTATTTTCTTTATAAATCTAAAACATCTTATATTTAAAACGTAAGGAGTAGCTGATAAAAAACTGAGGGACCAAAGCTTATTTGTCAGTCAAAATCAGACATCAGCTGCTCTGATCCTCTGACCACAATGGAGCCTGGAAAGAGCGAGACCACGAATAGTGCAAAAATGCGGTGGTTCGACTGGGCCGTGTGGACTGCAGAAACAAATAAGTTGGGCCGAATTTTGATTAGCACTGAGCATGGAACACAGCATTACAGAATGAATTTCTCCAGGTTTTCAGCCATCCCATGGAAAAAATCGACACAATATCACTGTCAGAAATCGCAGTTGTAACACGCTCTTTCCAGGCTCCATTCTGCAAGAAAAGGGCGTACTCCAAGATTCAGCGTTTTATTGCAGAAAAGGAGTACATTGCAATATCTACCAGACAATGGCTAACAGTATGTAAACAGAGGCATCTCGTACATATCATAGCCAAAACAAACCAACAGCCGCAACACTAGATTCACAACTTAGTAACACAACTGCATCAAGCGCTCCGAGACTTCAGATATAGCAAAACTCATTCGACCAAGCCAGCAGGGTTCTTCACTCGCTCGGCACCATGAAATTAACCATGGAGTGTCCAAAAGCAAAGTAACAAAAATACCAACCACACTAAGAATCTGAAGAAGAAAACATGCTGAGGAGCCATGGTATTTCCCAGGATCGAAACTAACTTTCAATTGCAGGCAAGGAAAGTACAGGAGTTACAACTAAAGTTGGATCTCAGACACTACAGAAACCACCATAGCCACCACTAGATTCACGACAGATTTCCCGGTCTATAAACAGGGAAGTAAAAGCAACACAACGAGAAGAAACAGCAGCAGGATCAGCCGGCGTCGCTGGTGGTTCAGCCGCCGAAGCCGTAGAGGGTGCGGCCCTGGCGCTTGAGGGCGTACACGACGTCCATGGCGGTGACGGTCTTGCGGCGGGCGTGCTCGGTGTAGGTGACGGCGTCGCGGATGACGTTCTCGAGGAAGATCTTGAGCACGCCGCGGGTCTCCTCGTAGATGAGGCCGGAGATGCGCTTCACGCCGCCCCTCCTCGCCAGCCTCCGGATCGCCGGCTTGGTGATCCCCTGGATGTTGTCGCGGAGCACCTTGCGGTGGCGCTTCGCGCCGCCCTTGCCCAGCCCCTTGCCTCCCTTGCCACGCCCAGACATCGTCGGAGATTGGAAGAACACGAGAGGATTTGGAATTGATGTGGAGTTTGGTGGGTGATGACATCCGGGTATGGGGTGGGATTTTATACTAGGAGGGAGTGGTGGATTTGGGAGGGGAACGGAAAATTTTGGGTTGCAATTTGAGCGGGCGGATTTCGTTTTCGAGGGATGGTGGCTGGGTGCCGATCCGTGGGAGCAGGATTGGTAGTCGTTCGATTTGATCTGGATGCTGGCAGAATCAAAACTGCCTTGGGAGCGGATCGCTGACGTGGCTACAGTTGTTTGGAGTATCGGATGTCCAACGAAAGAATGTGGGCTGTTTGAGAGCATGATTAGAAGAGTCGGCAGCGGGCTCTGTCGTGTCATCTAAAGTCTTTATAAAAGCCGACGTATATAATAGATTGACCATAGATTAGCTATTACCTTCGTTTTACCATTAAATGCTTGAGCGTGAGAGAGGCAAATAATTGGTGGAGAGTGTTAGGATTTAATTAAATAAGTTATTTAAAGAAATAATCCTTTCCGTTGTATCTATGTCGGTTTGACTTCTCTCGTACCCCTCGTGCCCTCGTGAACGGACGCATCTCTTCAATGCAATCCTTTCCCTTGTATAAATATGTTAAACATCGATGGAATAAAAGATGGTTGGAATCATTTGCATTCTATACTTCACACGTTATAGGCACTTTGTCTCTACCGGAAGAACAAGAAGTGAACTCCGGCGATCGCCGGAAGAAGAAGAACAGAGGAGAAGAAAAGGTGAGCAATGCCCACTGCTGGCCTGGATCCTTTGCCGGACCGGTAGCACCGAACTTGTACGCCTACGCCACCGCCATGCCCACTACATGGCTGGGCTTGCCCGCGCCTTGCAGCGCTCGCGACGCCTATCAAGCAGGAGGCTGGACTTGCGGCGCCCGCGGCACCCGTCGAGGAGGAGGCCGAGTCCGGGGAGCCCATGGCGTCCGCGGCGCCCTCGTCATCGGGGTCTCCAGGCCTGCTCCGTCGAGCGCCGGCCTCAGACGGCGCCTCCTCGCGACGACAGTCGCACTTGGGGAACGGGATCTTCGATGGCCACCCCAATGGAGTGGCACCTGGGACGCAGCTTCCCAGCGGACCTTCGTCGGAGGAAGAGGAAGGCGCGTTGGGACCCTCCGCTGCTCGCCGTTGAGAAAACGGTGGACATGACGGGCAGACGTGGTGGAGTAGAGGAGGGCCGCCGC
The DNA here is from genome assembly GCA_916181665.1 of Avena sativa. Lineage (NCBI taxonomy): Eukaryota > Viridiplantae > Streptophyta > Magnoliopsida > Poales > Poaceae > Avena > Avena sativa. The sequence goes on along the minus strand of OV702284.1, from coordinate 251,859,562 downwards.
GGATTGGCGAGCGGTTTCTCTCAAGGACGAGAAAACACGAAACAATTCTGTCTCGCTCACTACCTTATCCCCTCGTCGAGCAGTTTCCAGCATCTTCACGAGTTGGACAGGCTGGCCATCGTTGGTCACGTTCGTGACTCGTGAGCGATCATGTCCGTGAAAAAAAAAGTAGAATGGAATGAGTGGATGAGCCAACGTACTGGGCAGTGTATATTCGGCCCAGTGCACACCAAAAATTCTTTTCTCTTTTCTGATTAGCTTTTTAGCTTTAGTTTTTGTATATATGTGTATGCTAGTATTTTCTAGCGCTGACTATGTCTGCACATTATAATTTCAACGTTAGACTGTTTGCAATTTTTTAATTGCTCTATGTTGACTATGTTTGATAAAATAATATGACAAATTTTAAATTTGCGCACAACTTATGAATTGGTTAAATATCAATGAATTACTTTATACACAACTGTGAGGTCTACGCCACCAAGTTGGCGACTACCTTCAATGTGTTTTATTAAACACAAGGTTATGTGAAGTACCATAAGAGGTCGGTCTACACTACTTTGTAGTGATTACCTTGTGTTTAAAGCAAAAAATAAAAGTACACATGTAAGTGAGATCTACACTACTTGGTAGTGACTATCTCCATATGTCCTACAAATATGATCTACACCATATATGGTGATTATCTATTTGTAGAATGTCATATAATGGGTCGAATAGGCTTTTCCTAGACCTTTAAGTGGATCAAGCATGATATTTTACACACAATTAATTTACTTGTTGGTAAATTAATGGGCATGATATTTTTCATGCAGACTATGGATAACATATCCAAGAAAGAATTTGCTGAACTTGCACTTGATGGCGGAAACTATCTGACCTGGGCAATGGATGTCAAGATTAACTTGTCATCCAAGAATTTGATCAGCACTATAACCACACCTGCTCAAGGTGCTCCTGCTATACCAGAACCGGCAAAGTATGTTGCTTTACACTTTATTCGACATCACCTTGATTCCGCTATGAAAGATGAGTACATGATGGAGAAAAATCCTCTATCGTTATGGGACTCCTTAAAGGAGCGCTATGATCAACAGACATCGGTGATGTTGCCTGAAGCACAAAGGCAATGGGCACTAATCCGCTTCCAGGATTTTAAGTCCGTTGCGGCATACAACTCCGCCGTGCATCAAATCAACTCAAAGTTGAGATTCTGCAATAGTGCAGTTACGGATGCGGATCTCATTGAGAAGACGCTCTCTACTTTCCATCCTAATATGAGGCTGATTGTTGAACAACATCGTAACTAAAAGTATAGGAAGCGTTCTGAATTGATATATGCACTTCTTCAGGCAGAAAAGCACAATGAAATTCTTGATAAGAATAACCTTTCCCGTCCAACGGGAACATTGCCGCTGCCTGAAGCACATTTCAATTCTTACAATGCTCAAAACTTCCGTGGTTCAAAGAAGAACCGTATGAGGTTTAAGGGAAAGTGGAAATGCAATGAGAATCATAATAGCCATGGAGTCCAAAAGGGCAAGAATCATTTCAAGAGAAATGATAGGGGTAACAATTCTCAAGGTTGTTATCGATGTGGTTGTAACACTCATATTGCAAAGAAGTGTACAACTTCTAAGCATTTGGTGTCGTTGTATCAACAATCAATCAAAGGCAAGAAGGCCCAACGGCACCAGTATGAAGATCACTTCACTGGACCGATGGTCGAGAGTTCCCAAGGTGTTCAACAGAACAGTGTTCAAAAGAACATGGAGAACCATGATCAGCCTCAGCAAAAGGAAGGACCAACACTTCATGCTGAAGACATGCTAGTGGATTTCACTTATACAAGTGACATATATGGAGATCAACTTTAAACTCCATGTAGTGTCATAAGTATTGTGATGATGTCCTTACATGTATTGTGTGTTGTAAAATATTTGTGTCATAAGACATATGGTATTGTAATAATTATGTAGTCGAACATAATGTATTGTAATACGTGAGCAGACATACATAGTATGTATTGTATGTGTATATTCTATATGAGTTTGGATAAAATACTAAATTTTATTTTTTTTACTCTATATAAATCTTCTGAAAATTCAATGGAGGAGGAAATTTGTTTAGCGGACAGTGGTGCCTCTAACACAATATTACGGGAGGTTAAATACTTCCAAACTCTGAAAAAGAGTAAGGGAAGTGTCATGACTATCGGTGGCCGCGACACCGTTATTGTTGGTTCTGGTCAGGCCACATTTACACTCCCAAATGGTACGAAGCTTATGATCCAGGAGGCATTATTGTATCCGGATTCAACTCGTACATTGCTGAGTTTTAAGGACATCCGGAGTAATGGCTACCACATCAAAACTCATGAATATGGTGAGGTTGAAAGCCTACTCATAACTCAGAAAAAGGGTTCTGAAAGGAAGACCCTTGAGAAACTTTCTGCTCTATCTTCTGGATTATATTATACATACATAAAGCCAGAGCCACATTTGGCGTATAAAATAATTTTCCAAAATCTTGATAAATTTAAGATGGCATGATCGCCTGGGTCATCCTGGTGTTGGGATGATGAGGAAAATTATTGATGGTTCTATTGGACACAACATAACGGTTGCTAGTTTCCCTCAATCTTTGGATTTTGTTTGCACTGCATGTGCAACTGGGAAATTAATAACTAGACCCTCATACCTGAAGGTCAAGAATGAACCACTAAATTTTCTTGAGTGCATTCAAGGATATATATGTGGTCCAATTCAACCGTTATCGGGACCATTCAGATATTTTATGGTACTCATTGATGCATCTACAAGATGGTCAAATGTGTGTCTCATATCGACAAGGAACCATGCATTTGCAAAGCTGATTACTCAAATTATAAAATTGAGAGCTAATCATCCTGAACATAGGATAAAATCCATCAGAATGCATAATGCTGCTGAATTTAGTTCATGAGCATTCAATGATTACTGCTTAGCTTTGGGAATAACTGTGGAGCATTCTGTACCGTATGTAGACACACAAAATGGTCTTGCAGAATCACTTATCAAGAGGATCAAGTTGATAGCAAGACCGCTCCTACAGAATTGTAATCTCCCAACTTCATGTTGGGGACATGCGGTGTTACATGCCACGGAATTGATACAAATTCGACCAACTGCATACCATATGGCCTCCCCGTTGCAGTTAGTACGTGGAAATCAACCAAGTATTTCCCACCTTCGAAGATTCGGTTGCGCTGTGTACGTTCCGATATCACCACCTCAGCGTACATCGATGGGTCCATATAGAAAGATGGGTATTTATGTGGGGTACACTTCTCCGTCGATTATAAAGTACCTGGAGCCTCTAACAGGGGATCTCTTCATAGCCCGGTACGCTGATTGCATCTTCGATGAGGATAATTTTTCGGCATTAGAGGGAGAAAAAGACCACAAAGAATGCCGGGAAATAGATTGGAATGTTGAAGGCATTCAGTCTTTAGATCCACGTACAGATGAATCTGAACTGGAGGTTCAGAGGATCATAAATTTGCAAAATATTGCAAATAATCTGCCAGATGCATTTACTGACTATAAAGGTGTAACTAAATCCCATATTCCTACTATGAATGTCCCAGAGAGAGTTGATATAGCAAAGACCACTCAACTGCCCAAGAGGGGGAGAAATCTGGAGAAAAAGGACAAGGCTTCTCAGAAGCGTCCGCGGGGAATGAGAATCTCTCAAACAGTAAATCTAGGTCAACCACGGGTTGATGTTCAACCAAGTGTTGAAGAAAGACACCTAAAGGATGTTCATCATCCAGGGCCCAGCACAAGTGCGCACACAAATATAGGTGCTGGGACATTGGAACACCTCGATTCAATCGTTGAGGGAAATCACGATGAGTCTGAAGGTATTGAATAAATATCCACAAACTATGTTGAATCAGGAGAATCGTTCAACATAAAATCTACAAATGTCGACATATTTTTCTCCTCAAAGATTGCAGATGACCTGGCATTGGACCGTGAACCTAAGACCATGGCAGAGTGTATGAAACGCTCGGACTGGTCCAAATGGATGGTTGCAATTGAGGATGAATTGCGCTCGCTTACCAAGAGAGGGGTATTTACTAAAGTGATACCTACTCCTCAGCATGTTTTCCCCGTAGGGGCGAAATGGGTTTTTGTTCGAAAGAGGAACGAAAACAATGAGGTGGTGAGATATAAGACGAGGCTTGTAGCACAAGGGTTTACACAGAAACCTGGCATCGATTACGATGAAACATATTCTCCTGTGATGAGTGGAATCACGTTCCGATACTTGATATCGCTGGCAGTGCAAATGAATTTGTATATCCAATTGATGGATATGGTGACCGCATATTTATATGGGTCGCTGGATACGGATATCTACATGAAAGTCCCTAAGGGAATGAAGATTCCAGATCCAAAGGCTGATCGCAAAATGTATTGCGTAAAGCTACAAAGGTCGTTATACGGCTTGAAGCAGTCGGGTAGAATGTGGTACAACCGACTAAGTGAGTTCCTTTTGCAGAAAGGGTACTTAAACGATGATGATTGCCCATGTGTGTTCATCAAGAAATCTACTGATGGATTTTGTATAATCTCTGTGTATGTGGATGATTTGAATATCATTGGTACTACACAAGAGATAAATGAGGCTAGTAATCATCTGAAGACAGAATTTGAGATGAAAGATTTGGGTAAGACCAAATTTTGTCTCGATTTGCAACTTGAACATATTTCTTCAGGAATATTAGTTCATCAGTCTGCTTACATCCAAAAGATATTGGAGAAATTTAATATGGATAAATCATACCCATCTAAAACACCTATGGTTGTTAGGTCTCTTGATAGAGATAAAGACCCTTTTAGACCTAAGGATGACGATGAGAAGATATTGGGACCTGAGTTCCCATATCTTAATGCATTAATGTATCTAGCAAACTGCACGAGACCTGATATATCGTTTGTAGTTAATCTGTTAGCTAGATACAGCGCATCACCAACGAAAAGACATTGGGTTGGTGTGAATAATATTCTAAGATATCTTCAGGGCACCAAAGATCTTGGTTTGTTCTATAAGAAAAATCAAGAGAGAACCATGGTGGGGTATTGTGATGTTGGATACTTGTCAGATCCCCATATGACAGATCACAGACTGGATTTGTCTTCTTACATGGAGGTACAGCCTTCTCTTGGAAGTCGACAAAGCAAACATTAGTGGCTACGTCCACGAATCATTCTGAGATAATTGCTTTGTATGAAGCATCACGGGAATGTGTATGGCTTCGCAGAATGATAAACTTTGTCCAAGGTTCAAGTGGAATTGGTTCGCTAGAATCGCCCACCATTATCTATGAAGATAATGCTGCTTGTATTGTACAGATGCAGACAGGTTATATTAAGAGCAATATTACAAAGCACATTGCTCCTAAGTTGTTTTATCCCCATGAGCTACAAAAGAGTGGGGAAATAAATATTTTGCAAACGAAGTCATGTGATAACCTCGCTGATTTGTTTACCAAGTACTTGTGGCATCCCGCAAAACCACTACTAGAAAATCGCGTTGGATTTGTGCATTGCATCGTCATCATCATATGTTGTTTGTCAAAAACTATTTTCGCAACGCCCGTTTTGTTTTCTAAAACGCCCCATCTTTATTCAAATATCAAAACCGGGTCGCCGGAATATTTTACTTCGCCTGCTATTAGTTTGCAAAAGGCTTGTTGGAATTAAATAAAATATTTATTTATTTTAGCGGGGGCAGTCGAACGGGCCGTATCAACCCGAATGACCACCCCCATTTTTCAAATCGGTCCACCCCGTTATTCTTTTCCTACCTATCCTAATCCTACCCAGTCCCCAGCCACATCAGTCCCTCCAATCGTTTCTCGCCACATCACCCTTGGCTTCCCCCCCCCCTCCAATCAAAAGCGGCCACCTCACCCCCAACTCTCTCTCCCTTCCTCAACCTCCCTCCACCCAGCCCTCACACGCCACCCTCTCTCCTTCTCTCACCCTAGCCATCCTACCCCCTCTCTCTCTGCCTCACCGCCACCCGGACCCCACCATCCTCCCTGGTCCCAACCGCAGCCTCACTCCCCACCTGCTCACCTTCCTCTCTCACCCCAACCAGCCACCAACCTCTCTCCCTCTGGCCCACCCGTCCTGACCCACAGCCCCACCCCACCCGAGCACGCGCTCCCGTACCCGTCTTCCCCGTCCCCGGTGCTCACCTGCCCCGCCCCTCCTCTCACCCCTCTCGGCCCCAGCCTCTCCTCTCTCAGCTCCGGCGGGCGCCGCCGCCCCACCGACCCCCCCTGGACCCGGTCGCGCCCGTCCTCTCCCACCTTCCCCTACCGCACCTCCCCGTCTCTCCCCTCCGCGACCGCGCACCCCCGAGCCTCCCCGTCGGCCCCGCGTCCCCCTCTCGCGGCGCGCCTCCTCCTCCTCCGCTCCGGCGCCGCCTCCCATCGCCCCCTCAAGCTCCCCGGCCCCGTCGCCTCCTCCCTCGGCTCCCCGCAGGCCGCACCCTCGTCGCCCAGCCGCGGCCGAGCCCGCCTCCCTCGCTGGCGCCGCCTCCCGCTCACCCGCCGCTCCTCCTCCCTCCTCCGTCCGACGCGACCCCCTCGAGCTCGCCTCCTCCCCGAGCCGTCCGCTCCCTCCGGCGTCGTCCCCAACCGCCACCGCTCGCGCTAGCCGGAGCTCGCCCCGCCGTCCGTGGCGCCCCTCCCCGTCTCGGCCTCCCACCTCCCAGGTTGCTGCCGCCTGCACGCGAGGCCAGGGCCGACCCTCCTCCGTTTCCGGTCCCAAGCCTCGTCCCTGGCCGCTGTTCCCGACCGCCTGCGCGCCTTCCAGCGGCCATCCTCGCCGTCATCTGCGGTGACCTCCGCGTGGCGCCGCCCTAGCGTCCTCGGCACCTCGCGGCGCCCTTCAGGTCCGCTGCGCCGCGCCTTCCGCCCAAGTGTTCCGCCGTCGCGTGTATGCTGCCGCCACCGCACGGTCCCGCATCGCCAACCCCCGCTGTTCACCCCAACGTCCCCTGGCCGTGTGCACGGTTTGCAGACGTGGTGCTACTGCTATGGAGAGACGATATGGCAATGTTGTTTCAGTTGATTCAAGGCCCCTGTGATGTACAGGATCGACAAGAACTTCTACCGGGAACCAAACCCCGAAGACCTAACCCCGGTGCGACAAGTACCCTTTTTCCGGACGCCAAGATCACCGACACGGAACGACAAGACCCCGCTGTTTGATGCCGCGCCTTGGACACCAAGTTCTACGGACGCCGAGACCCCCGAACCCGAAGACCGATCCCGTACCCGCTGCCGCGCCAAGATCTCCGAAAAACCCCGGTACCGGACAAGTTCGCCATCGACCTCGAGAACGCCTACACGGAACGGCAAGATCGCCTCACGGAATCCGAAACGCGGACCCGACAAGATCTTCTCCTCGGGACACCGGGAGCTCCCCTGAACGCCATGGTCGTCGACACGGATACGACATGAACTCCGCCGCGGAACGCCAAGCGCTTCATCCCGTACGCCAAGACCGATCTGATTCGAGGACCCGACAAGATCTGCTCCGTTGTCGAGAACGATCCGCCGAGACCGACCCGTCGAACCCTGAACCCCGAGGCCGACCCCGAACCCCGGAACCCAAGCTCGCCGAACCCTAATGTGTGAACCCCTTCCCGAAAACCCTATTTTATAATATATACAACTTGTCGCATATTAAATGTTCTCGCATGCATATCTGTGGTTTGGGGGCCTTATGCCGATTCACCTTATAATTAAATATGGGGCCCATATGCGGGCAAATCTAGCCTTATATTGGCCTCATTTAAACTTGTGTAGCGAACCGGTGATATATCTTGCCTTGTTATAACAACATTTAATTGCGGGGTAGCTAAACAACTTGAACCATCTAATTAAACTGTCGGGACCCCCGGTTCCGCTTAATATGACCTAATTGCATCGCATCTTTGCCATGCCATACATCATACATGCATCATGCCGATCTTCTGCCGTTGTATTAAATAGTGCATCCGGTGTTTATTCTAGTGTTTTGCTTCTTCGCGGATAAGGCCGTTGAGTTGATGTGAGCTTCGCCCCGATCTTCGGATGATCCTTCGACAATGTTTTCAGGCGAGCATCTCCCCCTTTCTACCTATCTTACTTTTATAGTATTTATTCCCTCCTGTTGATCTATTGCTATCTGTGTTGCGATGCTTTAGTTTCCGTACCTGTGATATACCGTGCAGCCCTATATTGCCTTGGACACATCCTATTACCTGTTGTTTGGTAGATAGTTGGACTTGCGCGTCGTAGTCGCTTGCTCAAGTGCCGTTGCGTGACGTCAAGTGCCACAGTTGTTGATGTATTGCCGCATGTTGATGATGGATATGATCATGGTTTTACTTATTGTTCACTTTAATTCCTGTTTAACAACTAAAATTGAAATAAGCAGAGGCATCGGTGGGTGATAGAAAATATTTGGTTTCCGAACGCCCACTTGTGTCCCGTAGGACCCCGAGTACTTGATACATGTTCCTTGATTTATCGCGCTATCCACATCCGGGAGGTATATGGGACCCCCCTTAGCCAGAGCTTGATTCAGTCTTATTTCTTGGGGCCACAAACTAGTTTGAGGTTTTATTTACGATCCTGTACTTATGCCATGCTTTACTGCTTTATTAAAATTGTGCGATGGATAGCACACTGTACTGTTTAGGAGCGGGACACGATTCCGCGGTGTCGACAAGCCCAGTTTTGGGTTCCCAGTCGTTCACAGCCGTCTACCCAAACCTTGAGTCCGTCTCGGAGCTTGCTTACTTTGTTGCGGGTCTACTCAATGGGGTGGCCCCCTGAAATATTTCTGAATCCTGTGATTGCTTTGTAGTGAAATCCTCGTTGGGTTTTGATTTGGTTTTTCCGAGGTTGATCTAGTGTGTGTTGCTATTTGTGCACCCCGGCCGGGTTAAAACTTTCTGAAAGCCGTGTCCGCGGTTATGGACGACTTGGAGCACAGTATCTCGACCATAGACAAGCATAACTAAAGTTTATTGCTATAAATTTGACTTTATAATGACTAGTAATCAGCTTCACTAGAATGGAATGGCTAATTAATACTGCCCACAATTGCTTGTTTGGAGTGTCGCTTGCGACCATTGTACCTGACTAGTAAGTATGACAACTACAACGGAATGGCTTAATAAAAGTACCAACAACTGCTGGGTTTTTGGGTCATTTCATGCTATTTGTATCTGACTAGTAAGTGTTGCAACTATCACGGAATGGTTAACTAAAAATGCCCACTGCTTATTTTATCAGGATGACTATCTATACTTGACTAGTAATTGCTGCAACGATAACTGAATAAATAAAAATGCCAACGGTGTGAGTTCCTCGGTTGACTTCCTCGATTGGTATCGAGGGGGAAACGCCAGGATGGGTTTGTTTGATGGTAGTCTCAGGTTGGCTCCGAATAGGTCCTTCTTACCCCTCTCTAATTGCCGCCAGCTGTATCGAGTCTCTATAGGTTGTTTAGTGCATGCTGCCGCTGCCGCTACAGTCCACCATACCTATGTAGGCGAGGACCGCCGAATTCTAGCCTCGCCGTGTACTGGCCTCAGTACTGACGCTCCTCTTTTTCCTTTGCCCTTTGTCGGCACCCCTTTTGTTTAAGCAGGTTTTGAGATCGACGTCGTTAGCAGGGTTACCCTTCCGGCTTGGCCTGGGCAGGGTTATGGACGCCATTGGTTATTCTTCAGGGCTCTTAGCCCCATTTGCATCTTGTCCGTAGTCGGACGCTCCATCTTTTCAAGGTGATTTGGATCTTTGTACCGTATATCTGTATTCTTGACTCTTTGAGTCGCTGTTATATATATATATGTTCTGTGGGTCCCATCGAGGACTGTTGTGTAATGTTATTACTTCGTTTTCCACCCGCACGAAAGTGCCTGGTGGGCACCTTTGAATCGTTTCTATGCGGGTTTGGCGGGTTTCGCTAAAACTTGCATAGGTCCGATTCTGAGGGTGTTACAGAGTGGTATCAGAGCTCAGCAGTTGTGATACCCCACAAGTCCAGCCTGTAGGATAACCTAGCTAACGGCCGAAGTAGAGTGTCCAAAACTATTTTTGCAAAATCGATTGGATAGTTCTGATTAGGTCTGATTTTACTTCTTACCCCTCTGCTATTCCCCTCTTACCTCTACGTGTTTTAAATCCGTTCTCTTCTCCCTCTTCGAGTCCAGGATTTCTCGTGGTTGGGTTCCATCGTACCTTCAGGGTTTCGCTTCCTCCTTTGATAACGGTGTTGCTACATCTGGACTTCATGCTATCCGAGGGACCCTTCGTCTGGTGAACTTCTCTTTGTTCCTTCTCGTGCCTTCCGGTGTTTTCCGACGCAACGACATCATCTACGCCAGATCCGATGCAGAGTCCGCATCACCCCTTTGTTCCTGAACCTCGCTTGTCGAGATCTTCAGTCTAATTCCGAGATTTGGTTGCATAATCCGCCTATTCGTGTGCAGAGTAATGGTTTGAGTGCGGGATGGAGTAGCTACCATACCACTACCCTTATCATTCGCTCTTGTACATCGAATCAGTGGATCCAGCAATTTTACTCCGTCCACGGAAGTTAGGGGTGGCTTTATTTGTTGATACCCCTACCTTCGCCCTGTTGTTCCCGGAGTGTTCTTTCGACGATCACGGACAACGACCTCTTATTAGTGGTGTCGCGAGGATCTACACGAAGCGAGAAGACGCAGATCGCCGATCTTCCTTCCGGTACCATGAGGCGGATCTCGAGGGCGAGATCCATTGTTAGTGGTGTCGAATTGTGGCATCCCGCAAAACCACTACTAGAAAATCGCGTTGAATTTGTGCATTGCATCGTCATCATCATATGTTGTTTGTCAAAAACTATTTTCGCAACGCCCGTTTTGTTTTCTAAAACGCCCCATCTTTATTCAAATATCAAAACCGGGTCGCCGGAATATTTTACTTCGCCTGCTATTAGTTTGCAAAAGGCTTGTTGGAATTAAATAAAATATTTATTTATTTTAGCGGGGGCAGTCGAACGGGCCGTATCAACCCGAATGACCACCCCCATTTTTCAAATCGGTCCACCCCGTTATTCTTTTCCTACCTATCCTAATCCTACCCAGTCCCCAGCCACATCAGTCCCTCCAATCGTTTCTCGCCACATCACACTTGGCTTCCCCCCCCCCTCCAATCAAAAGCGGCCACCTCACCCCCAAATCTCTCTCCCTTCCTCAACCTCCCTCCACCCAGCCCTCACACGCCACCCTCTCTCCTTCTCTCACCCTAGCCATCCTACCCCCTCTCTCTCTGCCTCACCGCCACCCGGACCCCACCATCCTCCCTGGTCCCAACCGCAGCCTCACTCCCCACCTGCTCACCTTCCTCTCTCACCCCAACCAGCCACCAACCTCTCTCCCTCTGGCCCACCCGTCCTGACCCACAGCCCCACCCCACCCGAGCACGCGCTCCCGTACCCGTCTTCCCCGTCCCCGGCGCTCACCTGCCCCGCCCCTCCTCTCACCCCTCTCGGCCCCAGCCTCTCCTCTCTCAGCTCCGGCGGGCGCCGCCGCCCCACCGACCCCCCCTGGACCCGGTCGCGCCCGTCCTCTCCTACCTTCCCCTACCGCACCTCCCCGTCTCTCCCCTCCGCGACCGCGCACCCCCGAGCCTCCCTGTCGGCCCCGCGTCCCCCTCCCGCGGCGCGCCTCCTCCTCCTCCGCTCCGGCGCCGCCTCCCATCGCCCCCTCAAGCTCCCCGGCCCCGTCGCCTCCTTCCTCGGCTCCCCGCAGGCCGCACCCTCGTCGCCCAGCCGCGGCCGAGCCCGCCTCCCTCGCCGGCGCCGCCTCCCGCTCACCCGCCGCTCCTCCTCCCTCCTCCGTCCGACGCGACCCCCTCGAGCTCGCCTCCTCCCCGAGCCGTCCGCTCCCTCCGGCGTCGTCCCCAACCGCCACCGCTCGCGCTAGCCGGAGCTCGCCCCGCCGTCCGTGGCGCCCCTCCCTGTCTCGGCCTCCCACCTCCCAGGCTGCTGCCGCCTGCACGCGAGGCCAGGGCCGACCCTCCTCCGTTTCCGGTCCCAAGCCTCGTCCCTGGACGCTGTTCCCGACCGCCTGCGCGCCTTCCAGCGGCCATCCTCGCCGTCATCTGCGGTGACCTCCGCGTGGCGCCGCCCTAGCGTCCTCGGCACCTCGCGACGCCCTTCAGGTCCGCTGCGCCGCGCCTTCCGCCCAAGTGTTCCGCCGTCGCGTGTATGCTGCCGCCACCGCACGGTCCCGCATCGCCGACCCCCGCTGTTCACCCCAACGTCCTCTGGCCGTGTGCACGGTTTGCAGACGTGGTGCTACTGCTATGGAGAGACGATATGGCAATGTTGTTTCAGTTGATTCAAGGCCCCTGTGATGTACAGGATCGACAAGAACTTCTACCGGGAACCAAACCCCGAAGACCTAACCCCGGTGCGACAAGTACCCTTTTTCCGGACGCCAAGATCACCGACACGGAACGACAAGACCCCGCTGTTTGATGCCGCGCCTTGGACACCAAGTTCTATGGACGCCGAGACCCCCGAACCCGAAGACCGATCCCGTACCCGCTGCTGCGCCAAGATCTCCGAAAAACCCCGGTACCGGACAAGTTCGCCATCGACCTCGAGAACGCCTACACGGAACGGCAAGATCGCCTCACGGAATCCGAAACGCGGACCCGACAAGATCTTCTCCTCGGGACACCGGGAGCTCCCCTGAACGCCATGGTCGTCGACACGGATACGACATGAACTCCGCCGCGGAACGCCAAGCGCTTCATCCCGTACGCCAAGACCGATCTGATTCGAGGACCCGACAAGATCTGCTCCGTTGTCGAGAACGATCCGCCGAGACCGACCCGTCGAACCCTGAACCCCGAGGCCGACCCCGAACCCCGGAACCCAAGCTCGCCGAACCCTAATGTGTGAACCCCTTCCCGAAAACCCTATTTTATAATATATACAACTTGTCGCATATTAAATGTTCTCGCATGCATATCTGTGGTTTGGGGGCCTTATGCCGATTCACCTTATAATTAAATATGGGGCCCATATGCGGGCAAATCTAGCCTTATATTGGCCTCATTTAAACTTGTGTAGCGAACCGGTGATATATCTTGCCTTGTTATAACAACATTTAATTGCGGGGTAGCTAAACAACTTGAACCATCTAATTAAACTGTCGGGACCCTCGGTTCCGCTTAATATGACCTAATTGCATCGCATCTTTGCCATGCCATACATCATACATGCATCATGCCGATCTTCTGCCGTTGTATTAAATAGTGCATCCGGTGTTTATTCTAGTGTTTTGCTTCTTCGCGGATAAGGCCGTTGAGTTGATGTGAGCTTCGCCCCGATCTTCGGATGATCCTTCGACAATGTTTTCAGGCGAGCATCTCCCCCTTTCTACCTATCTTACTTTTATAGTATTTATTCCCTCCTGTTGATCTATTGCTATCTGTGTTGCGATGCTTTAGTTTCCGTACCTGTGATATACCGTGCAGCCCTATATTGCCTTGGACACATCCTATTACCTGTTGTTTGGTAGATAGTTGGACTTGCGCGTCGTAGTCGCTTGCTCAAGTGCCGTTGCGTGACGTCAAGTGCCACGGTTGTTGATGTATTGCCGCATGTTGATGATGGATATGATCATGGTTTTACTTATTGTTCACTTTAATTCCTGTTTAACAACTAAAATTGAAATAAGCAGAGGCATCGGTGGGTGATAGAAAATATTTGGTTTCCGAACGCCCACTTGTGTCCCGTAGGACCCCGAGTACTTGATACCTGTTCCTTGATTTATCGCGCTATCCACATCCGGGAGGTATATGGGACCCCCCTTAGCCAGAGCTTGATTCAGTCTTATTTCTTGGGGCCACAAACTAGTTTGAGGTTTTATTTACGATCCTGTACTTATGCCATGCTTTACTGCTTTATTAAAATTGTGCGATGGATAGCACACTGTACTGTTTAGGAGCGGGACACGATTCCGCGGTGTCGACAAGCCCAGTTTTGGGTTCCCAGTCGTTCACAGCCGTCTACCCAAACCTTGAGTCCGTCTCGGAGCTTGCTTACTTCGTTGCGGGTCTACTCAATGGGGTGGCCCCCTGAAATATTTCTGAATCCTGTGATTGCTTTGTAGTGAAAGCCTCGTTGGGTTTTGATTTGGTTTTTCCGAGGTTGATCTAGTGTGTGTTGCTATTTGTGCACCCCGGCCGGGTTAAAACTTTCTGAAAGCCGTGTCCGCGGTTATGGACGACTTGGAGCACAGTATCTCGACCATAGACAAGCATAACTAAAGTTTATTGCTATAAATTTGACTTTATAATGACTAGTAATCAGCTTCACTAGAATGGAATGGCTAATTAATACTGCCCACAATTGCTTGTTTGGAGTGTCGCTTGCGACCATTGTACCTGACTAGTAAGTATGACAACTACAACGGAATGGCTTAATAAAAGTACCAACAACTGCTGGGTTTTTGGGTCATTTCATGCTATTTGTATCTGACTAGTAAGTGTTGCAACTATCACGGAATGGTTAACTAAAAATGCCCACTGCTTATTTTATCAGGATGACTATCTATACTTGACTAGTAATTGCTGCAACGATAACTGAATAAATAAAAATGCCAACGGTGTGAGTTCCTCGGTTGACTTCCTCGATTGGTCTCGAGGGGGAAACGCCAGGATGGGTTTGTTTGATGGTAGTCTCAGGTTGGTTCCGAATAGGTCCTTCTTACCCCTCTCTAATTGCCGCCAGCTATATCGAGTCTCTATAGGTTGTTTAGTGCATGCTGCCGCTGCCGCTACAGTCCACCATACCTATGTAGGCGAGGACCGCCGAATTCTAGCCTCGCCGTGTACTGGCCTCAGTACTGACGCTCCTCTTTTTCCTTTGCCCTTTGTCGGCACCCCTTTTGTTTAAACAGGTTTTGAGATCGACGTCGTTAGCAGGGTTACCCTTCCGGCTTGGCCTGGGCAGGGTTATGGACGCCATTGGTTATTCTTCAGGGCTCTTAGCCCCATTTGCATCTTGTCCGTAGTCGGACGCTCCATCTTTTCAAGGTGATTTGGATCTTTGTACCGTATATCTGTATTCTTGACTCTTTGAGTCGCTGTTATATATATTTGTTCTGTGGGTCCCATCGAGGACTGTTGTGTAATGTTATTACTTCGTTTTTCACCCGCACGAAAGTGCCTGGTGGGCACCTTTGAATCGTTTCTATGCGGGTTTGGCGGGTTTTGCTAAAACTTGCATAGGTCCGATTCTGAGGGTGTTACAGTACTTACCAGGTTCGTTGTTTCATAAATATGTACATGGAATTGGTATGAGAAGATTTCGTGACTTGCAAAGTTTAGGGGGAGAAATCTCCCAAATTAAGACATGTTGAAGATCATCAGATCTTCGGTATTGTACTCTTTTCCTTTGTGAGTTTTTCCTAATGGTTTTCTCATGTAAGGTTTTTAATGAGGCAATATCAGTACAAGTATGGACAACATATGTCATTTTATCCTTATTTTCCTACAAGGTTTTTTGAAGGAGTTTTTCATGGCATATTTGTATGTTTCTTCTCATTTTTTTCCACAGGGTTTTTAGAGAAGTGATTTCAAAGATGATTCCAAAGATGATCAATCATGAAGACAAGGAAGGATTAGGGGGAGTGTTAGTATTTAATTAAATAAGTTATTTAAAGAGATAATCCTCCCGTTGTATCTATGTCGGTTTGTAGCAAACCGAATTCTCTCGTACCCTTCACGAACGGACGCATCTCTTTGATGCAACCCTTCCCCTTGTATAAAAGCTACTCCACGGTCTGCATGTTGTCTCAACGGGGTGTTTTCTTAGCTCGTTATTCTAGGTAGTGGTGTATCTTAAAAAACAACTAGTACTCTCTCCTTCACGGTTTGCAGGACGCCTAATTAAATTTCTTTTTTCCAAAACTACAACGTTCCTAGGCATATAAGAATTAATTGTTGATTAATGTGGCAGCTTTCCTCCTAACTTCCTATGCATGCAACAACCTTTCACCACTGCATGCACCTTAACCACCATTAATAGGCCTAATTTTCAGCCAATAGGTTCATGCCTAGGTCCGTGAGATTTTTGTAGAGCGCCCTGCAAACCGTGAAGGAGGAAGTACAATGGATTGTATCTTAAGAGTTGTATCTACGTTTAATGATTTTGCGTACATGCATGTGATTGGGCTAACCATGTATTTTACCTATGATACCGTGCAAGGCTTGTAGCTAAGCTAAGATACAACCTCACATTCTCTCTTTATTAAATATAATGTCACATAAGCAATTTGCCTATGATACCGTACTAAGGCCTTTTACAATGGGTGTATCTTAGCTCTTTATCCTAGGCAATTTGCTTATGTGACACCATAGTTAATGAAGAAAGAGAGTGGTGTTGTATCTTATCTAAGCTACACCTCCTGCACGTAACCATAGACAAAAAAACTTGGCTAGTCCAATCACACACATGCATGAGCACAAAATTATTAAATACAACATCTCTAAGAAACTCCATCTAAGATACACCACATTGTGATGGTTGTTTATTAAGTTTTAATATTTCCTATGAAAACGTGCTAAGATACACCCCACTAGAAAAGGCTTAAGAAACACCCATTGGAAAAGGCCTTAGTTCTTGTTTACCGTGTTATAGCCGGCTATAGACATGTAGCCTGCTATATTCTCTTTCTTCACTTATTGCTCAATCACGTAGGATTTTGCTGATGTGGAGCATACTATTACCATTAAATGCTTGAGTGTGAGCAGCTGACTACTACCTCCATTCCGATCTGTAAGGCAAATATGTAGTTTGAGAAAATAATTTGACCATAAATTTGATCAGCAAAATACAAACTATATTTAACAAAAATTATATCATTAGATTTATATCCAAAATACACTTCCGATGGTATAATTTTGGTGATATGTAATTTATATATTGTTGATCAAATTTACGGTCAAACTATTTTCTCGAAAGATGTATTAGCCCTATAATCCGGAATGGAGGGAGTAGTACCTATTGTACTTGCTCTGAGGCTTCGTTCGGTTAGTCCCACCCGGCCGGGATGGGGCTGAATCCTGTCAACCCCCGTGTATCAGAGAGACCAGGAACTGATCCCGTTTCACCCATCTTGGCACGTTCGGTTATACCTGGACGAGATCACACCCCGTATCAACCCCCTGTCAAATCTGTCCATGGATCCGATGAAGAGCTCCGCTAGTTGCCTTGAAGTTGAAGAGCTTAGAATGGTCGCCGCTAGCCGCATAGCCAACCTCGGATGCGGTTTTGGCCCGACGCGAGGTAGTAAGGTTGAATTATCGTGACAGTTGCCATGATTGATTCGGTTGTCTGTGCGCGTCAATTGAGGTCGTCCTGATAACTCCCGTCCTAATTGGGCATGTAGAGACTACGCTCTAGCAGATTCGGTCGCGACGATCTCACCGGCCGACTGGTGTAGGCAAACTTTCCGGAGGTATGTTTTTTCCATTTTTCCTATTTTCTGTTTGTGACAATAGAAATTAAATTGTTTGAATAAAATAGGTATTACCTATATATTTAGATGAGTTCATCGTGTAGCTTAGAGAGTGGAGGCATACAAATGTTGATATGTGTGGAGGGGCTAAAATGACAACTAGACATGCCATATTGTAACATAGAAAACCCTCTAGTCCTCGCCAATGCCTATGTGGCGTCGTTTATCTCCTATGGTCTAGATATGTATTAAATTAATAGTAAAATGGCAATTTCTGGTCCTCCAATGCAGCCTTTGGGGGTGACGTAATAAAGTATACATTCTAGATAAGTCTATTCATGTATCACATATTTATATTGTTGGAGATATGCCCTAGAGGCAATAATAAAAGTGGTTATTATTATATTTTTGTGTTTATGATAAATATTTACATTCATGCTATAATAGTATTAACCAAAAACATTAAAACTTCTGTGATTTGTAAACTAAATTAGAGTCCCTGGTAAAGTCTCTTTATAATACTAGCTTGTTGGTTAATGGATGATCGTGGTTTCTCGATCATGAACATTGAGATGTTATTAACAACAAGATCATATCATTAGGAGAATGGTATGATGGACATACTCCTATAGATAATCGTAGCATAAAGATCAAGTCATTTCAATAGTTCATTTGCTATAAGCTTTCTGATACATAGTAACTTAATTCCTTCGACCATGAGATCATGCTAATCACCATTACTGGAAGGATGCTTTGATGACATCAAACACCACACCGTAACTGGGTGCTATAAAGGTGTCAGTGAGTGTTCGGAAAGTATGTGTTGAGGAACATGGATCAAGAGTGGGATTTGTCCATCCATATAACAGATAGATATACTCTAGGCCCTCTCGGTGTAATGTCATCCAATTAGCTTGCAAGAATGTGACTGGTTCGCAAGGGATCACATATCACGGGAACGATAAAATAGTACTTATCGGTAATGAGGTTGAACAAGGTATGCAGAGATACCGACGATCAAACCTCGGATAAGTAAACTATCGTGAGACAAGGGAAAATTGGTATCGTATGTAAGTGGTTCATTCGATCACAAAGTAATCGTAGAAATATGTGGGAGCCATATGAATTTCCAGATTCCTCTATTGGTTATTGATCGGAGAAGTGTCTCGGTCATGTCCGCATAATTCACGAACCGCAGGGAGACACACTTAAGGATTCGATGTTGTTTAGTAGTTAAGGAATGTAAGTAGGGAAACCGAATGTTATTCGAAGTCTCAGATGGGATCTGGTATATCACAAGCAGATCCGGAATGGTTTGGAGAATAAGATTCATATAAGGAAAGTCCGATTCCGGAGTTCGGGAATGATTTCGATGTTTTCATCGAAGAGGTTCTAGAAGGTTCACCGGACCGGAAGGGGAATGGTCCATGCATGTGTAATGGGTAAGTGGAATGATTGGATCATGTCCTAGGTCACTTGGTTGGGCATTTGCGAGAGAGAATTAAAGCTCTAAACTGAAAGTCAAAAGGGAGGTTTAAAAAGTCAAACTGGAACAATAGTTTCCTAGTGGAAGAAGGAAAGAGTCCTTCCTTCTATCCAACTTGGGTTTGGGTATGGATTCAAACTCCCCTCTCCCAAGGCTACCCCCCTCTCATAAATAGAGGGGGAGGGCTGCCCCAAAGACCACACCACCAAGCCCTCCCCACCGTGCGCCGCCGCCAAGCTGCCTTCGCCGCCCTGCACCGCCGTCGACACCACCTCCTCATCTCCGGCCTTCTAAACATAGATCGCCGGAAAACCCTAGATCCACCATAACTCGCACCGGCTTAGGCGAAGCCCTGCGGCATCCTCCCTCTACTTCCGACACCACACTGTCGTGCTGCCGGAATCGCGAGGGGAGAACTACAACCTTTGTTGCCTGCTGGAACAAGGGACATGAAGGTCTTCATCGAGTACCGAACGTGTGACCGACTGCGGAAGCGCTGCTGGAAGGATCGTCTACGCGATCTTGAGATCGGCAAGTGTACGACTACATCACCCACGAGAATCTGCTCTCGTTAACCGCTTTGGAATCTTCAAGGGTGAGTACTCTAATCGACTCGTTGCTTCAATCTAGTAGATAGATCTTGGCTTGATTGTATGCATGCGGTAGAATTTTTTTATTTTGCATGCTACGAACCCCTTCAGTGGTATCAGAGCCGTGTCTATATGTATATCTGTTGCACGAGTACAACACAATGGTCATTATGGGCGTTGATGCTTTTATTGTCAATTGCTTCTTGTGTACTTTGCATCTTGCGGGATGGTGGGATGAAGCGGCCCGGGCTAACCTTACTTGACATCGTTCATGAGACTTGCTCCACGCTTGACATGCAACTTGTATTGCATAAGTGGCTTTGCGGGTGCCTGTTTCTCCCAACATGGTTAAGGTTCAATTTACAACGGGTGATTGACAATACTAGTATCAACGTTGCGGTTCTTGTTCGTAAGTTAGAATGACACTTATTGAAAGCCCCAAACCACGTAAAACATGCAAAGAAAATTAGAGGCGTCTAACTTTGTTTTGCAGGGGTGTGCTGTGATGTGATATGGCCATGATTGTGATTATATATGATGTATGCAATATTCCTTATTGTAAGTCGGCAACCGGCAGGAGCCATGGTTGTTTTTTAAATTCCCTTAAGACCCGCGTGTCTATTATTCAAAGTAGTTGTAATGGTTGATGCTGGTGGACGATGACCATGAAGCAGCGCCATTGACCTTGACGCGATGCCAGTGATGATGGAGATCATGTTCGTGCTTGAATATGGAGATCGAAAGCACAAGAAGAAAGGCCATATCATATCACATATTTTGAATTGCATGTGATGTTAATCCTTTTATGCATCTTGTATTGCTTAGTTCGCGATGGTAGCATTATAAGATGATCCCTCTAGCACAAAATTTCAAGTTATAAAGTGTTCATCCTTAGTAAGCACCATTGCTAAAGCTCGTTGTTTCGAAGCACCACGTGATGATCGGGTGTGTTAGATTCTGCGAGTGTATACAACGGGAGCAAGCCAGATTTGCTCATGCGGAAGCTAAGGTTTGATCTTGACGAGCCTAGCATGTACAGACATGGTCTCAGAACACGGATCACCTAAAGGTAAAGCATGAGTCATATAGTAGATATGATGAACATGTTGATTGTTCGCCATTGAAGCTACATCAAATCTCATGATGATCGGTTTTGATGTGGTGGATTTGGTTTGTGTGATCACTAAAACAATGTGAGGGATATTGTTTTGAGTGGGAGTCCACCTAGATTAATTTAACTATTAATTAGAACTCAATTTGTCATAACTTAGTCTAAATTATTGCAAATATGTTATAGATCAATGGCGGCCCCTACCATCAATTTTAATGCGTTCCTAGAGAAAGAAAAGTTGAAAAACAATGGAAGCAACTTCGCGGATTGGTTCCGCAACTTAAGGATTGTCCTCAATGCTGGTAATTTGACCTATGTGCCGGATGCACCGCTGGGTGACCCACCTGCAGCTGATGCTACCGATGAGGTAAAGAATGTTTTCCTCGCTCAGAAGAATCAGTACTCCACAGTTCAGTGTGCTATATTATATGGTTTGGAATCGGAGCTTCATAAAAGGTTTGAGAACCATGACCCACATGATATTGTCCGTGAACTCAAAATGATATTTGAGGCTCACGCGGCAGTTGAGAGTTATGAGGCTTCTGAAAAGTTCTTTAACTGTAAGATGGAAGAGGGCAGCTCCGTCAGTGAGCATGTGCTTAAGATGTCTGGGCACGCAAGCAAGCTTTAAAGCTTGGGTATAGTGATTCCTAATGCTTTGGGGATTCACCATGTCCTCCAATCACTACCACCAAGTTACAAGAACTTTGTGATTAAGTACAATATGCAAAACATGGACAAGTCGTTGCCCGAACTCTTCTCCATGTTAAAGTCTGCGGAAGTGGAGCTCAAGAAAGAGCACCAAGTGTTGATGGTCAATAAGACCACCAAATTCAAGAAGCAAGGCAAGTATAAGAAAAAGGGAAACTTCAAGAAGGGCGGTAAGAAAGTTACCGCACCGGCGAAGAAGACCAAGGCTGGGCCTAAGTCTGATACTGAGTGCTTTTACTGCAAGGGAGAAGGCCACTAGAAGCGGAATTACCCTAAGTACTTGGCGGATTTGAAGAATGGCAACATCAAGAAGAAAGGTATATCTGATATACATGTTATTGATGTGTATCTCACTAGTACTCGTAGTAGTGCCTGGGTATTTGATACTGGTTCGGTTGCTCATATTTGTAACTCGAAACAGCTGCTGCAGAATAGACGGAAACTAGTGAAGAACGAGGTGATGATGCACGTTGGAAATGGATCAAAGGTTGATGTGATCGCGGTCGGCACGCTACCTCTTCATCTACCATCGGGATTAGTTTTATACTTAAATAATTGTTATTTGGTGCCTACGTTGAGCATGAACATTATATCCGGATCATGTTTATTGCGAGACGGTTACTTGTTTAAGTCCGAGAATAATGGTTGTTCGATTT
Organism: Avena sativa; assembly: GCA_916181665.1. NCBI lineage: Eukaryota > Viridiplantae > Streptophyta > Magnoliopsida > Poales > Poaceae > Avena > Avena sativa. The sequence continues at coordinate 251,837,428 of OV702284.1, read as the reverse complement.
ATATGAGTAGTATGTTTTATGCACATGCACCTTTGATAGATAGTCTATTCTTATTGAATCTCGATTGTAGTAATACACACATTAATAACATTGAAGCTAAACGTTTGAAATTGAGCGATAACTCGACCTATATGTGGTACTGTCGTCTTGGTCACACTAGAGTGAAGCGTATGAAGAAACTCCATTCTGATGGACTTCTTGAATCACTTGATTTCGAATCACTTGAAAGATGTGAAGCATGTCTTATGGGTAAAATGACTAAGACTCCATTTTCTGGTATGATAGAGCGAGCCACAGACTTACTGGAAATCCATACCGATGTGTGTGGTCCAATGAGTGTAGCATCGCGTGGTGGTTATCGTTATGTTCGTACTTTCACGGATGACTTGAGTAGATATGGGTATATCTATTTCATGAAACATAAGTCCGAAACTTTCGAGAAGTTTAAGAAATTTCAAAGTGAGGTAGAGAATCAATGGAACAAGAAGATTAATGAAACATCCCTAAAATCATGTTTCAAACTCATGCATATCATCCATGCATCCATGTTCATATGATTTTCATTTCAAACAAATCATTTCAAAACAGAAGCATATATGCTTATTATTTCATGTAAGTTGCTCTAGCCTTAGTGCTACCTTTCAATGAGAAGAGTACTTGTTTTTTTCAGTAAGGTTTGAGTTCAAACTTAGGCACCATCAAAAGCTTAAGCAAAGTTTTCAAAACAAAATGAGTCAATAAAACCAATATTATGCCTATTGTATATATCACATAAGGGCTTGGTTTTATTTTTATTTTCATTTGATCAAAGTGTTTTGAATAAACAGTAGTGTTTGACACACATTTGAGTGCAAGGTTTGCAGTATAAAAACCTAGAGAAGATTTGAATTCAAACTCATTTGATTTGGAGTTGAAATTCATTTCATAAAAACCAAACAGAAAAAGAAAAAGGTTAAAAGGAAAAAATAAGCTTTCAGTCGAATCTGGCCCAACTGGCCCAGCTAAGCCCAACAACCCCACCCCGCGAACTGTTTTTCTTCACTCACACTCGCACCCGCCGAGTGACTGATAGACAGGACCCACTCCCTCTCTGTTTCTCTCGCTGACAGCCGCAGCCCACACGGCGTCGTCGTCTCCACCCCCCCCCCCCCGCGCGACGTATTCTTCCCCAAATCACGCCGTGAGTTTCCTGGTTAGATTCGCTCGTCAATTCGCGTTGATTGCAGAAGTAAATCACGCCCCTTCCTTGCCTACTTAAACCCCCTCTGCCCCCTCTCCATTCCCCCCAGACTCCGAGCACAGAGCGCCCCCAGGCTGCCCGCAATCATCCTCGCACCGCCGCAGACAGAGCTCACTCCGGCGACCGATTCCGGTGAGCCCCGTGCGCCCCTTCCTCTCTGGTTCTTGCAAACAGCTTCGCCACTTCCTTGCGCACCTACTGACACCGTTGGTTCCTTCTATACCGCCCCAGGTCGTCGTCTTCGACAAGCACAGAAGGTTCCGACGACATCCTCAACTCCGGCGATAAAATTCAGTGAGCCCCTTGTTCCCCTTCGCCTCTGATTCACACGATCGTGTTCGCCGTAGTCTTGTGCGTCTCCTGATGCCATTTGTTCGTTCTAGGGAGGACCAGGAGCGTCGCCAACATCGTCGTCCACCCGAGCCCGACGCAGCCAGTAACTCCGACGAGCCCGTGCAGCCGTGTCCGTGCGCCCCTTGCCAAGCCGTCGCCAGGTTGAGCATCAGTGCATCGCCACGATCCTAGTAAGCATCTCCGACGACCCCAGAGCCACCTGTAACGCCGCACCGCCGTAGGCAGAGCTCGCCGCCGCCAGTAGCCACCGCCAGCGCCGCCCAGCTGTGGTCGTTTGATCCAGGACCGTTGGATCTGGATCCAGCGCGTGAAATTAGATCACTTATCGAAACGTTATGAGTAGATCTGGACCGTGCAGATTAAGTAGATCTAACGGCTCATAGACGCGATCCTGAGCGAACCGGTACATGTCAATCAGAGCGTGACGCGTGGCTAGAGAATAGATTTAAAACAGGATTTGAATCTATTAGTGGTTTGAATTTGTTTTAGCTATAACTTTTGATCCCCATGTTCAAATTTGATGAATTTTATATCAATGGAATCAGGAGAACAAGCCCTTTCTAAATATGCAATGTGTTTAATGTTTTGCTTCTGTTAAAATGGTTTTATTTACAGAAACATGTGTAGGGCTATTTTGAGTATATGAATTGTTTAAGAAATATTTTAAGGTTTAAATAAATGTTGTTTGGCAAGTTTTGAACTTGTTTATGAACCAGTACTGTACACTTGCTTTGTTGAGTTTTAAAAACCATCACATATCATATTGCATGCATTCATATATTTTTGTTTGTATATATGTTGTATGTGATTGTTGTTATGATTTTATGTGTAGATTTTGGTGCCAATAGTGATTGTGATGTGAGGAGTGTAGCTACTCTCCAAACTACCAAGGCAAGTGGTGCTTCATGATATTTTTATCCCTATGTTTTCTACTAAGCATTAGAATTATTTTGCTAGTCTTGCATGTTATATTTTGATTATATGCCATGATGGGAAATCCTAGTAGTTGTAGAATTGCTAGAAAATTTCTAAGTTAAGATGCTTATCTATGCCATGCTTAGCCTAGATAGTAGCAACCAAGGGTTGGTGAAATATATATGCTATGATAAAAATATTTCTAAGTCTTTGGACTTGTGTTTTGCCTAATAAAACAACTAAGTAAATGAAACACCTGGGTGGAATGGAAGGAATGGTTTATGTTGAGTGGTTACACAAGGCCCATTTCTATGGTTTACCTTGTGTATCTCACTTGTGGAAAGCCACCCAGGAACAAAGAGATTTTACAGGCCAAATGTTAAGAAGCTTCTAGTGCAGCCACTTGGCAATATGGGCTCTGCCTGGATCACATAGGTTGCTAGAACTTAGCCATTTGGACAGTTGGTGGTAGTGGGAATGATAGGTTGGAGCGCGTCCATTTGGTCTAAGGGAAGGCTTCTGAAAGGTCCTGTCTTGGTGAAAATCAAGGCTTGTGGGGAAAGTGCACAACCTCTGCAGATGGAAGAATCTAAGTACTTAGCCATGTCCCTGGAAAAGGACAACTTGAGCATCAAGACATGGAAGCTATCAAGAATCTCCTCATCCCAATTTCTAAGTAAAAACTTGTGGGTGAACAAGGGTGAAGGACCTCAATGTCTATTGGTGGTTCCTTGGGAAAAGTTTTGATAAAGAAAAACTTAGTGATTTCTACTAATAGGCAAAACCTATTTTGAGCAAAGCAAGCCAAGATACACTTAGCCAAATTGCATATAGTATCTAGTCCACCAAAATTATACTAAGGTATCACTTGCCAATACTATTCCAATGTATTGACCCACTGTGGCTGTAACTTGTGATGTTGCAGGTTACTCTGATGAGGATTAGGAGTCATGAGTCTACACTCAACATGTTTGCCTATGGCACATGAAGATGAAGACTTTTATCTATTTACTTATTTAAAATCTTGTAATAGGCCTGTGGCCATGGAGTTGTAAAGACTATGTTGTCTCTGGAATGACTGTAATAATGACCTTTGTTTCTGTGTACTTCATCTTAAACTGTGGATTATAGCATTGATCCAGGAACTAGCATTGCAATCACAGGGATCTTTTTCCTTTATAAAGGAGGGATCTTACAATTAAATTTCTACGATCTGATCGTGGAGGTGAATATCTAAGTTACGAGTTTGGCGAGCATTTGAAGAAATGCGGAATACTTTCACAATTGACACCACCGGGAACACCACAACGTAATGGTGTGTCTGAACGTCGTAATCGAACTCTCTTAAATATTGTTTGTTCTATGATGTCACTTACAGATTTACCGCTATCATTTTGGGGTTATGCATTAGAAACAGCTGCATTCACTTTAAATAGGGTACCATCTAAATCCGTTGAAACGACACCTTATCAATTATGGTTTGGGAAGTAACCTAAATTGTCGTTCCTTAAAGTTTGGGGTTGCGAAGCTTATGTAAAGAAGTTACAGCCCGACAAGCTTGAACCCAAAGCGAAAAAATGCATCATCATAGGATAGTAGGATACCTGAAGGAAACTATTGGGTATACCTTCTATCATAGATCCGAGGGCAAAATCTTCGTTGCTAAGAATGGATCCTTTCTAGAGAAGGAGTTTCTCTCGAATGAAGTGACTGGAAGAAAAGTAGAACTCGACGAGGTTGTCGAACCTTCTCTCAAACTTGAGAGTAGCACAGCACCGGAAGTAGTTCCTGTGGCGCCTACACCAATGAGAGAGGAAGCTAATGATGTTGATCATGAAACTTCGGTTGAAGTTACTACGGAACCTTGCAGGTCAACGAGAACTCGTACCACTCCTAATTGGTATGATCCCGTTATGAGTGTCATGTTGTTGGACAACACCGATGACCCTGCGATATATGAGGAAGCGATGATGAGCCTAGATTCCAATAGATGGAAAGAAGCCATGAAATCCGAGATTGGATCCATGTACGAAAACCAAGTATGGACTTTGGACTTACCGGATGGCCGGAAGGCTGTCGAGAACAAATGGATTTTCAAGAAGAAAACATATGCTGATGGTAATGTTACTGTCTATAAAGCTCGACTTGTCACAAAAGGGTTTCGACAAATTCAAGGAGTTGACTACGATGAAACTTTCTCACCGGTAGCGAAGCTAAAGTCTGTGAGAATTTTGTTAGAAATCGCTGCATATTATGATTATGAGATATGGCAGATGAATATCAAAACGGCATTCCTCAATGGAGACATTGATGAAGAGTTGTATATGGTACAACCCAAAGGTTTTGTCGATCCTAAATATGCTAACAAGGTATGCAAACTTCAACGGTCCATTTATGGATTGAAGCAAGCATCCCGGAGTTGGAATCAATGTTTTGATAAGGTAATCAAAATTTTTGGTTTTATACAAACTTATGGAGAAGCTTGTATTTACAAGAAAGTGAGTGGGAGCTCTGTAGCATTCTTAATACTATATGTAGATGACATATTGTTGATTGGGAATGATGTAGTCCTTCTTAATAGTGTCAAGGATTATTTGAATAATAGTTTTTTAATGAAAGATCTTGGCGAAGCAGCTTACATATTAGGCATAAAGATCTATAGAGATAGATCGAGATGTCTAATATCATTGTCATAGAGTACATATTTGTACAAAGTTCTAAAGAGGTTTGGAATGGAAGATATCAAGAAAGGGTTCTTGCCCATGTTGCCCAATACGACCTTGAGTAAAACTCAAAAGTCCTGCAATGGCAGAAGATAGAGAAAGGATGAGTAGGACTCCCTATGCCTCAGCCATAGGATCTCTTATGTATGCCATGCTATGTACTAGACCCGACATTGCATATGCTGTTAGTTTGACTAGCAGATATCAAAGTGATCCAGGATTGGACCATTGGACAGCGGTCAAAAACATCCTTAAGTACTTGAGAAGAACTAAGGATATGGTTCTTTCTTATGGAGGTGATGAACAACTCGTTGTTAATGGTTACACCAATGCTAGTTGGAACACCGATCCGGATGATTCTAAATCTCAATTTGGATACGTATTTACTTTGAATGGTACAACAATTAGCTGGAGGAGTGCAAAGCAAAGCGTTGTGGCGAGATCTTCAACTGAATCGGAATACATAGCTTCTTTGGAGGCTTCACAAGAGGCAATATGGATGAAAGAGTTCATTACAGAGCTCGATGTGGTTCCAAGTGCTCTGGAACCAATGTCTATCTATTGTGATAACATGGGCACCATAGCCAATGCGCAAGAACCAAGGTCACACAAGAAGCTGAAGCACATCAAGCTACATTTTCACGCTATTCAAGAGCATGTCCAAGATGGTGACATAAAGATTTGCAAAGTACACACAGATCTGAATGTGGCGGATCCGTTGACTAAACCTCTCCCGAGGGCAAAACATGACCAGCACCAAACTGCCATGAGTGTTCGGTATATTACCATGTAATCTAGATTAGTTGACTCTAGTGCAAGTGGGAGACTGTTGGAGATATGCCCTAGAGGAAATAATAAAAGTGATTATTATTATATCTTTGTGTTTATGATAAATGTTTACATTCATGCTATAATAGTATTAACCGGAAACATTAATACTTGTGTGATTTGTAAACTAAATTAGAGTCCCTGGTAAAGCCTCTTTATAATACTAGCTTGTTGGTTAATGGATGATCGTGGTTTCTCGATCATGAACATTGAGATGTTATTAACAACAAGATCATATCATTAGGAGAATGGTATGATGGACATACTCCTATAGATAAGAGTAGCATAAAGATCAAGTCATTTCAATAGTTCATTTGCTATAAGCTTTATGATACATAGTAACCTAATTCCTTCGACCATGAGATCATGCTAATCACCATTACCAGAAGGATGCTTTGATGAAATCAAATACCACACCGTAACTGGGTGGCTATAAAGGTGGCAGTGAGTGTTCAGAAAGTATGTGTTGAGGCACATGGATCAAGAGTGGGATTTGTCCATCCATATGACGGATAGATATACTCTAGGCCTTCTCGGTGGAATGTCATCCAATTAGCTTGCAAGCATGTGACTGGTTCACAAGGGATCATATATCACGGGAACGAGAAAAGAGTACTTATCGGTAACAAGGTTGAACTAGGTATGTAGAGATACCGACGATCAAACCTCGGATAAGTAAACTATCGTGAGACAAAGGGAAATTGGTATCGTATGTAAGTGGTTCATTCGATCGCAAAGTAATCGTAGAAATATGTGGGAGACATATGGATTTCCAGATTCCTCTATTGGTTATTGATCGGAGAAGTGTCTCGGTCATGTCCGCATAATTCACGAACAATAGGGAGACACACTTAAGGATTCGATGTTGTTTAGTAGATATGGAATGTAAGTAGGGAAACCGAATGTTGTTCGGAGTCTCGGATGGGATCCGGGATATCACGAGGAGATCCGGAATGGTCCGGAGAATAAGGTTCATATAAGGAAAATCCGATTCCGGAGTTCGGGAATGATTTTGATGTTTTCATTGGAGAGATTCTAGAAGGTTCTAGAAGGTTCACCGGAGCGAAAGTTGAATGGTCCATGAATGTGTCATGGGTAAGTGGAATGATTGGATCATGTCCTAGGTCACTTGGTTGGGCATTTGCGAGATAGAATTAAAGTTCTAAACTGAAAGTCAAAAGGGAGGTTTGAAAAGTCAAACTGGAACAATAGTTTCCTAGTGGAAGAAGGAAAGAGTCCTTACTTATATCCAACTTGGGTTTGGGTATGGATTCAAACTCCCCTCTCCCATGGCTGTCCCCCCTCTCATAAATAGAGGGGGATGGCTGTCCCAAAGACCACACCACCAAGCCCTCCCCACCGTGCGCCGCCGCCGCCGGCCCGTCGCCGTCACCCTAGCTGCCGTCGACACCACCTCCTCCTCTCCGTCCTTCTAAACCTAGATCGCCGGAAAACCCTAGATCCACCATAACTCGCACCGGCTTAGGCGAAGCCCTGCGGGATCCTCCCTCTACTTCCGACACCACGATGTCGTGCTGCCGGAATCGCGGGGGGAGAACTACAACCTCCGCTACCTACTGGAACAAGGGAGAGGAATGTCTTCATCAAGTACCGAACGTGTGACCGACTGTGGAAGCGCTGTCGGAACGCAGCGCCGGAAGGATTGTCTACGCGATCTTGAGATCGGCAAGTGTACGACTACATCACCCACGAGAATATGCTGTCGTTAACTGCTTTGGAATCTTTGAGGGTGAGTACTCTAATCGACTCATTGCTTCAATCTAGTAGATAGATCTTGGCTTGTTTGTATGCATGCGGCAGAATTTTTTTGTTTTCCATGCTACGAACCCCTTCATATATTTCTCTTTTCTCAACAGAGAAAAATAGAAACATCGCCAACGCAAAAAAATAGGATAGATAGAGGAATACAAATAACCTTGGTTTGAAGGAAATGTTATTATATGTTTTTTGGTTTTATATTCATATGCATTCTATTTTGCTTAGCTACCGACTAAAGTACCCTAGACTCGTCTGGTTAAAAAACACTTTTGCTTTAGTGCCCCCCTCACTAAATTTAAACACAACAATGATTGAAATTGCACTACACCACTTCATAAATAAGAGATGGTCTTTAACAAATTATTTCATCATTATTACCAAATAATTAAGTTGTATCTACCCTATAGAAACTTGTATGGTCCAATTTATGGACCAGCACGTGCATGTATCCGTACAAGTATGAAATATGACGATTGTGGTAGGACGTTCACCCTTACCACTCATGTTTCATTGTGGCTCCCTCCTTGTTGGCGAGCGGTGCCACACACTCATGCGGCCTGGGTGATGGAGCCCAAAATCTAAAGTCGCCTAAGGTTGCCTCTTGTACTTGCGTCCCCTCTGTGTTGTTGTTAGTAATAATGGATCAATACTTTGGGGCCATGCTAGATTTTAGATTTTTCCTGAATCCAAAGCTTATGTTTGTGAAAGCCCATATATGATTTGGCCCAAGTTGATGGCAGCTCACATGTTTGTGGGGCAAGAGTGGTGGAAGCTAAAATTTAGTTCCACATGGTAAGTTGAATGAGAGTTGCACCGCCTTATAGGGTAGTGTGTTACACCACTTTATAAGTGAGTGACAATAAGAGATCTACATGCGCGCGCCGCGGGTTGTGGGAGTCTCACCGAGCTTTATTTTGTTGCCCAGGAAAATATGTGTGGTTGCTCTATATAAGCGCATGTGTGACCTCCACCACAATACACCGAACCAATCTAGGGTTTCGCTAGTCTCTCTATTTTCCCCGCCACGGTAGTCTACTCCATCCCGCTTGCCGGTGTGCACCAGCGGACGGGAGAGCAGGTCTCCAGAACCACTCGCATTTGTGATCATGTACGGGAGAGGGTGAATAAAGTTTTTGGGTAGCGCTCCACGCGACTGCTCAAGTTCGTCATCACAGCGCGTCTTCCTAGGCGATCTCCTGGTCCACGAGCGACTCGTCTTCAGCGCCAACTTCTTCCACTTGCTGCGACAACCGCTGCACCAACAATGACTTCACCGGTAACCGATCTATACCATGATTTGATCTCTTGCTACACTATGGCTGTTATTCCATATGGACTGCTACTATTCATGTTGATTAATACATCTAGTAGGTTAGAGTTTTACATGATTGTAGTTGTTATCATGATTTATATTCTGAAATTAATTGTGAAAATTATGCCTAATAATCCAACAATCCAAAAACCTTATTATAGAAAATTTCCTGAGTTGGCACTTGGCCGATGCAATGAAGACGGAAAAGTTTACCGGTGTTCATTTTAAGAGGTGATAGTATAAGACCACTATGTGACTACAAGCTCTGAAAGTATTCGAGGTTAGTGAGGGTTTACCTAAAGGAATTATATCTAACGAGGTTTGGAACAAGTTCAAGGAAACCAATGTTACTTTTATGGATGCATTCTGAGTGTTCTTGACAACAAGATATTTGATATGTACATGCATGTCAAAGATAAAAAAGGAGCTCTAGGAGGCACTAAACGCTAAGTTCGGTGTAGCAGATGCTGGCAGTGAACTGTACATCATGGAGAACTTTCATGATTACAGGATGGTTAACAACCGTTATGTAGTCAAACAAGCTCATGAGATATAGTGCTTTGCCAAGGATCTTGAAATCCTCAAGTGTATCTTAACAGACAAGTTTGTGGCTGGGTGCATTATTGAAAAGTTGCCTTCTTCATGGAGTAACTTCGCCACAACTCTCAGGCATAAGAGACAAGAGATATCGGTTGAAAACCTAATAGAGTCTCTTGATGTTGAGGAGAAGGCTCGGGCTAAGGACACTTCTGAGAAAGAAGGCGAGGGTCAGTCCTGCAGCAACATGGTGCAAAAGAAGACCTTCGGTAAGAACAAAGGGAATTATAAGCCCTCATTCAATAAGCCTGAAAAGACTACAACCTTCAAGAAGAAGAAGAAGACGGACAAGGCCGAGCTAGGTTTCGATACCTGTGGAGAGCTTGGACACTTTTCCAAGGATTGCCTAGAACTGCAGATCGCAGAGGGAAAAGTGGGAAGAATGTCAACATCGTGACCGCTAGCGACACATATGAGTACGGTAATTTATTTACTGTTCTTTTGGTGTTTCAATAACCATGTTGGTGGATTGATATGAGTGCTAATGTTTATGTGTGTGCTGACATCTCTATGTTCACTTCTTATCAGGTCGCTCAAGATTCTTCCGTCTAATGGAGAATGGATCATATGCTTCTATTCGTGGTGTTGGCATGGTGGATTTGAAGTTTACTTCCTGAAAGATCGTGCAGCCGAGGAACGTGCAACATGTCCCTACTATGAACAATAATCTCGTTAGTGGCCCCTTCTATGCAGACATGGGTTTAAGGGTTTTTTAGAGTCTAATAAATTCGTTGTTTCGAAACATGGACAATTTATTGGTAAAGGTTATGAGTTTAGAGGCTTGTTCCAATTTTCACTTTTAGAGTTTTGTAATAAATCCGTGAATCATATTTGTGGTGGTGTTAATGATGGTACCACTATTTGGCATTCTCGTTTATGTCACATTAATTTTGGTTTGATGTCTCAGATGTCTAGTATGAGTTTAATTCTAAATTTCACTATTGCCAAAGGTTCTAAGTGCCATAGTTGTGTGCAATCAAAGCAACCTCGAAAGTCTCCCAAGGCTGCCGAGGAGAGAAACTTGGTATCTCTATAACTCATACATTCTGATCTATGTGAGATAAATGGTGTGTTGACAAAAGATGGAAAGAGATATTTCATGACGTTGATAGATGATGCTACAAAATTCTGCTATGTTTACTTGTTGCAAACTAAAAATGAGGCTTTAGACCACTTTAAAATTTATAAGGTCGAAGTTGAAAATCAACTAAAGGAAAATATCAAGCGTCGTAGGTCGGATAATGGTGTGAGTATTTTCCCAAAATATTTGACAAATTCTATGAGAAACATGGCATTACTCATGAGAGGACGCCTCCCTACTCGCCCCAAACAAACGGGGTTGCCGAGAGGAAAAACTGCACCCTGACTGACTTGGTGAATTTCATGTTAGCCGCTGCTGGTTTATCAAAGGCATGGTGGAGGGAGGCTTTGTTGACTTCATGTCATGTCCTGAATAGAATTTCTATCAAGAATAAAGAAAATACCCCTTTTGGGGAGTGGGCTAGGAGAAAACCATCACTTTCGTACTTGCACACTTGGGGTTGTTTGATACGTCGGAAACGTATCTATAATTTTTGATGGTCCATGCTTGTTTAGTATCTACTTTGCTTTGCTTTGTATACGCTTTGAGGTGTTTTTATATCTTTTCGGTAACTAACCTATTAACAAGTTCCCACAGTGCCAGTTGCCTGTTTTCTTCTGTTTTTGGTTCCACAAAGGCAGAAAATCAATATTCTCGGAATTGGAGGGCACAAAAGCCAAAGTCAATATTTTACCGTGGGCGACATGAATCCAGAAGATGAGACAGAGAAGCGCCACGTGGTGGCCACCCCCTAGGCGCGGCCAAGCCTGGGCAGCGTGTGGGCCCCCCGGGCACCCCCTGCCTCGCCTCTTCGCCTATAAGAAGCCCCTGATGCAGAAAACCTAGGCACCCGATCAAAACTCCACGAAACCGTTTGTAGCCGCCACCACCATCGTCCCTAGATCGGAGGATCTTAAGTTCTTCCCGGCACCATGCCGGAAGGGAGATCATCCCGAAGGACTTCTTCTCCGGTATGATGTGTGAGTAGTTCCACCTTGGACTATGGGTCCTTGTAGTAGCTAGATGTTTGTATCTCCTCCTTGTGCTTTCATGTATAGATCTTGTGAGCTCCGTTCATGATCAAGATCTAATCTATTTGTAATCATGCATGTTGTGTTTGCGGGGATCCGATAGATATTGAGATTACTATGTCAGATTGATTAATGGTTTTGTCTTTATGATTCTATCATGTCTATGTTGTTTGTGATCTTGCATACTCTCCGTTGTTAGTAGCTATCTTGGCCAAGTAGTTGCTAGTGACTCTAAGAGGGGTATTTATGCTCGATAGTGGGTTCATGCCTCTAGTTTCCAAGGGAAGTGACAGAAATCTCTTCAGTTGTAGATGTGTTGTTGCTGTAGGGTTTGCAGCATAGAAAACAAAAAAATTCCTATGATGGGAACAACTATGTACCATGATCTATCTACTAGATACAAACAACGGGCGGATGTATATTCGTAGAGAACATACCCTTGAAGACCGACAAAGCTTAACGAGTCCAAACTCGTGGTTGATGTAGACGATCTCTTGCCGATCTCAAGATCGAGAGGAAGTCCTAGCGCCGCAAAACAGCAGCGCATCCGTGCTCGCACACATGTTCGAGGCACCGAGAAACCTCCGCCTCCTCGCTCCAGCGATGCAGCGGAAGCACAACTCTTTCTTGCCGAATAGCCACCGGGAACATGTATCTCGCTAGTCCGAGACCATGGGGGATAAATTCTAGAGGGGGAGAGAGATCCTTCACGAGGAGGTGTGAGTGAGAGAGAGGAAGGGGGATCCTTTTATAGGGAGAGGGAGGGCACCCAAGGGGCCATGCGCCCAGCCATGGGGCTTCCCCCACCTCTTCCACATTCATGTGGGTGGACACTCCACTCACTCAAATGCCTTTCAATTCCCTCCACTCAAAAACCCACTCAAATTCCCATTAAATTTCCACCAAATTTAATGCAAACTCTCATTAAATAAAACTCCTTTTATTTATTCAGAATTTTGTCAATTAATTTAATGACAAACATTCACATATAACCCCTTGCTAGTATTTCATTTCACATGCAGAAACACTTTCTGTAATTTCACCCGAAAACCCGTTTCGGTATCTAGTGAAATAAATTCATGCGCTTGTTATTCTTTTCGGCATGAAACTTTTGCTCCAATTGGACGTCGGTGTCTCTTAAGTGTGTCACCCTACGGTTCGCGAATAATGCGGACATGATCGAGACCCCTCTCAGATCAATAATCAGAAGCGGGATCTGGAGACCCATACTGACTCCCACACATTCAACGATGACTTTCTTGTGATCGTCGGAACCTTTTACGCTAGTATCTTAATCCCTTTGTTTCGCGATATATTACATGTCCGAGATTCGATCATCGGTATCTCCATACCTAGTTTGATCTTGTTACCGACATGCACTCTTTTCTTGTTCCCGTGATATAACATTCTAGTGATCAAATCACTTGCTTGCAAGCTAATCAATGTGATATCACCGAGAGGGCCCAGAGCATATCTATCCGTCATCGGGATGAACAAATTCCACTCTCGATCCATGGGCCTCATCATAACACTTTAGTAGTTCTGAACCCATCTTTATAATCACCCTGTTACGGTGTGACGTTTGATGTTATCAAGAAACTCTTCTGGTGTTAGTGATTGACATGATCTCATGGTCTAAGGATTTGGATCACTTCGTAAGTTGTTATAGCAATATAAACTCAATGACTTTGATCGTAATGCTATACTTCGGATGAATGTTCATCACATCATTACACTAATGTTGTGACCTCGTTATTAACAACATCTAGTGTCTATGATCAGGAAACCTTGATCATCTTGTTAATCAACGAGCTAGTTTATGAGAGAGGCATAACTAGGAACTTCCTTTTTGTTTATTAAACACACATGTATTAACGTTTCCGTATTAATACAATTATAGCATGTAAAATAAACATTTATCATAAATAAGGAATACGATAATAACCACTTTATTATTGCCTCTCGGGCATATTCCCTTCAGTCTCCCACTTGCACTAGAGACAATAATCTAGTTTGAAAACTTTGCGTATTGAACACATATGGCTTTCTAGTGTTCCATATACGCAACTGCAAGTGGTTAACATAATCTACGGATCTGACGCTTTTAGGTCCGCGTGTATTTGCATGTCTTTGCGTCTTCACACATCACTCATTCTCCAATGAGATGGCATTGTATAAATTTGGTCTTTCGGTGAGACCTTTAGTTCCTTGGGGTTAAACCATGTCGATAGTATTGTCATACAATATATCTTTAGTGTTAGCCCGTTGTGAACCACACCTTAGCCTTTTGTTGTAGTATTCGTCATAATGTCTTAACTTTGAAATTCATCCAAATCCATCACGGAAACTTCTTTCCATTACATTGTGCCACCCATGGTTTAAATTGAGATAAACTTAATTTGTATCTTGTGACAAACCTAGTATCAATGTAACGCTTTACAATGAACTATTTGTAATTGTTTGTCACCTCTACACAAATATATTCTTAGTTCTTTTAAAAAGATCATAAGAATATCCTCACTATCGTCCAATGATCATTTTATGATTCATTCTGGTATATGATCATAACACTTAGAGCATAGGACATATCTGGATGTGTACATATCATGGTATGATTGATCAAAACATTCTCGTGATTTCACTCATCAAGTGTCAAAGCACTTGAATCTTGTTTCACTTATCAAGTGTCGATACACTTGAATCTTGATTCAATTCCTTTCCATGCGACAAGAACCGTTTCTTGTTGTTTCTACATTGAACTCCTTCAATATCTCATATATGTACGTTTGGCACAACCATATTTGCGTCACAGTCTATCCAATATAGACATTCACGCTAAATATTCGGGTTTTGCCTAAGTATTTCATCGAAATGAAATTCTTAACCTTTGTCAATAAAAGATACATCATTTCTAATCAACAATATGTCCTCCACATAATGTATTAGAAATATTTCTTAGCGCTCCCACTTAATTTCTTGCAAATGCAAGCATCTTCATCGTCTCCTGATGAAAAACTCATTTTTCATCATGGTGAAGATTCCAACTCCGCGATGCTTACTTCAACCATTGAAGTATGCATGCCCTTTTAGCATCCTTTTAATTTAACAAAACCCTTTGGACCGTGTCATGTACACGTCCTAGGTAACCATTCTATTAGAAGAACTTTGTTTTGTTTATTCATCTACCATATACCAAATTATATGTAGTGGTTGCTACTTTAATCCGTCCAGACTAAACATCGCTATGAAAGATGAAATCTTGTCATAGTCAACTCCTTGAACATTGTCGTAAAATAATTTACGACATGTCGACTATTTCATAGATGTGAAACATCCATGTCTGTTTCTTTATAGATCCAAATACGACCGATAGGTTTTTACACCTTTCTAGAGGGTCTTCCAAGTTCAAAACTTGATTTCTCGTGTATGAAACTATCACGGATTTTATGGCTTCAAGCCATTTGACGGAGTCAGGGCCCATCATCGCTTCTTTGCATATAGTCCATTCATCATTATCAAACAATAATGATTTACTCTCAAATCTTAGTATTTGATTGTTTATCCGACCTACTTGGTTCAATAGGAACTTAGATCTCCGTGACCACAACCTTTGAGGCACATAAGCTATGAGCATTATGGCATCCTCTGGAACGATTTCCGGTGCTGCGCAACTCAGCACATTTAGCTAAGGTTCGTTAACCTTATCAAAGTTCTATTGTCCTCCCACTTAACTTTTATGAAAAATTCCTTCTTCAAGAAACTTCACGTTTCAAGCGACAAACCCTTTTGTCCTTGATGTTATGGAGGAATAACCAATTGTTATTCGAAATAACCTACAAAGACATGCTCATCCGACTTCGGTTGTAAACATCTTAATTATGTTTAGCATACCAAAATTTAAGAAATGACAACTTGGGTTTTACCCCAAACCATAACTCATATGGTGTCATTTCAACGAATCAAGATGGAGCTCTTTTCAGTGTAAAAGCGGAAGTCTCTAAAGCTTTAATCTTTTAAAACATAATGGCAGTTTTATAAATAACACCTTTGATCCAACCATGTCAAACAAGGTTTCATTGCAAATCTCAAACACTCCATACTCCTATGGTGTTTCGGGAGATGTAAATCTAGATGTTTTGCTAAACTTGCAACTCAAATAAATCCCTTTATGATAAAATCATATTTCATTTATTTTTCTTGTTACACTTGTAACTCAAACAAAATCCCTTATGATAAAATCATAAACCATTTATTTTCTTGTTACAATGATTTTCCACTTCATCTTGAAAGTCTTTGAAATGTTTTTCAAATATTTCATACTTCTTTCTCATTAAGTGAATATTCACTCAAATTTCCGGAGAAAGCATATGAAGTTGAAATCCATCGCTTACGACTATACATAATGGACTACATACATCGATATGTATAAATTCCAATATTTTAGTCGTTCGTTCTTCTTTGGCCTTTGAACGAAGTTTTAATTATCCCGAGGAAAGTCTCACAAGTGTCACTTGATCAAATCAAAGACTCCAAAAATCCATGAATATGGAGATTCTTCATGTTTTCTTTCCAATATAATTTAAATGGCGATGTCACTTCGTAAGTGATCTTTCAATCATTTGTCTTGCGACATTTTAGCATTAGGTTTTATGGATGTGATTTCTCCAACTAGATTTGTAAATCATCCATCTTATATGGAATATGGTAATTATTTGAACAACCTTTGTTCTCATAATACCTGATTCAAATAACAATTATTAAAACAAATCTTGAAGTCAAGCTTTGATGTCAACGAGAAATACAAACAACGGTTTGTTTGTTTTCGATGAACATCATCACATATTCTCTTGCTAGTTACTTAGGCCATTGTGGTTCATGAATTGCGTCGTTCTGTATGAAATTTCATACCAACCAATCCGGTATCCAATACCCAAGAACCACATTGTTTCAAGCAAAGAATACAACCATAACATGTATATCATTTATATACCTAAATTGGATATTTCCAATCTTTTATTTTTTGCCAAATATATTTTATAGATTCTCTTTCAGCATTTCCTTTTCCTTTTTAAAAGAATCTATCAGCATCAAAAGTGGCGCCATCTACATGACACATATTCCAAAGCGTGTATATTCAAATAATAATACCTTTGGACTTGCACTTTGAAGTAGATCACCATCATCAAAATGATCGGTATTCTTTCAAAAATCCATTCTTTAGTAATCTTTTAGTGTAGTAAACACTTTACATACATCTTCTATTCGTCCTTATCATGACGACTTTCATGATCAAGCTACTGTAGCTTATAAAGGAGAATCGTGAGTATAATATTACTTACCAAAACCCTTTTGGATGATTAGGATGTCTAGCATCTCCAACCTTCGTAAATTCTCATCCAATATGAGAACATATATTATACTCTATCATATTGCAACCAAAACAATGTTTTAGATATCGTTATATCTGCCACACATGATGGTTTCTGAAACAATTCTTTCAGCTCCTAGATAATCTTGATATTTAAATCAAGAATCATGGAGGCAAACATGATACTTAATATACTAACACTAGAATTGTTACTCTCGATTTAATACCAACTATTAAATTTCACGGAGTAAATAGAGTTTGCTGAAAGTTTGCAATAGGACTTTAAACTTTAGATTGACACTCAACACAATACGATACCAGTTCGTAAAGTATATATCCAGAATTCTATAGTTCTATTATCTCAATTACAACTATGCATAAGATGGTGAACGAATGCCAATGACTACAACAAATTATGCAAATTCACTTTGATTTAATTTATGATAATTGAGTTCTACTAATCCAAATTGAAATGAACTCCCACTCAAAAACGACATCCCTCGTGTCTTTTTGGTGATTACATGAACCAAATCCATTACACCAAGTCCGATCATCATGTGAGTCGGTCTAGCTTCAAAGGCGAGCATCCATATGGTCATCATATCAAAACATATGACTCATGCTTAACCTTTCGGTCCGTGTTCCGAGGCCATGTCTGTACATGCTAGGCTCGCCAAGTAAGAACCTTAGTATTCGCGTGTATAACTGTCTTACACCCGAGATATGCTCGTGGATTCAAGTACACCCGATCATCACGTGATGTCTTGAAGCGACGAAACATTGTCGATGCATACTTAAGGAAGAACACATTCTTATCTTGATATCTAAATGAGGGATCATATTATTATGCTAATAAAACGCCAAACAAGCAATATAAGATGCAATCAAACATCACATGTTAATAAGTGAACTGATATGGTTCCCGCATATGATCTCCATCATGTGCACCGTGGTATGATCTCTAGCATACCTTTATGTGTAAGGCCAAGGTCTATGGAACTTACACGCTATGTGTGTTGTAAGCGTATCATCTCATACTTCTACTTACAACATCACCATATCATAACACTAGCCCAGCAACAATCTAAACTAGACGCCTCTAATTTATCCATTGCAAGTTTTACGTGGCTTAGGGCTTTCGAAGATAGAACCGTTCTTACCTACGAACATGAACCACAACGAGGATAACCAAATTGTTGACAACTCGTTGCAAATTAGATATTGACTATAGTAGGAGAGACAGACACCCGCTAGCCACTTATGCAAAACTAGTTGCATGTCAAGCGTGGAACATGTCTCATGTGCGAGGACATGTAAAATTTGTCCGGGCCGCTTCATCCCACTATGACACCAATATCCAAAGTACAACTAAGAAGCAATAAAATGATCATCATTGCCCACATACTCATATGTGTACTACCCGTGCAAAGTATCTACGCATAGATCCGGCTCTGATACCACTGTAGGGTTCGCAGCATAGAAAACAAAAAATTCCTGCGATGGGAACAACTATGTACCAAGATCTATCTACTAGATACAAACAACAGGCGGATGTATATCCATAGAGAACATACCATTGAAGACCGACAAAGCTTAACGAGTCCAAACTCGTGGTTGATGTAGACGATCTCTTGCCGATCTCAAGATCGAGAGGAAGTCCTAGCGCCGCAAAACAGCAGCGCATCCGTGCTCGCACACACGTTCGAGGCACCGAGCAACCTCCGCCTCCTCGCTCCAGCAATGCAGCGGAAGCACAACTCTTTCTTGCCGAATATCCACCGGGAACATGTATCTCGCTAGTCCGAGACCATGGGGGATAAATTCTAGAGGGGGAGAGAGATCTTTCACGAGGAGGTGTGAGTGAGAGAGAGGGAGGGGGCTCCTTTTATAGGGAGAGGGGGGCACCCAAGGGGCCATGCGCCCAGCCATGGGGCTTCCCCCACCTCTTCCACATTCATGTGGGTGGACACTCCACTCACTCAAATGCCTTTCAATTCCCTCCACTCAAAAACCCACTCAAATTCCCATTAAATTTCCACCAAATTTAATGCAAACTCTCATTAAATAAAACTCCTTTTATTTATTCAGAATTTTGTCAATTACTTTAATGACAAACATTCACATATAACCCCTTGCTAGTATTTCATTTCACATGCAGAAACACTTTCTGTAATTTCACCCGAAAACCCGTTTTGGTATCTAGTGAAATAAATTCCTGCGCTTGTTATTCTTTTCGGCATGAAACTTTTGCTCCAATTGGATGTCGGTGTCTATTAAGTGTGTCACCCTATGGTTCGCGAATAATGCGGACATGATCGAGACCCCTATCAGATCAATAATCAGAAGCGGGATCTGGAGACCCATACTGACGCCCACACATTCAACAGTGACTTTCTTGTGATCGTCAGAACCTTTTACGCTAGTATCTTAATCCCTTTGTTTCGCGATATATTACATGTCCGAGATTCGATGATAGGTATCTCCATACCTAGTTTGATCTCGTTACCGACATGCACTCTTTTCTCGTTCCCGTGATATAACATTCTAGTGATCAAATCACTTGCTTGCAAGCTAATCAATGTGATATCACCGAGAGGGCCCAGAGCATATCTATCCGTCATCGGGATGAACAAATTCCACCCTCGGCCTCAACATAACACTTTAGTAGTTCTGAACCCATCTTTATAATCACCCTGTTACGGTGTGACGTTTGATGTTATCAAGAAACTCTTCTGGTGTTAGTGATTGACATGATCTCATGGTCTAAGGATTTGGATCACTTCGTAAGTTGTTATAGCAATATAAACTCAATGACTTTGATCGTAATGCTATACTTCGGATGAATGTTCATCACATCATTACACTAATGTTGTGACCTCGTTATTAACAACATCCAATGTCTATGATCAGGAAACCTTGATCATCTTGTTAATCAATGAGCTAGTTTATGAGAGAGGCATAACTAGGAACTTCCTTTTTGTTTATTAAACACACATGTATTAACGTTTCCGTATTAATACAATTATAGCATGTAAAATAAACATTTATCATAAATAAGGAATACGATAATAACCACTTTATTATTGCCTCTCGGGCATATTCCCTTCAGTTGCCACTAGGGAGAAAACAACGGTCTCTTGTTCATAGAACAAGTGGATTGTTTACCTTACACACTTTGCTTAAAGCAGTTGTCTGTTGCTTGCAACTTAATACTGGAGGGGGTTTGGATGATAACCTGAGGGTGGACTTCTAGTCAAAGATGCAATTGGATGTTATAGCAAACCGGTGGTCTATGTATATTGTTGTATTTCCCAATCGAAACTCATAGGATCTTTTTGTCTGGTATTGCATTGTTATGCCTTGCTCGGTTCCTGTCAATTGCCCTGCTATAATTTGTTTACCCTTCATGCCATGTTGTTTATCTAAGGAGAGCACCTCTAGTGAACTATGGACCCCGGTCCAATCTTTACCATTGATACATCTTCCACTGTTACCTATTTACTTGCTGCAAACCATTACCTTCCACACCATATGTTTAATCCTTTGTTACAGCAAACCGGTGAGCTTGACAACCTCACTATTCGTTGGGACAAAGTCTTGAGTTTATGTTGTGAAGGTCTCCGCGTTGCTTGCAACACATGTGTGACGTTTCCTTCCTCCTTATGGTTCGATAACCTCGGTCTCTACTGAGGGAAGACTTGCTGCTGTGCTCATCACACCTTGCTCTTGGGGTTTCCAACGAAGTGCTCCACGTCAAGTACCAACAAGTTTTCTAGCGCCGTTGCCGGGGAGGCTAAGGACGTCTTCACAAGGGGATTCCTTCACTTCCTTTCTCTTTACTTTGTTTTTAGTTTGCTTAGATTCTTTTGATTGGTTTTGTTTGCCTCTTTTCAAAAACTCAAAAAATAGTTTAGTTTGGTTTGCTTTCCCTATTCAAAAACACAAAAAAATTAGTTCCTGCTCTAGCTGCTGCTGTTTTTGGCTTACCCACCTTTGCCAAAATGAACTCTGCTGAGAACACCAAGTTGTGTGACTTCACTAGCACAAACAACAATGATTTCCTTAGCAGCCCTATTCAACCTACTCATGATGCTAACTTTTATGAAATTAAGCCTGCTTTGTTGAATCTTGTGATAAGAGAGCAATTTTCTGGTGCTAGTTCTAATGATGCTGCTGCCCATCTCAATAGATTTGTTGAACTTTGTGAGATGCAAAAGTATAAGTATGTAGATGGAGATATTATTAAGCTCAAGCTTTTCTCCTTTCTCCTTGAGAGGAAAATCCAAAAAATGGTTGCTATCTTTGCCTAGAAATAGCGTTGATTCTTGGACTAAGTGCAAAGATGTTTTTATTGGAAAGTACTACCCTCCTGCTAAAATTATATCTATGAGAAGTGACATTATGAAATTTAAACAACTTGATAATGAACATGTTGCTCAAGCTTGGGAAAGAATGAAATCTTTGGTTAAGAATTGTCCCACTCATGGACTCACTGCTTGGATGATTATCCGGACTTTTTATGCAGGTTTGAACTTCTCCTCAAGAAACCTGTTGGATTCAGCTACTGGAGGCACCTTTATGGGCATCACTTTGGGTGCTGCAACAAGACTCCTTGATAATATGATGGTCAACTACTCTGAATGGCACACTGAAAGATCTCCACATGGTAAGAAGGTAAATTATGTTGAAGAAACCTCTTCTTTGAGCGATAAGATTGATGTTATTATGGCTATGCTTGTTAATGGGAAATCTCCTTTAGATCCTAATCATGTTCCCTTAGCCTCTTTGGTTTCTCAAGAATAACAAGTTGATGTGAACTTCATTAGAAACAACAATTTTGGAAACAATACTTATGTTAATTATAGGCCTTATCCTCCTAGTGGAAGTGCTTATCATGGTAGATCTGGAATGCCTAGTGAAGAAAGGATTCTAGAAGTAGAGAGATCCACCAAGAATTTTATGCATATGCAATATGAGAAAAATAAGATTTTCACTAAAACTATATAGGAACAATCTATTATCTTGAAAAACATAGTCATCAGCTTGATAATCTGAATAGAGAAATTCCTAGTTTACAGTCAAAAAATTCGAGTGCTAAGAAAAACATATCCTCTTTGTCTGATGCTCAGTCCTCCTTGATTAATAAAATGGATGCTAAATCTGAAACCATGGGAAGTACCTTTGCTGCTACTCATGTCATACAAGTTACTATTGATGAAAATGTTAGACTGTTAGCTCAACTTCATGCTAGGTGGGAAAGGGAAGCTGAAATTGATAGAAACAATAGTGTGTGCACCATTACCACTAAACCACAAGAAGTCCCTATTCCTCCTCCTACTATGCCTAAGCCTATTGAGCCTACTACTAGTGATGCTAAGTTTAATTTTGATGTAGATGGTTGCAATATTTCTGAAGAGATTATGTTCCTGCAAAAGCTTGCTAGAAGTCCTGATGCTAGTGATATGCATGTTGCTTTCACCAAACACATTACAAATGCTCTTGTTAAGATTAAGGAAGAGAAGTTAGAACACAAAGCTTCTATTCCTAGGAAAGTAGAAGATAGTTGGGAACCCATTATTAATATGCAAGTGAATGACTTTGATCTCAAAGCTTCATGTGATCTTGGTTCTAGTGTCTCTATTATGCCTAGGAAGATTTATGAAATGCTCGATTTGCCACCTTTGGAAGATTGTTATTTGGATGTCCCACTCAATGATAATGCTAAAAAGAAACTCATGGGGAGTATTAATGATGTTCTCATTATGAGTACCAATGCTTATGTCCCTGTTGATTACTATGTTTTGGATGTTTAATACAATGCTTCTTGTCCTATTACTTTGGGAAGACCTTTTCTTAGAACCGTTGGTGCCATCATTGATATGAAAGAAGGCACCATTAAATATCATTTTCCATTCAA
Organism: Avena sativa; assembly: GCA_916181665.1. Classification (NCBI taxonomy): domain Eukaryota; kingdom Viridiplantae; phylum Streptophyta; class Magnoliopsida; order Poales; family Poaceae; genus Avena; species Avena sativa. The sequence goes on along the minus strand of OV702284.1, from coordinate 251,814,283 downwards.
GAAACGTATTGAACACTTCCCTATGAGGAGAGTGAAGTTGCTTTTTGCTCCTCCTTTGAAAGCAAGGTTTGATGTTAATGCTTCATCATTTGAAAATACTTGATTCTTCTTGCTTCTCGTGCCTAACTTAAAGGCGTTAAAGAAAAGTACTTGTTGGGAGATAACCCAAGAATTTCCTTGAGTCTTGGAAGTTATTACTTCAGTAATGACCTCTCCTTATCCTTTTTGTTTGCTTTTTGTGCCAATAACGACCTCTAACGAGAGGGAAGTAAGATTTAGGGAGTTGCTGTCCCGAAACAGATTTCTGTCCTCCACCATAAAAATTCGTGAGGAGTCTCTGTAACTCAGATTGAGCTGAAACTTTATGAATACATCCCCAAATATGTTAGATAAATTGCGTTAGTTCAACACTTTTTATTTGAGCAACAGAAGATTTCCGAAAAAATCAGTTTCTACCTGCTGGTCTGTTTTGACAGATTTCTGCCATTATTTGCATTTGCTTCTTATTGATTCCTTTTTGAGTTCTCTTTTGGGGAATTGAGCTTTTTGAAGGAGTTGCTACAGTAGCTTGTGTTTTTAGTGAAAAGTCTTGTTGTTCCAAAGCTTTGCCTAAAGGTCTATTATCTTTTGAATACACTAATGTTGCTAATGAAGATTGTGTGAAGTTTTGTATGAAAGAAAAATTTCAGGTGTAGAGAGAGAATGATGAAATGAAATGAAGAATGGACAAACGCTCAATCTTGGGGATGCCACCATGGTGTCACCCCAAGAAATATCAAGGAGGTACAAGCGTCAAAGCTTGGGGATGCCCAAGGGATCCCCTTCTTCATCAATAAAAAGCTCATGTATGTCTAGATACTTCGTTTTTATTGTTTCATGCACAGTTGTGTTGTTCTTGGAGCGTCTTAGTTTTCGTTTGCTTTATTTAGTTTTTTTTGATTGAATAAAGTAGTTTGGACCCCTTTTCTTGCTGTGTTGTTTCAAATAAGTTGCTTGGTGTTGGAAAGGAGTAGGAAGTTCCTACTTGAAAGTGCAAGAGGAGCTTGCATTGACTGTGACTTAGACTTTAGCATGACATGCTAGGTGTTGTTTTTACCATATGCTTAGTTATTATTGTTGTAGCTTGTCTTGTTCCAAACAATTGGGATTGCTTAGTGTGCCTTGAAGAAATTATGCGTTGTTTTAGCTTGCAAAAGCATAGTACTGTGGTATTCTCCTTTGATGCTTTGTTTGGGTTGACTTGGCACATGCTCACACCATGTTATGACTATGATAAGTCACCATAGCCTCTATGATCATTTAGTACTTGACTTGTAGTACCACTCTATGCTTTGATTAGTAATGTTTTGTCGCTCTACATGATTATGGCCATTATTGCTCTCTTAGTTGGTTGTTCCCAGTCTTTTGCTAGCCTCCACTTGTATGAGTAAGCTCTACTCATGCTTCCAACTCCCAAGAAACCAAGTTATTCCAAAGTGTCCACTATAAACTCCTATGCATGGTGTGTTACACCATTCCAAGTATATTCTTATTTTCAGCTATCTTTCAATTAAAAACTATTTTGTTATGTGAAAAATTAGTGATTAAAGCCCTCACAAACTTGATGGCACACTTTAAATTCTTTGCCCCTAATAAACTTGAACCATTGTGTCATCTGTGTTGTATATGCTTGCACTTATACGTTGGAATTAGCAGAACCCGTGCTGTCACGGGGAACGTTTTCAACACTGCACTTGTACTTTGTACACAGTTGATATCATGCTCTTTTGTATATGGATGTCACCGGTGTGAAATAAAGAGGGAGCTTGTAAGTCCATGGAGTATGTATTTTGTGTTAGAGAAACGCTTGGGCCGCTAGCCTAAGCCATGCCTAATCATGGTGGAAACTTGCAGCATCACCATAGTGAGCTATCTATGAAGCATCCTCAATGAAAAGCTATGCACATAGTAAATAAAAAGATCGCTAAGATGCTCATTGTCTGCTTGCCTTGTCATTTTGGTTATGGGATAGCTCCTGTACCATGTGCAAGGGGTACCCCGTTGGCGGTTCTCTATGATACGCATGTACTTATAATGACAAGAACTTACAGGTGACTGAAGTTGAGTAGCATGAGGCGTGGCCCTCGTATTCAAGGGACTTGAGATTGCCAACTTATACATTGTAAAGCATATACTCCATAGTTAGTTCACTTTAACCTTAATCACTTCAAGATTCTTATGATAGGGGCAATGAGGGCTGAAAGCTAACAAGTACCATAATTTTTGGAAGCTCTTTTTGAAACTTGAAATCCTTGCTTCCCTTTATGAAGGGTCTTTCTTCAACTACTATTGAGTCTCCACCTTCTATCTTTAGGCACCATTAAGAGAGCATAGTTGTCATTCTATGTGCAGTGTCCCAAAACTTATTGATTGATGCATATTGTGATATTACTTGTTCTTGTGCTACTTGTTTATCGTCACCCTTTTGAACTTTGAAGGTGTCCTATGCGTCTATTTGCTACTCTATGAGGGACAAGCTGATTGCCACTATGCCATGTTTTTTGTATGTGAAACAAACAAACGTTTTTCAATGCATGTTATTCATGATGTTTGTTTGTAGCCTTTCATGTTGCATGCATAGTTACTTTGTCTTATTGTTAGAACTCCATTTTTTATGCACATGTCTAGAGTTCTTTGATCCCAGCTTTCAATGCTTGTAAATGGTTTGATCTTGGTTTTACCGGTGCATGTCTCCTCAAAAATTATTCTTTTTGTCACTTACCTACTCGAGGACGAGCATGAGTTAAGCTTGGGGATGCTTGATACGTCAGAAACGTATCTATAATTTTTTATGTTCAATGCTTGTTTAGTATCTACTTTGCTTTGCTTTGTCTACACTTTGAGGTGTTTTTATGTCTTTTCTGGAACTAACCTATTAACAAGTTGCCACAGTGCCAGTTGCCTGTTTTCTTCTATTTTTGGTTCCAGAAAGGCAGAATATCAATATTCTCGGAATTGGACAGGACAAAAGCCAAAGTCAATATTTTACCGTGGGTGGCACAAATCCAGAAGACGATACGGAGAAGCGCCACGGGGTGGCCACAAACCCCCCGGGCGAGGCCAAGCCTGGCCCGCGCCTGGCAGGGAGTGGGCCCCCGGGGCACCCCTGCCTTGCCTCTTCGCCTATAAGAAGCCTGATGTCTACGCACTTCTATTCTTGTAGACAGTTGTTGGGACTCCAAGTGCAGAGGTTTGTAGAACAACAGCAAGATTCCCTTAAGTGGATTACCCAAGGTTTATCGAACTCGGGGAGGAACTGGTCAAAGGTATTCCCTCTCAAGCAATCCTGCAATCAAGATACAAGAAGTCTCTTGTGTCCCCAACACACCCAATACACTTGTCACGTGTATAGGTGCACCAGTTCGGCGAAGAGATAGTGAAATACAAGTGGTAACGGTGACAGAAAAGAGATTCTGACTTGTTGTTGATGTGGGGTAATGGTGCCAGGAAAGACTTTGATGGAGATTGATGGTGAGGTAAAGACTAAAGCAAGCGAACATGCAACATATCTAGTAGCAAACGGTGTTTCAATGCTTAGAAACAAGGCCTAGGGATCATACTTTCACTAGTGAACACTCTCTCATATAAATATCCTCTCTTCATGATACTACTCTTAACTACTCTCCGGTTGGACACTCTAATCCATGGTAGGGCTATAACAACGCACCTGAAAGTCTGCCTTCCCCAATCTAGATAACCCAACACTGTCACCTTGAGCACTAGATGGTTCCAACAAACACCACAATTTCATAGAGACATCCAACTACAGATATAAGCATAACAAATATTCAATCTAGCCAAAGTGCCACACACGGTATGCCCGCTGTCACTTTCACACACGTGGGGAAAAGCATAGATCTATTAAAGCACAAAGAGTATTTATGTAGACTCAAGCCTAAGTGCCGCCATGGCGCGCACGCTGTCACTTTCACACACATGGGGAGAGCAGAGATCTAATGAAGCACTTGAGTAGCAAGGTAGATCTACTTGATTACAAAGCTCATGACCACAAGATCATGCATAGAGAGAGATGAACACATAGCTACCGGTAGAGCCCTTAGCCTCGAGGAAGAACTACTCACTCCTCATCATGGGAATCAGCAATGGTGATGAAGATGGCGATGGAGATCGATGGAGATGGCTCCGGGGGCACTTCCCCGTCCCGGCAGGGTGCCGGAATAGAGACTTTCTGTCCCCCGAATCTCCCCTTCGGTGGCGGCGGCGCAGCAAAGGTTTTCGTGGATTTCTTATGGATGTTTTAGGGTTTTTGGGTCGGAGGCTTCTTATAGGCGAAGGGGGAGGCCGAGGATGTGGCCAGAGGGCCCACACCATCCCCAGGCGCGGGCCAGGCTTGGTCGCGCCCAGGGGGGTCTGGCCACCCTCTGGTGCCTCTCCGTCCCTCCTTCTAGATTCGTGTCCCTCACGGAAAGTTATTGACTTTGGCTTTTGTCCCGTCCATCCCGTCCAATTATGAGAATATTGTTTTTCTACCTTTCTGGAACCAAAAACAGAAGAAAACATGCAAAAGGCACTGTGGCAACTTGTTAATAGGTTAGTTCCAGAAAAATATAAAAACACCTCAAAGAAACACAAAGCAAAGCAAAGTAGATACTAAACAAGCATGGAACATCAAAAATTATAGATATGTTTCCGACGTATCAAGCATCCCCAAGCTTAACTCCTGCTCGTCCTCGAGTAGGTAAGTGATAAAAAGAATAATTTTTGAGGTGACATGCACCATCAAAACCAAGATCAAACCATTTGCAAGCATTGAAATCTGGGATCAAAGAACTCTAAACATGTGCATGAAAGATGGAGTTCTAAGAATAGGACATAGTAACTATGCATGCAACATGAAAGGCTACAAACAAAGATCATGAATAACATGCATTGAAAAATGTTTGTTTGTTTCACATACATAAAACATAGCATAGTGACATTCATCTTGTCCCTCATGGAGTAGAAAATATATGCATAGGACACCTTCAAAGTTCACAAGGGTGACTAGAAACAAATAGCACAAGAACAAGTAATATCACAATATGCATCAATCAATAAGCTTTGGAACACTGCACATATAATGACAACTATGCTCTCTTAATGGTGCCTAATGGTAGAAGGTGGAGACTCGAATAATGGTGGAAGAAAGGCCTTTTATAAAGGAAGTAGGGATTTCAAGTTTCAAAAAGAGCTTCCAAAAATTATGGTACTTGTTAGCTTTCAGCCCTCATTATCTCTATCATAAGCATCTTAAAGTGATTAAGGTTAAAGTGACAAAGATGGATTATATGCTTGACGAAGTATAAGTTGGCAATCTCAAGTCCCTTGAATACGAGGGCCACACCTCATGCATACTCAACTTTGGGCCCAGGTAAGTTCTTGTCATTGTAAGTATTTGCATATCATTGAGAACCGCCAGCGGGGTACCCCTTGCACATGGTACAAGAGATTTCCCATAACCAAAATGAAAAGGCAAGCAGACAATGAGCATCTCAGCAATCTTTTTATTTACCATATGCATAGATTTTTATTGAGGATGCTTCATAGATAGCTCATTATGGTGATGCTGCAAGTTTCCACCATGATTAGGCATGGCTTAGGCTAGCGGCCCAGGCGTTTCTCTAACACAGGATACAAACTCCATGGACTTACAAGTTCCCTCTTTATTTCACACCGGTGACATCCATAGACAAAAGAGCATGATATCAACTGAGTATAAAGTACAAGTGCAATGTTGAAAACGTTCCCTGTGACAGCACGGTTCTGCTAATTCCAACGTATAAGTGCAAGCATATACAACATAGATGACACAATGGTTCAAGTTTATTAGGGTCAAAGAATATAAAGTGTGCCATCAAGTTTGTGAGGGCTTTAATCACTAAGTTTTCACATAACAAAATAGTTTTTAATTGGAAGATAGCTGAAAACAATAATATACTTGCAATGATGTAACACACCATGCATAGGAGTTTATAGTGGACACTTTGGAATACCTTGGTTTCTTGGGAGTTGGAAGCATGAGTAGAGCTTACTCATACAAGTGGAGGCTAGCAAGAGACTGGGAGCAACCAACTAAGAGAGCAATAATGGCCATAATCATGCAAAGTGACAAAACATTACTAATCAAATCATAAAGTGGTACTACAAGTCAAGGACTAAATGATCATAGAGGCTACGTCATAACATGGTGTGAGCATGTGCCAAGTCAACCCAAACAAAGCATCAAAGGAGAATACCACAATACATGATTCCTTCAAGGAATATTAAGCAATCCTAATTGTTTGGAACAAGTCATGCTACAACAATAATCACTAAGCATAAGGTCAAAACAACACCTAGCATATCATGCTAAAGTCTAAGTCACAGTCAAAACAAGCTCCCTTTTGTACCACTTAAGCATGAAGCTTCCTACTCTTTTCCAACACCAAACAACTTATTTGAAACAACTCACAAAGATAATAATCAATAAATATCAGTGAGCTTGTCTCGCAAATCCACAAATAAGAACTAAAAAGTTCTAAGATGAAAGCACAAGAAAACTAAGGCTGAACGCAGTGCTAGCAAAAGTGAACACTCATAAAACAATAAGAGTGAAAACTAGAGTGTTCTAGGCAATGGAAACAGAGTGTGTCTCTCTCCAAAATAAGTGTGGTGTAACCAACCAACTTACTCAAGCAAACTAATCAAACGAAAACCAAAAACGAAAACTAAGACGCTCCAAGAACAACACAACAATGCATGAAACAATAAAAATGAAGTGTCTAGAAAGACCTGAGATTTTTATTGATGAAGAAGGGGATGCCTTGGGCATCCCTAAGCTATGACGCTTGTACCTCTTGGATATTTCTTGGGGTGACACCGGGGTGGCATCCACAAGCTTGGGATTTTGTCCATTCTTCATCTCATTACATCATTCTCCTTCTACACCTAAAATTTTTCCTTCATACAAAACTTTACACAATCTTCATTAGCAACATTAGTGTATTCGAAAGATATTAGACCTTAGGCAAAGCTTTGGAACAACAAGACTTTTCACTAAAAACACAAGCTACTATATAAACTCCTTCAAAAAGCTCAATCCCCCAAAAGAGAAGTAAAAAAGGAATCAATAAGAAGCAAATGCAAATAATGGCAGAAATCTGTCAAAACAGACCAACAGGCAAAAACCTATTTTTTAGAACATATTCTGTTGCTCAAATAAAAAAGTGTTGAACTAACGAAAGTTAGCTAACATACTGGGGGATTTATTCGTAAATTTTTATCTCAGTCCGAGTTACAGAGACTCCTCATGAATTTTATGGTGGAGGAAAGAAATCTATTTCGGGACAACAACTCCCCAAATCTTACTTCCCTCTCATTAGAGGTTATTCTTGGCACAAAAAGCAAACAAAAAGGATAAGTAGAGGTCATTACTGAAGTAATAACTTCCTACACTCAAAGAAACTCTTGGGTTATCTCCCAACAAGTACTTTTTATTTAACGCCTTTAAGTTAGGCTTGATAGTTTAAGAAGATGCTCACATAAGAAATATGAATTGAAATAAAAGAGAGCATCAAGAAGAAAATTCAAAACACATTTAAGTCTAACCCACTTCCTATGCATAGGAATCTGGTAAAGAAACAAGTCATGAAAGCACAAAGCAACAAGCATAAGAAAGTAAAACAAGTGCAACTTCAAAATTTTCAACATAAAGAGGGGAAACTTAATATTGTTGAGATACATAAAACCATGTTTCCCTCTTTTATAATAACCTCCAGTAGCAACATGAACAAAATTAACAATATAACTATCACATAAAACATTCTTATCATGAGCCACGTGCATAAAATGAATATTACTCTCCATATAAGAATAGCCATTCTTATTAATTATAGTGGGAGCAAATTCAACAAAATAGCTATCATTGTTATTCTCATCACCATAATCATAAAATATAGGAGGCATATTGTAATCACAATAAATTTTCTCCTCAATAGTAGGTGGACTAAAAATATCATACTCATCATTGTAATCATCATAGATTGGAGGTTTGGTGTCATCATAAGCAATAGAATAGCTATCTTCCAAAGCTGGGGGACTAAAAAGATCATTTTCATCAAAACTAGCTTCCCCAAGCTTAGAATTTTCCATAGCATTCGCAATAATGGTGTCCAAAGAATTCATACTAATAACATTGCTATTAGCATGCAAATAAAGCTCCATAGGTGTTTAAATTTTCTCTTCAAACACTTTGTGTACTAACTCAAGATAAACACTATAAATCTCTCTAATTTTGTTGTTGTTTTCCATTAAGCCTAACTAGTGAAAACAAGAAACAAAAAGACAAATTTACAGAATCTAAAGGAAATAACTTTGAGCACTCACACTGGAGGATGTGAGTACCTTTTACCTTACCTCCCCGGCAACGGCGCCAGAAAAGAGCTTGATGTCTACGCACTTCTATTCTTGTAGAAAATTGTTGAGCCTCCAAGTGCATAGGTTTGTAGAACATCAACAAGTTTTCCTTAAGTGTATTACCCAAGGTTTATCGAAGTCAGGGAGGAAGTGGTCAAAGGTATTTCCTCTCAAGCAATCCTGCAATCAAGATACAAGAAGTCTCTTGTGTCCCCAACACACCCAATACACTTGTCAGGTGTATAGGTGCACAAGTTCGGCAAAGAGATAGTGAAATACAAGTGGTAACGGTGTAAGAAAAGAGCTTCTAACTTGTTGACGTGGGGTAACGGTGCCAGAAAAGACTTTGATGGAGCTTGATGGTGAGGTAAAGACTAGAGCAAGCGAACATGCAACAGATCTAGTAGCAAACGGTGTTTCAATGCTTAGAAACAAGTCCTAGGGATCATACTTTCACTAGTGAACACTCTCTCATATAAATATCCTCTCTTCATGATACTACTCTTAACTACTCTCTGGTTGGACACTCTAATCCATGGTAGGGCTATAACAACACACCTGAAAGTCTGCCTTCCCCAATCTAGATAACCCCACACTGTCACCTTGAGTGCTAGATGGTTCCAACAAACACCATAATTTCATAGATACATCCAACTCCAAATATAACTCATAACAAATATTCAATCTAGCCAAAGTGCCACACACGGTATGCCCGCTGTCACTTTCACACACGTGGGGAAAAGCATAGATCTATTAAAGCACAAAGAGTATTTATGTAGACTCAAGCCTAAGTGTCACCATGGCATGCACGCTGTCACTTTCACACACATGGGGAGAGAAGAGATCTAATGAAGCACTTGAGTATCAAGGTAGATCTACTTGATTACAAAGCTCATGACCACAAGATCATGCATAGAGAGAGAGATGAACACATAGCTACTGGTAGAGCCCTTAGCCTCGAGGAAGAACTACTCCCTCCTCATCATGGGAATCAACAATGGTGATGAAGATGGCGATGGAGATGGCTCCGGGGGCACTTCCCCGTCCCGGCAGGGTGCCGGAACAGAGACTTTCTGTCCCCGAATCTCCCCTTCAGTGGCGGCGGCACAACAGAGGTTTTTGTGGATTTCTTCTGGATGTTTTAGGTTTTTTTTTGGGTCGGAGGCTTCTTATAGGCGAAGGGGGGGCAAGGAGGTGGCCAGAGGGCCCACACCCTCCCTAGGCGCGAGCCAGGCTTGGCTGCACCCAGGGGGTCTGGCCACCCTCTGGTGCCTCTCCGTCCCTCCTTCTGGATTCGTGTCCCTCATGGAAAGTTATTGACTTTGGCTTTTATCCCGTCCAATTCCGAGAATATTGATTTTCTGCCTTTCTGGAACCAAAAACAGAAGAAAACAGGCAACAAGCACTATGGCAACTTGTTAATAGGTTAGTTCCAGAAAAGATATAAAAACACCTCAAAGAAAGACAAAGCAAAGCAAAGTAGATACTAAACAAGCATGGAACATCAAAAATTATAGATACGTTTCTGACGTATCAAAGCCCCCGATGCAGAAACCCTAGGCACCCGATCAAAACTCCACAAAACCGTCTATAGCCGCCGCTACCATCGTCCCTACATCAGGGGGATCTAAAGTTCTTCCCGGCACCCTGCTGGATGGAGATCATCTCGTAGGCCTTCTTCTCCGGTAGGATGCGTGAGTAGTTCCACCTTGGAATATGGGTCCTTGTAGTAGCTAGATGGTTGTCCAAGGAGGAGATACAACCATCTAGTTACTACATGGACCCGTAGTCCAAGGTGGAACTACTCACGCTTCATATCGGAGGCTGACATAATGAAGAAGAAGGCCTCCGGGATGATCTCCCCTCCGGCAAGGTGCCGGGAAGAGCTTTAGATCCCCCCGATCTAGGGACGATGGTGGCGGTGGCTACAGACGGTTTCGTGGAATATTGATTGGGTACTTAGGGTTTAGGCATCAGGGGCTTCTTATAGGCAAAGAGGCGAGGCAGGAGGGCGGCCAGGGGCCCACACCCTGCCCAAGCGCGGCCTAGGGTGGGCCCAGGTCTCGGGGTGCGTCCGCCCTGTGGCTCCCCTCTGTATCTCCTCTGGACTCCGTGTTCTCCTCGGTGAAATACTGACTTTGTCTTTTGTCCCGTCCAATTCCGAGAATATTTCCTTACTAGCTTTTCTGGAACCAAAAACATAAGAAAACAAGCAACTAGCACTGTGGCATCTTGTTAATAGGTTATTACCAGAAAACATATAAAAACACCTCAAAGTGTAGACAAAGCAAAGCAAAGTGGATACTAAATAAGCATGGAACATCAAAAATTATATATATGTTTGAGACGTATCAAGGGTTCCAAGAACCCAAGAGTAACAAGCCCACAAGCTTGTACTCGCCGAATCTCCGAGGAGAAATCAAACCTATGCAACAAATGCAAGGGCAAGTCCTTCACTCCCAAATTCCAACAAAGCTACAAAAGCTATTGGGGGAATAAGGGAGGAAGAACACAAGAGGAGAACACAAAACTCTCCAAGATCTAGATCCCAATGATTCCTTCACAAAGAAGGGATTTAGCTTGGGGGGGATTGTAGTGTAGGGGTTCGTAGCATGGAAAACAAAAAATTTCTACCGCATGCAAACAAACAAGCCAAGATCTATCTACTAGATTGTAGCAACGAGTCGATAGGGGAACTCACCCTCGAAGATTCCAAAGCGGTTAACGAGAGCAGATTCTCGTGGGTGATGTAGTCGTACTCTTGCCGATCTCAAGATCGTGTAGACGATCCTTTCGGCGCTGCGTTCCGGTAGCGCTTCCATAGTCGGTCACACGTTCGGTACTCGATGAAGACCTTCCTCTCCCTTGTTCCAGCAGGAAGCGGAGGTTGTAGCACTCTCCTCGCGATTCCGGCAGCACGACGGCGTGGTGTCGGAAGTAGAGGGAAGATCTCGCAGGGCTTCGCCTTAAGCCGAAGCGAGTATGGTGAACTATGAGAGAGGCCTTGGTGGTCTAGGGTTTAGAGGCACCAAGGGGAGAGGTGTAGCCGGCGGCTAGGGCTTGGGGAAGCCCTAACTCGGCGAGTTGGGAGGAAACCCTAGGCGGCGGCAGCACTTGTGTGGAGGCGCCAGGAGCCAGGGTTTGGGTGTCGGGAAGAGGGGGCACCCCTGCCCCTTCTTTTATAGGTGGGAGGGAGGCGGATAGGAGGAGGGAGTCCTCCACCAACTCCTTCTCCTTGGCCGGCGGGTGGAGTGAGTGGGACTTCCTCCCTAAGTAGGTTTCCTACTCTCCCTCCACCAAGCAAACTTGCCGTTTGACTTTTTCAAATTGGCGTTTGACTTTCAAACTAGGATTTGATTTCTCCCTTTATTTTTGCCCAGCCAAGTGACCTAGTACATGATGCACCATTCCACATTGTCATGACACATTCATGTACCCTTCCCCTCCAGAGTGCCGGACCTTCCAGAACCTTCTAGAACATTCCCGATGAAAACACCGGAATCATTCCCAAACTCCGAAACAGGACTTTCCTTATATGAATCTTATTCTCCGGACCATTCCGGATCTCTGTAACACCCTCAGAATCGGACCTATGCAAGTTTTAGCGAAGCCCGCCAAACCCGCATAGAAACGATTCAAAGGTGCCCAGCAGGCACTTTCGTGCGGGTGGAAAACGAAGTAATAACATTACACAACAGTCCTCGATGGGACCCCCAGAACAGCTATATATAACAGCGACTCAAAAGAGTCAAGAATACGGATATAATATACAAAGATCCAAATCACCTTGAAAATGATAGGGCGTCCGACTACGGACAAGATGCAAATGGGGCTAAGAGCCCTGAAGAATAACCAATGGCGTCCATAACCCTGCCCAGGCCAAGCCGGAAGGGTAACCCTGCTAACGACGTCGATCTCAAAACCTGCTCAAACAAAAGGGGTGCCGACAAAGGGCAAAGGAAAAAGAGGAGCGTCAGTAATGAGGCCAGTACACGGCGAGACTAGAATTCGGCGGTCCTCGCCTACATAGGTATGGTGGACTGAAGCGGCAGCGGCAGCATGCACTAAACACCCTATAGAGACTCGATGCAACTGGCGGTTATCAGAGAGGGATAAGAAGGACCTATCCGGATCCAACCTGAAGCTAACACCAAACAAACCATCCTGGTGTTTCCCCCTCGAGACCAAACGAGGAAGTCAACCGAGGAACTCACACAGTTAGCAGTTTTATTTATTCAGTTATCGTTGCAGCAATTACTAGTCAGATTTGGATAATCATCCTGATAAAATAAGCAGTGGGCCGTTTTAGTTAATCATTCCGTTGTAGTGGCATCACTTACTAGTCAGATACAATTAACATGAGATAACCCAAAAACCCAGCAGTTGTTGGTACTTTTATTCAGCCATTCCGTTGTAGTTGCCATAATTACTAGTCAGGTACAATGGTCGCAAGCGACACTCCAATCAAGCAATTGTGGGCAGTATTATTTAGCCATTCCGTTGTAGTGAAGCTGATTACTAGTCATTATAAAGTCAAATTTATAGCACTACTTTAGTTATGCTTGTCTATGGTCGAGATACTGTGCTCCAAGTCGTCCATAACCGCGGACACGGCTTTCAGAAAGTTTTAACCCGGCCGGGGTGCACAAATAGCAACACACACACGATCAACCTCGGAAAAACCAAATCAAAACCCAACGAGGCTTTCACGACAAGGCAATCACAGGATTCAGAAATATTTCAGGGGGCCACCCCATTGAGTAGAACCGCAACGAAGCTAGCTGACTCCGAGACGGACTCAAGGTTTGCGTCAGTGGCTGTAAACGACTGGGAACCCGAAAGTGTGGCTGGGCTTGTCGATACCGCGAAAACACTCCGCTTACCTAAACAGTACAGTGTGCTCCTCGCACAAACATAAATACAGTAGTAGCATGGCATAAGTACAGGATAGTAAATAAAACCTCAAACTAGTTTGTGGCCCCAAGAAATAAGACTGAATCAAGCTCTGGCTAAGGGGGGCCCATACTCCCCGTATGTGGATAGCGCGAATATTCAAGGAACAGGTATCAAGTACTCGGGGTCCTACGGGACACAAGTGGGCGTTCGGAAACCAAATATTATCTATCACCCACCGATGCCTCTGCTTACTTACTTCAATTTTAGTTGTTAAACAGAAATTAAAGTGAACGATAAGTAAAACCATGATCATCTCCAACATCAAACATGCGGCAAGGCTCCAACAACTGTGGCATTTGACGACACGCAACAGCACTTGAGCAAGCGACTAAGTCGCGCAGGTCCAACTATCTACCAAACAACAGGTAATAGGGTGTGTCCAAGGCAATATAGGGCTGCAAAGGATATCACGGGTACGAAAACTAGAGCAACGCAAAACGGATAGCAATAGATCAACAGGAGGGAATAAATACTATAAAAGTAAGATGGGTAGAAAGAGGGACATGCTCGCCTGAAAACATTGTCGAAGGTTCAATCGAAGATCGGGTCGACACTCGCATCAACTCAACGGCCTTATCCGCGAAGAAGCAAAACAATTAGGGTTCGGCAGATCTTGGGGTTCCGGGGGGTTCGGGGTTCGGTCTCAGGGTCCAGGGTTCGACGAAACGTTCTCGGTTAGCGGAGTAGATCTTGGCGCATCCGTGGTCTTCGGGTCATGTCGACGTTCATGGCGTTCGGGATGAAGCACTTGTCGCATCCGGGGAGCAGGACTTGGTTCGGCGTCGGGGCGCATCGGATTCTTCCGGGTCGGTGCCGTTCTTATCGTTGCGAGGATCTCGTCGGGTCCGCGCCATCGAGTCGATCTTGGCGTCCGGGGGGAGTTCGTCGGGGTTCAGGGTTCCGTGTCGAAGGCCTTGGCGTTTCGAATCGGTCTTCGGATCGGGGCATCGGGTCTTGGGTTCGCGTCCGTGTGGAGATCTTGTCGTTCCGTGTAGCGTCCTCGGTGTCGGGGAAGATCTTGGGGTTCGGCGGGATCGAGGCTTCACGTCATCGGATCCGGGAAGGAGGTCATGGCGTTCCGTGAAGGAGGCCTTCGTGTCCCATGATGAAGATCTTGATACCGGGCCGTCCTTGCCGGGCATACTTCAGATTACCTCGCCACTTGTCGATCTTGTCGGTGTTGTGCATCGGAAACCTTGTTCACTTGACAATCTCAGCAAGGTACTTGGCCTCGGTCTTCGGCACTATCGTTGTGAAACAAACGGAGCACCGGGAGGAAGTTGTCACAAGGCGCCACATGATTCGCAGACGTTGTGATTAGAAACAACAACACCCTGTCGAGCACACGTACAGGAAAAAGAGGAGCACACTCTCTTGGCCGAAGATGACAGGAAAACGAAAACAGAGCCCCACGCGCGGGGTGGCCAGGGCGTGCCCAGAGAGGACGGGGTCGTGCTCGCAGGGAGAGGGAGGAGGAAGGCCGGAAGGGCGCAGGACGGCGACGGAGGGGAAAACGGGGAAGCTTGGCGACAGAGGTGCGAGGGAGGACGGCCGGAGGAGGCGCTCGGGGAAGGGGCGGAGGCCGGGGAGGACGCGGGTGAGGCGGCCGTGCCCGGCGGCGCTGGCGAGCTCGCATGCCGTCGGCCGGAGCAGGAGGGGAGAGAGGCGGGCGCGTGGGAGGCGGGGCGGCTCGGGGACGCTTGCGGCCGGAGCGGGGACGCAGGCACGGGCCGGCGGGCCGGGGAACTCGAGCGGGGCGGCGAGCCTGGCGAGACGGGCGAGGCGCGGCGGCGCGGCTCGGGAGGAGAGCGGGGCGAGCGCGCGGAGAGGACGCCGGCGAGGAGGAGGACCGTGGGGCGGCGAGGGGAGGGCGGCGAACGGCGGCGCGGGGGAGGCAGAGGACGCGGGCGGCGCACGCTGAGGCGGAGGCGGATGGAGGCGGCGGAGCCTGGGGAGGAGGGGGTCGCCGGCCTGGGGGGAGAGGCGCCACGGAGGGGGCTCGGGGCGAGGTGGACGGGTGCTGCCGGGGCTAGCGGGGAGATGCGGGGTTGGGGAAGAAGGAGAGGTAGGTGGGGGAGAGAGGCGGGGCGGGGCGGTGAGCCAGAGAGGGTCGGGTCGGTTGGGGAGGTGGGGCCGCTGGGGGCGTCGGGGTGGGGCCAGGGAGGGAGAGTGGCTGCGGTTGGGGTCCAGGCGCGGGTGGGTCCGGCCGGACAGGGAGAGGAGGAGGAGTGGGTCGCGTGGGGTGTGTGATGGGCAGAGGGAGAGAGAGACCAGGTGGGCCAGGGGTGGGCAGGTGGTGGCGTGTGTGGCTTGTGTGTACGTGGGTTAGAGAGAGAGAAGGAAGGGAGGGGAGAGAGAGGAGGGGTGAGGTGGGGTGATGTGGCAGATTAGGAGTGGGTAGGGGTTTGGGTCAGGGTGACGTGTCGGGTGGGGATTTGCCGGGGTGAGGTGGCCAGAGGGGTGGGTAGACTAGGTTGGGTAGGTTTAGGGATTTAGGCGGACCGATTTAATTTCTGGGGTGGTCGTTCGGGTCGATTCGGCCCGTTCGACTGCCCCACTAAAAATACTTTGATATTTTATTTGTTTTAAACACGGCTTCTGCAAACCAATAGCAGACAAACAAAATAATCCGGAGACCCGGGGTTTTGCGCTTGAATAAAAGACGGGGCGTTTAGAAAACAAAACCAGGCTTTTTCGAAAATAGTTTTATGCAAGCAAATGCAAGATGATGACGATGCTCAAATGCAATGTGGCATGATGACATCAGCATGCGGTCATGATGATGCAATGCACAAAAACAACGTGATTTTCTAGTAGTGGTTTTGCGGGATGCCACAATCTCCTCGTGATATCCCGGATCCCATCCGAGACTCCGAACAACATTCGGTCTCTTACTCATCATTCCATAACTACTCAACAACATCGAATCCTTAAGTGTGTCTCCCTACGGTTCGTGAATTATGCGGACATGACCAAGACACTTCTCCGATCAATAACCAATAGAGGAATCTGGAAATTCATATGGCTCCCACATATTTCTACGATTACTTTGCGATCGAATGAACCACTTACATACGATACCAATCTCCCTTTGTCTCATGATAGTTTACTTATCCGAGGTTTTGATCGTCGGTATCTCTGCATACCTAGTTCAACCTTGTTACTGATAAGTACTATTTTCTCGTTCCCGTGATATGTGATCCCTTGTGATATAGTCACATGCTTGCAAGCTAATTGGATGACATTCCACCGAGAGGGCCCAGAGTATATCTATCCGTCATATGGATGGACAAATCCCACTCTTGATCCATGTGCCTCAACCCATACTTTCCGAACACTCAATGCCACCTTTATAGCCACCCGGTTACGGTGTGGTGTTTGATGTCATCAAAGCATCCTTCCGGTGATGGTGATTAACATGATCTCATGGTCGAAGGAATTAGGTTACTATGTATCAGAAAGCTTATAGCAAATGAACTATATTAAATGACTTGATCTTTATGCTACGCTTAACTATAGGAGTATGTGTAGGGGTTCGTAGCATGGAAAACAAAAAAATTTCTATCGCATACAAACAAACAAGACAAGATCTATCTACTAGATTGTAGCAACGAGTCGATGGAATAACTTACCCTCGAAGATTCCAAAGCGGTTAACGAGAGCAGATTCTCGTGGGTGATGTAGTCGTACTCTTTCCGATCTCAAGATCGCGTAGACGATCCTTCCGGCGCTGCGTTCCGGCAGCGCTCCCGCAGTCGGTCACACGTTCGGTACTCGACGAAGACCTTCCTCTCCCTTGTTCCAGCAGGCAGCGGAGGTTGTAGCACTCTCCTCGTGATTCCGGTAGCACAACGGCGTGGTACAGGAAGTAGAGGGGAGATCCCGCAGGGCTTCGCCTTAAGCCGGAGCGAGTATGGTGGATTATGAGAGAGAGCTATTAGTGGTCTAGAGATTAGACACACCAATTAGAAGGCTCTAAACCGAAGGCTAAAGCAATTAGAAGCTCTAAACCAAACGGCTCTAAACCGGAGATTAGAGGTGGAAACTTGTGTGTCTCAAGGAGGAGCCCTGCCCCTCCTTTTATAGGTGGAGGGGCTAGGCGCGCCAGGGAGGGAGGGAGTCCCTCCCCAACTCGGCCTAGGGCTGGGCGCCGGCCAAGGAGGAGAGGATCTCCTCCTCCAAGTTGGTTTCAACCTCCTCTTGCTTGTTTCCCACAGTTTCCTGTTTCCCACAGTTTCCTGTTTTCCACAGTTTCCTGTTTTAGCCGTTTGACTTTCAAACTGGCAATTTGACTTTCATGTTTTTGGAACAGCAAGAACACTTAGTACATGATGCAATCATTCAATGACTCATTCATGCACCTTCCCCCCCCCCGTAGTGCCGGACAATCCGGAACCTTCTAGAACATTCCCGATGAAAACACCGGAATCATTCCCGAACTCCGAAACGGGACTTTCCTTATATGAATCTTATTCTCCGGACCATTCCGGATCACCTCGTGATATCCCGGATCCCATCCGAGACTCCGAACAACATTTGGTCTCTTTCTCATAATACCATAACTACTCAAACAACGTCGAATCCTTAAGTGTGTCTCCCTACGGTTCGTGAATTATGCGGACATGATCGAGACACTTCTCCGAACAATAACCAATAGAGGAATCTGGAAATTCATATGGCTCCCACATATTTCTACGATTACTTTGCGATCGAATGAACCACTTACATACGATACCAATTTCCCTTTGTCTCACGATAGTTTACTTATCCGAGGTTATGATCGTCGGTATCTCTACATACCTAGTTCAACCTCGTTACCAATAAGTACTCTTTTCTCGTTCCCGTGATATGTGATCCCTTGTGAGCCAGTCACATGCTTGCAAGCTAATTGGATGACATTCCACCGAGAGGGCCCAGAGTATATCTATCCGTCATATGGATGGACAAATCCCACTCTTGATCCATGTGTTTCAACCAATACTTTCTAAACACTCAATGCCACCTTTATAGCCACCCTGTTACGGTGTGGTGTTTGATGTCATCAAAGCATCCATCCGGTAAAGGTGATATGCATGATCTCATGGTCGAAGGAATTAGGTTACTATGTATCAGAAAGCATATAGCAATTGAACTATTTAAATGACTTGATCTTTATGCTACGCTTATCTATAGGAGTATGTCCATCACATCATTCTCCTAATGATATGATCCTGTTGTTAATAACATCTCTATGTTCATGATCAGGAAACCATGATCATATATTAACCAACAAGCTAGTTTGACAAGAGGCTATACTAGGGACTCTTATTTTAGTTTACAAATCACACAAGTATTAATGTTTCCGGTTAATACAATTATAGCATGGTATGTAAACATTTATCATAAGTGTGAAGATATGATAATAACCACTTTATTATTGCCTCTTGGGCATATCTCCAACAGTCTCCCACTTGCACTAGAGTCAATAATCTAGTTTCAAATCTTTGTGTATTCAACACCTATGGCTTTCCGGTGTTGTATGTACATGATTGCTAGTGGTCAACTGATCTCCGGATCTGACACTTCCAGGTCCGTGTGTAATTGCATGTCTTTGCGTCTCTACGCATCACTCATTCTCTAATGAGATGGCTTTGTATAAATTTGGTCTTTCGGTGTGACCTTTAGCTCTTTGGGGTTAAAACATGTTGATAATATTGTCGCACAATATATCTTCATTGTATTATCCCACTGTGAACTACACCTAGTTTGATAACAAACTACTTGACACAAATGCCCTCTTTTGCTGCTAAAATAGCAGTCATATACTTAGCCTTTTGTTGTAGTATCTGTCACAATGTCTTAACTTTGGAACTCATCCAAATCCATTATGGAACTCACTTTCCATTATATTGTGCCACCCTTAGTTTAGATTGAGATAAACTTAATTTGTACTTTGTGACAAAACTAGTATCAATGTAGTACTTTTACAATGAACTAACAATCTATTTGTCACTTCCACAAATATTATACTCTTAGTTCTTCCAAAAGATCATAAGAATATCCTTACTATTATCCAATGATCATCTTACGAATCATTCTGGTATATGCTCACAACATTTAGAGCATAGGACATATCTGGATTTGTACATATCACAGTATGATTGATATAAATACTCTTTGTGATTTCATACATCAAGTATCAATCTATACTTGATTATTTGTTTCACTTTACCAAATGTCAAATCTTGATCTCTCGTATATGGAACTATCACAGATTTTATGGCTTCAAGCCATTTGACAGAGTCAGGGCCCATCATCGCTTCTTTGTATGTAGTCGGTTCATTATTCTCAAATAATGATTCAACCCTCAAATCTTGGTATTTGATTGTTTACCCGATCTACTTGTTTCAATAGGAACTTGGATCTCCGTGACCACAACCTTTGAGGTACGTGAGCCATGAGCTTTGTTGCTGCCTCTAGAACACTTTTCGGTGTTGCACAACTCTGCACATACAGCTAAGGTTCTTTTAACCTTATCAAAGTTCTATTGTCCTCCCACTTAACTTTTCACGAAAAATTCCTTCTCAAAGAAACTTGACGTTTTAAGTGACAAACACTTTTGTCTCCGATGTTATGGAGGATTACTTAACAGTTATTCGAAATAACATACAAAGACAGGTTCATCCGACTTTGGTTGCAAACATCTTTCTTATGCATAGCATACCAATGTTTTAAGAAAGGACAACTTGGGTTTTATCCCAAACCATAACTTTATATGGTGTCATTTCAACGGATTATGATGGAGCTCTTTTCAGTGGAAAAACGGTAATTTCTAAAGCTTTTAATCTTTAAAATATAATGGCATTTTTATGAATTATACCTTTGATCTTACCATGTCAAACAAGGTTTAATTACATATCTCGAACGTTCCATACTCTTATGGTGTTTCGGGAAAATGCAAATCCACGGAACGATTCCTTAAATCTTAGGTATTATGCTAAACTTGTAACTCAAATATCTTCCTTTATGATCTTATCATAAACTATTTATATTCTTGTTACAATGATTTTGCACTTCATCTTGAAAGTCTTTGAACTCTTCAAATATTTCACACTTCATCCTTATTAAGTAAATATTCATATATTCACTCAAATTTTCGGAGAAAGCATATGAAGTTGAAATCCATCGCTCTTGACTACACATAATGGACTTCGTCAACAATATGTACAAGTTCCAATAAGCTAGTCATTCGTTCCCTTTTGGCCTATGAACGAAGTTTTAATTATCTCTAGGAAAGTTTCCCAAGCGTCATTTGATCAAAATCAAATAGACTCCAAAATTCCATCCATATGGATTTTCTTCATGTTTTCTTTCCAATATAATTTAAACGGCGATGTCACTTCCTAAGTGATCTTTTAATCAATTTGTCTTTCGACATTTTTAGCACTAGTTTTATGAATGTGATTTCTCCAACGAGATTTGTGAATCATCCATCTTTTATGGATTACGGAAATTATTTGAACAACCATTTTGTTCTCATAATACCTGATAAAACAAATCTTGAAGGCAAGCTTTGATGTTTTAACGAGCAACACAATAACCCTTTATTTGTTCTCGATGAACATCATCACATATTCTTTTGCTAGTTACTTAGGCCATTGTAGTTCATGAATTCTGTTGTTTCGTATGACGATTCACACCAACAAATTCAGTATCAAATACTTAATAACCACATTGTTTAATAAGCAAAGAATATAGCCATAACATGTATATCATCTATATACTTAAACTGAACAATTCTAGTCTTTTCTTTTCTGCCATATATTTATGAGATTCTCTTTCAATATTTCCTTTTCTGTTTGAAAGAATCTATCAACATCAATAGTGGAGTCATACATATGACATATAGTCCAAAGCGTGTATAGTTAAATACCAATGTCTTTGGACTTGCACTTTGAAGTAGATCACCATCATCAAATGTTTGGTGTTCTTTCAAATTCCTTTCTTTAGTAATCTCTTGGTGTAGTAAACATTTTACCTACATCAAATATTCACCCTTATCATGGAATTATCCATGATCAAGCTACTTTTAGCTTATAACGGTGAAACTTGAGTATAATGTTGCTCTCCAAATCCTTTTGGACGATTAGGACAACTAGTGTCTCCAACCTTTTGCAATTTCTCATCAAATATGAGAACATGACTTTTGCCATATTATACTCTATCATGTTGTAACCAATACTTTGTTTCAGATATCACAATATCTTCCACACATCATGGTTTCTGAAACAACTCTTTCAGATCCTAGATAACCTTGATATTAAGAGAATCCTTTGAATATCAAGAATCATGGAGACAAACATGATACTTATATACTAACACTTGGAATTGTTACTCTTGATTTAATACTAATCATTAAACTTCATGGAGTAACCGGAACTTACTAAAAGTTTGCAATAGGACTTTTAAACTTTAGATTAACACTTCAAAACATTACGATACCAGTTCGTAAAGTAACTAACCAGAATTCTATAGTTCTATCATCTCAATTATAACTAAGCGCAAGGTGGTAAACGGATGCCAATGACTACAACAATTATGCAATTTCACTTTGATTTAGTTTATGATAAATTGAGTTCTAATTAATAATTAAATTAATCTAGGTGAACTCCCACTCAAAACAATATCCCTCACATTGTTTTAGTGATCACATGAACCAAATCCACCACATCAAAACCGATCATCACGAGAGTTGATATAGCTTCAATGGCGAACAATCAACATGTTCATCATATCTACTATATGACTCATGCTCTACCTTTCGGTAATCCGTGTTCCTGAGGCCATGTCTGTACATGCTAGGCTCGTCAAGATCAAACCTTAGTTTCCGCATGAGCAAATCTGGCTTGCTCACGTTGTATACACTTGTAGAATCTAACACACCCGATCATCACGTGGTGCTTCGAAACAACAAGCTTTAGCAACGGTGCTAACTAAGGGTGAACACTTTATGACTTGAAATTCATGTGCATGAGGGATCATCTTATAATGCTACCGTCGTCTACCAAGCAATACAAGATGCATAAAGGATTAACATCACATGCAATTCATAATATGTGATATGATATGGCCTTTCTTCTTTGTGCTTCCGATCTCCGTCTTCAAGCACGAACATGATCTTCATCATTACCGGCATTGCATCAAGGTCAATGACGCTGCTCCATGGTTGTCTTCCACCGGCTTCAACTATTACAACTACTTTGAATAGACACGCGGGTCTTAACATAAATTAAAGACAACCATATGGCTCCTGCCGGTTGCCGACTTACAATAAGGAACATTGCATACATCATATATAATCACAATCATGGCCATATCACATCACTGCACACCCCTGCAAAATAAAGTTAGACGCCTCTACTTTCTTTGCATGTTTTACGTGGTTTGGGGCTTTCAATAAGTGTCGTTCTAACTTACGAACAAGAACCACAACATTGATACTAGTATTGTTAATCACCCGTTGTAAATTGGATCTTAACTATGCTAGGAGAAACAGGCACCCGCAAAGCCACTTATGCAATACAAATTGCATGTCAAGCGTGGAGCAAGTCTCATGAACGATGTCATGTAAGGTTAGCCCGGGCCGCTTCATCCTAACATACCGCAAGATGCAAAGTACACAAGAAGCAATCAACAATAAAAGCATCAACGCCCACAATGACCATTGTGTTCTACTCGTGCAACAGATCTACATATAGACACGGCTCTGATACCACTGTAGGGGTTCGTAGCATGGAAAACAAAAAAATTTCTATCGCATACAAACAAACAAGCCAAGATCTATCTACTAGATTGTAGCAACGAGTCGATGGAATAACTTACCCTCAAAGATTCCAAAGCGGTTAACGAGAGCAGATTCTCGTGGGTGATGTAGTCGTACTCTTTCCGATCTCAAGATCGCGTAGACGATCCTTCCGGCGCTGCGTTCCGGCAGCGCTCCTGCAGTCGGTCACACGTTCGGTACTCGACGAAGACCTTCCTCTCCCTTGTTCCAGCAGGCAGCGGAGGTTGTAGCACTCTCCTCGTGATTCCGGCAGCACAACGGCGTGGTACCGGAAGTAGAGGGGAGATCCCGCAGGGCTTCGCCTTAAGCCGGAGCGAGTATGGTGGATTATGAGAGAGAGCTATTAGTGGTCTAGAGATTAGACACACCAATTAGAAGGCTCTAAACCGAATGCTAAAGCAATTATAAGCTCTAAACCAAACGGCTCTAAACCGGAGATTAGAGGTGGAAACTTGTGTGTCTCAAGGAGGAGCCCTGCCCCTCCTTTTATAGGTGGAGGAGCTAGGCGCGCCAGGGAGGGAGGGAGTCCCTCCCCAACTCGGCCTAGGGCTGGGCGCCGGCCAAGGAGGAGAGGAACTCCTCCTCCAAGTTGGTTTCAACCTCCTCTTGCTTGTTTCCCACAGTTTCCTGTTTCCCACAGTTTCCTGTTTTCCACAGTTTCCTATTTTAGCCGTTTGACTTTCAAACTGGCAATTTGACTTTCATGTTTTTTGGAACAGCAAGAACACTTAGTACATGATGCAATCATTCAATGACTCATTCATGCACCTTCCCCCCCGGAGTGCCGGACAATCCGGAACCTTCTAGAACATTCCCGATGAAAACACCGGAATCATTCCCGAACTCCGAAATGGGACTTTCCTTATATGAATCTTATTCTCCGGACCATTCCAGATCACCTCGTGATATCCCGGATCCCATCCGAGACTCCGAACAACATTCGGTCTCTTTCTCATAATACCATAACTACTCAAACAACGTCGAATCCTTAAGTGTGTCTCCCTACGGTTCGTGAATTATGCGGACATGATCGAGACACTTCTCCGAACAATAACCAATAGAGGAATCTGGAAATTCATATGGCTCCCACATATTTCTACGATTACTTTGCGATCGAATGAACCACTTACATACGATACCAATTTCCCTTTGTCTCACGATAGTTTACTTATCCGAGGTTATGATCGTCGGTATCTCTGCATACCTAGTTCAACCTCGTTACCGATAAGTACTCTTTTCTCGTTCCCGTGATATGTGATACCTTGTGAGCCAGTCACATGCTTGCAAGCTAATTGGATGACATTCCACCGAGAGGGCCCAGAGTATATCTATCCGTCATATGGATGGACAAATCACACTCTTGATCCATGTGTTTCAACCAATACTTTCTGAACACTCAATGCCACCTTTATAGCCACCCTGTTACGGTGTGGTGTTTGATGTCATCAAAGCATCCATCCGGTAAAGGTGATATGCATGATCTCATGGTCGAAGGAATTAGGTTACTATGTATCAGAAAGCATATAGCAATTGAACTATTTAAATGACTTGATCTTTATGCTACGCTTATCTATAGGAGTATGTCCATCACATCATTCTCCTAATGATATGATCCTGTTGTTAATAACATCTCTATGTTCATGATCAGGAAACCATGATCATATATTAACCAACAAGCTAGTTTGACAAGAGGCTATACTAGGGACTCTTATTTTAGTTTACAAATCACACAAGTATTAATGTTTCCGGTTAATACAATTATAGCATGGTATGTAAACATTTATCATAAGTGTGAAGATATGATAATAACCACTTTATTATTGCCTCTTGGGCATATCTCCAACAGTATGTCCATCACATCATTCTCCTAATGATATGACCATGTTGTTAATAACATCTCTATGTTCATGATCAGGAAACCATGATCATATATTAACCAACAAGCTAGTTTAACAAGAGGCTTTACTAGGGACTCTTTTATGTTTACAAATCACACAAGTATTAATGTTTCCAGTTAATACAATTATAGCATGGTATGTAAACATTTATCATAAGCATGAAGATATGATAATAACCACTTTGTTATTGTCTCTTGGGCATACCTCCAACATGTAGATCTAGATCTCCTCTCTCAAATCCCTCAAAAAGATGCAAGAATCATAGGAAGGGAAAGGGGAGAGGAAAAGCTCTTTTAGGTCAACAATGGATGAGAGAGAGAAAGCCAATAACCAAGAAAAGAGCTAGTACCCATGAAGGGGAAGAGGAGCCCCTTTTAAAGGGCTCCCGGATCTGCCCGTTATGGGAAAACACGACCCTGGACGAAACTTCCGGTGGGAGGCCGGAAGTTCAGGTGGCACACAGCCAACGATCAAAAAACTACGACGCGAAAGACTGAAAACACGAGCCTGGCTGGAACTTCCGCCGGTTCACCGGAACTTCCGGTGGGGGCAGAAATACCGATAGAAATTCCGACAGAAGTTCCGTCAAATAGAGTACTAAAAAACAGAGAGGTTACTGAACGTGAGCAGAACGAGAGCCGGATATTCAACCGGAATTTCCGACGGCAACTAGGCCCGAGCGAAACTTCCGTTCCCTGGCCGGAACTTCCGGCGGGGGCGGTATTACCGCTGAAACTTCCGACCCAAATTCCGTCAAATACAACAAACCAGACAGAGAGAATACAATATATGAGCGGAAGAAGAACCGGAACTTCCACTGGAACTTCTGGCGGCAAAATGCCCTAGCGGAACTTCCGATGGGTAGCCGGAACTTCCGGTCAGGGAAATTCCAGAAACCAAAACTGCAATAACTTTCGCATCCGAACTCCAAACGAGATGAAACCAATTTTGTTGGAAAGATAACGGCGAATAGAATCCAAAAAAATGTGTGGAGCCAGAAAACTCGCAAGATCAAAAACCTCAATAATATATGCAAGGGAAATCCTTAGATGATTAACTAGAGCTTGTTATGATGATGACCATAAGCTCTAGATCCTCTCATGGACAAGAACCAAATAACAACCAAGAAAGATGATGCTATGCATGCAAAGGTTTGAGCTCTCTTCGAGCGATGCGAACGAGACATCTGCTTGAGAGCCCCTCTTGATAGTACGGCTATCTATCCTAAACCTGGTCTCCCAACTAACAACATGAGACCGGCAAAAGAGAAGCCCTATCAAGAGCATACATTTGCCTTGAGCAGTCTACTTGAACTTGATGTAGACCGTCTTGTTCTTCTAAAGTGGTAACACCTTTCTTGTTTGCTCTTGTTCGCTCTTTCTTGATGAAGACTTGCAAATTGCTCCCCATACTCCATGGGGAAACCTCTTCTTGAACTTGTCTTCATTACTCCATGATCACGAGGATGGCATGAATCAAGCATAAGATCTTCTAGAGATGGCGCATCTTGAGCCCACCCTTCTTCATCTCTTCTTGAGGTTGATCCATCTTGATGCAACTCTTTGCACATGTCTTGATCAACCTTCAACTCCTTCTTTCTTCATGAATCCAATGGCACAAAGCCCTTGGACATTTCTTCATCTTTCAACCTTAAGACCAACATATGGCCCAAGCGATGCCAATGGAAAAACCTACAAATGAAACTCAATTTACACATTAGTCCATAGAGATTGTCATTAATTACCAAAACCACACAATGGGGGCATACATGCCCTTTCACTAAGAAATGACATGAGAAGTTTGACAGAACTCTACTTTCTGCTGGATTTGTCATTAATGAGGCTGATATGTGTGCTTACTATCACCATGGTGGGGGCGATAGTGTTATATTATGTTTATATGTGGATGACATTCTTATATTTGGTACAAACATGCATGTAATAAATGAAGTCAAGTCTTTTATCTAAAAGAGTTTTGATATGAAGGTTCTAGGAGAGGCTGATGTAATTCTAAACCTCAAGATTATTAAGAACAAGAATGGAATTACTTAACGCAATCTTATTATGTCGAGAAGGTCTTAAGCCGATTTTGCTTTATTGATGGCAAGACTTCTCCAACACCTTATGATCTCAGTTTGACATTACCAAAGAATAAGAAGGAACCAACAGATCCGTTGAGATATTCACAAATTGTTAGTTCTCTCATGTACTTAGCAAGTGCTACAAGACCCATCTCTTTTATCGTGAACAAGTTGAGTAGGTTCATGTCTAACCTGAGTATTGATCATTGGCATGCACTTGAAAGGGTCATGCGCTAACTATGTGGTACAATGAGCTATGAGATTCACTATTCAGGACACCCTGCTATGCTTGAAGGATATAGTGATTCGAACTGGATCTCTGACGACATGGTGAGAAGACGAGGTGAAACTCTTCTCTTCGGTGTCGCGGAGGCAACAACGAGCAGTGTCGGCAAGAAGATGTCGATGGCGGTGCAGTTGATTTGGAGTTTTTTTTGCAATTCAATTGATCTAGAGTTGGGCTACTTGGATTCTCGGAAGGAGATGAGAAAATCTGGATTAAAGGATGGTTTGCGCTGATCATACAACTGACGTTCCCAGGACAAATGCATGATCTTCGGGAAGACGGTTTCAATGCAACCTTATAATACATGTGTACATACTTCCTCCATTTTTTTTTTGGATTTGTAAAGTAGATGTATTTAGGCTCCGTTTGGCATCAAAGTATTTTTAACATATTGAAAAAATAATTTGGTTTCTAAAAAAATTGAAATATTAAATACTTTGAGGCGTTTGGATCAACCAAATAATACGGTTTCAAAACTAAAGTATTGTCCAAGACTATGTTTTTTTTTAAGTATTTGAGAAAGAAGCCAGACCCTCTTTTTTCTAAAACTTAGAAAAGAGAAAAACTAAAGTATTGCTTTGCTAGGTACTAGAATAATATGGTATTGATATACTTCAGTTTTAGAAAAAACTTTGTTGCCAAACTAGGCCTTAGACATCTTTTAGTGTTAGAACCTACATACTAAAAATATCTAAATACGCTAGCTTTACTAACATAAAATATATTATATTTTTAAAACGGAGGGAGTAAGACTGTACTAGTACGTGTTTGGATCCGGATACTTTGGGCCAACAATTTTTAAACGGGATGAAAATCTAATTAAAGTAAAAATAGACAATATTACCCTTTTTAAGTTTTATAGGGAGGAAGGAGGCCGAAGCAGCAGGCCTCCAAAAAAAAAAGTTTTAAAACCAGGAAACCCCAGAGCCCCCGCCCGCCGCCCCCAGCCGCCGCCTCCTGTCGGCTCGCCATCCGCAATACGCCAATACTCTATGGCCTGCGCCGGCTCCGCTCGGAAGGTGTCAGCCGTGCTGTACCACTACCCGTGCCCGGACGGCGCATTCGCCGCGCTCGCCGCCCACCTCTACTTCTCCGCCGCCGCCCTCCCCGTCCGCTTCTTCCCCAACACCGTCTATGACCCCATCAGGTAATCTTGCGGAACCTAAACCTGACCTACCGTAATATCAAAGCACGAGATCGAATCTGTAGGAAACACTCTCTTTCAGGTGGTCGTTCCTATAGGGCTAGTGGAATTTGATAGAGTTGTAGTCTCGAAAAAAAATTGATAGTTTTTTCTTTCCAGTGTTCAGGTGTAGTTTCACTTTCACGAAATCATGGAAAGAAGTCCAGAAAACCCCGTAAGTATTGGGTTTGGGACACTAACCACCCCTAAGTTTGGATTGGGACACTTATAACCCCCCTAAGTATCAAATACCAGGCAAATTATCCCCTCCGGCCGTTGATGGCTGTTTTAGTAGCTATTTTGGTCCACGTGGACAAGTGGTTTTACCCACGGTGGATATTAGGGGTTAATTTATACCATCTCCGTTCCACATCCTCTGAACCAAAATAGCAGCAGCCTCCGAGCGCGGTCGTTGGCATCGCCGCTCCGGTCGAAGCTATCGATGACGGCGTCCGGCGTGTGGTGCGTGGCGAGCAAGAGCGAGCTGAGCGGCAGCGAGCCCGACCCGACCACAACCCGACGAACTGACGCGCATGGGCGCGGCGAGGCGGTCCAGCGCGTGGCAGGACAGGAGCCTGTGCTCCAGCTCCAAGTCGCTCAGACCTATGCCCTGATTATCGTAGTACCGAAAAAACCTCAGGTGGTGGCGCGGGTGGTCGAGCGCGGCGAGCGCGTCAGAGAAGTGTGCCTTGAGGCGTGCCTCTGCATCGGCGCAGAGCCAAACGAGCTCATCCTGCATCCTCTGGACCTTGGCTCCCAGCGACGGGGATCGGGAAGCACACGACCATGAGGGCGATGAACAGGGCGTTGACCTCAGGAGACGGGCTCAGCGACGGCAGCTGAGATTGCGACGTAGAGGCCGCGATCTTCTTCAGCAGAGCGAACGCCTTCTTGTTCTGGGCCTCCATATGTATATATGCCATCACCTGAAGCCAGTAGAGAGTCGAAGATATCATCAATTGATTGGAGCGTTGCTGGCCTCTAGATTTCCCTATAGTTTCTTTCCTCACACGCCGAGTCTGGCCGTGGTGACGTGCTTACCTTACGTACTGTGATCGTCGTCACCCTTCTCTATTCTCGTAGTAGCAGAACGCTACCCCGATGATCATTCAGCTAATGGGGGCAGCAGCGAAGGAGAGGACTAGAGCAGTGGCGTATTTTCTTTGCCCATGACTGAAAGAACTGAATAACCTCGGGCCCGACGCCAGCATCTGTTACAAGCACTGAAACCACTTATCCACGTGGACTAAAACAGCTATCAAAACAGCCATCAGCTGCCGGAGGGGGTGATTTGCCCGGTATTTGATACTTAGGGGGGTTAAGGGCCCCAATCCAAACTTAGGGGGGGTTAGTGTCCCAAACTTAATACTTAGGGGGGTTATGTGGACTTCTTTCCGAAATCATGTGTTGTTCACTTTGACCAAGTCCTGTCGTCGTTTCAGTTCGTTTAATTTTCGCGTGCAATCTGTATTCCCCTAAAAAAAATCAACTCAAATTAGAAATTAGACATAGTTTGAGTTTGGCATAGTCTGAACTGCTTGGAGTATTTTCCTTTGGATTTCTATACACTCATTAGTCGTGACTGATCGGAATGGGCGAAAAGTCACCTGGAAATTGTTAGTGTTTTCGTTGTCGTGCCATACAAGCCTTGGCAGAGCAGACTCAGAATGATGTTTTTGAACCTTGACCGTATTGGTTTCTTCTTTCCAGGAGTGATGGTCTTCCGTTTGATGAAATCAAAGATGTTTACCTTCTTGATTTCGTAGGGCCTCCTGGTTTTGTTGCTGATATAGCCCCTAAGGTTCAGAGGTCTGCAAACATTCATCTCCAACCATTTCTCATTTATGTTGCACTATTTATGTTCTTGTTTGATGTGAACTGTACGGTTAATTTTAGGTCCAGATGGGATTCTTCCTAAGTATATGCACAGTAGTAGGGCATTCTCAATATTTGTTTTATTTGTCTTGATCTGTAAGTAGTAAGAACAACACACTGTGGTCTTCAATCATTTTGGTTATCATGGAACTGTGAAGCTGTGCGCTAGAATATTTTCTTTGTAATACTAGGATACTTCTAAGTACTTTATGTTTTCCACCGTAACACTCTTAGACCATCATAAGTCTGCTTCTGGAAGTTTGTGTGAGAATGACACACTTTGAAACATCGTTTTACCTTTTTCAGTGTAACAGTCTTAAGACCATCATAAAACTGCCATGGAAAGTCTGTGTGGGAGCGCAACACTTGGAGAAAATGTGAAGAATGTGATTGACATGCAACGCAGTGGAGCAACAATTGCATTCGACTACTTTAGCAACAAGTTGCTGACAGAAGCTAGTACTTCACGGAATCATGGAAGTGGTAATGATGTAGCTGAAGTGAAATATCTACCTGACAACAAGATCGAAATGGTACACAAGCTTTTCAAGTTTATCGAGGATGGAGATCTATGGAGGTGGACTATTCCAAATAGCAAGGCCTTTAGTAGTGGCCTTAAAGATCTGGACATTGAATTCAATGTCAATGCAAATGGAAAGTTGTTTGATCAGGTAATCACTTGTCACTCCTCCGTCCCGATTGTTATATGGTTCCCTCCTATTTCAAGATTTAACTTTGACCATCAATTAGACCAAAATTTTGAGTCCCGTGCCATAACAATTATAGCATTAGAATCTTTTTTTCAAATATGATTTCACTGATAATTTTTGCGCCACACTCCAAATTCCATTAGTCTAATTGATGATCAAACTCGAACCTCAAAATGCATGGGCGCCATATAAACTTGGATAGCATTACTAGTATTTGTTATGCAGTAGAACTTCCTCCTTTCAATTGAACATGCATGTTCAACACTTCTATCACTTTATATTGTGTTGAGTATTGGTATTTCTTTTTTGTTGTTGTTGTATAGTAATCAACTCCAGGTGCTTTTCAATGAAACAATTGTTTTTGTACTCATTAGCAACTTAAAAATCTTAGTGTGATCACATTTAGAAATGGTGCTGTTCCCTGATAATTTAGCTATTAGAGCTTGATGATTACATCCTGTACTGTACTTGTTGCAAAGTAGTACATCAGCTGATCATACCTTAGACACCTATTTTATTCCAATACCTTTTTGTAATCGTGTGCTGGTCTTATTGCAGTTGCTGGAGTTGGATCCTGAGCAAGTAATTTCTCGGGGACAAATAACATTATCACAGAAGCAAGCATTAATTGATGATTGTTTAGAGAAGTCCTATGAAATTTCCCTTGGATGTGGCCAGTTTGGGAATTGTCTGGTACAAATAAATATGTCTATCCTTTGTTTGTTTTGATTCTTCTCTGAAATTTTGTTCTATGCACGATAAGTTTCCTCCATGTTATGTTAACCCTCCATGGTGATGGATCTGAAAAACTGAAAGTGTATTACTACATAGGGATGTATGTCTTGCCTAATCACACCTGATATGACATTAACTTGCAATTTTTTTAGCAAGTACTAATCTTGAATACTTAGTTTTTTTACTTGATTCACGTGGTTCTTTGTTTTTAGTAGAATATTGACAATCTTCTATCATGGTAGACTGTGTTAGTAGAGATGTTTATTTACCTGAGGACTACAGGAATTATCTGTTGAGCACATTTTACCCTTTGTGTCTAAGCAATCTGCAGAAGTTGTGGGGATGTAGTGCATTTGGTAGAGAGGGTTCTGCAGATGACACCTGCAGGTGCTGGGAGATAGGGACCGTCACATATGCACCTCAGTTATTATGACACATCCAGGATTTTTTTGCTCCGAGCCATGAATTTAACTCCTTCGGTGACCAATTTTTTATTCAAATTAGTCATTTTGTCCCTTAGGCTGTCAATGCCGATGCTATTGCAAAGTTGAGAAGTGAACTCGGAAACCAGCTAGCTGACAAGAGTCTGAATTTGAATCTGAGGCAAGTTTTACGTTCCCAGTTTGTTTTCTTTTTTGCGTCTTGTTGTCCATTATCTAAGAATGATTTTGACTTCACTACACCACGATGCCACAAGCTCATAGTGTTAATTGTGCTCTGTTTTCCTCAGAGCTATTGGCGCGGTGGTATATAAAGTTCCTGAGTTGAATAATGACCAGATGCTAAAAATAAGTCTGAGAAGTTTGGGACAAGAAGACACGACTTCTATCTCTCAGGTACTTTTCTGCTTATGGATCTGTAAGGTTGTAGTAGTACCTTAGCTTTTGAGAGAAGGCTCCATGTCAAAGACTTGTTAGCTTATTTTGTTTGATCGTGCTTCTAGGAATACGGCGGCGGCGGGCACCGAAACGCAAGCTCCTTTCTGTTGAGTGCTACAGAATTTGAGAGGTGGAAGGTTGGAGCCGAACCTTCCAACACAGAAACAGCCTAGCCCATCCAGCTTTCTCCATTACTCCATCAATCAAGCATGTGGTAAGGTTTAGAACGAAGAAAATACAAGGATGGGAGTAAGTAGGTTTTATGTTTGGGGACACAGGCGTGCAGGCCATCATTACGCAAAGGAGCACGTAGGTGACATGTCTGGAAACTTATGCAGCATTGTGGTGTCACGCCATGCCTCACTGTTTGGCGCTCATGAATATGCTTAACGGAGCTTGCTTTAGAAAGTCAACTTAAATTGCTGGGCATCCAATGCCTACATTGCTTGAATGTATTTTTTTTTCTGTAAGCTAACCTAGACTGTGGAGTGTGGACCCTTAGAAAGACAAGCTTGTACACTTTCATAAGCAAAGGTATTACTGTACTAGTAATTGGCAACTTGGCAGCGATTCATATGAATCCGGCATACCAGTCATGTTTGTAATGCCCGATTTTTGTTATGCACGTAAGGAATTCGTACTATGTAACGTGTAGTCAACCTACAAATGTAAGCTGCTTCCAAGTCAAAACAAGTTGGCGCTTTGACAAAGCAAATGGTCGGGAGCAGGGAGGCAGGCCTGTCTGCGGCGTCCTATCAAGAAAGAAAAAGCGCCCTGGACGGTGGGCATGCATATGCACGACCCTGTTCCTTTTGTTGCAAAATTAGGCAATCCAGAATATTCAACATGAACACAGTAGATACTAACATGTGAAACTCGAACATATTAAATGTATTAATCAATATAAACAATTCGTAGTGCAAACTCTACAATAGACATAAGACATAGTAGAACAACAAATCGGAACGTGGCACAAATAATGATCATTTCTAGTAGGCGCTGATGCAGAGGTTGCGAAGATCGGTTTAAGAAGACGGGATTGAAGACGACGGACCAAAGGTCCCACTGAACGTCTAGAAATACGAGTCGTGATGATGAACTTAGCAACCGCTTAGAGCGCTCTCCAAAAAATTTATTCGTCCTGTCCGCACATGACCAAAAAGGCTAGAGATTTTGGAAACTTGCCGTTTTGCCATGCACGCCAGTGTTAGAAAGGAATAAACCACGGTGGTTGTGTAAGCAGAGAGAGATGAGAAAACTCTAGATTGGTTTGGTGTGTACCACGGTGGCAGCCGTGCAGGACTTTATGTATAACGGCTTAGAAAAACTTAACGGGTACAAAATGTGGGAGAGGTGAATGAGTGTACATGCACGCATTACCTTGAGACCATGACGCATGGCTTAATAAAATTGATATCCATATCAATAAGTTGCAACTTCTTTTTCGAAAGCTCATCTAAAAAGAACTTTAAGGTTAAGCGTGCTTGACCCAGAGCAATTTGAGGATGGATGACCGGCCAGGAAGTGGGTCATGGGGTATGCACGAGTGAGAATAAAGTGCGTAGAAAAGACTAATACTATTGAGCTGTCAGGAGTGACAGCCCGGAGATGAAGAGTCCGGGGTGTTACAATTACTCTTCTCACTCACTTACCAAGTGATGAAACACTCCACCTTGTAATATGGAACAACTCTCCTTTAACTTTTCATGTGAGACTAAACTTAGCTCTCACTCCTCTTGCCACTCATATGCGAGCTGCACCAACATGAGCTGCCAGACATATGGGCTTCCACACACATGGGTTTTGGGATTTAGAAAAAATCTGAAATATTGCATGAGCCAAAAGATTTAGCCCATTATTTCTAACAATCTCCCACTATATCTGAAATATCCATTTAGAGATTTGCCAATATTTGCTATTTTCTTTATTTATATACCAGTGTTTTAGCAGAAACTGTTAAGTTGAACTTCCACCTAGATCTTTTTAAGATACATCCATTCTCACTTGAACAATGAACTTCCTCCTAGATCTTTTTAAGCTACATCCATTCACGCGTGAACGAGGTTCACTCAAAGTCATAACCAGTACCTACCAGTAGCCTACTCCGCGTGGAGCATATGCATTGTACTCCCTGGTCTCTTCATGAGTTCACTAGAGATCACCCAAGTCACATAGGCTACGACTTGTAACAGTCGGGCTCATATAGCTGCATTCTTTCAAGAATGCTTTGTAGGACGACATCTTTGCTAAACATACCCAACCAAAATACATTAAGGCATGTTGCCACCCTGTCTTACAACTTTTGATAGTCACGCATCTTCACATGGAGAGGGTTATAAAATACTCCCCTCGGTTAAACCACTAGATTATTTTTTCAGGTCCTAATTCATGGGATCTCCGATCACAAAGGTTGGGTTATCAATATGATGTAACACCTATGGGTCTCAAACCCATCTCCCCCAATACACTATCTATCACATTCCATAATAGTCCCTTTATAAAGGAATCTGTCAGGTTTTGTCTGTTTGAATATACGTAACAACTTGATTTCTTGACAAACTTTGGAAGTCACTTCGCGTGTATCTTGATGATTTTGCGTTATCCTTAAAAATGTTTATTTTGAGAATAAATGTTTGGTTGTCATAATTCAAAAGAATGGTTGGCATTGGTTTGTCAACCACATGCAAGCCATGAAGAGCTCACACATCCATTTTGATTCGTCAATATGGTTTGCCTATGAGACCTCTATGACATTGCACCACCTCCAAGGATAAACACATACCACTTGTGCCATAGAGTTCATCAACATCAGATATCCAGTTCGAATCACTATATCCTTTAGACACAGCGGGGTGCAATAAATAGTCACTCTTATAGCTCACTGTATCACATAGATAACGTATGACCCTTTTAAGTACATGCTAATGATCAATAACTAGGTTAGACATGAACCTACTCAACTTACTCGCAGTAAAAGAGACGCCGGGCCTAGTAGCGCTTGCTAAATAGATGAGCCAACCAATAATTTGAGAGTATCTCAATTGACACATATGGTTTTTGTCTACATGAGTGTGTTGAAAATGTAGCAAACAAAGACATGCTCGTTGACATTTTGGTGTAGCCAAATTGGGATATGTGCATACAACTTTTGGTTTTTGCTATGAATATGTTGTTACAATCTCTTTTGCTACACGTCGCAAGCTTGATGATTTTTTAAGTTCTACTACAATCAATTTGAATTTGTTGCACACGTTGTTAGGTTTTGCTGCATTGGTCCGCTAAAAAGTTTTGCAAACATTGACACTTTTTTCAACGTATTTTTGCTGTAAAACATGGGACTTTTGTTGCACATACGAAAGCCTTAAAAACAATCTTTTTTGTGATTTTTACAAACTATAAAAAAAAATGTTGCAAGAAGTTACGTACTCTGAAAAAATTGTAATATGTGAAAGGTCTTAAGTGCATTGGACGGCTTGGGATGCGGCGATTCACGTGAAACTGATAGAAGCAAAACATACTCCTAGCTAGCTAGTACAGACGGCCATATTCATCAATGAAATCTCTGAGAGGCATAAATTTAATCACGTGCAAGCATGCATATGGTCACAGTCTCATAGCCTTGCTCGTACGCTGGCTAGAACTCCGCATCTGGCGATCGCGCGCTCGAATTTCTTGAGAGTCGCCGCCTCCAAGGAGATGAGCAGGTGCGCGCTGCCATCGCCGGCACCAGCTGCCAAGAGGTACGCCCACCCGCCGCGCACAGTCTCCGCCCTTGTCATCACGCGCGGCTTTCCCCAGCCGAAGTCTGTGTCATACATGGGCAGATGGAACCAGCTGTTCATCCGCAGCTCCGTGTCCGGCAGGTTCCCGCTGTCCTCCGGCGGGCCGCCCTTCTCTGCCATCTCGAAGTAGTCCACCGCTGACCTCAGCAGCTCGTCGTCGAACCTCTCCGTCGTGTCTTTCACCCGGCTCGCGACGGAGGCCAGCGTCTCCGACACGACGTCCTTCACCACGGCCGTGGCGAACACGTTGACGATCCCGTTGCCGAAGTACCGGTCCGGGAGCGGCGGCCTGAGGCGTGGCCTGACGTCCACCGGGAAGTTCATGCGCGTGGTCGCGTCTGGGTCCAGCTGGCGGGCGACGCAGACACACTGCCAGACCAGCGCGCTCACGGCGCAGAACGTGGTCACGCCGCCGCAGTGGCGCTTGAGGGCACGGAGCTGGTCCGAGGAGAAGGCGAATACCCGTGTCGCGACGACGGACGTCCCTGGCGGTGACTCGCGCATGGGTAGCTTGCTGCAGAACATGGGGATGGTTTCCGGGCGGATAACCGGCGGGGACCGCGCGCGGAGGAGGGCGTGGTCGTGGCACGGGAGCTCTACCGCGGCGGTCTCGCCGTCGTCCCTGCAGTACCCTGCCCACGTCCGGATGAAATGGAACGTGCTGGGGCCGTCCGCCACGGCGTGGTGCACCGCCGTCCCTAAGACCACGCCGCCACACTTCAAGAAGGTCACCTGTACGGCCAGTATAACGGACGCCGGCTGAACGGGAGGACGGACCAGCTTCCTTAGCTCCGACGACGGTTTGGAGTCGCTGAAGTCCTCGAAAGTGCGATCACAGTGGGCCACTACGAAGAGGGCGCCCTCGGCGTTGCAGTTGATCTCGATGCGCCCGTCGGAGTCCACGCCGAGACGGCCAGCGAGAGGGTAGAAGGGTACCAGCGCCTTCGCCATGGACTTCTTGAGCTTGTTCACGTTGAAGAAGTCGTCGTCGGCGGCGGCGACGTCGCTGGCGCTGTAGACGTGGACGAGCGGGGTGTGGCCTCTCTTGGCCAGCACCAGGTCCAGCGCGGAGAGCCAGAGCCCTTCCCGCGGCGTCTCGTCGCTCGGGGTTACGAGGCAAGACTCGACCACGCGTACTCCTGCTGCTCCCGGATCCATCGTGTTGATTTCCTCGTCTGGCCCGTTTTTGTTGTGTGCGTGTGGCACTGATTGCTAAACAAGAAAGGTTCCACTTGATACGCAGAAATGCGGAGTAAATAAATACTACTGAATAAGGTGCATGCATGCACACAGCCCGCCATAGCCGCACAGTTTGACACGGACTCTATCAATGAAGAGAACTTCATTTCTTCCTACCGCCAAGCAAACGTGACAACGATCTCCTTTGAATTTTCAGATAAGTTTACACATGGAACGTGAAAGCAAATCTCAAAAACCAACAAAAGGAGTATCTCATCGGTTACTAATTTAAAACATTTTCCTACCGCGCGCACACCTTCAGCGTGAAAGCAAATCTCAAACCACCGAAGATCATAAATCCCTCCAGCCGTAAAACACCTTCATTTGCCGCGCGCTTTGATCTTGTCAGGCGGATATAGAAGAAAAGGATACCTACCGCGTCATTTTACCAGGATGTTCGTGTTTGAATTTGACACCATTTCTAGACTCCACGGGAATGCGTGTGTTTATATGGACATTGTTCCGTGTAATATTATTATGTGGAAATAAGTTCATTAGGTAGCAAAACAGATAACATGCACTAGTAGAATGCTTTTCGTGACGTCACACCTGACGCCGCCCACGAGAACTTTTTTTTTTGAGAACTTTCTTCGATCTTCGCATTTGACTTCGCAAGAGTTCCATCCAAGCATGAGTTACACGGACTATTAGCCAATATTTTTTATAATTAATTCTAGAATATAATTTACAAATACAACAGCTTAAATTCTACCATACTATATATTTATCAACATGAATAGTAGCAGTATTAAGGCCTTGTTTGGATACCGAGTTCACATAGAACAGATTTCCCTTAAACCCAGTTAACAGATTAACCGCCTAAAACTTTGTTTGGCTGGAGCAATAAAAGTGCGGATTAGCAAAACTTAATTTCTATAAAACCAGAAAATTGAGTTTTGGCAAAAACGACTATTCCACGTTTTTGTGAAAACGCGATCCCACATATCTCGATTCCAACTACCTTCTTTTTCCCGCTGATTTCTCGACGAACTCATGGATGACTAGGGCGCCGGCCGCGTAGGCCTTGCCCGCCGGCGGCGCCACGCAGCCACCATTCCTTTTCTGGTTCTAGCATGGTGGCCGCCGGGAGCCTGATACGACTGGAATACACTAGTAGAAAAAGAGTCATTCGTCCATCTCAGTTCGGAGCATTAGTCCCGGTTATAGTTGGATCCGGGACTAATGTGAGCATTAGTCCTGGTTCCAACGGCTAGAACGCCAGCAATCTTTAGTCCCGGGTCAAACGGGACTTTTAGTCCCGGTTCGTATCACCAACCGGGACTAAAAGGGGTGTCCCGGTGTTAATCCCTTTAGTCCCGGTTCGTATCACCAACCGGGACTAAAGGTGTGTGACCTTTAGTCCCGGTTGGTGATACGAACCGGGACTAAAGGGATTGGCACCGGGACACCCCTTTTAGTTCCGGTTGGTGATACGAACCGAGACTAAAGGTTATAAAAAATTTTAAAAATAAAATCCTTCGAACTGTAGTTAGGCCATGTACACTGCCAGACGTTTAGATAGACGTTTAACTGATTAAAAATAATACGTACGAAAAAGAAAATTAGGCAAGCGTCCTTGTCCCTCATCGCGTGCGTTAAACCCGGGCGCTAAATAGAGTTTGTTTTTCGCGTCCGTACAGTCCGCCGCAGGAAAAATTAGACGTGCCCTTATATTAAGTGATTTAGTTGTTACAAAAATTAACAAATATAAATTTCAACATAATTTACAAAAAATGTTATAAAAATTCAAATAGCCATAACTTTTGTATACCATGTAAAAAAAGTACAACCTATCAAAACGTGCAGAAAAAATTATTTCAGAAATTAAATTATTTTAGTATTTTTATGTCATATTTGAATTCCTCGCATTTTTCTGATAATAATAGATATATTATTTGTTAAATTTCGATTTACAGATTTGAAGATATTGTTTATGTCATATTAAATGAATAAATGGCAAAAATGAATAAAATATTAATTTAATTAGTTTTTACTTTCATTAGAATAAAATGTTATTATTAATTATTTATTGTTGTTTACTAAAAATAGTTGTTCTTAATTTCAAAAAAAAAACGTGTCACATATCGATATGAGTTAATAAGATTGATATACTAGTCTTGACAACAAGATATAATGGTTCTTCGCGCAAGTGGGAGAGATGGAATGAAGAAGTTAAGCGTGCTGGGGGTGGAGTAGTGCTAGGATGGGTGACCGGATGGGAAGTTTGACTGTAAGTACGATTTAAACTAAGATTAAGTATAATTAGTGTTAAAAATGAGAGATGTGGGAGATTAACAAGTCAAATAATTCAAAGGTTTAAGAAAAAATTGAAAAAAAATTCAATTTTTTTTAAAAAATAAAAAATAAAAAAAACTTTTAGTCCCGGTTCGTATTACAAACCGGGACTAAAGGTCCTGCACACTCGACGCGGCCCCGTGAGTGTCTTTAGTCCCGGTTTGTGACCGAACCGGGACTAAAGGGGTAGGCCTTTAGTCCCGATTTCTTTGTCCCGGTTAGGAAACCGGAACTAAAGGCCTTTACAAACCGGGACCGATGGCACGTTTTCCACTAGTGATACCTTCTTGCATGCGCTACACTGGTACCTGCCATGTGGGTTTAGGGTTTAGGGTTACCTGCCATGTGGGCGCGCGAGGCCGTCACCCTCGTCGAACACGTACATTGGTGCTGCCATTGTTTTGGTCAGCCTGGGAGCTCGCCCTGCATAGCGTCCGCGAGTCCCGGTATAGCCGCATGTCGACGTCCTCCTCCTGCGTTGTGTTCCAGATGCTGCTCACCGGCTCCGGCGGCTCACGGCGAACTTCACACCACCACGCGTGTCCTTAGTTTAACTTTCACCTTCGTTCACGGCTGATGACTCGCCGGCCTCCATGGCAAGCACACTACCGGGGAATTTAGGTGTGCCAGCTTCTCTTGGGATCCCTACGAAGATATCCATGTCCGTCATTGAGGTGGGTGCCAAGGACAGTGGCTTCGTCTGCAGCTGTGGTGGTACGACGGTGGCGACTACCGGTATGACATGAGAGCTCATGTAGCGAGTGCCATCCTGGAACCATTGGAAGCAGAGTTTGTCTCACGATGCAATATCTAAGGAATCGTATAAACTGGTTTTAGAGTTTTGGGACCCAACATAGTTTTCCATAAACTGATTCTTAACAGAACTATCTTTAAAACTGGTTTTCCTAAAATTCTGCCTAAAACATGTTTTCCAAAAACTGACCGCTAATCCTCTATATCAAAACAACCACTAAAGGAACATATCATAACACACCACATATACTGATTGTTCGTAGATGGAGAAGCTGGGAAAGACCGGTTGAAAAGATGACATTGCACACGGTTTAGTATAACGACGATAAATTTTAGCAGTCACGTTGGACAATCCAAAAAACGTTATTCGTCCTCTTCTGTACATAATCTCAAAGACGGGTGGTTCAGGACATGCGTTCATCGGTGCATGCCGACGTTTGGGATGGAGTAGACTACGGTGACGACGCAAGCGAGATGTGACAAAACCATATATTGGTTTCAATGTACGTTAGTGGAAGCCGCGCATGCATTTATAAAGCAGATCGGAAAAAATTCTAGCGAATGCAACGTGGCCGCACATTCATGTCAATTACAATAACCCACGATCCACGAGAGACACAAACCGACTAAGTGTTGTCACGTGAGTCAAAACCACACAATTTTTCTGAGCAGCAAACCTCATTTAGAGATATAATAAATCTTGATGTAACTTTAGAGTTTGATTCGTGTTTATATGGGCATCACATCCTATAATTAAGATGAAGCAACACATCTCCCACAAACTTTTCTAGTAAGAGAAAACTCCTCAATACTAGATTTAAGATAAAACAAACAATAGTCTTAAGAATTTTGACATGATGTTGAATAATAATATACTATCTCGAACAAATGAGACCATCCTTTCTGTTACTAAATGATAATTGCATAAGTATTTCATTCTTCCTAGTGAGGCAATAAGTGAAAAGTAAAAAACCATACTATACCCCAAATTTTCTATCACTATCCAATTACTACTGCCAGTTGCTTTATCTAATGCACACTTCTTCACACATGCCTAGCATACTAGTTTAATCAAAACATGTATACAAGACGAGATAGTTAGATGCATCTATCAATACATCAAACATATACTGAAAATTTGAAACCTTATATAATCATCTAATAAAATACTTACCACAAATAAATTGCATCTGTATGTACATAATCATGTTGGACAGCTCATATTGTTTTAAAACACACACACACACACACACACAGAGAGAGAGAGAGAGAGAGGAGCTACTTCCACAAACCCATAGTCCGGGGTGGAGTACTCCCAATTTATGATGGAGACGACGATGTCGATGTTGGAGAGGTTGGAGAAGCGCCTGGGAATGACTCCGACAGCATTTCCCATCAATTTTCGAAGTCTCCTCTTTTTGTATCTAGCTCTGTATGTTTTCATCTCCGTGCTCCGCCTCATCAGGAGACCACGGAGGGGATATATATAGTCATTTTTAGGTCAAACCGAAGGGAACAACACAAAGATGGACGACATCATAGCAACGAGGCGAAAAGTGGGGCCCTTGTCACGGCCGGGGAAACCCTAGATATGGTTTTACATATTTATTTGCAGTCGTGTTTTAGTTGTATTTTATTTTATTATGTTTTTCCTTTTTGGCCACCTATGTATAATTACGTTTATGCAATATAATTATGTTTAGGACTAAGGGTGCAGGTTGGAGGGTCTACAGGGATGGCCGCCCGGCCAGGGCCTCACCGGAGACGGGGACGCCGCAGCGGCCGCGACGTCACCGGCGGAGGCGAGTCCTGGACCTCGCTGGAGATGAGGACAACACGGCTGGCCGCCACGTTGCCGGCAGAGGCTAGGAAGAAAACTTAGGGTGGGAGGTGCATGTCTTAGGGTTCCAGTATTGCAAGGAGGGCTTAGAGTGAAGCTCGGGGCAACAACTTAGGGTTTTGGCGGTGGGGACGGGCGGTGACTAGCGGTGGCATGCGGATCGACGGGCGCTAGCTGGCGACGATGTGTCGGTCGTCAGGAA
This sequence comes from Avena sativa, assembly GCA_916181665.1. Lineage (NCBI taxonomy): Eukaryota > Viridiplantae > Streptophyta > Magnoliopsida > Poales > Poaceae > Avena > Avena sativa. Next base: position 251,771,315 of record OV702284.1, on the reverse strand, counting down.
GAAGAAAGAAAGAAAGAAGAGGTGAAAGGAGAAGGAGGCAGGGGAGGAAGAAGGAAACGGGGTAGTGGGCCGGACCATATGGGACTCACTTTAGGCAGCGCGAGGTGCGATTTGATGGCAAAGCAGAGAATAAGCTCATGGACCATAAGAAGCTGCAATTTGATGTTGCCCACAACCCATTCTCCCTAGCTACGCAGGCCAACGGCTATGGCCCTAGGCTTTCGGTCAAACACTGCCAGAGGGTTAAGCTCGGCAGTCCCATTAGCCTCCATGTCACCATGATTCCACAAGCACCCCACTTCGGCCTGAAAACTAGGCAATGATGTCCAAAAGCCTTCAATCAGAATTTTTCTTAACAGAGATATTGCACGTAGGGTGTCATGTAGGATTCCACCTAGATTTCACCTTTAGTTTATTTTAAATTTTGTAGTGCAAAATTTTATCACTAAAATTCTTAAAATAAACTAGAGATAGGACTTACTTACTTGACACATTAATTGCAGGGCAGTGTAGCCATCAATAGGGGAGCCTGGTCCGGGCGGGCGAGCTCCATTCCATGGTTGAGAACCACCGATCAAGCCTTTCAAGCTTCAAGAGTCGGATCAAGCCGCTCATTACTCCATGTAAAGTAACGATGCACCATGGTAGCCTCTTTAACAGCAATTCTAATACTAAGAGCATCTCCACTCGGCTATTCAGGACGTCGATCTGGACGTCAAATTTAGGTCCGAACTCCGAAAATCGGCCTAGTCGTGTACACAGGAACATGTTTTCGTCTGAATTTGGGCAAACTTTGGTCCAGACTTCCCAGGCCGTACCCAGGATCCCGGGAACACCCTCGCAGCGAAAACGGGCGTGGGCCAGCTCTGTCGATGAGAGAAGGCTGAACTCCCGCCACTTCGCCGAGCTTCCGCCCTTTTCTTTCTCCCCTCCCGTCTTTCTTCGCCATTCCCCTAGGGCGAGATCGCGCCTTTCGCTGCGCCGAACGCCCCTGCGCCGAACGACGTCACTACTACGCCGAGCTCTGCTTCCACCTCCTCCAACCAATCGGCGTCCGTCGGCGAGATGGCCGACCCCGCCGCATCGACCACGCCGCAGGAGCCCATCCCCATTGACGACTGAGAGATGGACGAGTCATTTTCCCTGTTCTGTAATAATCTGTCGCCGAATTTATGGGCGTTAATTCTGTCGAACACCTTTTGGCCGAGCTCTCGCTGGCGGGAACGATAAAAATTCAAATATGTCGCCGTTTTCTGTTCGCCTAGGATCTCGGCCTGGGTACGCGAGTGGGAACCTCGGCGTACCCAGGCCGAAAACTTGTTTCATCCGGCCAAAAAAAGGTCCGAATTTTGGCCTAGATTCGCCCAACGAGTGAAGATGGTCTAAGGACGTTACAAATTTGTCCAGAAGAGAGAGTACTATAGATGGTTGCTGGCTAGGCATTGACATGTCATCTATATTTAGCTTATAGCCAACTTATAATAGTTACCTTAAAGATTTTACTACTCTCTCAATCTTAAAACTGATCTCGCAAATTTGTCTAAATTTAGATTTACTTAGACACTATTTAGTATTTCCTCCATTTACAATTATCTTGCGTTCTCGGTTTAGTCAAAGTCAAACTTTGCAAAGTTTAACAAAAAATATAAGAAAAACATCAACATGCATAATTTCTAATGCATATAATATAAAAATATAATTTATATCAATTATATTATCATAGATTTTACATCATTTATGTTGATATGTTTTTCTAAATATATGGTCAAAGTTTAACTTTTGACTAAACTTATGATGCAAGGTAATTGTGAACGGAGAGGGTATATAAATACATCAAAATTTAGACAAATTATATCTATTTTAAGATAGAGGAAGTACTTTATCTAAATAGTCATCACATATACTCATAAAGTACCATATCTAGAAGCACGTGTTAAAGCTAAATTCTTACGTGAGAGTCCACATATCTTCTCTCGTCTTCTCTCTCACCAACTAAACAAAGCTAGGATTTATTGAAGTAAGAACATTACCCACCCGTCGAAAATTAGTTATCAGTGAATAGCAATGTCGTTGACGAAGGTAAGGCCAACTTCAATGGCCCCCGCAAACAGACTCCGTGCATATGATCGCGTCCTTTTGAATCGAGGCCACAACTCAACGTGCATCCGCAAACGGACTGGACAGCGTGGCGCGGTCTGTTTTGGCCTAAACCAGACCGAAATCTGGGGCTGGAATGTGGGAGGGGGGGGGGGGGGGGGGGACGAACGCCGGCCTCATCCGACCATGTTCAGCCAAGTCTTCCTCGTGTCTCTCTCGGTGGTGTTCTAGAAGGAGGGACCGCGTCCCTTTTAATGGGATCGCGTCGTCGTCCCCATCCACATGGACACTCCACTTCCCTACTCCCAACCCCACTTGGGACAAACCCCAAAACCCTAGTCGCTCCCTTCCCACCGACAGGCCCCTCTATCGTCGACCACGATGACAAAGAGTAGCTGGAAGGGATGATTCGGGCGAGGACGGGATGACCACGAGGCCGGCTCCTCCGCCGGCGGCGGCCGTGGCCGTCATTCCGTCTCTAGGTCGCCGCCTCGGCGCAACTCCTCCTTCTTCTTCTGCGGCCCGCCGCCGCGCCCGCGCTCCGAGCGGCGCGTGTATGTGAGCCTCAAGGCCACGCACACGCTTGCCGAGGTAGGCATGCCCTGTGTAACATCCAAGCATTAAGGAATCATCGAAGGGTAGAATTAGGAATTTGTGCATATGCATGCATCCATCTGTAAAATGCGGGTAATTTTTTTGCCAAACTAAAAACCTAAAGTGATTAGAGTTTCTTTCACTCTCGGTGTGTAGGGATTGCTATTGGGAGTGATTGTTATAAATTCTGACATGATCTTTTTGGATAAGTGTGTTTTGAAGGGGAGAATTTGAATTCAAATTTGAAATTTGAATTTATATTTAAAGATTAAGAATTGTTATTTTTTAAAATGAATTATAAACTAATTTAGTAATAACATTTGTTATAATAATAATAGATAATAAATAAGGTAATTAAAAAATAAAGTAATTCAAATAAGAAATGAATTATTATTCTTTATTTATATTCTATAAACATTTTACAAAGAGGAACTCAATCCATTAATGAATAGGTTCATTACAGTAAAGAAATATCTATAATTGAAATTTAAATAATAATTTGTTACAATATTATTACTAAAAGAATGAAATAAGATATTACAAAATCTTTACAAATGAATCAATAAAGATTACAATGAAAAATCTACTTATCTATCTAAACCTATACTAAATCCTAAAACACCAGATCGTGTACCTGCAACAAAATTTAAAACAAACAAAAAGGAAAATAAAAGGTCGAGTAGCATTTGAGGTCGAGCAGCACCACCATAGCACCACTGGAGCAGTAGCAGAGGCATCACCGGCACCACCCCAAAACCTAGGGTTCGGGACGGAGCCAGTCTGGCCACAAGAGAGCCCCAAATCCAAATCGACTTGGATTAGATGAAGAAGCGAGGTCGACAACTACACCATGCACCACAACAACGGTCAGAGAGGACCACGACGGCGGGAATCGCACGACGGTGGTGTCAGCGACCATGGGGTCGAGGAGGAGAAGAGGTGTGATCGAGAGAGAGTGGAGGCAGTGACTGGGCCGATAAGGCTAGTACCCCTTCGGGGAGGTCCTTTGACCAAGCCAATTGGGCCAAGATGGGCCCAAATAGCCCAATGGGTTGGCCCAAACCCTAATAGAGATTTAATAATTAAGTAAAAGACCAAAATACCCCTAGAACTCAATAAATCCTAGAAAATAAGATAAAAGTCTTAAAAATACAAACAATATATTTTTAGACTCATAATAAAATAATCTATTAAAGTAAATCAAGAAACCATTTTTAATAAATGAATTTTTGGATAAGGATTTTATAATATATATATTACTTATGGAATTTTATAAAAAATCAAGAAAATAAATAAAATCAATAAAAATAACTTTTATTATTTTTGGTTATTATAGTATTTTAGGAAAATATTAAATAAATATTTGAAGTTACCAAAATAAAATCTTCTTATATACTATTCCTTAAAAATAATTATTAAGTAATTAAATATAAGAGTTAATATTAAATAAAAATTAGCTTTTAACTCTATTAATAATATATTATATTATAAAATAGTGAAAATAATATTTATAAAATATTAGGGTTATTCCTTAAGAATGAATTTCTTAAGTTCCTAAAGATATTCTAGAAAACTAAAATACTAGGTAAAACACATAAAGAAAATAAATAACAAATTGTAAGACCTCACCCTTTTAAGGTAAAGTCCCATGTGATTGCAGTGGTAGTCCCTTGATCAAATTGCTAGCACCCATAGTTTAAGATGAAGTACACATAAACAAAGGTCATTATTACATCGTAATTCCAGGAGTACAAATAGTTCTTACAACTCATTAGCCCAAGGCTAACACAAAGAGTTCTTATTACATAGTAAATAAATAAAGTCTTCATCTTCATGTGCCACAGGCAAACATATTGAGTGTAGACTCATAAACCTACTCACCATCAGAGTAACCTGCAATATAATAAGTTACAACCACAAGTAGTCATTACATTTGGAATTGTATTGGCAAGTTATAACATAGTTATTTAGTAGAGACTATCATCTACATGAATTTGGCTAAGTGTGGTTTCATGCTGGCTTTGCACAAAATAGTTTTGTCCTACTAGTTGAAAACACTAAGTTTTTCTTTATAAAATCACTAAGGTACCACCAATAGACATTGGTGGACCACTACCCTTGTTCACCCACAAGTTTTAACTTAGAGAAATTGGGATGAGGGGATCCTTGATCATTTCAATGTCTTTGATGCTCAAAATGTCTGTTACCGAGGACACAGCTAAGTACTTAGGTTTTACCCTCTCGAGAGGTGGTGCACTTTCCCCACAAGACTCGACATGCATCGAGACGAGACTTTTCAGAAGCATTCCCTCGGACCACCATGGGCGCGTTCCATCCTATCAACCCTACCACCAACTGTTCATCTGGCTGAGTTCTTGCAACCTAGTTGGTCAAGGCAGAGCCCATATGCCATGTGGTTGCACTAGAAGCTTCTGAACACTAAACATCTCAAATCCCTTTGTTCCTGGGTGGCCATCCACAAGTGTGATACACAAGGTAAACCATAGAAATGGGCCTTGTCTCTTAACTTAGGAAAAGTTTCTAACAAGATACCATCTATAAGATCCATCATAGCATATCATATACATTGAAATTTACCATGCAAATAGTAATCAAAATATCACTAGTGCATAGACAAAATAATAGGACAAAAATATGAAGTATCACTTTCCTTGGTAGCTAGGGGAATAGACACAATCCTCACAATCACACTCTCCAAATTCCACAAAATCTACACACAAATTCATACAACAAATACTCACAATCAATTTACAAAAAAATATGAATGCATGCAAAATGCAATATGATGTTTTGCCATAATTTTTAAATCAAACTCTATAGTACTGAAGACAAAGCATATAATATAAAGTCTAAATTAAACAAAAACCACCTAAAAATAATATTCTAAATAATTTATATAGTCAAAATAAGCCTACAAATTCTTCTGCATAAAATCCTAGTTTTACAAAAGCAAATGGCCAAACCAATGCCATAGATGCAAAGGGATCATTTTTCTGAATCCATAGATATAAAATTTATAATTTTTGGATAAACAAAACAAAAGTTATTGAATTTACAAGTTTAAATAACTAATAGATGAAAATCCAGATTTTAAATCTAAAACCTAGCCACGCGGCAGCGTCTGATTGGCGCGTACTGGTTCGGGCGGATCACACTTGCGAGCTGTAGGATTTAAGTGACAATGCACAGCCCATATATAATCATACCGCTTCTCCTAGTCATCTAATCATGGCCACTAGATCCAGATTCAACGGATCAGACCTGCCCGACCATACTCTAGCAGCACGAATGGCTCTAGAAGCGGCGACGCCACTGGCGGTGACACGCCGGCAAGGTCAGAGTCATAGGGAGGGTGTGCTGGCGCTTACCAAGGTCGCGAGGATGTGGTGATGCTCAACATGGATGCGGCTGGATCGGGGGCACACAGACACATCAGTTATTCCTCGTCGGAGTTCGTCCGCGCATCGGGTGCTCACTATCGGAGTCGAAGACGATGACCTAGGGTGCAAGAGGGCAAACGTCTGGCATTAGGAGGCACGCAAGGACATGCTGAATACAGTCGCGTGAAACAGGGGTCAAGGGAAGCACGAGGTTTACCTAATTTGTTCGCCGGAGTTGAGATGCGCCTCGGGTGTTTGGAAATGACGACGTGGGCGATGACCTGGGTGACAATTGGACAAGCCACATGCATTAGTAGATGCACAAGGTCAAGGGGAACACGCTGGCATGAACGAGAGGCAGAGGGGTGCACGAGGCTTACCAAAATAGCTCGCTGGAGTTCTACGGTGTGAGGGGAAATTAGGGGAGCCTGGCGGCGCTCTGTGCTGGCTGTGTGAGGGGAAATGGTCGCGAGGAGGTGGGAATTAAGTAGCCGGAGCGGGGAAGGAAATCTCGCGCTGATTCAATGGCAATTACGCGAGGATTGATTCGGCAGTGAAGAGAGGAAACGACCACGGCGAGCTGGTCTCGCGTGGTGTTTGGGGACGACGGGGCTGACGTGGCGATGGGGCCCAGTGGTCAGCGAGTGGGTGCGTGCTCGCGGGGTAAAAAACAGAGAGGGGAGAGGGGTTTCCTGGGTGGGCTCGCTGGGCTGTTAATTGGGCCTGGGACAGACTGCCTGGTTGAGCACTATTTTTTTCTCCTTTTCCTTTTTCTATTTCTGATTTGATTTTTCAAATGAGATTTGAATGGCCATTTAAAATCCAAATCAAATCAAATCTTCACCAAACTTTTTTGCTGTGATCCTAGGGTCCAAAATATGTCAAACACATCCATTCACTCCAAAAACATTTTGGGTCTTGAAAATAAAAATAAAATCATGCCCCATACATATAATATAAAGGGGTTTAAATATGGTTTTATTAGGGTTTAAGCTTTGAAATTTTTTATGCAAGGTATATATGCCATGATTATATGAATGCAACAACATGGTTTTGAATTTGATGAAATTTGGGATGTTACACAAATAATGCATTACATTACTATGCACGTTCATCTTTGCATCTTTAAATATTGTCCTTACCAGGCAATAATGATATTTTGTAGACATAGAAGCTCAAGGTCCAGTGCAAGCATCCGACTTCACTACCTTGCAATCACAAGGCAAGTTTATCGCTTGCTCATGTCCTTTGAAGAGTCTTTATCAAAGTATTTGCAAATTGTGTGTTATCATCTATGTTCGAGGAAAGAAAATATTAATTTCTCAAATAAATAAAGTATTGATATCATCCTAAGTGATGATATAGTGGAGCAATAGACCTTAGGTTTCTATTTGCAACAAGAATAATCATCTAGGAATTAACAACCCATGACATCAGTGATTCTAGTGTCGTATATTACGCGTTAACCATGAGATTTGGAATGGGACAGAGAAGTCAGCTGGATCTTCCTCCTTTCACATGCACAAGATATCCATCTCGTGGCGCTGATGTAAATAAGAGTCTTAGCATGGGTGGGACCCCTTAGTTCCCCGTGGTCTTGGTGTCTAGACTATCCCTGATGAAGACCATCGTAGGTATGTCCTCATATTGATGGGGGCGACTAGGTTCCTGTCTTCTCACTAGAGTCCTCAAGGAGTCAACCATAGTTATTTTTGCTATGCGGAATAACAGAGGTCGTTCTTATTGAGGGGTCGTGTTCTATGTGGGGTCGCGAGAAAGGGCAGTGATTGGCTTGGATCACCTAGTGGGCCCCACATCATGGAATTGTGGACGGGAAAGTATGCCCGGTTATGCAACAAGGAGTTGATCTCTCATGGGTAAAGTGACACACATCTGCAGAGTGTAAGAACTGTAACTTGTTACTACCTGTTCCGGTAAGGACCTACGAACGCGGCAGGAAAGGTACTCTATGAAAGTTCTGGAAAACCTGTGAAGGCTGATGGGCATAGTTTTTAACAATAAAATCAATCTTTGAAGAAAGATTTATGAAAAATGCATAGTGCCAAGGACTTATAGTCCGAGGTGGTAGATAGAGCATCAAACTTCCCACCTTGCATATAATGAACTTGCCGAGTAACGTCGTTACTCACCTTTTTGCTTAGACTCTAAGGATCTAGAAGATACCCCGATGTATGCAGCTGAAAGTCAACATGAGGTATTCTATGAGGAGCCAGATCTGTACGGTGCCATAGAAGGGGTGGACTACGAAGTCGTCTATGGAGGAGAGCACAATGAGTCAGAATAACTACCTTAGTAGTAGTAACAAATTGAGCCGAGCAACATGAACAATATATAATAATAAGTTGTTGAGCTCAATTCGGAGTTAAAGTTGTCACTTTAGAACTTCCACTGAAACACTTTATATTTGGTTTGTAAGTTGAATCTTTTGAAGTCTTGAACTTTTGGTATTGTAATAATAATAATGTGTGTATGTTTGTAATATGGACCCGCAATGTTTCTATTGTACCACTATGAGGGATGTGATAATTACGGAACGGTGTTCTGTGAATGTCATGTCAACGACTATAGTGTACTACACATGCAGTGGTATGCTGGGTCACCGCAGTTGGTATCAGAGCAAATTTCTTTGACCTTGGATTGGAAACCTAGTAAAGGGTATTACCTGTAGGAGTATATAGCAACAATAAAGAATTCTCTAAAAAGATATAATGGATATTCGAATGAGAATATTCTGTTATATATTTTAGTGCGATAATTATTTGTTATAATATATTATTGATTACTGATAAAAATATTTTAGTTATATAGAGTTATGGCACCAAAGTTTCCAAAACAAACTTTGGTAAGGAAAGAAGAGACTCTCGATGACTATCAAGGATCATTAACTAATGTAACATCCCAACATTTAGGACTAAACGAAGGGTAGATTTAGGATTTTTTGCATCTGCATGCATGCATCTGAAAATCCGGGTAAATTTTTCGCCAAATAAAAAGACTACAGTGATCAGAATTCTCACTCCGATGAATTAGGTTTAGTTTTATCAGAAGGGGAGTGAGATGAATTTTGACATGACCTCTATTGTTTTCTGGAGATATGAGGGGAGAAATTTGACTTATAACTAATTATTCACAATAATACAAATGCAAGTATTATAAATAAAAGTATTAAGATCCTTAAAATCCAACATTACAATGTTCCTTCAAAATAAAAGAATAAAGGAAAGATTATAATAAAATAATTAAATGAATAAATAAAATGGAAAATGAATTACAATAATGGAACAAATAGAAGAGTTCCTTATTAAAAGAATAAATGTATATTACATTATCCTTTTTTAACAACGTAATAAAAAGAAAAGATTACAACCAGGATATAACAGAATTACTTATAAAATTGAATACATGAAGTATTATATTATTAGTTTACAATAAAAGAATAAGAATAAAGTAAAATATAGAAAACAAATAAGAAGAAATCTTTATTTAATCAAACAAAGATTTAATCAATACAAGAAAATTTAAAGTCATTACATAGATGAATAGTTGCAAATAAAGAAAAAGAAAAGCTTCACTACAATATATAATAATTACATTGTTATTACAATTAAATAAAAAGATTACAGAAGCTATAAATCTAAGTTAGGATCTCTATCTACTTAGATGTTCCTGGATATTCTTTGATCCCTGCAAAACAAATAAATAAAAGATAAAAACAAAGAGAGGGGTTAGTGTTAGTAATTTTGCTCCCAGTATGGCAATGAGATGCATTGCTATTCACATCATTGAGCCTATTTAAATAGGGGCAAGTTTCACCAAAAGAATACCTGTTCTTATCAGAATGCTTTGCCTCAAAACAACCTCATTGGCAGTTGACAAAAGTGGGGCAAGTTTTACCAAAACAGTAAGTAGTAAAGGTAAAACCATCAACAAATATCCAATATCTACTTGATATGATCCACACACACAGGAGGCAAGCACACACATAGCTTACACAATACATGTATAGCATGTGTTTTCACCACCACAACAACCAGTACAGCAGTATAAAGGTAACAGTGAGGGAATTCCAAGATTCTTTCTCACTCACCCCAATAGTCCAGCCGAAACCACACTCCTCTATCTCAGTAGTACAAGAGTGTCAAGCACACTACTTCCATTAAATCAGGAACACAAACACTGATTCATTCCCAGATCAATTTGGTGCATCACATCTACAACACAAGCATCCTGGTTGCTTGGGAAAGCCATCCAAGTGCTCAAGTAGGAGTTCCAGCAGCTGATCAAGGGCAAGTAGAAAATCTACAACAGGCTATAAGCCACTCACCAACCTCAGGTAAAACTCATCAGAACCAACTACTGAATCATGTAGAAATCATTCTTGTAGCTCACACACAGATCTGGAAATACCAGGGAAATTCTACAAATCAACAAATTATATCTATCCTTCAACTAGATCTTTCTCTAGGAGGATTGAATAGAGAGATCCTCTCAAAATTGCATGGAGATTCCAGGCAAGATTCATCACAAAGGTTTGGCCTCAACCTTTGCATCACAGGCCAAGTAAAGATTTCCAGCAGTCCATAGATCACACACAAACCACATGTTGGTATCATATCTATGTAGTACCAGTTCTTATGATTTCAAGAAAGCTCTTAAAGAAAAAATAACAGCTATTATGGCTTGGGATTTGGCCACTGTGCACACTCCAAGAAGGCACCACAAAAGCCAAATCCTATGTGGTAAAAGACCACCCAGTCAACTAGCTATAGGCAACCAAACCATATCTCAAATCATTTTCCTAGTTCATAAACTAGGAATCATTTATTATACTATAGCAAAGCTACAATAATCATTCTATAATAATTTACCATATGAATCTGATGTGGGGATCATATTAAGCTATTGTATCATCTAATCACCAGATCAAGAGCACTTGTACAAGCCAAAGAAAACCACCATCCTTTTTTATAATCCATCTGCTAGCAAGCAAGGCATATTTTTTTCCAATTATTTCCCAATCAACACCACCATGATTCAGCTAAATCATAAGTTGAATATATTCTCTACCAAGCACATGCATCAGTTGGGAATTTATAAAAAACATAGCTTCAGACCAACATCATTAGCTTATGATCTAGTTTTATTAGATAAACTTATACCACAGCTGATAGGCTACAGGGTACATTCCCAGAGGATAGCACCTCTGTACCAACAAGCTCATCTATGTCTATTAAAAACTGATTTATCATCTTCCTTGTAAGAGAATCAAGGAATCAAATATATACACCATTTCACTATCAACAAGGACATAGAGTCAGATTCTTTTCCCAAGTTCCAATCTAGAGCAAAGTCAGATCAAATAATCTAACTAGCAACCAATAGTTTAACTAAAACAAACCATGGGCATGGCACATGTCCAGGAGAACACCACACGACAACCAACATCGCAGCTCAAGGAAAATACTGCAAGCTACTTATACATAGTACCCAACCAGGAACATAAATAGCTCAAGATGAATATCCAATCCAAGGGCCTCATTCCACAACAACACAGTTTAGCTAGCATGGGGTCAATACCACACAATTCCATAAGCCAACTAGATCTCAAATTAATATTGGATCATCTCGACAACCAACCAAACCTTATATAAGAATAAATTCATTATTCAGGAGTCACAAACCAGTATCATCCACTATCATATTCAGATAGAGGAATTTTCAAGCCAAATTAATTAAGCAAGTTATGTAACAAAGCTACTGTAATATATCATGAACCAAAGTGAGGAACCCGAATTAGGATTCATACCGAGAGAGAGTGAGATAGAAAGAAACTTACCCGATTGGCCTCACACAGCAAGAAGAGGAAGTAGACGGTGGTGACATAGAGGTGATGGGAGCCAGGACGGCGGCACGAGGAGCACCTAGAGGCGCTGCACCCGCACCTAGACCGCAACCAAGACAGCCAAGAAGAAGCACGGTGGTGCTGGACATCCCCACACCGGCAAAACACCAGCTCGTCACCACAAGAAACTATGGCTAGCGACCACGAACACACCATCACCAGACCCTCTAGAGCTATGAGCAACAAGAACCCTAGAATCAGATAATTGAAGGGGGCGAGGTCAAAAGGGCGTCATTCACAAATCGAATTGGAGGGATGAGTAGGTCTGAGATAGGCAGAGCTAGGGTGGCTGGCGGTGGTGGCCGTAGCAACCGGTGTTCGCCGGGATTTGGCGAGCGACAGCGGTGGGCGTCGTAGAGGGGAGGATCGGGTTTGTTCCAGAAGCGATATGTGAGAGGGGTGAAGGGGCCAGGGTAGTGTTGACCCCGAGCCAGACCTGGTTGGGCCAGGTCGGGCCATCCTTATTACCAACTAAACAGCTTCCAATAAAAATAATGATGATAATAATTTAAGCTAAAATAAGGAAATAACCAAGATATCCTATCACTGATTTATCTCTAAAAAAATGTAGAAAAATCCTAAAAATATATTTAATACATCAAAATGTTTATTAAAATAATATCCACCTAAGAAAAATATAATCATATTTATTTAATGTTAATAAAATGTAGATAAACATTAACACCCTTAAATAACTAAATGGAATTTAATAAATTTAGAAAAATTCCTAAAAATAAATAAAAAATCACTTTCATACATAAAAAGAAATCTCTTATCTAATAAAAATACTAAATTAAAATTTTACAAATAAAACTTAAAACAAATATTTAAAGACATTCAATAATTGAGAAATTCTATAAAAAATCAAGATAATACCTAAAATAAAATAAAATTAAATTTTAAGATTTTAAGCGAGAATACTTACTAGGATAATACTAAATATATTATTCCAATTTTTTTTTAAAATTCTTAGATCATATATCTTCAATTATTAAAATGAGATAGTTGTTTTATTAATTATTTAACATTATTTCCTAAGTAAGAATAATCATGTTCAAAACACAATCTTTTAACTCTAAAATAGTCTAACCTATAATTATAATTTAGGCTGCTATCCAAATGTAAACAATCAATTTTATAATATTCTTTTAAAATATTGAATCCACTGTAAGTCCAAGATTTACAAAGTTAGTCTTACAAATCATTAACTTAAATTAGAAGTAAGTGATCTCAATTCATATATAATCATATTAACAAGCTTAGTATTCACTAAATATATTATAAAATAAATTCACCTATATTCTTTATATACACAAAATCTTATAGTATAATCTATGAATATTAAATATACTATCTTTAAGTCTTTAAGACTAATTTTCATTATGCTTAGGAAAAAACCCTAATTGTGGTTAATACCATAAATATCTCAAGTCCAATTATGTTTTATAGTTAACTTTGGTCTAATATATCATAAGCTAGGTATATAATGTCTCAAGATCATTTAAACCTCATCAGAAACCATAACTTTAATCTTATTAATCTCTAGAGTTGAATAACTTAACATAAAGAATATTTTCTTCAAATGTTATTCTTTTTGCCACTTCAAAAGAAACACTATACCATTTCTTTTAAGCCATAACAAAATTAAAACATAAAACTTGTAATGATTACATGATATCACACAATCTTAGAATTGTATTACAATTGTACCTTACTTTCATATCTTATATGTTATCCAAAAACCCTTACAACTACACTCCTTTATAAAGTAAACTTAAAGATAATTCACATCCTAAACAAATCATCTAAATCCAACTCACATGTAATGTTGAGGAATTACTTAAGGTTTTACAAAATGCATAGCATTACTTATGCATAAAAACATATTGCTTCTTTAAACATTGTCCTTACCGGGCAATGATGGTACTTTTGTAGAACCCGAGGTCCAGGGTCAAGTCGAGACATTCGACTACAATACTTCGCTATATAGAGGCAAGTTCACACTTGCTCATGTCCTTTGATTATTTTCTGTAAAGTATTTTACAAATCCAGTGTTGTCATCACCTGCATTTCTAAAAGGTCCGAAAACACTATTTTCATAATAATATGATTATAGGTTATTTACCATGAGGTAATAGCCTTCTATGAAATGTTCCGGTGGTAAAGGAACATATTATCTAGGACTTAACCACCAATGTCGCGAGTGATTCTTGCGCCGTATATTACGTGTTAACCATGAGATTTGGAATGGGACAAAGAAATCAGCTGGATCGGCTCCCTTTCGCATGCATTGGGCACTGTTCTAGGCATTTGTAAGTTGCAGATCGTGGGTATAGCCGTTTTATATGGGGAAAAGTCTACCGTGGATCTGGGCTTACAAAAGACAGATATCTAGTGTTAATAGTTGTTGTGTGTATCCAACTAAGGTATAGCCGTTTTATACGGGGAAAAGTCTACCTTGAGTTTGGACATACAACAATTGTGGTGTATGCGGGGTCGCGGAGAAGGATAGTGATTGGCTTGGATATTAGTATGGGCCTCATACCAAGGAAGTGTGAACGGGAATGCGCGCCCGGATGTGCAACAAAGCTAAGATATCTCATGGGCAAAGTAACGCACTTCTGCAGAGTGTAAGAACTGTAACTTGTTACTCCCTTTTCCGGGAAGGAGCTGCGAACGCGGCGGGAAAGAAACTCAATGAAAGTTCTGGTAAACCCATGAAGGCTGACGAACATAGCTTTTCAGAATAAAAGCAACCTTTGAAGAAATGTTTACAAAAACTTGCATTGCCTATGACTTATGGTCTGTGGCTGTAGATATAGTGCATCAAACACTCCTTTTTAGTGAACTTGCTGAGTACGCTCGTACTCAACGTATCTTCTTAACCCTTGCTAGATTCTAAAGACATTGACGGTCAGGAAGAGGAAATACTATATAAAATTGAAGACCAAGAAGAATTCCGCTATGAAGAACTAGAAGTATCCGGAAGTGTCGAAGGGAACAATTACGAAAACATCTATGGAATGGAGACCGACGTATCTAAAGTATAGATGTAGCATATATAGTGATCTAGTCCAGTATCATAGATCTCGATCCTCTATCTATATTAAATCTCCTATAAACCTTAGTTGTTTCTTTATTCTGTTCTCCGAGTTATTATAGTTTAGCCCTGAGTCATCGGGATACCTCTATGGACCTAGGAGGATCTCAAAGTCGTCATGTAAATTTCTAATTGTAATAATGACAATGTATGTAGTGGACCCGCTTTGTTTCTGTTGTACCACTCTGAGGATGTAATATTTGCGAAATGGTACTCCGTGGGTGTTATGTCCACGACTATAGTATACTACAACATGCAGTGGTATGCTGGGTCACCACAACTAATTAGCTTCGTCAACTCTTAAGGATTTTTAGTTCTCCAACTAAGAGCATTACTCGTTGGGCGTACCTAGGCCGAAAATCGGACTGATTTTCGGCCGGATGAATCGCGTTTTCGGCCTGGGTATGCCCAGTCGCCCACTCGCGTACCCAGGCCGCGTTCCCAGGTTCGGCTAAATTCACTTAAACTCGGCGAATATGGGCAAATATAGGCGGAATTTCATTAAATTAGGCGAGGGGAACATAGTACATCAGTTTAACTAGGAAAGGACGCCGCCGTGGTCGCCGCCAGACGCCGCCACTACAGGCCGAGGAAGGGGTTGTTACCGGCCTCTATGTGCACCATTACTCCGGCGAGAGTCCGCCCTGGAATGCTCCACCAGCGGTGGCGGTAAGCCATATTATTACGTGGCGGCGGCGGCGAGCCCGATGGTCCATCGTGTCGGGCGAGTTCCTCGAGGCGCCTGTCGGCGAAAAACTGCCTCCAGAAGACCAAGTTGCCCTGATCCTCAGCGAGATCCGGGTCTTACATGGCAGCGATAGCGGCCTGGATCTCTCCGGCGAGGTCTGGGTCTTCCATGGCGGCGATAGTCGCTTGGATCTCTCTGGCGAGGTCCTGCCCGTCAGGCACCGGCGGAACAGGGATCCCGCCGGCGCTGAGTGTCCAGCCTCGGGGGAGGCGAGTGTCCGACGGGGCCGTATAGCGCGCCTCCCGAAGGAGCCGGGCTTCCCACGGCGACAGCGTGCAGCGGCCGACCATGGCTTCTCGGTGGAGTTGGGGAGGAAGCAAGGTGCGAACGTCCGAAGTTCGCCGGAGTTGTGGTGGTGTGAGGAACTGTGAAGAGATACGACGAGATGTACGGCTTTTATAGGCCGGAAGAATGGCGGAGGGGTGTAGCGGCGAGGGCGAGAAAAGGAAAACGACAGGAAGGATGGCGGCGAGTCGACTTCTGTCGCCGATAGAGCTGGCCCACGCCCGTTTTTGCTGAGTCCGGCGTCCCCAGGGCGTACCCGGGATCCTAGGTTCGGCCTGGGTAGTCCGGACCAAAGTTGGCCCAAATCCGGCCGAAAACAAGTACCTGGATACGTGACTGGGCCGATTTTTGGCGACCGGGCGTAATTTCAGCGTTCGGATCGGCCGCCTGGGTAGGCGAGTGGAGATGCTATAAGATCCAAGTGAATACCATAACCTATTATGATGGTCGTATGTTATCCAAGTATCGTGTGAGTATCCAACTTCCAGAGGAGCTTGGATTATATCACGATCTACCTATAGGTGAAGGTAGGAGTCATTTAGCAGCATACCATGTTGCTGTTGTGGAGGGGATAACCAATATCCGGGAGCATAAAGCCCAGGAGTTAGAAGGGAGCACATTTTCTGTGATTCCTCATGATTCTATAGACTCGGAGCCAGTACCGGATCATCTTACATTGGTAAATAAGCATCCTAAGTTAGCTTCCAAGTTTATGGATCGATATCGAACACTTGTTGCGTCTTTTTATAAGACACATCAAGTCATAGTAGAGGATAAAAATGACATGTTAGAGGATTTAACTGATCCAGAAAGAAGAAAATAGTTAGCATCTCAGTTGGAGAATGAAGCAAGGAGTAGTGTAAAACCAAACTTTAAGAATATACCTATAAATCCCAACTAATTTACACCATATCCTTATTCACCCAGACCAGAACCTACCTATGATCCTAATTTAGATATGAGGTATTCTATATCACAGGCTTTTGAGGAAGGATCTGATTCAGAACTTCCTATTGAAAATTCTGATGGATGGAGAATAGGGTCACTTGAGGGATCCCAGGGGAATCAACTGTCAATGGATGGGTCTGGCAGAGATGTTGGACAATCCAGCTGGATGGGTGCGAGAATTAATCCTAATAACAGTAGTAGAAATACCATATTCGTAGGAAGTCTGGATGAGGAAGAAGATCCTGATGAGAGAGTGTTTGAATCGTCAACATCTTCTCAAAACCCAGGGAATGTACATTATCCAGTGTTTAACTATCTTGCCCAATAGAGTACCTGGAGTGCAACAGAATCTGAGTATTCTATTGACAACTCTAGGAATGAAGCTCAAGAGATGCAAGTGGATAATAATGTTCAACAGGTTTCTGAAGACTTTTCAGCTGAACTGGATGGAGTCAATGCACTCAGGCTGAGTAATGACTCAAGCCCTGATACTTCAGATACTGAGTATGTTCCATCTGGAAGGCCATTTGTTCCACAAACTATGCGACGAACGTCACATCATCACAGTTGGACTTCAGGCATGTATGATGAGCATCGCGGATACTAAAAGTATAGGTTACTTATTATGAAGTAGCTGGTATTGTGTATCGTAATCCGAGAGAAAAATGTAGCTAAATAAGTGAGGTAGTGTTTTTAATGTGTTATGGTACCTATATGGTACAGGTTTGTAATGACCTTGTATTTACGAAATGGTTTGTAATGTATAATATGTGAAATGCATATTTGGATCTTATTTGGGTTTTGTTTTCCATTGTGTGACTAGTTCTGTGCATAAAGTTGAGCTCAGAACACATGTGCATGATGTAATTATGAGTATTCGCTTTATGTTGCAGGACTAGGGGGTCATGGAATCAGGTGTAGAAACCGAATCTGAACAGCAGTGCATGGAACGCGAGGCTAAGGAGAAGACAAATGCAGATGCTGAAAATCAAGGAGCATTACCACCACCACCACCAGTGAGGCCGCTAACGGAGCAGAACTTTATGCAATACATGCAAATGATGCAATAGTCCCAAAACAATTTCATGGAAGAGTTGTTGGGACGAGCTGGAAACCAGAGAGCAACTGAAGGAGGAGGAGTGAGTCTTTCTGACTTCCAGAATGCAAGGCCGTTACCGTTTGCATCAGCTCCAGAACCAATGGATGCAGAGGATTGGCTAGCTAATACTGAGAGGAAGTTAAATACTATTGGTTGCAATGATGAAGAAAAGCTGAGGTATGCAACCCATCTCTTGATTGGACCTGCAACATCATGGTGGGAAAATCAGTTAGCAATGCAACCGCTAGGGAGAGAGTATACCTAGGAAGAGTTCAAGCAGAGGTTCTGTGAAGAAAGTGTGATGGAGTTGAAGCGTAGGGAGTTTGAGGAGCTTCAGCAAGGTTATACTAGTGTCATGAAGTACATCCGGAAGTTTAGCACTGAGGAGAAAAGGAAGAAGCGTTTCCTATGAGGGTTAAATCCGTTTGTGAAGATGCAGTTAAGGTTGGCCAATAAACAAACTTTTCAACAGTTACTAGATGCAGCCATCACTTTTGAAGATGACTACAAGAATGTTCAAGAGGACCGAAGGAAAAGAGCCAAGAAGGAAACAAAGAGGACCCAGGCTAGTAAACCTAAACCCAACTTGGAATTCAAGCCGAGGAATAGACCCTATAACAACAACAATTCCAACCGGAATGCAAATCCAACCGGAAGGAATATTATATGCCGTAATTGTAAGCTTCCAAGGCATATGAGCAGGGATTGACAGAAACGAGTGATTGTTTGCCATAGTTGCGGCCAAAGGGGTCACATAAGGCCAAATTGTCCAAGAAAACCACCGGGTGGTTGGCAGTCAAGAAACAAAGAACCAACTCGTGGAAGCAATGGACAGCCCAACAGAGGAGGAAATTTGTCAAGAACAACAATGGCAAAAGGAGCAGGCCTAACGGGAAGCTGAATTGTGCAACCTTGGAGGAGGTGGATAATTCCGAGCATGAAGTGATAGGTATGCTCAATATACTTACCAACCCTGGAAAAGTTTTATTTGATACCAGTGCAACTACTTCATTCATTTCTGAAGAATCCTGTGATAAATTCGGGATTAGAAGGGTAGCGTTAGAAAACCCTATGACCGTGGTGACGGTGGGGGGAAATGTAGTTGTACGCCACATTAAACAAGACCAGGTTATTTTGATCTGTGGTTGTACATACTTTGCGGATCTTTATGTGATTCCTTTGAAGGGAATTGCAGTAGTGATGGGTATGGACTGGATGACTGGACATGGGGCTCAGATTAATTGTGAGGATAAAACTATCTCAATCAAGACTCCAAGGGGAGCAAGGATAGTATATCAGGCAGATAAGCATAGTCATATCATGGTAGATCTTCAATTGAACTCAATGAAGGAGGTCAAGTTAGAGGATATTCCTGTAGTAAATGAGTTCCAAGATGTTTTCCCAGCAGAGTTACCAGGAATGCCACCAGATCGGGAAATAGAGTTCACTATTGATCTAATCCCTGGTACCGCACCAATAGCTCAAGCACCATACAAGATGGGTCCGAAGGAATTAAAAGAGATTAAAGAGCAAATTGATGAGTTAGCTAGGAAGGGATTCATTCAAGAAAGTGTATATCCATGGGGAACTCCGGTAATCTTTGCAGATAAAAGAGATGGAGGTCATAGGATGTGTGGGGACTACAGAAATATCAACAATGTTACCATCAAGAATAAGTGTCCATTGCTAAGAATTCAAGATCTGTTTGATCAAGTTAAGGGAGCTGGAGTATTTTCCAAGATTGATCTAAGATCAGGATACCACCAGATAAAAATCAAACCAGAAGATGTTCCAAAAACAACATTTGTCTCAAGGTATGGACACCATGAGTATCTTGTCGTACCGTTTGGTTTGACTAATGCACCAGCAATATTCATGAATCTAATGAACAAAATCTTCATGTCGTACTTGGATAAGTTTGTCATAGTGTTTATTGATGATATTTTGATATATTCAAAGGATAAGGAAGAACATGCAAATCATTTGAGAATAGCATTGCAGATCTTAAGAGAACATAAGCTTTACGCTAAGTTCAGTAAGTGTGAATTTTGGTTGGATGAGGTAGAATTACTTGGTCATGTGATCAGTAAGGATGGGATTTTTGTAAGTCCATCCAAAGTTCAATCAGTATTAGAGTGGATTACACCAACCAATGTGAAGCAAATCCGAGGTTTCTTGGGTATGGCTGGTTATTATCGGAGGTTCATTGAAGGTTTATCCAAGATAGATGGACCAATGACTAAATTGCTAAGAAGGAACACACCATTCATCTGGGATGAGAAGTGTGAAGCAAGCTTTCAGGAGTTGAAGACGAGATTAACTACCGCCCCAATTTTAGCAGTTTCTGAAACAGGAAAGAATTATACAGTATATTGTGATGCATCCAAAGAAGGTTTGGGTTGTGTGTTAATGAAAGATCGTAAAGTAATTGCATATGGATCAAGACAACTGAAACCACATGAGGGCAATTATCCAACACATGATTTGGAACTAGCAGCAGTAGTCTTTGCCTTGAAAGGATGGAGACATTTTCTCTATGGAGCAAGGTGTGAGTTATACACTAACCACAAAAGTCTCAAATACTTCTTCACTCAAAAGGAATTGAATATGAGACAGAAGCATCGGTTAGAGATAATCAAAGAATATAATCTAACAATCAATTATACCCCTGGAAAGGCCAATGTTGTAGCAGATGCTTTAAGTCGAAAGAGCACAGATATTCAGCCTATCAATCGAGAATTACCAAAAGAGCTACAGATGGATTTGGAGAGGTTGGAACTTCAATTCATAAGAACAAATATTCTTGGAGGACTAGCTACCATGAGGGTAGTTGCAGAACAGAATAATGACCTCAGGCATGAAATTTTTAGACATCAAGCTGAAGATCCTTTTATTGCTGAAGAAATTCGGAGGATATCTCAAGGTCAAGCATCAGTCTTTCACTTAGTAGATTATGGATCTTTATGGTTCCAAGACCGTCTTTGTGTCCCAGATGTGTCAGAAATTCGTGAAGTGATACTTCTAGAAGCACATGAAACAACATACTCCATTCATACAGGAAGTACCAAGATGTACATGGATTTGAAATAATTATTCTGGTGGAATAACATGAAAAGAGACATTGAAAAATATGTGTCAGAATGTCATACTTGCCAAAGGGTAAAAGCTGAACATCAAAGTCCAGCAAGACCGTTACAACCTTTGGAAATTCCAGAGTGGAAATGGGAGGAAATTGGTATGGATTTCATCATAGGATTACCCATGACACCAAAACGGAAGGATATGATATGGGTGATTATTGATAGACTCACTAAGAGTGCACATTTTATTCTGGTAAATCAGAAAGATAATACCGAGAATTTAGTAGAAGTTTATGTCAAGGAGATAGTAAGTAAGAACGGAGTGCCCAAGAATATCGTAACTGATAGAGGATCTGTGTTTACTTCAACATTTTGGAAACAATTACATGAAGCACTTGGTTCAAAGTTAGATTTCAACACAGCCTGTCATCTAGAAACTGGGGGTCAAACTGAAAGGACCGATCAAATATCGGTAGACATGCTTAGGGCTTATGCATTAGACTTTGGAGGTTCGTGGGAAGATCATCTACCATTGGCAGAATTTTTCTACAAAAACAGCTATTAGAGTAGTCTGAAGGTAGCTCCATATCAAGTACTCTATGGAAGGAAATGTAGATCACCAATATGTTGGTATGAGCCTGGTAGTAGCAAAGAATTTGCACCAGACTATATCAAGGAAAGGCAATATATCATAGATATAATCAAGGATAGATTGAAAATAGCTCAAAGTAGACAAAAAAGTTATGTAGATCAAAGTCGAAGATCATGGCATCCTGAAGTAGGAGATATGGTATATCTCAAAGTAAGCCCAATGAAAGGAGTTAAGAGGTTCAGAGTTGAAGGAAAATTGAGTCCCAGATATATAGGACCATTCAAAGTACTAAGTCAGAACAGGACTATAGCTTATGCGTTAGAGTTACCACCAAGATTGGCTCAAGTTCACAATGTTTTCCATGTGTCACAACTCCGGAAATGTCTTAAGGTTCCTGATGATGCAATCACACATCAAGAGGTGCAATTACAAGAAGATTTGACATATGTTGAGAAACCCTGCAAAATTCTAGAAGAGAACTGGAAAAGGTTAATAAACAGGGCAATTAAGTACTGCAAAGTACAGTGGGAGCATCACCCTGAGAGGGAATCCACCTGGGAGAAAGAGGATGACTTAAAAGAAGCCTATCTAGAACTATTCAGGTACACTTCAGCAAATTTCGTGATGAAGTTTAATTTAAGGGGGGAAGTTTGTAACATTCCAGCATTTAGGAACCAGCGAAGGGTAGAATTAGGAATTTGTGCATATGCATGCATTCATCTGTAAAATGCGGGTAAATTTTTCGCCAAACTAAAAACCTAAAGTGATCAGAGTTTCTTTCACTCTCGGCGTGTAAGGATAGCTATTGGGAGTGATCGTTATAAATTCTGACATGATATTTTTGGGTAAGTGTTTTTTGAAGTGGAGAATTTGAATTCAAATTTGAATTTATATTTAAAGATTAAGAATTTTTATTTTTTAAATGAATTATAAACTAATTTAGTAATACCATTTGTTATAATAATAAGAGATAATAAATAATAATAAAAAAAGGTAATTAAAAAATAAAGTAATTCAAATAAGAAATGAATTCTTATTCTTTATTTCTATTCTATAAACAGTTTACATAGAGGAACTCAATCCATTAATGAATAGGTTCATTATAGTAAAGATATCTACAATTGAAATTTAAATAATAAATTGTTACAATATTATTACTAAAAGAATAAAATAAGATATTACAAAATCTTTACAAATGAATCAATAAAGATTACAATGAAAAATCTACTTATCTATCTAAACCTATACTAAATCCTAAAACACCAGATCTTGCACCTGCAACAAAATTTAAAACAAACAAAAAGGAAAATAAAAGGTTAGTTGTGAGAATACTCTCAGTAGAGAGAAGTGAGGTGCACTGCTCATATTACATCACTAAGTATTAATATAGGGGCAAGTTTCACCAATATGAAAGAATTGTTCTTCCATAAATCAATAAGCCACAATACCGATTATAACAAGTAAGAGGGGAAAGTTTCACCATGAGGGTTAAATGTTAAAGATAGAAAGGTAAAACACCTCATTGATCTGATCCAAAATGTGTACCAAGAACACATACAACACAATCACCTAAATGCATGGTGAGAGTTGTCAACACAGCAGGAGCAGCTACACAAGCAAAAGGAAGAGCTCAGCCATGGCAAAAGCTTCCAGCAGCTCATTCTCTCCTTCTCAAACAGCAAACCAGGAGAACACCAAGCCTGTCAAAGCCAAGCAAATCACCAGCCAAACCATATACCATATCATCCAAACCTTCACCAGATGGTGACATGAGGAGGGGGCGGAGAAGGTGGATAGCAAGATCAAGGACAAGCTTCCAGGAGCCAGAAGTAGCAGGAGAAACACCAGTAGAAGAAGAACAAGCTCAAGCCAGCAGCAACATCAGCAAGATCCAACCAACCAAACCAACCAGCCACAGCACCAGCAAAATCAAATGTTGTGGTGAGTGAAATAAAACCATCACATGATCTCATTATCTTCTCTAGATTAAGATTCATGTGTTGTTTTATATCTAGATATCTCAGAAAACACCCAAGTGGGGTGAATCCATCATAGAGAATCTTTTCAATAAAAAGTACACTTAAATTCTACCAATCAACCAGGATCTCAGACCAGCATCATAGATCCTGGAGATGATAGACAATTCATATAATCCAACGTGTACATAGCATAACTTATAAATTCTGGGCACATCTTCTAGTGGAGTAGCACCTCAGAACCTACAAATCCTATGAACCAATATAAATCTATGAGCACCCAACCATCTTAGCCAAGAGGATACAAGATCTAGTAACCAATTATAATCCCAGAACATTTCTATAAAGGACAACAAGATAGGAAACTAGTTCCTATGCCTCAGACCAACATCATAGGCAGTTATGATTCAACTTATCTTTGGCATTTACCAAATTTCAAGCACAGTCAGAATTAAGCCTAGAAGTAGAACCCAATAACTTATGTACCATATTAAGATGGTGTCACAAGAACAAGTTCTAAAAGCCAAGCAAAACAATTACTTAGCTTTCACACATAAAATGGCAAGCCATTGGATACCATTTTCCTGAAACCAAACCCCAGAAATCATCATCAAGATTATCTATACATCTTCAGAGCATCACTAAAGTAAAATGATTAAGCTCGGTCTATTTATAACCATACAAGCCAACATTTATAGATACAGTGAGCAATCACTGACAGTGCTACTGTTAGTACTAGTGTATTGACAATAGATGAACCCACAAATCACCAACACCATCAGATATATTCCATAGTAATATTACCATATTGCTCAAGATCAACTACCAACTGGAGTCAACACTAGAAAGCCACTAGCAACATATAATCAAATGATCACAACAAGAAATTAAGTGTAATTGATCACAATCATCATTAGGCACCACCACTAGTTCCGGTTCATCATAAACAATTAAACAAAGGGAGGAACCCTATAACAAGATATGAACCCTAATTAGGGATACACGATAGAGTCACACAACCTAGCTCAGGAGGGGCAGAGGACAGGAATCACAAGGGGAAGACTGAAATCAAACTCACCAAAGGTCCTCGCTGTAATTTAGAAGAGGAAGCAAAGAAGCCGACGAGCACACGACGACACGGGGAGCACCCAAAGGGCGCTCCAACCCGCACCGAGCCGAGGCGGCGGCCACGACAGCATTTGAGGTCGAGCAGCACCACCATAGCACCACCACGGCACCACTGGAGCAGCGGCGGAGGCATCACCGGCACCACCCCAAACCCTAGGGTTCAGGATGGAGCCAGTCTGGCCGCAGGAGAGCCCCAAATCCAAATTGACTTGGATTAGATGAAGGAGCAAGGTCGACAACTAACTACACCATGCACCACGACAGTGGTCAGAGAGGACCACAACGGCGGGAATCGCACGACGGTGGTGTCAGCGACCACGGGGTCGAGGAGGAGAACAAGTGAGATCGAGAGAGAGTGGAGGTAGTGATTGGGCCGATAAGGCCAGTACCCCTTCGGGGAGGACCTTTGACCAAGCCAATTGGGACAAGATGGGCCCAAATAGCCCAATGGGTTGGCCCAAACACTAACATAGATTTTAATAATTAAGTAAAAGACCAAAATACCCCTAGAACTCAATAAATCCTAGAAAATAAAATAACAGTCTTAAAAAATAATACAAACAATATATTTTTAGACTCATAATAAAATAATCTATTAAAGTAAATCAAGAAACCATTTTTAATAAATGAATTTTTGGATAAGTATTTTATAATATATATATTCCTTATGGAATTTTATAAAAAAATCAAGAAAATACATAAAAATCAATAAAAAATAACTTTTCTTGTTTTTGGTTATTATAGTATTTTAGAAAAATATTAAATAAATATTTGAAGTTATCAAAATAAAATTTTCTTAATTTATATACCAGTTCTTAAAAAGAATTATTAAGTAATTAAATGTAAGAGTTAATATTAAATAAAAATTAGCTTTTAACTCTATTAATAATATATTACATTATAAAATAGTGAAAATAATATTTATAAAATATTAAGGTTATTCCTTAAGAATGAATTTCTTAAGTTCCTAAAGATATTCCAGAAAACTAAAATACTAGGTAAAACATATAAATAAAATAAATAACAAATAATGCATTACATTACTATGCATGTTCATCTTTGCCTATTTAAATATTGTCATTACCGGGCAATAATGATGTTTTGTAGACATAGACGCTCAAGTTCCAGTGCAAGCATCCGACTTCACTACCTTCCAATCACAAGGCAAGTTCATCCCTTGCTCATGTCCTTTGAAGAGTATTTATCAAAGTATTTGCAAATTGTGTGTTATCATCTATGTTCGAGGAAAGAAAATATTAATTTCTCAAATAAATAAAGCATTGATATCATCCTAAGTGATGATATAGTTGAGCAATAGAACTTAGGTTTATATTTGCAACAAGAATAATCATCTAGAAATTAACAGCCCATGACATCAGTGATTCTAGCGTCGTATATTACGCGTTAACCATGAGATTTGGAATGGGACGGAGAAGTCAGCTGGATCTTCCTCCTTTCACATGAACAAGATATCCATCTCGTGGCGCTGATGTAAATAAGAGTCTTATCATGGGTGGGACCCCTTAGTTCCCCGCGATATTAGTGTCTAGACTATCCCTGATGAAGACCATCGTAGGTATGTCCTCATATTGATGGGGGCGATCAGGTTCCTGTCTTCTCACTAGAGTCCTCAAGGAGTCAACCATATTTATTTTTGCTCTGCGGAATAACAGAGGTCGTTCTGCTTGAGGGGTCGTGTTCTATGTGGGGTCATGAGAAAGGGAAGTGATTGGCTTGGATCACCTAGTGGGCCCTACATCATGGAATTGTGGACGGGAAAGTATGCCCGGTTGTGCAACAAGGAGTTGATCTCTCATGGGTAAAGTGACGCACATCTGCAGAGTGTAAGAACTATAACTTGTTACTCCCTGTTCTGGGAAGGAGCTACGAACGCGGAAGGAAAGGAACTCCATGAAAGTTCTGGTAAACCTGTGAAGGCTGATGGGTATAGTTTTTAACAGTAAAATCAATCTTTGAAGAAAGATTTACGAAAACTGCATATTGCCAAGGACTTATAGTCCGAGGTGGTAGATAGAGTATCAAACTTCCCACCTTGCATATAATGAACTTGCTAAGTAACGTCGTTACTCACCTTTTACTTTGATCCCCTTCTTAGACTCTGAGGATCTAGAAGATACCTCAATATATGCAGTTGAAAGTCAAGAGGGGGTCTTCTATGAGGAGCCAGATCTGTATGGTGCCGTAGAACGGGTGGACTATGACGTCGTCTATGGAGGAGAGCACAGTGAGTCAGAATAACTACCTTAGTAGTAGTAACCATTTGAGCCGAGCAACATGAACAATATATAATAATAAGTTGTTGAGCTCAATTCGGAGTTGAAGTTGTCACTTTAGAACTTCCGCTGAAACACTTTATATTTGGTTTGTAAGTTGAATCTTTTGAAGTCTTGAACTTCTGGTATTGTAATAATAATAATGTGTGTATGTTTGTAATATGGACCCGCAATGTTTCTGTTGTACCACTCTGAGGGATGTGATAATCGGTGTTCTGTGAATGTCATGTCAACGACTATAGTGTACTACACATGTAGTGGTATGCTGGGTCACTACACCCTGCCCGTGGCTGGACGTGCACCTACCAGTAGGATGGAACCTCAACGGCGGTACGCGTGCCCGTGTAGGCCATCCTAGGCTAGGGCCCTTTGCGCCGCCACGAGATCTGCCAGCGCCGGGCCTTCCTCCCTCCAGATATTCGGCGGGATCCGGCCTACGCCATCGACTCCCTAGTCTGGGACCGGTGGATCGAGGAGGAGCATGTTGCGTGAGTCAATCGAGGCCCACCTTGAGAACCTCGACAACGCCGATGAGGACTACTGGAAGGGTTCCAACAAGGACTCCGACATGAAGGACGAGGACGACGACAGACTCGACTTCCCACCACCATAGCCGGACATCCCGGACTGGTCACACTTCCGGGGCACCGACACCGTCGCGTCCAAGGTGTGGCCTTGGCGATGATGGGGGAGGACCCGAAGCGATATCCACAACTAGTGGCGGTCAAGCAGGAAGAGGGGCCGAAGCGGTAGCACCGACCGATGACAGAGGAGGAGGAGCTCCAAGCCGTCATCCTCGCTCCCCATATAGAGGAGGAGAAGCGGTGGGACGACACCGCCCAGAGGATGCACGAGTCCTAGGTGGCCACGCAGGCCCATATGCCCCCGCGATCCCGGCAGCGCCCCCGCTCCATCCCAGAGAGCTCGACCCCTACCGCAGGTCTTCATCGACCTTGCCGCCGCCAACGAGGAGGAGTAGGCGACGCGTAGCCGCATGACCAGGGCACCGGCTAGCTAGCAGCAACGCTCGCCGTCTCCCTTCCACGCCAAGGCACCCCATAATATTGGGGCTTTTTATTTTTGTGTGTGTATATTTTGTGAAAGGGGGACCCAGGACAAGGACCTTTTTATGTAATATGTTTAATTATTTTAGGTTTCATCTTTTTACCTGCATTTTTTTGTGAAGGAGTGGCCGTTGGCGGCACATGCCATCGCAACCGGGCTGAGCCCGAATGGCCTGTCCTCCACCTCGCAAACAGACTGATTCAGACGAAACCGATGTCTGAAATGCGAGGGCCCGTTGTGAAAGAGTATGAGTTTGACGGAATATGATGGATGTATTATTGAGCCACATGGGCGAGTATATATAGGCGTACATGAGATCATCTTGGAGTAGAAGTCAAGTTAGGATTGTACGTAAACAGATCCTAACTCTATATAAACTACCATAGCAACCGTATATGTCTATGTTGGAGATATGCCCAAGAGGCAATAATAAAGTGGTTATTATCATATCTTCGTACTTATGATAAATATTTACATACCATGCTATAATTTTATTAACTGGAAACAATAATACTTGTGTGGTTTATAAACATAAAAGAGTCCCTAGTAAAGACACTTGTTAAACTAGCTTGTTGGTTAATATATGATCGTGGTTTCCTAATCATGAACATTGAGATGTTATTAACAACAAGGTCATATCATTAAGAGAATGATGTGATGGACATACTCCTATAGTTAAGCGTAGCATAAGATCAAGTCATTTAAATAGTTCACTTGCTATAAGCTTTTAAATACATAGTAACCTAAATCATTCGACCATGAGATCATGTTAATCACCATCACCGGATGGATGCTTTGATGACATCAAACACCACTTTGTAACTGGGTGGTTATAAATGTGACATTGAGTGTTCGAAAAGTATGTGTTGAGGCATATGGATCAAGAGTGGGATTTGTCCATCCATATGACAGATAGATATACTCTGGGCCCTCTCGGTGGAATGTCATCCAATTGTCTTGCAAGCATGTGACTAGCTCACAAGGGATCACATATCACAGGAACGAGTAAAGAGTACTTGTCGGTAATGAGGTTGAACTAGGTATGCAGAGATACCGACGATCAAACCTCGGATAAGTAAAGCATCGCAAGAAACAGCGAAATTGGTATCGTATGTAAATGGTTCATTCGATCACGAAGTAATCGTACAAATATGTGGTAGCCATATGAATTTCTAGATTCCTATATTGGTTATTAATCGGAGAAGAGTCTCGATCATGTCTGCATAATTCACGAACTGTAGGGAGACACACTTAAGGATTCGATGTTGTTTAGTAGATATGGAATGTGAATAAAGAGATTGAATGTAGTTCGGAGTCTCAGATGGGATCTGGGATGTCATGAGGAGATTAGGAATGGTCCGAGAATAAGATTCATATAAGGAAAGTCCAATTCCGGAGTTCGAGAATGGTTTCGGTGTTTTCACCGGAATGTTCTAGAATGGTCGAGAAGGTCCACCGAACCAGAAGGGGAAGGGTACATGGATGTTTCATGACAAAGTGGAATGGTTGCATCATGTCCTAGGTCACTTGGCTGGACACTTGGAAGAGAGAAATCAAACTCTAATTTGAAAGTCAAAAAGGCAGTTTGAAAAAGTCAAATCCCAACATGGTTTCCGAGTTAGGGAGGATTTCCACCTGGGTTGGGAACACCCTTGGACGCCCCCACCTATATAAGGAGGGGTGGGGGCGCACCCCAAGGAATCCCCCTTGCCCTAGGCGCCCAAGACCCAATCCCTAGGCCACCGCTGCCCCCAAGCCGCTGGCGCCCTAGATCCCCTCTAAACCGCTGCTGCCGTCTAGCCTAAACCCTAGCCGCCGACTGCCCTCTTCCCTCGGCATCTGAAACCTAGATCGCGGAGGCCCTCTTCTACTCCAACATACTCGCTCTGGCTTAGCGAAGCCCTACGGGATCTCCCCTCTACTTCCGACACCATGCCATCGTGCTGCCGGAATTGCGAGGAGAGAGAGCTACAACCTCCGCTGCCTGCTAGAACAAGGAATATGAAGGTATTCATCGAGTACCATACGTGTGACCGACTGCGGGAGCACTGTCAGAATGCGGGGCCAGAAGGATCGTCTACACGATCTTGAGATCGGCAAGTGAACAACTACATCACCCATGAGAATCTGCTCTCATTAACCGCTTTGGATCTTCGAGGGTTAGTACTCTATCGACTCGTTGCTACAATCTAGTAGATAGATCTTGGCTTGTGTGTGTTCACGCAATATTTTTTTTGTTTTCTATGCTACGAACCCCTACAGTGGTATCAGAGTCGTGTCTATATGTAGATCCGTTGCACGAGTAGAACACAATGGTTATTGTGGTGCTTTTATTATCAATTGCTTCTTGTGTACTTTGCATCTTGTATTGCATAAGTGGCTTTGCGGGTGTCTGTCTCTCCCATCATAGTAAAGATTCAATTTTAACGGGCACTTGATAGTTCAAGCATCAACGTTGTGGTTCTTGTTCGTAAGTTAGAACAGTACTTATTGAAAGCCCCAAACCACGTAAAATATACAAAAAAAATTAGAGGCGTCTAACTTTGTTTTGCAGGGGTGTGTTGTGATGTGACATGGCCATGATTGTGATTATATGTGATGTATGCAATGATCCTTATTGTAAATCGACAACTGGCAGGAGCCTTATGGTTGTCTTTTAATTTCGTTAAGACATGCGTATCTATTATTCAAAGTAGTTGTAATAGTTGATGCTGGTGGAAGACAACCATGGAGCGGTGCCATTGACCTTGACGCCATGCCGGTGATGATGGAGATCATGTTCGTGATTGAAGATGGAGATCGGAAGCACAAGAAGAAATTCCATATCATATCACATATTATGAATTACATGTGATGATAATCCTTTTATGCATCTTGTATTGCTTAGATCGCGACGATAGCATTATAAGATGATCCCTCTCACAAAATATCAAGTAATATAGTGTTCTTCCTTAGTAAGCAACGTTGCTAAGACTCGTCGTTGCGAAGCACTACGTGATGATCAGGTGTGATAGATTCTACGCGTGCATACAACGGAAGCAAGACAGATTTTCTCATGCGGAAACTAAGGTTACATATTGACGAGCCTAACATGTACAAACATGGTCTCAGAACACGGATTACCGAAAGGTAAAGCATGAGTCATATAGATGATATGATGAACATAATGATTGTTCGCCTTTCTACATCATGTCACGTGATGATCGGACTTGGTGTAGTGGATTTGGTTCGTGTGATCACTAAAACAATGTGAGGGATATTGTTTTGAGTGGGAGTTCAACAGTAATATGATTAAAAGTTGAACACTATTTATCATAAATTAAATCAAAGTGAATTTCCATAGTTGTTGTAGTCATTGGCATCCGTTTACCACCTTGCGCTTAGTTATAATTGAGATAATAGAACTATAGAATTCTGGTCAGTTACTTTACGAACTGGTATCATATTGTTTTGAAGTATTAATCTAAAGTTTAAAAGTCCTATTGCAAACTTTCAGTAAGTTTCGGTTACTCTGTGAAGTTTAATAATTGGTATTAAATCAAGAGTAACAATTCCAATGTTAGTATATAAGTATCATGTTTGTCTCCATGATTCTTGATATTGAAAAGATTGTTTTAATATCAAGGTTATCGGGGAGCTGAAAGAATTGTTTCAGAAACCATCATGTGTGGAAGATATTGTGATATCTGAAACAAAGTTTTGGTTGCAACATGATGGAGTGTAATATGACAAAATTTATGTTCTCATATTTGATGAAAATTTACAAAAGGTTGGAGACACTAGTTGTCCCAATCCTCCAAAAGGTATTGGAGAACAACATTATACTCGCGATTCACTGTTATAAGCTAAAGTAGCTTGATCATGAATAGTTCCATGATAAGCATGAATATTTGATGTAGGTAAAATGTTTACTGCACTAAAAGATTACTAAAGAATGTAATTTGAAAGAACACCAAACATTTGATGATGGTGATCTACTTCAAAGTGCAAGTCCAAAGACATTGGTATTTAACTATACATGCTTTGGACTATGTGTCATGAGTACAGCGCCACTGTTGATGTTGATAGGTTTTTTTGAAAGGATAAAGAAATACTGAAAGAGAAATCTAAGAAATATTTGGCAGAAGAGAAAAGACTATAATTGTTCAGCTTAGGTATATAGATAATATACATGTTCTAGCTATATTATTTGCTTGATAAACAATGTGGTTCTTAAGTATTTGATACTGAATTTGTTGGTATGAATCGTCATACGAAAAAACACAATTCATGAACTACAATGGCCTCAGTAACTAGCAAAAGAATATGTGATGATATTCATCGAAAACAAAATAAAGAGTTATTATGTTTCTTGTTGAAATCAAAACTTACCTTCAAGATTTGTTTCAATAATTGTTATTTCGATCAGGTATTATGAGAACAAAAGGGTTGTTCAAATAATTGGCGTAATCCATAAAAGATGGATGATTTACAAATCTCGTTGGAGAAATCACACCCATAAAACTAGTGCTAAAAATGTTGAAATACAAATTGATTGAAAGATCACTTAGGAAGTGACATCGCCGTTTCAATTATATTGGAAATAAAACATGAAGAAACTCTATGTGGATGGAATTTTGGAGTCTTTTGATTTTGATCAAATGACGCTTGTGAAACTTTCTCAGTGATAATTAAAACTCCGTTCATAGGCCAAAAGTGAACGAATGACTAGCTTATTGGAACTTATACATATAGATGTATGAAGCCCATTATGTGTAGTCAAGAGTGATGGGTTTCAAACTTCATATGCTTTCTCCGAAAATTTGAGTGAATATATGAATATTTACTTAATGAGGATGAAGTGTGAAACATTTGAAAAGTTCAAAGACTTTTAAGATGAAGTGCAAAATCAATATAACAATAAAATAAATAATTTATGATAGGATCATAAAAATAATATTTGATTTACAAGTTTAGCATAACACCTAAGATTTGAGGAATCGTTCCATGGATTTGCGTTTCCCGAAACACCATATGAGTATGGAAAAATCGAGATATGCAATCAAACCTTGTTTGACATGGTAAGATCAAAGGTGTAATTCATAAAAATGCCATTATATTTTAAAGATTAAAAGTTTTAGAGACTACCTCTTTTTCACTGAAAAGAGCTCCGTCATGATCCGTTGAAATGACACCATATAAAGTTATGGTTTGGGATAAAACCCAAGTTGTCATTTCTTAAACATTGGTATGCTATGCATAAGTGAGATGTTTACTACCAAAGTCGGATGAACATGTCTTCGTATGTTATTTCAAATAATCGTTGAGTATTCCTTCATAACGCCGAAGACAAAAATGTTTGTCGCTTAGAACGTCAAGTTTCTTTGAGAAGGAATTTTCCGTGAAAAGTTAAGTGGGAGGAGAATAGAACTTTGATAAGGTTAAACGAACCTTAGCTATATGTGCAAAGTTGCGCAGCGCTGAAAAGTGTTCTGGAGGCAGCAACAATGCTCATGGCTCACGTGCCTCAAAGGTTGTGGTCATGGAGGTCTAAGTTCCTATTGAACCAAGTAGGTCAGATAAACAATTAAATACCAAAATTTGAGGCTTGAATTATTATTTGACAATAATGAACCGACTACATGCAAAGAATCAATGATGGGCCCTAACTCCGTCAAATGGCTTGAAGTCATAAAATCCGTGATAGTTCCATACACGAGAAATCAAGCGTTGAACTTGAAAGACCCTTTGAAAAGGTGAAAGACCTTCCAGTCATGTTTGGATCTATAAAGAAATAGACATGGATGTTTCACATCTATGAAATAGTTGACATGTTGGGAAAGAGTTCACAACAATGTTCAAAGGTTGACCATGACAAGATTTCATCTTTCATAGCGATTAGTTAGTCTAGACGGATTAATGTAGCAACCACTACATATAATTCTGTTATATGGTAGTTGAACAAACAAAACAAAGTTCTTTTAATAGAATTGTTACCTAGGACGTGTACATAACACGATACAGAGGGTTTTGTTAATTCAAAAGGATTCTAAAGGTGTATGAAAACTTCAATGGTTGAAATAAGCATCGAGGAGTTGGAATATTCACCGTGATGAAATTGTTAAAGAGTTTAATTTCATCGAAGACGATGCTTGCATTTGCAAGAAATTAAGTGGGAGCACTAAGACATATTTCTAATACATTATGTGGAAGACATATTGTTGTTTGGAAATGATGTATCTTTTATTGACACAGGTTAAGAATTTCATCTTGATAAAAGACTTAGAGAGAATTCCTTATTTGACACTATTTCCCAATATGATTCCTTATTTGACACTCGAACCTTTTTACTTCCCTATTTGACACCTAGTGTAAATATTTTTGCCTTATATGACACTCTAGTGTATTTTGAGAGCTAACGGTGTTAGTTGGGGACCTACAAAGTCTTTTTTGTCCCTGGTGAATAATGTGACAAAAACAAATGGCAATCTGCTCATGCTGAAATTATAAAATCATATCCAAAACATGTTAGTAATGGAGTACTACGGTTTATATGTGCACTTGAGACTTGACCCGAGGCAATTTAGGCCCCGTTCGGATCGAACAAATAGAACAGAAAAACTAGAGAAAAGCTATGCTAAGAAATTATTTCCTTTTTGGTCGTTCGAAACAGAGGAATCACTTCCTGCAAATCCTCTGAAAAGTTTCTCGGAAATTAAACATCCTGTAGGAGCTCTTGTTTCGCGTAGGCCCGAGCCAGGTGAAACAAAAAGGGCTGCCGAGCCATGCAATTTGGGACCCACATCCACATGGGCTGAGAATAGTAGAATGGTGCCGTGTTGCATCCTCAAGTCGGCCAGCCGGACTGTGCGTACACCGCCAGAGTACACATACGCCTGCAAATTACTTTAATTAATCGAGTTATAATCAATCGATGTTTTTTTAACGTTGCTTAGCTGCTAATGCTCATGATAGCTTTCTGCACTCACTATGCTTGTACTCGTTGGATGGATACTAGCTGCATGCACATACATGTTGAGTTGATCAATCGAATGATCAACTTTACGTACACATGCATATACACAGCTTGCTAACTTTTGCTGATCTTATGTTTTGTATCCATCAACGTTGCCACTCTGAGCCTTCTAACTTTGTAAAAAAATGCGTCAAATAGTAATCACAGTGACCAAGTAGCCAGACGAACTCATGTTGCGTGGTTTTATTTTTCTAGACTTAAGATTTTTAACAAAAAAAAACAGTAACTGACGGACTGAATTTAGACAAACAACTAGTACTAACACAAGGGTACTTTGGTCCATCTAGAAAAGAGTTGACGGAAGGATGTAACAGAACTAATGGTAGTGTCATATAAGGCAAAAAATTTACACTAGGTATCAAATAGGGAAGTAAAAAAAATTTGATGTCAAATAAGGAATCATATTGGGAGGCAGTGTCAAATAAGGAATTCTCTCAAAGACTTAGGCAAAACCCGAATATTAGGCATCAATGTATATAAGGATAGATTAAGGCGCTAATATGGTTGTGCCAAATGTACATAGATGAGATATTGAAAGAGTTCAGTATGGAAATGACAAGAAATGTACTTACCACATACAAATGATTATATCGAAATTCAAGTGTATCGACGCTTGATAAGTGAAACAAAGATTCGAGTATTTTTGATACTTGATAAATAAAACCACAAAGAGCATATTAATCATACTGTGATATGTACACATCTAGATATGTCCTATGCTCTAAATGTTGTGAGCATATACCAAAATGATTCATAAGATGATCATTGGACGATAGTAAAGATATTCTTATGATCTTTTGGAAGAACAAAAATATATTTGTAGAGGTGACAAATAGATGGTTAGTTCATTATAAAAGTACTACATTGATACTAGTTTTATCACAAAGCACAAATTAAGTTTATCTCAATCTAAACTAAGGGTGGCACAATATAATGGAAAGTAAGTTCCATAATAGATTTGGATGAGTTCCAAAGTTAAGACATTGTGACAGATACTACAACAAAAGGCTAAGTATATGACTGCTATTATAGCATCAAAAGAGGGCATTTGTGTTAAGTAGTTTGTTACCGAACTAGGTGTGGTTCACAGTGGGATAGTACTATGAAGATATATTGTACGACAATATTATCAACATGTTTTAACCCTAAGGAACTAAATGTCTCACCAAAGGACCAAATTTATACAAAGCCATCTCATTAGAGAATGAGTGATGTGTAGAGACGCAAAGACATGCAATTACACACGGACCTGATAGAGTCGGATCCAAAGATCAGTTGACCACTAGCAATCGTGTAAATACAACACCGGAAAGCCATAGGCGTTTGAAACTAGATTATTATCTCTAGTGCAAGTGGGAGACTGTTGGAGGTATGCCCAAGAGGCAATAATAAAGTGGTTATTAACATATCTTCGTACTTATGATCAATTTTTACATACCATGCTATAATTGTATTAACCGGAAACATTAATACTTGTGTGGTTTGTAAACATAAAAGAGTCCCTAGTAAATCCTCTTGTTAAACTAGCTTGTTGGTTAATATATGATCATGGTTTCCTAATCATGAACATTGAGATGTTATTAACAACAAGGTCATATCATTAGAAGAATGATGTGATGGACATACTCCTATAGTTAAGCATAGCATAAGATCAAGTCATTTAAATAGTTCACTTGCTATAAGCTTTCAAATAGATAATAACCAAAATCCTTCGACCATGAGATCATGTTAATCACCATCACCGGATGGATGCTTTGATGACATCAAACACCACTTCGTAACTGGGTGGTTATAAAGGTGGCATTGAGTGTTCGGAAAGTATGTGTTGAGGCACATGGATCAAGAGTGGGATTTGTCCATCCATCTGACGGATAGATATACTCTAGGCCCTCTCGGTGGAATGTCATCCAATTGACTTGCAAGCATGTGACTGGCTCACAAGGGATCACATATCACAGGAACGACTAAAGAGTACTTGTCGGTAATGTAGAGGTCCCAACCTTTAATAAGGTAGAGATCCCTGTGTTTATAATGCTAGTCCCAGGATCAATAGCTAGCATCCACAGTTAAGATGTAATATCAAGAAACAAAGGTCATAATACAACTTTATAACCAGGAATAAAATAATTCATTACATCTTACATAGGTCATTTGGCTATCTCATTACAATGCAGCAGAAATAACTATAGCATGGGGTCCTTCATCTTCAAAGTGCCACAGGCAAACATGTTGGTTGTAGACTTGTAATCCTAATCAACACATCTTACTAACATCAAACAAACCTGCAACAGAACAAGTTACAGCCACAAGGGTCAATACATTTGAATTGTATTAGCAAGTGATACTATAGTAGTATAGTGGAGTCTATCATCTATATGCATTTGGCTAAGTGGAGCTTAGGCTTGCTTTGCTCAAAATAGATTTTCCTTATCTTTTAAAAAACACTAAGTTTTTGTTTGTCTAAAATCACCCAAGGCATCTCCCAATAGAAATTGGTGATCCTTCAACCCTTGTTCAACCACAAGTTTTTAACTTAGAAATTTGGATGAGGATATTCTAGATAGCTTCCATGTCTTGATGCTCAAATTGTTCTTTACCAGGGACATGGCTAAGTACTTAAATTTTACACTCTGCAGAGGTGGTGCACTTTCCCCACAAGACTTGGTTTCACCAAGACAAGATCTTTCAGAAGCCTTCCCTTAGACCATAATGGACGCGTTCCAAACTATCATCCCCTACCACCAACTGTCCTTTTGGCTAAGTTATTGCAACCTACATGATCGAGGCAGAGCCCATAATGCCAAGTGGCTGCACTTGAAGCTTCTCAACATTTGACATCTCAAATCTCTTTGTTCCTGGGTGGCAAACCACAAGTGAGATACACAAGGTAAACCATAGACATGGGCCTTGTGTAACCACTCAACACAAACCATTCCTTCCATTCCACCCAGGTGATTCATTCACTTAGTTGTTTTATTAAACAAAACACAAGTCCTTAACTTAGAAATATTCCATAGCATGAAATATAATCCACCCTTGTTTTATACTAGCTAAGCTAAGCATGATAGTAGTAGGAATCTTAACTTAGGAAATTTCTACTAAGGTTTCATCTACTAGGTTTTCCCTTGGCATAGTTTACACTTAGCAAAATTCCATGCAAGTCCTACTTAGAAATATCACTAATGCATAGTGAAAATAGTGGGACAAAAGTATGAAGCATCACTTGCCTTTTTGGTAGAGAATATAATTTCACTCCTTGCCCTTGCAATATTCACACTATTCAAATCACTACAATTTAATCAAGCAAGGCACAATTTTCAATATACCATTCAAGCAAACAACACATAAAATAATAGAAACAAAGCAATGCATGCAAGCATGCAAAAGATTGTTTTATTTGGAAAAGTGGTTTCTAATAGGTTATAGACATTCTAAAACACCTATTGGTCATTTTATAAAAGTGGCAAAACCATTTGTAAAAGGTTTTACTTATAAATCATTTTTAAACCAAATCAATATTTTATGTGGTTAGAATTGCCTTTAGCAAAGCAATAAATTTTATAGGGTTCACAAAATATGTTTTCAAAACATAAATCTTTGTTTTTAGGGTTAGAGAGTTTAAATCAAAACGTTTCCCAAAGATTTTCCTCCAAAAATTATTTTTAACAAATAAACAACATTTTTATTTGACTAGAAATGTTCTAAAACAAAGATTTATTATTTTGCTTCACCAAATATGTTTTTTAAGCCACAAATGTATTTCCATGGTCAGTAGGTTCAAAACACTCCATTTGCCAAAGGTTTCATCACAAAAATAAATTTAGAATGAATTTTATATTCAAAATATGCCTACACAAGTTTATGCAAAAACAATCAATTTAACAGAAGCAATTTACTAAAGAAAGTGCATGGTTGGATAGGGTTTGTCTTTCTGATTCCATTGATATAAAGTTTGTAAAATTTGGACTTGTGGTTTGAAAGTTATGCAATTTACAAATTTGATCATCTAATAGATTAAATCCTGTTTTTAAAACAAACTCTGGGCCACGTGGCTGCTTCCTATTGGACAAAAACGGTTCGCGTGGATCGATCAGCTCTGGTCGCAGGATCTAACTTAATCGCACGGCACAGATCGCAGGATACCTCTTCGCTTAGATTCTATCGTAGTCATTGGATCTACATCCTACGGCTCACAGCGACTGACCATCGAGTGGCGGCGCTGGCGGCGGCGAGTGGCGGTGCGCGCTCTGTCAGTTGTGTCGCCGGCGAAGTAGGAAGCGAGGGAGAGGTTGGCGAGGCTTACCAGGCTCGCAGAGACTTGCTGAAGCTCGAGGTGGGGTCGGCTACTCGAGGGGCGTACGGGGTTGCTGTTAATCGCTCGCCGGAGTTCAAGACGGCGTCGGTTGCGGTCAGTCGTCGTCGAGGGCGACGCTACAGAGCACAAGAGAGCAAGGAAACCATGTTGTTAGATGCACTGGAGAGTGGGGAGTATGTGCGTGTGAAAGAGAGGTAGATGGGAAGTCAGTAGATACCAGGAAGGGTCGTCGGAGTAAATGGCAGACGGTGGTGCGTTCAGTCGAGGTAGTTGCCGACGGTGGAGACGGGGCACGCGCGAGCGAGCTAGGAATACCGGGAGATGCGCCAGAGGCTGGGGATCACGCTCGCGAAGTCGGGGAGGCAAGGCGGTTCCTAGGTTCGCCGGAATCGGCCGGAAACAACGTCGGAGACAGAGGTGGTCTCAGCTCCAATTGGAACGGCCTGGAGGCAGAGAGGGAGCGGCGAGTGAGGGGAAATGGGGAGGAGAGGCAGGCGTTTAATCGAGCATGGTCGCGGCGAGATTTAAGCGGGGCATTGACGAGTATTGATGCGAGTTAAAACCAGCAGAAATGGGCGGCGAGGGGGGGCGTGGTCGTCACGGGTGACGAAGAGGAACCTGGCAGGTGGGGCTCAGTGTCAGCGAGAGAGAGAGAGGGAGAGTGGGGCCTGATCGTCACTGGGTTTGCGGGTTCGTCTGTGAGTGACAGAAAACGCTTCGGGGAGAGAAGAGAGGTGGGCTGCTGGGCTTAGTGGGCTAGCTGGGTTGGGCTATCTTAGCTCATTATTTTTTTTGTACAGATTGCTTTTCTTTTTCTTTTCTTCAATTTATCTGTTTTGATTTTGTTTAATCAATTCAAACATCAATTTGATTTCAAATTTCAACCAAAATTTGTGTATATTCTAATACTATTTATTAATACATTTTAAAGTCAAAATTAGAATATTTATTTTATTCTTTTTAGGGTCTTTTAATTATTTAAAATAGGCCCTTGCATTTATTCAAATAAGATTTAATAATGTTTTCAAACTCCATTTGAATTCTAAATCTTTCCAAATCTTTTCAGTTGGTTTTATTTATTTATTTATTAGGGTGTCAAATAATTCACCTCTAATTATTTGGAATGTTTTTAATATGATTTATTAATCATTTTAATTTGGGTACTTGTCTTTATTCTAATGAAAATAATTATGGGTTTAATTCCATAAATTTATTTAGTTGATTTCTTTGATACCATTTAAGTTAATTAAACAACTTTTATTCCACTTGGGTAAATTCCAAATTCTATTTTCCCATGATTTAATTAATCATTATTATTAGAGATTTGTCTTTATTTAAATAGGGATAGAATTTGGTTAATGCCACTTTATTTTATTTTGGAAAATTCTTTATCCTTTTATTTTATTTGGATTTGGATTACATTTATTCAATTTGCTTATGGATTAGGCCAAGATTTAATTTGGTCTTTAAATATTCCTCATTTAATATTTCTTTCTTTATCTTATAAAATCCATATCTTTTTATTTAAAGATCCAAACTTGGTGATTCCAATTTGTAAAATCTTATTTAACATTTGTTTATCCTTTTAAATATATTTAGGATTATTTGTTCACCATTTGGTATGGCTTTTTAGATAGGTGCTTTATTAGCTTTGGAAATTCAATTTCCTTATCTTATTAAATTCTTAAGATTTTGTCTATGGCTCCAAATTAAGTGAATCCAATTCATATGGTTTTATAATATTTCTATTTGTCATTCTTGATCATTTTGGAATGTTTGGTTGACCAATTTTTATATGGACCAAATCCATAGGCTTAGAGATAACTTGGAAATGTTTTTCTTCCATTAGGGTTTTTGTGTTTTGGTTTATTTCTCAAGTGTTTAATTTCCATATGCATTTATGAAGGATGCATTCCACTATGGTTTGAATTTAGTTGCATTCAAATATTAACCAAAGTTTGTTCAAGATGGGATTTTAAGTTTCCATTTAGAGACAAAAGTTTCTTTTCACCCTAATTTTCAACAATTATTTATTTTGTTTATTTATTTTTCACATTACAAGATTTGGAAAATCTTGGGATGTGACAGGCTACCACCCTTAAAATAAATCTCGTCCCGAGATTTGGGAAGGCTAGGGGTTACAAGTTGGCTCAAAGCAACTAGGGTATTACCACCCTTAAAATAAATTTCCACTAGATTACTTCTTGGCTTGCTTGGGGTCTTGATGATACTTCTCTGGGCAAACATCTGCATAGTGTCCTTTGTTTCCACACTTGAAACATGTGACAAGGCTGAGATACTTCATAGGCTTTATCTTGTGCTTCATCTTTTCTGGACAATTGCTTGCATTATGTCCTTGGTTACCACAATTGTAACATGTGACAAGATTGAGTTCTTCACATATCTTCTATGGACAAGTTGATACATAATGGCCTAGCTCTTTGCAGTTGTTGCACCACACTTGGTTAATATCCTTATATTTTTGTTTCTTCTCAGGACATTCATTGGCATAGTGTCCCATCTCTTTGCAATGACAACATTGCACTTGGCTTTTGTCTTTCTTCTTCTTGGGTTTCTCCAAAGCTAGGAGTGCTTCTAGTTCATGTTCTTCATATCTTATCTCAAAGGTAGGAAAGTTTCCTGGTCTCCTTGACCTTTTCCTTGGATAATACATATGTCTCCTATTTGGTCCATCAAATTGAGTCATACTGCATGGAGGTGCAAGCTGAGATTTTCCTTTGTCTTCATCCTTCTTGGTAGAATTTGTTCCCTCATGGAAGTCTATAATCTGTTGTTGCACTCCACCTTGTTTACTTTGTTGAACTATGGAATAGATGGGGCATTGGATAGGGACATGATTATTTCCTTCACATAGGAAACAAGTAGCTTGAGATGCGTGGCATTGATTAGTTGGATGTTTCTCTTCACAATTGGGGAATTGATCTTCATGCTCTTTGGAAGTGTGATCCTTGTCTCCACAAATATTACAAGCTTGGGTTCCTTCTAGA
The DNA here is from genome assembly GCA_916181665.1 of Avena sativa. Lineage (NCBI taxonomy): Eukaryota > Viridiplantae > Streptophyta > Magnoliopsida > Poales > Poaceae > Avena > Avena sativa. The sequence continues at coordinate 251,728,647 of OV702284.1, read as the reverse complement.
ATATCATCATTGACATCCTTGTTGTCACAAATTCTTTGGGAAGAGTTGTCTCCCATGTTGATCATTTGATTTGTAACCCTATGCAACAATTGGGTTTGGGTTTCCAAAAACCTTTGCATGGTTGGGTCTAACTCACTGGTGCTGGCTAAAAACTGAGTTGTCACTTGGTTCAACTGGGTTTGGGTTACTATGAGTTCTCTCATGTTGATCCCTTGGTTGTTGTTGTTGTCACCATCCTTGATGTTGGAGTTTCTTGGAGTAGTCATCTGTTTGGGTTGGATTGGGATTAGAATAGGCAAAAGATTTCTAAGGGAATAGTTCTAATCACACATAAAAATTCACACAAGCAATGTGCAAGCAATCACAAACAAACATTCCACTCAAACAACAAGGTTCAAGCACATTTTTAGGCAACAAAATATTTTTGCTACACCGCATAAGTTGGTGTGTTTGATTTAATCTAAATATGGTGGTCCAACTATATGGTTCACTTGGTATCATTCCTTCCTTCTTAGTTGATTCTTCATGAACAAGATCCTTGTATCCTTGGAGAATTCCTTGCATCTTGGTCACAAAACTTCAAAGGTGATGATGGTTCCTTCTAAGTTGGGCTTCCTTAGTCTTCAAGTCTTGAGTAATATTTCTTTTCTCACTTGTAGTCCTTAGTGATATCCAAGTTGAAGTCCTTGTTGAGAATAAGGTTGAAATCACTTGAGTTGGTGAAGTACTTTGCTCATGTTGAAGTCTTTGCTCATGGTGGAGGCTTTGTCCATCAAGTTTGAAATAGAAGAGATGTAGAATCAAAACCAAAAAGGTTAAGGAAAGAGTTTACAAGATTGTTTGTAAATAAGTTTTGGAACAAATACAACTCCTATTTTTCTAAGGGGTTTTGTCCAATCCTAGGGTTACAAATCCTACAGGCAACACAGTGCTCTGATACCATCTGTAGAGGTCCCAACCTTTAATAAGGTAGAGATCCGTGTGTTTACAATGCTAGTCCCTGGATCAATAGCTAGCAGCCACAGTTAAGATGTAATATCAAGAAACAAAGGTCATAATACAACTTTATAACCAGGAATAAAATAATTCATTACATCTTACATAGCTCATTTGGCTATCTCATTACAATGCAGCAGAAATAACTATAACATGGGGTCCTTCATCTTCAAAGTGCCACAGGCAAACATGTTGGTTGTAGACTTGTAATCCTAATCAACACATCTTACTAACATCAAACAAACCTGCAACAGAACAAGTTACAGCCACAAGGGTCAATACATTTGAATTGTATTGGCAAGTGATACTATAGTAGTATAGTGGAGTCTATCATCTATATGCATTTGGCTAAGTGGATCTTAGGCTTGCTTTGCTCAAAATAGATTTTCCTTATCTTTTGAAAAAACACTAAGTTTTTGTTTGTCTAAAATCACCCAAGGCATCTCCAAATAGAAATTGGTGATCCTTCAACCCTTGTTCAACCACAAGTTTTTAACTTAGAAATTTGGGTGAGGAGATTCTTGATAGCTTCCATGTCTTGATGCTCAAATTGTCCTTTACCAGGGACATGGCTAAGTACTTAGATTTTACACTCTGCAGAGGTGGTGCACTTTCCCCACAAGACTTGGTTTCACCAAGACAAGATCTTTCAGAAGCCTTCCCTTAGACCATAATGGACGCGTTCCAACCTATCATCCCCTACCACCAACTGTCCATTTGGCTAAGTTATTCCAACCTATATGATCCAGGCAGAGCCCATAATGCCAAGTGGCTGCACTTGAAGCTTCTCAACATTTGACATCTGAAATCTCTTTGTTCCTGGGTGGCAAACCACAAGTGAGATACACAAGGTAAACCATAGACATGGGCCTTGTGTAACCACTCAACACAAACCATTCCTTCCATTCCACCCAGGTGATTCATTCACTTAGTTGTTTTATTAAACAAAACACAAGTCCTTGACTTAGAAATATTCCATAGCATGAAATATAATCCACCCTTGTTTTATACTAGCTAAGCTAAGCATGATAGTAGTAGGAATCTTAACTTAGGAAATTTCTACTAAGGTTTCATCAACTAGGTTTTCCCTTGGCATAGTTTACATTTAGCAAAATTCCATGCAAGTCCTACTTAGAAATATCACTAATGCATAGTGAAAACAGTGGGACAAAAGTATGAAGCATCACTTGCCTTTTTGGTAGAGAATATAAGTTCACTCCTTGCCCTTTCAATATTCACACTATTCAAATCACTACAATTTAATCAAGCAAGGCACAATTTTCAATCTACCATTCAAGCAAACAACACATAAACTAATAGAAACAAAGCAATGCATGCAAGCATGCAAAATATTGTTTTATTTGGAAAAGTGGTTTCTAATAGGTTATAGACATTCTAAAACACCTATTGGTCATTTTATAAAAGTGGCAAAACCATTTGTAAAAGGTTTTACTTATAAATCATTTTTAAACCAAATCAATATTTTATGTGGTTAGAATTGCCTTTAGCAAAGCAATAAATTTTATAGGGTTCACAAAATATGTTTTCAAAACATAAATCTTTGTTTTTAGGGTTATAGAGTTTAAATCAAAACATTTCCCAAAGATTTTCCTCAAAAATTATTTTTAACAAATAAACAACATTTTTATTTGACTAGAAATGTTCTAAAACAAAGATTTATTCTTTTGCTTCATCAAATATGTTTTTGAAGCCACAAATGTATTTCCATGGTCAGTAGGTTCAAAACACTCCATTTGCCAAAGGTTTCATCACAAAAATAAGAATGAATTTTATATTCAAAATATGCCTACACAAGTTTCTGCAAAAACAATCAATTTAACAGAAGCAATTTACTAAACAAAGTGCATGGTTGGATAGGGTTTGTCTTGCTGATTCCATTGATATAAAGTTTGTAAAATTTGGACGTGTGGTTTGAAAGTTATGCAATTTACAAATTTGATCATCTAATAGATTAAATCCTGTTTTTAAAACAAACTCTGGGCCACGTGGCTGCTTCCTATTGGGCAAAAACGGTCTGCGTGGATCGATCGGCTCTGGCCGCAGGATCTAACTTAATCGCACGGCACAGATCGCAGGATACCTCTTCGCTTAGATTCTATCGTAGTCACTGGATCTACATCCTACGGCTCACATCGAATGACCATCGAGTGGCGGCGCTGGCGGCGGCAGTGGTGTCGCCGGCGAAGTAGGAAGCGAGGGAGAGGTTGGCGAGGCTTACCAGGCTCGCAGAGACTTGTTGAAGCTTGAGGTGGGGTCGGCTACTCGAGGGGCGTACGGGGTTGCTGTTAATCGCTCGCCGGAGTTCAAGACGGCGTCGGTTGCGGTCAGTCGTCGTCGAGGGCGACGCTACAGAGCACAAGAGAGCAAGGAAACCATGTTGTTAGATGCACTGGAGAGTGGGGAGTATGTGCGTGTGAAAGAGAGGTAGATGGGAAGTCAGTAGATACCAGGAAGGGTCGTCGGAGTAAATGGCAGACGGTGGTGCGTTCAGTCGAGGTAGTTGCCGACGGTGGAGACGGGGCACGCGCGAGCGAGCTAGGAATACCGGGAGATGCGCCAGAGGATGGGGATCACGCTCGTGAAGTCGGGGAGGCAAGGCGGTGGCTAGGTTCGCCGGAATCGGCCGGAAACGACGTCGGAGATAGAGGTGGTCTCAGCTCCAATTGGAACGGCCTGGAGGCAGAGAGGGAGGGGCGAGTGGGGGGGGGGAATGGGGAGGAGAGGCAGGCGTTTAATCGAGCGTGGTCGCGGCGAGATTTAAGCGAGGCATTGACGAGTATTGATGCGAGTTAAAACCAGCAGAAACGGCCGGCGAGAGGGGGCGTGGTCGTCGCGGGTGAGGAAGAGGAACCCGGCAGGTGGGGCTCAGCGTCAGCGAGAGAGAGAGGGAGAGTGGGGCCTGCTCGTCAGTGGGTTTGCGGGTTCGTCTGTGAGTGACAGAAAATGCTTCGGGGAGAGAAGAGAGGTGGGCTGCTGGGCTTAGTGGGCTAGCTGGGTTGGGCTAGCTTAGCTCATTATTTTTTTTGTACAGATTGCTTTCCTTTTTCTTTTTTCAATTTATCTGTTTTGATTTTGTTTAATCAATTCAAACATCAATTTGATTTCAAGTTTCAACCAAACTTTGTGTATATTCTAATACTGTTTATTAATACATTTTAAAGTCAAAATTAGAATATTTCTTTTATTCTTTTTAGGGTCTTTTAATTATTTAAAATAGGCCCTTGCATTTATTCAAATAATATTTAATAATGTTTTCAAACTCCATTCGAATTCTAAATCTTTTCAGTAGGTTTTATTTATTTATTAGGTTGTCAAATAATTCACCTTGAATTTTTTGGAATATTTTTAATATGATTTATTAATCATTTTAATTTGGGCACTTGTCTTTATTCTAATGAAAATAATTATGGGTTTAATTCCATAAATTTATTTAGTTGATTTCTTTGATACCATTTAAGTTAAACAACTTTTATTCCACTTGGGTAAATTCCATATTCTATTTTCCCATGATTTAATTAATCATTATTATTAGAGATTTGTCTTTATTTAAATAGGGATAGAATTTGGTTAATGCCACTTTATTTTATTTTGGAAAATTCTTTATCCTTTTATTTTATTTGGATTTGGATTACATTTATTACATTTGCTTATGGATTAGGCCGAGATTTAATTTGGTCTTTAAATATCCCTCATTTAATATTTCTTTCTTTATCTTATAAAATCCATATCTTTTTATTTAAAGATCCAAACTTGGTGATTCCAATTTTTAAAATCTTATTTAACATTTGTTTATCCTTTTAAATATCTTTAGGATTATTTGTTCACCATTTGGTATGGATTTTTATATAGGTGCTTTATTAGCTTTGGAAATTCAATTTCCTTATCTTATTAAATTCTTAAGATTTTGTCTATGGCTCCAAATTAAGTGAATCCAATTCATATGGTTTTATAATATTTCTATTTGTCATTCTTGATCATTTTGGAATGGTTGGTTGACCAATTTTTATATGGACCAAATCCATAGGCTTAGAGATAACTTGGAAATGTTTTTCTTCCATTAGGGTTCTTGTGTTTTGGTTTATTTCTCATGTGTTTAATTTCCATATGCATTTATGAAGGATGCATTCCACTTTGGTTTGAATTTAGTTGGATTCAAATATTAACCAAAGTTTGTTCAAGATGGGATGTAACATCCCAAAAATACTAAATTTAAATCATTAAACTCTAATCATCAAAATTAGGGTTAACAAAAACTTTTCTAAATAAAATTATGAAAGCATGCCTATGTGTATGCATTGAATTTGAAATTCTTTTGAACCCCCTTGTTTGTGTGTTTCTTTGCTTGTAAAATGTTTCTTAGGTGAAATAAACATCATCTAAACCTTTCCCACACTTTTCCCAAAGACAAGTAAAGCAAAACAAATAAAATAAAGGGAATGGTCATTTTGACCAATTTAACTCCCATGCCTACTTTGGCTGTCTCAAACTTTCAGAACCTAATAGAAACTTTTCTGGATCTTTGCACCCCTTGATTGTACTCATAACAAAGTATCAAGGCCCACTTTGTGATCATCCAGAAACTTTCAAATGCATAGTTTAAATGACAATTCAAAATTGAATCTTTATCATATGGGAAGATCCCACTTTTTCAAAAACCACTCAAACAAGCTCAACTTTCAAAACCCAAGCATCTGCAGACTCACCAGCACCAATCTAGCACACCCACCAAAAATCTTTTCAAAATTCAAAACTTGAATTCATGCGGCCATTTCATTAAACACTTGGCAGACACAAATCAAACAAAATCAAAACACTATAGTGTGCAGTGTTTTGAGCCTAACTAGTTCCCTATCTAGCTCACAACCATCTCAGTAGATCATCTAGCAAGATTAACCAAGCACTAGCACCACTGTGAACTTGCCAATATCATCAATGGTGAATAGCCGAGTGCATCCTTGCCACCCCAGTGTAGACAACAAGCTAGGAAAGAAAATAGCCATGCCAACCTTGTCTGGGAGATCACCCATGCCTCACCCCCCTCTCGACCAGCCCTGCCTCAAGGACACCGACCAGAGCACCCAGGAACGCCGCGCCCGTGCCTCTGCCAACCATGCCGAGCGTGCGCCAGAGCGCCACCCTTGATCGAAGCCCACAGACCGTGCGCCGCCCTCGCCGCGTGCATACACGATCGCCACTGACCCAGGAGACCGCCAGACATCCCCGTTCGCCGCCCCATGCCGCACAGCCACCGCTCACCGTCGAAGACGCCGCCTCTGCCACGCAGAGCGTCGCGTGTTCCAGACCAACCCGCACCGCCCCACGTCTCGCCACCGTATCGTTGATCATCGCTAGGGAACACCGCACCGTCCCCTACCTTCTCCCATGCCAATAGCCGTCTGTACCATCGCCCCTGACGAGCTCACCATGTGCCCCGTCGGTCCCCTCGCTCGACTATAAATAGAGGCCACCCCCAGCCGAATTGAGCACACCATTCTACTCCCCTCTCCTCACTGATCGCGCCACACCGTTCCCGGAGCAAGGCGAGCAACACCTCGTCGGAATTTCACCGGAGCCCGCCGCCTCTGGAGAATAAGGGAGCTAGCGATTAGAGCCGCCCCAGGAGGAGCCACCGGTACCAGGAGATTCGCTGTCATCGATTTCGTCGTTCGCCCGCCTCGCCGACCCTCGCCTGCACCCCGGTGAGCCCCAGCAACCCCCACTGGCCGCGCTAGGTTTCTGTCTCGCCGGCGTTGCCCAACGTCGACGATGACTCTCAGCCGTTGGATTAGAACCAGATCGAACGACCCACATCGCCCCATACCGCTTCGCACCCCCTGTCTCACTGACGAGTGGGGACAACCACTTAAATAGCCCGCGGAAGCACCGGGCTTAGCAGGCCAACCCGTTAACTTTTCCCACGCAGCCCAGTTATTTGAATTAAAACTTTTCCATTTTATTTCAAACTCACTTCTGTACCTAGTTTCAAAAATCAACCCAGATCGATTCAGAGCATCAAATTGAATGAAACCAATTTTTTTAGAAAGGTCTGGGAATGCTGAATCCAAGCCCATTGGATTCAAGTCATTTGGATCTGTAGATCACCCATGGTAAAAATAACAAGGCAGAAGCTTTTCTGCATTCAAACATTTTTAAAATTTAAACCATAATAGCTTTTGAGTTGATTCCAACTCTCAAAAATCACATTTAACCATACCTTTCAGAATATATAAAAATATATAGGTTTACTTACAGAAATAATGTTCAAGTAAATAAAAGAATGCCCCATAGGCATTTCTAGTCACTTTATTTAATTAAAATAAAAGGGTAAAACCTTATTAAATTGTGACACCACTTTAAATCACATTCCCATGGACTAAAATATGTGGTGATGACATGTGTCAACATGATCCCATGTTTGGTTTGGAGAATATTAAATCTTAAGTAGTTTTTCAATGAGTAGAAATTACTTTTCTAAAAATAAAAGGAATTAAACCAAGCTTTGATCTTGCAATGTTAGAGATGATGTTAGATCATCTATAGGACCATTGTGTGTGATGATTGCAAGTAGTTAAGTATTGTTTGGTGATTGTGTACATCGTATTTATTTATAGACGCTAGTACCGACCAAGGATACGAGAAGGAAGGAGGATTCTATGAACAAGAAGCCGAGGAGAACTTCAACCACTGCTCTGCACAAGGCAAGCTTATATTGACACTAATGCAAGCCTAATACTACCAGTTGAATGTGCAAGCTAACACTTGCAAGATACTCTACTGATGCAAACAAACCACTACTTGTTACCATGATCACTATATGCCTTAAGCATATGTGAACATCCCCCCTTGATAAACCAATCCTAGTTTTACTTGCAAGCTTCTTATTTTATTTCTTTATCAAAGCTCTTACATAGATTTTTACCTAAGTGAATGGTAGATACTAGAAAGATATGTGAAGGTTGCATAAAGAGCATAAAATTTGGCCTAAGCTATATAATCTTGATGTCATCCTAAGGCATGATATTGAACTTAGTTAAAATTCCACTAGTTTACCACCCCTCATTAGTGCTTACCCCCACCCATAGATGCTAGTGCTAAGCATAAAACTTGATCAACTTTAGATGGGAATACTTGATGGAAAAATGGTTATGAAAACCTTGGAATGATGGATCATTCTATTGAAATGTTTTGGACATGTGATTCCGAACACCTGATGATTTTGGTGATGAAATTGTTGAGTCATGAGCCTTAGCCCTTTATAAAACTGATGGTTGTCTGGATGCGATACCATTCCAATTTTATCGTACAACCACAATACCCGAAGATTGGGTAGGGCTTGACTGGAAACTTATATACCTTAGTATTAGTTCCCTCACGGCCAAGGTCTGAGCTGAGGCTACCTTGTGAAGATTATCCACCTGTGCAGTACCCAAGATGACAGTTGGTCATGGTTGGGAGGCCAAACTCACAGGAGAGGTGCTTATACTAGGGTGTGTAATTGAAAGGTTATGATTGATTATCCTCATACTGAGTATGGTGAATTCAGGATTTGTTCCTGGCGGATATATCGAATGTTGTGGTGAAAGTGTACAATCTCTGCAGAGTGCCAAACTATTTGAATAGTCGCGTCCGCGGTTATGAACAGTTGGAGTGGCCATACTGTTTCCCCGTCAGACTTTTCAAAGTGACTTGTGAAATGAATTGAGACTTTGACTTGACCACAACAGGGTTGTGATATGAGATACAAGTTCCCATTTAGGTGTTATAAAACTTCAACTAGCATTCGTTGCTCCTAAACTTAGTAGAGATAAATCAGGCTTTTGCAAAATAACCCTAGAGCCTAGTGCCCTATTATCAAAAACCCCTCTCACTTGTTAGTATTAGTTTGCGAGTACTTAAAGAGTACTCATGGCTTTGTCCCTGGCTATTCCCATGGCCAGACTATGAAGAGGAGTACCTGGAGGATGGACCCCAGGAAGGTTACGACAACTAGGATCATCTCCCATCGTCAGCATTGCCTGTGACCCAGAAGATGGAGCTTCGCCCACGCTACCATTATTATTACGTATTCCGCTGCTTGATGTTGTATTAAGAACTGGATCATGAGATCCCTATTTGTGTAAGAACTTATGTACGGCTTGTAATGGATGATGTACTATGATATCCAATTCTGTTATGTCTCACAAAAATGGTAATCCTGGGATTGCGATGTACGGCATAACAGGCATCTGGGATTGAAAATCCGGGTGTTGACATGGGATTTTTAAGTTTCCATTTAGAGACAAAGGTTTCTTTTCACCCTAATTTTTGTAGCATCCCATTTGTCTAACAACTGTAATGCTACTTGGTTTAGTAATATAATGACTACTTCCTAGACATAATTGTTGCATCATCTCATGTCATCATGCCACCTTGCATTTGAGCATCATATAAAACCCCTTTTGTGTTGGTTCTTCTCTCATATGCATTGCTAATTGTTTTTGCCTATTGATATTGTATTTGGTTCTTGATATATTGTTAAATGCCCAAGTTGAGTTGGGGGCATATCTTTTACTCAACTCCACCACCTTTCTTTCACCACCTTACAATTCCACCATCCCATTATCCATGAGCTTGTAATTATTTGTCTTTTGGTGTTTAATCTAGCTCATGAGAGATAGGGTGGGTCCAATCCTATAAATTCTTTTGCTTGGCCTTTACTCCACATTTTGGGGATGCATGAGAATAATGCCATGTTTATTACTTTGTTTTCACAAGGATGACACATGGCATTAAATGCTTGCATGGGCCATGCAAGAACAAGTCTTTTGGATTTTATTTGAAATCCTTTGAGTGGATCATCCTCTCACCTCTCTCTCTCTCCTTCTTTTGCTTGATCTAGCTTGATGCATGCAAACCCTAAACCCCTTTGGTTGGTCTTGCCTTGGCCATGCTCTAACCCTAAAAACCCTCACCACCTTTTTCCCCATCCTCTCTTTTGACTAGATCTTGTTTGAGCTTGGCTTGATCTTGTTTGGTTTTGTCAAAAGAGCACACCACCCTCCCTCATCTCTCTCTCATCTAACCCTCTCTCTTTAACCTCCCCTACCCCTAGCTACCCCATCTAACCCTAACCCGAGCCATACCCCCTCTAATCTAACCCTAGTTCCTCCCTCTCTCTCGGCCTCTCTCTCTCTCACCTAGCTCGGCCCCACCTAACCACCCCCTCCCATGTGCATCCCCCTGGTCCCCCCTCTCTCCAAACCCTAGCCAAACCCGAGCCACCCCTTCTCCCTTTTGAATAAAGTGGCCACCACCTCCCATGTGCCTCTCCCCTCTCCCTCATCATCCCAACCACCCCGGGCACCTCAGATCGAGATCTGAGACCCCAGGAACCCCTCTCCCTCCTTCCTCCTTCCCCAAGCATAGCCATGGCCAACCCACGCCCCAAAAACCCTAGCCTCGGCCATCTCTTCCTCTAGCCGTTCTGGAGCGCGCCGAGCTGAGCCAGGAGCACCAGGGCCTCCCTCTGCTTCCTCTTCGACGCCCAGGACGCGGGGCAACCGCTGGACTTCGCCGGAGCCACCTGACGCCGCCGTGCACCGCCAAGATCAGGAGCTCCAGAGCCCCAGCTACGCGCCTGATCGTGACCACCCCGGGCTCCTCCGACCTCACCGACGAGCTCCTGGTGAGCCCCTCCACCCCCCAGACAAGGTCCCCACCCCTCTCTTGCTACGTAGTGTCGCCGCCGTCCGTCGAACACCCCGCGTGCGCCGCCGCGCGCCGCGCTCTGGCAACAGCAGCAGCTTCTGCAGCTTTTACCTCTGTTCCTCGTCGAAGCCCGCGCGTTGTAGTCCTCCCCCGTAGCTACTCTCTGAATGAAAATCGTAGGCCGCATCACCCTCTCCAGTTTTCGTTTTTGCGGCATCAAGAAATCCCCAGTGGTTTGCTCGCCATCGTCGACCAAACTCCGGCGGTCCTCTGAATCCTGCAGAGCGGCGCGCAGCAGCAGTTCCGACAGCCGCCGTCGTTTTGCAAAGACAACCCCGCAGTATTTCCCGCCTAAACCCGCAGCCCCCACGACCCCACCTGCCAGCCTTCCAGTTAATTTTGTAGAGACACCCCCGCAGTTCTGAGCCCCTCAACCCGCAGCCCCTGGATCCACCACGTGTCGCCCACCGATAGCCGCGCGCGCACTGTGGCCCCGCCCCCTTGCTGGCCCACCAGTCAGCGAGTGAGGGTAGGTTAACCCTGGGTGACAGAAGTGTTTCTGCGTGCGAGTTGGCCAGTCAGCACCCTGGCCCATTTGTCAGTGACAGTGGCTAGCTCAATCTGAGTAATAAAAGTATTTGCTGGAATCTGATTCAAATTCAAATCTTTTCAAATTAATTCAAATTCAACTCAAATTTCAAATCTGTTTAAACCTAAATGAATTCATAACTTTCAAATGGTTTGGAATTTGAATTCAAACTTAATATGAAAAATGTTTTATTTTTGAATGTTAATTCAAATATTTAATCAAATATTTTCAGAATTGATTTAAATAGTCAAACCTTTGACTTTGACCCTATTTAATAATTTTGACTTTAAAATAAATTTAAAACCATAATTCCAAATAATACAAATAATATATGTTTTCAAATCAGAAAAATGTGAGGATTTCAAATATGCCCTTTAAAATATATTTTGGACACATTAATTTCAAGTTGATTTAAATTACAATAAAATGCCCTTCACCTTAATTAATTAATAACTTTTGATTTATAACTCCAAATTTGACAAATGATATGTCTAAAATGATTAGCTTGACGAGACCTTTCTGTTTATGCCTTCCATGTTCTGTTTTGCAGCATGCATCATATAAATATAATGTAAAAAGCAACTAATATGAGGATAAAATGTGACCAAAACTCAATAAAATGTTTATTTCTTGTATCCTACTCCTCACCCATGCCATGCTACATTATTGCCATGCAACTTGTGCATCATTCATCATGGCATGATTGTTTGCTTGTCGCATTTTGTTCATATGCTTGTGCACTGTATTTATGTTGGCCCTTGTTTGTTTGGTTCTTCTTCGAATAGACACTGAGCAGGGGATATATCAAGAGACCCAGGAGCACTACCCAGATCCTTCTCTCGCTTCAACTGAGCTGTCAGGCAAGCACTACCACATGCTTGCATACATATAGTACCTATTGCCTCTATCTTATCCTTGCATCATTGAGTCGCGATTGCATTAAATTGAATCCCAAGTATTGCATAACCTTTACTTTTAAACCCCACCAAGCTTGTTCCTACATCCCATGAGCCATTACTACAGGAGTTGTTTGAGCCATGCGAGTCGTAGAACAGCATGAGTAGGGTATGTGAGTGTCTGATGGATAACGAGGTACCTAAACAACTTAACCTGAGTAGTAATGGGATAACTAATGAAAGTGGCACCGGTGAGAAATATCTGCTATTTGGTTTTTCCTGCTCACTTGTGTCCCGTAGGACCCAGAGTACTTGATTCCTGTTCCTTGATTATTCGCGCTATCCACATCCGGGAGGCTTATGGGACCCCCCTGAGCCAGAGCTTGATTCAGTCTTATTTCTTGGGGCCACACACTAGTTTGAGGTTTTATTTACTATCCTGTACTTATGCCATGCTTTACTGCTTTACTTACGATTGTGCGAGGAGCACCTGTACTGTTTAGGATTGTGACCCGTTTTCGCGGTATCGACAAGCCCAGTCACACTTTCGGGTTCCCAGTCGTTTACAGCCGGCCCCACAAACCTTGAGTCCGTCTCGAAGTCAGCTAACTTTGTTGCGGGTATACTTAATGGGGTGGCCCCCTGAAATATTTCTGAATCTTGTGATTGCTTTGTCGTGAAGGCCTCATTGGGTTTTGATTTGGTTTTTCCGAGGTTGATCGAGTGTGTGTTGCTATTTGTGCACCCCTGCAGGGTAAAACTTTCTGAAAGCCGTGTCCGCGGTTATGGACGACTTGGAGCACAGTTTCTCGATCATAGACAAGCATAACTAAAGTACCGCTTTTAATTTGACTAAGTAACTGACTAGTAAATAGTGCAACACTCATGGAATGGTTAATAAAATTGCCAACGGATGGGGGGTTGTTCGTCCGCTTCCTCGTTGGTAAGCGAGGAGGAGGATGGATCTGTTGATATTACTGTTATAACTGTTGTCATTAATTCACGGACATCCGTCTATCTTTGGTTAGACGGATGGTTAGCGAGTATCTATAGAACTGTTAGGGTTTATCTTTCGCTGCAATTGCGTCACCCTAGGTTGTGTCCCCTTTAGAGGCATAAAGACTTGCTGAGTACCCCTAGGGTCTCACACGATAAATTATTTGATTCAGATGAAAGGTACACTCACAAGATGGATACTGGGTGGAGGAGGCAGATGATGTGGGCAACGATCGTTCGGTGTAGAGATTCCGGGAACGGGGATCCGTGAGATCTGTGGGCGGGATGTGCTTATTTATGGGGCATCTTATGCCGATTTGCTTCTTATCCGTACTCGGATCTTGTTTGCCGCTTCCGCCTGATACTCTGATGTGTGATGTATGAGGAGGTATCCTAAACTATTATATCTATCTAGGACATTTGAATCTTGCCGTATGGCGTTGCTATTTTTCCTTTCTTTTTAGATGGAATGGCTCTGATGTACTGTTGTATGGTGGCTTGCATACATACTCATTTGTGTATGTAGTTGATTCCTTCGCCTGCCGATTACGCCGCCCGTTCTTGTCCCGATGTTTGGAAATGGTTGGGACGGCCGAAAGGTCTGCCTGTGAGTGGCATTTGGGCCCCACTGTACTATTTCAACCATTTCCGCTCATCCAGGCTTGCAACTAGGAGCGTAATTCACCGAGGTAGTTACAATTGGTATCAGAGCCATCCCGCCCTTCAGGGTCTCAGCCAAATGGTCGTTGTCAGTCTAGCAAATATTTTTGGTAGCTATGTATACTAGGGAAAAACAAAACGCGAGAGTAGGACTGCTTCCACTTTTCTTCTTACCCACCCACCCACCCTTTTCTGGTAAGGAAGTGTAACGTTTTCAATCCTCGTCTTAAAAGTTCAAACTAGGATTCACGTGTTCTGGGTTTCCGTAGTACCATAGGTTGTGTGTGTGTGTGTGTGTGTGTGTGTGTGTGTAATTCCTTGTCTATCTGTTGCATCCAAGTTGTTATCACAATCGGCCTTTTGGTTATCAACTGTTGGTACATTCCATACCGACAGGCTTTTGCAACCGACGCGATCTATCTGATTTGTTGTATACCACCGCGATATGTCTTACTCTTTGTTATCCGACGTTATCTTGTTTGGGGTGTTCGTTTCCGTAGTTACTAACCTTTAGGTTCATCGTGAGAAGAAGGGGTTAGGATATGTGTTCTACTTATTCATGTGCGGAGTAATGATTTGAGTGCGGGATGGAGTCGCGACCATACCACTACTCTTATCATTCGCTTTGGTATATTGAATTGGTAGAGTCACTAATCTTTATTCGTTAAGTGTTTTTGCGCATCTACTGGTATTTTAATGCCTAAATTTGCGGAAAATTTTTCTTTGATATATCTGTGTACCACACTCCTTTTCAGTCGTGTGCGATATGCTTAATATCTTCTAGGTGCTTTGAAATTTGTTGATATTTTAATATCATCTCAGTAAATTGTATCCTTTAATCTTGAGTAATTCCATCTTGGTACTATTTTGGATTATTATTATTCTCCATTATAGTACTGACTTGTGTTTTATATCAATCACAGGATGGCACCGCCACGCCGTTCTGATGAGGACATACCACCTGAACTAGGGTCCGTGTTGTCAAACATCGCCAATGCCTTGGCAGCAATGCAGCAGAACCAGCAGCGTTTCGAAGAAAGTGTCAGTAGGAACGAGTTTGCTCCGCTACCTCCACCTCCCAAGCGAGGAGACATCAAAAGCTTCCTGAAGTTCAACCCACGCCAATTTGATGTTTCTGATCAACCACTTGATGCTGATGATTGGTTGCGTGAGATGTCAAGGCTACTGGAGACTGCTGATGTTCCTGAGCAAGAATGGGTAAAATGTGCTACTCACCTTCTGAAGGGAGATGCAGCTCTCTGGTGGGAGAATTACCTGAAGGCAAACTGCATTGGTTTTCAGCCTACTTGGGAACAGTTCACTGGAGCGTTCAAAGAGCAGTATATGTCAGAAATTGTCATGGAAAGGATGAAGGAAGTGTTTCTCAACCTCAAGCAGGGAAATGAAAGTGTCAATACCTACATCAGGAACTTCATGAATCTTTCTCGTTATGGTGGCGATGAGATCTCCGATGACAAGAAGAAGCAAAAGAGGTTCCGGCAAGGGCTCAATGCATCGATTAGATATGCAATCACACATGCAAGGCCGACGTCTTTTCTGGAACTTCAGCATACAGCTCTGCAGGAAGAAGCAAGTAGGCAAGTGTTTGAGGAGTCAAAGAAACACAACCGTGATGCACCAAGCTCTATATCTATGTCAGCTCCTTCTAAGCGTCGTGTCTGGGTTCCTAACACCCCACCGTCGCTCCCGGCTCCACCAAGACCTGCAAGCTATGCGGCAAGGCCACCAAACTTCCTCACTGCTGCTCCCAGGGGCTACAACCACCACTACCCTGGAGCGCCTGGCGGAGTCCCTGGCTACGTTGCTCCACGTCCACCTGGTGCTTGTTTCACGTGTGGAGACTCTGGGCATCAAAGCTGGAACTGTCCGATGAAAAACAAAGCTCTTCCTCCACCCCCTCCAAGATCTGCGGCAAGCTCTCCTTTGGTTCGTGCACCACCACCTCGGGCTCTCAACATCAACACCAAGCCCGGGTCTACTGTTGCTCGTGCCAACTGTGTCAACGCCGCTCAAGCTGAGCATACACCTGGAGTTGTGATGGGTATGCTTCCCGTTAACTCAGTCCCTGCACGAGTTCTGTTTGATTCTGGTGCTTCGCATTCTTTTGTTTCGCATAAGTTTGCACAAGAGCAGGATCTGGATAGGGTTCCTTTATCACGTCGTCTGGTGGTCCTATCTCCTGGTTCAAACATGAGGGCTGCTCATATCAGCCATGGCAATCAAATTGAGATTGGTGGCTCTTCGTTCTCGGCGTCCTTAATTCTTCTGGGCAATTCTGACATTGATGTCATCTTGGGCATGGATTGGTTGACAGCAAATGCAGCTGTGATTGATTGTGCTGAACGCTCGGTTTCTCTGAAGATTCCTGAAGGCCATATAGTCTTTTCTCCAAGTCTGACTCCTGCTATCCAGCTTTTCTCCTTGGCGGCTCTGAATGATGATGCTATGGAAGCTATTCAGAGTGTTCCGGTGGTCTGTGAGTTCCCAGATGTCTTTCCTGAAGAGTTGTCGGGTATGCCTCTGGATCGTGAGGTTGAGTTTGTGATTGAGCTTGAACCTGGAACGGCTCCTATCTCCAAGCGGCCTTATAAAATGGGTCCTGCTGAGTTGGCTGAACTCAAACGTCAGCTTGATGAACAAGAGAAGTTGGGTTTCATTCAACACAGTACTTCTTCTTGGGGTAGCCCAACAATCTTTGTGAAAAAGCGAGATAGGACTGATAGACTTTGTGTTGACTATCGAGCTCTCAATGCTAAAACCATCAAGAATAAATATCCCCTTCCGCGGATTAATGATCTCTTCGATCAGCTAGCTGGAGCTGTGGTATTCTCTAAGCTGGACTTGAGAAGTGGTTATCACCAAATCAAGATTCGCAAGGAAGATGTTCCTAAAACAGCTTTCACCACCCGTTATGGCCTGTATGAGTACACGGTCATGTCTTTCGGTCTCACCAACGCACCTGCTACCTTCTCGAGGCCTATGAACTCGGTTTTCATGGAATATCTTGATAAGTTCGTTGTGGTCTATCTGGATGACATCCTAGTCTATTCTAAGTAAAAGGAAGAGCATGAAGAACACCTTCGGTGTGTCCTAAACAAGCTTCGTGAGAACCGCTTGTATGCAAAGTTCTCCAAGTGTGAGTTTTGGCTGCCTCAAGTAACCTATCTTGGTCACGTCATCTCTGCCAAGGGCATTGCAGTCAACCCGGAAACTGTAAAGACAATTGTTGAATGGCTTCCTCCTGTTAATGTCAAAGAAGTGCGGAGTTTCCTTGGTTTGGCTAGTTATTGCCGTCGCTTCGTGCAGAACTTTTCGAAGATAGCGAAGCCTCTTACCGACCACCTCAAGAAAGGCAAGAAATACCTTTGGACTCCTGCATGTCAAGCAAGCTTTGAGACACTCAAAGAGAAGCTCACTTCCACACCAGTATTGGTTCCTCCAGACACATCTAAGCCTTTCCAGATATTCTGTGACGCCTCTTTGCAAGGATTGGGTGCGGTCCTTATGCAAGAAAAACAAGTTGTTGCTTATGCCTCTCGACAGTTGAAGACGCATGAGATCAACTATCCTACACATGACCTCGAGCTCGCAGCAGTTGTCTTTGCTTTGAAACTATGGAGGCACTACTTGCCTGGCAACCGTTGTGAAATTTTTTCTGATCAAAAGAGTCTGAAGTATATATTCACTCAGCCTGATCTCAACCTTCGGCAGAGGAGATGGATTGAAGCAATCAATGATTTTGATTTGACAATCAACTACACTCCGGGCAAAGCTAATGTCATGGCCGATGCTCTCAGCCGCAAAGCTTATGTCAATAACCTCATGATGGAAGAACAACAGCCTCTCTTGTGCGAGGAATTCCGTCAGCTCAACCTTGAAATTGTGGAACAAGGGTATCTCCTGAACCTTCTAGCTACCCCTCTCTTGGAAGAAAAGGTTCGCTCTTGTCAGCTTGGTGATCCGCACACCAAAAAGATCATCTCCAAACTTCAGCTTCCGAAGTATGAGTCCTTCCACGTCGATGATCAAGGCACGCTTTTCTTTGAACACCGGATGTTTGTTCCGAACTACCCGGGTTTGAGAGAGCAAGTTCTCAAGGAGGCGCATGATTCTGTTCTTTCTATCCACCCTGGCAGCACAAAGATGTACATGGACTTGAAAACACAATATTGGTGGCCGGGTTTGAAACGATATTGTGCCAAGTATGTCTCGGAGTGTGATGTCTGCCGCAGAGTGAAAGCTGTCCATCAGAAACCTTTCGGTCTTCTACAGCCATTGAAACCCCCGGAATGGAATGGGAGAAAGTAGAGATGGACTTCATCACTGGTTTTCCAAGGTCGCAGAAGGGAAACAATGCAATCTTTGTTGTCATTGACAGGCTTTCTAAAGTGGCTCACTTCTTCCCCGTCAAGGAAACAATTTCGGGAATTCAGTTGGCTGAGCTCTATATCAACAGAATTGTCTCTCTGTATGGGGTTCCGCTTGAGATCAGTTCAGACCGTGGGAGCATCTTCACTTCCAAGTTCTGGGAAAGTTTCCAAAATGCTTTGGGAACAAAATTGAACTTCAGCACAGCTTACCACCCTCAGTCGCAAGGACAAGTTGAAAGGATCAATCAGATTCTGGAGGATATGCTACGTGCTTGCGTCATCTCTTTTGGCATGAAGTGGGAAGAATGTCTTCCTTATGCTGAATTCTCTTACAACAACAGCTTCTAGAGAAGTCTGAAGATGGCACCATTTGAGGCTCTCTATGGCCGCAAATGCAGAACTCCGATTGGTTGGTCGGGTGCAGGAGAAAGAATTTGTTTTGGCCCTGACATTGTAACTCAAGCGGAGGAGAAGGTGCATATCATTCTTGAAAATCTGAAGATTGCTCAAAGTCGCCAGAAGAGCAATTATGACAGGAAGCACACGGACATGGTGTATGTCCCTGGTGATCTCGTTTACCTTCGTGTCACTCCCATGAAAGGCACGCACCGTTTTGGTATCAAAGGAAAGCTGGCTCCTAGATACATCGGTCCTTTCAAAATTCGTGGTAGAAGAGGAGAAGTTGCTTATGCTCTTGAGCTCCCGGAAAAACTCAAGGTCCATGATGTTTTCCACATCTCTCAACTCAAGAAGTGCTTCAAGGATCCCGGCAGGACCGTGGATCATGAGATTATCAATCTCCAAGAAGATCTGTCTTATCAAGAACACCCCACAAAAATCCTTGAAATCGCAGAAAGAAGGACTCGCAACAAGTCCATCAAGTTCTGCAAGGTGCAGTGGTCGCACCATTCCGTTGATGAAGCCACTTGGGAGCGTGAAGATGAACTCCGTGCCAACTATCCTACCCTCTTTGAGTCTTCTTCTTCTTCCTAGAATCTCGGGGCGAGATTCCTGTTTAGTGGGGGAGAGTTGTAGCATCCCATTTGTCTAACAATTGTAATGCTACTTGGTTTAGTAATATAATGACTACTTCCTAGACATAATTGTTGCATCATCTCATGTCATCATGCCACCTTGCATTTGAGCATCATATAAAACCCCTTTTGTGTTGGTTCTTCTCTCATATGCATTGCTAATTGTTTTTGCCTATTGATATTGTATTTGGTTCTTGATATATTGTTAAATGCCCAAGTTGAGTTGGGGGCATATCTTTTACTCAACTCCACCACCTTTCTTTCACCACCTTACAATTCCACCATCCCATTATCCATGAGCTTGTAATTATTTTTCTTTTGGTGTTTAATATAGCTCATGAGAGATAGGGTGGGTCCAATCCTATAAATTCTTTTGCTTGGCCTTTACTCCACATTTTGGGGATGCATGAGAATAATGCCATGTTTATTACTTTGTTTTCACAAGGATGACACATGGCATTAAATGCTTGCATGGGCCATGCAAGAACAAGTCTTTTGGATTTTATTTGAAATCCTTTGAGTGGATCATCCTCTCACCTCTCTCTCTCTCCTTCTTTTGCTTGATCTAGCTTGATGCATGCAAACCCTAAACCCCTTTGGTTGGTCTTGCCTTGGCCATGCTCTAACCCTAAAAACCCTCACCACCTTTTTCCCCATCCTCTCTTTTGACTAGATCTTGTTTGAGCTTGGCTTGATCTTGTTTGGTTTTGTCAAAAGAGCACACCACCCTCCCTCATCTCTCTCTCTCATCTAACCCTCTCTCTTTAACCTCCCCCTACCCCTAGCTACCCCATCTAACCCTAACCCGAGCCATACCCCCTCTAATCTAACCCTAATTCCTCCCTCTCTCTCGGCCTCTCTCTCTCTCTCACCTAGCTCGGCCCCACCTAACCACCCCCTCCCATGTGCATCCCCCTGGTCCCCCCTCTCTCCAAACCCTAGCCAAACCCGAGCCACCCCTTCTCCCTTTTGAATAAAGTGGCCACCACCTCCCATGTGCCTCTCCCCTCTCCCTCATCATCCCAACCACCCCGGGCACCTCAGATCGAGATCTGAGACCCCAGGAACCCCTCTCCCTCCTTCCTCCTTCCCCAAGCATAGCCATGGCCAACCCACGCCCCAAAAACCCTAGCCTCGGCCATCTCTTCCTCTAGCCGTCCTGGAGCGCGCCGAGCTGAGCCAGGAGCACCAGGGCCTCCCTCTGCTTCCTCTTCGACGCCCAGGACGCGGGGCAGCCGCTGGACTTCGCCGGAGCCGCCTGACGCCGCCGTGCACCGCCAAGATCAAGAGCTCTAGAGCCCCAGCTACGCGCCCAATCGTGACCACCCCGGGCTCCTCCGACCTCACCGACGAGCTCCTGGTGAGCCCCTCCACCCCCCAGACAAGGTCCCCACCCCTCTCTTGCTACGTAGTGTCGCCGCCGTCCGTCGAACACCCTGTGTGCGCCGCCGCGCGCCGCGCTCTGGCAACAGCAGCATCTTCTGCAGCTTTTACCTCTGTTCCTCGTCGAAGCCCGCGCGTTGTAGTCCTCCCCCGTAGCTACTCTCTGAATGAAAATCGTAGGCCGCATCACCCTCTCCAGTTTTCGTTTTTGCGGCATCAAGAAATCCCCAGTGGTTTGCTCGCCATCGTCGACCAAACTCCGGCGGTCCTCTGAATCCTGCAGAGCGGCGCGCAGCAGCAGTTCCGACAGCCGCCGTCGTTTTGCAAAGACAACCCCGGAGTATTTCCCGCCTGAACCCGCAGCCCCCACGACCCCACCTGCCAGCCTTCCAGTTAATTTTGTAGAGACACCCCCGCAGTTCTGAGCCCCTCAACCCGCAGCCCCTGGATCCACCACGTGTCGCCCACCGATAGCCGCGCGCGCACTGTGGCCCCGCCCCCTTGCTGGCCCACCAGTCAGCGAGTGAGGGTAGGTTAACCCTGGGTGACAGAAGTGTTTCTGCGTGCGAGTTGGCCAGTCAGCACCCTGGCCCATTTGTCAGTGACAGTGGCTAGCTCAATCTGAGTAATAAAAGTATTTGCTGGAATCTGATTCAAATTCAAATCTTTTCAAATTAATTCAAATTCAACTCAAATTTCAAATCTGTTTAAACCTAAATGAATTCATAACTTTCAAATGGTTTGGAATTTGAATTCAAACTTAATATGAAAAATGTTTTATTTTTGAATGTTAATTCAAATATTTAATCAAATATTTTCAGAATTGATTTAAATAGTCAAACCTTTGACTTTGACCCTATTTAATAATTTTGACTTTAAAATAAATTTAAAACCATAATTCCAAATAATACAAATAATATATGTTTTCAAATCAGAAAAATGTGAGGATTTCAAATATGCCCTTTAAAATATATTTTGGACACATTAATTTCAAGTTGATTTAAATTACAATAAAATGCCCTTCACCTTAATTAATTAATAACTTTTGATTTATAACTCCAAATTTAACAAATGATATGTCTAAAATGAATAGCTTGACGAGACCTTTCTGTTTATGCCTTCCATGTTCTGTTTTGCAGCATGCATCATATAAATATAATGTAAAAAGCAACTAATATGAGGATAAAATGTGACCAAAACTCAATAAAATGTTTATTTCTTGTATCCTACTCCTCACCCATGCCATGCTACATTATTGCCATGCAACTTGTGCATCATTCATCATGGCATGATTGTTTGCTTGTCGCATTTTGTTCATATGCTTGTGCACTGTATTTATGTTGGCCCTTGTTTGTTTGGTTCTTCTTCGAATAGACACTGAGCAGGGGATATATCAAGAGACCTAGGAGCACTACCTAGATCCTTCTCTCGCTTCAACTGAGCTGTCAGGCAAGCACTACCACATGCTTGCATACATATAGTACCTATTGCCTCTATCTTATCCTTGCATCATTGAGTCGCGATTGCATTAAATTGAATCCCAAGTATTGCATAACCTTTACTTTTAAACCCCACCAAGCTTGTTCCTCCATCCCATGAGCCATTACTACAGGAGTTGTTTGAGCCATGCGAGTCGTAGAACAGCATGAGTAGGGTATGTGAGTGTCTGATGGATAACGAGGTACCTAAACAACTTAACCTGAGTATTAATGGGATAACTAATGAAAGTGGCACCGGTGAGCAATATCTGCTATTTGGTTTTTCCTGCTCACTTGTGTCCCGTAGGACCCCGAGTACTTGATTCCTGTTCCTTGATTATTCGCGCTATCCACATCCGGGAGGCTTATGGGACCCCCCTGAGCCAGAGCTTGATTCAGTCTTATTTCTTGGGGCCACACACTAGTTTGAGGTTTTATTTACTATCCTGTACTTATGCCATGCTTTACTGCTTTACTTACGATTGTGCGAGGAGCACCTGTACTGTTTAGGATTGTGACCCGTTTTCGCGGTATCGACAAGCCCAGTCACACTTTTGGGTTCCCAGTCGTTTACAGCCGGCCCCACAAACCTTGAGTCCGTCTCGAAGTCAGCTAACTTCGTTGCGGGTATACTTAATGGGGTGGCCCCCTGAAATATTTCTGAATCTTGTGATTGCTTTGTCGTGAAGGCCTCATTGGGTTTTGATTTGGTTTTTCCGAGGTTGATCGAGTGTGTGTTGCTATTTGTGCACCCCTGCAGGGTAAAACTTTCTGAAAGCCGTGTCCGCGGTTATGGACGACTTGGAGCACAGTTTCTCGATCATAGACAAGCATAACTAAAGTACCGCTTTTAATTTGACTAAGTAACTGACTAGTAAATAGTGCAACACTCATGGAATGGTTAATAAAATTGCCAACGGATGGGGGGTTGTTCGTCCGCTTCCTCGTTGGTAAGCGAGGAGGAGGATGGATCTGTTGATATTACTGTTATAACTGTTGTCATTAATTCACGGACATCCGTCTATCTTTGGTTAGGCGGATGGTTAGCGAGTATCTATAGAACTGTTAGGGTTTATCTTTCGCTGCAATTGCGTCACCCCAGGTTGTGTCCCCTTTAGAGGCATAAAGACTTGCTGAGTACCCCTAGGGTCTCACACGATAAATTATTTGATTCAGATGAAAGGTACACTCACAAGATGGATACTGGGTGGAGGAGGTGGATGATGTGGGCAACGATCGTTCGGTGTAGAGATTCCGGGAACGGGGATCCGTGAGATCTGTGGGCGGGATGTGCTTATTTATGGGGCATCTTATGCCGATTTGCTTCTTATCCGTACTCGGATCTTGTTTGCCGCTTCCGCCTGATACTCTGATGTGTGATGTATGAGGAGGTATCCTAAACTATTATATCTATCTAGGACATTTGAATCTTGCCGTATGGCGTTGCTATTTTTCCTTTCTTTTTAGATGGAATGGCTCTGATGTACTGTTGTATGGTGGCTTGCATACATACTCATTTGTGTATGTAGTTGATTCCTTCGCCTGCGGATTACGCCGCCCGTTCTTGTCCCGATGTTTGGAAATGGTTGGGACGGCCGAAAGGTCTGCCTGTGAGTGGCATTTGGGCCCCACTGTACTATTTCAACCATTTCCGCTCATCCAGGCTTGCAACTAGGAGCGTAATTCACCGAGGTAGTTACAATTGGTATCAGAGCCATCCCGCCCTTCAGGGTCTCAGCCAAATGGTCGTTGTCAGTCTAGCAAATATTTTTGGTAGCTATGTATACTAGGGAAAAACAAAACGCGAGAGTAGGACTGCTTCCACTTTTCTTCTTACCCACCCACCCACCCTTTTCTGGTAAGGAAGTGTAACGTTTTCAATCCTCATCTTAAAAGTTCAAACTAGGATTCACGTGTTCTGGGTTTCCGTAGTACCATAGGTTGTGTGTGTGTGTTTGTAATTCCTTGTCTATCTGTTGCATCCAAGTTGTTATCACAATCGGCCTTTTGGTTATCAACTGTTGGTACATTCCATACCGACAGGCTTTTGCAACCGACGTGATCTATCTGATTCGTTGTATACCGCCGCGATATGTCTTACTCTTTGTTATCCGACGTTATCTTGTTTGGGGTGTTCGTTTTCGTAGTTACTAACCTTTAGGTTCATCGTGAGAAGAAGGGGTTAGGATATGTGTTCTACTTATTCATGTGCGGAGTAATGATTTGAGTGCGGGATGGAGTCGCGACCATACCACTACTCTTATCATTCGCTTTGGTATATTGAATTGGTAGAGTCACTAATCTTTATTCGTTAAGTGTTTTTGCGCATCTACTGGTATTTTAATGCCGAAATTTGCGGAAAATTTTTCTTTGATATATCTGTGTACCACACTCCTTTTCAGTCGTGTGCGATATGCTTAATATCTTCTAGGTGCTTTGAAATTTGTTGATATTTTAATATCATCTCAGTAAATTGTATCCTTTAATCTTGAGTAATTCCATCTTGGTACTATTTTGGATTATTATTATTCTCCATTATAGTACTGACTTGTGTTTTATATCAATCACAGGATGGCACCGCCACGCCGTTCTGATGAGGACATACCACCTGAACTAGGGTCCGTGTTGTCAAACATCGCCAATGCCTTGGCAGCAATGCAGCAGAACCAGCAGCGTTTCGAAGAAAGTGTCAGTAGGAACGAGTTTGCTCCGCTACCTCCACCTCCCAAGCGAGGAGACATCAAAAGCTTCCTGAAGTTCAACCCACGCCAATTTGATGTTTCTGATCAACCACTTGATGTTGATGATTGGTTGCGTGAGATGTCAAGGCTACTGGAGACTGCTGATGTTCCTGAGCAAGAATGGGTAAAATGTGCTACTCACCTTCTGAAGGGAGATGCAGCTCTCTGGTGGGAGAATTACCTGAAGGCAAACTGCATTGGTTTTCAGCCTACTTGGGAACAGTTCACTGGAGCGTTCAAAGAGCAGTATATGTCAGAAATTGTCATGGAAAGGATGAAGGAAGTGTTTCTCAACCTCAAGCAGGGAAATGAAAGTGTCAATACCTACATCAGGAACTTCATGAATCTTTCTCGTTATGGTGGCGATGAGATCTCCGATGACAAGAAGAAGCAAAAGAGGTTCCGGCAAGGGCTCAATGCATCGATTAGATATGCAATCACACATGCAAGGCCGACGTCTTTTCTGAAACTTCAGCATACAGCTCTGCAGGAAGAAGCAAGTAGGCAAGTGTTTGAGGAGTCAAAGAAACACAACCGTGATGCACCAAGCTCTATATCTATGTCAGCTCCTTCTAAGCGTCGTGTCTGGGTTCCTAACACCCCACCGTCGCTCCCGGCTCCACCAAGACCTGCAAGCTATGCGGCAAGGCCACCAAACTTCCTCACTGCTGCTCCCAGGGGCTACAACCACCACTACCCTGGAGCGCCTGGCGGAGTCCCTGGCTACGTTGCTCCACGTCCACCTGGTGCTTGTTTCACGTGTGGAGACTCTGGGCATCAAAGCTGGAACTGTCCGATGAAAAACAAAGCTCTTCCTCCACCCCCTCCAAGATCTGCGGCAAGCTCTCCTTTGGTTCGTGCACCACCACCTCGGGCTCTCAACATCAACACCAAGACCGGGTCTACTGTTGCTCGTGCCAACTGTGTCAACGCCGCTCAAGCTAAGCATACACCTGGAGTTGTGATGGGTATGCTTCCCGTTAACTCAGTCCCTGCACGAGTTCTGTTTGATTCTGGTGCTTCGCATTCTTTTGTTTCGCATAAGTTTGCACAAGAGCAGGATCTGGATAGGGTTCCTTTATCACGTCGTCTGGTGGTCCTATCTCCTGGTTCAAACATGAGGGCTGCTCATATCAGCCATGGAAATCAAATTGATATTGGTGGCTCTTCGTTCTCGGCGTCCTTAATTCTTCTGGGCAATTCTGACATTGATGTCATCTTGGGCATGGATTGGTTGACAGCAAATGCAGCTGTGATTGATTGTGCTGAACGCTCGGTTTCTCTGAAGATTCCTGAAGGCCATATAGTCTTTTCTCCAAGTCTGACTCCTGCTATCCAGCTTTTCTCCTTGGCGGCTCTGAATGATGATGCTATGGAAGCTATTCAGAGTGTTCCGGTGGTCTGTGAGTTCCCAGATGTCTTTCCTGAAGAGTTGTCGGGTATGCCTCTGGATCGTGAGGTTGAGTTTGTGATTGAGCTTGAACCTGGAACGGCTCCTATCTCCAAGCGGCCTTATAAAATGGGTCCTGCTGAGTTGGCTGAACTCAAACGTCAGCTTGATGAACAAGAGAAGTTGGGTTTCATTCAACACAGTACTTCTTCTTGGGGTAGCCCAACAATCTTTGTGAAAAAGCGAGATAGGACTGATAGACTTTGTGTTGACTATCGGGCTCACAATGCTAAAACCATCAAGAATAAATATCCCCTTCCGCGGATTAATGATCTCTTCGATCAGCTAGCTGGAGCTGTGGTATTCTCTAAGCTGGACTTGAGAAGTGGTTATCACCAAATCAAGATTCGCAAGGAAGATGTTCCTAAAACAGCTTTCACCACCCGTTATGGCCTGTATGAGTACACGGTCATGTCTTTCGGTCTCACCAACGCACCTGCTACCTTCTCGAGGCCTATGAACTCGGTTTTCATGGAATATCTTGATAAGTTCGTTGTGGTCTATCTGGATGACATCCTAGTCTATTCTAAGTAAAAGGAAGAGCATGAAGAACACCTTCGGTGTGTCCTAAACAAGCTTCGTGAGAACCGCTTGTATGCAAAGTTCTCCAAGTGTGAGTTTTGGCTGCCTCAAGTAACCTATCTTGGTCACGTCATCTCTGCCAAGGGCATTGCAGTCAACCCGGAAACTGTAAAGACAATTGTTGAATGGCTTCCTCCTGTTAATGTCAAAGAAGTGCGGAGTTTCCTTGGTTTGGCTAGTTATTGCCGTCGCTTCGTGCAGAACTTTTCGAAGATAGCGAAGCCTCTTACCGACCTCCTCAAGAAAGGCAAGAAATACCTTTGGACTCCTGCATGTCAAGCAAGCTTTGAGACACTCAAAGAGAAGCTCACTTCCACACCAGTCTTGGTTCCTCCGGACACATCTAAGCCTTTCCAGATATTCTGTGACGCCTCTTTGCAAGGATTGGGTGCGGTCCTTATGCAAGAAAAACAAGTTGTTGCTTATGCCTCTCGACAGTTGAAGACGCATGAGATCAACTATCCTACACATGACCTCGAGCTCGCAGCAGTTGTCTTTGCTTTGAAACTATGGAGGCACTACTTGCCTGGCAACCGTTGTGAAATTTTTTCTGATCACAAGAGTCTGAAGTATATCTTCACTCAGCCTGATCTCAACCTTCGGTAGAGGAGATGGATTGAAGCAATCAATGATTTTTATTTGACAATCAACTACACTCCGGGCAAAGCTAATGTCATGGCCGATGCTCTCAGCCGCAAAGCTTATGTCAATAACCTCATGATGGAAGAACAACAACCTCTCTTGTGCGAGGAATTCCGTCAGCTCAACCTTGAAATTGTGGAACAAGGGTATCTCCTGAACCTTCTAGCTACCCCTCTCTTGGAAGAAAAGGTTCGCTCTCGTCAGCTTGGTGATCCGCACACCAAAAAGATCATCTCCAAACTTCAGCTTCCGAAGTATGAGTCCTTCCACGTCGATGATCAAGGCACGCTTTTCTTTGAACACCGGATGTTTGTTCCGAACTACCCGGGTTTGAGAGAGCAAGTTCTCAAGGAGGCGCATGATTCTGTTCTTTCTATCCACCCTGGCAGCACAAAGATGTACATGGACTTGAAAACACAATATTGGTGGCCGGGTTTGAAACGATATTGTGCCAAGTATGTCTCGGAGTGTGATGTCTGCCGCAGAGTGAAATCTGTCCATCAGAAACCTTTCGGTCTTCTACATCCATTGAAACCCCCGGAATGGAATGGGAGAAAGTAGAGATGGACTTCATCACTGGTTTTCCAAGGTCGCAGAAGAGAAACAATGCAATCTTTGTTGTCATTGACAGGCTTTCTAAAGTGGCTCACTTCTTCCCCGTCAAGGAAACAATTTCGGGAATTCAGTTGGCTGAGCTCTATATCAACAGAATTGTCTCTCTGTATGGGGTTCCGCTTGAGATCAGTTCAGACCGTGGGAGCATCTTCACTTCCAAGTTCTGGGAAAGTTTCCAAAATGCTTTGGGAACAAAATTGAACTTCAGCACAGCTTACCACCCTCAGTCGCAAGGACAAGTTGAAAGGATCAATCAGATTCTGGAGGATATGCTACGTGCTTGCGTCATCTCTTTTGGCATGAAGTGGGAAGAATGTCTTCCTTATGCTGAATTCTCTTACAACAACAGCTTCTAGAGAAGTCTGAAGATGGCACCATTTGAGGCTCTCTATGGCCGCAAATGCAGAACTCCGATTGGTTGGTCGGGTGCAGGAGAAAGAATTTGTTTTGGCCCTGACATTGTAACTCAAGCGGAGGAGAAGGTGCATATCATTCTTGAAAATCTGAAGATTGCTCAAAGTCGCCAGAAGAGCAATTATGACAGGAAGCACACGGACATGGTGTATGTCCCTGGTGATCTCGTTTACCTTCGTGTCACTCCCATGAAAGGCACGCACCGTTTTGGTATCAAAGGAAAGCTGGCTCCTAGATACATCGGTCCTTTCAAAATTCGTGGTAGAAGAGGAGAAGTTGCTTATGCTCTTGAGCTCCCGGAAAAACTCAAGGTCCATGATGTTTTCCACATCTCTCAACTCAAGAAGTGCTTCAAGGATCCCGGCAGGACCGTGGATCATGAGCTTATCAATCTCCAAGAAGATCTGTCTTATCAAGAACACCCCACAAAAATCCTTGAAATCGCAGAAAGAAGGACTCGCAACAAGTCCATCAAGTTCTGCAAGGTGCAGTGGTCGCACCATTCCGTTGATGAAGCCACTTGGGAGCGTGAAGATGAACTCCGTGCCAACTATCCTACCCTCTTTGAGTCTTCTTCTTCTTCCTAGAATCTCGGGGCGAGATTCCTGTTTAGTGGGGGAGAGTTGTAGCATCCCATTTGTCTAACAACTGTAATGCTACTTGGTTTAGTAATATAATGACTACTTCCTAGACATAATTGTTGCATCATCTCATGTCATCATGCCACCTTGCATTTGAGCATCATATAAAACCCCTTTTGTGTTGGTTCTTCTCTCATATGCATTGCTAATTGTTTTTGCCTATTGATATTGTATTTGGTTCTTGATATATTGTTAAATGCCCAAGTTGAGTTGAGGGCATATCTTTTACTCAACTCCACCACCTTTCTTTCACCACCTTACAATTCCACCATCCCATTATCCATGAGCTTGTAATTATTTTTCTTTTGGTGTTTAATCTAGCTCATGAGAGATAGGGTGGGTCCAATCCTATAAATTCTTTTGCTTGGCCTTTACTCCACATTTTGGGGATGCATGAGAATAATGCCATGTTTATTACTTTGTTTTCACAAGGATGACACATGGCATTAAATGCTTGCATGGGCCATGCAAGAACAAGTCTTTTGGATTTTATTTGAAATCCTTTGAGTGGATCATCCTCTCACCTCTCTCTCTCTCCTTCTTTTGCTTGATCTAGCTTGATGCATGCAAACCCTAAACCCCTTTGGTTGGTCTTGCCTTGGCCATGCTCTAACCCTAAAAACCCTCACCACCTTTTTCCCCATCCTCTCTTTTGACTAGATCTTGTTTGAGCTTGGCTTGATCTTGTTTGGTTTTGTCAAAAGAGCACACCACCCTCCCTCATCTCTCTCTCTCATCTAACCCTCTCTCTTTAACCTCCCCCTACCCCTAGCTACCCCATCTAACCCTAACCCGAGCCATACCCCCTCTAATCTAACCCTAATTCCTCCCTCTCTCTCGGCCTCTCTCTCTCTCTCACCTAGCTCGGCCCCACCTAACCACCCCCTCCCATGTGCATCCCCCTGGTCCCCCCTCTCTCCAAACCCTAGCCAAACCCGAGCCACCCCTTCTCCCTTTTGAATAAAGTGGCCACCACCTCCCATGTGCCTCTCCCCTCTCCCTCATCATCCCAACCACCCCGGGCACCTCAGATCGAGATCTGAGACCCCAGGAACCCCTCTCCCTCCTTCCTCCTTCCCCAAGCATAGCCATGGCCAACCCACGCCCCAAAAACCCTAGCCTCGGCCATCTCTTCCTCTAGCCGTCCTGGAGCGCGCCGAGCTGAGCCAGGAGCACCAGGGCCTCCCTCTGCTTCCTCTTCGACGCCCAGGACGCGGGGCAGCCGCTGGACTTCGCCGGAGCCGCCTGACGCCGCCGTGCACCGCCAAGATCAAGAGCTCCAGAGCCCCAGCTACGCGCCCGATCGTGACCACCCCGGGCTCCTCCGACCTCACCGACGAGCTCCTGGTGAGCCCCTCCACCCCCCAGACAAGGTCCCCACCCTTCTCTTGCTACGTAGTGTCGCCGCCGTCCGTCGAACACCCCGCGTGCGCCGCCGCGCGCCGCGCTCTGGCAACAGCAGCAGCTTCTGCAGATTTTACCTCTGTTCCTTGTCGAAGCCCGCGCGTTGTAGTCCTCCCCCGTAGCTACTCTCTGAATGAAAATCGTAGGCCGCATCACCCTCTCCAGTTTTCGTTTTTGCGGCATCAAGAAATCCCAAGTGGTTTGCTCGCCATCGTCGACCAAACTCCGGCGGTCCTCTGAATCCTGCAGAGCGGCGCGCAGCAGCAGTTCCGACAGCCGCCGTCGTTTTGCAAAGACAACCCCGCAGTATTTCCCGCCTGAACCCGCAGCCCCCACGACCCCACCTGCCAGCCTTCCAGTTAATTTTGTAGAGACACCCCCGCAGTTCTGAGCCCCTCAACCCGCAGCCCCTGGATCCACCACGTGTCGCCCACCGATAGCCGCGCGCGCACTGTGGCCCCGCCCCCTTGCTGGCCCACCAGTCAGCGAGTGAGGGTAGGTTAACCCTGGGTGACAGAAGTGTTTCTGCGTGCGAGTTGGCCAGTCAGCACCCTGGCCCATTTGTCAGTGACAGTGGCTAGCTCAATCTGAGTAATAAAAGTATTTGCTGGAATCTGATTCAAATTCAAATCTTTTCAAATTAATTCAAATTCAACTCAAATTTCAAATCTGTTTAAATCTAAATGAATTCATAACTTTCAAATGGTTTGGAATTTGAATTCAAACTTAATATGAAAAATGTTTTATTTTTGGATGTTAATTCAAATATTTAATCAAATATTTTCAGAATTGATTTAAATAGTCAAACCTTTGACTTTGACCCTATTTAATAATTTTGACTTTAAAATAAATTTAAAACCATAATTCCAAATAATACAAATAATATATGTTTTCAAATCAGAAAAATGTGAGGATTTCAAATATGCCCTTTAAAATATATTTTGGACACATTAATTTCAAGTTGATTTAAATTACAATAAAATGCCCTTCACCTTAATTAATTAATAACTTTTGATTTATAACTCCAAATTTAACAAATGATATGTCTAAAATGAATAGCTTGACGAGACCTTTCTGTTTATGCCTTCCATGTTCTGTTTTGCAGCATGCATCATATAAATATAATGTAAAAAGCAACTAATATGAGGATAAAATGTGACCAAAACTCAATAAAATGTTTATTTCTTGTATCCTACTCCTCACCCATGCCATGCTACATTATTGCCATGCAACTTGTGCATCATTCATCATGGCATGATTGTTTGCTTGTCGCATTTTGTTCATATGCTTGTGCACTGTATTTATGTTGGCCCTTGTTTGTTTGGTTCTTCTTCGAATAGACACTGAGCAGGGGATATATCAAGAGACCCAGGAGCACTACCCAGATCCTTCTCTCGCTTCAACTGAGCTGTCAGGCAAGCACTACCACATGCTTGCATACATATAGTACCTATTGCCTCTATCTTATCCTTGCATCATTGAGTCGCGATTGCATTAAATTGAATCCCAAGTATTGCATAACCTTTACTTTTAAACCCCACCAAGCTTGTTCCTCCATCCCATGAGCCATTACTACAGGAGTTGTTTGAGCCATGCGAGTCGTAGAACAGCATGAGTAGGGTATGTGAGTGTCTGATGGATAACGAGGTACCTAAACAACTTAACCTGAGTATTAATGGGATAACTAATGAAAGTGGCACCGGTGAGCAATATCTGCTATTTGGTTTTTCCTGCTCACTTGTGTCCCGTAGGACCCCGAGTACTTGATTCCTGTTCCTTGATTATTCGCGCTATCCACATCCGGGAGGCTTATGGGACCCCCCTGAGCCAGAGCTTGATTCAGTCTTATTTCTTGGGGCCACACACTAGTTTGAGGTTTTATTTACTATCCTGTACTTATGCCATGCTTTACTGCTTTACTTACGATTGTGCGAGGAGCACCTGTACTGTTTAGGATTGTGACCCGTTTTCGCGGTATCGACAAGCCCAGTCACACTTTAGGGTTCCCAGTCGTTTACAGCCGGCCCCACAAACCTTGAGTCCGTCTCGAAGTCAGCTAACTTCGTTGCGGGTATACTTAATGGGGTGGCCCCCTGAAATATTTCTGAATCTTGTGATTGCTTTGTCGTGAAGGCCTCATTGGGTTTTGATTTGGTTTTTCCGAGGTTGATCGAGTGTGTGTTGCTATTTGTGCACCCCTGCAGGGTAAAACTTTCTGAAAGCCGTGTCCGCAGTTATGGACGACTTGGAGCACAGTTTCTCGATCATAGACAAGCATAACTAAAGTACCGCTTTTAATTTGACTAAGTAACTGACTAGTAAATAGTGCAACACTCATGGAATGGTTAATAAAATTGCCAACGGATGGGGGGTTGTTCGTCCGCTTCCTCGTTGGTAAGCGAGGAGGAGGATGGATCTGTTGATATTACTGTTATAACTGTTGTCATTAATTCACGGACATCCGTCTATCTTTGGTTAGGCGGATGGTTAGCGAGTATCTATAGAACTGTTAGGGTTTATCTTTCGCTGCAATTGCGTCACCCCAGGTTGTGTCCCCTTTAGAGGCATAAAGACTTGCTGAGTACCCCTAGGGTCTCACACGATAAATTATTTGATTCAGATGAAAGGTACACTCACAAGATGGATACTGGGTTGAGGAGGCGGATGATGTGGGCAACGATCGTTCGGTGTAGAGATTCCGGGAACGGGGATCCGTGAGATCTGTGGGCGGGATGTGCTTATTTATGGGGCATCTTATGCCGATTTGCTTCTTATCCGTACTCGGATCTTGTTTGCCGCTTCCGCCTGATACTCTGATGTGTGATGTATGAGGAGGTATCCTAAACTATTATATCTATCTAGGACATTTGAATCTTGCCGTATGGCGTTGCTATTTTTCCTTTCTTTTTAGATGGAATGGCTCTGATGTACTGTTGTATGGTGGCTTGCATACATACTCATTTGTGTATGTAGTTGATTCCTTCGCCTGCCGATTACGCCGCCCGTTCTTGTCCCGATGTTTGGAAATGGTTGGGACGGCCGAAAGGTCTGCCTGTGAGTGGCATTTGGGCCCCACTGTACTATTTCAACCATTTCCGCTCATCCAGGCTTGCAACTAGGAGCGTAATTCACCGAGGTAGTTACAATTGGTATCAGAGCCATCCCGCCCTTCAGGGTCTCAGCCAAATGGTCGTTGTCAGTCTAGCAAATATTTTTGGTAGCTATGTATACTAGGGAAAAACAAAACGCGAGAGTAGGACTGCTTCCACTTTTCTTCTTACCCACCCACCCACCCTTTTCTGGTAAGGAAGTGTAACGTTTTCAATCCTCGTCTTAAAAGTTCAAACTAGGATTCACGTGTTCTGGGTTTCCGTAGTACCATAGGTTGTGTGTGTGTGTGTGTAATTCCTTGTCTATCTGTTGCATCCAAGTTGTTATCACAATCGGCCTTTTGGTTATCAACTGTTGGTACATTCCATACCGACAGGCTTTTGCAACCGACGTGATCTATCTGATTCGTTGTATACCGCCGCGATATGTCTTACTCTTTGTTATCCGACGTTATCTTGTTTGGGGTGTTCGTTTTCGTAGTTACTAACCTTTAGGTTCATCGTGAGAAGAAGGGGTTAGGATATGTGTTCTACTTATTCATGTGCGGAGTAATGATTTGAGTGCGGGATGGAGTCGCGACCATACCACTACTCTTATCATTCGCTTTGGTATATTGAATTGGTAGAGTCACTAATCTTTATTCGTTAAGTGTTTTTGCGCATCTACTGGTATTTTAATGCCGAAATTTGCGGAAAATTTTTCTTTGATATATCTGTGTACCACACTCCTTTTCAGTCGTGTGCGATATGCTTAATATCTTCTAGGTGCTTTGAAATTTGTTGATATTTTAATATCATCTCAGTAAATTGTATCCTTTAATCTTGAGTAATTCCATCTTGGTACTATTTTGGATTATTATTATTCTCCATTATAGTACTGACTTGTGTTTTATATCAATCACAGGATGGCACCGCCACGCCGTTCTGATGAGGACATACCACCTGAACTAGGGTCCGTGTTGTCAAACATCGCCAATGCCTTGGCAGCAATGCAGCAGAACCAGCAGCGTTTCGAAGAAAGTGTCAGTAGGAACGAGTTTGCTCCGCTACCTCCACCTCCCAAGCGAGGAGACATCAAAAGCTTCCTGAAGTTCAACCCACGCCAATTTGATGTTTCTGATCAACCACTTGATGCTGATGATTGGTTGCGTGAGATGTCAAGGCTACTGGAGACTGCTGATGTTCCTGAGCAAGAATGGGTAAAATGTGCTACTCACCTTCTGAAGGGAGATGCAGCTCTCCGGTGGGAGAATTACCTGAAGGCAAACTGCATTGGTTTTCAGCCTACTTGGGAACAGTTCATTGGAGCGTTCAAAGAGCAGTATCTGTCAGAAATTGTCATGGAAAGGATGAAGGAAGTGTTTCTCAACCTCTAGCAGGGAAATGACAGTGTCAATACCTACATCAGGAACTTCATGAATCTTTCTCGTTATGGTGGCGATGAGATCTCCGATGACAAGAAGAAGCAAAAGAGGTTCCGGCAAGGGCTCAATGCATCGATTAGATATGCAATCACACATGCAAGGCCGGCGTCTTTTCTGGAACTTCAGCATACAGCTCTGCAGGAAGAAGCAAGTAGGCAAGTGTTTGAGGAGTCAAAGAAACACAACCGTGATGCACCAAGCTCTTCATCTATGTCAGCTCCTTCTAAGCGTCGTGTCTGGGTTCCTAACACCCCACCGTCGCTCCCGGCTCCACCAAGACCTGCAAGCTATGCGGCAAGGCCACCAAACTTCCTCACTGCTGCTCCCAGGGGCTACAACCACCACTACCCTGGAGCGCCTGGCGGAGTCCCTGGCTACGTTGCTCCACGTCCACCTGGTGCTTGTTTCACGTGTGGAGACTCTGGGCATCAAAGCTGGAACTGTCCGATGAAAAACAAAGCTCTTCCTCCACCCCCTCCAAGATCTGCGGCAAGCTCTCCTTTGGTTCGTGCACCACCACCTCGGGCTCTCAACATCAACACCAAGACCGGGTCTACTGTTGCTCGTGCCAACTGTGTCAACGCCGCTCAAGCTAAGCATAC
Source organism: Avena sativa (assembly GCA_916181665.1). Lineage (NCBI taxonomy): Eukaryota > Viridiplantae > Streptophyta > Magnoliopsida > Poales > Poaceae > Avena > Avena sativa. The sequence goes on along the minus strand of OV702284.1, from coordinate 251,692,891 downwards.
ACCTGGAGTTGTGATGGGTATGCTTCCCATTAACTCAGTCCCTGCACGAGTTCTGTTTGATTCTAGTGCTTCGCATTCTTTTGTTTCGCATAAGTTTGCACAAGAGCAGGATCTGGATAGGGTTCCTTTATCACGTCGTCTGGTGGTCCTATCTCCTGGTTCAAACATGAGGGCTGCTCATATCAGCCATGGAAATCAAATTGATATTGGTGGCTCTTCGTTCTCGGCGTCCTTAATTCTTCTGGGCAATTCTGACATTGATGTCATCTTGGGCATGGATTGGTTGACAGCAAATGCAGCTGTGATTGATTGTGCTGAACGCTCGGTTTCTCTGAAGATTCCTGAAGGCCATATAGTCTTTTCTCCAAGTCTGACTCCTGCTATCCAGCTTTTCTCCTTGGCGGCTCTGAATGATGATGCTATGGAAGCTATTCAGAGTGTTCCGGTGGTCTGTGAGTTCCTAGATGTCTTTCCTGAAGAGTTGTCGGGTATGCCTCTGGATCGTGAGGTTGAGTTTGTGATTGAGCTTGAACCTGGAACGGCTCCTATCTCCAAGCGGCCTTATAAAATGGGTCCTGCTGAGTTGGCTGAACTCAAACGTCAGCTTGATGAACAAGAGAAGTTGGGTTTCATTCAACACAGTACTTCTTCTTGGGGTAGCCCAACAATCTTTGTGAAAAAGCGAGATAGGACTGATAGACTTTGTGTTGACTATCGGGCTCACAATGCTAAAACCATCAAGAATAAATATCCCCTTCCGCGGATTAATGATCTCTTCGATCAGCTAGCTGGAGCTGTGGTATTCTCTAAGCTGGACTTGAGAAGTGGTTATCACCAAATCAAGATTCGCAAGGAAGATGTTCCTAAAACAGCTTTCACCACCCGTTATGGCCTGTATGAGTACACGGTCATGTCTTTCGGTCTCACCAACGCACCTGCTACCTTCTCGAGGCCTATGAACTCGGTTTTCATGGAATATCTTGATAAGTTCGTTGTGGTCTATCTGGATGACATCCTAGTCTATTCTAAGTAAAAGGAAGAGCATGAAGAACACCTTCGGTGTGTCCTAAACAAGCTTCGTGAGAACCGCTTGTATGCAAAGTTCTCCAAGTGTGAGTTTTGGCTGCCTCAAGTAACCTATCTTGGTCACGTCATCTCTGCCAAGGGCATTGCAGTCAACCCGGAAACTGTAAAGACAATTGTTGAATGGCTTCCTCCTGTTAATGTCAAAGAAGTGCGGAGTTTCCTTGGTTTGGCTAGTTATTGCCGTCGCTTCGTGCAGAACTTTTCGAAGATAGCGAAGCCTCTTACCGACCTCCTCAAGAAAGGCAAGAAATACCTTTGGACTCCTGCATGTCAAGCAAGCTTTGAGACACTCAAAGAGAAGCTCACTTCCACACCAGTCTTGGTTCCTCCGGACACATCTAAGCCTTTCCAGATATTCTGTGACGCCTCTTTGCAAGGATTGGGTGCGGTCCTTATGCAAGAAAAACAAGTTGTTGCTTATGCCTCTCGACAGTTGAAGACGCATGAGATCAACTATCCTACACATGACCTCGAGCTCGCAGCAGTTGTCTTTGCTTTGAAACTATGGAGGCACTACTTGCCTGGCAACCGTTGTGAAATTTTTTCTGATCACAAGAGTCTGAAGTATATCTTCACTCAGCCTGATCTCAACCTTCGGTAGAGGAGATGGATTGAAGCAATCAATGATTTTGATTTGACAATCAACTACACTCCGGGCAAAGCTAATGTCATGGCCGATGCTCTCAGCCGCAAAGCTTATGTCAATAACCTCATGATGGAAGAACAACAGCCTCTCTTGTGCGAGGAATTCCGTCAGCTCAACCTTGAAATTGTGGAACAAGGGTATCTCCTGAACCTTCTAGCTACCCCTCTCTTGGAAGAAAAGGTTCGCTCTCGTCAGCTTGGTGATCCGCACACCAAAAAGATCATCTCCAAACTTCAGCTTCCGAAGTATGAGTCCTTCCACGTCGATGATCAAGGCACGCTTTTCTTTGAACACCGGATGTTTGTTCCGAACTACCCGGGTTTGAGAGAGCAAGTTCTCAAGGAGGCGCATGATTCTGTTCTTTCTATCCACCCTGGCAGCACAAAGATGTACATGGACTTGAAAACACAATATTGGTGGCCGGGTTTGAAACGATATTGTGCCAAGTATGTCTCGGAGTGTGATGTCTGCCGCAGAGTGAAAGCTGTCCATCAGAAACCTTTCGGTCTTCTACAGCCATTGAAACCCCTGGAATGGAATGGGAGAAAGTAGAGATGGACTTCATCACTGGTTTTCCAAGGTCACAGAAGGGAAACAATGCAATCTTTGTTGTCATTGACAGGCTTTCTAAAGTGGCTCACTTCTTCCCCGTCAAGGAAACAATTTCGGGAATTCAGTTGGCTGAGCTCTATATCAACAGAATTGTCTCTCTGTATGGGGTTCCGCTTGAGATCAGTTCATACCGTGGGAGCATCTTCACTTCCAAGTTCTGGGAAAGTTTCCAAAATGCTTTGGGAACAAAATTGAACTTCAGCACAGCTTACCACCCTCAGTCGCAAGGACAAGTTGAAAGGATCAATCAGATTCTGGAGGATATGCTACGTGCTTGCGTCATCTCTTTTGGCATGAAGTGGGAAGAATGTCTTCCTTATGCTGAATTCTCTTACAACAACAGCTTCTAGAGAAGTCTGAAGATGGCACCATTTGAGGCTCTCTATGGCCGCAAATGCAGAACTCCGATTGGTTGGTCGGGTGCAGGAGAAAGAATTTGTTTTGGCCCTGACATTGTAACTCAAGCGGAGGAGAAGGTGCATATCATTCTTGAAAATCTGAAGATTGCTCAAAGTCGCCAGAAGAGCAATTATGACAGGAAGCACACGGACATGGTGTATGTCCCTGGTGATCTCGTTTACCTTCGTGTCACTCCCATGAAAGGCACGCACCGTTTTGGTATCAAAGGAAAGCTGGCTCCTAGATACATCGGTCCTTTCAAAATTCGTGGTAGAAGAGGAGAAGTTGCTTATGCTCTTGAGCTCCCGGAAAAACTCAAGGTCCATGATGTTTTCCACATCTCTCAACTCAAGAAGTGCTTCAAGGATCCCGGCAGGACCGTGGATCATGAGCTTATCAATCTCCAAGAAGATCTGTCTTATCAAGAACACCCCACAAAAATCCTTGAAATCGCAGAAAGAAGGACTCGCAACAAGTCCATCAAGTTCTGCAAGGTGCAGTGGTCGCACCATTCCGTTGATGAAGCCACTTGGGAGCGTGAAGATGAACTCCGTGCCAACTATCCTACCCTCTTTGAGTCTTCTTCTTCTTCCTAGAATCTCGGGGCGAGATTCCTGTTTAGTGGGGGAGAGTTGTAGCATCCCATTTGTCTAACAACTGTAATGCTACTTGGTTTAGTAATATAATGACTACTTCCTAGACATAATTGTTGCATCATCTCATGTCATCATGCCACCTTGCATTTGAGCATCATATAAAACCCCTTTTGTGTTGGTTCTTCTCTCATATGCATTGCTAATTGTTTTTGCCTATTGATATTGTATTTGGTTCTTGATATATTGTTAAATGCCCAAGTTGAGTTGAGGGCATATCTTTTACTCAACTCCACCACCTTTCTTTCACCACCTTACAATTCCACCATCCCATTATCCATGAGCTTGTAATTATTTTTCTTTTGGTGTTTAATCTAGCTCATGAGAGATAGGGTGGGTCCAATCCTATAAATTCTTTTGCTTGGCCTTTACTCCACATTTTGGGGATGCATGAGAATAATGCCATGTTTATTACTTTGTTTTCACAAGGATGACACATGGCATTAAATGCTTGCATGGGCCATGCAAGAACAAGTCTTTTGGATTTTATTTGAAATCCTTTGAGTGGATCATCCTCTCACCTCTCTCTCTCTCCTTCTTTTGCTTGATCTAGCTTGATGCATGCAAACCCTAAACCCCTTTGGTTGGTCTTGCCTTGGCCATGCTCTAACCCTAAAAACCCTCACCACCTTTTTCCCCATCCTCTCTTTTGACTAGATCTTGTTTAAGCTTGGCTTGATCTTGTTTGGTTTTGTCAAAAGAGCACACCACCCTCCCTCATCTCTCTCTCTCATCTAACCCTCTCTCTTTAACCTCCCCCTACCCCTAGCTACCCCATCTAACCCTAACCCGAGCCATACCCCCTCTAATCTAACCCTAATTCCTCCCTCTCTCTCGGCCTCTCTCTCTCTCACCTAGCTTGGCCCCACCTAACCACCCCCTCCCATGTGCATCCCCCTGGTCCCCCCTCTCTCCAAACCCTAGCCAAACCCGAGCCACCCCTTCTCCCTTTTGAATAAAGTGGCCACCACCTCCCATGTGCCTCTCCCCTCTCCCTCATCATCCCAACCACCCCGGGCACCTCAGATCGAGATCTGAGACCCCAGGAACCCCTCTCCCTCCTTCCTCCTTCCCCAAGCATAGCCATGGCCAACCCACGCCCCAAAAACCCTAGCCTCGGCCATCTCTTCCTCTAGCCGTTCTGGAGCGCGCCGAGCTGAGCCAGGAGCACCAGGGCCTCCCTCTGCTTCCTCTTCGACGCCCAGGGCGCGGGGCAGCCGCTGGACTTCGCCGGAGCCGCCTGACGCCGCCGTGCACCGCCAAGATCAAGAGCTCCAGAGCCCCAGCTACGCGCCCGATCGTGACCACCCCGGGCTCCTCCGACCTCACCGACGAGCTCCTGGTGAGCCCCTCCACCCCCCAGACAAGGTCCCCACCCCTCTCTTGCTACGTAGTGTCGCCGCCGTCCGTCGAACACCCCGCGTGCGCCGCCGCGCGCCGCGCTCTGGCAGCAGCAGCAGCTTCTGCAGATTTTACCTCTGTTCCTCGTCGAAGCCCGCGCGTTGTAGTCCTCCCCCGTAGCTACTCTCTGAATGAAAATCGTAGGCCGCATCACCCTCTCCAGTTTTCGTTTTTGCGGCATCAAGAAATCCCCAGTGGTTTGCTCGCCATCGTCGACCAAACTCCGGCGGTCCTCTGAATCCTGCAGAGCGGCGCGCAGCAGCAGTTCCGACAGCCGCCGTCGTTTTGCAAAGACAACCCCGCAGTATTTCCCGCCTGAACCCGCAGCCCCCACGACCCCACCTGCCAGCCTTCCAGTTAATTTTGTAGAGACACCCCCGCAGTTCTGAGCCCCTCAACCCGCAGCCCCTGGATCCACCACGTGTCGCCCACCGATAGCCGCGCGCGCACTGTGGCCCCGCCCCCTTGCTGGCCCACCAGTCAGCGAGTGAGGGTAGGTTAACCCTGGGTGACAGAAGTGTTTCTGCGTGCGAGTTGGCCAGTCAGCACCCTGGCCCATTTGTCAGTGACAGTGGCTAGCTCAATCTGAGTAATAAAAGTATTTGCTGGAATCTGATTCAAATTCAAATATTTTCAAATTAATTCAAATTCAACTCAAATTTCAAATCTGTTTAAACCTAAATGAATTCATAACTTTCAAATGGTTTGGAATTTGAATTCAAACTTAATATGAAAAATGTTTTATTTTTGATTTTTAATTCAAATATTTAATCAAATATTTTCAGAATTGATTTAAATAGTCAAACCTTTGACTTTGACCCTATTTAATAATTTTGACTTTAAAATAAATTTAAAACCATAATTCCAAATAATACAAATAATATATGTTTTCAAATCAGAAAAATGTGAGGATTTCAAATATGCCCTTTAAAATATATTTTGGACACATTAATTTCAAGTTGATTTAAATTACAATAAAATGCCCTTCACCTTAATTAATTAATAACTTTTGATTTATAACTCCAAATTTGACAAATGATATGTCTAAAATGATTAGCTTGACGAGACCTTTCTGTTTATGCCTTCCATGTTCTGTTTTGCAGCATGCGTCATATAAATATAATGTAAAAAGCAACTAATATGAGGATAAAATGTGACCAAAACTCAATAAAATGTTTATTTCTTGTATCCTACTCCTCACCCATGCCATGCTACATTATTGCCATGCAACTTGTGCATCATTCATCATGGCATGATTGTTTGCTTGTCGCATTTTGTTCATATGCTTGTGCACTGTATTTATGTTGGCCCTTGTTTGTTTGGTTCTTCTTCGAATAGACACTGAGCAGGGGATATATCAAGAGACCCAGGAGCACTACCCAGATCCTTCTCTCGCTTCAACTGAGCTGTCAGGCAAGCACTACCACATGCTTGCATACATATAGTACCTATTGCCTCTATCTTATCCTTGCATCATTGAGTCGCGATTGCATTAAATTGAATCCCAAGTATTGCATAACCTTTACTTTTAAACCCCACCAAGCTTGTTCCTCCATCCCATGAGCCATTACTACAGGAGTTGTTTGAGCCATGCGAGTCGTAGAACAGCATGAGTAGGGTATGTGAGTGTCTGATGGATAATGAGGTACCTAAACAACTTAACCTGAGTAGTAATGGGATAACTAATGAAAGTGGCACCGGTGAGCAATATCTGCTATTTGGTTTTTCCTGCTCACTTGTGTCCCGTAGGACCCCGAGTACTTGATTCCTGTTCCTTGATTATTCGCGCTATCCACATCCGGGAGGCTTATGGGACCCCCCTGAGCCAGATCTTGATTCATTCTTATTTCTTGGGGCCACAAACTAGTTTGAGGTTTTATTTACTATCCTGTACTTATGCCATGCTTTACTGCTTTACTTACGATTGTGCGAGGAGCACCTGTACTGTTTAGGATTGTGACCCGTTTTCGCGGTATCGACAAGCCCAGTCACACTTTCGGGTTCCCAGTCGTTTACAGCCGGCCCCACAAACCTTGAGTCCGTCTCGAAGTCAGCTAACTTCGTTGCGGGTATACTTAATGGGGTGCCCCCCTGAAATATTTCTGAATCTTGTGATTGCTTTGTCGTGAAGGCCTTGTTGGGTTTTGATTTGGTTTTTCCTAGGTTGATCGAGTGTGTGTTGCTATTTGTGCACCCCTGCAGGGTAAAACTTTCTGAAAGCCGTGTCCGCGGTTATGGACGACTTGGAGCACAGTTTCTCGATCATAGACAAGCATAACTAAAGTACCGCTTTTAATTTGACTAAGTAACTGACTAGTAAATAGTGCAACACTCATGGAATGGTTAATAAAATTGCCAACGGATGGGGGGTTGTTCGTCCGCTTCCTCGTTGGTAAGCGAGGAGGAGGATGGATCTGTTGATATTACTGTTATAACTGTTGTCATTAATTCACGGACATCCGTCTATCTTTGGTTAGGCGGATGGTTAGCGAGTATCTATAGAACTGTTAGGGTTTATCTTTCGCTGCAATTGCGTCACCCCAGGTTGTGTCCCCTTTAGAGGCATAAAGACTTGCTGAGTACCCCTAGGGTCTCACACGATAAATTATTTGATTCAGATGAACAGGTACACTCAAAAGATGGATACTGGGTGGAGGAGGCGGATGATGTGGGCAACGATCGTTCGGTGTAGAGATTCCGGGAACGGGGATCCGTGAGATCTATGGGCGGGATGTGCTTATTTATGGGGCATCTTATGCCGATTTGCTTCTTATCCATACTCGGATCTTGTTTGCCGCTTCCGCCTGATACTCTGATGTGTGATGTATGAGGAGGTATCCTAAACTATTGTAGCATCCCATTTGTCTAACAACTGTAATGCTACTTGGTTTAGTAATATATTGGCTACTTCCTACACATAATTGTTGCATCATCATCATATCATGCTCATGTCATCATGCCACCTTGCATTTGAGCATCATTCAAAACCCTGTTTGTGTTGGTTCTTCTCTCATATGCATTATAAATTGTATTTGCCTCTTGATATTGTATTTGGTTCTTGATATATTGTTTAAATGCCCAAGTTGAGTTGGGGGCATATCTTTTATTTAACTCCACCACCTTTTCTTTCACCACCTTATAATTCCACCATCCAATTAATATGAGCTTTGCATTTTAGTTGAGTTTACCTCTAGCTCATGTGGGTTGGGATGGATCCAATTCTTTTCCACATGCTCTCATCTTGGCATCATGTTGTTTTCACATTATTGATATATGAGAGCCACATGGCCACCTTTGCATGCCTTGTGAGTGGAACCCTTTGTCCTAGCTTCCATATGGATTATTTTGGGTTCATGCTCATGTGGGAATATTTTTGGGACTAATAATCATCTAGTGGAATATACACACTACCAAGTCCCAAATATAATCAAATGTGATCATCTCCATCTACTCCGCTTGGAACTTTCTCTTAAATCCTTTTGCTTAGGCCTTACGCCACATTTTGGAATGCATAAGTATAAGTGCTATGGATATTCATTTTTGTTCTCACAAGAGGAAACCTAGCATTTAATGCATTTGCATGGGCCATGCAACCATCACCAACTTTGGTCATCTTTTGGTTTTATTTGAATTCTTGAGTGGTTCATCTCTATCTCTATCCCTTCTTTTGGGCTTGATCTATTTTGATCTTGCTTAAACCTCATCACCATCTCTAACCATACCCCATCCTCTCTAACCATACCCCCATCTAACCCTAACCCTCACATCCCCCTCTCACCTAAACCCTAAGTCTACCCCCTCTCTCGGCCTCTCTCTCTCTCTCACCTAGCTGGCCCCACCATGCCACCTAGCTACCCACCCAAGCAAGCCCTAGCCCGAGCCATACCCCTCTCCCCTCCTACCCTAGTTCTAAACCGAGGCTACTCCTCCCTCTCTCTTTTTCTCTCTATGCCATAGGGGACCCTCCAGCCCGAGCCTGTCCCTGCCTCCTTGCCCTCACGTCGACCCCACCTGGAAGCCTCCCACCTGCCCTGCCCTGGTCCAGCCCGAGCCTGCCAGCACGTGAAGGAGGAGCAAAAGCGGCCGACGCCACCTTTCCCCTCCACCACGCCAACTACCCCTCCCTTCCTCCGTTCTTATCCACCCCACCACCTCTCTGCCTCGCCCAGCTACCCCAGATCTACCCAGGACGCTCCCCTCTCTCCCTGCCGTCCCTCACCACCGCCACACCATCGCCGGCAAAACCCTCGGCCTCCACCGACCCCTCCTTATCCAGCCGGTGGCGTGGCGCTCTAAGGTGTCGAGGAAGACCACGCAGCTCCCCTACGTCACCCTGTACACGGAGCCAGGAAGGAGAAGGCCAGGACGCTGGACACCGTCGACGCCCGAGCCCAAACCCTAGCTTCGCCGGCGTCTGCCTCGCCGCCGATCCGCTGCTCGCCGACCCGATCCAACACCGTCAACCAACTCTCGGTGAGCCCCAAAACCTCCTGGACATGCTCCGCCGCGCTGTCGTCGTCTAGGGCCGCTATGCGTTTCATCGAGCACGCTCTGTGCGCCGGCGAGCGCAGCGTCTGCTCGCTTCCGCCCCGCATAGCACCCTATCTAGGCCACGCCGACCCTCCCTGACACACAGCCCAGGCCAGCGCAGTGGCTCCGCCTCCGCGCGCGAGCCCTAGGTCCCGCGTTCGATCTCCCACCCCGCTCTGCACCGTGCGCGAGCACCGATCTGTCCGCGAGGAAGATCCACAGTGTCGCCCCTCGTTTTGCAGATACCCCCTTGCGTCTTTTTGATGCTTAACCCGCGGTCTGCCTGGCCCACTAGTCAGCCGCCGCAGAATTCTCCCAGAAAACCCCCTGGTTTTTTTAACCCTTAACCCGCGCTCCAGCCCAGCCCCACCTGTCAGTCCCTGGCCCGCTCGTCTCTGTCACGTGATCCCCTGTGGCCCTGACCCCACCTGTCGGCCTTTGTGGCTGGCTTAGCTCGCGGTGACAGAAGTTTTCTGTGCGCCCGTGTCGTCCAGTCGGCATGACCCCACTGGCCAGCGTCTGTGGCTAGATCTGAGCTAAGTAACAAAAGTTTCTGTCTATTCTGTTTTAATTCAAATCTTTTCAAATTTAATTCAAATTCAAATTTATTTCTGTTTTTAAATATCTTTCAAAATATAAATCCAAATAATGCAAATAATATATGTTTTCAAATCAGAAAAATGTGAGGATTTCAAATATGCCATCCAAAATATATTTTGCACATTTTAAATTTCAAGTTGACAAAATTACAAGAAAATGCCCTTCCCCTTAATTAATTAATAACTTTTGATTTATAACTCCAAATTTAACAAATGATATGTCTAAAATGATCAGCTCGACGAGACCTTTCTGTTTATGCAATCATTTATCTGTTTTGCAGCATGCATAATATAAATATATTGTAAACATCAACTAATATGAGGTTAGAATGTGACCAAAACTCCATATAATGATTATTCCTTGTATTCCACACCTCACCGATGCCATGCTACTTATTGCCATGCAAATTGTGCATCATTCATCATGGCATGCTTGGTTGCTTGTCGCATTTTACTCATATGCTTGTGCGCTGTATTTATATTGGCCCTTGTTTGTTTGGTTCTTCTTCGAATAGACGCTGAGCAGGGGATATATCAAGAGACCCAGGAGCACTACCCAGATCCTTCTCTCGCTTCAACTGAGCTGCCAGGCAAGCACTACCACATGCTTGCATACATATAGTACCTATTGCCTCTATCTTATTCTTGCATCATCGAGTCGCGATTGCATTAAACTGAATCCCAAGTACTACATAGCCTTTACTGTTAAACCCCACCGAAGCTTGTTCCTCCATCCCATGAGCCATTACTACAGGAGTTGTTTGAGCCATGCGAGTCGTAGAACAGCATGTGTAGGGTATGTGAGTGTCTGATGGATAACGAGGTACCTAAACAACTTAACCTGAGTAGTAATGGGACAACTAATGAAAGTGGCACCGGTGAGCAATATCTGCTATTTGGTTTTTCCTGCTCACTTGTGTCCCGTAGGACCCCGAGTACTTGATTCCTGTTCCTTGATTATTCGCGCTATCCACATCCGGGAGACTTATGGGACCCCCCTAAGCCAGAGCTTGATTCAGTCTTATTTCTTGGGGCCACAAACTAGTTTGAGGTTTTATTTACTATCATGTACTTATGCCATGCTTTACTGCTTTATTACGATTGTGCGAGGAGCACCTGTACTGTTTAGGTAAGCGGAGTGTTTTCGCGGTATCGACAAGCCCAGTTTTGGGTTCCCAGTCGTTTACAGCCACTGGCGCAAACCTTGAGTCCGTCTCGGAGTCAGCTAACTTCGTTGCGGGTGTACTCAATGGGGTGGCCCCCTGAAATATTTCTGAATCCTGTGATTGCTTTGTCGTGAAGGCCTCGTTGGGTTTTGATTTGGTTTTTCCGAGGTTGATCGAGTGTGTGTTGCTATTTGTGCACCCCTGCAGGGTAAAACTTTCTGAAAGCCGTGTCCGCGGTTATGGACGACTTGGAGCACAGTTTCTCGATCATAGACAAGCATAACTAAAGTACCGCTTTTAATTTGACTAAGTAACTGACTAGTAAATAGTGCAACACTCATGGAATGGTTAATAAAATTGCCAACAGATGGGGGGGTTGTTCGTCCGCTTCCTCGTTGGTAAGCGAGGAGGAGGATGGATCTAATGATATTACTGTTATAACTGTTGTCATTAATTCACGGACATCCGTCTATCTTTGGTTAGGCGGATGGTTAGCGAGTATCTATAGAACTGTTAGGGTTTATCTTTTGCTGCAATTGCGTCACCCCAGGTTGTGTCCCCTTTAGAGGCATAAAGACTTGCTGAGTACCCCTAGGGTCTCACACGATAAATTATTTGATTCAGATGAACAGGTACACTCCCAAGATGGATACTGGGTGGAGGAGGCGGACGATGTGGGCAACTATCGTTCGGTGTAGAGATTCCGGGAACGGGGATCCGTGAGATCTGTGGGCGGGATGTGCTTATTTATGGGGCATCTTATGCCGATTTGCTTCTTATCCGTACTCGGATCTTGTTTGCCGCTTCCGCCTGATACTCTGATGTGTGATGTATGAGGAGATATCCTAAACTATTATATCTATCTAGGGCATTTGAATCTTGCCGTATGGCGTTGCTATATTTCCTTTCTTTTTAGATGGAATGGCTCTGATGTACTATTGTATGGTGGCTTGCATACATACTCATTTGTGTATGTAGTTGATCCCTTCGCCTGCCAAATACGCCGCCCGTTCTTGTCCCAATGTTTGGAAATGGTTGGGACGGCCGAAAGGTCTACCTGTGAGTGGCATTTGGGCCCTACCGTACTATTTCAACCATTTCCGCTCATCCAGGCTTGTAACTAGGAGCGTAATTCACCGAGGTAGTTACAATTGGTATCAGAGCCATCCCGCCCTTCAGGGTCTTAGCCAAATGGTCGTTGTCAGTCTAGCAAATATTTTTGGTAGTTATGTATACTAGGGAAAAACAAAACGTGAGAGTAGGACTGCTTCCATTTTTCTTCTTAACCACCCACCCACCCTTTTCTGGTAAGGAAGTGTAACGTTTTCAATCCTCTTCTTAAAAGTTCAAACTAGGATTCACGTGTTCTGGGTTTCCGTAGTACCATAGGTTGTGTTTTTTTTGTGTGTGTGTGTGTGTGTAACTCCTTGTCTATCTGTTGCATCCAAGTTGTTATCACAATCGGCCTTTTGGTTATCAACTGTTGGTACAATCCATACCGACAGGCTTTTGCAAACCGATGCGATCTATCTGATTCGTTGTATACCGCCGTGATCTGTCTTACTCTTTGTTATCCGACGTTATCTTGTTTAGGGTGTTCGTTTCCGTAGTTACTAATCTTTAGGTTCGTTGTGAGAAAAAGGGGTTAGGATATGTGTTCTACTTGTTCATGTGCGGAATAATGATTTGAGTGCGGGATGGAGTCGCGACCATACCACTACTCTTATCATTCGCTTTTGTATATTGAATTGGTAGAGTCACTAATCTTGATTCGTTAAGTAATTTTTGCGCATCTATTGGTATTTTAATGCCGAAATTTGTGAAAAAAATTTCTTTGATATATCTGTGTACCACACTCCTTTTCAGTCGTGTGCGATATGCTTAATATCTTCTAGGTGCTTTGAACTTTGTTGATATTCTAATATCATCTTAGTAAATTGTACCCTTTAATCTTGGTTAATTCCATCTTGGTACTATTTTGGATTATTATTATTCTCCATTATAGTACTGACTTGTGTTTTTATCAATCACAGGATGGCTCCACCACGCCGTTCTGATGAGGACATACCACCTGAACTGGGATCCGCGTTGTCAAACATCGCCAATGCCTTGGCAGCAATGCAGCAGAACCAGCAGCGTTTTGAGGAAAGGGTCAGGAGGAATGAGTTTGCTCCGCTACCTCCACCTCCCAAGCGAGGAGACATCAAAAGCTTCCTGAAGTTCAACCCTCGCCAATTTGATGTTTCTGATCAACCACTTGATGCTGATGATTGGTTGCGTGAGATGTCAAGGCTACTGGAGACTGCTGATGTTCCTGAGCAAGAATGGGTAAAGTGTGCTACTCACCTTCTGAAGGGAGATGCAGCTCTCTGGTGGGAGAATTACCTGAAGGCAAACTGCACTGGTTTTCAGCCTACTTGGGAACGGTTCACTGGAGCATTCAAGGAGCAGTATCTGTCAGAAATTGTCATGGAAAGGATGAAGGAAGTGTTTCTCAACCTCAAGCAGGGAAATGACAATGTCAACACCTACATCAGGAACTTCATGAACCTTTCTCGTTATGGTGGCGATGAGATCTCCGATGACAAGAAGAAGCAAAAGAGGTTCCGGCAAGGGCTCAATGCATCGATTAAATATGCAATCATACATGCAAGGCCGACATCTTTTCTGGAACTTCAGCATACAGCTTTGCAGGAGGAAGCAAGTAGGCAAGTGTTTGAGGAGTCAAAGAAACACAACCGTGATGCACCAAGCTCTTCAGCTATGTCAGCTCCTTCTAAGCGTCGTGTTTGGGTTCCTAACACCCCACCGTCGCTCCCGGCTCCACCAAGACCTGCAAGCTACGCGGCAAGGCCACCAAACTTCCTCACTGCTGCTCCCAGGGGCTACAACCACCACTACCCTGGAGCGCCTGGCGGAGTCCCTGGCTACGTTGCTCCACGCCCACCTGGTGCTTGTTTCACGTGTGGAGACTCTGGGCATCAAAGCTGGAACTGTCCGTTGAAAAACAAAGCTCTTCCGCCACCACCTCCAAGATCTGCGGCAAGCTCTCCTTTGGTTCGTGCACCACCACCTCGGGCTCTCAACATCAACACCAAGCCCGGGTCTACTGTTGCTCGTGCCAACTGTGTCAACGCCGCTCAAGCTGAGCATGCACCTGGAGTTGTGATGGGTATGCTTCCCGTTAACTCAGTCCCTGCACGAGTTTTGTTTAATTCGGGTGCATCGCAGTCGTTTGTTTCTATCAAGTTTGCATATGAGAATGGGTTAGCGTTGGTTCCTCTCCTCAAGCGGTTAATGGTCCTTTCTCCTGGAGCAAATATGGCAGCTTCTAAAATCAGCCATGGCAATCAAATTGAGATTGGTGGCTCTTCGTTCTCGGCATCCTTAATTGTTCTGGGCAATTCTGACATTGATGTCATCTTGGGCATGGATTGGTTGACAGCAAATGCAGCTGTGATTGATTGTGCTGAACGCTCGGTTTCTCAGAAGATTCCTGAAGGCCATATAGTCTATTCTCCAAGTCTGACTCCTGCTATCCAGCTTTTCTCTTTGGAGGCTCTGAATGATGATGCTATGGAAGCTATTCAGAGTGTTCCGGTGGTCTGTGAGTTCCCAGATGTCTTTCCTAAAGAGTTGCCGGGTATGCCTCCGGATCGTGAGGTTGAGTTTGTAATTGAGCTTAAACCTGGAACGGCTCCTATCTCCAAGCGGCCTTATAAAATGGGTCCTGCTGAGTTGGCTGAACTCAAACGTCAGCTTGATGAACAAGAGAAGTTGGGTTTCATTCAACACAGTACTTCTTCTTGGGGTAGCCCAACAATCTTTGTGAAAAAGCGAGACAGGACTAATAGACTTTGTGTTGACTATCGGTCTCTCAATGCTAAAACCATCAAGAACAAATATCCCCTTCCGCGGATTAATGATCTCTTCGATCAGCTAGCTGGAGCTGTGGTGTTCTCTAAGCTTGACTTGAGAAGTGGTTATCACCAAATCAAGATTCACAAGGAAGATGTTCCTAAAACAGCTTTCACCACCCGCTATGGCCTGTATGAGTACACGGTCATGTCTTTCGGTCTCACCAACGCACCTGCTACCTTCTCGAGGCTCATGAACTCGGTTTTCATGGAGTATCTTGATAAGTTCGTTGTGGTCTATCTGGATGACATCCTAGTCTATTCTAAGTCAAAGGAAGAGCATGAAGAACACCTTCGGTGTGTCCTAAACAAGCTTCGTGAGAACCGCTTGTATGCAAAGTTCTCAAAGTGTGAGTTTTGGCTACCTCAAGTAACCTATCTTGGTCATGTCATCTCTGCCAAGGGCATTGCAATCAACCCGGAAACTGTGAAGACAATTGTTGAATGGCTTCCTCCGGTTAATGTCAAAGAAGTGCGGAGTTTCCTTGGTTTGGCTAGTTATTGCCGTCGCTTCGTTCAGAACTTCTCGAAGATAGCGAAGCCTCTTACCGATCTCCTCAAGAAAGGCAAGAAATACCTTTGGACTCCTGCATGTCAAGCAAGCTTTGAGACACTCAAAGAGAAGCTCACTTCCACACCAGTCTTGGTTCCTCCGGACACATCTAAGCCTTTCCAGATATTCTGTGACGCCTCTTTGCAAGGATTGGGTGCGGTCCTTATGCAAGAAAAACAAGTTGTTGCTTATGCCTCTCGACAGTTGAAGACGCATGAGATCAACTATCCTACACATGACCTCGAGCTCGCAGCAGTTGTCTTTGCTTTGAAGCTATGGAGGCACTACTTGCTTGGCAACCGTTGTGAGATCTTTTCTTACCACAAGAGTTTGAAGTATATCTTCACTCAGCCTGATCTCAACCTTCGGCAGAGGAGATGGATTGAAGCAATCAATGATTTTGATTTGACCATCAACTACACTCCGGGCAAAGCTAATGTCATGGCCGATGCTCTCAGCCGCAAAGCTTATGTCAACAACCTCATGATGGAAGAACAACAGCCTCTCTTGTGCGAGGAATTCCGTCAGCTCAACCTTGAAGTTGTGGAACAAGGGCATTTCCTGAACCTTCTGGCTACTCCTCTCTTGGAAGAAAAGGTTCGCTCTCGTCAGCTTGGTGATCCGCACACCAGAAAGATCATCTCCAAACTTCAGCTTCCGAAGTATGAGTCCTTCCACGTCGATGATCAAGGCACGCTTTTCTTTGAACACCGGATGTTTGTTCCGAACTACCCGGGTTTGAGAGAGCAAGTTCTCAAGGAGGCGCACGATTCTGTTCTTTCTATCCACCCTGGCAGCACAAAGATGTACATGGACTTGAAAACACAATATTGGTGGCCGGGTCTGAAACGATATTGTGCCAAGTATGTCTCGGAGTGTGATGTTTGCCGCAGAGTGAAAGTTGTCCATCAGAAACCTTTCGGTCTTCTACAGCCATTGAAACCCCCGGAATGGAAATGGGAGAAAGTAGAGATGGACTTCATCACTGGTTTTCCAAGGTCGCAGAAGGGCAACAATGCAATCTTTGTTGTCATTGACAGGCTCTCTAAAGTGGCTCACTTCTTCCCCGTCAAGGAAACAATTTCGGGAATTCAGTTGGCTGAGCTCTATATCAACAGAATTGTCTCTCTGTATGGGGTTCCGCTTGAGATCAGTTCAGACCATGGGAGCATCTTCACTTCCAAGTTCTGGGAAAGTTTCCAAAATGCTTTGGGAACAAAATTGAACTTCAACACAGCTTACCACCCTCAGTCGCAAGGACAAGTTGAAAGGATCAATCAGATTCTGGAGGATATGCTTCGTGCTTGCGTCATCTCTTTTGGCATGAAGTGGGAAGAATGTCTTCCTTATGCTGAATTCTCTTACAACAACAGCTTCCAGAAAAGTCTGAAGATGGCACCATTCGAGGCTCTCTATGGCCGCAAATGCAGAACTCCGATTGGTTGGTCAGGTGCGGGAGAAAGAATTTGGTTTGGCCCTGACATTGTAACTCAAGCGGAGGAGAAGGTGCATATCATTCTTGAAAATCTGAAGATTGCTCGAAGTCGCCAGAAGAGCAATTATGACAGGAAGCACACGGACATGGTGTATGCCCCTGGTGATCTCGTTTACCTTCGTGTCACTCCCATGAGAGGCACACACCGCTTTGGTATCAAAGGAAAACTGGCTCCTAGATACATCGGTCCTTTCAAAATTCGTGGTAGAAGAGGAGAAGTTGCTTATGCTCTTGAGCTCCCAGAAAAACTCAAGGTTCATGATGTTTTCCACATCTCTCAACTCAAGAAGTGCTTCAAGGATCCCGGCAGGACCGTGGATCATGAGCTAATCAATCTCCAAGAAGACCTGTCTTATCAAGAACACCCCACAAAAATCCTTGAGACCGCAGAAAGAAGGACTCGCAACAAGTCCATCAAGTTCTGCAAGGTGCAGTGGTCGCACCATTCCGTTGATGAAGCCACTTGGGAGCGTGAAGATGAACTCCGTGCCAACTATCCTACCCTCTTTGAGTCTTCTTCTTCTTCCTAGAATCTCGGGGCGAGATTCCTGTTTAGTGGGGGAGAGTTGTAGCATCCCATTTGTCTAACAACTGTAATGCTACTTGGTTTAGTAATATATTGGCTACTTCCTACACATAATCATCATCATATCATGCTCATGTCATCATGCCACCTTGCATTTGAGCATCATACAAAACCCTGTTTGTGTTGGTTCTTCTCTCATATGCATTATAAATTGTATTTGCCTCTTGATATTGTATTTGGTTCTTGATATATTGTTTAAATGCCCAAGTTGAGTTGGGGGCATATCTTTTATTTAACTCCACCACCTTTTCTTTCACCACCTTATAATTCCACCATCCAATTAATATGAGCTTTGCATTTTAGTTGAGTTTACCTCTAGCTCATGTGGGTTGGGATGGATCCAATTCTTTTCCACATGCTCTCATCTTGGCATCATGTTGTTTTCACATTATTGATATATGAGAGCCACATGGCCACCTTTGCATGCCTTGTGAGTGGAACCCTTTGTCCTAGCTTCCATATGGATTATTTTGGGTTCATGCTCATGTGGGAATATTTTTGGGACTAATAATCATCTAGTGGAATATACACACTAGCAAGTCCCAAATATAATCAAATGTGATCATCTCCATCTACTCCGCTTGGAACTTTCTCTTAAATCCTTTTGCTTAGGCCTTACGCCACATTTTGGAATGCATAAGTATAAGTGCTATGGATATTCATTTTTGTTCTCACAAGAGGAAACCTAGCATTTAATGCATTTGCATGGGCCATGCAACCATCACCAACTTTGGTCATCTTTTGGTTTTATTTGAATTCTTGAGTGGTTCATCTCTATCTCTATCCCTTCTTTTGGGCTTGATCTATTTTGATCTTGCTTAAACCTCATCACCATCTCTAACCATATCCCATCCTCTCTAACCATACCCCCATCTAACCCTAACCCTCACATCCCCCTCTCACCTAAACCCTAAGTCTACCCCCTCTCTCGGCCTCTCTCTCTCACCTAGCTGGCCCCACCATGCCACCTAGCTACCCACCCAAGCAAGCCCTAGCCCGAGCCATACCCCTCTCCCCTCCTACCCTAGCTCTAAACCGAAGCTACTCCTCCCTCTCTCTTTTTCTCTCTATGCCATAGGGGCCCCTCCAGCCCGAGCCTGTCCCTGCCTCCTTGCCCTCACGTCGACCCCACCTGGAAGCCTCCCACCTGCCCTGCCCTGGTCCAGCCCGAGCCTGCCAGCACGTGAAGGAGGAGCAAAAGCGGCCGACGCCACCTTTCCCCTCCACCACGCCAACTACCCCTCCCTTCCTCCGTTCTTATCCACCCCACCACCTCTCTGCCTCGCCCAGCTACCCCAGATCTACCCAGGACGCTCCCCTCTCTCCCTGCCGCCCCTCACCACCGCCACACCATCGCCGGCAAAACCCTCGGCCTCCACCGACCCCTCCTTATCCAGCCGGTGGCATGGCGCTCTAAGGTGTCGAGGAAGACCACGCAGCTCCCCTACGTCACCCTGTACACGGAGCCAGGAAGGAGAAGGCCAGGACGCTGGACACCGTCGACGCCCGAGCCCAAACCCTAGCTTCGCCGGCGTCTGCCTCGCCGCCGATCCGCTGCTCGCCGACCCGATCCAACACCGTCAACCAACTCTCGGTGAGCCCCAAAACCTCCTGGACATGCTCCGCCGCGCTGTCGTCGTCTAGGGCCGCTATGCGTTTCATCGAGCACGCTCTGTGCGCCGGCGAGCGCAGCGTCTGCTCGCTTCCGCCCCGCATAGCACCCTATCTAGGCCGCGCCGACCCTCCCTGACACCAAGCCCAGGCCAGCGCAGTGGCTCCGCCTCCGCGCGCGAGCCCTAGGTCCCGCGTTCGATCTCCCACCCCGCTCTGCACCGTGCGCGAGCACCGATCTGTCCGCGAGGAAGATCCACAGTGTCGCGCCCTCGTTTTGCAGATACCCCCTTGCGTCTTTTTGATGCTTAACCCGCGGTCCGCCTGGCCCACTAGTCAGCCGCCGCGGAATTCTCCCAGAAAACCCCCTGGTTTTTTTTAACCCTTAACCCGCGCTCCAGCCCAGCCCCACCTGTCAGTCCCTGGCCCGCTCGTCTCTGTCACGTGGTCCCCTGTGGCCCTGACCCCACCTGTCGGCCTCTGTGGCTGGCTTAGCTCGCGGTGACAGAAGTTTTCTGTGCGCCCGTGTCGTCCAGTCGGCATGACCCCACTGGCTAGCGTCTGTGGCTAGATCTGAGCTAAGTAACAAAAGTTTCTGTCTATTCTGTTTTAATTCAAATCTTTTCAAATTTAATTCAAATTCAAATTCATTTCTGTTTTTAAATATCTTTCAAAATATAAATCCAAATAATGCAAATAATATATGTTTTCAAATCAGAAAAATGTGAGGATTTCAAATATGCCATCCAAAATATATTTTGCACATTTTAAATTTCAAGTTGACAAAATTACAAGAAAATGCCCTTCCCCTTAATTAATTAATAAATTTTGATTTATAACTCCAAATTTAACAAATGATATGTCTAAAATGATCAGCTCGACGAGACCTTTCTGTTTATGCAATCCTTTATCTGTTTTGCAGCATGCATCATATAAATATATTGTAAACAGCAACTAATATGAGGTTAGAATGTGACCAAAACTCCATATAATGATTATTCCTTGTATTCCACACCTCACCCATGCCATGCTACTTATTGCCATGCAAATTGTGCATCATTTATCATGGCATGCTTGGTTGCTTGTCGCATTTTACTCATATGCTTGTGCGCTGTATTTATATTGGCCCTTGTTTGTTTGGTTCTTCTTCGAATAGACGCTGAGCAGGGGATATATCAAGAGACCCAGGAGCACTACCCAGATCCTTCTCTCGCTTCAACTGAGCTGCCAGGCAAGCACTACCACATGCTTGCATACATATAGTACCTATTGCCTCTATCTTATTCTTGCATCATCGAGTCGCGATTGCATTAAACTGAATCCCAAGTACTGCATAGCCTTTACTGTTAAACCCCACCGAAGCTTGTTCCTCCATCCCATGAGCCATTACTACAGGAGTTGTTTGAGCCATGCGAGTCGTAGAACAGCATGTGTAGGGTATGTGAGTGTCTGATGGATAACGAGGTACCTAAACAACTTAACCTGAGTAGTAATGGGACAACTAATGAAAGTGGCACCGGTGAGCAATATCTGCTATTTGGTTTTTCCTGCTCACTTGTATCCCGTAGGACCCCGAGTACTTGATTCCTGTTCCTTGATTATTCGCGCTATCCACATCCGGGAGGCTTATGGGACCCCCTGAGCCAGAGCTTGATTCAGTCTTATTTCTTGGGGCCACAAACTAGTTTGAGGTTTTATTTACTATCCTGTACTTATGCCATGCTTTACTGCTTTATTACGATTGTGTGAGGAGCACCTGTACTGTTTAGGTAAGCGGAGTGTTTTCGCGGTATCGACAAGCCCAGTTTTGGGTTCCCAGTCGTTTACAGCCACTGGCGCAAACCTTGAGTCCGTCTCGGAGTCAGCTAACTTCGTTGCGGGTGTACTCAATGGGGTGGCCCCCTGAAATATTTCTGAATCCTGTGATTGCTTTGTCGTGAAGGCCTCGTTGGGTTTTGATTTGGTTTTTCCGAGGTTGATCGAGTGTGTGTTGCTATTTGTGCACCCCTGCAGGGTAAAACTTTCTGAAAGCCGTGTCCGCGGTTATGGACGACTTGGAGCACAGTTTCTCGATCATAGACAAGCATAACTAAAGTACCGCTTTTAGTTTGACTAAGTAACTGACTAGTAAATAGTGCAACACTCATGGAATGGTTAATAAAATTGCCAACGGATGGGGGGGTTGTTCGTCCGCTTCCTCGTTGGTAAGCGAGGAGGAGGATGGATCTGATGATATTACTGTTATAACTGTTGTCATTAATTCACGGACATCCGTCTATCTTTGGTTAGGCGGATGGTTAGCGAGTATCTATAGAACTGTTAGGGTTTATCTTTTGCTGCAATTGCGTCACCCCAGGTTGTGTCCCCTTTAGAGGCATAAAGACTTGCTGAGTACCCCTAGGGTCTCACACGATAAATTATTTGATTCAGATGAACAGGTACACTCCCAAGATGGATACTGGGTGGAGGAGGCGGACGATGTGGGCAACGATCGTTCGGTGTAGAGATTCCGGGAACGGGGATCCGTGAGATCTGTGGGCGGGATGTGCTTATTTATGGGGCATCTTATGCCGATTTGCTTCTTATCCGTACTCGGATCTTGTTTGCCGCTTCCGCCTGATACTCTGATGTGTGATGTATGAGGAGATATCCTAAACTATTATATCTATCTAGGGCATTTGAATCTTGCCGTATGGCGTTGCTATATTTCCTTTCTTTTTAGATGGAATGGCTCTGATGTACTATTGTATGGTGGCTTGCATACATACTCATTTGTGTATGTAGTTGATCCCTTCGCCTGCCGATTACGCCGCCCGTTCTTGTCCCGATGTTTGGAAATGGTTGGGACGGCCGAAAGGTCTACCTGTGAGTGGCATTTGGGCCCCACCGTACTATTTCAACCATTTCCGCTCATCCAGGCTTGTAACTAGGAGCGTAATTCACCGAGGTAGTTACAACTATTATATCTATCTAGGACATTTGAATCTTGCCGTATGGCGTTGCTATTTTTCCTTTCTTTTTAGATGGAATGGCTCTGATGTACTGTTGTATGGTGGCTTGCATACATACTCATTTGTGTATGTAATTGATCCCTTCGCCTGCCGATTACGCCGCCCGTTCTTGTCCCGATGTTTGGAAATGGTTGGGACGGCCGAAAGGTCTACCTGTGAGTGGCATTTGGGCCCCACCGTACTATTTCAACCATTTCCGCTCATCCAGGCTTGCAACTAGGAGCGTAATTCACCGAGGTAGTTACAATTTTCAACAATTATTTATCTTGTTTATTTATTTTTTACATTACAAGATTTGGAAAATCTTGGGATGTGACAGGTAACGAGGTTGAACTAGGTATGCAGAGATACCGACGATCAAACCTCGGATAAGTAATGTATCGCAAGACAAAGGGAAATTGGTATCGTATGTAAATGGTTCATTCGATCATGAAGTAATCGTAGAAATATGTGGGAGTCATATGAATTTCTAGATTCCTCTATTGGTTATTGATCGGAGAAGAGTCTCGATCATGTCTGCATAATTCACGAACCATAGGGAGACACACTTAAGAATTCAATGTTGTTTAGTAGCTATGGAATGTGAGTAAAGAAACCAAATGTAGTTCGGAGTCTCAGATGGGATCCGGGATGTCACGAGGATATTCGGAATGGTCCAGAGAATAAGATTCATATAAGGAAAGTCCAATTTCGGAGTTCGAGAATGGTTTCGGTGTTTTCATCGGAATGTTCTAGAAGGGTCTAGAAGGTCCAGCGAACCGGAAGGAGAAGGGCACATGGATGTGTCATTACAAAGTGGAATGGTTGGATTATGTCCTAGGTCACTTGGCTGTACACTTGGAAGAGAGAAATCAAACTCTAATTTGAAAATCAAAAAGGTAGTTTGAAAAAGTCAAATCCCAACATGGTTTCCGAGTTAGGGAGGGTTTCCACCTGGGTTGGGAACACCCTTGGACGCCTCCACCTATATAAGGAGGGGTGGGGGCACACCCTAAGGAATCCCCCTTGCCCTAGGCGCCCAAGACCCAATCCCTAGGCCATCGCTGCCCCCCAAGCCGCCGGCGCCCTAGATCCCCTCTAAACCGCCGCTGCCGTCTAGCCTAAACCCTAGCCGCCGGCTGCCCTCTTCCCTCGAAATCTAAAACCTAGATCGCCGAGGCCCTACTCTATTGCACCATACTCGCTCCGGCTTAGGAGAAGCCCTGCGAGATCTCCCCTCTACTTCCGACACCACGTCGTCGTGCTGCCGGAATCGCGAGGAGAGGGCTACAACCTCCGCTGCCGCTATAAAAAAAGACCGGCCAAACGACCGGTGGAAAGAAAAACCGATCTAGAGATCGAAAAAGACTCACCAGGACAGTCGATCACAGGTCGGTGGGCGAACCCTGCGACGGATCGTGCGACCCGCGACAGAGATCATGGAGATCGATCCGCCGGGGGCGACGCGGTGGAAGCGCGTCAGCGGCTAGGGTTTAGACCGGTTAGGCTGATACCATAA
Source organism: Avena sativa (assembly GCA_916181665.1). Lineage (NCBI taxonomy): Eukaryota > Viridiplantae > Streptophyta > Magnoliopsida > Poales > Poaceae > Avena > Avena sativa. The sequence continues at coordinate 251,669,128 of OV702284.1, read as the reverse complement.
AAGAATATGAGTTTGGCGGAATATGATAAATGCATTATTGGACCTCATGAGTGAGTATATATAGACGTATAGGAAATCATTTTGAAATACAAGTCAAATTAGGATCGTACATAAATAGATTCTAACTCTATCTAAACTATAGTAATAACAACCGTATATAACAACCGTATATGCCTAATACTCTAACACGTTCAACGTTAGCCTAAGTGCCGTGCATAAAAGCACTGCCAAGTGCCACCGTAGTGTGTAGTACTACAGCTTCACTACGTACTGGCTGCTGTCTAACATACGCAGTGAATGATACACGCACGCACGTACTCAGAGAGGTAAGAAAGGACGGAGCAATCCAGGACGTAGATACTCGTCGTAGGCACTATGCGGTACTCTTTGCTACCTTTCGCACGTTGGAGCAAAACTGCAGAAGCATACGCGGGCGACATCATTCGCCGTCCAGCCGCTGTGCTGGCCCGGACGGGGGCCGCGGCCTGCACACGTGCCCTTCCTCCCATCTCGTTCTGCCGGGCCATCATTTGCTGTCCCGGTAAGCTCTTGGTCTGTACATGTTCGAAGCCACTCCCCTGTTATCATGCTTGGAACACTGCAGGACAAGCACGATCGTCCTAGACAGGTTTGATGATGCCTCCTCTTTTGCGAGAATGTTGATGAGGATGGATAACCAGAAGATCAGATCCTCAAATTGCGCGAGATTTGGTGCTAATCAATGGCAGCAGTACGTTGTATAGATGCTAGAGGGAAGCACGGCAGGGACCAGGGTTTCCAGTGCTTGCGGAATGCAATGGTGACAAATTCTGGGATTTCATAGAGTTTCATAAGCAGAACCTTGGATTTGACAGGAAACGAGTTCTAAGATTTCGGAAACACCTATTACAGGCTACAGCAACAGGTATACCTTGTGCAAGCAAAGCAAATGATACGTACAAATAATAAACCACCACTTCCTCTTACTCCTCGAACACGAATAGAGAAAAGCTCGAGGCCCATATGGGAGATACTGTTAGGGGCACACAATAATTAGGTAACAGAGCGTGCTGCTGGAACCAACAGAGAGACATGAATAGCAAGGTTTTTACCTCTGCAACCGCTGCTGGCGCGGCAGAAGAGAGTACCAGCAGGAAGCCTTTACTTTTTCTCCCAGTGCCTGTGTCCGCGCGTGTCCAACAAAGTACCGCCACCCGGTCTCTTCCCCGTCATCTTTAAACACACCGAGGATACACTCGCCACTGTTCCCTTTTTCCGGGTCCCTGACCAGCCTTCATTCTTCAGCGACACTCTTCTCCCTCCTCAAGCTCTCCGCTCCCTCTTCTTTCTTTCTTTCCTTCTTTCTTGCGTGCTTGCTTTCTGTCACTCCACGGCCATCTTTTACTCTCTCCCTCTGCTTGGTCCTCTCTTGCGGCAATGGCTGGAGGCCTCGAGGGGAGGCGCTCTGCAACTGGAGGAGTCGAGCAGGTACACGCTGCAGCGGGTGTTTTTATCTTGCATTCTCTTCTAAAGCATCCTGGTCTCTTGAGATCTGCACTTCTTTGATTGCCGCCTGTAACCTCATGGCGTACTCGTTAACTTAGATGGATGTGTTCTTCCTGGCGAGCCAAAAGACACTCTGCATTTTCTTGGAAGTAAAAAAAACTGCATTAGACACCATGACCCGTTTCAGTTTCAGAGTATTTTAAAGTTTCCGAACTCTGATTACTGTTTGTGGTTCGCCCATTCGGCAATTTTCTTGCCTGAAGGAGACACATGACACATTTCAGGAGTTCCCCGTTACGTGGTTTAATTGCTCTGTTCTTTTCTTCAGGCCACCGTTGCTCTGAAGAAGGGTGCACATCTGCTGAAATGCGGCAAGAGAGGGAAGCCCAGGCTCTGCTTTTTCAGGCTATCTTATGTGAGCAGCTCTTTGGCACTCTAATTATGCTTAACAGAACGCTACAAGATTAAAAAAAAACACAAGCTCTGTCATTACCTTCAAATGTAGTAATCCCTCCGTTTCTAAATATAAGATGTTTTAGTGCTATGATGCGGTGCAGTGCTCCAGATTCCTGATGGCTAGTTCTATGGGAAAGCATATGTTAAGCTCAATTGGTACAAAACCTTTTTATACATAGCACTAAACTACATGTTTATTAGTTTCTTTTTTTCTACATCCAGAAATGTCACGCAGTAGATAAGTAATGTTTCACTTCAGACGTTGAAAAGTATTAAACATAAACAGAAATAAGTCCACGTGAAACTCATACCATGGTGAATTTTTACCGATAGTCAGGATATTGCTTTGGACTTCCAAGATCTTCGCCGTGTCCTACCACAGCAATGATCAGCGGCAGCGCCATTTATTGAAATCTGCTGAATTATCCACATGTCCTGCATCGGTCTGTCTGGTCCTGTCTCATCATGTTCCTTCATGCCCTGTTAGTGCTCACAAATAAACCACGCGAAAATTTCTTACATAATATATTTATAATCCTGCATACGGCTATGTTGACAGATAACTCCAAGTCTAACTTTCAGGATTGCCCATACATCATTTGTTTTCAAACCAAGAATGCATTTTATAAATGTACTGAAGCTTGTACTACAGTCAGGACCGGTCCTGAGATTTTAGGGGCCCGGGGCGAGACCAAAACTTGGGGCCCTTATTATAGGATCACAATATTATTAATAAATATTATGTGCGTAAAAAATATGTTGACAATAGCACTTGAATGCATCAAAAAGTAGTATGCGCATATCGAACAATTTATACATATTACCTTTAAAATTTCTTCTAGCATTTCTCGATGTGAAGTCACTTATGATAGGCTCGATGTCGATGTTGTCCAATAATTTCTTCTCGATGCATAATGTTGCCAAACCATTTAATCTCTGTTGAGTCATTGTTGATCTTAAATAGTTATTCAATAATTTCAATTTAAAAAAGCTTCTTTCAGCCGATGCAACAGTCACAGAAACAGTAAATAAGATGCGATAAGCAATGGATATGCGATAGGATAACAATCCACTTCTCTAACATGCTCAAAAATCTCCATACTAGACATCACACCATCTCCATCCGAGGATATATTAAGATTCGATGAACTGGTTATGAGAAATTAAAATTAGGCAAAAAATTAAAGTAAATAAGAACCCTAAATCGATTCTGAATCAAATAGATTGGATTCTTGCCATACTTACCCTGGTCGTGGTATAATGTCGAAAGCCTAATCCACTGTCTCACTGGCTCCGTGTCCCGGCGCCGGCGTATGTACCCTTAGGCCCTCCGTACCTTGGTTGCCGAACAATGGTGCATACCCTTGCCGTACGTATCCTGATCACGGCCTGACCGCTTCCCGCATGGCCGCTAGCGCTAGGTCACTCCTGGTCCCTCTATCCGACAGGTCGCTCCGCCGCCTGTTCTTCAATCTCTATCGCTAGCAGGGGCGAGGTAGGTGGAGCATCGATCGATGGATTTGACGGTTCATTTCCTGAGCGCAAGCCTCACCGCTAGAGGCCCATTTGACCAAAAAAAAATCTCAATCAGATGTACCGTAGCATATACGTATATGTAGTACTAGTGTAACATATATAATATGGGGCCCCTGGATTTTTGGGGCCCTGGGCGGCGGCACACCCTGCCCACCCCCAGGGCCGGCCCTGACTACAGTTCACGTATAAACAAAGTAATCTCACACTAGCCCTACAAGACCCGAAGTTCGAAAATTGCATGTCCTAGAAGTATATTAATGTTCTTCGCTTCTACCCAATTCCTACAGAACTGATATTTAATTATTATCATCACTAGTTGGTAACATGCTATTGCCGTACCCACATGTGTCCTAAATTTCATTTTCCAAAAGATTGGACCCATAACTCCTCTGATCCCCTCTCATATTCAGTAAGCTGTTCTATGGTACTGTCTGGCGTTTCCAAATTTGTAATATCCAGCTTGTATAGTTTGGCCAAGTTTAGTGTTCTGAACTTCTGAATAATGATAAGTCAGCAGCTTAACCTTTCTATGTTTGCAGGATGAAAAAATGCTGACATGGTTCTCCAAAGAGAGGGAAAAACGTTTGAGCTTGGATTCTGTGTCTAGTGTAGTTCAAGGACAGAAAACGGTGTGCGGTTTTCTTTTATGGAACACATATTATTATAATTATCATTTATCCGTAATATATACATGAGGGCGCCCATATTCTGAAGATGTTTGTTTTCACAGACAAAGCTTTTGCGCCTGCATTGGTCAGAAAAGGAATCTCACTCCTTCTCAGTCTTATATAAGAATGGTGAATGCTCACTGGACTTGGTATTTTCTTACTACGCCTCACACTGTTATGTTCATAATTCTCTTCACTCCGCGTATCGCTGTATTTTCTGAAATCTGTTTATTGACATTCATGCGTACCCAGATCTGCAAAGACAAGGATCAAGCTGAATGCTGGTATGTGGGGCTAACAGCATTAGTATCTGCTATATTCAGTCCTCTTCTTTTGGTGGATTCAACAAGCAGCCGTCAGATACACAGTTGCACAACTAGCCCTCCTAGCTATATTGAACAAAGGAGTATGCTATTTTCAGTGCATGATACAAGAAAGCACAGCCAGGTTCGTTTTGAAACTCATGCAAGCGGTGATATCTATGTTAGAACATGATAACGTTGTTCAAGTATGAGCTTAACATGACTTGTGGATTTTCCTAGATTACGCAAAGTAAATATTCTCGCAATTTGCTAATCAATGGGCATCCTCTACTATGTTCAGGAATTTGCCCAATTAATAACGATAGACATGTTAAGCTGTTAAATTATGGGATTATTATTCTTTCCAAATATAAAGATAATAGTACAGAAAATAGAGAAAACGAAACTAATATAACAACATATTGTGCAGTTGCAAGTCTTTTCATAACTCATACTAAAAAAGGTGGTACATCTGGTGATTGCTCATGAAAAGTGTCATTTCTTTGTCACATAGTATTTTTAATTGTTAATTCAAACTATAACTTGCGAATTTTTCTACTTAATTTGTTTGTGAAGGTACACTCTCTATATGGCAGTCCTAGGTTGGTACAGAACAAAGTGTCGAAGGGCAATCCGGATTGCTCAGAACCATTCATCTCTCCAGGGCAGAGAACATGGTCAGACCTAGATTTTTACTTGGAAAGGATTACTCCTGAAATGATAAACAGAGATGAAAACAGTTTCAGGGATACAACGGTTGCTGATAAAGTTAAGGAGCAAAGATTTACCCAAATGCCAAAACTGAAATCATCTGAAGGATCACATGTGGCATATGGAACAGATTCTAGGAAGGACATCTTTGTCTGGGGAGATGTTCTTGGCAGTGTGTTAGACCATGGAGATGCATCAAAAGCCAATGTCTCACTTCCAAGGTTACTAAACTCAACCCAGATTATTGACGTGCAGAACGTCGCCTGTGGTGAGAAACATGCAGCAATAGTTACTAAGCAAGGGGAGGTCTTTTCCTGGGGTAATGAGAGTGGTGAGAGATTAGTGCAAAAAGCGAGTGTCAGTGTCTTGCATCCCAGAATTATCGAGTCACTTTGTTTTAACCGTGTGAAGGCTATTGCATTTGGGGCAAATCACACCTGTGCCCTTGCAGTTTCAGGAGAACTTTATGAGTGGGATGAAGGGGTTCACAGCTTGGTTTTATGGGATGATCAGTGTCACAGAAGCCAATGGTTCCCACGCAAATTGTATGATCCTTTGGATGGCATATCTGTGCTAAAGATTTCATGTGGTCAATGGCACACAGCTATCATATCCTCCTCTGGTCAACTGTTCACGTATGGTGATGGAACTTTTGGTGTTCTTGGACATGGCGACACAAAGAGTGTTGCTAGGCCTAAAGAAGTTGAGTCTCTGAAGGGGCTAAGAGCCAAGGCTGTCGCATGTGGGCCATGGCACACAGCTGCCATTGTTGAGATATTAGGCACTGTCAAGAGCAATGATCCTAGTGGGAAGCTGTTCACCTGGGGCGATGCAGATAGAGGAAAGCTGGGCCATGCTGACAATAAACTGAAGCTTGTACCGACATGTGTCAAGCCACTCATTGATGTTGATTTTGCTCAGGTATCCTGTACGAAGACACTAACAGTCGCACTTACAATAAGTGGTGTTGTTTTCATCATTGGAAGCAAGCAGCATGTACAATTAGGGAAACACCAATCCGATGACACATCTATTTGTTCAGTTGAAGGGCCTCTTAAGACTGAGTTTGTCCGAGAGATATCATCAGGATCCTCCCATGTCGCAGTTTTGACAACGAATGGAAAGGTATATACCTGGGGCAAAGGCACAGACGGTCAACTTGGTTTAGGCGACTATGTTGACAGGAGCTCCCCAACTCTAGTGGAGTCCTTGGAAGATATGCAGGTGGAGAGTATAGCATGCGGTTCCAATTTTACTGTTGCAGTTTGTTTGCATAGGTCAATCTCAGGCAAGGATCAATCTTTATGCAGCACTTGCCAGCTGTCCTTTAGCTTTACAAGGAAGAAGCATTACTGCTACAACTGTGGTTCCATGTTCTGCAATTCCTGTAGCAGCAACAAGGTTTCAAGGGCAGCTCTTGGACCAGATAGGAACAAAAGGTACCGCGTTTGTGATGCGTGTTTCTCTCAACTGCAGATAATTAAAGAACATGGCACATTAAGTTCACAACAGATGATCGAAAAGGAGGCATTTCCAACAGAAATAAGAGCATATACACCAAAGTTGTCACGTATACTCAAGGAAGCAAATTCTATGATGGAAAAAATGTCAATGACACAGGGTTCCAAGCAGAGGAATCAGGACATGACTACTCAGGATCAAGCGAAAACACAGACATGGGGGCAAGTAGAGTGCCCAAGTCAATTTAGGTGTGCACGAGACAACATTCCATGGTATTCCACATCAAATAATCAGACAGTCAATGTTTCTCTTACACAGAGAATGCCTGAACCAGTGCCATCAAAGGGTACCAGCTCTTTCCCACAGGCAGCTAGCAATGTGAAAGCAGAGCTAGACTTGACGGAAAAGATATTACTAAGAGAAGTGAAACAGCTTCAAGCACAGGTAATTCATATAACACTGTTTGTAATGCTGGGCTTTTGTTGACCTTTTAACTTTTATATCATATATTTCACCAACAACTATCTTATTTTTATACTGAGATGGGAACTAGATCTAATGATTACTGTGCTCTTATCTAAGCAGGTGACCACCCTTGCAGAACAATGCCGGCATAGGAGCCTGAAGGTTCGGTCGTACAAAAGAAAAGTTGAGGAAACATGGATAATTGTCAGGAATGAAGCTGCAAAGAGCAAAGCTGCAAAAGACATTATAAAGGTTTTAACCAATCAGGTATAAAGTCTAACCTATGCCAGTTCCCATCCTACTCAGATATTATGTGATTAGTTATGTAAGAAAGTTATCTGTGGAAAATTGTGCAGAGGAAGGCTTTGTCAAACGAGATTTTAGCTGGTGAGCAATCACACAACTCCGAGACTATACCTAGCCGCATCACCAATGGGCAACCAGTAAAAGCAGAATTACCAGACCCACCCGACAAAAACCCTGTGACCGGCAAATTTAAGCCGAGTGGCATCAGAGAACACTATCAGCAATTGGACAGAGAACCTATACAATCTAAAAACATAGTGTTGGCCCATGACTCAGTCGCACATCGAAATGGCAGAAGAGCGCCCAATAACAGCAATATTTATTCTGGGGAAACAGATACCATTGTTCCTCCTATCGATTCAAACGGCACGATCGAGCAAATCGAGCGTGGGGTGTATGTCACTATTGTCACATCCCCCGGTGGAAACAAGTGCCTCAAGCGCATCCGATTCAGGTGAACTCAGGAAAAGATACTCGTCCCGGTTAACACCCACACATTCCCCAAATAGTTTACCTTTGCAATAACTTGCTCTTTCGATCAATTGTGCAGCCGGAAACACTTTGGAGAGAAGGAAGCACAAAAATGGTGGGAAGCGAATGAGAGCAGGGTGTTTGCAAAGTACAGCAGCATGGAAGAAATGACGGAGTAATCATCAGCGACTAGCAGTGTAAATAGTAAGGGATTCCGATTGGTTACAGAGAGAAAGATGCTACTGTTCGGTAAAGACATAGGTGAGTAGCTGGAATGATGGATCAATGGAATCGAGACATCAATCTTTGTTCTACTAGGTACTAGGAAGCAATTTGCAGAAGTAAATCGTGACATCTGCAATTGCTTTGTAGAAGTAGGAGTCAACCGAGGCAGTGCAGTGCAGATGGTAGGTTTGAGTTGAATCAGGGGCCTCCCCTCGAAGCCTCCAGTGATTCAATCATTCAGAACTCAAACGTAAAAGTTTGTAATGCATATTGACCGGATTCTTAGGCATAGCTTTCGTAATCGGAGCAAATACATACCGGGACGGCTGGTTTTGAAGCACCCCGTCTTTGTTTTTGGACAGGAGCAATTGCGACTCGGCGTGGCGATGGCTCTAGTTGAAGCTGCATGCGCGCTTCTCCCGGGCCGCGGCGAGCCAGCGATCCCAGCCGCCCCCGCCCCCACCCCTCTGACGACATTGGGGCCGCTGCAACAAAAATGTGTCTCCGGTGGTGATTTGGCACGACAGCCTACTTTCCCCCGCGCATCCTTTCCCCTTCCTACGCCTACCGCGCGTGCCTCCACTCCTCCGTCGCGCCGCACTTTCTTCTATGTCGATCCCCTCTACTGCCCCGGACCCCGGATTCGAAGAAAGGTAAGGGCAACCCAACCCTTAATGATGGTTCAAACTGTAGAACACATACACTGAAAATTCACCTGGCAAACTGAATAGCTCATCACACAACTGGCAGGCTGAAGTTGCAAATTATATCAGATTCCAAGTATAATGTTACAGTAGTACTTCAGATTTACAGAGCATTCGACGTTTGTTCGTCTTCTGCCCATCATATGTACTTGTATGTTTCACAGAATGCAGACTAGAGAGTGATGATACAAGCCTAGCTTACACGCAGTCAGACTATGGCAACCCTCTCTCGGATCCAGGTTGATACAGGCAACAACACTGAACTCCGAACCTCCCGAGATTCGGGGGAAAATTGCAGAAACGCTGTAGAAAACAAAATCATGGATGCTACAGATTCCATCTACTATATATATATATATATATATATTCACGAGCAAGAACCAGAATTGCTCAATCTAGTTTAGCTTCGAGCTGCTTCAGAGAAGTGCAACATACCGACGACAGGCAAAAGCAGCAGGACACGAGTAGTCGCTTCTTCCCACTGCAGATCAGCTCTCTGAACCAGAGCAAAACTAGCAAACATCTAAAATGTGGAGAAGTGTGTCGAAGGCTTTTGGGTGTCACAAGCACAGCCTCGTCAACTCACCGTCGGCCTCCTCTCTGGGCGCCTCAGATCGCATCAACTCGCTCTCAGCCGCGCATCTCTTGTATGGCACAAAACCTCTCTGCAGGCTGACAGAAACCGAGCTCTCGCACTTTGTTAGCCGCGGCAGAGGTGTCGTGTCGCTCTCGCTGCTGTTTCCTCTCCCTCGAGAGTCGGTAGCATCCGAGTTCTGAGCTCCTGATCCAGTGCCCGTGTTTGAGCCTGTCCAGGATCCTTCCCTCTGCTTGGCTTTCTGATCCGCAGCCTCTGAACGATGGCTGTGGTGCTGGCCTGAAGCCACGGCCTGCTGGTAGAACATCGCACCAGGCATGGCCCCGTTGTAGCTGAACCATGGCATGGCAGATTGCGTGGTGAAACCATCCGGTTGAGGAACAAAATACACGAACTGCTGCATGCTGGTCGGCCATGGATTCCATGAGCTTCCTTCTGCAGCTCCGGCAGAAGGTAGGTTTCTGCTTCCTTGCCTAGTTGCATCTGCTGCAGCTTCTGTTTCCAAGTCCCCGCCGTTCTGCAGGTTACCCGTGCTAGCTTTCGGCTTCTGATATGAATCCTTCACAGTGACACTCTTACCGAATAGCTTAAGGACAGATGTCTCTGATCCTGCTGCACATGATACTTCTTTGGCATCACTGTTTCCAGTGTACTCTGACATCTGAAATTGACGTTTCAGAAACGTGTTATAATTAGAAGGTATCGGCCATGTCAAGGCAGATCACCTAACTGAACAGATCATATTCGCAATTGGCTATCTCAAATTGCGTGTTCTTCTAAAATGTGTTCGTTTCTTGAAAGTGCTGTCAGCATTAGGTCTCATGTGGCGTGTAGACTGGTCTTTGTGTTTCTGAAATGATTGGTCCTTTGTATTGCAATATGAGGAGCTGAGCCAAACTCAGCTAGAAATTGGGTTGCTTTCATCCTAATTAAATTGACAGCACATACTAGTCTCTTATCCATCTTTTTTGGTGAGAGCATGAATGTAACTGAAATTTTTCTTATACTGCAGTCAATTTTCACCACCCTCAGACCCACACATATATATGAAATTTTCTTATATTCCAGTCAATTTTCACCACCCTCAGTCCCACATATATATGAAATTTTCTTATATTTTCTCTAATTTTAAGGCAACCTGAAGTCTATGATGGTTGACTGAACTTCAAGGAATTTTCAGGCGACTTTGCGGTGGTAATTCTCCTTTTTTTTATTGCTATTGGATTGGATACTGTATGCCTCAGGTTTTGCCATACTGAAATTTACAAGAATACCGTACCTTGGTATTTGGAGATAGGCAGCCGTCCCCTCTGTCCACCGACGAGGCCAGCGACCTGCTGCCGCCTGAGTTGTTTTTTGAGAACCGGCCACCCGAGGCCTCTGCTCCAAGCCGCGACGCGGTGAGCACCGACGTGGGCGACCCCTCCTCCTGAGACTCGCACAGAGACTGCGTCCTCACAGGAGGCCTCTCCAGCTGCGTGAGCCCCGGGACGTGCTTACTACCGGCGGCCGCCGCGCCGTCGTCCGCTTTGCGCGGGTACGGGCGCGCCGGCTTCCTCTTCGGCCGTGGCGGGGGGATCTGGATCGCCGCCGTCGCCACCGCCGCCGCGGCGCCCGAGCCACTGCCGCTGCCCGACGATTCCCTGGTGACCTGCAGGGGAGCAGGAGGCGAATTCGGCGTCAGAGAAGATGTAAAACACCGTAGCGCGATAGTGACAGAGACGCCGGCACGACCTTAGTGAAGAACTTCTGCGCGTGGCTCCGGATTTGGACGGCCGTCTTGGTGCCGATGTGCTCTGCGCTCGCAGAGAGGAAGAGACTGGTTTAGTTCAGGTGAATCCAGACAGTCCAGCGATACTGCTGGCTGTGATGCGTGGACGCGCGCGTGGGCGTACCTTGTATACGGCGCCAAGCGCGTCCGTGTAACTGCAGGGCTTCGAGGAACCGCTTGTGCTCCTCCTCCGTCCACTTCTCCCGCTGCTTGGTGATCGTGTACGGCTTGCGCGCCTGGTCAATTGGGGCAAAGAATTTGTTTCAGGGTCGGCACAAAGAACACACGGGTAAAACGGATCAGATTTTGCAGCGGTTATTTGGTGCGGTGTTGCTGTTGTACCTTTGGCACGTGGTCTTCCCCTGACACTTCCATGTCGTCAGAGTTGAGATGATTCTTTGGATGATCCACGGTGTTCTCGTAGGTTGCCATGGCGTTCTCCTGCAAAGAAGAAGAGGAAGAAGAAGCATCACATAATCTATTTCCGAGAACCTCATCAAGATCGTTTCCCCGAAGGATCTCAAGAAAGAAAGAAAGAAAGAAAGAAAGAAAGAAAGAAAGAAGGAGGAAGGGATACCGAACAAACATGGATGAATTACCTGCAAACAGGCCATCTCCAAGCCAGCTACCCAATCAAGATCACACTCCCCAAGGTCGCCACACCCAGCACCAGTGCCACAGCCTCCCAGACCAGACCCCAAGCTTTTTTCTTCCTAGAGCTCGGCCGGGGAGAAGAAGGAGACGAGAGGACAGGAAGGGGAGGAGAGGGGAGAAGAGTCGAATAAAAGAGAGCGCTGCGTAGGGCCCGGCACGCTGGCGAGTGAGGGGACGAGAGAAAAAGAGCATGGTGGGGCGCGCCACGTAGGACGGGATTTTTCCGGTTTATCTCGGGAGGAAAATATAAATCCTACGGAGAGCCGCTCGTTCTCGTGGCTGTGGCTGCTCCTCCGGTTCCGTCGCCGTCATGTGCCGCGGGTGCTCCATTTGCCTCGCACTCTCGCTCGCACGCGTGTGGAAACATATGCGGATGCTGCTCCTTGCTGCATGCAACGTGTGCGCTCTCACGAGGCCGAGGCGAGCGGCGCGGCATGGACTGGAGAAAATCACAGGGCCGCCTTAACCATAGGGCTTCATGCTTAATCCCGGTCCATCTCCTGCATGCTTCCGGGACGGATTTGGAGAACAAAAATAGTAACTCGTGCTACTACTATCTTACATAGCTAGAAGAGGAAAACCTACGGTGTTAGAGCATCTCCGGGCAGATCCCCATAAAATCCACCCCTATAAAACATATACAGACACCTGAAACCGTTTTTATTGTGCGAAAGTGATCCGGACAGAATAGCTGCAACAAATGGACAATGATAACGTAATGTGTAGGCCCTACATGTGGCCCGCGCCGCTACTAGGGCCTTCCCCCCGGCGCTACTAGGGCATTCCCCGTGTCACCGCCTAGGCCTCCTCGCGCCACCCTTGCCTGGGCCTCCCAGCGTCGCCCCGAGCGCCCTTGTCCTTGTCCCTGTCCCTAACGCCGCCGCTTGTCGTCATCCCCGCACTAGTGCCTCCACCTGCCGTCTGCAACTCAGCCCGACCAACCCGACGTCGTCCGCTGATACATGGAGACATGGTTGGCCAGTGCTGTTGCGTGGCGAGGCTCCAAAGGAGCTGGACGACCGGTGTTGCTGCATGCACGCGGCTCGTCGGTGTCGGTTGGTATCGAGGCAACTCGTCGGAAATAGGCAGAGACTTGAACGGAATCGAAGCTTGGTGGTGGGATTTCGTCGGATTCCGGTGAGTTCAGCATCATTCCAATGAAAGTTGGGCTAAAATTTCCCTCTCGCGAAGGTTTAAGCCGTTTGCAAGGCACTGGTAAAATTTTCTCCGAATCTGGCAATACAAGGTTCTCGAATTTTACGGGATCTGAAATGTACCATTTTTAAAATCAAAACTGTAAAAGTCTGATTTTATTTACAGGTTTAGCTATTTTTACTGCTAGAGATGGTGTTGGATATCGACGACACCTTCACTTCAAAAGAAAATCCTACAAACTAGGAAAATATCTCAGCCACTAGAATTAGAGCACCGCAGGTCCGCGAGCACAGACGAGCCAGCGCATCCGTGACTGTGCGGGTGGATTAAAGAAAGCGCGAGGCGGAACGGGGAGGATAAGAAAAAGCGAGGGACGCGGTGCGATCTTTCCGTGCGCTTTATGACACGTCGGGCGAGAGGGAGGCCCACGAACGCTGCTGGTGCGGCCGCCGCGGCCGCCCGACACGCGGCGTGGCGCTAGAAGCGGCAAGTAGATAAACGTGGCTGTCGCGCCTGCCTGCCGCAAACGGGCGGCTCCTGGCCACAAGCTGCTCTCGCTCTCGGGCTGGCGCTACAAAAAACCTCCCGAAATGTCCTGGCCATATGTTTTCCAGGGGGGGGCTCGCAAGTCGTCCCCTGTCCAGTGGCGTGAATCGTGATCCATCCACACGGGGACAGGGAGCATGTGGGGCCGGCTCGCGAGGGGAGGTGCTAGAAGAAGAAAGAAAATGCGTCGCCGTCGTGCTTCGTGGCCTTTCGATGCGGACCTGGTTGGTTTGGTCCATGTCATCAGATTGTTTTGTGAGGATATATCTATCCTTCTGGATATTTGGGACAGTGTCGCCGTGTGAAGTCCACAACCGATGAACGTACACACCGCACAAGTACACACTGGCTCCGTCAGAAGACAAATGTACTTCTAGATTTATCTGAAGTCAAATTTAATAAATTTTTATTAATTTTATAGAAAAACATAGTAATATTTATGATGATAGCTCTAGATGTGTTTACAATTTTAGTTTTATATAATTTCCCAATTTAATATAATATATGTTGATATATTTATATATAAGGTTGGTCAAATTTAATAAAGTTTGCCTTAGACAAAACATAAAAGTACACTTATTTGTGAAGGGAGAGAGTATACCATGACGAAGAACAATGACTAAATTACAAGAAATCGTAGTGATCAGGGCTGATAGTGAATTTTTTTTTGGAAAAGAGTATATATTGATATTATAGGGATATCAATTACATCCAACCCCTGCAACAACGCATGCCCTAGTGGCCCTACGGATGCACACAGCTTAAAAAAATTATAAAAAAGAAAAATCCCGCTACAGAGAACTAATCCTCAAAATAACGATATTAATACCATCAGAACAACACCAGTAGTCCTCCACTCTAATAACATCGTCTTCAAGAAGAAAACAATGTCCAAACGCCGTCGTTGCCTGATAAAAGATCATAGGTTTTTACCCTGGAAAAAATCCTTGCTCACAAAATAATGCCTTCAACAAGATCATTGCCAGACACAACCAGTGCTGTCCTTTTGGATATTTGGGACAGTTCGCCGTGTGAAGTCCACAACCGACAAACGTACACACCACATAAGTACATACACCATGACTTAAAAACAATGAGTAAATTACAAGAAACTGTAGGCCTGATAGTGATCTACTCTCTCTATATATACATGAATAAGGGCGTGTTTAATATTTGTGCGAGTTTTTTCTCACATATGTAACTTGCAACCATGGAGACTGCATCGGATTAGCCTTTAGACCAAAATCTTCATCTTTCAGTTATTTGGTAGCCCGCATTGACACTACTCTCTCTCTGTCAATAATTACCCTGTATTCTAGGTTTAATCAAAGTCAAATTTTATAAAGTTTGGTAGAATATATAGAAAAAACTATAAACATCTATAGCATCGAATGTATATATTATAAAAATATATCTTATAACGATTCTAATGGTACTAATGTTGTATTATAGATGTACATAAATTTTTCAATATGTTTAGTCAAACTTTACAAAGTTTGACCTTGACTAAACCCATAATGCACAGTATTTCCGGACAGAGGGAGTATTTAGAAATTGGATAGAAATAAGGCCCTCTCGTTTGGTTGGCTGTATTAGGCCTGGGAGAAAGGATCACGCCTGTTTGGTTTCAGCATTCTCGTATGGTCTGCTAACCTCTTCCCTAGATGGTGAGCTCACCAGACATCACAAAACCTGTTCCCTAGATGGTGAGCTTACCAGACATCACAAGTAAGGCTAAACCACAACAAGCACACACCAATATGCACAGGACGATCAGAGAAACATAGCACGTACTGGATATCCGGTGGAAAAAACAACCTGCGTCTTCCGCTCCCCTAGGGAAACAAACGCTCCCCAACTTCGGCCGCCCCCACCCCCTCCACCCCCTCCTCCTTCGTTGCCACCGGCCAGGGTCGCAGAGCGAAGCCCTGGCGGTGGCGGATTGACCTTCCCCGCACCAAGGAGATGGATTTGGGGCTTTCTTCTTCATGGCGATGGTGCTCTCCGGGAGACTCAGGTTCGGCGCATCCGGGTGGATTTGGCGGTGGTGCTGCCCACGGGTGGCGGGCTCCATGGCTGGGAGCGCCGGCGGCTGCTGTTCCTGGCCAGATCTGGCTGCCTCGGCACTAGATGGGCTCAAGCGGGCTCAGATGGGCCTAGGCGGGCTAGGTGCTGCCTCCATGGGGCTCTCTAAAGGTGGCAGCGGTGACTAGCTGGGGTTGGGGATGTGGAGCCGTGGCCTGCCCATTGCAGCAGCAGCTAGGGCTGGTCGGGCCCGCCTAGGCCTCGAGTGCCCCGGTTGCTCTGTCCGGTCGATGACCGCTTCTCGGAGTTGGAGGTGGGTTCCTCCTACGGGCTGCGGGGCTTTTGTCACTTATTCCAGCGATGTCATGTGCCTCCGTTGTTCAGGGCACGTGTCGATGTCCATGAAGTGACGGTGATGGTGATTTCAAGGTCGTGGTGGCGCATGCTCGTTGGTGGCGAAGTTGGGTGGTGGTGTTCCGTTGCGCCATGGTTTGTGGGGCTGGCAGAGGTTAGGAGAAATCCTTGTCGGTTTTTTCGACCCTGACACGGTGTCGCCTCCGGGTGGCACCAATCCTTGCTGGAGGGCGTCGAGGTAAACCTTTGTCTCCACCTTACTTGGATTATCGGGGGAAACCCTAGGACCATGGTCCGGGCAGCAATACTGTGTCGACGGTGCTTCTCTCGAGAAGTGGCTGCTAAGTACTCGACGCTTCACTTTTCTTGGAGCATGGTGGGACAAAGTCGGAGGGCACAGCGATTGCGAATCTCCATCACCTAGGTGTTTCTTCTTTGTTTTCATTCCTTTTCTTTTTAGACATGTATGTGTTGTTGCCACAGTGTGTTCTTCGGTTCGAACTCTTGTATCAGTGTGTTTTCTATATTAATATAGCGGGGCGAAAGCCTATTTTGAGGAATATGCACAGGACATAAACATTATAGCAAGGCAACCGCACGTCATACAAATATAGTTCACAGCAAATGAAGAAAGACAAAGTTCACAGGTCGATCATGGCAAGGGTTGGATCATGCTCCGGGAACTTCTTCATCACTTTAGTCATGGTGTAGTCGAAGATGGTAACCTTGAATAGGTCACCCTTCAGCATCTTGAAGGTCATGAAGTACCCGATCTTGATTTGGTGGTCAATGGTGAAGCCAGCCCACCCTGGTCAAGGCAAATCCTGCCGCTGACATCCCGGAGCTTCACCATACAGATGCATCTGGTATTCGTCTTGAGCACGATCGTCCTTGGCACAGTGCAGACGAAAGGCCTGAAGCCATCAGGGATTGGCAGTAGGTCTAACCCAAGTGCCAATATCACCTTGGCAAAATGGATTGGACCTACCTCGTCGTGGAAGTTCCCAATCTTCAGCGGCCTGTCCCTTGGCCTCTTGGCGTCGCTGCCCTCCCCACCATCGTTGGCCCTCTTGGAGGCACTACCCTCACCAGCATCCCTAGATCATGCCCCTCCATTGGTGGGGAGAGCACCTCCGATCAGCATCTTTGAGCACTACAAAAAGAATCAACACATGTAAGCACATTCATTTTGGTGATCAGACATGAACAATCAACATGGCCTTATGACCCACAAGTATAGGGGGTGTATCGTAGTACTTTCGATAAATAGGAGTGTTGATCCCAACAAGGAGCAGATGGTGTTGACTAGTGGTTTGGAGCAGAAATTCTCTGTAAATACTTAGCAACAGATTTTTAGGGTTTTTTTTTGATAAAGCAAAGAAATAAAGTGCAAGTAAATAAAGACAACAATAATTGCAGCAAGTGGCCCAATCCTTTCTTATAGGGATGCAGAAGTGGGACAATTGGGACAAGTGGGATACCACTTTTAGACTACTAGACTAACTCAAAACTTAGTGGGGCAAGTGGGATAAGCTAGATTTGACATATCCCGCTTATCCCACCTAAATTAGAGTTAGTCTAGTTGTCTAAAAGTGGCATCCCACTTGTCCCAATTGTCCCACTTCTGCATCCCTACTTTATTAGAAAAGGACAAGCCAGTTGTATTACTTATGAGGACCAAACGTTCTCGAGGGCACATGGGAATACTGTCAAGTGATTTCGTTTCATATAGTTGATTAATCTTATTTGGTTGGATAAGTGTTGTGTGGGTGAACCTGTGCTAATATAATGACCTTACTAGGACTAATACATACTTGTGATTATATCCCTTGCAAGCATCCGCAACTATAAGAAAGTAATTAAGATAAAAACCTAACCACAACCTTAAACTCTGAGATCCTACACTCCCTTGTGCAAAGGTTTCCTAACGGGGGTTCAGGTTTCTGTCACTCCGGCAACCCCACAATTAGTAGCCAAATACACAATGCTTTCCCCTAGGCCCATAAATGGTGAAGTATCATGTAGTCGACATTCACATGACACCACTAGAAGAATAGCACCACAACTTAAATATCAAACCATTGAATAATACATCAACACAATTCCACTACTAACAACATGACTTCTCCCATGTCCTCAAGAACTAAACGATCTAATCACGAGACATCATATGGATCAAGATTAGAGATTATATGATGATGAATAACAATCTGAACATAAACAATAATTCAATGATTCCACTCACAAGCATCAACTACAAAAGTAATAAACACCGGGAAAGTTTACCCTAAGAACTATGCAAGATTCAACACAATTGTTACATCGGGATGGAGTGGTGATGATGGTGATGGTGGAGATGGTGGTGAGGATGATGATGATCCCGATGAAGTCTAGCTTGATGCTGGTGTTGATGGCGATGATTTCCCCTCTCTGGGAAGGAATTTCCCCGGCAGAAATCTGTCTGCCGGAGAGCTCTTTATCTCCCTGTAGTTTCCGTCCTGCAAAGCTGGCAAAATCTTTCTGTGGTCGCTCCCTCGTGTATTAGGGTTTTGAGGAGAAGATATAGGCGAAAGGATGGAGCAGGAGGTGGGCCAGGGTGGCCACACCCCCTAGTGTCGCGGCCTAGGGTGGCTCGTGCATGGGGGGTGTGGGCCCCTGTGGCCCATCTCAGCCTCCCCTTCTGGCATCCTTCGTCTTCTGGAAAAATATGATTTTCCATGTATTTTCTGGTATTTTATGATCTTCGTGAAAATTGCATCCAAACACCTCTTTTTCCATCAGAATCCTGACTCCGGCAGTTCATCCTGCAAGCATCATCCAACATGCAAAAAGAGATGAAATAACATAAGTATCACCTCATAATATAAATTATATCAATGAATAGCAGTAAATTATAATATAGAATAGTGATGCAAAATGGACGTATCAACTCCCCCCAAGCTTAGACTATGCTTGTCCCCAAGCGAAAACTGAGCTCAGTAAACATGCCCACAGGTTTATGGAGTGAAGTGTCGATAAAAAGAATATGGACAAGAAGCATCACACTTACCAATACACAACTCATAATAGAAAGCAACTCACCATTATATAACTTAACTTGCAACGAGTATGGGAGTCACAATAAAGATACATAACGACAAATCATAATTGGTAATGGCAAACTTTGTTCTTGGTCAGAGAACAGTTGAAAAATCATACTTTTTCAAGCAAAGCTTTTGTAAAGAAGTTTATAACAGGAGTCCTTTTTCTCAAACATAAAAGGTTTTTCTGGCTTTCAAAGTAATACTCATTCAGATAAGAGTTTTGTGCAAAACAAGGAAGATAAGAAACATGATTGAATAAATCATCATATGAATGATTGAAACACAACAACTCAAATGCTTGCTGGATATAGAAAGGAATAGGTTTTATTGACTCAACTAAGAAGTAAAGGAAAGGCCCTTCGCAAAGGGAACCAGGGATTTAAAGTTTCATAAAGACCTTTCAAAAGATTATGGTACTTACTAGCTTTAAGCTCTCATTGCCCCTATCATAAGCATCTTGAGGTGATTAAGGTGAAAGTGAACAAAGATGGAGTATATGCTTGATGAAATATAAGTTGGCAAACTCATGTCCCTTGAGTACGAGGGTCGTTCCTCATGCTACTCAACTTTAGTTACCGGTAAGTTATTGTCATTGTAAGTATATGTGTATCATAGAGAACCGCCAACGGGTACCCCTTGCCCCATGATACAGGAGCTATCACATATCAAAATGACAAGGAAAGCAGACAATGAGCATCTCATCGATCTTTTTATTTTCTATTTGCATAGGTTTTTATTGAGGATGCTTTACATATTGCTCACTATGGTTATGCTTCAAGTTTCCACCATGATTAGGCATGGCTTAGGCTAGCGGCCTAGGCGTTTATCTAACACATATACATAACTCCATGGACTTACAATCTCCCCTTTTATTTCACACCGCCAACATCCGCAAACAAAAGATCATGATATCAACGGGGTAGATATTTACATGTGTTGAAAGTGTTCCCCGTGACAGCACGGTTCTGCTAATTCCTAACTTATAAGTGCAAGCATATACAACATAGATGACACAATGGTTCAAGTTTATTAGGATCAAGAAAATAAGGTGTGCCATCAAGTTCGTGAGAGCTTTACTAACCAGTTTTCACATAACAAAATAATAATAATTTGAAAGGTAGATGAAACTCGAGAATTTACTTGGAATAGCAACAATGCTAATAGGTAGATATGGTGGACACAAATGGCATAGGTTTAAGTTTAAAGGATTGGATGCATGAGAAGTATTCCCTCTCAGTACAGGTTTTTGGCTAGCAAGGCTGGGTAGCAAGCAAAAGAGTTGAAGGAAACAAGCAAACATACAAGTGATAAAGTCAAACATGCAATCTTCCTTGAAAACACAAAAGATCTTAAATAAAGAATACTAAGCTTATGAGCCAATCAAGAAAGAAGGAAAATGATACAAAATACCTGTAAGTGCTTTTCTCTTTTCCTTTCAAACCTCAAAAAGTGTTGCTACTGACCAGAGCTCGGTTTGCCAAAACCAATTTAGATTTACTTGATGCTCCCAAAGTGATACCAATACTAATCAACAAGATCAATCATATAATAGAGATTGCAAACTAAAATAAGATGTGCAAAAAGTAAAGATGAAACTTCTCATTAATATTCCATAAAGGCACTCACACCAAGGGATACATAGATAACCAACTAAAGGAGAGATACTTCCACAATGCAAACCATCATATATGATAACTTCTCTAATCAAGATATGCCTCTACTAAAAAGGTAAAAAGATGAAAGATAATGATGTGATACCGCGACACTCCCCCAAGCTTGGAACAAACCAAGGGGATGCCAAAACCTGATGACAAATTACTCCTTTGGTGGTGGTGGTGTTCCCTTGATGAGCTTTTCAATCAGCTTCCTCAAATACTCACTCTCAAAGTTTAGAGTTCGAATCAACTCTGAATTATGCTCAATGCAGTTCATGATCATGTCAAACCCAGAATACCAGTCCTTTTTATTCTTTCCCCACTCTTCCTCCTTAGAGTGTTCCTTCCCTGCATGGTTAGAACGAGGCATATCCCAACTAGAGGGCAACTTCCCTTTGGGCAACTTTTGGAATTGCTGCTCATGTATAAGAGTATGGAAGGGGTTCTTGGCACGTGGAGGAAGTGACCATGGAGCGAGGCAATGACGCGGAGGTTTCCCTCCTGTAGACATCCGTGCTATCCTCCTGAGCTTGATAGGGTTTGCCACCACTCCAATGCTCGCAACAGTAGCGCGGGTGTCCAGATGCTTGTCTTCCTTCACTTCTTCTTCATCCTCAACCAAGATCTCCTCCTTCTTGGGGTCTTGAAGATCATCTTCCACAGGCTTCTTGCCTTTGTCGTTGGTGGAGACCATGATGCCTCTAAACTTGAGAATATTTCTTGACAGAAACAGATCAAAACTAAATTTTGACGAGAAAACGATATACGAACCTCGGGGGATCCGGGGGTTATATATTATGAAGTTTTACGACATAAGGAAGGTACTGTGCGAAAATAGGATGGAGGTGGACTCCGGGGCGATCACACCCCGTGGTGGCGCGGCCAGGCAGGGCCCGCGCCATAGGGATGTGTGGCCCACCCGGGCTCCGTTTCCTCCCCTGGTTCGACTCATTACCTTCCGTATGTAATAAAAACTGTAAAATTTAAAAATAAAAGTTTTTCGCGAACCTTCTGTTTTCAGCACTTTTACCTATTCGGAAACGGACTTTGCAGATTCCTTCTCTCCAACACTTGAAAGTTCCTTTCATACAAAGCCTCACACAATCTTTATTAGCAACATTAGTGTATGCAAAAACAAAGAACCTTTGGGTTCAAATTTCAACTGAAATCCATCAAAACAAAAGCAACTGTAGAAAATCCTTTCAAAATCCCAAAAATAATCTAGAAGTAAATCGTTTTAAGAGGCAAATGCAAATGATGGAAGAAATCTGTCAAAATAGACCAATAGGTAAAGATTGATTTTTTAGAAAATCTTTTGTTGCTCAAATAAAAAAGTGAAAAACTAATAAAAGTTGGATAACAACTTGGGGCACAAGCATAGAAAATTACAACTCCATCTGACGTACTAAGATTTTTCACGAATTTTTACAATGCAGCACATAAATCTGTCCCAGGACAGCAACTTCTCACAACTCACCAACTTCTCAAAAGAGGTTGATCTTGACACAAAAACCGAACAAAAAGGATAAGGAGCGGTTATTACAGGGGTAATAACTTCCAAGACTCAAAGTAACAAAAACCCGAAGCAAACTAAAATGGGTTGTCTCCCAAAAGCTCTTTCTTTATAGCCATTAAGATGGGCATAATAATTTCAAAGATGCTCACATAGGAGATATGGATTTGAAATAAAAGAGAGCACCAAGAAGCAAATATCCAACACATTTGAGTCTAACCCACTTTCTATGCAAGGGAGTTTCGTAAGAAAACAAATTATTGAAACAAAAGGCCACTAGCATAGGAAGAACTTCCACATCTCTTAGAATACCAATAGGGCAAATAGTTTCCTTATTAGCAAGGTGAATAACCACATCAATGTCCTCAAGTTCATAAGGACCAATTTCATGCATAATTTCTTTGTAAAGCTCATAAGGAATAGCACTAGAACTAGCACCAATGTCACATAAACCATAATAGCAATGATCACCAATTCTAACAGAAAGCACAAGGACACTAGCTTTCCTAGCTTTACTACGATGACAAATAATATTAGAAGCATCTTCACAAAAGATAATGTGCCCGTCTTCTACATTTTTAGTGACAAGATCTTTCACAATGGCTACTACAGGTTCAATATTTATTTGTTTATCAGGTTCAACAGCTTTCTTTGTACTTTTGCTAACCACATTAGCTATAATAGAATGTTCCTTTACCTTGGCAAGGTAAGGTATTTTATCAATATAAGGTTCAGGCAAAATAGGATCAACAGTACAAACTTCAGTGTTTCTAGCAGGAACATGATTAACAACATCTTTATAGGGTGCATGGTACTTGTCCCACTTCTTTTTAGGAATTTCAATATAAGAGGCAAAGGCTTTAAAATAATTGGCAATACTTTGAGAATCAAGACCATACTCAGTACTAATATCATGAAATTCACCAGTTCCCATAAAAGATTTAATGCATTCATAATCATAATTTATACCTGACTTTCTTCCTTTGTCATTCTCCCAGGCTTCAGTATTCTCTTGAATGCGGTCTAGAAGATCCCATTTAGCTTCTTCCTTCATACGTGTGAATGATCCAGCACAAGAAGAATCTAATAAATCTTTATCATGAAGAGAAAGCCTTGCATAAAAGTTATTGATAATAATATTATTAGGGAGTTCATGAATAGGACATTTAAGCATTAATAACTTCAATTTTCCCCGATCTTGGGTTGTACTCTCTCCATCAAGAGGCCAAATGTTATACTATTTTATTCCTATCCTTATGAATCTCACTGGGAGGATAGAATTTAGAATAAAAGAGAGGTACTATTTCCTCCCATTCCATAGATTATCCATTTTTCAGTAGCTTGTACCATTCTTCAGATCTTCCTTTCAATGATATAGAGAGTAGATTCTTCTTAACTTGTTCCATTATGATACCTACACACTTAAACAACCCGCATAATTCTTGGATAAAAAGCAAGTGATCACCAGGGTGGACAGTTCCATCTACAAAATAATAGTTATCCATAACACGATCAACAATTCTTATAGGTATCTTAAAAGGATCTATCTCAACAAACGGTGGTTCATCTACTAACCTAGCAGTGTTAATAGATTTACCAAATAGGAAACCAAGTGGGTTATCCATATGGGAAACAAAGTAACAAACAGAAATAAAAACAATACTCATAGTAGAAGTTCACTTTCCCAGTTCCACTCTTCAATAGCGCTTCACTCCCCGGCAACGGCGCCAGAAAATAGTCTTGATGACCCACAAGTATAGGGGGTGTATCTTAGTAATTTTGATAAATAGGAGTGTCGATCCCAACGAGAAGCAGAAGGTGTTGACTAGTGGTTTGGAGCAGGAATTCTCTATAAATACTTAGCATACAGATTTTTATGGATTTTTGACAAAGCAAATAAATAAAGGGCAAGTAAATAAAGACATCAAATAATTGCAGCAAGTGGCCCAATCCTTTCTTAGCAAAGACTAGCCGGTTGTATTACTTATGAGGACCAAACGTTCTCGAGGACACATGGGAATACTGTCAAGTGCTTTTGTTTCATATAGTTGATTAATCTTCTTTGGTTGGATAAGTGTTGTGTGGGTGAACCTGTGCTAATGTACCGACCTTACTAGGACTAATACATACTTGTGATTATACCCCTTGCAAGCATCCGCAACTAAAATAAATTAATTAAGATAAAAACCTAACCACAACCTTAAACTCTGAGATCCTACACTCCCTTGTGCAAAGGTTTCCTAACAGGGGTTCAGGTTTCTGTCACTCCGACAACCCCACAATTAGTAGCCAAATACACAATGCGTTCCCCTAGGCCCATAAATGGTGAAGTATCATGTAGTCAACATTCACATGACACCACTAGAAGAATAGCACCACAACTTAAATACCAAACCATTGAATAATACCTCAACACAATTCCACTACTAACAACATGACTTCTCCCATGTCCTCAAGTACTAAACGAACTACTCACGAGAAATCATATGGATCAAGATCAAAGATGATATGATGATGAATAACAATCTGAACATAGACAATAATTCAATGGTTCCACTCACAAGCATCAACTACAAAAGTAATTAACACTGGGAAAGTTTCCCCTAAGAACTATGCAAGATTCAACACAATTGTTACAGCAGGATGGAGGGGTGATGATGGTGCTGGTGGAGATGGTGGTGAGGATGATGATGATCCCGATGAAGTATAGCTTGATGAAGGTGTTGATGGCGATGATTTCCCCTCTCCGGGAAGGAATTTCCTTGACAGAAATTTGTCTGCCGGAGAGCTCTTTCTCTCCCTTTAGTTTCCACCCCGCAGAGGCGATGGAATCTTTCTGTGGTCGCTCCCCCGTGTATTAGGGTTTCAAGGAGAAGATATAGGCGAAAGGGTGGAGCAGGAGGTGGGCCAGGGTGGCCACACCCCCTAGTGGCGTGGCCCAGGGTGGCCCGCACATGGGGGTGGGTGGGCCCCCTGTGGCCCATCTCAGCCTTCCCTTATGGCATTCTTCGTCTTCTGGAAAAATATGATTTTCCATGTATTTTCTGGTATTTTCTGATCTTTGCGAAAATTGCATCCAAACACCGCTTTTTACATCAGAATCCTGACTTCGGCAGTTCATCCTCCAAGAATCATCCAACATGCAAAAATAGATGAAATAACATAAGTATCACCTCTTAATAAGGAATATATCAATGAATAGCAGTAAATTATGATATAGAATAGTTGATGACCCACAAGTATAGGGGATCGCAACAGTCTTCGAGGGTAGTATTACCCAATTTATTGATTCAACACAAGGGGAGACAAAGAATACTTATAAGCCTTAACAACTAAGTTGTCAATTCAGCTGCACCTAGAAATAGTCTTGCTCACAACAGTTTATCAGTAGCAACAGTTTGGTAGTAGCAATAGCAAAGCAACTGCAGCAGTAAAACGAAGGCAATAGTAACAATAGTAGCAAACAGTAGGATATGAGTGCGGTAGGCATATGGATGGATGGATGGGCGTTGCATGGACAAGTCTAAACATGTAACTTCAAGATCTAGGGCAATTGCAGATAAATAAGATAAAGCATCCAAGTACTAAACAATCATAGGCATGTGCTCCATATATAGTCATATGTGCTCGGAATGAGAACTTACACAACATCTTTTGTCCAGCCAGCCCATTGCAGCGGGGCCTCAAGGGAATCTACTGTTAATTAAGGTGCTCCTTTTAATAGAGCACCAGAGCAAAGCATTAACACTCCGTGAACACATGTGATCCTCACATCACAGCCATCCCCTCCGGTTCTCCCAATTTTAATCACTTCAGGGCCTTTGGATCCGGACTATGATATGTGTACACAACTTGCAGATAAAATCACAAACAATATTATCATCATGAATTAATAATAAGTTCAGATTTGAGATCATGGCACTCGGGCCCTAGTGATAAGCATTAAGCATAAAAAGTTGCAACAAAGTCAAATAGCACTAACAAAGATGCCCTAACAATCTTATTCGATTACATGATAGAACTCATCAAATACCTACCATCCCCATAGCCTACATCGGGGGATTACTCACTCATGGATGGGGAAACATGGATGGTTGATGGAGAGGCGTTGGTGATGATGATGGTGATGATCCTCTCCAAATTCCCCGTCCCGGCAGGGTGCCAGAACGGAGTTTCTGGTTCCGAATCGCGGTTTCTGGTGGTGGCGGCGCAACGAAAATCTTTATAGAAAAACATCGACCCCCCCTGAGTTTTTAGGTTAGAAGGCAACTTATAGGCGAAGAGGGAGGCCGAGGGGGTGCCTGAGGTGGCCACACACCCTCCAGGCGGGACCAGGCCCAGCCCGCGCGGCAGGGGTGTGTGGGCCCCTCAGAGCCCCACTCTGTCTCGCATTCTGGCTCCATGAGTCTTCTGGAGAAATAGGATTTTTGGCATATTTTCTGAGATTTTTCCTGATAGTTGATTCTCTGCACAAAAACTAGACACCAAGGTAATTCTGCTGAAAATAGCGTCAGTCCGTGTTAGGTGGATCCAAATCACACAAGTTTAGAGGAGAAACAATAGCAAAAGTGTTCGGGAAAGTAGATACGTTTTGGACATATCAACTCCCCCCAAGCTTAGCTTATTGCTTGTCCTCAAGATATTCAGTTGAAAACTGAGTGCGATAAAAGAACTTTAATGAACACATTTGCTTCGTATGATATAAATATTCTCAGCACAGGATTATATACTTATACAATTCATAATAAGAAGTATGCAACTAAGTCTACTTAATAGTCATTGCAAGCTATGAAGAGATTACAACTCAATAATAATAAGTAGCATGAAACATAAACATAAGCAACATTGCAATGCTCATAAGAAGGTATGATAGAGTGGTATCTCGCTTGCCTTTGTTTGTAAGGCACCTCTAAAGTTCAAGTGAAGGCTAGAAGTAAAGATATCAAAGATACAAGCATCAAAGTCATGACATAATTAACCAAGTTTTGGGACGAGCACATTACACTAAGAATGACAACTATGCTCTCAAGAAGGTGCTCATAGAATAAGTGGTGACTCAACAAGGAAGTGAAAAGGTTTTGAAAGTTTTGAAAGGCTTCCAATGCTGAAAGTATGGAACTCATTAGCTTTAAGCTCTCATTGCCCCTATCATAGGCATCTTTAGATGGTTAAGTTTAAAGTGAGGTCCAATATGAGTTATATGCTTGATAGACCATAAACTAGAAATCTCATGTCCCTTGAATATGAGGGCCGCTCCTCATGCTACTCAACTTTAGTTATCGGCAAGTTCTTGTCATAGTAAATACATGCGTATCATAGAGAACCGCCAATGGGGTACCCCTTGCACATGATACATGAGCTATCCCATAATCAAAATGACAAGGCAAGCAGACAATGAGCATCTCAGCGATCTTTTTATTTGCTATTTGCATAGGTTTTTATTGAGGATGCTTCACAGATTGCTCATTATGGTTATGTTGTAAGTTTCCACCATGATTAGGCAATGCTTAGGCTAGCGTCCCAGGAGTTTCTCTAACACATATATATAACTCCATGAACTTACAAGCTCCCCTTTTATTTCACAACGATGACATCCGTAAACAAAAGAGCATGATATCAACTGGGTATAAAGTACATGTGCAATGTTGAAAGCGTTCCCTGTGACAACACGGTTCCGCTAACTCCCAGCCTATAATTTGCAAGCATATAACTTTCATGGACAATCACAATGCTTCAGGTTTATTAAGTGCAAGAAATAAAGTGTGCCATCAAGTTCGTGAGAGATTTACTAACTAACTTTCTCATAACAAGCAATTTATTTGGAAGAAAACAAGGCATAATAAATATGCATGGAATAGCAAATGATGCTAGTAGGTAGGTATGGTGGACACTTTTGGCGATGTTGGTTTTGGTGAGTTGGAAACACGAGTAGAGCTCATACTCAGTGCAAGTGAAGGCTAGCAATAGAAAGAGAGCGACAAACGAGAGAGCAATAACTGTCATAACCATGCTTGCAACAAAATAGGACTAATTATGGCATGAAAGTGATACAAGAACTCTGAGGCAAAATAACTCATCGAGGCTTACTGACTATTGTTCAGTCATATGCATGCGTGAGCATGTGCCAAGTCGATTCAAATGAAACATTTAGAGGAGGATACCACAATATCATACCAAGTTATAAATAAAACAATGCAAGCAAACATTCATATGACATGCTACAAACTATTAGCAAGCTGGAGCTAATCATAAGAAATCAAGAACTACTAAGCATCCATAAATAACATACACCTTACATGAACAGACTAAGGATGCCCACAATGATGAGTATATGTACAAAAATGAAAACAAATAGAGTTCGTTACCAGCCTCTTACCACACCTCAAGTTGTCTTAATCTTCATTATTGCTCTTCACTTGTGTGGCTTGAATAATAAGATGAAACCAAACTCCACTGAGGATTGTTGAACCCTGTAAAGAACTTCACAAAACCAAAGAAGTACAACAAATATTTTTGGTGTTTTCAATTTTTTAATGTTAGACCCCTCCTTTATAAAGGAAAGGATCCCTGTGATTGCAATGCTAGTCCCTAGATCAATGCTAGCATCCACAGTTTAAGATGAAGTACACAGATACAAAGGTCGTTTATTACATTCATTCCAGAGATAAAACATAGTCTTTTACAACTCAGGGCCAAAGGCCTAGTACAAGAGTTTATGGAATAAGTAAATAAACATAAGTCTTCATCTTCATGTGCCACAGGCAAGCATGTTGAGTGTAGACTCATGACTCCTATTCATCATCGGAGTAACCTGCAACATCACAAGTTACAGCCACAGAGGGTCAATACTTTGGAATAGTATTGGCAAGTGATACCTTAGTATTTTAAGTGGACTATATTACTACATGCATTTTGGCTAAGTGTAGCTTGGCTTGCTTTGCTTGAAAATAGGTTTTACCTATTAGTTGAAATCACTAAGTTTTTCTTTGTCAAAACATTCCCAAGGAAACACCAATAGACATTGGGTCCTTTACCCTTGTTCACCCATAAATTTTTACTTAGAAGTTGGAGTGATGAGATTCTTGTAGCTTCCATGTCTTGATGCTCAAAAGTGTCCATTGCCTTGGACTAGGCTAAGTACTTAGGTTTTCCATCTGCAGAGGTTGTGCACTTTCCCCACCAGACTTGGTTTCCCAAGACAGAACCTTTCGGAAGCCTTTCCTTAGTCAAATGGACGCGTTCCAACCTATCATCCCAACTACCACCAACTGTCCAAATGACTAAGTTCTAGCAACCTATATGATCAAGGCAGAGCCCATATTGCCAAGTGGTTGCACTGTAAGCTTTCTCAACACTTGGCCTCCAAATCCCTTTGTGCCTGGGTGGCATACCACAAGTGAGATACACAACCCAAGTCCATGGCCTTGTGTAACCACTCAACATAACCCAATCTTTCCATTCCACCCAGGAGATTCATTTGACTTAGTTGTTTTATTAGAAAAGCATAAGTCTCATGACTTAGAAATATTTTCATCATAGTGTGTATAGATTTCCACCAACCCTTGTTTGCTAAATAGCTAGGCTAAGCATGGTAAGATAACCTAACTTAGGAAAATTCCTTAGAAATTCTACATTTCTACACTACTTAGGATTTCCCAACTTAGCATTAGGCAAAATAGCATGCAATACTTAGCAAAATATCTAATGCTAGTACAAAACATAGGATAGAAATATTCATGAAAATATCACTTGCCTTGGTAGTGGGGAGAGTAGCACTCTTCACAATCACAATCACTAGAAAAATCTACAAGAAAAATTATAGCATTCAATTTCACACAATTTATTCAATCAAAAATAATATGAATGCATGCATGCAAGAATTTTACTAAGTGGTGATTTTGGAAATTTTACCAAGCATGTGTATGATACTGAAACATAACAGGACACAAAATTTGCCATAACAAACTTATTTAACATTAAAACTAATTATCAAAACAAATATATACTCAAAATAGCTTTAAATATGATTCCACAAATAAAGTCATTTTAATGGTTACTATTTGTTAAACAAATTGGACATTCAGAAAGGTCTTGTTTCACTGAATCCAACGGTATAAAATTTGTAAAAATCTAACGTGGCATTCAAAAGTTATAGTAGTTCAAAGTTTGGATCAAAATCTGGTTTTAAATTCTGTTTTTGAATTAACCCTGCCACGCGTCGCAACCTTACTGGTGCGTACCGCTTCGCGCGGATCGGCAGTCGCAGGCCGTAGGATCTAACTTAGATCTAACGATCCAGACGCACGCGTACCTCTTTGACCTAGATCTATCCTAGCCCTACGATGCAGATCCAACGGACCAAACCATCAAGCCATGAACGGGCGGCGCTGGCGGCGTTGACTACGGCGGCGCGTCTGACTACGGCGGCGCCGGCGTTCTACATCGTCCGCGAGAGGGAGGGGGGTCTTACCAGGTTCGCCGGAGGCTGCTGAAGCTCGTCGTGGTACTGGCTTGCGGAGGGGCGCTCGGAGATGGGCTCTAGATCTCGTCGGAGTTGTGTCTGGCGTCGGGTGGGTGTTGTCGGAGTTGTTGCCGAGGTTCTGCGCCGCCCTAACACGAACCAATGGGTTTAGGAGATGCGCAGGACAATTGCGAACACGCTCGGGTGAATAAGAAAGCAAGGGGCGCTCGGGACTTACTGAGATTGCTCGCCGGAGTTGGGGTGGTCGTCGGGTGCTTACGGCGTCAAGCGAACACGGCGACCTGGGGCAGTACAGGATGCTCTGTTGTGGTTAGAAGGTGCGCAAGCGGATTACTAAGTGTCTCGAACAATCCAGAGGGGAAGGGGCGCACGGGGCTCACCTGAATCGGTCGCCGGAGTTGGCTCTGTCTGCGGCGGTCTCGAGCGAGTCGTGGGCAGCCTGGTGGCGTGAGTGTGAGATTGACTGGGGGAAAATGATCATGGGGATGTGGGGATCTTATAGCCGGTGCCTCGACAGGAAACTCCTGTGTTTAATTGCCCAATTAAGCCGCGCCATTACCGGCAGTGACTGCAGCTGCGACGTGGTCGCGGGCGTGGTTTGAGGAAGACGATGACAGCGTGGACAGGGCCCGCTCGTCAGCGATGTGTGCAAAATGGGGGTGGGGTCTGTTTGTCAGCGACTGGCTGTGTGCGTTCGCGCGTGTGAAA
Source organism: Avena sativa (assembly GCA_916181665.1). Taxonomy (NCBI): domain Eukaryota; kingdom Viridiplantae; phylum Streptophyta; class Magnoliopsida; order Poales; family Poaceae; genus Avena; species Avena sativa. The sequence continues at coordinate 251,637,797 of OV702284.1, read as the reverse complement.
AGAAAAGGAACTCCCCGGGTGGCTAGTTGGGCTCGATCCTCTGTTGGGCCAGAAACCTGGCGCTCGGCCCTTTTCCTTTGTCTAGTCCTTTTTCTTTTCTAATTCGATTTTCTGGTTATGTTTTCAAATGGTTTCAAATACAATTTGAATTCAAATTCTCCTGGGGTATTGTAGGGGTGAATTGGTCTTAGAAATAGGCCAAAACTTGTGGGGTTTCCTTGCAAAGGCTTGGTCAGACTTGGATTTCAAACAAACAGAGACTATGCACCATTTTGCAAATGTTTGAAATAGAGGTTTTGGGAATTATTTCTAATTTGAACATTTTGGTTAAACTTTTACACTCAATCTTTCCAATAGTGGGGCAAGCAAACAAGTTCCTTAACATTTAAATTTCAAAAGTGATGGTCTAATGAGTGAAATTTTTCCCACATGAAATCATAGCACAAGCTTCTGTTTTTGAGAAGAACCCTAAATTATGATGAATGCTTAGATGATATGAATGAGTTTTGGAATATGAATTTAGGGATGTTACAAATCTAACCCCCTTAAGATGAATCTCGCCCTCGAGATTCAGATTGGCTAGCAAATAGGTGAGGGTGGTCTTTCCGAAGATCATCTTCTCTTTCCCATGTTGCTTCCTCTTCGGAATGATGGTTCCATTGTACTTTGCAAAACTTGATAGTTTTTGTCCTTGTGACTCTTTCTGCGGTCTCAAGAATCTTGACAGGCTTTTCTTCATAGGTGAGATCACTTTCTAGTTGGACTTCTTCCAAAGGTATGGTATCCTTCAGAGAAGTTTCCTCCATTTCTGGGTGACATTTCTTAAGCTGACTCACATGAAATACATTATGGACAGCTAACAGGGATTCAGGCAATTCAACTTCATATGCAACTTCTCCCTTGCGACTTAAAATCTTGAATGGCCCAACATATCTTGGTGCCAACTTTCCTTTTACTCCAAATCTTTTCACTCCACGGAGTGGTGATACCCTGAGATAAGCTCTATCCCCAACCTCGTAGGTGACTTCTCTACGCTTAGAATCTGCGTAGCTTTTCTGTCGGGACTGTGCTACCTTCAACCTGTCCTTAACCAATTTGACCTTCTCTTCGGCGTCTTTGATAAGATCAGGTCCAAATAAACTTCTCTCTCCCACACCATTCCATAGTAATGGGGTGGTACATTTCCTTCCGTATAGTAACTCAAATGGTGCCATTCCAATACTAACTTGATGACTATTGTTGTAAGAGAACTCTGCGTAAGGCAAGATTTCATCCCAACTTGCTCCATAGTCTAAGGCACATGCCCTTAACATGTCTTCAAGAATTTGATTAGTCCTTTCCGTTTGTCCATCAGTTTGAGGGTGAAAAGCAGTGCTGAATTCCAACCTCGTACCTAAGGATTCATGAAGCTCTCTCCAAAAGTGAGAAGTGAACTGAGTTCCTCTATCCGACACAATACTCTTGGGCACGCCGTGAAGGCATACAATTCTGCTCATGTAGATTTTTGCTAACTTGGCACTTGTATAAGTTGTCTTCACGGGTATAAAATGAGCCACTTTAGTTAGGCGATCCACTACTACCCATATGGAGTCATACCCTGACCTGGTCCTTGGTAATCCGGTAATGAAATCCATACCAATATTTTCCCACTTCCATTCAGGAATAGGCAGTGGTTGAAGCAAACCTGCTGGTTTCTGATGCTCCGCTTTTACTCTGCTACACACATCACACAAAGCAATATGTTCGGCGATGTCCCTTTTGAGATTGTTCCACCAAAATCTTTCTTTCATGTCCATGTACATCTTGGTGTTTCCCGGGTGAATAGAATACGGAGAGTTGTGACCCTCTTGTAGAATCAGTTTCCGCAATTCCGGATCTTGTGGAACACAAATACGTTTCCCGTGCCATAAGGTACCTTGTTCGTCTATATGGAAACTCTTAGCTTTCCCTAGACTTATATTTTCCTTAATCTTTTCAATTTCTTTATCAGTCTTCTGAACTTCTCGGATCTTGTCCAATAAAGTGGGTTGAACATCTAAGGACATGAGATGTCCTTCGGGCACAATCTCCAATCTGAGTTCTTTGAATTGCTCACACAAGTCATCTGGCAATTCTCCTTTGGTAAGGCCATTTACAAACATCTTACGACTTAGAGCATCTGCTACTACGTTCGCTTTATCGGGGTGGTATTGCAAACTTAAGTCGTAGTCCTTAATAAGTTCTAGCCATCTCCTTTGTCTCATATTGATTTCCTTCTGGGTGAAGATATACTTCAAACTCTTATGATCGGTGAACACTTCACATCGCTTTCCCAAAAGGTAATGTCTCCATGTTTTGAGTGCATGGACTACAGAGGCTAACTCCAAATCATGAGTAGGATAGTTTACTTCATGAGTTTTGAGTTGTCTCGAAGCATAGGCTACGACTTTACCATCTTGCATAAGTACGGCACCCAACCTTGATGAGACGCATCACAATATACATGGAAATCCTTTTCTAAATCTGGCAGACATAGAACTGGTGCTGTCACAAGTCTCTTCTTCAATTCTTGGAAGCTGATTTCACAACCTTCAGTCCAAGCAAATTTCTTGTCCTTGTTTAACAATTCTGTCATTGGTTTAGCAACCTTCGAGAAATTTTCAATGAATCTTCTGTAGTAACCTGCTAAGCCAAGGAAACTACAAACCTCTTTTACATTCTTGGGAGATTCCCATTCTGTCACAGCTGAAACTTTAGCAGGGTCAACTGCCACACCATCCTTTGTCAAAACATGACCAAGAAAACCCACTTCCTCTAACCAAAACTCACACTTGCTAAATTTGGCATAAAGTTTATGCTCTCTTAACTTTTCAAGTATCAAGCGTAAGTGTCTTTCATGTTCTTCCTTGCTCTTGGAGTTGACTAAGATGTCATCGATGAAAACGACAACAAACTTGCCAAGGAATTCCATGAACACCTTGTTCATCATATTCATGAAGTATGCTGGAGCGTTGGTTAAACCAAAAGGCATCACTGTGTATTCATACAATCCATACCTTGTGGTGAAAGCTGTCTTAGGTATGTCTTGCTCTCTTATTTTGAGTTGAAAATAACCTGACCGAAGGTCAATCTTCGAGAACACACATGCTCCTTCTAACTGATCAAACAAGTCGTTGATTCTTGGCAAAGGATATTTGTTTTTGATGGTTACCTCGTTGAGAGAACGGTAGTCAATGCATAATCTTTGTGTTCTATCCTTCTTCTCTACGAACAATACTGGGGCTCCCCAAGATGAAGAACTTGGTTGAATAAACCCTTTCTGCAACTGTTCTCCTAGTTGCTTCTTGAGCTCTTTCAGTTCATCAACTGACATTTTGTATGGTCTCTTAGCTATTGGTCCAGAACCAGGTACCAAATCTATCAGAAACTCCACATCTCTATCCGGTGGCATTCCTGGTAACTCTTCCGGAAACACATCCGGATACTCACATACAATTGGCACACTGTCCATGCTAACCCCCTTAAGAGAATTCAACTTACTTCCCTTGGACTCAAAGTTTGACTTGAATTTTATTCTTTTTCCTTCTGGGGTTGTGAGTGTAACTGTACGATTGGCACAATCTAGTATCCCCTCATACTTAGCCATCCAATCCATTCCCAAAATCACATCCAATCCTTGGGAATTCAGGATTATTAGGTTCACTGGAAACTTATGTTTTCCAAATTCTATGACTAAGTCATGACATCCTGAGTTTACTATCATTTCTCCCCCTGGAGAACTTACTCTTATAGGACACCCAATGGTTTCTACCGGCAGTTCATTTCTTTCAACAAATGCCTTTGATATGAATGAATGAGATGCACCGGTATCGAAGAGTACGAATGCTAAAATGGAATTGAGTCTGAACTTACCAGCAACGGCATCAGGCTCCTCATAGACCTCCTCCACATTGATGTGGTTAACCTGTCCTTTCTGAAAAGGATTTGGCTTGTTAGGTCCTTCAACTTTCTTCTCAGGGCACTCATTAGCATAATGCCCCAGCTTCTTGCATTTGAAGCACTCAACCTGACTGATGTCCTTTTTAGGAGGTTGGCCTCCACTTCCACTACCATTTCCACTATAGTGGCTCTTATGTCCACCCTTGTGGTTCTTGTACTTGTCCTTGTCATGACTGCGGTGATGCTTGTTGTCATGACGGTTGTGGTTGTGCTTACTGAATTTCCCATGTTTATGGGATCCTGGGTTGCCACTGTCATCATAGTGAGATCGTTTGTGAGACGATCCCGAGCTTTGTTTGTCGGAGTGTTTCCTCTTCCTACTCTTGACTTGCTTCATTTTACTTTCCAAAATAGCAGCCTTATCACACAAAGACTGATATGTTGGAACATATGCCACTGACAACTGCAGATTCAGTTCATCATTTAAGCCCTCCAGAAATTTTTCCTTTCTTTTGGCATCTATGTCAACCTCATCCGGAGCATAGCACGCCAGATTGTTGAACTCTTCTACGTATTCTGCCACGCTGCGGTGGCGCTGCTTCAGGTTGTGAAACTCCTTCTTTTTCAGACTCATCATTCCTGATGAGATATGAGAAGTGCGAAAGCCATCTTCAAAGATAGCCCAAGTCACCTCATCAATAGGAGTGGTGATTTGGAAGTTGTCCCACCATGTGGCGGCTGGTCCTTCCAACAGATGTGCTGCGAACCTGACTTTTTCAGCATCTGTGCAGCCCACGGTCACTAAGTCCTTGTTCACGGAACGTAGCCAGTCATTGGCCACCATGGGGTCAGTTGTTCCCGAAAACTTTGCTGGCCTCAATCGCAGAAATCTGGTGAGCATATCAAAACCCGGTGGGTTGTTGTTGTTGTTATTGGGGTTGTTGTTGTTGTTGGGGTTGTTGTTGTTGTTGGGGTTGTTGTTGTTGTTGTTGTTATTCTGGTTTTGAATGAATGTCGTCATCATTTGCATAAGCTGTGTTTGCGCATTCATCATTTGTTGCATTTCCGGGGTGATGTTGTTGGGGTTGGGGTTTGCGCGACGGGGAGGCATCTGTGGTTTGTTCAAATAGATAAGAATGAGATACCCATAGATGTTTTATGCACAATACATCACAAGCAAACACATAGCATGCAACTCAAGAATAAAAAGAATCAACAACCAGATAATAAGTTCATGAAATAAAACACACAAGTGGCAAGCCATCCACATGTCGGATGGTCCAATAACAAGTTCACAATAACAAGTACGAATATGAAAGATAAACGAGTAGTCTAGTCTACTCATCAGCATCAATCTCCTCCTCGACGAAGGTAAGACCTGCGTTCTCCATCGCGGTCTTGTTCTCCTCAATCGTAGTGGTCAAGGAATCGACCTTGGCCTTGAGAGCCCTCTTCTGGGAACGAAGCCTCTCGATAACCATCTGCTGCTGCTCTAGCTCGAATTCCTTGGACTTCAGTTCCTCGGTCATGTCCCGGATCTTCTTGTTCCTGTCCTGGACGCGTTTCTCCTGACTCTTGAACTTGCGGTCCTGTGCCTCGAACTTTGTCTCCATTTCCTTGATCATCTCATCTTGCTACGCAAAAAGCTTGTCCTTCTCGCGAAGCTGCACCTGAAGCTCGTCATTTCCTAGCATGACGTTCGTTCTGTCCGTGTCTACATGCCTGAGAAGAGTCTCTAAGTCCTGGAGGTAAAGACGTATCGGCTCTGCAGTGCCCTCGAGTCGTCCTCAAAGTCGATGGACTCTCCATCAACATCACGTCTTCCGAAGACGTGAAAGTGGGTGCCCCTAACCTGTCAGGAGTGACGGCCTAACAGTCGTCCTATCAGGTCCTGCATGACTACCTCCATGCCTCTTTCCCTATCGTCGTGCATCAGCTTGAAGACGATGGCCTCCGTAGTAGGCTCAGTCTGGCGTCCGGGCTGGTTCACCTTGAAGCCCCAGAGGTCCTTCCTTTCGAACTTGGTAAGTGGGTACACCGTGATGGTGGGAAGAGGGAGATCGAGCAGAGTGGTAAGCTCAACAATACGGGGACCAAAACGAGTAACCTGAAACTCCTCAACAGTGCTGATGGCAACAGGCATCTATTTATAAGAATGAAAAAGTTAGAATAACACAATTCAAGGTAAATCAAGACAAACACTCATACATATCCATAGAACACAATCATCTCACAAGTCATGCATGCATAAGTCCATTACATCAATCAAGGTCCATACTTATTTAAAACATCATTTTTGGAAATAAGGTGATAAGTGGTGGTCCAACTAACGAAGTGCCCTTACAACCCAATCTCATGGGATCTATTAGCAAACACAATGTTCCTAGAGGCAATCCACCAATCTTGCTCTCTTGACTCTATCACTAAGTCTATAACATCTCCCCTTATCTCTTGGTTGGTGGCTTCCAACTCTTGAGTAAGCTCCTTCTCTTTCTCTAAGTCCTTTTGGAGGTTGATCATTCTGCACTTGACTCTAGCACTTAGTTCTTTGATAGTCCTCCAAGCTGCATCCCTGGCTGACTCAAAGAATGTGGTGTGCATTGTAGTGTTGGTGTACATGCAGAATCCCCTTTCTTTGTGGTTGTCTTCCTTGTTTTTGTACAAGTGAAGTTGCACCCACCAATACTCCACTCCTTCATCCATCACTGGAAAGCCCTTGTACATAGCTGCACCATGTGCTTCCATTGCCACCATGAGGTCCTTGAGAATATTGGGAAACTCAGTTTCACACTCCAAGGTCATGGTCATGAGTGGTCCTTTCTTCACAGCTTCATTGATGGAGTTCATCTACAAAGGAAGTTGAAAGAGATTAGAAGAGTTTTACGAGAAGACTAGACAAGTGTAGAAGTAGTTGAATTTTTTTTCCTTAGTGGTTTTCCAATCCTAGGGTCATAATCCTAAAGGCAACCTGGCTCTGATACCATCTGTTAGACCCCTCCTTTATAAAGGAAAGGATCCCTGTGATTGCAATGCTAGTCCCTGGATCAATGCTAGCATCCACAGTTTAAGATGAAGTACACAGATACAAAGGTCGTTTATTACATTCATTCCAGAGATAAAACATAGTCTTTTACAACTCAGGGCCAAAGGCCTAGTACAAGAGTTTATGGAATAAGTAAATAAACATAAGTCTTCATCTTCATGTGCCACAGGCAAGCATGTTGAGTGTAGACTCATGACTCCTATTCATCATCGGAGTAACCTGCAACATCACAAGTTACAGCCACAGAGGGTCAATACTTTGGAATAGTATTGGCAAGTGATACCTTAGTATTTAAGTGGACTATATTACTACATGCATTTTGGCTAAGTGTAGCTTGGCTTGCTTTGCTTGAAAATAGGTTTTACCTATTAGTTGAAATCACTAAGTTTTTCTTTGTCAAAACATTCCCAAGGAAACACCAATAGACATTGGGTCCTTTACCCTTGTTCACCCATAAATTTTTACTTAGAAGTTGGAGTGATGAGATTCTTGTAGCTTCCATGTCTTGATGCTCAAAAGTGTCCATTGCCTTGGACTAGGCTAAGTACTTAGGTTTTCCATCTGCAGAGGTTGTGCACTTTCCCCACCAGACTTGGTTTCCCAAGACAGAACCTTTCGGAAGCCTTTCCTTAGTCAAATGGACGCGTTCCAACCTATCATCCCAACTACCACCAACTGTCCAAATGACTAAGTTCTAGCAACCTATATGATCAAGGCAGAGCCCATATTGCCAAGTGGTTGCACTGTAAGCTTTCTCAACACTTGGCCTCCAAATCCCTTTGTGCCTGGGTGGCATACCACAAGTGAGATACACAACCCAAGTCCATGGCCTTGTGTAACCACTCAACATAACCCAATCTTTCCATTCCACCCAGGAGATTCATTTGACTTAGTTGTTTTATTAGAAAAGCATAAGTCTCATGACTTAGAAATATTTTCATCATAGTGTGTATAGATTTCCACCAACCCTTGTTTGCTAAATAGCTAGGCTAAGCATGGTAAGATAACCTAACTTAGGAAAATTCCTTAGAAATTCTACATTTCTACACTACTTAGGATTTCCCAACTTAGCATTAGGCAAAATAGCATGCAATACTTAGCAAAATATCTAATGCTAGTACAAAACATAGGATAGAAATATTCATGAAAATATCATTTGCCTTGGTAGTGGGGAGAGTAGCACTCTTCACAATCACAATCACTAGCAAAATCTACAAGAAAAATTATAGCATTCAATTTCACACAATTTATTCAATCAAAAATAATATGAATGCATGCATGCAAGAATTTTACTAAGTGGTGATTTTGGAAATTTTACCAAGCATGTGTATGATACTGAAACATAACAGGACACAAAATTTGCCATAACAAACTTATTTAACATTAAAACTAATTATCAAAACAAATATATACTCAAAATAGCTTTAAATATGATTCCACAAATAAAGTCATTTTAATGGTTACTATTTGTTAAACAAATTGGACATTCAGAAAGGTCTTGTTTCACTGAATCCAACAGTATAAAATTTGTAAAAATCTAACGTGGCATTCAAAAGTTATAGTAGTTCAAAGTTTGGATCAAAATCTGGTTTTAAATTCTGTTTTTGAATTAACCCTGCCACGCGTCGCAACCTTACTGGTGCGTACCGCTTCGCGCGGATCGGCAGTCGCAGGCCGTAGGATCTAACGATCCAGACGCGCGCGTACCTCTTCGACCTAGATCTATCCTAGCCCTACGATGCAGATCCAACGGACCAAACCATCAAGCCATGAACGAGCGGTGCTGGCGGCGTTGACTAGCGGCGGCGCGTCTGACTACGGCGGCGCCGGCGTTCTACATCGTCCGCGAGAGGGAGAGGGGTCTTACCAGGTTCGCCGGAGGCTGCTGAAGCTCGTCGTGGTACTGGCTTGCGGAGGGGCGCTCGGAGATGGGCTCTAGATCTCGTCGGAGTTGCGTCTGGCGTCGGGTGGGTGTTGTCGGAGTTGTTGCCGAGGTTCTGCGTCGCCCTAACACGAACCAATGGGTTTAGGAGATGCGCAGGACAATTGCGAACACGCTCGGGTGAATAAGAAAGCAAGGGGCGCTCGGGACTTACTGAGATTGCTCGCCGGAGTTGGGGTGGTCGTCGGGTGCTTACGGCGTCAAGCGAACACGGTGACCTGGGGCAGTACAGGATGCTCTGTTGTGGTTAGAAGGTGCGCAAGAGGATTACTAAGTGTCTCGAACAATCCAGAGGGGAAGGGGCGCACGGGGCTCACCTGAATCGGTCGCCGGAGTTGGCTCTGTCTGCGGCGGTCTCGAGCGAGTCGTGGGCAGCCTGGTGGCGTGAGTGTGAGATTGACTGGGGGAAAATGATCGTGGGGATGTGGGGATCTTATAGCCGGTGCCTCGACAGGAAACGCCTGTGTTTAATTGCCCAATTAAGCCGCGCCATTACCGGCAGTGACTGCAGCTGCGACGTGGTCGCGGGTGTGGTTTGAGGAAGACGATGACAGCGTGGACAGGGCCCGCTCGTCAGCGATGTGTGCAAAATGGGGGTGGGGTCTATTTGTCAGCGACTGGCTGTGTGTGTTCGCGCGTGTGAAAAGAAAAGGAACTCCCCGGGTGGCTAGTTGGGCTCGATCCTCTGTTGGGCCAGAAACCTGGCGCTCGGCCCTTTTCCTTTGTCTAGTCCTTTTTCTTTTCTAATTCGATTTTCTGGTTATGTTTTCAAATGGTTTCAAATACAATTTGAATTCAAATTCTCCTGGGGTTTTGTAGGGGTGAATTGGTCTTAGAAATAGGCCAAAACTTGTGGGGTTTCCTTGCAAAGGCTTGGTCAGACTTGGATTTCAAACAAACAGAGACTATGCACCATTTTGCAAATGTTTGAAATAGAGGTTTTGGGAATTATTTCTAATTTGAACATTTTGGTTAAAATTTTACACTCAATCTTTCCAATAGTGGGGCAAGCAAACAAGTTCCTTAACATTTAAATTTCAAAAGTGATGGTCTAATGAGTGAAATTTTTCCCACATGAAATCATAGCACAAGCTTCTGTTTTTGAGAAGAACCCTAAATTATGATGAATGCTTAGATGATATGAATGAGTTTTGGAATATGAATTTAGGGATGTTACATTTAAAGCAAGCACACAAAGCAAAAACAAACAAAGCAAAATCTTTTTGGATTTTTCTTAAGGCAAACCAAAGCTAAAAAGCAAAGAAACAAACCAAGAGAAACAACGAAAATATTTTTGATCTTTTTGTGTTTTGAGAAAGCAGAAACAAAAACCAAAAAGAAAGCAAAACATGGATATACAAAGAACCGACAAAACATGATATATAGATGAGTGTGATGTCGGTGTACCTCCCCCCAAGCTTAGGCCTTTGTCCTAAGTGGGGCTCAATAGCGCGGGTAGTAACCCCAAGATGGTGGGTCATCATAGGAATGATCAAAATTAGGCCGTCGCGATGAAGAAGAAGACGCGCTCCAATCATAGGAGGGCTGCTGGTATGAAGACTCTCCATGTTGGAGGGCTGAACCAAATCATCTTCAGCATCCTCTTCAACATTCTCCTCTTGCTGGGAGAGCTCCGCCACGTATGTGTCAAACTCTTCCTCCGTGAGCGACCATCCTTGCCTATTATCAAAATTAAACAAAGCAGGTGTAGGCAAATAGACTACTTTCTCAGTCCTACCCCCTCTCCAACCACGCTTGCAAAGGATATCTCATACGGTAAATCTCTCACAGTAGCCTAAGAAGAAACAAAATTATGTTGAACCATGGAATTGAGATCGAGTCTATATATGGGGAACCGATAATCTGAATGGTGAGGCTCTAAACCATGAAAAGCTAGCAAACGAGAGGCAATGAGACGTCCACAAATTCCACCCTTCTCGCGGTTGGTGGTAAGACGGTAAGCTATCAAAGTGTTGGAGATATGCCCAAGAGGCAATAATAAAGTGGTTATTATCATATCTTCACACTTATGATAAATGTTTACATACCATGCTATAATTGTATTAACCGGAAACATTAATACTTGTGTGATTTGTAAACTAAAATAAGAGTCCCTAGTAAAGCCTCTTGTTAAACTAGCTTGTTGGTTAATATATGATCATGGTTTCCTGATCATAAACATAGAGATGTTATTAACAACAGGATCATATCATTAGGAGAATGATGTGATGGACATACTCCTATAGATAAGCGTAGCATAAAGATCAAGTCATTTCAATAGTTCAATTGCTATATGCTTTCTGATACATAGTAACCTAATTCCTTCGACCATGAGATCATGCATATCACCTTTACCGGATGGATGCTTTGATGACATCAAACACCACACCGTAACTGGGTGGCTATAAAGGTGGCATTGAGTGTTCGGAAAGTATTGGTTGAAACACATGGATCAAGAGTGGGATTTGTCCATCCATATGACGGATAGATATACTCTGGGCCCTCTCGGTGAAATGTCATCCAATTAGCTTGCAAGCATGTGACTGGCTCACAAGGGATCACATATCACGGGAACGAGAAAAGAGTACTTATCAGTAACGAGGTTGAACTAGGTATGCAGAGATACCGACGATCATAACCTCGGATAAGTAAACTATCGTGAGACAAAGGGAAATTGGTATCGTATATAAGTGGTTCATTCGATCGCAAAGTAATCGTAGAAATATGTTGGAGCCATATGAATTTCCAGATTCCTCTATTGGTTATTGTTCGGAGAAGTGTCTCGATCATGTCCGCATAATTCACGAACCGTAGGGAGACACACTTAAGGATTCGACGTTGTTTTGAGTAGTTATGGTATTATGAGAAAGAGACCGAATGTTGTTCGGAGTCTCGGATGGGATCCGGGATATCACGAGGTGATCCGGAATGGTCCGGAGAATAAGATTCATATAAGGAAAGTCCCGTTTCGGAGTTCGGGAATGATTCCGGTGTTTTCATCGGGAATGTTCTAGAAGGTTCCGGATTGTCCGGCACTCCGGGGGGGGGGGGGGAGGGTACATGAATGTGTCATTGAATGATTGCATCATGTACTAAGTGTTCTTGCTGTTCCAAAAACATGAAAGTCAAATTGCCAGTTTGAAAGTCAAACGGCTAAAACAGGAAACTGTGGAAAACAGGAAACTGTGGGAAACAAGCAAGAGGAGGTTGAAACCAACTTGGAGGAGTTCCTCTCCTCCAAGCCGGCGCCCAGCCCTAGGCCGAGTTGGGGAGGGACTCCCTCCCTCCCTGGCGCGCCTAGCCCCTCCACCTATAAAAGGAGGGGCAGGGCTCCTCCTTGAGACACACAAGTTTCTACCTCTAATCTCCGGTTTAGAGCCATTTGGTTTAGAGCTTCTAATTGCTTTAGCCTGCGGTTTAGAGCCTTCTAATTGGTGTGTCTAATCTCTAGACCACTAATAGCCCTCTCTCATAATCCACCATACTCGCTCCGGCTTAAGGCGAAGCCCTACGGGATCTCCCCTCTACTTCCGGTACCACGCCGTTGTGCTGTCGGAATCGCGAGGAGAGTGCTACAACCTCCGCTGCCTGCTGGAACAAGGGAGAGGAAGGTCTTCGTCGAGTACCGAACGTGTGACCGACTGCGGAAGCGCTGCCGGAACGCAGCGCCGGAAGGATCGTCTACACGATCTTGAGATCGGAAAGAGTACGACTACATCACCCACGAGAATCTGCTCTCGTTAACCGCTTTGGAATCTTCGAGGGTAAGTTATTCCATCGACTCGTTGCTACAATCTACTAGATAGATCTTGGCTTGTTTGTTTGTATGCGATAGAAATTTTTTGTTTTCCATGCTACGAACCCCAACAGTGGTATCAGAGCCGTGTCTATATGTAGATCTGTTGCACGAGTAGAACACAATGGTCATTGTGGGCGTTGATGCTTTTATTGTCGATTGCTTCTTGTGTACTTTGCATCTTGCGGTATGTTGGGATGAAGCGGCCCGGGCTAACCTTACATGACATCGTTCATGAGACTTGCTCCACGGTTGACATGCAACTTGTATTGCATAAGTGGCTTTGCGGGTGCCTGTTTCTCCTAGCATAGTTAAGATCCAATTTACAACGGGTGATCAACAATGCTAGTATCAATGTTGTGGTTCTTGTTCGTAAGTTAGAACGACACTTATTGAAAGCCCCAAACCACGTAAAATATGCAAAGAAAGTAGAGGCGTCTAACTTTGTTTTGCAGGGGTGTGCAGTGATGTGATATGGCCATGATTGTGATTATATTTGATGTATGCAATGTTCCTTATTGTAAGTTGGCAACCGGCAGGAGCCATATGGTTGTCTTTAAATTCTGTTAAGACCCGCGTGTCTATTCAAAGTAGTTGTAATAGTTGAAGCCGGTGGACGACAACCATGAAGAAGCATCATTGACCTTGATGCAATGTCGGTGATGATGGAGATCATGTTCGTGCTAGAAGATGGAGATCGGATGCACAAAGAAGAAAGGCCATATCATATCACATATTATGAATTGCATGTGATGTTTATCCTTTATGCATCTTGTATTGCTTAGTAGACGACGGTAGCATTATAAGATGATCCCTCATGCACATGAATTTCAAGTCATAAAGTGTTCACCCTTAGTTAGCACCGTTGCTAAAGCTTGTTGTTTCGAAGCACCACGTGATGATCGGGTGTGTTAGATTCTGCAAGTGTATACAACGTGAGCAAGCCAGATTTGCTCATGCGGAAACTAAGGTTTGATCTTGACGAGCCTAGCATGTACAGACATGGTCTCGGAACACGGATCACCGAAAGGTAAAGCATGAGTCATATAGTAGATATGATGAACATGTTGATTGTTCGCCATTGAAGTTGCATCAACTCTCGTGATGATCGGTTTTGATGTGGTGGATTTGGTTCGTGTGATCACTAAAACAATGTGAGGGATATTGTTTTGAGTGGGAGTTCACCTAGATTAATTTAATTATTAATTAGAACTCAATTTATCATAAACTAAATCAAAGTGAATTTGCATAGTTGTTGTAGTCATTGGCATCCGTTTACCACCTTACGCTTAGTTATAATTGAGATGATAGAACTATAGAATTCTGGTTAGTTACTTTACGAACTGGTATCGTATTGTTTTGAAGTGTTAATCTAAAGTTTAAAAGTCCTATTGCAAACTTTCAGTAAGTTCCGGTTACTCCATGAAGTTTAATAATTAGTATTAAATCAAGAGTAACGATTCCAAGTGTTAGTGTATAAGTATCATGTTTGTTTCCATGATTCTTGATATTCAAAGGATTGTCTTAATATCAAGGTTATCTAGGATCTGAAAGAGTTGTTTCAGAAACCATGATGTGTGGAAGATATTGTGATATCTGAAACGAAGTTTTGGTTGCAACATGATAGAGTATAATATGGCTAAAGTCATGTTCTCATATTTGATGAGAATTTTCAAAAGGTTGGAGACACTTGTTGTCCTAATCCTCCAAAAGGTTTTGGATAGCAACATTATACTCATAATTCATCATTATAAGCTAACAGTAGCTTGATCATGGACGATTCCATGATAAGGGTGAATATTTGATGTAGGTAAAATGTTTACTACACCAAGAGATTACTAAAGAAAGGAATTTGAAAGAACACCAAAAATTTGATGATGGTGATCTACTTCAAAGTGCAAGTCCAAAGACATTAGTATTTAATTATACACGCTTTGGACTATATGTCATATGTATGACTCCACTATTGATGTTGATAGATTCCTTCAAACAGAAAAGGAAATACTGAAAGAAAATCTCATAAGTATATGGCAGAAAAGAAAAGACTAGAATTGTTCAGCTTGAGTATATAGATGATATACGGGTTATGGCTATATTCTTTGCTTATTAAACAATGTGGTTCTCAAGTATTTGATACTGAATTTGTTGGTGTGAATCGTCATACGAAACAACACAATTCATGAACTACAATGGCCTAAGTAACTAGCAAAAGAATATGTGATGATGTTCATCGAAAACAAATAAAGGGTTATTGTGTTGCTCGTTAAACATCAAAGCTTGCCTTCAAAGATTTGTTTTATAAGGTATTATGAGAACAAAAGGGTTGTTCAAATAATTTCCGTAATCCATAAAAGATGGATGATTCACAAATCTCGTTGGAGAAATCACATCCATAAAACTAGTGCTAAAGATGTCGAAAGACAAATTGATTGAAAGATCACTTAGGAAGTGACATCGCCGTTTAAATTATATTGGAAAGATAACATGAAAGAAACTCCATGTGGATGGAATTTTGGAGTCTTTTCATTTTTGATCACATGACGCTTGTGAAACTTTCCTAGAGATAATTAAAACTTCGTTCATAGGCCAAAAAGGGAACGAAAGACTAGCTTATTGGAAATTGTACATATTGTTGTACAAAGTCCATCATGTGTAGTCAAAAGCGATGGATTTCAACTTCATATGCTTTCTCCGAAAATTTGAGTGAATATATGAATATTTACTTAATAAGGATGAAGTATGAAACATTTGAAAAGTTCAAAGACTTTCAAGATGAAGTGAAAAATCATTGTAACAAGAATATAAATAGTTTATGATAAGATCATAAAGGAAGATATTTGAGTTACAAATTTAGCATAATACCTAAGATTTAAGGAATCGTTCCGTGGATTTGCATTTTTCTGAAAACACCATAAGAGTATGGAGCGTTCGAGATATGTAATTAAACCTTGTTTGACATGGTAAGATCGAAGGTGTAATTCATAAAACTGCCATTATATTTTAAAGATTAAAAGCTTTAGAGATTACCGTTTTTCCACTGAAAAGAGCTCCATCATAATCCGTTGAAATGACACCATATAAAGTTATGGTTTGGGATAAAACCCAAGTAGTCCTTTCTTAAAAACATTGGTATGCTATGCATAAGAAAGATGTGTGCAACCAAAGTCGGATGAACCTGTCTTTGTATGACTATTAAGTATTCCTCCATAAACACCGGAGACAAAAGTGTTTGTTGCTTAGAACGTCAAGTTTCTTTTGGAAGGAATTTTTCGTGAAAAGTTAAGTGGGAGGACAATAGAACTTTGATAAGGTTAAAAGAACCTTAGCTATATGTGCAAAGTTGCGCAGCGCCGAAAAGTGTTCCGGAGGCAGCAACAATGCTCATGGCTCACGTGCCTCAAAGGTTGTGGTTACAATAGTCAAAGTTTCTATTGAAACAAGTAGGTCGGATGAACAATCAAATACCAAGATTTGAGAGTTAAATCATTATTTAACAATAATGATCCGACTACATGCAAAGAAGCGATGATGGGCCCTGACTCCATCAAATGGCTTGAAGCCATAAAATCCGTGATAGTTCCATACACGAGAAATCAAGTTTTGAACTTGAAGGACCCTCGAGAAAGGTGTAAGACCTTACAGTTGTGTTTGGATCTATAAAGAAATAGACATGGATGTTTTACATCTATGAAATAGTCGACATGTTGGGAAAGAGTTCACAAAATGTTCAAAGGTTGACTATGACAAGATTTGATCTTTCATAGTGATATTTAGTCTAGACGGATTAATGTAGCAACCACTACATATAATTTGTTATATGGTAGTTGAATAAACAAAACAAGTTCTTCTAATAGAATCGTTACCTAGGACATGTGCATAACACGGTCCATAGGGTTTTGTTAATTCAAAGGATGCTAAAAGCATATGCAAACTTCAATGATTGAAGTGAGCATCGCGGAGTTGGAATCTTCACTATGATGAAACTGTTAAAAGAGTTTAATTTCATCAGAGACAATGAAGATGCTTGCGTTTGCAAGAAATTAAGTGGGAGCGCTAAGACATATTTCTAATACATTATGTGGAGGACATATTGTTGATTAGAAAAGATGTATCTTTTATTAACACATATTAAGAATTTCATCCCGATGAAAGACTTAGGCAAAACCCAAATATTTGGCATCAATAGACGCTAATATGGTTGTGCCAGAAGTGCATAGACAAGATATTGAATGAGTTCAATATAGAAACTACAAGAGAGGTTCTTGTCACACAGAAAGGATTGAATGAGTTCAATGTTGATGATATATTCAAGTGTATAGACATTTGGTAAAGTGAAACAAATAATCAAGTATAGATTGATACTTGATGTATGAAATCACAAAGAGTATTTATATCAATCATACTGTGATATGTACAAATCCAGATATGTCCTATGCTCTAAATGTTGTGAGCATATACCAGAATGATTCATAAGATGATCATTGGACAATAGTAAGGATATTATTATGATCTTTTGGAAGAACTAAGAGTATAATATTTGTAGAAGTGACAAATAGATGGTTAGTTCATTGTAAAAGTACTACATTGATACTAGCTTTGTCACAAAGTACAAATTAAGTTTATCTCAATCTAAACTAAGGGTGGCACAATATAATGGAAAGTGAGTTCCATAATGGATTTGGATGAGTTCCAAAGTTAAGACATTGTGACAGATACTACAACAAAAGGCTAAGTATATGACTGCTATTATAGCAGCAAAAAGAGGGCATTTGTGTCAAGTAGTTTGTTATCAAACTAGGTGTAGTTCACAGTGGGATAATACTATGAAGATATATTGTGCGACAATATTATCAACATGTTTTAACCCCAAAGAGCTAAAGGTCACACCAAAAAACCAAATTTATACAAAGCCATCTCATTAGAGAATGAGTGATGCGTAGAGACGCAAAGACATGCAATTACACACGGACCTGGAAGTGTCAGATCCGGAGATCAGTTGACCACTAGCAATCGTGTACATACAACATCAGAAAGCCATAGGTGTTGAATACACAAAGGTTTGAAACTAGATTATTGACTCTAGTGCAAGTGGGAGACTGTTGGAGATATGCCCAAGAGGCAATAATAAAGTGGTTATTATCATATCTTCACACTTACGATAAATGTTTACATACCATGCTATAATTGTATTAACCGGAAACATTAATACTTGTGTGATTTGTAAACTAAAATAAGAGTCCCTAGTAAAGCCTCTTGTTAAACTAGCTTGTTGGTTAATATATGATCATGGTTTCCTGATCATGAACATAGAGATGTTATTAACAACAGGATCATATCATTAGGAGAATGATGTGATGGACATACTCCTATAGATAAGCGTAGCATAAAGATCAAGTCATTTCAATAGTTCAATTGCTATATGCTTTCTGATACATAGTAACCTAATTCCTTCGACCATGAGATCATGCATATCACCTTTACCGGATGGATGCTTTGATGACATCAAACACCACACCGTAACTGGGTGGCTATAAAGGTGGCATTGAGTGTTCGGAAAGTATTGGTTGAAACACATGGATCAAGAGTGGGATTTGTCCATCCATATGACGGATAGATATACTCTGGGCTCTCTCGGTGAAATGTCATCCAATTAGCTTGCAAGCATGTGACTGGCTCACAAGGGATCACATATCACGGGAACGAGAAAAGAGTACTTATCAGTAACGAGGTTGAACTAGGTATGCAGAGATACCGACGATCATAACCTCGGATAAGTAAACTATCGTGAGACAAAGGGAAATTGGTATCGTATGTAAGTGGTTCATTCGATCGCAAAGTAATCGTAGAAATATGTGGGAGCCATATGAATTTACAGATTCCTCTATTGGTTATTGTTCGGAGAAGTGTCTCGATCATGTCCGCATAATTCACGAACCGTAGGGAGACACACTTAAGGATTCGACGTTGTTTTGAGTAGTTATGGTATTATGAGAAAGAGACCGAATGTTGTTCGGAGTCTCGGATGGGATCCGGGATATCACGAGGTGATCCGGAATGGTCCGGAGAATAAGATTCATATAAGGAAAGTCCCGTTTCGGAGTTCGGGAATGATTCCGGTGTTTTCATCGGGAATGTTCTAGAAGGTTCCGGATTGTCCGGCACTCCGGGGGGGGGGGGAGGGTACATGAATTTGTCATTGAATGATTGCATCATGTACTAAGTGTTCTTGCTGTTGCAAAAACATGAAAGTCAAATTGCCAGTTTGAAAGTCAAACGGCTAAAACAGGAAACTGTGGAAAACAGGAAACTGTGGGAAATAGGAAACTGTGGGAAACAAGCAAGAGGAGGTTGAAACCAACTTGGAGGAGGAGTTCCTCTCCTCCAAGCCGGCGCCCAGCCCTAGGCCGAGTTGGGGAGGGACTCCCTCCCTCCCTGGCGCGCCTAGCCCCTCCACCTATAAAAGGAGGGGCAGGGCTCCTCCTTGAGACACACAAGTTTCTACCTCTAATCTCCGGTTTAGAGCCGTTTGGTTTAGAGCTTCTAATTGCTTTAGCCTGCGGTTTAGAGCCTTCTAATTGGTGTGTCTAATCTCTAGACCACTAATAGCCCTCTCTCATAATCCACCATACTCGCTCCGGCTTAAGGCGAAGCCCTGCGGGATCTCCCCTCTACTTCCGGTACCACGCCGTTGTGCTGCCGGAATCGCGAGGAGAGTGCTACAACCTCCGCTGCCTGCTGGAACAAGGGAGAGGAAGGTCTTCGTCGAGTACCGAACGTGTGACCGACTGCGGAAGCGCTGCCGGAACGCAGCGCCGGAAGGATCGTGTACACGATCTTGAGATCGGAAAGAGTACGACTACATCACCCACGAGAATCTGCTCTCGTTAACCGCTTTGGAATCTTCGAGGGTAAGTTATTCCATCGACTCGTTGCTACAATCTACTAGATAGATCTTGGCTTGTTTGTTTGTATGCGATAGAAAATTTTTGTTTTCCATGCTACGAACCCCAACACAAAGCACCCAGGTTGTAAGATCTATCCTTATTCAAAGCATCTGAGATAAAAGATAGATAAAATGAAGAAAACTTTCTAGCAGTCTTTCTAGCAAGAACACACTTGGTAATGAAATAGGCAAAATATCTAATGGATGGGAACTGAATGTTCCAAATTTTACCACTTTCCTTTAAGAAGTCGAAACCTTGGCAAATTTTAGCATATAAATCCATAAGTGGCTTAGGTCTCTCCCTGATCTTCTCACAAGATCCCCAATGTGGCACTCTAATAGCTGCACAAAAATCAACAAAAGGCAGGTAGACACCTATGTTGTAAATTTTATAATGGACCATGGGGTTAGACAAGGACCAAATAAACCAAAAGTCCTGCACCACAGCCATGGTTAGCTTAACATATTGATATGGTTCCTCTTCACCAAAGTGTTCCAACCCTACATTAGTAATCATAGTTTGGAAATCCTGGAAGATTCCCGCGGCTCTCATAAATTCAGGGCATGGATATATGGAAGGGAAGACTTCTTCCTCATGATGTACTTTCATTGGCTCAGGTACCATCAAATCATGTTCATGTAGTTGGTATGCACTCATCTTCTTTTCTGAAATTTTTAGACAAACATCAAACCAAGTAATTTCCAAATTGATAAATGATGAGAAACTACTATAGGAACTTGCTAGAGGGGTAACCATGCATCAAAATGAAATATCTAAGCATAGAACAAGCATGCAAGCTCACACAACCTGACACCTATAGTAGCAAAATACTCAAGATATATGTTAGACCCCTCCTTTATAAAGGAAAGGATCCCTGTGATTGCAATGCTAGTCCCTGGATCAATGCTAGCATCCACAGTTTAAGATGAAGTACACAGATACAAAGGTCGTTTATTACATTCATTCCAGAGATAAAAACACAGTCTTTTACAACTCATGGCCATAGGCCTAATACAAGAGTTTTAAGGAACAAGTAAATAAACACAAGTCTTCATCTTCATGTGCCACAGGCAAGCATGTTGAGTGTAGACTCATGACTCCTATTCATCATCGGAGTAACCTGCAACATCACAAGTTACAGCCACAGTGGGTCAATACTTTGGAATAGTATTGGCAAGTGATACCTTATTATATTTAAGTGGACTATATTACTATATGCATTTTGGTTAAGTGTAGCTTGGCTTGCTTTGCTTGAAAATAGGTTTTTCCTATTAGTTGAAATCACTAAGTTTTTCTTTGTCAAAAACATTCCCAAGGAACCACCAATAGACATTGGGGTCCTTCACCCTTGTTCACCCATCAATTTTTATTTAGAAGTTGGAGTGATGAGATTCTTGTAGCTTCCATGTCTTGATGCTCAAAAGTGTCCATTTCCTTGGACAAGGCTAAGTACTTAGGTTTTCCATCTGCAGAGGTTGTGCACTTTCCCCACCAGACTTGGTTTCCCAAGACAGGACCTTTCAGAAGCTTTTCCTTAGTCAAATGGACGCGTTCCATCCTATCATCCCATCTACCACCAACTGTCCAAGTGACTAAGTTCTAGCAACCTATATGATCATGGCAGAGCCCATATTGCCAAGTGGTTGCACTGTAAGCTTTCTCAACACTTGGCCTCCAAATCCCTTTGTGCCTGGGTGGCTTACCACAAGTGAGATACACAACCCAAGTCCATGGCCTTGTGTAACCACTCAACATAACCCATACTTTCCATTCCACCCAGGAGGTTCATTTGACTTAGTGGTTTTATTAGAAAAGTATAAGTCTCTTGACTTAGAAATATTTTCTTTATAGTAAGTGTAGTTTTTCACCAACCCTTGTTTTGCTATAAGCTAGGCTAAGCAAAGTATGGCAACTCATCTTAGGGATAATTCCTTAGCAATTCTACTAGACTACATAGGATTTCCCCATCTTTTGCATTAGACAAAATAACATGCAATACTATAACAAAATATCTAATGCTAGTTCAAAACATAGGACAAATTTATTCATGTAAATATCACTTGCCTTGGTAGTGGGGAGAGTAGCACTCTTCACAATCACAATCACTAGCAAAATCTACACAAGAAATTAAAGCATACAATTACTCACAATTATATACAACCAAAAATAATATTAATGCATGCATGCAAGAATTTACTAAGTGGTGATTTTTGAAAATTCTACCAAGTATGCTCATGTCTACAGAAACTTAATATGTCACAAGTTTGCCAACTCAACTTATTTGGCCCCAATATAATTTACCAAATTAAATCTATATCTAAAATAGCCTTAAACTTGTTCTACAAATAAAATCATTTTAACTGTTACTATATGCTAAATAAATTGGATATTCAGAAAGGTCTTGTTTCACTGAATCCAACGGTATAAAGTTTGCAAAAATCTAACGTGGCATTCAAAAGTTATAAGCATTTGAAGTTTGAATCTAAATCAGGTTTTAAATTCTGTTTTTAGTTTAAACCTTGCCACGCGTCATGTTTTTATTCGCCCGTACCGTTTCGCACTGGATCGAGCTCCTCAGCCGTAGGATCTAAATGAAATCTGGCGGCTCAGATCACGTACCTCTTCGGTTTAAGTGAATCTATCCTAGCGCTACGATATAGATCTAACGGCTGCTATCGATCTGACCAAGATCTGGCGGCGGAGCGGTGGCTACCGGCGGCGGAACTGTCGGTCGACGGCGGAGGCGGCACTACAGGGGGTAAGAGGGATCGAGGAGTAGCTCACCGGGCTCAGGGGGTCACGGAGAAGCTCGTCGTACTCGCGGTTGGTCAAGGGGCGCTCGGACACGGTTGCGATTGCTCGTCGGAGTGGAGGGCGGCGTCGGTGTGTCGGGTGGTCGTCGTGGACGTCGCTGTGAACCACCCCAAGGCAAGACGAGGACACGGTTAGATTCACAGCGTCAAGGCAGAGTCGTGTGTTTGAACTAGAAGACGCGGGGCGGTCGGAACTTACCACTAGAGCTCGCCGGAGTTCGTGCAGAAGACGGTGGCGGTCCAGTCGTCGACGTTGCCGACGCTGTGGTTCATGCGAAGGCAAATGGAAAGTGTCAAAAGAAGCGCAGAGGCTCACTAATCTAGTTTGCAAGAACGAGAGGCAGAGGGAAACGCAGAACTCACCGTAATTGGCCGGAGTAGTCGTCGGAGACGGCGGGGTTGCAGAGAGAAATGCGCGCAGCCTGGGGGCGTTCTGTGCTTGGGGTTTGGGGAAAAAGAGAGAGGGGACAGAGGGGGTTTATATAGCCTAGTCAAGCACGAGAATCACTCGGCCATTGATTCGAATTGACGCCGCGATTAACACACAGGAAACGACCGCGTTGATTGGGGACGAACAGGTCGTGCGGGTGGAGACGACGCTGGCGTGGAGATGGCCCGCTTGTCAGCGAGGTGCGCGGAGTGCAGGTGGGGTCTGTTTGTCAGCGGCTCAGCGCGTGCGCTCGCGCGTGAGGGGAGAAAAAGAAACCCCCGGGTGGGCTTGCTGGGCTTGATTGGCTGCTGGGCCAGATTCTGGCCGCGCGGCCTTTTTCTTTTGTTTAAGTCTTTTCTTTTTCTATTTCTATTTTCTGGAATGGTTTTTGATATGAATTCAAATCCTTTTGAATCCAAACTATTCTGGGGATTTTTGCAGGGTTTTGTGGATTCAAAAACAGTCATTTTAACCAAGTGATTACTTTGCAAGGC
This sequence comes from Avena sativa, assembly GCA_916181665.1. Classification (NCBI taxonomy): domain Eukaryota; kingdom Viridiplantae; phylum Streptophyta; class Magnoliopsida; order Poales; family Poaceae; genus Avena; species Avena sativa. Next base: position 251,614,417 of record OV702284.1, on the reverse strand, counting down.
TTGGTCAAGCTTGGGTTTCAAAATAAACAGAGATTTGCTCTAGCTTGCAAATATTTGAAGAAAGGATTTTGAAACTATTTCTAAATTTGGAATCTTGGTTTAAAAGTTTCACCTAATCCTTCCATCAATGGAGGCAAGCAAACAAGTATTTAAACTTTCAAATTTTCAAAGGGTGATGGTCATTTGGGATAAATTGCCCACATGAAATCATAGCTCCAACTTCTGTCTCCAAATGATTTTTAAGAAAACCCTAAATGGATGAATGATGCAAAGATGATATGAATAAGTTTTGAAACTATGATTTTTGGGATGTTACAAATCTAACCCCCTTAAGATGAATCGCGCCCTCGAGATTCGGGTTGGCTAGCAAATAGGTGAGGGTGGTCTTTCCGAAGATCATCTTCTCTTTCCCATGTTGCTTCCTCTTCAGAGTGATGGTTCCATTGTACTTTACAAAACTTGATGGTTTTAGTCCTTGTGACTCTTTCTGCGGTCTCAAGTATCTTGACAGGCTTTTCCTCATAAGTGAAGTCACTTTCTAGTTGAACTTCTTCCAAAGGTATGGTATCCTTCAAAGAAGACTCTTCCATTTCTGGGTGACATTTCTTAAGCTGACTCACATGAAATACGTTATGGACTGCTGATAGAGATTCTGGCAATTCAACTTCATATGCAACTTCTCCCTTGCGACTTAGAATCTTGAATGGCCCAACATATCTTGGTGCCAACTTTCCTTTGACTCCAAATCTTTTCACTCCACGAAGTGGTGATACCCTGAGATAAGCTCTATCCCCAACTTCGTAGGTGACTTCTCTACGCTTGGAATCTGCGTAGCTTTTCTGTCGGGACTGTGCTATCTTCAATCTGTCCTTAACCAATTTGACTTTCTCTTCGGCGTCCTTGATAAGATCAGGTCCAAATAAGCTTCTTTCTCCCACACCATTCCATAATAATGGGGTGGTACATTTCCTTCCGTAGAGCAACTCAAACGGTGCCATTCCAATACTAGATTGATGGCTGTTATTGTAAGAGAACTCCGCGTAAGGCAAACTTTCATCCCAACTTGCTCCATAATCTAAAGCACAGGCCCTCAACATGTCCTCAAGAATTTGGTTGGTCCTTTCTGTTTGTCCATCTGTTTGAGGATGAAAAGCAGTGCTAAACTCCAATCTCGTTCCTAAGGATTCATGAAGTTGTCTCCAAAAGTGAGATGTGAACTGGGTTCCTCTATCTGACACAATACTCTTTGGCACACCGTGAAGGCATACAATCCTGCTCATGTAAATTTTTGCTAACTTGGCACTTGTATAGGTTGTCTTCACCGGCATAAAATGAGCCACTTTTGTTAGGCGATCCACTACTACCCATATGGAATCATACCCTGACCTGGTCCTTGGTAATCCGGTAATAAAATCCATACCAATATTCTCCCACTTCCATTCAGGAATAGGCAGTGGTTGAAGGAAACCCGCTGGTTTCTGGTGCTCCGCTTTGACTCTGCTACACACATCACACAAAGCAATATGTTCGGCGATGTCCCTTTTGAGATTGTTCCACCAAAACCTTTCCTTCATGTCCATGTACATCTTGGTATTTCCCGGGTGAATAGAATACGGAGAGTTGTGACCTTCTTGTAAGATCAGTTTCCGTAACTCCGGGTCTTGTGGAACACATATATGTTTCCCGTGCCATAAAGTACCTTGTTCATCTATATGGAAACTCTTAGCTTTCCCTAGACTAATATTTTCCTTAATCTTTTCAATTTCTTTATCGGTCTTCTGGACTTCTCGGATTTTGTCCAATAGAGTGGGTTGAACATCCAGGGACATGAGATGTCCTTCTGGCACAATCTCCAATCTGAGTTCTTTGAATTGCTTACACAAGTCATCTGGCAATTCCCCTTTTGTAAGGCCATTTACAAATGTCTTACGACTTAGAGCATCCGCTACTACATTTGCTTTACCGGGATGGTATTGCAAACTTAAATCGTAATCCTTGATAAGTTCTAGCCATCTTCTTTGTCTCATGTTGATTTCCTTCTGGGTGAAGATATACTTCAAACTCTTATGATCGGTGAACACTTCACAACGCTTTCCCAAAATATAATGTCTCCATGTTTTGAGTGCATGGACGACAGAGGCTAACTCCAAATCATGAGTAGGATAGTTTACTTCATGAGTTTTGAGTTGTCTCGAAGCATAGGCTACGACTTTACCATCTTGCATAAGTACGGCACCCAAACCTTGATGAGAAGCATCACAATACACTTGGAAATCCTTTTCTAAATCTGGCAGACATAGGACTGGTACTGTTACAAGTCTCTTCTTCAATTCTTGAAAACTGACTTCGCAACCTTCAGACCAGGCAAACTTTTTGTCCTTCTTTAGCAATTCTGTCATAGGCTTAGCAACTTTCGAGAAATTTTCAATGAACCTTCTGTAGTAACCTGCTAAGCCGAGGAAACTACGAACTTCTTTCACATTTTTGGGTGATTCCCATTCTGTCACAGCTGAAACCTTAGCAGGATCAACTGCCACACCATCTTTTGTCATCACATGACCAAGAAAACCAACTTTCTCTAACCAGAACTCACACTTGCTGAATTTGGCATATAGTTTATGTTCCCTTAGTTTCTCAAGTATCAAGCGTAAGTGTCTTTCATGCTCTTCCTTGCTCTTGGAGTAGACCAAGATGTCATCGATGAAAACGACAACGAACTTGTCAAGGAATTCCATGAACACCTTGTTCATCATATTCATGAAGTATGCCGGAGCGTTGGTTAATCCAAAAGGCATCACAATATACTCATACAATCCATACCTTGTGGTGAATGCTGTTTTTGGTATGTCTTGCTCTCGTATCTTGAGTTGAAAATAACCTGACCGGAGATCAATTTTCGAGAATAAACATGCTCCTTCTAGCTGATCAAATAAGTCGTTGATTCTTGGCAAAGGATATTTGTTCTTGATGGTAACCTCGTTGAGAGAACGGTAGTCAATACACAACCTTTGTGTTCTATCCTTCTTCTCCACGAACAATACTGGGGCTCCCCAAGATGAAGAACTTGGTTGAATAAACCCTTTCTGTAACTGTTCTCCTAGCTGTTTCTTGAGCTCTTTCAATTCATCAACTGACATTTTGTATGGTCTCTTAGCTATTGGTCCAGATCCTGGCACCAAATCTATCAGAAACTCCACATCTCTATCCGGGGGCATTCCTGGTAGCTCTTCCGGAAACACATCCGGATATTCACATACTATTGGTACACTATCCATGCTAACCCCTTAAGAGAATTTAACTTACTTCCTTTGGATTCAAAGTTTGACTTGAATTTTATTCTTTTACCTTCGGGGGTTGTGAGGGTAACTGAACGGTTGGCACAATCTAATACTCCTTCATACTTAGCCATCCAATCCATTCCCAAAATCACATCCAGTCCTTGGGAATCCAGAATTATCAGGTTCACTGGAAACTTATATTTTCCAAACTCTATGACTAAGTCATGACAACCTGAGTTTACTATCATTTCTCCCCCCGGAGAACTTACTCTTATAGGACACCCAATGGTTTCTACCGGCAGTTCATTTCTTTCCACAAATGCCTTGGATATGAATGACTGAGATGCACCGGTATCAAAGAGTACAAATGCTGAAATTGAATTGAGTCTGAACTTACCAGCCACGACATCAGGTTCCTCATAGACCTCTTCCACATTGATGTGGTTAACCTGTCCTTTCTGGAAAGGATTCGGCTTGTTAGGTCCTTCCACCTTCTTTTCGGGGCACTCATTTGCATAGTGTCCCATCTTCTTGCATTTGAAGCATTCAACCTGACTGATGTCCTTTCTAGGAGGTTGGCTTCCACTTCCACTACCATTTCCACTATAGTGACTCTTATGTCCACCCTTGTGGTTCTTGTACTTGTCCTTGTCATGACTGCGATGATGCTTGTTGTCATGACGGTTGTGCTTGTTGAATTTCCCATGTTTATGGGATCCTGAGCTGCCATTGTCATCATAGTGAGATCGTTTGTGAGACGATCCCGAGCTGTGCTTGTCGGAGTGTTTCCTCTTTCTACTCTCGACTTGCTTCATTTTACTTTCCAAAATAGCAGCCTTGTCACACAACGACTGATAAGTTGGAACATATGCCACAGACAACTGTAGGTTCAGCTCATCATTCAAACCCTCCAAGAACTTTTCCTTTCTCTTGGCATCTGTATCAACCTCATCCGGTGCGTAGCGCGCCAGATTGTTGAATTCTTCTATGTATTCTGCCACGCTGCGGTGGCGCTGTTTCAGGTTGTGAAACTCCTTCTTTTTCAGACTCATTATCCCTGATGAGATATGAGCCGTGCGAAAACCATCTTCAAAGATAGCCCAAGTCACCTCATCAATAGGAGTGGTGATTTGGAAGTTGTCCCACCATGTGGCGGCTGGTCCTTCCAACAGATGTGATGCAAACCTGACCTTTTCAGCATCTGTGCAGCCCATGGTCACTAAGTCTTTGTTCACAGAACGTAACCAGTCATTGGCTATCATGGGATCAGTTGTTCCCGAAAACTTTGCTGGCCTCAGACACAGAAATCTGGTGAGCATATCAAAACCCGGTGGGTTGTTGTTGTTGTTGTTATTGTTGTTGTTGTTGTTGTTGTTGTTGTTGTTGTTGTTGTTGGGGTCGTTGTTGTTGTTGTTATTCTGGTTTTGGATGAACGTTGTCATCATTTGCATAAGCTGTGTTTGCGCATTCATCATTTGTTGCATTTCCGGGGTGATGTTGTTGGGGTTGGGGTTTGCGCGACGGGGAGGCATCTGTGGTTTGTTCAAATAGATAAGAATGAGATACCCATAGATGTTTCATGCACAATATATCATAAGCAAACACATAACAAGCAACATAAGAATAAAAGTTCAACAACCACATAACAAGCTCATGAGGTAAACACACAAGTGGCAAGCCGCCATCCACATGTCGGATGGTCCAATAATAAGTTCACAATAACAAGTATGAATATGAAAGGTAAACGAGTAGTCAAGTCTACTCATCAGCGTCAATCTCCTCCTCAACGAAGGTAAGACCTGCGTTCTCCATCGCGGTCTTGTTTTCCTCAATCGTAGTGGTCAAGGAATCGACCTTGGCCTTGAGAGCGCTCTTCTGGGAGCGAAGTCTCTCAATAACCATCTGCTGCTGCTCAAGCTCGAAGTCCTTGGACTTCAGTTCCTCGGTCATGTCCCGGATTTTCTTGTTCCTATCCTGGACGCGTTTCTCCTGACTCTTGAACTTGCGATCCTGAGCCTCAAACTTCGTCTCCATTTCCTTGATCATCTCATCCTGCTGTGCGAAAAGCTTGTCCTTCTCGCGTAGCTGCACCTGGAGCTCGTCATTACCTAGCATGACGTTCGTCCTGTCCGTATCTACATGCCTGAGAAGAGTATCTAAGTCCTGAAGATAGAGGCGTATCGGCTCTGCAGTGCTCCTCGAGTCGTCCTCAAAGTCGATAGAATCTCCATCAACGTCACGCCTTCCGAAGGCGTGGAAGTGAGTGCCCCTAACCTGTCGGGAGTGACGGCCTAACAGTCGTCCTATCAGGTCCTGCATGACTACCTCCATGCCTCTCTCTCTGTCGTCGTGCATCAGCTTGAAGACGATGGCCTCCGTAATAGGCTCAGTCTGGCGTCCGGGCTGGTTCACCTTGAAGCCCCAGAGGTCCTTCCTCTCGAACTTGGTGAGTGGGTACACCGTGATGGTAGGAAGAGGGAGATCGAGCAAAGTGGTAAGCTCAACGATACGGGGTCCGAAACGAGTAACCTGGAACTCCTCCACAGTGCTGACGGCAATAGGCATCTATTTATAAAATTGAAAAAGTTAGAACAACACTTATTTAAAATGATCACAAAACAACCATCTCATACATAACCATGGAACACAAATACCACACATATCATGCATACACAATACATTACATCAAACAAGGTCCAACTTATTTAAGGTATCATTTTGGAAAATAAGGTTATAAGTGGTGGTCCAACTAACGAAGTGTCCTTACAATCCAATCTCACGGGATCTATTATTAAACACAATGTTCCTAGAGGCAATCCACCAGTCTTGCTCTCTTGACTCTATCACTATGTCTATAACATCTCCCCTTATCTCTTGGTTGGTGTCTTCCAACTCTTGAGTAAGCTCCTTCTCTTTCTCTAAGTCCTTTTGGAGGTTGAGCATTCTGCACTTGACTCTAGCACTTAGTTCTTTGATAGTCCTCCAAGCTGCATCCCTGGCTGACTCAAAGAATGTGGTGTGCATTGTAGTGTTAGTGTACATGCAATATCCTCTTTCTTTGTGGTTATCTTCCTTGTTTTTGTACAAGTGAAGTTGCACCCACCAATATTCCACTCCTTCATCCATCACTGGAAAGCCCTTGTACACGGCTTCACCATGTGCATCCATTGCCTCCATGAGGTCCTTGAGAATACTGGGAAACTCAGTTTCACACTCCAAGGTCATGGTCATGAGTGGTCCCTTCTTCACGGCTTCGTTGATGGAGTTCATCTACAAAGGAAGTTGAAAGAGATTAGAAAAGTTTTACGAGAAGAATAGACAAGTGTAGAAGTAGTTGAAAAACTTTTTCCTTAGTGGTTTTCCAATCCTAGGGTCATAATCCTACAGGCAACACAGTGCTCTGATACCATCTGTTAGACCCCTCCTTTATAAAGGAAAGATCCCTGTGATTGCAATGCTAGTCCCTGGATCAATGCTAGCATCCACAGTTTAAGATGAAGTACACAGATACAAAGGTCGTTTATTACATTCATTCCAGAGATAAAAACATAGTCTTTTACAACTCATGGCCATAGGCCTAATACAAGAGTTTTAAGGAACAAGTAAATAAACACAAGTCTTCATCTTCATGTGCCACAGGCAAGCATGTTGAGTGTAGACTCATGACTCCTATTCATCATCGGAGTAACCTGCAACATCACAAGTTACAGCCACAGTGGGTCAATACTTTGGAATAGTATTGGCAAGTGATACCTTATTATATTTAAGTGGACTATATTACTATATGCATTTTGGTTAAGTGTAGCTTGGCTTGCTTTGCTTGAAAATAGGTTTTTCCTATTAGTTGAAATCACTAAGTTTTTCTTTGTCAAAAACATTCCCAAGGAACCACCAATAGACATTGGGGTCCTTCACCCTTGTTCACCCATCAATTTTTATTTAGAAGTTGGAGTGATGAGATTCTTGTAGCTTCCATGTCTTGATGCTCAAAAGTGTCCATTTCCTTGGACAAGGCTAAGTACTTAGGTTTTCCATCTGCAGAGGTTGTGCACTTTCCCCACCAGACTTGGTTTCCCAAGACAGGACCTTTCAGAAGCTTTTCCTTAGTCAAATGGACGCGTTCCATCCTATCATCCCATCTACCACCAACTGTCCAAGTGACTAAGTTCTAGCAACCTATATGATCATGGCAGAGCCCATATTGCCAAGTGGTTGCACTGTAAGCTTTCTCAACACTTGGCCTCCAAATCCCTTTGTGCCTGGGTGGCTTACCACAAGTGAGATACACAACCCAAGTCCATGGCCTTGTGTAACCACTCAACATAACCCATACTTTCCATTCCACCCAGGAGGTTCATTTGACTTAGTGGTTTTATTAGAAAAGTATAAGTCTCTTGACTTAGAAATATTTTCTTTATAGTAAGTGTAGTTTTTCACCAACCCTTGTTTTGCTATAAGCTAGGCTAAGCAAAGTATGGCAACTCATCTTAGGGATAATTCCTTAGCAATTCTACTAGACTACATAGGATTTCCCCATCTTTTGCATTAGACAAAATAACATGCAATACTATAACAAAATATCTAATGCTAGTTCAAAACATAGGACAAATTTATTCATGTAAATATCACTTGCCTTGGTGGTGGGGAGAGTAGCACTCTTCACAATCACAATCACTAGCAAAATCTACACAAGAAATTAAAGCATACAATTACTCACAATTATATACAACCAAAAATAATATTAATGCATGCATGCAAGAATTTACTAAGTGGTGATTTTTGAAAATTCTACCAAGTATGCTCATGTCTACAGAAACTTAATATGTCACAAGTTTGCCAACTCAACTTATTTGGCCCCAATATAATTTACCAAATTAAATCTATATCTAAAATAGCCTTAAACTTGTTCTACAAATAAAATCATTTTAACTGTTACTATATGCTAAATAAATTGGATATTCAGAAAGGTCTTGTTTCACTGAATCCAACGGTATAAAGTTTGCAAAAATCTAACGTGTCATTCAAAAGTTATAAGCATTTGAAGTTTGAATCTAAATCAGGTTTTAAATTCTGTTTTTAGTTTAAACCTTGCCACGCGTCATGTTTTTATTCGCCCGTACCGTTTCGCACTGGATCGAGCTCCTCAGCCGTAGGATCTAAATGAAATCTGGCGGCTCAGATCGTGCGCTCGTGCGTGAGGGGAGAAAAAGAAACCCCCGGGTGGGCTTGCTGGGCTTGATTGGCTGCTGGGCCAGATTCTGGCCGCACGGCCTTTTTCTTTTGTTTAAGTCTTTTCTTTTTCTATTTCTATTTTCTGGAATGGTTTTTGATATGAATTCAAATCCTTTTGAATCCAAACTATTCTGGGGATTTTTGCAGGGTTTTGTGGATTCAAAAACAGTCATTTTAACCAAGTGATTACTTTGCAAGGCTTGGTCAAGCTTGGGTTTCAAAATAAACAGAGATTTGCTCTAGCTTGCAAATATTTGAAGAACTGTGGTTCATGCGAAGGCAAATGGAAAGTGTCAAAAGAAGCGCAGAGGCTCACTGATCTAGTTTGCAAGAACGAGAGGCAGAGGGAAACGCAGAACTCACCGTAATTGGCCGGAGTAGTCGTCGGAGACGGCGGAGTTGCAGAGAGAAATGCGCGCAGCCTGGGGGCGTTCTGTGCTTGGGGTTTGGGGAAAAAGAGAGAGGGGATAGAGGGGGTTTATATAGCCTAGTCAAGCGCGAGAATCACTCGGCCATTGATTCGAATTGACGCCGCGATTAACACACAGGAAACGGCCGCGTTGATTGGGGACGAACAGGTCGTGCGGGTGGAGACGACGCTGGCGTGGAGATGGCCCGCTTGTCAGCGAGGTGCGCGGAGTGCAGGTGGGGTCTGTTTGTCAGCGGCTCAGCGCGTGCGCTCGCGCGTGAGGGGAGAAAAAGAAACCCCCGGGTGGGCTTGCTGGGCTTGATTGGCTGCTGGGCCAGATTCTGGCCGCGCGGCCTTTTTCTTTTGTTTAAGTCTTTTCTTTTTCTATTTCTATTTCTGGAATGGTTTTTGATATGAATTCAAATCCTTTTGAATCCAAACTATTCTAGGGATTTTTGCAGGGTTTTGTGGATTCAAAAACAGTCATTTTAACCAAGTGATTACTTTGCAAGGCTTGGTCAAGCTTGGGTTTCAAAATAAACAGAGATTTGCTCTAGCTTGCAAATATTTGAAGAAAGGATTTTGAAACTATTTCTAAATTTGGAATCTTGGTTTAAAAGTTTCACCTAATCCTTCCATCAATGGAGGCAAGCAAACAAGTATTTAAACTTTCAAATTTTCAAAGGGTGATGGTCATTTGGGATAAATTGCCCACATGAAATCATAGCTCCAACTTCTGTCTCCAAATGATTTTTAAGAAAACCCTAAATGGATGAATGATGCAAAGATGATATGAATAAGTTTTGAAACTATGATTTTTGGGATGTTACAATATAATCTACCAATCACAAATCTAATTGGACAAGCGAAGGAGGCACATACCAAGGAGCAATCCTTCCAAAAAATCAGCAGCAAAGATGGGCTGAGCAAGGAGATCGAAAATAGGGAGCAAGAACAGTAGGAACTCGAGCTTGAGAAAGTTTTTCAGTGTTTTTTGGGAGAGAGAAAGAAGTGGCTGGAAGGAGACACTTTGGAGGGCCACAAGTGGGCCCCACCCAGGCTAGGTGCGCCTTGGGGCTAGCCGCTCCACCAGGGGTGTTCTGGCCTGGTGGGTCCCCCTGGGCCATTCCAGGTGCCCCTTTTTTCGAGGAAAAATTTAATATGAATTTTCTGAAATTTTTCGGGAAACTTTATTTTTGGCCAATTTTCAAGTTATGAAAATTGATTTTCTCATAGAAAAATATTTTTGAAAGACACAAAGAGCAAACCAAAACCAAAACTACAGAAGTTCTAAGACACTCTAATAAGCAAACAACTAGCAAAACCAAGACTAACAAGACAAAAAAGCAAAGACTAGGAAGGAGAAAAATAGAAGTGAGCAAGTATAACCACTGTGAAAGCATTGTTTTGTCCATTAAAATCCCTTTGTTAAAAAGGTTGATCAAGTCTTGTTACCAAAACAATCTTATATGAAGCCAAACTTTGCATTCCACAAAATGATTATGTTACCTCAAACTTGATAGCAATAGTCCGAATCATAATAGTTTCAAAACTTTCTTGTGGAATGGGACAATATATTTCTCCAACTTTAATGCTCTCAATATTTTCAATAGAATTCAGGCAATATCTCTTATCAACCTTCTTGGGGAATATACAGTATGCTCTTTGTCATTAATATTAAAAGTTACTTTTCCTTTGATTACAATTGATGACAGCACCTGCAATATTAAGAAAATATCTCCAAGAATAATAGACATATTATCATCTTCAGGCATGTCAAGCACAACAAAATCAGTTAAAACCAAGCAATTATGAGTCACTTGAACAGGAACATCCTCACATATACCAACATGAATAGTAGTTGACTTATCATCCAGTTACAAAGATATGTCAATTGGTATCAACTTTTCTAGCTAAAGTCTATTGTAGAGAGAAAAAGGCATAACACTAACTCTAGCTCCCAAATCACATAAAGCAGTTCTAACATAATTATTCTTAATAGAGCAAGGAATAGTTGATATACCTAGATCACCAAGTTTCTTTGGAACCTTACCATTGAAGGAATAATTAGCAAGCAAAGTAGAAATTTCCTCATTAGTAATCTTCCTTTTATTAGATACAATATCCTTCATACTTTGAATAAGGAGGCAACTTAATAGCATCAGTCAAAGGAATTTGCAAAAATAAAGGTTTCATCCACTCATAAAACTTGTTATAGTGTTCTTCTTCCTTTGACTTGTGTTTCTTATTGGGAAAAGGCATAGGTTTCTGCACCCAAGGTTTTATTTCACTACCATGTTTATTAGCAATAAAATCTTCCTTAGTGTACCTAGTGTTCTTAGTGTGCTTCTCAGGTTCTTCCTCAAATTCTTCCGTATCAGGAGCATCATTTTTATCATTATCACTTTCAGTTTCAGCATCAGAGACATATATACTATTAGGATCTATAGCAGGTTCAGAGGGTTCCTCAACTATTTTATGTTTCTTATTCTTTCTCTTATGAGGACTACCACTACTTTCATCTTGTTGAGAATCCTGCTCAATTCTTTTAGGATGTCCTTCAGGATATAAAGGATCTTGTGTGGTTGTACCACTCCTAGTTCTAATTCCATAAGCATGTTTATCTCCAGAAGCATTAACTAGCATATCTTTTTGTACCTTAGCAAGTTGATCAATTTGGGTTTGAACCATTTGGAAGAGTTTACAAAGCATTCTAACATCATTAGCAGTTCTTTCCATAATATCTTTCAACTCATTAATAGCTCTAGAGTTTTCCAATAAATTATTCTGAACTTGTTTATTAAAATTACCTTGTTTAATAATAGAAATGTCAAGTTCCTCTAAGCATTGATCAGGAGGTTTACCATAGGGAATATCACCTTCATCGAAGTGTTGGAGAGAGTGTACCTCAATAGTGGATGAATGAGGAATTGGCTTACATAATTCTTCTATAGGAGGTAAATTCTTCACATCTTCAGATCTAATACCTTTCTCCTGAAGAAAATTTTTAGCTTCTTTCATCACTTCATCATTTAATGCAATCATTCCCCTCTCCTTTGTTGTTGGTGTTGGAGTTGGTTCAGGCACAATTGGCTCAGGAGTAATGGCCTCAGGTGTATTTAGCTAAGTTGAAGTCCAATCATCATAATTCTTGCTTATTTTAGCCATTAATTCTTCAACTAATGCAGGAGTTCTTTTCCTAAAAACACAATCAGCAAAACTATCTAGGTATGTCCTAGAATCATCAGTTGGTCCATTATAATAAATATCAAGAAGCTCATTTTTAGGAAATGGACATCCATGATGTGCATGAATCAAGGCACAAAACCTTGTCCATGACTCAGACAATTTCTCTTCTTCTCCCTGTTTAAAAACAAAAAGTTTCTGCAAAGCAGCATGCCTAGCACTAGGAGGAAAATATTTCTAAAAGAAAGAAGCAATCAAATAATCAGGGCTATCAATAGATCCATGAGGTAATCTATTAAACCAAGCTTTAGCTTCTCCTTTTAGTGAAAAAGGGAAGATATTTGTAACAAAGTACTTGCGCATCTTAAAATCATCAGAGAATAGGGCACTCATAGTGGAAATCTCATTCATATGAGCTACAACACTTTCATTTTCAGTCCCACAAAAGGTTCTTTCTCAACAATGTTTATATAGGATAAATCAAGAGAGAAATCATAATCTTTATCTTTAATGTCTATGGGAGAAGTAGCAAACTTAGCATTAGGAGACAATTTAGGAATAATAGTACATCTCTCAAGGAGACTCCTAATAGCACTAGCACCACGTGTGTTTTGGTACTCTTCAATAAATTCACCAGTCATTTAAATGTAACCATCATTAATATCATATCTCTCTCTAGACTCAGGTGAGCTAATAGGTGTAATAGTGTCTTCACTAGGAGTTTCAGTGTTTCCCAAAATAGTTCTAGCAATAGTAGTATCTAGGAAAGGACCTAATGAACCACTCGCATCAAGCACAGTAGAAGTAACATCATGAGTATCCGAAGAAATTTCAGATTCAGCAGTAGTAGCAGTGTGTGTAGCATGTGTATGTGGTGGTGGTGTGACAAGCTTACTTATAACAGACGGTGAATCAAGAGCAGCAGAGGTGTTTAGGACTGTACCTATTCTTGTAGTGGATGGTAAAATAGGAAACTTTCCATCACGATACTTCCCCATGATGAAAGTAATAGCAGTGTACAGTAATAGATCCAAGTGAACTTACAAATAAAGCTATGCCCCCCAGCAACAGCGCCAGAAAATAGTATTGATGACCCACAAGTATAGGGGACCGCAACAGTCTTCGAGGGTAGTATTACCCAATTTATTGATTCGCCACAAGGGAGACTAAGAATACTTATAAGCGTTAACAACTGAGTTGTCAATTCAGCTGCACCTCGAAATAGTCTTGCTCATAGCAGTTTATCAGTAGCAACAATTTTGTAGTAGCAATAGCAAAGCAACAACAACAGTAAAACGAAGGTAGTAGTAACAATAGTAGCAAACAGTAGGATATGAGTGCGGTAGGCATAGGGATGGATGGATGGGCGTTGCATGGACAAGTCTAAACATGTAACTTCAAGATCTGGGGCAATTGCAGATAAATAAGATAAAGCATGCAAGTACTAAACAATCATAGGCATGTGCTCCATATATAGTCATACGTGCTCGCAATGAGAACTTGCACAACATCTTTTGTCCAGCTAGCCCGTTGCAGCGGGGCCTCAAGGGAATCTACTAGCAATTAAGGTGCTCCTTTTAATAGAGCACCAGAGCAAAGCATTAACACTCCGTGAACACATGTGATCCTCACATCACAGCATCCCCTCCGGTTGTCCCAATTTCTGTCACTTCGAGGCCTTTGGATCCGGACTATGATATGTGTACACAACTTGCAAATAAGATCACAAACAATACTATCATCATGAATCAATAATAAGTTCAGATCTGAGATCATGGCACTCGGGACCTGGTCACAAGCATTAAGCACAACAAGTTGCAACAAAGTCAAATAGCACTAATAGAGATACTATGCACCATTCCCTAACAATCTTATTCGACTACATGATATAACTCATCCAATCCCTACCATACCCATAGCCTACAGTGGGGATTACTCACTCATGGATGGGGGAAACATGGATGGTTGATGGAGAGGCGTTGGTGATGATGATGATGATCCTCTCCAAATTCCCCATCCCGGCAGGGTGCCAGAACGGAGTTTCTGATTCTGAATCGTGATTTCTGGTGGTGGCGGCGCAACGGAACTCTTTCTAGAAAACGTCGAACCCCCCTTGAGTGTTTAGGTCAGAAGGCAACTTATAGGCGAAGAGGGAGGCCAATGGGGTGCCTGAGGTGGACACACCCCCTCCAGGCGCGGCCAGGCCCAGCCCGCACGGCAGGGTGTGTGGGCCCCTTAGAGCCCCACTCCGTCTCGTATTCTGACTCCGTGAGTCTTCTGGTGAAATAGGATTTTTTGCATATTTTCCTGGATTTTTCCTGATAGTTGATTTTCTACACAAAAACTAGACACCAAGGTAATTCTGCTAAAAACAGCGTCAGTCCGTGTTAGTTGTATCCAAATCACACAAGTTTAGAGGAGAAACAATAGCAAAAGTGTTCGGGAAAGTAGATACGTTTTGGACGTATCAATAGTGATGCAAAATGGACGTATCATGGCCTTATATGCAACGATATAGATTCAAAGAGATTCTCCTCATGAGCAACATAAATGAATAATGAATTTGGTTAGCACACAAGTATAGGGTTTGCAGCATAGAAAACAAAAAATTTCCTACGATGGGAACAACTATGTACCAAGATCTATCTATTAGATACAAACAACAGGCAGATGTATATCCGTAGAGAACATACCCTTGAAGATCGACAAATTTTAACGAGTTCAAACTCATGGTTGATGTGGACGATCTCTTGCCGATCTCAAGATCGAGGGGAAGTCCTTAGCACCGCAACTTAGCGGCGCATCCGTGCTCGCACACACGTCCGAGGCACCAAGCAATCACCGCCTCCTTGCTCCAGCGATGCAGCGGAAGCACAACTCTTTCTTGCCGAATATCCACTGGGAACATGTATCTCGCTAGTCCGAGACCATCGGGGATAAATACTAGAGGGGGAGAGAGATCCTTCACGAGGAGGTGTGAGTGAGAGAGAGGAGAGGGGGCTCCTTTTATAGGAGGAGGGGGCACCCAAGGGGGTGGCCGCCGGCCATGGGGGCTGACCCCTCCCCTCCTTCATTCATGTGGGTGGACACTCCAATCACTCAAATGCCTTTCAATTCCCTCTACTCTAAAACCCACTAAAATTCCCATTAAATTTCCACCAAATTTAATGCAAACTCTCATTAACTAAAACTCCTTTTATTTATTCAGAATTTTGTCAATTACTTTAATGACAAACATTCACATATAACCCCTTGCTATTATTTCATTTCACATGCAAAAACACTTCCTACAATTTCACCCGAAAACCCGTTTCGGTATCTAGTGAAATAAATTCTTGCGCTTGTTATTCTTTTCGGCATGAAACTTTTGCTCCAAATGGATGTCGGTGTCTCTTAAGTGTGTCACCCTATGTTTCGCGAATAATGTGGACATGATCGAGACCCCTCTCTGATCAATAATCAGAAGCAGTACCTGGAGATCCGTATTGACTCCCACACATTCAACGATGACTTTCTAGTGATCGTCAGAACCTTTTACGCTAGTATCTTAATCCTTTTGTTTCGCGATATATTACATGTCCGAGATTCGATCATCGGTATTCCCATACCTAGTTTGATATTGTTACCGACATGCACTCTTTTCTCCTTCCCGTGATATAACATTCTAGTGATCAAATCACTTGCTTGCAAGCTAATCAATGTGATATCACCGAGAGGGCCCAGATGATATCTATCCGTCATGAGGATGAACAAATTCCACTCTCGATCCATGGGCCTCAACATAACACTTTAGTATTTCTGAACCCATCTTTATAATCACCCTGTTACGTTGTGACATTTGATGTTATCAAGAAACTCTTCCCGTGTTAGTGATTAACATGATCTCATGGTCTAAGGATTAGGATCACTTCGTAAGTTGTTATAGCAATATAAACTCAATGACTTTGATCGTAATGCTATACTTCAGATGAATGTTCATCACACCATTACTCTAATGTTGTGATCTCGTTATTAACAACATCCAATGTCCATGATTAGGAAACCTTGATCATCTTGTTAATAAACGGTCTAGTTTATGAGAGAGGCATAACTAGGAACTTTTTGTTTGTTTATTAAACACACATGTATTAACATTTCCGTATTAATACAATTATAGCATGCAAAATAAACATCTATCATATACTTGGAATATACATAATAACCACTTTATTATTGCCTCTCAAGGCATATTCCCTTTAGTCTCCTACTTGCACTAGAGACAATAATCTAGTTACATAGTGATGAATCTAACACCCATGGAGTTCTGGTGTTGATCATGTTTTGCTCTAGGGAGAGTTTTAGTCAATGGATCTGCTACATTGAGATCCATGTGTACTTTAAAAATCTTTATATCTCCATCCTTGACATGCTCGTGGATGGAGTGAAACCGACGCTTAATATGCTTGGAATTCTTGTGAGACCTTGGTTCTTTGGCATTGGCAATGGCACCATTGTTGTCACAACAGATCACCATTGGGTCCAACACGCTCGCAACCACACCTAGCTAGGATATGAACTCCTTCATCCAAACTGCTTCCTGAGCCGCTTCCGAAGCAGCAACATATTCGGCCTCCGTTGTTGATCCCGCCACCACTGGTTGTTTGGAACTCCTCCAACTAACTGTTCCACCATTCACGAGAAATACGTATCCGGATTGAGACTTAGAGTCATCCGGATCGGTGTCAAAGCTAGCGTCGATATAACACTTAGCGACGAGCTCTTCTTCACCTCCATGCACAAGAAACATATCCTTAGTTCTTCGCAAGTACTTAAGGATATTCTTGACCGCTATCCAGTGTTACGAACCTGGATTAGATTGGTACCTACTAGTCAAACTAATAGCATGTGCCACATCCTGCCTTGTACATAGCATGGCGTACATTATAGAGCCTATGGATGAAGCATACGGTACTTTGTCCATTATCTCTCTTTCTTCTGCCGTAGACGGACTTTGAGTCTTACTCAATTTCTTGCCTTGCAACATAGGTAAGAACCCATTCTTACTTCCGTCCATTTTAAACTTCTTTAAAATCTTATCAAGGTATGTACTTTGTGATAGCCATATTAGGCTCCTAGATCTATCTCTATAGATCTTTATTCCTAATATGTATGACGCTTCACCTAGGTCCTTCATTGAAAATTTGCTATTTATATATCTTTTAACACTGTTTAAAAGATCTATATCATTTCCGATCAATAATATTTCATCCACATATAATATCAGAAATGCCACATTTCTCCCACTCACTTTCTTGTAAATACAAGCCTCTCCTTAAGTTTTGACAAATCCAAACTCTTTGATCAGCTCATCAAAGCGGAGATTCCAACTTCGTGATGCTTGCTTCAGTCCATAGATGGATCGTTGAAGCTTGCACACCTTGTTAGCATACTTAGGATCGACAAAACCCTTTGGTTGTATCATATACAACTCTTCTTCAATATTACCATTGAGAAACGCGGTTTTGACATCCATCTGCCATATATCATAATCGAAATATGCAGCAATTGCTAACATTATAAGATCCCTCCCTAATAAAGGTAAGGATCCCTGTGATTGCAATGCTAGTCCCTGGATCAATTGCTAGCATCCACAGTTTAAGATAAAGTACACAAAAACAAAGGTCATTATTACATCGTCATTCGAGAGATAACATAGTCTTTTACAACTCCATGGCCATAGGCCTAATACAAGAGTTCATTCATAACAATAAAAATAAAGTCTTCATCTTCATGTGCCACAGGCAAGCATGTTGAGTGTAGACTCATAACCCCTAATCATCATCAGAGTAACCTGCAACATCACAAGTTATAGCCACAGTGGGTCAATACGTTGGAATAGTATTGGCAAGTGATACCTTAGTAGAATATTAACATCTAGTTACTACATGAATTTGGCTAAGTGTAGCTTAGGCTTGCTTTGCTCAAAATAGGTTTTACCTATTAGTTGAAAACACTAAGTTTTTCTTTGACAAAACTTTCCCAAGGAACCACCAATAGAAATTGGTGAACCTTCACCCTTGTTTAACCACAAGTTTTTAACTTAGAAAATTGGGATGAGGAGATTCTTGATAGCTTCCATGTCTTGATGCTCAAATTGTCCAATACCAGGGACATGTCTAAGTACTTAGATTCTTCCATCTGCAGAGGTTGTGCACTTTACCCACAAGACTTGATTTTCACCAAGACAGGACCTTTCAGAAGCCTTCCCTTAGACCAAAATGGACGCGCTCCAAACCTATCATTCCCCTACCACCAACTGTCCATTTGGCTAAGTTATTGCAACCTATATGATCCAGGCAGAGCCCATTGCGGTGACCCAGCATACCACTGCATGTGTAGTACACTATAGTCGTTGACAAGACATCCACAGAACACCGTTCCATAAATATCACATCCCTCAGAGTGGTACAACAGAAACATTGTGGGTCCATATTACAAAGATACACACATTATTATTATTACAATCCCGGAAGTTCAAGACTTCCAAAAGATCCAACTTACAAACCAAAATATAAGATGTTCAGCGGAAATTTAAAAGTAACAACTCCGACTAGGAATGGGGCTCAACATCTTATTTTATAGAGTTCATGTTGTTCGGCTCCGTTGGTTACTACTAACTATACTCTTAAGTGGACTCGTTCTCATCGACACCGTAACGGATCTCGTAGTCCACGCCTTCAACTCCTCCGGATAGATCAGGTTCCTCGTAGAACACGTCTTCTTGGCATTCAGCTGCATACATTGGCACGTCTTCGGAATCCTCAGAGTCTAAGCAAGGGATCAAAGGAAAGAATGAGTAATAGCGTTACCCAACAAGTTCATTATATGCAAGGTGGGAAGTTTGATGCTCTATCTACCACCTCGGATTATAAATCCTTGGCACTATGCAGTTTTTGTAAATCTTTCTTCAAAGATTGATTTTATTCTGAAAAACTATGACAATCAGCCTTCACAGGTTGACTAGAACTTTCATGGAGTTCCTTTTCTGCTGCGTTCATAGCTCCTTCCCGGAACAGGGAGTAACAAGTTACAGTTCTTATACTCTGTAGAGGTGCGTTACTTTACCCATGAGAGATCAACTCCTTGTTGCACAACCGGGTGTACTTTCCCGTCCACAATTCCATGATGTGGGGCCCAGTAGTTGGTTCAAGCCAATCACTGCCCCCTTCGCGACCCCGCATGCCTCCTTGGTGTACACCATGCCCACATAATGAATTACGGCAATGGTTTGACAAACCGTTAGATGCCAGAACTATCATGGGATGTTGAGGGTTCCCACCCATATGCTGCATATCCTCATCGAATTACCAATTAATATGCACGCTACGAGGATAACAGCCACGACCTGCACATCCGGCTTCATGCGAGAGGAAGAAGATACAGCTGACTTCTCTTTCCCATTCCAAATCTCATGGCTAACGCGTAATATACGGCGCTAGAATCACTGATGTCAGGGGTTATTAAGTTCCTACTTGATCATCATTGTTGCAATTAGAACTCTAAGTTCTATTGCTCCATCATATCACCACTTAGGATGATATCCATAATTTCTTTATTTGGGAAAACAATATTTTCTTTCTTTTATAGCATATATGATAACACATAATTTGCAAATACTTTGATAAAGAGTCTTCAAAGGGTATGAGAAAGTGATGAACTTTCCTTGTGATGGCAAGGTAGTGAAGTCTGATGCTTGCACTGGACCTTGAGCTTCTAGTTCTACAAAAACATCATTATTGCCCGGTAAGGACAATATTTAAAGAAACAAAATGATTATGCAGATAATGTAATGCATTATTTGAATTTGTATGCATTTATCCCAAAAAGTTTCTTTTTGAGTAATAAAGGGTTTATAAATATTACTTTTTAATATTTTATAACATATATTGAATTATTTTATTTTATTTCCCTCTATTTGACTTTTATTGATTAAATATACCTTAATTTTATTACTAAATATTTATTTAGTATTTTTCAAAAATACTATAATATTAATAAATAATGAAAGTGATTTTTATTTATTTTTATCACCTTTCAATAATTTTGTAAAATTCCATAAGGAATATTTAAATTACAAATTTCTTATAAAAATTTGAATATCCAAAATTTGATATCTTATTTTATTTGGACATAATGGATTATTGTGAATCCAAAAATATTTTGTTTATAATTTTTGGACTATTATTTTATTTTCTAAAATTTTATTAAGTCCAAGGGTGTTTTGGTCTTTTTCTTTTTATTAAAACAGGCATGAAATTGTTTCTGGGCTGGTTATTTTTATTGGGCCCTATTGGCCCACTAGTACTAGACAAAAGAGCCACCCCGAAGGGTTTGGCCCAGCTCGTCCCATTCCTCACTGTCTCTCTCTCTCTCTCTCTCTCTCTCTCTCTCTCTCTCGCGAGTTCATCTTCTCCTCCTCTAGCCCCGACCCTGTGGCCGGCGATGCCGCCACCGACGATTCCCGCCGCCTGTTGGAGATATGCCCAAGAGGCAATAATAAAGTGGTTATTATGATATCTTAACTTATGATAAATGTTTACATACCATGCTATAATTGTATTAATCGGAAACATTAATACTTGTGTGATTTGTAAACATAAAAGAGTCCCTAGTAAAGCCTCTTGTTAAACTAGCTTGTTGGTTAATATATGATCATGGTTTCCTGATCATGAACATAGAGATGTTATTAACAACAGGGTCATATCATTAGGAGAATGATGTGATGGACATACTCCTATAGTTAAGCGTAGCATAAAGATCAAGTCATTTAATATAGTTCATTTTCTATAAGCTTTCTGATACATAGTAACCTAATTCCTTCGACCATGAGATCATGCTTATCACCATCACCGGAAGGATTCTTTGATGACATCAAACACCACACCGTAACTGGGTGGTTATAAAGGTGGCATTGAGTGTTCAGAAAGTATGGGTTGAGACACATGGATCAAGAGTGGGATTTGTCCATCCATATGACGGATAGATATACTCTGGGCCCTCTCGGTGAAATGTCATCCAATTAGCTTGCAATCATGTGACTGGCTCACAAGGGATCACATATCACGGGAACGAGAAAAGAGTACTTATCGGTAACGAGGTTGAACTAGGTATGCAGAGATACCGACGATCATAACCTTGGATAAGTAAACTATCGTGAGACAAAGGGAAATTGGTATCGTATGTAAGTGGTTCATTCGATCGCAAAGTAATCGTAGAAATATGTGGGAGCCATATGAATTTCCAGATTCCTCTATTGGTTATTGATCGGAGAAGTGTCTCGATCATGTCCGCATAATTCACGAACCGTAGGGAGACACACTTAAGGATTCGATGTTGTTGAGTAGTTATGGAATGATGAGTAAGAGACCGAATGTTGTTCGGAGTCTCGGATGGGATCCGGGATATCACGAGGAGATCCGGAATGGTCCAGAGAATAAGATTCATATAAGGAAAGTCCTGTTTCGGGGTTGGAGAATGGTTCCGGTGTTTTCATCGGGAATGTTCTAGAAGGCTCCGGAATGTCCGGCACTCCGGAGGGGAAGGGTACATGAATGTGTCATTGCAAGTTGGAATGATTGCATCATGTACTAGGTGTTATCGCTGTACAAAATAAAGGGTTTAATCAAATCCTAGTTTGAAAAGTCAAACGACTATTTTGGAAAGTGGAGAAGAAGTGGGAAACCGAGTTGGGGAGGAGTTCCTCCTCCACCGCCGGCCCACTAGGGATCCGAGTTGGGGAGGGACTCCCTCCCCTTGGCCGGCGCCTCCCTCCACCTATATAAGGAGGGGCAGGGCTCCCCTCCTAGACACACAAGTTGCCTCCCTCTAAACCTAAACCCTAGCCACAGCCTAGGGATTTCTCCCAAGCCGCCGAGTTAGAGCTTCTAATTGCCCTAGCCGCTGGTTTAGCCCCTTCTAATTGGTGTGTCTAAACCCTAGATCACCAAGGCTCTCTCATAGTCCACCATACTCGCTCCGGCTTAAGGCGAAGCCCTGCGAGATCTCCCCTCTACTTCCGGTACCACGCCGTCGTGCTGCCGGAATCGCGAGGAGAGTGCTACAAACTCCGCTGCCTGCTGGAACAAGGGAGAGGAAGGTCTTCGTCGAGTACCGAACATGTGACCGACTGCGGAAGCACTACCGGAACGCAGCGCCGGAAGGATCGTCTACGCGATCTTGAGATCGGCAAGTGTACGACTCCATCACCCACGAGAATATGCTCTCGTTAACCGCTTTGGAATCTTCGAGGGTGAGTTCCTCTATCGACTCATTGCTACAATCTAGTAGATAGATCTTGGCTTGTTTGTTTGTATGCGGTAGAAATTTTTTGTTTTCCATGCTACGAACCCCTACAGTGGTATCAGAGCCGTGTCTATATGTAGATCTGTTGCACGAGTAGAACACAATGGTCATTGTGGACATTGATGCTTTTGTTGTCGATTTCTTCTTGTGTACTTTGCATCTTGCGGGATGGTGGGATGAAGCGGCCCGGGCTAACCTTACATGACATCTTTCATCAGACTTGCTCCACGCTTGACATGCAACTTGTATTGCATAAGTGGCTTTGCGGGTGCCTGTTTCTCCCAACATAGTTAAGATTCAATTTACAACGGGTGATTGACAATACTAGTATCAATGTTGTGGTTCTTGTTCGTAAGTTAGAATGACACTTATTGTAACATCCCTAAAATCATGATTTCAAAGTTTGCATATCACTCATGCATGCATATAGATTTGAGATCATATTCAAACTCATTTCAGGAAAACAGAAGAACTTGATGCTATGATTTTATGTGAGCAGATTTAATTCAAATGGCCATCACCATTTGAATGCTTGAAAGTTTAGGAACCTAGATGCTTATCTTCATTGTTGGATAGTTTGTGTGTAGAATTTGGACCAAAGTTTTCAACTTAGAAATAATTTCAAAACTTTTTTTTAAAAACATTTGCAAATCAGATGCAAAGTCTCTGATTATTTTAAATCCAAGCTTGACCCAGCCTATACAAAGTAACCCCGTGGGTTTTGACCTATTTCTGAGACCAATTCACCACTACAAAACCTCAGAAAGATTTGAATTCAAATTGAACTTGAAACCATTTGAAAACCTATTCAGAAAATCGAAATAGAAAAAGAAAAGGAGTAAACAAAAGAAAAAGGCCGCGCGCCAGGGATCTAGCCCAGCAACGAATCAAGCCCAACAAGACCACCCGGGGCATTTCCTTTCTTCTCTCACGCGCGAGCGTACTCCTTCAGTCACTGACAGCCAGACCCCACGCCCCCTCTGTTTATTTCACTGACCAGCGGGCCCCGTCCACGTCGTCCTCTTCTTCCCCAAACCGCGCCCGCGACCATGTCGCTGCTGCAGTCAAGGCCGGTAATGGCGCGGCGTAATTGGCCATTAACCCGCGAGCGTTTCCTGTTGCACCTGAGCCTATTTAACCCTCTCTACCTCGCGAGCAATTTCCCCCATTCACCTCGCTCACTCCGCCGCCAGGCTGCGCGCAATTGCTCTCAAAGCTCCGCAGTACCGAGAACTCCGGCGACCAAATACGGTGAGCCTCGACCACCTCTCTCTCTGGTTCAAACGAGAATGTTCAGAATGTTCTTGCGCATCCTTTGATACCTTCCTTTTACCTGCTCGTGACCCAGGTCGTCGTCTCCGTTCGCAGTCGAAACCACCTGTGCCGCCGATAAACTCCGGCGACCAATTAAGGTAAATACCGAGCGCCCTTTGCCTCCCCCTTCACACGAACTTGTTCGCCCATGTCTTGCGCAAGTCCTGATGCCACTGGTTCGTGCTAGGGCGACGCCACACCTCGGCAAGGACCACGTCTGCAAGCTACTGTCGCCGCCCGCAACTCCGTCGAGCTCCAGAGACCGTCTCCGCGTGCCCCTTGATAAACCAAAGCCACCTCGAGCTTCAGCACGCCACTGCGATTCGGTAAGCATCTCCCTTCCTCCCCGGGCGACCTAGAACACCGGCACCGCCGTAGTCAGACGCGCCGCCGCCAGTCAACGCCGCTAGCGCCGCCCGTGTATGGTCAGGACAATTAGGAGCGTCAGATGTAGATCCTGCGGTGTAGATTAGAACGTGGCCGAAGAGGTACGCGCGCATCTGAGCCGCCAGATCTCACTTAGATCCTGCGGTCCGCGTCTGTCGATCCAACCGAAGCGGTACGCACCAATTGAAACGTGACGCGTGTCTAGGGTTAGTTCAAAAACAGAATTCAAAATCAGATTTGGATCAAATTTTCAATTGGCTATAACTTTTGATTCCCACGTTGGATTTTTGCAAACTTTATACCGTTGGATTCAGTGAGTCAAGACCTTTCTGAATATCCAATGTGTTTAAAAAATAGTAACTGTTAAAATGACTTTATATACAGAAACATGTTTAGGTCCAATTTGAGTATAGTTTTAGTTTAGCAAATTGTTTTAGGGCTAAATAAGTTCAGTTAGCAAACTTTGTGACTTGTTATGATTATGTATCATGCACTTGCTTGGTAGGGTTTTCAAAATCATCACTTAGTAAATTCTTGCATGCATGCATTCATATTTTTGCTTGTATATAAATTGTGTGTAATTGTATGCTACAAATTTTTGTGTAGATTTTGCTAGTGACTATGATTGTGAAGAGTGCTACTCTCCCCATTACCAAGGCAAGTGATACTACATGATATTTCCACCCTTTATTTTGAATAAGCATTAGAATTATTTTTGCAAAGTCTTGCATGCTACTTTTGCCAAATGTTATGTTGGGAAATCCTATGTAGTGTAGAATTGTAGAATTGTTAGGGAATTTTCCTAAGTTAAGTTACTATGCCATGCTTAGCCTAGCTAGTAGAAAACAAGGGTTGGTGAAGAATGTACATGCTATGATGAAATAATTCTAAGTCCTTTGGGACTCATGCTTTTCTTAATAAAACAACTAAATCAATGAACTTCCTGGGTGGAATGGGACTTGAATGGTGGTTTTTGGTTGAGTGGTTACACAAGGCCATGGATTTGGCTTGTGTATCTCACTTGTGGTATGCCACCCAGGCACAAAGGGATTTGGAGGCCAAGTGTTGAGAAAGCTTACAGTGCAACCACTTGGCAATATGGGCTCTGCCTTGATCATATAGGTTGCTAGAACTTAGTCACTTGGACAGTTGGTGGTAGTGGGAATGATAGGTTGGAGCGCGTCCATTTGACTAAGGAAAGGCTTCTGAAAGGTCCTGTCTTGGGAAACCAAGTCTGGTGGGGAAAGTGCACAACCTCTGCAGATGGAAAATCTAAGTACTTAGCCAAGTCCATGGCAATGGACAACTTGAGCATCAAGACATGGAAGCTACAAGAATCTCATCACTCCAACTTCTAAGTAAAACTTGTGGGTGAACAAGGGTAAAGGACCCCAATGTCTATTGGTGGTTTCTTGGGAAGTTTTTGACAAAGAAAAACTTAGTGATTTCAACTAATAGGAAAAACCTATTTTCAAGCAAAGCAAGCCAAGCTACACTTAGCCAAAATGCATATAGTAATTTAGTCCACTTAAAATTTACTAAGGTATCACTTGCCAATACTATTCCAAAGTATTGACCCACTGTGGCTGTAACTTGTGATGTTGCAGGTTACTCCGATGATGAGTAGGAGTCATGAGTCTACACTCAACATGCTTGCCTGTGGCACATGAAGATGAAGACTTATGTTTATTTACTTATTCCAAAACTCTTGTTTTAGGCCTTTGGCCCTGAGTTGTAAAAGACTATGTTTTATCTCTGGAATGAATGTAATAAACGACCTTTGTATCTGTGTACTTCATCTTAAACCGTGGATGCTAGCATTGATCCAGGGACTAGCATTGCAATCACAGGGATCCTTTCCTTTACAAAGGAGGGATCTTACAGATGGTATCAGAGCACTGTGTTGCCTGTAGGATTATGACCCCTAGGAATGGAAAACCACTAAGGAAAATTTTTCAACTACTTCTACACTTGTCTATTCTTCTCGTAGAACTTTTCTAATATTCTCATTCTCATCTCTATTTGTAGATGAACTCCATCAACGAAGCCGTGAAGAAAGGACCACTCATGACCATGACCTTGGAGTGTGAAACTGAGTTTCCCAAAATTCTCAAGGACCTCATGGTGGCAATGGAAGCACATGGTGCAGCTTTTTACAAAGGCTTTCCGGTGATGGATGAAGGAGTGGAGTATTGGTGGGTGCAACTTCACTTGTACAAAAACAAGGAAGACAACCACAAAGAAAGAGGATTTTGCATGTATACCAACACTGTGATGCATACCACATTCTTTGAGTCAGCAAGAGAAGCAGCTTGGAGGACTATCAAAGAACTAAGTGCTAGAGTCAAGTGCAGAATGCTCAACCTCCAAAAAGACTTATAGAAAGAGAAGGAGCTTACCCAAGAGTTGGAAGCCACCAACCAAACCTTAAGGGGAGATATTATAGACTTAGTGATGGAATCATGTGAACAAGATAGGTGGATTGCCTCTAGGAACATTGTGTTATCCAACAGATCCAGTGAGATAGGATTGTAAACGCACTTCGTTAGTTGGACCACCACCTATCACCTTATTTTCCAAAATGATACCTTAAATAAGTTTGGACCTTGATTGATGTAATGGATTCATGTATGCATGACTTGTGTGATTTTGTGTACCAAGGATGTGTATGTGATGTTTGTCTTTGTTTATCTTAAATAGTGTTGTTCTAACTTTTCTATCTTATAAATAGATGCCTATTACCATCAGCACTGTTGAGGAGTTCCAGGTTACCCGTTTTGGTCCTCGTATCGTTGAGCTTACCACTTTGCTCGATCTCCCTCTTCCCACCATCATGGTGCATCCACTCACCAAGTTCGAGAGGAAGGACCTCTGGGGCTTCAAGGTGAACCAGCCCGGACGCCAGACAGAGCCTACTACGGAGGCCATCGTCTTCAAGCTGATGCACGACGACAGGGAGACAGGCATGGAGGTAGTCATGCAGGACCTGATAGGAAGTCTGTTAGGCCGTCACTCCCGACAGGTTAGAGGCACCCACTTCCACGTCTTCGGAAGACGTGATGTTGATGGAGAGTCCATCGACTTTGAGGACGACTCGAGGGACGTAGCAGAGCCGATACGTCTCTATCTCCAGGACTTAGAGTCTCTTATCCGGCACGTGGACACGGACAGGACCAACGTCATGCTCAGCAATGACGAGCTCCAGGTGCAGCTTCGCGAGAAGGACAAGCTTTTCGCACAGCAGGATGAGATAGTCAAGGAAATGGAGACGAAGTTCGAGGCCCAGGACCGCAAGTTCAAGAGTCAGGAGAAACGCGTCCAGGATAGGAACAAGAAGATCCGGGACATGATCGAGGAACTGAAGTCCAAGGATTTCGAGCTAGAGTAGCAGCAGATGGTGATCGAGAGGCTTCGCTCCCAGAAGAGGGCTCTCAAGGCCAAGATCGATTCCTTGACCACTACTATTGAGGAGAACAAGACCGCGATGGAGAACGCAGGTCTTACTTTTGTCGAGGAGGAGATTGATGCTGATGAGTAGACTTGACTACTCGTTTATCTTTCATTATCGTACTTGTTATTCTTGAACTTGTTATTGGACCATCCGACATGTGGATGGCTTGCCACTTGTGTGTTTTATTTCGAGAACTTTGTTATTCTGTTGTTGAGCTTTTATCCTTGAGTTGCATGCTATGTGTTTGCTTGTGATGTATTGTACATAAAACATCTATGGGTATCTCATTCTTATCTATTTGAACAAACCACAGATGCCTCCCCGTCGCGCAAACCCCAACCCCAACAACATCACTCCAGAAATGCAACAGATGATGAATGCTCAGACGCAGCTTATGCAGATGATGACAACATTCATCCAAAACCAGAATAACAACAACAACAACCCCAATAACAACAACAACAATAACAACAACAACAACAACCCTCCGGGTTTTGATATGCTCACCAGATTTCTGCGTTTGAGGCCAGCTAAGTTCTCGGGGAAAACTGATCCCATGGTAGCCAATGATTGGCTACGTTTCGTGAACAAGGAATTAGTGACCGTGGGCTGCACGGATGCTGAAAAGGTCAGGTTCGCAGCGCATCTGTTGGAAGGACCAGCCGCCACATGGTGGGACAACTTCCAAATCACCACTCCTTTGGATGAGGTGACTTGGGCTATCTTTGAAGATGGCTTTCGCACTGCTCATATCTCATCAGGAATGATGAGTCTGAAAAAGAAGGAGTTTCACAACCTGAAGCAGCGCCACCGCAGCGTGGCTGAATACATAGAAGAGTTCAACAATCTGGCGCGCTATGCACCGGATGAGGTTGACACGGATGCCAAAAGAAAGGAAAAGTTTCTGGAAGGCTTGAATGATGAGTTAAACTTACAGTTGTCTGTGGCATATGTTCCAACTTATCAGTCTCTGTGTGACAAGGCTGCTATTTTGGAGAGTAAAATGAAGCAAGTCGAGAGTAGGAAGAGGAAACACTCCGACAAGCACAGCTCGAGATCGTCTCACAAACTATCTCACTATGATGACAGTGGAAGCTCAGGATCCCATAAGCATGGGAAATTCAACAAGCACCACAACCACAACCGTCATGACAACAAACACCACCGCAGTCATGTCAATGACAAGAACAAGAACCACAAGAGTGGACATAAGAGCCACCACAGTGGAAATGGTAGTGGAAGTGGAAGTCAGCCTGCAAAAAGGGACATCAGTCAGGTTGAATGTTTCAAATGCAAGAAGCTGGGGCATTATGCTAATGAGTGCCCCGAGAAGAAATTTGAAGGACCTGTCAAGCCCAATCCTTTCCAGAAAGGTCAGGTGAACCACATTAATGTGGAAGAGGTCTATGAGGATCCTAACGCTGTTGCTGGTAAGTTCAGACTCAATTCCATTCCAGCATTTGTACTCTTTGACACTGGTGCATCTCATTCATTCATATCAAAAGCATTTGTTGATAGAAATGGGTTTGCATCTGAAAACATTGGGTGTCCAATAAAAGTTAGTTCTCCGGGTGGAGATATGATAGTAAGTCTTGGATGCCGGGATCTTGTCATAGAGTTTGGAAAGCATAAGTTTCCAGTGAGCCTGATAATCCTAGATTCCCAAGGACTAGACGTAATATTGGGAATGGATTGGATGGCTAAGTATGAAGGAGTACTAGATTGTGCTAATCGTACTGTTGCACTCACAACCCCAGAAGGAAAAAGAATAAAATTCAGGTCAAACTTTGAATCCAAAGGAAGTAAGCTGAATTCTCTTAAGGGGGTTAGCATGGACAGTGTGCCAGTTGTGTGTGAGTATCCGGATGTGTTTCCGGAAGAGTTGCCGGGAATGCCACCAGATAGAGATGTGGAATTTCTGATAGATTTGGTACCAGGATCGGGACCAATAGCCAAGAGACCATACAAAATGTCAGTTGATGAACTGAAAGAGCTCAAAAAGCAACTAGGAGAACAGTTGCAGAAAGGATTTATTCAACCAAGTTCTTCATCTTGGGGAGCTCCAGTATTGTTCGTGGAGAAGAAAGATAGAAGCCAAAGGTTATGCATAGATTACCGTTCGCTCAACGAGGTAACTATCAAAAACAAATATCCTTTGCCTAGAATCAACGACTTATTTGATCAGCTTGAAGGAGCATGTGTGTTCTCGAAGATTGATCTCCGGTCGGGCTATTTTCAACTTAAGATAAGAGAGCAAGACATACCTAAAACAGCATTCACCACAAGGTATGGATTGTATGAGTATACCGTGATGCCTTTTGGCTTAACCAATGCTCCAGCATACTTCATGAATATGATGAACAAGGTATTCATGGAATTCCTCGACATGTTTGTTGTCATTTTCATCGATGACATCTTAGTTTACTCTAAGAGCAAAGAAGAACATGAAGGACACTTACGCTTGATACTTGAAAAATTAAGAGAGCATAAACTTTATGCCAAATTCAGCAAGTGTGAGTTTTGGTTAGAGGAAGTTGGTTTTCTTGGTCATGTTATGACAAAGGATGGTGTGGCAGTTGATCCTGCTAAAGTTTCAGCTATGACAGATTGGGAATCTCCCAAGAACGTGAAAGAAGTACGCAGTTTCCTTGGCTTAGCAGGTTACTACAGAAGGTTCATTGAGAATTTCTCAAAGGTTGCTAAGCCCATGACTGAATTGTTAAAGAAAGACAGGAAGTTTGCTTGGTCTGAAGGTTGTGAAGTCAGCTTTCAGGAATTAAAGAAGAGACTTGTGACAGCACCGGTTCTATGTCTGCCAGATTTGGAAAAGGATTTCCAAGTATATTGTGATGCGTCACATCAAGGTTTGGGTGCCGTACTTATGCAAGACGGTAAAGTTGTGGCTTATGCCTCGAGACAACTCAAAACTCATGAAGTAAACTATCCTACTCATGATTTGGAGTGAGACTCTGTCGTCCATGCGCTCAAAACATGGAGACATTACCTTTTGGGTAAGCGTTGTGAAGTGTTCACGGACCACAAAAGTTTGAAGTATATCTTCACCCAAAAGGAAATCAATATGAGACAAAGAAGATGGTTAGAGCTTATCAAGGATTATGACCTGAGTTTGCAATACCACCCCGGTAAAGCAAATGTTGTAGCAGATGCTCTAAGTCGTAAGGTATTCGTGAATGGCCTTACCAAAGGAGAATTTCCTGATGATTTGTGTGCTCAATTCAAAGAACTCAGATTAGAGATTGTGCCTGAAGGACATCTTATGTCTTTGGATGTTCAACCCACTTTGTTGGACAAGATCCGAGAAGCTCAGAAGACCGATAAGGAAATTGAAAGGATCAAGGAAAATATTGGCCAAGGGAGAGCTAAAAATTTCCATGAAGACGAACAGGGTACGTTATGTCATGGGAAACGTATCTGTGTTCCACAAGATCCGGAGTTACGGAAACTGATTTTACAAGAAGCACACAACTCTCCGTATTCTATTCATCCGGGTAACACCAAAATGTACATGGACATGAAAGAAATATTTTGGTGGAACAATCTCAAGAGAGACATCGCCGAACATATTGCTTTGTGTGATGTGTGTAGTAGAGTAAAGGCGGAGCATCAGAAACCAGCCGGTTTGCTTCAACCACTACCTATTCCTGATTGGAAATGGGACAAAATTGGTACGGATTTCATCACCGGATTACCAAGGACCAGATCAGGATATGATTCCATATGGGTAGTAGTGGATCGCCTAACTAAAGTGGCACATTTCATACCCGTGAAGACAACCTATACAAGTGCCAAGTTAGCTAAAATCTACATGAGTAGAATTGTATGCCTTCACGGTGTGCCTAAGAGTATTGTATCCGATAGGGGAACCCAATTCACTTCCCATTTTTGGAGACAGCTACATGAGTCATTGGGAACGAGGTTGGAATTCAGTACTGCTTTTCATCCTCAAACTGATGGACAAACAGAAAGGACTAACCAAATCCTTGAAGATATGTTGTGGGCATGTGCCCTAGATTATGGAGCAAGTTGGGATGGAAGTCTGCCTTACGCAGAATTTTCTTATAACAACAGCTATCAAGCCAGCATTGAGATGGCACCGTTTGAGTTTCTCTATGGAAGAAAATGTACCACCCCATTGTTATCGAATGGTGTGGGAGAAAGAAGTTTATTCGGGCCAGATCTTATCAAAGAAGCCGAAGAGAAGGTCAAATTGGTTAAGGACAGATTGAAGATAGCACAGTCCCGACAGAAAAGCTACGCAGATCCTAAGCGTAGAGAAGTCACCTACGAGGTTGGTGATAGGGCTTATCTTAGAGTATCACCACTCCGTGGAGTGAAAAGATTCGGAGTCAAAGGAAAGTTGGCACCAAGATATGTTGGGCCATTCAAGATTCTGAGTCGCAAAGGAGAAGTTGCTTATGAAATTGAACTGCCAGCGTCTCTATCAGCAGTCCACAATGTATTTCATGTGAGTCAGCTTAAGAAATGTCACCCTAAAATGGAAGAGTCTTCTTTGAAGGATACCATACCTTTGGAAGAAGTTCAACTAGAAAGTGATCTCACTTATGAGGAAAAGCCTATCAAGATTCTTGAGACTGCGGAAAGAGTCAAGAGAACAAAGACTATCAAGTTTTGCAAAGTACAATGGAATCATCATTCCGAAGAGGAAGCAACATGGGAAAGAGAAGATGATGTTCGGAAATACCACCCTCACCTATTTGCTAGCCAATCCGAATCTCGAGGGCGAGATTCACCTTAAGGGGGTTAGATTTGTAACATCCCTAAAATCATGATTTCAAAGTTTGCATATCACTCATGCATGCATATAGATTTGAGATCATATTCAAACTCATTTCAGGAAAACAGAAGCACTTGATGCTATGATTTTATGTGAGCAGATTTAATTCAAATGGCCATCACCATTTGAATGCTTGAAAGTTTAGGAACCTAGATGCTTATCTTCATTGTTGGATAGTTTGTGTGTAGAATTTGGACCAAAGTTTTCAACTTAGAAATAATTTCAAAACTTTTTTTTAAAAACATTTGCAAATCAGATGCAAAGTCTCTGATTATTTTAAATCCAAGCTTGACCCAGCCTATACAAAGTAACCCCGTGGGTTTTGACCTATTTCTGAGACCAATTCACCACTACAAAACCTCAGAAAGATTTGAATTCAAATTGAACTTGAAACCATTTGAAAACCTATTCAGAAAATCGAAATAGAAAAAGAAAAGGAATAAACAAAAGAAAAAGGCCGCGCGCCAGGGATCTAGCCCAACAACGAATCAAGCCCAACAAGCCCACCCGGGGCATTTCCTTTCTTCTCTCACGCGCGAGCGCACTCCTTCAGTCACTGACAGCCAGACCCCACGCCCCCTCTGTTTATTTCACTGACCAGCGGGCCCCGTCCACGTCATCCTCTTCTTCCCCAAACCGCGCCCGCGACCACGTCGCTGCTGCAGTCAAGGCCGGTAATGGCGCGGCGTAATTGGCCATTAACTCGCGAGCGTTTCCTGTCGCACCTGAGCCTATTTAACCCTCTCTGCCTCGTGAGCAATTTCTCCCATTCACCTCGCTCACTCCGCCGCCAGGCTGCGCGCAATTGCTCTCAAAGCTCCGCAGTACCGAGAACTCCGGCGACCAAATACGGTGAGCCTCGACCACCCCTCTCTCTGGTTCAAACGAGAATGTTCAGAATGTTCTTGCGCATCCTCTGATACCTTCCTTTTACCTGCTCGTGACCCAGGTCGTCGTCTCCGTTCGCAGTCGAAACCACCTGCGCCGCTGATAAACTCCGGCGACCAATTAAGGTAAATACCGAGCGCCCTTTGCCTCCCCCTTCACACGAACTTGTTCGCCTGTGTCTTGCGAAAGTCCTGATGCCACTGGTTCGTGCTAGGTCGACGCCACACCTCGGCAAGGACCACGTCTGCAAGCTACTGTCGCCGCCCGCAACTCCGTCGAGCTCCAGAGACCGTCTCCGCGCGCCCCTTGATAAACCAAAGCCACCTCGAGCTTCAGCACGCCACTGCGATTCCGGTAAGCATCTCCCTTCCTCCCCGGGCGACCTAGAACGCCGGCACCGCCGTAGTCAGACGCGCCGCCGCCAGTCAACGCCACTAGCGCCGCCCGTGTATGGTCAGGACAATTAGGAGCGTCAGATGTAGATCCTACGGTGTAGATTAGAACGTGGCCGAAGAGGTACGCGCGCATCCGAGCCGCCAGATCTCACTTAGATCCTGCGGTCCGCGTCTGTCGATCCAACCGAAGCGGTACGCACCAATTGAAACGCGACGCGTGTCTAGGGTTAGTTCAAAAACAGAATTCAAAATCAGATTTGGATCAAATTTTCAATTGGCTATAATTTTTGATTCCCACGTTGGATTTTTGCAAACTTTATACCGTTGGATTCAGTGAGTCAAGACCTTTCTGAATATCCAATGTGTTTAACAAATAGTAACTATCAAAATGACTTTATATACAGAAACATGTTTAGGTCCAATTTGAGTATAGTTTTAGTTTAGCAAATTGTTTTAGGGCTAAATAAGTTCAGTTAGCAAACTTTGTGACTTGTTATGATTATGTATCATGCACTTGCTTGGTAGGGTTTTCAAAATCATCACTTAGTAAATTCTTGCATGCATGCATTCATATTTTTGCTTGTATATAAATTGTGTGTAATTGTATGCTACAAATTTTTGTGTAGATTTTGCTAGTGACTGTGATTGTGAAGAGTGCTACTCTCCCCATTACCAAGGCAAGTGATACTACATGATATTTCCACCCTTTATTTTGAATAAGCATTAGAATTATTTTTGCAAAGTCTTGCATGCTACTTTTGCCAAATGTTATGTTGGGAAATCCTATGTAGTGTAGAATTGTTAGGGAATTTTCCTAAGTTAAGTTACTATGCCATGCTTAGCCTAGCTAGTAGAAAACAAGGGTTGCTTAAGAATGTACATGCTATGATGAAATAATTCTAAGTCCTTTGGGACTCATGCTTTTCTTAATAAAACAACTAAATCAATGAACTTCCTAGGTGGAATGGGACTTGAATGGTGGTTTTTGGTTGAGTGGTTACACAAGGCCATGGATTTGGCTTGTGTATCTCACTTGTGGTATGCCACCCAGGCACAAAGGGATTTGGAGGCCAAGTGTTGAGAAAGCTTACAGTGCAACCACTTGGCAATATGGGCTCTGCCTTGATCATATAGGTTGCTAGAACTTAGTCACTTGGACAGTTGGTGGTAGTGGGAATGATAGGTTGGAGCGCGTCCATTTGACTAAGGAAAGGCTTCTGAAAGGTCCTGTCTTGGGAAACCAAGTCTGGTGGGGAAAGTGCACAACCTCTTCAGATGGAAAATCTAAGTACTTAGCCAAGTCCATGGCAATGGACAACTTGAGCATCAAGACATGGAAGCTACAAGAATCTCATCACTCCAACTTCTAAGTAAAACTTGTGGGTGAACAAGGGTAAAGGACCCCAATGTCTATTGGTGGTTTCTTGGGAAGTTTTTGACAAAGAGAAACTTAGTGATTTAAACTAATAGGAAAAACCTATTTTCAAGCAAAGCAAGCCAAGCTACACTTAGCCAAAATGCATATAGTAATTTAGTCCACTTAAAATTTACTAAGGTATCACTTGCCAATACTATTCCAAAGTATTGACCCACTGTGGCTGTAACTTGTGATGTTGCAGGTTACTCCGATGATGAGTAGGAGTCATGAGTCTACACTCAACATGCTTGCCTGTGGCACATGAAGATGAAGACTTATGTTTATTTACTTATTCCAAAACTCTTGTTTTAGGTCTTTGGCCCTGAGTTGTAAAAGACTATGTTTTATCTCTGGAATGAATGTAATAAACGACCTTTGTATCTGTGTACTTCATCTTAAACTGTGGATGCTAGCATTGATCCAGGGACTAGCATTGCAATCACAGGGATCCTTTCCTTTACAAAGGAGGGATCTTACAGATGGTATCAGAGCACTGTGTTGCCTATAGGATTATGACCCCTAGGAATGGAAAACCACTAAGGAAAATTTTTCAACTACTTCTACACTTGTCTATTCTTCTCGTAGAACTTTTCTAATATTCTCATTCTCATATCTATTTGTAGATGAACTCCATCAACGAAGCCATGAAGAAAGGACCACTCATGACCATGACCTTGGAGTGTGAAACTGAGTTTCCCAAAATTCTCAAGGACCTCATGGTGGCAATGGAAGCACATGGTGTAGCTGTTTACAAAGGCTTTCCGGTGATGGATGAAGGAGTGGAGTATTGGTGGGTGCAACTTCACTTGTACAAAAACAAGGAAGACAACCACAAAGAAAGAGGATTCTGCATGTATACCAACATTGTGATGCATACCACATTCTTTGAGTCAGCAAGAGAAGCAGCTTGGAGGACTATCAAAGAACTAAGTGCTAGAGTCAAGTGCAGAATGCTCAACCTCCAAAAAGACTTAGAGAAAGAGAAGGAGCTTACCCAAGAGTTGGAAGCCACCAACCAAACCTTAAGGGGAGATATTATAGACTTAGTGATGGAATCATGTGAACAAGATAGGTGGATTGCCTCTAGGAACATTGTGTTAGCCAACAGATCCAGTGAGATAGGATTGTAAACGCACTTCGTTAGTTGGACCACCACCTATCACCTTATTTTCCAAAATTCTACCTTAAATAAGTTTGGACCTTGATTGATGTAATGGATTCATGTATGCATGACTTGTGTGATTTTGTGTACCAAGGATGTGTATGTGATGTTTGTCTTTGTTTATCTTAAATAGTGTTGTTCTAACTTTTCTATCTTATAAATAGATGCCTATTACCATCAGCACTGTTGAGGAGTTCCAGGTTACCCGTTTCGGTCCTCGTATCGTTGAGCTTACCACTTTGCTCGATCTCCCTCTTCCCACCATCATGGTGCATCCACTCACCAAGTTCGAGAGGAAGGACCTCTGGGGCTTCAAGGTGAACCAGCCCGGACGCCAGACAGAGCCTACTACGGATCCTTTCCTCTACAAAGGAGGGATCTTACACTTATTGAAAGCCCCAAACCACGTAAAACATGCAAATAAAATTAGAGGCGTCTAACTTTGTTTTGCAGGGGTGTGCAGTGATGGGATATGGCCATGATTGTGATTATATCTGATGTATGCAATGTTCCTTATTGTAAGTTGGCAACCGGCAGGAGCCATATGGTTGTTTTTAAATTCTGTTAAGACCCGCGTGTCTATTCAAAGTAATTGTAATAGTTGAAGCCGGTGGACGACAACCATGGAGAAGCGTCATTGACCTTGATGCAATGCCGGTGATGATGGAGATCATGTTAGTGCTTGAAGATGGAGATCGGAAGCAGAAGAAGAAAGGCCATATCATATCACATATTATGAATTGCATGTGATGTTAATCCTTTATGCATCTTGTATTGCTTAGTTAACGACGGTAGCATTATAAGATGATCCCTCAAGCACACAATTTCTAGTTTTAAAGTGTTCATCCTTAGTAAGCACCGTTGCTAAAGCTCGTTGTTTCGAAGCACCACATGATGATCGGGTGTGTTAGATCCTGCGAGTGTATACAACGTGAGCAAGCCAGATTTGCTCATGCAGAAGCTAAGGTTTGATCTTGACGAGCCTAGCATGTACATACATGGTCTCGGAACACGGATCACCTAAAGGTAAAGCATGAGTCATATAGTAGATATGATGAACATGTTGATTGTTCGCCATTGAAGCTACATCAACTCTCGTGATGATCGGTTTTGATGTGGTGGATTTGGTTCGTGTGATCACTAAAACAATGTGAGGGATATTGTTTTGAGTGGGAGTTCAACGGCAATATGATTAAAAGTTGAACACTATTTATCATAAATTAAATCAAAGTGAATTTGCATAATTGTTGTAGTCATTGGCATCCGTTTACCACCTTGCGCTTAGTTTTAACTGAGATGGTAGAACTATAGAATTCTGGTTAGTTAATTTACGAACTGGTATCGTATTGTTTTTGAAGTGTTAATCTAAAGTTTAAAAGTCCTGTTGCAAACTTTCAGTAAGTTCTGGTTACTCCATGAAGTTTAAATAATTGGTATTAAAACAAGAGTGACAATTCCAAGAGTTAGTGTATGAGTATCATGTTTGTCTCCATGATTCTTGATATTCAAAGAATTGTCTTAATATCAAGGTTATCTAGGATCTGAAAGAGTTGTTTCAGAAACCATGATGTGTGGAAGATATTGTGATATCTGAAACGAAGTTTTGGTTGCAACATGATAGAGTATAATGTGACAAAAGTCATGTTCTCATATTTGATGAGAAGTTGCAAAGGGTTGGAGACACTAGTTGTCCTAATCCACCAAAAGGTTTTGGAGAGCAACATTATACTCGCGATTCACTGTTACAAGCTAAAAGTAGCTTGATCATGGATAAATCCATGATGAGGGTGAATATTTGATGTAGGTAAAATGTTTACTACACCAAGAGATTACTAAAGAAAGGAATTTGAAAGAACACCAAACATTTGATAATGGTGATCTACTTCAAAGTGCAAGTCCAAAGACATTGGTATTTAACTATACACGCTTTGGACTATGTGTCATATGTATGACTCCACTATTGATGTTGATAGATTCTTTCAAACAGAAAAGGAAATACTGAAAGAGAATCTCATAAATATATGGCAGAAAAGAAAAGACTAGAATTTTTCAGTTTAAGTATATAGATGATATACATGTTATGGATATATTCTTTGCTTATTAAACAATGTGGTTCTTAAGTATTTGATACTGAATTTGTTGGTGTGAATTGTCATACGAAACAACACAATTCATGAACTACAATGGCCTAAGTAACTAGCAAAAGAATATGTGATGATATTCATCGAGAACAAATAAAGGGTTATTGTGTTGCTCGTTAAACATCAAAGCTTGCCTTCAAGATTTGTTTTATCAGGTATTATGAGAACAAAAGGGTTGTTCAAATAATTGCCGTAATCCATAAAATATGGATGATTCACAAATCTCGTTGGAGAAATCACATCCATAAAACTAGTGCTAAAAATGTCGAAAGACAAATTGATTGAAAGATTGCTTAGGGAGTGACATCGCCGTTTAAATTATATTGGAAAGAAAACATGAAGACACTCCATGTGGATGGAATTTTGGAGTCTTTTGATTTTGATCACATGACGCTTGTGAAACTTTCCTAAGAGATAATTAAAACTTCGTTCATAGGCCAAAAAGGAACGAATGACTAGCTTATTGGAACTTGTACATATTGTTGTACGAAGTCCATTATGTGTAGTCAAGAGCGATGGATTTCAACTTCATATGCTTTCTCCGAAATTTTGAGTGAATATATGAATATTTACTTAATAAGGATGAAGTATGAAACATTTGAAAAGTTCGAAGACTTTCAAGATGAAGTGCAAAATCATTGTAACAAGAATATAAATAGTTTATGATAAGATCATAAAGGAAGATATTTGAGTTACAAGTTTAGCATAATACCTAAGATTTAAAGGAATCGTTCCGTGGATTTGCATTTCCCGAAACAGCATAAGAGTATGGAGCGTTCGAGATATGTAATTAAACCTTGTTTGACATGGTAAGATCAAAGGTGTAATTCATAAAATTGTCATTATATTTTAAAGATTAAAAGCTTTAGAGATTACCGTTTTTCCACTGAAAAGAGCTCCATCATAATCCGTTGAATTGACACCATATAAAGTTATGGTTTGGGATAAAACCCAAGTTGTCCTTTCTTAAAACATTGGTATGCTATGCATAAGAAAGGTGTTTGCAACCAAAGTAGGATGAACCTGTCTTTGTATGTTATTTCGAATAACTGTTAAGTATTCCTCCATAACACCAGAGACAAAAGTGTTTGTCGCTTAGAACGTCAAGTTTCTTTGGGAAGGAATTTTTCGTGAAAAGATAAGTGGGAGGACAATAGAACTTTGATAAGGTTAAAAGAACCTTAGCTATAAGTGCAAAGTTGCGCAGAGCCGAAAAGTGTTCCGGAGGCAGCAACAATGCTCATGGCTCACGTGCCTCAAAGGTTGTGGTTACGGAGGTCAAAGTTTCTATTGAACCAAGTAGGTCGGGTAAACAATAAAATACCAAGATTTGAGAGTTAAATCATTATTTGACAATAATGATCCGACTACATGCAAAGAAGCGATGATGGGCCCTGACTCCGTAAAATGGCTTGAAGCCATAAAATCCGTGATAGTTCCATACACGAGAAATCAAGTTTTGAACTTGAAGGACCCTCGAGAAAATTGTAAGACCTTACAGTTGAATTGACACCATATAAAGTTATGGTTTGGGATAAAACCCAAGTTGTCCTTTCTTAAAACATTGGTATGCTTTGCATAAGAAAGATGTTTGCAACCAAAGTCGGATGAACCTGTCTTTGTATGTTATTTCGAATAACTGTTAAGTATTCCTCCATAACACAAGTTAACCACTAGCAATCGTGTACATATGACACCGGAAAGCCATAGGTGTTGAATACACAAAGGTTTGAAACTAGATTATTGACTCTAGTGCAAGTGTGAGACTGTTGGAGATATGCCCAAGAGGCAATAATAAAGTGGTTATTATCATATCTTCATACTTATGATAAATGTTTACATACCATGCTATAATTGTATTAACAGGAAACATTAATACTTGTGTGATTTGTAAACATAAAAGAGTCCCTAGTAAAGCCTCTTGTTAAACTAGCTTGTTGGTTAATATATGATCATGGTTTCCTGATCATGAATATAGAGATGTTATTAACAACAGGGTCATATCATTAGGAGAATGATGTGATGGACATACTCCTATAGTTAAGCGTAGCATAAAGATCAAGTCATTTAATATAGTTCATTTGCTATAAGCTTTCTGATACATAGTAACCTAATTCCTTCGACCATGAGATCATGCTTATCACCATCACCGGAAGGATTCTTTGATGACATCAAACACCACACCGTAACTGGGTGGTTATAAAGGTGGCATTGAATGTTCGGAAAGTATGGGTTGAGACACATGGATCAAGAGTGGGATTTGTCCATCCATATGACGGATAGATATACTCTGGGCCCTCTCGGTGAAATGTCATCCAATTAGCTTGCAAGCATGTGACTGGCTCACAAGGGATCACATATCACGGGAACGAGAAAAGAGTACTTATCGGTAACGAGGTTGAACTAGGTTTGCAGAGATACCGACGATCATAACCTTGGATAAGTAAACTATCGTGAGACAAAGGGAAATTGGTATCGTATGTAAGTGGTTCATTCGATCTCAAAGTAATCGTAGAAATATGTGGGAGCCATATGAATTTCCAGATTCCTCTATTGGTTATTGATCGGAGAAGTGTCTCGATCATGTCCGCATAATTCACGAACCGTAGGGAGACACACTTACGGATTCGATGTTGTTGAGTAGTTATGGAATGATGATTAAGAGACCGAATGTTGTTCGGAATCTCGGATGGGATCCGGGATATCATGAGGAGATCCGGAATGGTCCGGAGAATAAGATTCATATAAGGAAAGTCCTGTTTCGGGGTTGGAGAATGGTTCCGGTGTTTTCATCGGGAATGTTCTAGAAGGTTCCGGAATGTCCGGCACTCTGGAGGGGAAGGGTACATGAATGCGTCATTGCAAGTTGGAATGATTGCATCATGTACTAGGTGTCATCGCTGTACAAAATAAAGGGTTTAATCAAATCCTAGTTTGAAAAGTCAAACGCCAATTTGAAAAGTCAAACGGCTATTTTGGAAAGTGGAGAAGAAGTGGGAAACCGAGTTGGGGAGGAGTTCCTCCTCCACCGCCGGCCCACTAGGGATCCGAGTTGGGGAGGGACTCCCTCCCCTTGGCCGGCGCCTCCCTCCACCTATATAAGGAGGGGCAGGGGTCCCCTCCTAGACACACAAGTTGCCTCCCTCTAAACCTAAACCCTAGCCACAGCCTAGGGATTTCTCCCAAGCCGCCGAGTTAGATCTTCTAATCGCCCTAGCCGCTGGTTTAGCCCCTTCTAATTGGTGTGTCTAAACCCTAGATCACCAAGGCTCTCTCATAGTCCACCATACTCGCTCCGGCTTAAGGCGAAGCCCTGCGAGATCTCCCCTCTACTTCCGGTACCACGCCGTCGTGCTGCCGGAATCGCGAGGAGAGTGCTACAACCTCCGCTGCCTGCTGGAACAAGGGAGAGGAAGGTCTTCGTCGAGTACCGAACGTGTGACCGACTGCGGAAGCACTGCCGGAACGAAGCGCCGGAAGGATCTTCTATGCGATCTTGAGATCGGCAAGTGTACGACTACATCACCCACGAGAATCTGCTCTCGTTAACCGCTTTGGAATCTTCGAGGGTGAGTTCCTCTATCGACTCGTTGCTACAATCTAGTAGATAGATCTTGGCTTGATTGTTTGTATGCGGTAGAAATTTTTTGTTTTCCATGCTACGAACCCCTACACCACCATTGGCCGTTCTGGTCGTCGCCGTGGTGCATTAGGGGGGTGTCGACGATGCCCGTTCATTCTATCCAATTGGATTCGAGCCTAGGGCTCTCCTGCGATGGATCGATGTCATCCTGAACCCTAGGGTTTGGGGATTGGCATGGGTTCAAGTGCGGCCGTGGTCATCGTGCGTTGAGGTGATGCTCTGCACCTCCAGGCGTGATCAGGGTCGTTGTCGTGGCGCCGTGCGGGTTGCAGCGCCCCCTCTGGGGTGCTCCCCGTGCCGCCATGGCCGTCGGCCCCTCTGCTTCCTCTTCTATCCTTCAGCGAGGACCTATTGTGAGTTTGTGTCCCCTCTCCTGGTGCTCTATGTGCTTGCTGATTCGATGCTAGATGTTAGTAGTGTCCTCTTTGGATATTGTCTGATTCAGATTAGGATGATTATCCCTTTTAGGGTTTATGTGATGTGCTTGTTCATGTACTGGAGGAATTGATTCATGTTTATATGGTTTGTACCCATACTGAATGCTTATTGGCCTAAGGCTTGTTGGTTGATCTGATGTATGGTGTTTCCGGTGGCTTACTTGATGATTTGATGCTTGGATTGCATCTGATTCAGATGATGTGGTTGTATGGGAACCATGCTTGGTAAAGCTAATGATCTTATAGCTTTCCACTATTTATTTGATTCATGGTCATGATTATGATAAGATACAGCTAATGCCCTAGTGCTATTAGCTTGGAAATTAATATGTGGATTGAGATCCTCATGATCTCAAACAGTGAAGTGTATTATAGGAATATTCTAGTTATGATTCCTATTTTTAATAGGAAAATGATTAGTTAGTTGATTTTCTGAATCCAGGATGATTTTCTGCTTTTCGTGATTCATATTGAATTGTTCTTGTGACACCATCATGTATGTCACACAGGTTAAATTCTAAACCATGGATTTGGTTAGTTTATGCTTGAGACAATCTTGGCTTTGAAAACTAGAGATGCTCATATCTGAATTCCCTATGACCAATGATGTTGGTCTGAGGCTTAGGGATTGAAATCTTATCTAGTTGGTTCATCTATATAGTCTTGGTAGTGGTACCAGCTATTCTTTATTGAATTAAAGTTTGGCAAAATGATAGTGAGCTTGATCAATCTATGGATTCCAAAGATTTGTTTCTAAGGTGCTACTCTTCCTTTAGAGATGTGCCTAGAAATAGATCATAGGTATATGTATGATTGAATTGTAGAATATGGTTTGACAACCAGAGCAAGGATGTTGCTCTGAGCTCTGGTTGGATTCTGGTGCTTTGTTGTTTGCCTTTAGATTTTCAGAAATCCCTATGATGGATTCACCCCACTTGGGTGTCTTTCTGAGGGTTTGTTTTGTAAAACAACACATGCCTTTCTCTAAATAAGATGATTAGATCATGTGAAGGTTTTATGAAACTCACCACAAAAGCTGATATTTGTGGAGTAAGTTGGTGATGATCTTGATCTGGTTTTGTTGGACTCTTGTGCTTGATCTGGAGCTAGCCTGCTCCTCCTAGCTCCAGGCTTGGCCTTGCTGTCCACCTGATTCTTCCTCCTCCTTATGGCACCATTCTGGTGATGTTTGGGTTTAATCTGGTGGTTGGTTTAGCTGCTGTTCTTGGTTTACTTGCTGTTCTCCCAGGCTGTGCTGTGGCGTGGTGTGGTGTGGTGTTGCACTGGGGTGCTTCCCTATGGCTGTGCTCCGGTTTTGTTTGATCTGGCTGTGCTTGTGCAGTCGACATCACACCCTTGCATGCTTGTGTGTGTGCAGCCTGTGTGCCTGCTATGCACATATGGATAGGTTCAGAAAATTTAATCTTACTGTTACGAATCTACTTTTACCTTGGCTGGTGAACTGATCCCTTTTTACTGTCCTTTGCATTCTGGTTGTGAATTTATGAAAGATGAAATCTTTCATATTGGTGAAACTTGCCCCACTTTAACATTTCTCAATGATGAGATTGTCAAGTGCACCTCACTGATATATCTGAGAGAAATACATACTAACACTAATCTTGTTTTATTTTTGTTTAATCTTTGTTTTGCAGGTTCAAAGATAAAGATGAAGATCTAGTTTAGGTTTTAGATATAGGATAGTTAGTAGATGTAATTTTTCTTAATCCTTTGTAATATTTTTTTTATAGTTCATGTAATCTTTATTTTATTCAATTGTAATAGAGATTATGTTATTATTAATAAAGAAGATTCTTATTCTTTATTCTATTGTAACTTTTTTATGTCTTTATAATATGAAAATGAATTTCATATTTTCTATTGTTTTGAGATTTAAGTTATACTACCTATATATTAATTAATTTAAGATTCAAATCTTATATATAAATCATTTAAATTATTATTCAAACACTTAAGTTTTTAAATTCAAACCCCTTTCAAAACACACATAATTCTTTTAAGATCACATCAAAGTTTATAACAATCCTACTTTAAGTCTAAACCTAATCTTAAAGTAAGAAAGAAACATTGATCACTTAAAGTTTTATTTGGCGAAAATTTTACCCACCTTTTCACAAGTAGATGCATGCAACAATACATAATCCTAAA
Organism: Avena sativa; assembly: GCA_916181665.1. Taxonomy (NCBI): domain Eukaryota; kingdom Viridiplantae; phylum Streptophyta; class Magnoliopsida; order Poales; family Poaceae; genus Avena; species Avena sativa. The sequence goes on along the minus strand of OV702284.1, from coordinate 251,569,751 downwards.
TCTACCCTTCGTTAGGTTCCTAAATTCTAGGATGTTACACCCATAATGCCATGTGGCTGCACTAGAAGCTTCTTAACATTTGGCATCTCAAATCCCTTTGTTCCTGGGTGGCTTTCCACAAGTGAGATACACAAGGTAAACCATAGAAATGGGCCTTGTGTAACCACTCAACACAAACCATCTTTCCATTCCACCCAGGTGTTTCATTCACTTAGTTGTTTTATTAAGCAAAACATAAGTCAAAGACTTAGAAATATTTCTCATAGCATGAATATATAAACCACCCTTGGTTGATACTAGCTAGGCTAAGCATGACAATAGCATGTATCTTAACTTAGAGGAAATTCTAACAATTCTACAACTACTAGGATTTCCCAAGCATAGCATATTGATACTTAGCAAAATATTCTGGCAAGCCCTATACAAAATAATTCTAGTGCATAGGTAAAAAATATTGGGAGAAAATATATGAAGCACCACTTGCCTTGGTAGTTTGGGGAGTAGCAACAATCTTCACAACCACAATCACTATTAGCACCAAAATCTACACATAAAATAATGGCACCAAATTCACATATCAAAAATATACAAGAAAAAAATATATGAATGCATGCAAATGCCATGTGATGATTTTCTACACCGAACAAGAAAAGTATACAGTACTGAATCATAAACAAGACCAAGACACACTAAATAAAATTTATTTGATCTTTAAATCATTTTTCAAATCATTTCCATACTCAAAATAAGCCTATAAATGTCTCTGCAAAAATAACCAATTTTACAGAAGCAAAACATTAAACACATTGCATAAATGGATAGCATTCTTTCTCCTGATTCCATTGATATAAAATTTGCAAAATTTGAACGTGTGGATCAAAAGTTATGAATTTTGCAAATTTAAACAACTAATAGATCTAATTTCTGTTTTTAAAACTAAACTCACGCCACGCGGCGTGTTCTAATTGGCCCGTACCGGTTCGGCCGGATCGACCAACGAGGGCCGCACGATCTAAGTGAAAACGCATGGCCAGATCTAAAACGTACCCCTTCGAGTTATGTTCTACCGTAGCCACTGGATCCAGATCCTACGGCTGTCGATCAAACGACCAAGATCTGGCGGCGCGCGGCGACGGTGAGCAGCGGCGCGCTCGGTCTACGGAATTGCGGCGGCTACTCGAAGCGAGGAAGATATTGGAGAGGCTCACCAGACTCGCAGAGGCGTGCTGGAGCTCAACGTGGCATTGGCTTGTCAAGGGGCGCACCGACACGGTGGGGATTCCTCATCGGAGTGGAGCCTGTCGTCGGGCACAGCTGTTCGTCGATGTTGCCGATGTTGTAGATCATGCCAGAGAGAAGCAAGCGGTGTGTTAGATGCGGGGAACGACACTGGTCATGCGAGTATCAAAGAGAGGGCAAGGCGTGCTCGGGACTAACCAGATTTACTCGCCGGAGTTGAGTGCTTCGTCGGGTTCGCTCAGTCGTCGACGTTGCCGACGCTCGGGGTTGTCCTAGCACACAGCAGCGGTGTCAAATGATGCTCAAGGATGCAGTGGTTGTACTAGCGAAGTTAGGAGTCAAGGGGCGCAGAGAGCTCGCTGGAATTTGCTGCCGGAGTTCGTCGGTACTGCGGCAGAGTTTGGTGAAATCTGGGTAGCCTGGTGGCGAGGAGAGGGTGCTGTGTGGGGGGGGGGATGGTCGTGGTGTTGGAGATATGCCCAAGAGGCAATAATAAAGTGGTTATTATCATATCTTCATACTTATTATAAATGTTTACATACCATGCTATAATTGTATTAACAGGAAACATTAATACTTGTGTGATTTGTAAACATAAAAGAGTCCCTAGTAAAGCCTCTTGTTAAACTAGCTTGTTGGTTAATATATGATCATGGTTTCCTGATCATGAACATAGAGATGTTATTAACAGCAGGGTCATATCATTAGGAGAATGATGTGATGGACATACTCCTATAGTTAAGCGTAGCATAAAGATCAAGTCATTTAATATAGTTCATTTGCTATAAGCTTTCTGATACATAGTAACCTAATTCCTTCGACCATGAGATCATGTTAATCACCATCACCGGAAGGATGCTTTGATGACATCAAACACCACACCGTAACTAGGTGGCTATAAAGGTGGCATTGAGTGTTTGGAAAGTATGGGTTGAGGCACATGGATCAAGAGTGGGATTTGTCCATCCATATGACGGATAGATATACTCTGGGCCCTCTCGGTGGAATGTCATCCAATTAGCTTGCAAGCATGTGACTGGCTCACAAGGGATCACATACCACGGGAACGAGAAAAGAGTACTTATCGGTAACGAGGTTAAACTAGGTATACAGAGATACCGACGATCAAAACCTCGGATAAGTAAACTATCGTGAGACAAAGGGAAATTGGTATCGTATGTAAGTGGTTCATTCGATCGCAAAGTAATCGTAGAAATATGTGGGAGCCATATGAATTTCCAGATTCCTCTATTGGTTATTGATCGGAGAAGTGTCTCGATCATGTCCGCATAATTCACGAACCGTAGGGAGACACACTTAAGGATTCAATGTTGTTGAGTAGTTATGGAATGATGAGTAAGAGACCGAATGTTGTTCGGAGTCTCGGAAGGGTTCCGGGATATCACGAGGAGATCCGGAATGGTCCGGATAATAAGATTCATATAAGGAAAGTCCTGTTTCGGGGTTGGAGAATGGTTCCGGTGTTTTCATCGGGAATGTTCTAGAAGGTTCCGGAATGTCCGGCACTCCGGAGGGGAAGGGTACATGAATGTGTCATTGCAAGTTGGAATGATTGCATCATGTACTAGGTGTCAACGCTGTACAAAATAAAGGGTTTAATCAAATCCTAGTTTGAAAAGTCAAACGCCAATTTGAAAAGTCAAACGGCTATTTTGGAAAGTGGAGAAGAAGTGGGAAACCGAGTTGGGGAGGAGTTCCTCCTCCACCGCCGTCCCACTAGGGATCCAAGTTGGGGAGGGACTCCCTCCCCTTGGCCGGCGCCTCCCTCCACCTATATAAGGAGGGGCAGGGCTCCCCTCCTAGACACACAAGTTGCCTCCCTCTAAACCTAAACCCTAGCCACAGCCTAGGGATTTCTCCCAAGCCGACGAGTTAGAGCTTCTAATTGCCCTAGCCACTGGTTTAGCCCCTTCTAATTGGTGTGTCTAAACCCTAGATCACCAAGGCTCTCTCATAGTCCACCATACTCGCTCCGGCTTAAGGCGAAGCCCTGCGAGATCTCCCCTCTACTTCCGGTACCACGCCGCCGTGCTGCCGGAATCGCGAGGAGAGTGCTACAACCTCCGCTGCCTGCTGGAACAAGGGAGAGGAAGGTCTTCGTCGAGTACCGAACGTGTGACCGACTGCGGAAGCGCTGCCGGAACGCAGCGCCGTAAGGATCGTCTACGCGATCTTGAGATCGGCAAGTGTACGACTACATCACCCACGAGAATCTGCTCTCGTTAACCGCTTTGGAATCTTCGAGGGTGAGTTCCTCTATCGACTCGTTGCTTCAATCTAGTAGATAGATCTTGGCTTGTTTGTTTGTATGCGGTAGAAATTTTTTGTTTTCCCTGCTATGAACCCCTACAGTGGTATCAGAGCCGTGTCTATATGTAGATCTGTTGCACGAGTAGAACACAATGGTCATTGTGGGCGTTGATGCTTTTTTTGTCGATTGCTTCTTGTGTACTTTGCATCTTGCGGGATGGTGGGATGAAGCGGCCCGGGCTAACCTTACATGACATCGTTCATGAGACTTGCTCCACGCTTGACATGCAACTTGTATTGCATAAGTGGCTTTGCGGGTGCCTGTTTCTCCCAACATAGTTAAGATTCAATTTACAACGGGTGATTGACAATACTAGTATCAATGTTGTGGTTCTTGTTCGTAAGTTAGAACTACACTTATTGAAAGCCCCAAACCACGTAAAATATGCAAAGAAAATTAGAGGCGTCTAACTTTGTTTTGCAGGGGTGTGTTGTGATGTGATATGGCCAAGATTGTGATTATATATGATGTATGCAATGTTCCTTATTGTAAGTTGGCAACCGGCAGGAGCCATATGGTTGTATTTAAATTCTGTTAAGACCCGCGTGTCTATTCAAAGTAGTTGTAATAGTTGAAGCTGGTGGACGACAACCATGGAGCGGCGTCATTGACCTTGATGCAATGTCGGTAATGATGGAGATCATGTTCGTGCTTGAAGATGGAGATCGGAAGCACAAGAAGAAAGGCCATATCATATCACATATTATGAATTGCATGTGATGTTAATCCTTTTATGCATCTTGTATTGCTTAGTTCACGACAGTAGCATTATAAGATGATCCCTCAAGCACACAATTTCAAGTATTAAAGTGTTCATCCTTAGTAAGCACCGTTGCTAAAGCTCGTTGTTTCGAAGCACCACGTGATGATCGGGTGTGTTAGATTCTGCGAGTGTATACAACGTAAGCAAGCCAGATTTGCTTATGCGGAAGCTAAGGTTGATCCTGACGAGCCTAGCATGTACAGACATGGTCTCGGAACACGGATCACCAAAAGGTAAAGCATGAGTCATATAGCAGATATGATGAACATGTTGATTGTTCGCCATTGAAGTTGCATCAACTCTCGCGATGATCGGTTTTGATGTGGTGGATTTGGTTCGTGTGATCACTAAAACAATGTGAGGGATATTGTTTTGAGTTGGAGTTCAACAGCAATATGATTAAAAGTTGAACACTATTTATCATAAATTAAATCAAAGTGAATTTGCATAGTTGTTGTAGTCATTGGCATCCGTTTACCACCTTGCGCTTAGTTATAATTGAGATGATAGAACTATAGAATTCTGGTTAGTTACTTTACGAACTGGTATCGTATTGTTTTGAAGTGTTAATCTAAAGTTTAAAAGTCCCATTGCAAACTTTCAGTAAGTTTTGATTACTCCATGAAGTTTAATAGTTGGTATTAAATCAAGAGTAACAATTCCAATGTTAGTATATAAGTATCATGTTTGTCTCCATGATTCTTGATATTCAAAGGATTCTCTTAATATCAAGGTTATCTAGGATCTGAAAGAGTTGTTTCAGAAACCATGATGTGTGGAAGATATTGTGATATCTGAAACAAAGTTTTGGTTGCAACATGATAGAGTATAATATGGCAAAAGTCATGTTCTCATATTTGATGAGAATTTGCAAAAGGTTGGAGACACTAGTTGTCCTAATCCTCCAAAAGGTTTTGGAGAGCAACATTATACTCGCGATTCACCATTACAAGCTAAAAGTAGCTTGATCATGGATAAATCCATGATGAGGGTGAATATTTGATGTAGGTAAAATGTTTACTACACCAAGAGATTACTAAAGAAAGGAATTTGAAAGAACACCAAACATTTGATAATGGTGATCTACTTCAAAGTGCAAGTCCAAATACATTGGTATTTAACTATACACGCTTTGGACTATGTGTCATATGTATGACTCCACTATTGATGTTGATAGATTCTTTCAAACAGAAAAGGAAATACTGAAAGAGAATCTCATAAATATATGGCAGAAAAGAAAAGACTAGAATTGTAAGTATATAGATGATACACATGTTATGGCTATATTCTTTGCTTATTAAACAATGTGGTTCTTAAGTATTTGATACTGAATTTGTTGGTGTGAATCGTCATACGAAACAACACAATTCATGAACTACAATGGCCTAAGTAACTAGAAAAAGAATATGTGATGATGTTCATCGAGAACAAATAAAGGGTTATTGTGTTGCTCGTTAAACATCAAAGCTTGCCTTCAAGATTTGTTTTATCAGGTATTATGAGAACAAAAGGGTTGTTCAAATAATTGCCGTAATCTATAAAAGATGGATGATTCACTAATCTCGTTGGAGAAATCACATCCATAAAACTAGTGCTAAAAAATGTCGAAAGACAAATTGATTGAAAGATCACTTAGGAAGTGACATCGCCGTTTAAATTATATTGGAAAGAAAACATGAAGAAACTCCATGTGGATGGAATTTTGGAGTCTTTTGATTTTGATCACATGACGCTTGTGAAAATTTCCTAGTGATAATTAAAACTTCGTTCTTAGGCCAAAAGGGAACGAGTGACTAGCTTATTGGAACTTGTACATATTGTTGTATGAAGTCCATTATGTGTAGTCAAGAGCGATGGATTTCAACTTCATATGCTTTCTCCGTGAATTTGAGTGAATATATGAATATTTACTTAATAAGGATGAAGTATGAAACATTTGAAAAGTTCAAAGACTTTCAAGATGAAGTGCAAGATCATTGTAACAAGAATATAAATAGTTTATGATAAGATCATAAAGGAAGATATTTTGAGTTGCAAGTTTAGCATAATACCTAAGATTTAAGGAATCGTTCCGTAGATTTACATGTCCCGAAATACCATAAGAGTATGGAGCGTTCGAGATATGTAATTAAACCTTGTTTGACATGGTAAGATCGAAGGTGTAATTCATAAAACTGCCATTATATTTTAAAGATTAAAAGCTTTAGTGACTACCGTTTTTTCCACTGAAAAGAGCTCCATCATAATCCGTTGAAATTACACCATATGTTATGGTTTGGGATAAAACCCAAGTTGTCCTTTCTTAAAACATTGGTATGCTTTGCATAAGAAAGATGTTTGCAACCAAAGTCGGATGAACCTGTCTTTGTATGTTATTTCGAATAACTGTTAAGTATTCCTCCATAACACCAGAGACAAAAGTGTTTGTCGCTTAGAACGTCAAGTTTCTTTGGGAAGGAATTTTTCGTGAAAAGTAAAGTGGGAGGACAATAGAACTTTGATAAGGTTAAAAGAACCTTAGCTATATGTGCAGAGTTGCGCAGCGCCAAAAAGTGTTCCGGTGGCAGCAACAATTCTCATGGCTCACGTGCCTCAAAGGTTGTGGTCACGGAGATCTAAGTTCCTATTGAAACAAGTAGGTCGGGTAAACAATCAAATACCAATATTTGAGGGTTGAATCATTATTTGAGAATAATGAACCGACTACATGCGAAGAAGCGATGATGGGCCCTGACTCCGTAAAATGGCTTGAAGCCATAAAATCCGTGATAGTTCCATACACGAGAAATCAAGTTCTTAACTTGAAAGACCCTCGAGAAAGGTGTAAGACCTTACAGTTGTGTTTGGATCTATAAAGAAATAGACATGGATGTTTCGCATCTATGAAATGGTCGACATGTTGGGAAAGAGTTCACAGCAATGTTCAAGGGTTGACTATGACAAGATTTGATCTTTCATAGCGATATTTAGTCTAGACGGATTAATGTAGCAACCACGACATATAATTTTGTTATGTGTTGGATAAACAAAAACAGGTTCTTCTAATAGAAGGGTTACCTAGGACGTGTGCATGACACGGTCCAAAGGGTTTTTGTTAATTCAAAGGATGCTAAAAACATATGCAAACTTCAATGGTTGAAGTAAGCATAGCGGAGTTGGAATCTTCACTATGATGAAACTGTTAAAAGAGTTTAATTTCATCAGAGACAATGAAGATGCTTGCATTTGCAAGAAATTAAGTGGGAGCGCTAAGACATATTTCTAATACATTATGTGGAGGACATATTGTTGATTAGAAAAGATGTATCTTTTATTAACACATATTAAGAATTTCATCCCGATGAAAGACTTAGGCAAAACCCAAATATTTGGCATCAATAGACGCTAATATGGTTGTGCCGAAAGTACATAGATGGTGTGTTGAATGAGTTCAATATAGAAACTACAAGAAAGGTTCTTGTCACAGAAAAAAAGGATTGAATGAGTTCAATATTGATGATATATTCAAGTGTATTGACACTGTGAAAGTGAAACAAAGATTCAAGTATAGATTGATACTTGATGTATGAAATCACAAAGAGTATTTATATCAATCATACTATGATATGTACAAATCCAGATATGTCCTATACTCTAAATGTTATGAGCATATACTAGAATGATTCATAAGTTGATCATTGGACAATAGTAAGGATATTCTTATGATCTTTTGGAAGAATTAAGAGTATATTATTTGTAAATGACAAATAGATGGTTAGTTCATTGTAAAAGTACTACATTGATACTAGTTTTGTCACAAAGTACAAATTAAGTTTATCTCAACCTAAACTAAGGGTGGCACAATATAATGGAAAGTAAGTTCCATAATGGATTTGGATGAGTTCCAAAGTTAAGACATTGTGAAAGATACTACAACAAAAGGCTAAGTATATGACTGCTATAATAGCAGCTAAAGAGGGCATTTGTGTCAAGTAGTTTGTTTTCAAACTAGGTGTAGTTCACAGCGGTATAGTACTATGAAGATATATTGTACGACAATATTATCAACATGTTTTAATCCCAAAGAACTAAAGGTCTCACCAAAGGACCGAAATTATACAAAGCCATCTCATTAGAGAATGAGTGATGCGTAGAGACGCAAAGACATGCAATTACACACGGACCTGGAAGTGTCAGATCCGCAGATCAGTTGACCACTAGCAATCGTGTACATACAACACCGGAAAGCCATAGGTGTTGAATACACAAAGGTTTGAAACTAGATTATTGACTCTAGTGCAAGTGGGAGACTGTTGGAGATATGCCCAAGAGGCAATAATAAAGTGGTTATTATCATATCTTCATACTTATGATAAATGTTTACATACCATGCTATAATTGTATTAACAGGAAACATTAATACTTGTGTGATTTGTAAACATAAAAGAGTCCCTAGTAAAGACTCTTGTTAAACTAGCTTGTTGGTTAATATATGATCATGGTTTCCTGATCATGAACATAGAGATGTTATTAACAACAGGGTCATATCATTAGGAGAATGATGTGATGGACATACTCCTATAGTTAAGCGTAGCATAAAGATCAAGTCATTTAATATAGTTCATTTGCTATAAGCTTTCTGATACATAGTAACCTAATTCCTTCGACCATGAGATCATGTTAATCACCATCACCGGAAGGATGCTTTGATGACATCAAACACCACACCGTAACTGGGTGGCTATAAAGGTGGCATTGAGTGTTTGGAAAGTATGGGTTGAGCCACATGGATCAAGAGTGGGATTTGTCCATCCATATGACGGATAGATATACTCTGGGCCCTCTCGGTGGAATGTCATCCAATTAGCTTGCAAGCATGTGACTGGCTCACAAGGGATCACATACCACGGGAACGAGAAAAGAGTACTTATCGGTAACGAGGTTGAACTAGGTATGCAGAGATACCGACGATCAAAACCTCGGATAAGTAAACTATCGTGAGACAAAGGGAAATTGGTATCGTATGTAAGTGGTTCATTCGATCGCAAAGTAATCGTAGAAATATGTGGGAGCCATATGAATTTCCAGATTCCTCTATTGGTTATTGATCGGAGAAGTGTCTCGATCATGTCCGCATAATTCACGAACCGTAGGGAGACACACTTAAGGATTCGATGTTGTTGAGTAGTTATGGAATGATGAGTAAGAGACCGAATGTTGTTCGGAGTCTCGGATGGGATCCGGGATATCACGAGGAGATCCGGAATAGTCCGGAGAATAAGATTCATATAAGGAAAGTCTTGTTTTGGGGTTGGAGAATGGTTCCGGTGTTTTCATCGGGAATGTTCTAGAAGGTTCCGGAATGTCCGGCACTCCGGAGGGGAAGGGTACATGAATGTGTCATTGCAAGTTGGAATGATTGCATCATGTACTAGGTGTCATCGCTATACAAAATAAAGGGTTTAATCAAATCCTAGTTTGAAAAGTCAAACGACTATTTTGGAAAGTGGAGAAGAAGTGGGAAACCGAGTTGGGGAGGAGTTCCTCCTCCACCGCCGGCCCACTAGGGATCCGAGTTGGGGAGGGACTCCCTCCCCTTGGCCAGCGCCTCCCTCCACCTATATAAGGAGGGGCAGGGGTCCCCTCCTAGACACACAAGTTGCCTCCCTCTAAACCTAAACCCTAGCCACAGCCTAGGGATTTCTCCCAAGCCACCGAGTTAGAGCTTCTAATCGCCCTAGCCGCTGGTTTAGCCCCTTCTAATTGGTGTGTCTAAACCCTAGATCACCAAGGCTCTCTCATAGTCCACCATACTCGCTCCGGCTTAAGGCGAAGCCCTGCGAGATCTCCCCTCTACTTCCGGTACCACGCCGACGTGCTGCCGGAATTGCGAGGAGAGTGCTACAACCTCCGCTGCCTGCTGGAACAAGGGAGAGGAAGGTCTTCGTCGAGTACCGAACGTGTGACCGACTACGGAAGCGCTGCCGGAACGCAGCGCCGTAAGAATCGTCTAGGCGATCTTGAGATCGGCAAGTGTATGACTACATCACCCATGAGAATCTGCTCTCGTTAACCGCTTTGGAATCTTCGAGGGTGAGTTCCTCTATCGACTCGTTGCTACAATCTAGTAGATAGATCTTGGCTTGTTTGTTTGTATGCGGTAGAAATTTTTTGTTTTCCATGCTACGTACCCCTACACGTGGTGGGGAGGGGATTAAGTAGCCAGGAGCGGGCGAGAATTACTCTCTGAATCAATGGGATTAACGAGGTTTTAAACGCGGCGTCTCTGGCGCGGTGGTAACGGCGAAGCAGTGACTGCGCGCGTGATTTTGGGGAAGAAGATGCTGACGTGGAGAGGGGCCACTAGTCAGCGACTGGTTGGGTTGGTTCGGCGCGGGTGAGAGAAAGAGCAGAGGAAAAATGCCCCGGGTGGGCTTAGTGGGCTGGGTTCGTTGCTGGGCCAAAATTGCAGCGTCGACCTTTTCTGTTTTCCTTATTCTTTTTCTTTTTCTATTTTGATTTTCAGGAAACATTTTCAAATGAATTCAAATGTGTTTGATTTCAAACTTTTCCTGGATTTTAATAAAGTGAAAATTGTACACATTTGGTTGCAGAACAATGTTGTACACTTTAAAATAATTTGGCACTTTGGTATTTTAAAATAAACAATGTTTTTACCAATTGTTTATTAAAGACAAAGAAATGGTTTAAATTTGTTTCTTTGTTTTGAAATATTTGTCCAAGCTTTGGAAACTATCAATGTCACATCCCAAATTTTTGATTTGGTCTTGCATATCATTCATAGCATTGCATCATATCTTTCCATGCAAAACCATCGAGTGGAAAGGTTCGGCGGAACGCCACCTTCAAAACCCTATTTTGTTTTGCTACGAGTTTCCTGCGGGGAGCTTTAGAGGGACTTGCAACAACCACCTCTGTAGGTTCGAGTTTTCACTCAAACTTTGACTGAAGGTTGTGCCCCTCGATGATACGAACCCGTAGGCGCGAGAATCGCTCCAATCGGAGTTCGTATGCAAAAGACTCGGACGTTTTAGTGAACCGCCGGAAAACGGTCCGAAAATCCGGACCGATTTCCGGGTTGGAGTCAACTTCTGGACCGTTTTTGAGTAGAATCCGCACGAGAGTCTATTTAAAGAGGGACCCCCACCGCCTCGATTTCCGTGCCCGACCCCGCCGCCTCTGCCCGCCTCCCACGCGACGCCGCCTCCTGCCGCGCGCCTCCCGAGATCGCGCCGCCGCCTTCGGCCGCCGCCGCCTCGCCGGCCGTCGCCCCGCCGCCGAGCCCCGCCGCCGGCGCCACCCGCCACCTCGCCGCCGACCTCGCCTCTTGCCGCCGCCGACCGCCGCCGCCTCGAGGTAAGCCGCGCGCCGCGCCGCCTCATCTCGCCACCACCGCGCCGCACCGCCCCGCGCCGCCCGCGCCTCGCAGCGCCGCCGCTGCATGCCGCCGCCGCTGCTGCCGCCGCCGCCGGCCACCGCGCCGCCTCTGCGTGCTGCGCGCGCTGCCGCCTCCCTGTCGCGTCGCCGCCGCCTCGCTGCAGCGCGCTGCGCCGCCGCGTGCGCTTGCCACATGCGCTATACGCGCACACACGCGTGCATGCACGCACGCATACATGCACGTACGCGCGCCGCCTCGTGCGCAAGTTTATTTGTCGACCCGTAGTTGACCGCGTGTACGTCCGTGCAGGAAGAACCACGTCGCCGGATCCGATCGCCACCGCCGTCCGGAGCTCGCCGCACCTTCCGGAGTCCGTTTCGCCATCCGTTTCCGGTATGACAGCAGCCACCGTCAGATCTCAGATCAGCGGCTTAGATCGTTCGTTGACTGGTCAGCATCCCAGGCGTTGACTAGTCAGACGCCCAGTCAGCAGACGCTTGACCAGTCAAACAGACACAGTTGACTGGGTCAATTTCGTTAATCCCTTTAATTGACAGATTTCGGTAGAATATTGTAAATTGCGTAGAAATTCAACCGCTTGGCCAAAAATTGCAAATAAAATATGGTCGGGTTCAGTGAGTCGTGTAGAATCTCGCTGTACCTTTGGTTCAGACTTTTACTATAAGGTTTAGTACAGTTTAATCAAACTAGTTAGTGGCCTTTTCGGAGTAATAAATTCGTAGAAAAAGATCCGTAGCTCCAAAAATCGCGTGTGATATGTCCCTGAACTCGTGTGAACGAGGGGAATCTCATCGTGAATTAAAAAGATAGGCTTACAGTAAACAATTCTGCAGTATTTGTCTAATGGCTTTCTGAAGTGTTTTAATTACTCGGGGAGTTTTATAAATCCTTTTCGAGTAATTCCAATTGTTACTGTTTCTAATCAGCGATGCCTTTGCGGTAGAATATTTCCAAGATTTTACAAATAGTATACCACCGGTAGTGAATTATTTAAGTTCTAGCTCTAGTTGTGAGCATTACTTTTGTCTATTAGTTTCCCTAGCACTAAAACTATTTTTCATGTATGCAATCGGTAGTGTTATGTTATAGGATGTTGTGGTGCAACTGTAGCACCAATTCACTTGCCGTTCTTGCATTCATGCATCATATTTGTTGCATATGTTGTGGATTGTTTGTTTATGAATGCAATTGTGTCGTGTAGATTGTGCTGAGTGCAACGCTTGCTCGTGTGAGGATTGTGCTCCAGACCGCTACAACCAAGGAAAGTAGATGCTAATTTGTTCATGATATCGTCCTACTATTTTCTATGCATTGTTGTGTATTTTATAGATGCATGTGTAGGATGATACTATCACTATGCTATGTCCTATTATGTGGTAGGACCCTCTTTGTAGATGAACCACCGTTGGTAGATGTGCTTAGCCATGCTTGATGAACGAGGGCTGGGTTACGTCATTGATACTTGTTTTCTCAAAGTATTGGTTTGTGAAAACTAAAACAACTTAATCAATGACCCCCCTGGGTGTGATGGTATTGATAAATTTTGGTGGTTTCATTGCGGAAAGGCACCCAGGTATCAAGGGAGAATGATTGGCTTCTTTATTGTGTAGCTTACGTGTACAACCATGTGCCAATAATGAAATGGGCGGTTGGTTGGACTTAGTAGGTTGTGGTAACTCGAACCCGCGTATCCAGAGATGTAGAATTTTTGGTAGGTTGGACCGGTGCGCGTCGGGATTGAGGAGCTACTTCCCGAACAGTCTCTTCTTGGTCTTCTCCCTATCATCACCCAAAATGAGAGTGATGGTACGAGCTGGGCTGGCCAAGTCACATGGGTAAAGTGTACTAACCTCTGCAGAGTGTATAATCTAATCGATTAGCCGTGTCCCCGGTTACGAACATCTGAGTTGCTAGATATTGATTCCATGACATGTTTCTCGCTCATTCTAATTTCATAATTGTTTTAATATTGTTGGGTTAACTTAATTGGGATCTTTTCAAATAAAACCAAACTGTTTATGAAAGTAGGACAAATGTATTTGCAAATGCAAGCCAGACACAGCTCCACTTGCCAAATATGCATGTAGATGTTAGTACTATTGTCTCCATTACTAGCTCTACTTTGCCATACATTCCATGTATTGACCCTTCGGGGCTGCTACGTTTCATGTTGCAGGTTATTCCGATTCTGATTGATCGTTATAGGCCACGGTACTCCACTCGGCACTTGTTCACTTGTGGGCAATTTGAAGATTGGAGGATTTATATGTTTATGTTGCTACCTGAATGATTTGAGCTAGCTTTATGCTAAGCTTTCATTGTAATAATGGTACTCTGGATCTTTGTAGATCATGATACACGGTTAATTTGCTATGTTATCTATCTTACTCTATTGTGGGCCAATGAACTGATCCAGGGATTGGCATGTCACATAGAGGCCACGGTCTTTTCAGAACCGGGATGTCACAATCAAACAAACATGATTGGTTTAAAACAAACAATCTCTCATAAGAGAGTAGCATTGGATCAATGCTTTGCTTACATAAAATAATAAGCATTCAAATGCTTCTGTTTTTGTAATAAATTTGAAAATGATCCTAATATGATCATGAATGCATGGATGATATGGAAAGCTTTGAAAACATGATTTTAGGGATGTTACAAATCTAACCCCCTTAAGGTGAATCTCTCCCTCGAGATTCGGATGGGCTAGCAAATAGGTGAGGGTGGTGTTTCCGAAGATCATCTTCTCTTTCCCATGTTGCTTATTCTTTAGAATGATGGTTCCATTGAACTTTGAATAATTTGATAGTCTTAGTCCGAGTAACTCTTTCTGCAGTCTCAAGAATCTTGATGGGTTTTTCCTCATAAGTGAGATCACTTTCCAATTGGACCTCCTCCAAAGGTATAGTATCCTTCAAAGAAGTCTCTTCCATCTCTGGATGGCATTTCTTTAGCTGACTCACATGAAATACATTGTGAACTGTAGACAATGATTCTGGCAATTCAATTTCATAAGCTACTTCTCCTTTATGACTCAGAATCTTGAATGGTCCAACATACCTTGGGGCCAATTTTCCTTTGACTCCAAATCTCTTCACTCCACGAAGTGGTGACACTCTAAGATAAGCTCTATCACCCACTTCATAGGTGACTTCTCTATGCTTAGGATCTGCGTAGATCTTTTGTCAGGACTGTGCTATCTTTAATCTGTCCTTTACTAGCTTGACTTTCTCTTCAGCCTCTTTGATCAGTTCTGGTCCGAACAAATTTCTTTCTCCCACACCATTCCATAGCAATGGGGTGGTACACTTTCTCCCATAGAGAAACTCAAACGGTTCCATCTCAATACTGGCTTGATAGCTGTTATTATAAGAGAATTCTGCGTAAGGCAGACTTTCATCCCAACTAGCTCCATAGTCTAGGGCACATGCCCTCAACATATCTTCCAGAATCTGGTTGGTCCTTTCTGTCTGTCCATCAGTCTGAGGATGAAAAGCAGTGCTGAATTCCAATCTCGTTCCCAATGACTCATGTAGTTGTCTCCAAAAATGAGAAGTGATCTGTGTTCCCCTATCAGACACAATACTCTTGGGTACTCCATGCAGACATACAATCCTACTCATGTAGATTTTGGCTAACTTAGCACTTGTATAGGTTGTCTTCACGGGTATGAAATGAGCCACTTTAGTGAGTCGATCCACTACTACCCAAATAGAATCATATCCTGACCTGGTCCTTGGCAATCCAGTGATGAAATCCATGCCAATCTTGTCCCACTTCCAATCAGGAATAGGTAGTGGTTGTAGCAATCCTGCTGGTTTCTGATGTTCCGCTTTCACTCTACTACAGACATCACACAAAGCAATATGTTCGGCGATGTCCTTCTTGAGATTATTCCACCAAAATTTTTCCTTCATATCCATGTACATTTTGGTGTTACCCGGATGAATGGAATATGGTGAGTTGTGTGCTTCCTGTAAAATCAGTTTCCGAAGCTCCGGATCTTGCGGAACGCGGATACGTTTCCCATACCATAAAGTACCTTGTTCGTCTTCATGGAATCCTTTGGCTTTTCCCTTGCCAAAATTTTCCTTAATCTCTTCTATTTCCTTGTCCGTCTTTTGGGCTTCCTTGATCTTGTCCAACAATGTGGGTTGAACATCCAATGACATGAGATGTCCCTCATGCACAATCTCCAATCTAAGGTCTCTAAATTGGGCACACAGATCATCTGGCAACTCTCCCTTAGTAAGTCCATTCACAAATACCTTACGGCTTAGAGCATCTGCTACAACATTTGCTTTACCGGGGTGGTATTGCAAACTCAAGTCATAGTCCTTGATGAGTTCTAGCCATCTTCTTTGTCTCATGTTGATTTCTTTCTGGGTGAAGATATACTTCAAACTTTTGTGATCTGTGAACACTTCACATCGCTTTCCCAAAAGATAGTGCCTCCATGTTTTGAGTGCATGGACAATAGAGGCTAACTCCAAATCATGAGTAGGGTAATTTACCTCATGAGTTTTGAGTTGTCTTGAGGCATAAGCCACAACTTTCCCTTCTTGCATTAGTACTGCATCTAATCCATGATGAGATGCGTCACAATACACTTGGAAACCTTTCTCCAAATCTGGCAGACATAGGACTGGTGCTGTCACTAGTCTCTTCTTCAACTCTTGGAAACTGAGTTCACATCCTTCAGTCCAAGCAAATTTCTTGTCTTTCTTTAGTAATTCCGTCATTGGCTTAGCTACCTTGGATAAATTCTCAATGAATCTTCTGTAGTATCCTGCCAAGCCAAGGAAACTACGAACTTCCTTCACTGACTTATGAGATTTCCATTCAGTTACAGCTGACACTTTTGCGGGATCAACTGCTACACCATCTCCTGACACAACGTGTCCAAGAAATCCAACTTCATTCAACCAGAATTCACATTTGCTGAATTTGGCATACAACTTATGCTCTCTAAGCTTCTCAAGTATCAAACGCAAATGTCCTTCATGCTCTTCTTTGCTCTTGGAGTAGATCAAAATGTCATCAATGAAAACGACAACAAACTTGTCAAGGAACTCCATGAACACCTTGTTCATCATATTCATGAAATAAGCTGGTGCATTGGTCAAACCAAGTAGCATCACGGTGTACTCATACAATCCATACCTAGTGGTGAAAGCTGTCTTAGGTATGTCTTGTTCTCTTATCTTAAGCTGGAAATAACCTGACCGGAGATCAATCTTTGAGAATAAACAAGCTCCTTCTAACTGATCAAACAATTCATTGATTCTAGGCAAAGGATATTTGTTCTTGATAGTCACCTCATTGAGTGAACGATAATCTATGCATAACCTTTGACTTCTATCTTTCTTTTCCACAAACAAGACAGGTGCTCCCCAAGATGAAGAACTTGGTTGAATAAATCCTTTCTGCAACTATTCTCCAAGTTGTTTCTTGAGTTCTTTCAACTCATCAACGGACATCTTGTAAGGTCTCTTTGCTATTGGTCCTGATCCTGGCAGCAAGTCAATCAGAAATTCCACATCTCTATCTGGTGGCATTCCCGGCAATTCTTTCGGAAACACATTCAGATATTCACTCACTATTGGCACACTGTCTGTGCTAACCCCCTTAAGAGAATTTAGCTTACTTCCTTTTGATTCAAAGTTAGACTTGAATCTTATCCATTTCTTTTTCGGGGTTGTGAGTGCGACAGTACGATTGGCACAATCTAGTACTCCTTCATACTTGGTCATCCAGTCCATTCCCAAAATTACATCCAGTCCTTGGGAATCTAGGATTATTAGACTCACTGGAAACTTATGCTTTCCAAATTCTATCACTAGATCACGACATCCAAGACTCACTATCATACCTCCACCGGGAGAACTTACTTTTATTGGACACCCAATGTTTTCAGTTGGAAACCCATTTCTATCAACAAATGCTTTTGATATGAATGAATGTGATGCACCGGTATCAAAAAGAATAAGTGCTGGAATAGAATTGAGTTTGAACTTACCAGCCACAGCATCGGACTCCTCATAAATTTCTTCCACATTGATGTGGTTCACTTGTCCCTTCTGAAAAGGGTTGGGCTTGTTGGGTCCTTCAACTTTATTTTCTGGGCATTCATTTACATAATGTCCCATCTTCTTACACTTGAAGCATTCAACCTAACTGAGATCCTTCTTGACAGGCTGGCTTCCACTACCACTTCCACTTCCATTGTGGTGGCTCTTGTATCCACCCTTGTGGTTCTTGTACTTGTCATTGTCATGACTAAGGTGATGCTTGTTGTCATGATGACGGTTGTGGTTGCTGTTGTACTTTCCATGCTTGTGGGATCCAGAACTCCCACTATCATCATAATGGGAATGCTTGTGAGACGATCCCGAGCTGTGCTTGTCAGAGATGTGCTTCCTCTTTCTGCTTTCCACCTGTTTCTGTAAGATCCCTCCTTTGTAAAGGAAAAAGGATCCCTGTGATTGCAATGCTAGTCCCTGGATCATTGCTAGAATCCACAGTTTAAGATGAAGTACACATATACAAAGGTCATTTATTACATGCATTCCAGAGATAAAACATAGTCTTTTACAACTCAAGGCCACAGGCCTAATACAAGAGTTTTGGAATAAGTAAATAAACACAAGTCTTCTTCTTCATGTGCCACAGGCAAGCATGTTGAGTGTATACTCATGACACCTAATCATCATCGGAGTAACCTGCAACATCACAAGTTACAGCCACAGTGGGTCAATACTTTGGAATAGTATTGGCAAGTGATACCTTAGTAAATTTTAAGTGGACTATTTTACTATATGCATTTTGGCTAAGTGTAGCTTGGCTTGCTTTGCTCAAAATAGGTTTTTCCTATAAGTTGAAAACACTAAGTTTTCTTTGTCAAAACTTTCCCAAGAAACCACCAATAGACATTGGGGGTCCTTTACCCTTGTTCACCCACAAGTTTTACTTAGAAGTTGGAGTGATGGGATTCTTGATAGCTTCCATGTCTTGATGCTCAAATTGTCTATTGCCATGGACTTGGCTAAGTACTTAGATTTTCCATCTGCAGAGGTTGTGCACTTTCCCCACCAGACTTGGTTTCCCAAGACAGGACCTTTCAGAAGCCTTTCCTTAGCCAAATGGACGCGCTCCAACCTATCAATCCCACTACCACCAACTGTCCAAAAGGCTAAGTTCTAGCAACCTATATGATCAAGGCAGATCCCATATTGCCAAGTGGTTGTACTATAAGCTTCTCAACACTTGGCCTCCAAATCCCTTTGTGCCTAGGTGGCATACCACAAGTGAGATACACAAGGTAAACCATGTCCATGGGCCTTGTGTAACCACTCAACCAAAAACCACCATTCAAGTCCCATTCCACTCAGGAGGTTCATTGACTTAGTTGTTTTATTAGGAAAACATAAGTCCAAAGACTTAGAAATATTTTCATCATAGCATGTATATACTTTACCACCCTTGTTTGCTACTAGCTAGGCTAAGCATGGCATAGTAACTTAACTTAGGAAATTTCCTAGCAATTCTACAATTCTACAACTACTTAGGATTTCCCAACATAGCATTTGGCAAAAATAACAACATGCAATACTTAGCAAAATATTTCTAATGCTTGTACAAAATATAGGGATGGAAATATTCATGAAGTACCACTTGCCTTGGTAATGGGGAGAGTAGCACTCTTCACAATCACAGTCACTAGCAAAATCTACACAAAAATTTGTAGCACAAATTACACACAATTCATATACAAACAAAAATATGAATGCATGCATGCAAGAGAATGCTAAGTGATGATTTTTGAAAACCCATCAAGCAAGTGCATGATACAGAAACATAACCAAGTCAAAAACTTGCTAACTAAACTTATTTAGCACTAAAACAATTTACTAAACAAATTCTATACTCAAAATGGTCCTAAACAAGTTTCTGCATAAAAAGTCATTTTAACAGAAACTTTTTGTTAAACACATTGCAGATTCAGAAAGGGCTTGTCTCCCTGATTCCAACGGTATAAAATTTGCAAAAATCTAACGTGGGAATCAAAAGTTATAGGCATTTGAAATTTGGATCTAAATCTGGTTTGAGTTCTGTTTTTGATTTAAACTCTAGCCACGCGTCCTGTTTCTATTGGCGCGTACCGGTTCGGCCGGATCGAGCTCTGCGGGCCGTAGGATCTAAGTAAGATCTAGTGGCTCAGATGCGCGCTTACCTCTTCGCTCACGTTCTAATCTTAGCCGCAGGATCTGCATCTAACGCTCCTAATCGTTCTGACCAAACACGAGCGGCGCTAGCGGCGGCGACTGGCGGCGGCGTGTCTGACAGCGGCGGCGCTAGCGTTCTAGGTCGCGCGGGAGTGGGGAAAGTGGCTTACCAGAACCGCAGGAGGCTGCTGATGCTCAAGGTGGCGATGATTCGGGAAGGGGCGCACTGGCACGGTCTCAGGGGCTCGTCGGAGTTGCGGGCGGCGTCTGTCGCTTGCAGTCGTGGTTCTTGCCGAGGTTTGGCGTCGCCCTAGCACGAACCAGAGGGGTCAGGCGATGCAAAAGACTCAGGCGAACAATCTCATATGAAAGAGGGGGCAAGGGGCGCTCGGGTTTTACCTCAATTGGTCGCTGGAGTCAAGCGGCGGCGCAAGTGGTTGCGGTCGTGAATGGAAACGTCGACCTGGGTCACGAGCAGGCAAAAGAAAGGTGTCAGCAGATGCGCAAGATCATGCTGCGCATCATTGTTTGAACCAGAGGGAGGGGGGCGGTCGAGGCTCACCGGAATCGGTCGCCGGAGTCGTCGGTACTGCGGGGCTTCGAGAGCAAATGCGCGTAGCCTGGTGGCGGAGTGAGCGAGGAGAGTGGGGGAAAATGCTCGCGGGGCAGAGGGGTTTAAATAGGCCCAAGCGCGACAGGAAACGCCTGCGGCATCAAGGCTAATTATGCCGCGCCATTACCGGCTTCACTGCAGCGGCGACGTGGTCTGCGGGCGCGATTTGGGGAAGACGAGGGCGACGTGGAGAGGGCCCGCTCGTCAGCGAAACGTGCGAAGGGGAGGTGGGGTCTGGTCGTCAGCGACTGTCTGGGTGCGCTGGCGCGTGCGAGAGAGAGAGGAATGGTCCGGGTGGGCTAACTGGGCCTGTTCTGATGCTGGGCCAGATTGGTGGTGCCTGGCCCTTTTCTTTTGTTTTACTCCTTTTCTTTTTCTGTTTCGATTTTCTGAATTGGTTTTCAAATGAATTCAAGTTCCATTTGAATTCAAATCTTCTTGAGGTTTTGTAGTGGTGTAATGGTCTCAAAAATAGGTCATAACCCATGTGGTTACTTTGCAAGGTCTTGGTCAAACTTGGAGAACAAAATAACAGAGGCTTGCATCTGATTTGCAAAAGTTTGAAAAAGGGTTTTTGAAACTATTCCCAATTGGTAAAACTTGGTCCAAAACCACACTCAATCCTTTCTATAAGGAAGACAAACAAGCTAGGTTTAAAAATCATTCAAACTCTCAAATGGGGATGGCCATTTGATTTGAGTTTGTTCACATAAAATCATAGCACTATGTGCCTCTGTTTTTCTGAAATGAGTTTGAAATAGATCTCAATTCTATATGCATGCATGAATGATATTTAATCTTTGAAATCATGATTTTAGGGATGTTACAAATCTAACCCCCTTAAGGTGAATCTCGCCCTTGAGATTCGGATTGGCTAGCAAATAGGTGAGGGTGGTCTTTCCGAAGATCATCTTCTCTTTCCCATGTTGCTTCCTCTTCGGAATGATGATTCCATTGCACTTTGCAAAACTTGATAGTCTTTGTCCTTGTGAATCTTTCTGCAGTCTCAAGAATCTTGACAGGCTTCTCCTCATATGCGAGGTCACTTTCTAGTTGAACTTCTTCCAAAGGTATAGTATCCTTCAAAGAAGTTTCTTCCATTTCTGGGTGACATTTCTTAAGTTGACTCACATGAAACACATTATGGACAGCTGATAAAGATTCTGGTAGTTCAATTTCATAAGCAACTTCTCCTTTGCGACTCAGAATCTTAAATGGCCCAACATATCTTGGTGTCAACTTTCCTTTGTCTCTGAATCTTTTCACTCCACGGAGTGGTGATACTCTAAGATAGGCTCTATCACCAACTTCGTAGGTGACTTCTCTACGCTTAGGATCTGCGTAGCTTTTCTGTCGGGACTGTGCTATCTTCAACCTATCCTTAACCATCTTGACCTTCTCTTCGGCTTCTTTGATAAGTTCTGGCCCGAATAAACTTCTTTCTCCCACACCATTCCATAACAACGGGGTGGTACACTTTCTTCCGTAGAGAAACTCAAATGGTGCCATCTCAATGCTGGCTTGATAGCTGTTGTTATAAGAAAATTCTGCGTAAGGCAGACTTTCATCCCAACTGGCTCCATAGTCTAGGGCACATGCCCTCAACATGTCTTCCAGAATTTGATTTGTCCTTTCTGTTTGTCCATCGGTTTGAGGATGAAAAGCAGTGCTAAATTCCAACCTCGTTCCCAATGACTCATGTAGTTGTCTCAAAAAATGGGAAGTGAATTGAGTTCCCCTATCAGACACAATACTCTTGGGCACACCATGAAGACACACAATTCTACTCATGTAGATTTTGGCTAACTTGGCACTCGTATAAGTTGTCTTCACGGGTATGAAATGAGCCACTTTAGTTAGGCGATCCACTACTACCCATATGGAATCATATCCTGATCTGGTCCTTGGTAATCCGGTGATAAAATCCATACCAATCTTGTCCCACTTCCAATCAGGAATAGGTAGTGGTTGAAGCAAACCTGCTGGTTTCTGATGCTCCGCTTTTACTCTACTACACACATCACACAAAGCAATATGTTCGGCGATGTCTCTCTTGAGATTGTTCCACCAAAATCTCTCTTTCATGTCCATGTACATTTTGGTGTTACCTGGGTGAATAGAATACGGAGAGTTGTGTGCTTCCTGCAAAATCAGTTTCCGCAACTCTGGGTCTTGTGGAACACAGATACGTTTCCCATGCCATAAAGTACCCTGTTCATCTTCATGGAAATTTTTAGCTTTCCCTTGGCCAATATTTTTTTTAATCTCTTCAATTTCCTTATCAGTCTTCTGAGCTTCTCGGATCTTGTCCAACAAAGTGGGTTGAACATCCAAAGACATGAGATGTCCTTCAGGCACAATCTCCAATCTGAGTTCTCGGAATTGGGTACACAAATCATCTGGCAATTCTCCTTTGGTAAGGCCATTCACAAATACCTTACGACTTAGAGCATCTGCTACAACATTTGCTTTACCGGGGTGGTATTGCAAACTTAAGTCATAATCTTTGATAAGCTCTAACGATCTTCTTTGTCTCATATTGATTTCCTTTTGGGTGAAGATATACTTCAAACTCTTGTGGTCGGTGAACACTTTGCAACGCTTCCCCAAAAGGTAGTGCCTGCATGTTTTGAGTGCATGGACGATAGAGGCTAACTCCAAATCATGAGTATGATAGTTTACCTCATGAGTTTTGAGTTGTCTCGAGGCATAAGCCATAACTTTATCGTCTTGCATAAGTACGGCACCCAAACCTTGATGAGATGCATCACAATATACTTGGAAATCCTTTTCCAAATCTGGCAGACACAAGAATGGTGCTGTCACAAGTCTTTTCTTCAACTCCTGAAAGCTGACTTCACAACCTTCAGACCAAGCAAACTTCTTGTCTTTCTTTAATAATTCAGTCATTGGTTTAGCAACCTTTGAGAAATTCTCGATGAACCTTCTGTAGTAACCTGCTAAGCCAAGGAAACTGCGAACTTCTTTCACATTCTTGGGAGATTCCCATTCAGTCACAGCTGAAACTTTAGCAGGATCAACTGCTACACCATCCTTTGTCATAACATGTCCAAGAAAACCAACTTCTTCTAACCAGAACTCACACTTGCTGAATTTGGCATAAAGCTTATGCTCTCTTAACTTCTCAAGTATCAAGCGCAAGTGTCCCTCATGCTCTTCTTTGCTCTTGGAGTAGACTAAGATGTCATCGATGAAAACGACAACAAACTTGTCAAGAAATTCCATGAACACTTTGTTCATCATATTCATGAAGTATGCTGGAGCATTGGTTAAGCCGAAAGGCATTACAGTATACTCATACAATCCATACCTTGTGGTGAATGATGTTTTAGGTATGTCTTGCTCTCTTATCTTGAGTTGAAAATAGCCTGACCGGAGATCAATCTTCGAGAACACACATGCTCCTTCTAGCTGATCAAACAAGTCATTGATTCTAGGCAAAGGATATTTGTTCTTGATAGTTACCTCGTTGAGTGAACGGTAATCTATGCATAACCTTTGACTTCTATCCATCTTCTCCACAAACAAGACTGGGGCTCCCCAAGATGAAGAACTTGGTTGAATAAATCCTTTCTGCAACTGTTCTCCTAGTTGCTTCTTGAGCTCCTTCAGTTCATCAACTGACATTTTGTATGGTCTCTTTGCTATTGGTCCAGAACCTGGTACCAAATCTATTAGAAACTCCACATCTCTATCTGGTGGCATTCCTGGTAATTCTTCCGGGAATACATTCGGATACTCACACACGATTGGCACACTGTCCATGCTAACCCCCTTAAGAGAGTTTAGCTTACTTCCTTTGGATTCAAAGTTTGACTTGAATTTTATTCTTTTTCTTTCCGGGGTTGTGAGTGCAACAATACGATTAGCACAATCTAGCACTCCTTCATACTTAGCCATCCAATCCATTCCCAATATTACGTCCAGTCCTTGGGAATCTAGGATTATTAGACTCACTGGAAACTTATGTTTTCCAAACTCTATTACTAGATCCTGGCATCCAAGACTTACTATCATATCTCCACCCGGAGAACTAACTTTTATTGGACAACCAATATTCTCAGATGGAAACCCATTTCTATCAACAAATGCCTTTGATATGAATGAATGCGATGCACCAGTATCAAAGAGTACAAATGCTGGAATGGAATTGAGTCTGAACTTACCAGCAACAGCGTCAGGTTCCTCATAGACCTCCTCCACTGTAACATCCCTAAATTCATATTCCAAAACTCATTCATATCATCCTTGCATCCATCATCATTTAGGGTTTTTCTCAAAATCATTTCAGAAACATGAGCATTTGTGGCTCATTATTTTATGTATGAAAACCCTAACCTTTGTGCTACTTGCTAATGAGATAGATGCTATTATTCATTCAGGATGTTTTGAATTCAAACTTAAGTGGTCTCAAAAGCTTGAGCAAGGTTTCAAAACAAAATATGGAATAAAACCAAAGTTTTGCCTATTATTATATCTCCTAAAAGGCTTGGTTTTATTGGATTATTTTCAAATAACCTAAGTAAGTCTGAGTGAACAGATGTGTGTTACACCTATTTAAATGCAAGGAACACTGTACAAAAGGCTAGAGCAAGTTTGAATTCAAACTTAATTGAAAAGAGGTTTGAAAACCACTTCTAGAAATTCAATCAGAAAAAGAAAAGGAATAAAGAGGAAAAAAAATGGACAACCAGCCAATCTGGCCGACCCAGCCCAACACGGCCCAGCTAGCCAGCAGCTCCCACCCTGCGAAACGTTTTCTTTCACCCGCCACCGCACCCACCAGCTCGCTGACAGGAAGACCCACTCCCTCTCCTCCTCTCTCGCTGACAACCGCGGCCCACCCAGGTATCATCGTCTCCACCCTCGCGACTGGTTCTTCCCCAATTGACGCCGGGCGTTTCCTGTTTTGATTCGCAGCTTCAATTCGCGTAAATGCACGAGTAAATCTCGCTCGTATCCTGGCTACTAAAACCCCCTCTGTCCCCTCTCCCTTATCCCCCAAACCCCGAACCCAGAGCGCCACCAGGCTGCGTGAATTGCTCCCTGCAACCCCGCCGTCTCCGACGAGCTGCAGCCACGATTCCGTCCAACTCCGACCACCCCTCTGCTTCTGCTTCACACGAGCAGACTCCGCTTGGCCTCACGCATCTCCTAGTACCTCTGGTTCGCCCGCGCGTGACCCAGAACGTTGGCAACGCAAACGACTGAGCCGCCACCATCTTCGGCTTCAACTCCGTCGAGCTCCTCCGGTAAGACCAGACCGCCCCAAGCCTTTTTCTTCACGCACGCGTATTCTCCGTGAACTCCTGCATCTAACCACATCCTCTGCTTGCCTTCTCGTGATTGACAGCGTCGCCTTCGACCTCGAACTGAACCATCCGTCGCCAGACCCTACTCCGGCGAGCAATCCACCACAACCCTGAGCGCCCCTTGCCGAGCTGACCACACGTTGAGCATCCCCACGTCCTTGCGATCACGGTGAGTACCTTCCCTACCCTTCTAGTGTCCTGTATCGCCGGCGCCGCCACCGTCTGACCGTCTCCGCCGCGCGCAGTCGTTCAGCGCCGCCAGTTAGTGGCTCGCTGATTGAGTCCGTTGGATCTGTATCGTAGGGCTAGGATAGATCTTAAACGAACAGGTACGCGCGCATCTGAGCCGCCAGATCTAAGTTAGATCCTACGGTCCGCATCTGTTGATCCGACCGAATCGGTACGCGCCAGTAGTTTTGCGACACGTGTCTAGGGTTGGATCTGAAATAGAAATTCAAATCAGATTTAGATCTGATTTTCAAATGGCTATAACTTGAGATTTCCACGTTGGAATTTTGCAAACTTTATACCGTTGGATTCAGTGAAACAAGGCCTTTCTGAATCTACAAAGTGTTTAACAAATAGTAACTGATAAAATGACTTTGTAAGCAGAAACATGTTTAGGTATATTTTGAGCATAGATTTAGTTTAGTAATTTGTTTTAGGGCTAAATAAGTTTGGTTAGCAAACTTTTTGGCTTGGTTATGTTCTGTTTTCATGCACTTGCTTGGTAGAGTTTTTCAAAAATCATCACTTAGCATTTTCTTGCATGCATGCATTCATATTTTTGCTTGTATATGAATTGTATGTAATTGTGTGCTACAAAATTTTTGTGTAGATTTTGCTAGTGACTGTGATTGTGAAGAGTGCCACTCTCCCCATTACCAAGGCAAGTGATACTTCATGATATTTCCACCCTTTATTTTGAATAAGCATTAGAATTATTTTTGCTAAGTCTTGCATGCTACTTTTGCCAAATGCTATGTTGGGAAATCCTATGTAGTGTAGAATTGTAGAATTGCTAGGGAATTTTCCTAAGTTAAGTTACTATGCCATGCTTAGCCTAGCTAGTAGAAAACAAGGGTTGGTAAAGTATATACATGCTATGGTGATATAATTCTAAGTCCTTTGGGACTCATGCTTTTCTAAATAAAACAACTAAGTCAATGAACTTCCTGGGTGGAATGGGACTTGAATGGTGGTTTTTGGTTGAGTGGTTACACAAGGCCATGGATTTGGCTTGTGTATCTCACTTGTGGAATGCCACCCAGGCACAAAGGGATTTGGAGGCCAAGTGTTGAGAAAGCTTACAGTGCAACCACTTGGCAATATGGGCTCTTCCTTGATCATATAGGTTGCTAGAACTTAGTCACTTGGACAGTTGGTGGTAGAGGTAATGATAGGTTGGAGCGCGTCCATTTGACTAAGGAAAGGCTTCTGAAAGGTCCTGTCTTGGGAAACCAAGTCTGGTGGGGAAAGTGCACAACCTCTACAGATGGAAAATCTAAGTACTTAGCCAAGTCCATGGCAATGGACAACTTGAGCATCAAGACATGGAAGCTACAAGAATCTCATCACTCCAACTTCTAAGTAAAACTTGTGGGTGAACAAGGGTGAAGGACCCCAATGTCTATTGGTGGTTTCTTGGGAAAGTTTTTGACAAAGAAAAACTTAGCAATTTCAACTAATAGGAAAAACCAATTTTCAAGGAAAGCAAGCCAAGCTACACTTAGCCAAAATGCATATAGAAGTATAGTCCACTTAAAATTTACTAAGGTATCACTTGCCAATACTATTCCAAAGTATTGACCCACTATGGCTGTAACTTGTGATGTTGCAGGTTACTCCGATGATGAGTAGGAGTCATGAGTCTACACTCAACATGCTTGCCTGTGGCACATGAAGATGAGGACTTGTGTTTATTTACTTATTCCATAAACTCTTGTATTAGGCCTTTGGCCCTGAGTTGTAAAAGACTATGTTTTATCTCTGGAATGAATGTAATAAACGACCTTTGTATCTATGTACTTCATCTTAAACTGTGGATGCTAGCATTGATCCAGGGACTAGCATTGCAATCACAGGGATCCTTTCCTTTACAAAGGAGGGATCTTACAGATGGTATCAGAGCACTGTGTTGCCTGTAGGATTATGACCCCTAGGAATGGAAAACCACTAAGGAAATTTTTTCAACTACTTCTACACTTGTCTATTCTTCTCGTAGAACTTTTCTAATCTTCTCATTCTCATCTCTATTTGTAGATGAACTCCATCAACGAAGCCGTGAAGAAAGGACCAGTCATGACCATGACCTTGGAGTGTGAAACTGAGTTTCCCAAAATTCTCAAGGACCTCATGGTGGCAATGGAAGCACATGGTGCAGCTGTTTACAAAGGCTTTCCGGTGATGGATGAAGGAGTGGAGTATTGGTGGGTGCAACTTCACTTGTACAAAAACAAGGAAGACAAACACAAAGAAAGAGGATTCTGCATGTATACCAACACTGTGATGCACACCACATTCTTTGAGTCAGCAAGAGAAGCAGCTTGGAGGACTATCAAAGAACTAAGTGCTAGATTCAAGTGTAGAATGCTCAACCTCCAAAAAGACTTAGAGAAAGAGAAGGAGCTTACCCAAGAGTTGGAAGCCACCAACCAAACCTTAAGGGGAGATATTATAGACTTAGTGATGGAATCATGTGAACAAGATAGGTGGATTGCCTCTAGGAACATTGTGTTAGCCAACAGATCCAGTGAGATAGGATTGTAACGCACTTCGTTAGTTGGACCACCACCTATCACCTTATTTTCCAAAATGATACCTTAAATAAGTTTGGACCTTGATTGATGTAATGGATTCATGTATGCATGACTTGTGTGATTTTGTGTACCAAGGATGTGTATGTGATGTTTGTCTTTGTTTATCTTAAATAGTGTTGTTCTAACTTTTCTATCTTATAAATAGATGCCTATTACCATCAGCACTGTTTAGGAGTTCCAGGTTACCCGTTTCGGTCCTCGTATCGTTGAGCTTACCACTTTGCTCGATCTCCCTCTTCCCACCATCATGGTGCACCCACTCACCAAGTTCGAGAGGAAGGACCTCTGGGGCTTCAAGGTGAACCAGCCCGGACGCCAGACAGATCCTACTACCGAGGCCATCGGCTTCAAGCTGATGCATGACGACAGGGAGAGAGGCATGGAGGTAGTCATGCAGGACCTGATAGGACGTCTGTTAGGCCGTCACTCCCGACAGGTTAGGGGCACCCACTTCCACATCTTCGGAAGACGTGATGTTGATGGAGAGTCCATCGACTTTGAGGACGACTCGAGGGACGTAGCAGAGCCGATACGTCTCTATCTCCAGGACTTAGAGTCTCTTATCAAGAACGTGGACACGGACAGGACCAACGTCATGCTCAGCAATGACGAGCTCCAGGTGCAGCTTCGCGAGAAGGACAAGCTTTTCGCCCAGCAGGACGAGATAGTCAAGGAAATGGAGACGAAGTTCAAGGCCCAGGACCGTAAGTTCAAGAGTCAGGAGAAACGCGTCCAGGATAGGAACAAGAAGATCCGGGACATGACCGAGGAACTGAAGTCCAAGGATTTCGAGCTAGAGCAGCAGCAGATGGTGATCGAGAGGCTTCGCTCCCAGAAGAGGGCTCTCAAGGCCAAGATCGATTCCTTGACCACTACTATTGAGGAGAACAAGACCGCGATGGAGAACGCAGGTCTTACTTTTGTCGAGGAGGAGATTGATGCTGAGGAGTAGACTTGACTACTCGTTTATCTTTCATTATCGTACTTGTTATTCTTGAACTTGTTATTGGACCATCCGACATGTGGATGGCTTGCCACTTGTGTGTTTTACTTCATGAACTTATTATCTGGTTGTTGAAATTTTATTCTTGTGTTGCTTGCTATGTGTTTGCTTATGTGATGTAATGTGCATAAGACATCTATGGGTATCTCATTCTTATCTCTATTTGAACAAACCACAGATGCCTCCCCGTCGCGCAAACCCCAACCCCAATAACATCACTCCGGAAATGCAATAGATGATGAATGCTCAAACGCAGCTTATGCAGATGATGACAACATTCATCCAAAACCAGAATAACAACAACCCCAATAACAACAACAACAATAACAACAACAACAATAACAACAACAACAATAACAACCCTCCGGGTTTTGATATGCTCACCAGATTTCTGCGTCTGAGGCCAGCTAAGTTTTCGGGGACAACTGATCCCATGGTGGCCAATGATTGGCTACGTTCTGTGAACAAGGACTTAGTGACCGTGGGCTGCACGGATGCTGAAAAGGTCAGGTTCGCAGCGCATCTGTTGGAAGGGCCAGCCGCCACATGGTGGGACAACTTCCAAATCACCACTCCTTTGGATGAGGTGACTTGGGCTATCTTTGAAGATGGCTTTCGCACTGCTCATATCTCATCAGGAATGATGAGCCTGAAAAAGAAGGAGTTTCACAACTTGAAGCAGCGCCACCGCAGCGTGGCTGAATACATAGAAGAGTTCAACAATCTGGCGCGCTATGCACCGGATGAGGTTGACACAGATGCCAAAAGAAAGGAAAAGTTTCTGGAAGGCTTGAATGATGAGTTAAACTTGTAGTTGTCTGTGGCATATGTTCCAACTTATCAGTCTCTGTGTGACAAGGCTGCTATTTTGGAGAATAAAATGAAGCAAGTCGAGAGTAGGAAGAGGAAACACTCCGACAAGCACAGCTCGGGATCGTCTCACAAACGATCTCACTATGATGACAGTGGTAGCTCAGGATCCCATAAGCATGGGAAATTCAACAAGCACCACAACCACAACCGTCATGACAACAAGCATCACCGCAGTCATGACAATGACAAGTACAAGAACCACAAGAGTGGACACAAGAGCCACCACAGTGGGAATGGTAGTGGAAGTGGAAGTCAGCCTGCTAAAAGGGACATCAGTCAGGATGAATGCTTCAAATGCAAGAAGATGGGACACTATGCAAATGAGTGCCCCAAAAAGAAAGTTGAAGGACCTGTCAAGCCCAATCCTTTCTAGAAAGGTCAGGTGAACCACATTAATGTGGAGGAGGTCTATGAGGAGCCTGACGCTGTTGCTGGTAAGTTCAGACTCAATTCCATTCCAGCATTTGTACTCTTTGACACTGGTGCATCTCATTCATTCATATCAAAAGCATTTGTTGATAGAAATGGGTTTGCATCTGAAAACATTGGGTGTCCAATAAAAGTTAGTTCTCCAGGTGGAGATATGATAGTGAGTCTTGGATGCCGGGATCTTGTCATAGAGTTTGGAAAGCATAAGTTTCCAGTGAGCCTGATAATCCTAGATTCCCAAGGACTAGACGTAATATTGGGAATGGATTGGATGGATAAGTATGAAGGAGTACTAGATTGTGCCAATCGTACTGTTGCATTCACAACCCCAGAAGGAAAAAGAATAAAATTCAGGTCAAACTTTGAATCCAAAGGAAGTAAGCTGAATTCTCTTAAGGGGGTTAGCATGGATAGTGTGCCAATTGTATGTGAGTATCCGGATGTGTTTCCGGAAGAGTTGCCAGGAATGCCACCAGATAGAGATGTGGAGTTTCTGATAGATTTGGTACCAGGATCGGGACCAATAGCCAAGAGACCATACAAAATGTCAGTTGATGAACTGAAAGAGCTCAAAAAGCAACTAGGAGAACAGTTGCAGAAAGGATTTATTCAACCAAGTTCTTCATCTTGGGGAGCCCCGGTATTGTTCGTGGAGAAGAAAGATAGAAGCCAAAGGTTATGCATAGATTACCGATCACTCAACGAGGTAACTATCAAGAACAAATATCCTTTGCCTAGAATCAATGACTTGTTTGATCAGCTAGAGGGAGCATGTGTGTTCTCGAAGATTGATCTCCGGTCAGGCTATTTTCAACTTAAGATAAGAGAGCAAGACATACCTAAAACAGCATTCACCACAAGATATGGATTGTATGAGTATACCGTGATGCCTTTTGGCTTAACCAATGCTCCAGCATACTTCATGAATATGATGAACAAGGTGTTCATGGAATTTCTTGACAAGTTTGTTGTCGTTTTCATCGATGACATCTTAGTCTACTCCAGGAGCAAGGAAGAGCATGTAGGACACTTGCGTTTGATACTTGAAAAATTAAGAGAGCATAAACTTTATGCCAAATTCAGCAAGTGTGAGTTTTGGTTAGAGGAAGTTGGCTTTCTTGGTCATGTTATGACAAAGGATGGTGTGGCAGTTGATCCTGCTAAGGTTTCAGCTGTAACAGAATGGGAATCTCCCAAGAATGTGAAAGAAGTTCGTAGTTTCCTCGGCTTAGCAGGTTACTACAGAAGGTTCATTGAAAATTTCTCAAAGGTTGCTAAGCCAATGAATGAATTGTTAAAGAAGGACAAGAAATTTGCTTGGTCTGAAGGTTGTGAAGTCAGCTTTCAAGAATTAAAAAAGAGACTTGTGACAGCACCAGTTCTATGTCTGCCAGATTTGGAAAAGGATTTCCAAGTATATTGTGATGCATCTCATCAAGGTTTGGGTGCCGTACTTATGCAAGACGGTAAAGTTGTAGCCTATGCCTCGAGACAACTCAAAACACATGAAGTAAACTATCCTACTCATGATTTAGAGTTAGCCTCTGTCGTCCATGCACTCAAAACATGGAGGCATTACCTTTTGGGAAAGCGTTGTGAAGTGTTCACCGATCACAAGAGTTTAAAGTATATCTTCACCCAAAAGGAAATCAATATGAGACAAAGAAGATGGTTAGAGCTTATCAAGGATTATGACTTGAGTTTGCAATACCACCCCGGTAAAGCAAACGTTGTAGCAGATGCTCTAAGTCGTAAGGTATTTGTGAATGGCCTTACCAAAGGTGAATTGCCAGATGATTTGTGTAAGCAATTCAAAGAACTCAGATTGGAAATTGTGCCTGAGGGACATCTCATGTCTTTGGATGTTCAACCCACATTGTTGGACAAGATCCGAGAAGCTCAGAGGACTGATAAGGAAATTGAAGAGATTAAGAAAAATATTGGTCTAGGGAAAGCTAAGAATTTCCATGAAGACGAACAGGGTACGTTATGGCATGGGAAACGTATCTGTGTTCCACAAGATCCGGAGTTACGGAAATTGATTTTACAAGAAGCACACAACTCTCTGTATTCTATCCATCCGGGTAACACCAAAATGTACATGGACATGAAAGAAAGATTTTGGTGGAACAATCTCAAGAGAGACATCGTCGAACATATTGCTTTGTGTGATGTGTGTAGTAGAGTAAAGGCGGAGCATCAGAAACCAGCAGGTTTGCTTCAACCACTACCAATTCCTGATTGGAAATGGGACAAGATTGGTATGGATTTCATCACCGGATTACCAAGGACCAGATCAGGATATGACTCCATATGGGTAGTAGTGGATCGCCTAACTAAAGTGGCACATTGCATACCCGTGAAGACAACTTATACAAGTGCCAAGTTAGCCAAAATCTACATGAGTAGAATTGTATGCCTTCACGGTGTGCCTAAGAGTATTGTGTCCGATAGGGGAACCCAATTCACTTCCCATTTTTGGAGACAGCTACATGAGTCATTGGGAACGAGGTTGGAATTCAGTACTGCTTTTCATCCTCAAACTGATGGACAAACAGAAAGGACTAATCAAATTCTGGAAGACATGTTGAGGGCATGTGCCCTAGATTATGGAGCAAGTTGGGATGAAAGTCTGCCTTATGCAGAATTTTCTTATAACAACAGCTATCAAGCCAGCATTGAGATGGCACCGTTTGAGTTTCTCTATGGAAGAAAATGTACCACCCCATTGTTATGGAATGGTGTGGGAGAAAGAAGTTTATTCGGGCCAGATCTTATCAAAGAAGCCAAAGATAAGGTCAAATTGGTTAAGGACAGATTGAAGATAGCACAGTCCCGACAGAAAAGCTACGCAGATCCTAAGCGTAGAGAAGTCACCTACGAGGTTGGTGATAGGGCTTATCTTAGAGTATCACCACTCCGTGGAGTGAAAAGATTCGGAGTCAAAGGAAAGTTGGCACCAAGGTATGTTGGGCCATTCAGGATTCTGAGTCGCAAAGGAGAAGTTGCTTATGAAATTGAACTGCCAACATCTCTGTCAGCAGTCCATAATGTATTTCATGTGAGTCAGCTTAAGAAATTTCACCCAGAATGGAAGAATCTTCTTTGAAGGATACCATACCTTTGGAAGAAGTTCAACTAGAAAGTGATCTCACTTATGAAGAAAAGCCTATCAAGATTCTTGAGACTGCAGAAAGAGTCACGAGAACGAAAACTATCAAGTTTTGCAAAGTGCAATGGAACCATCATACCGAAGAGGAAGCGACATGGGAAAGAGAAGATGATCTTCGGAAAGAGCACCCACACCTATTTGCTAGCCAATCCGAATCTCGAGGGCGAGATTCATCTTAAGGGGGTTAGATTTGTAACATCCCTAAATTCATATTCCAAAACTCATTCATATCATCCTTGCATCCATCATCATTTAGGGGTTTTCTCAAAATCATTTCAGAAACAGGAGCATTTGTGGCTCATTATTTTATGTATGAAAACCCTAACCTTTGTGCTACTTGCTAATGAGATAGATGCTATTATTCATTCAGGATGTTTTGAATTCAAACTTAAGTGGTCTCAAAAGCTTGAGCAAGGTTTCAAAACAAAATATGGAATAAAACCAAAGTTTTGCCTATTATTATATCTCCTAAAAGGCTTGGTTTTATTGGATTATTTTCAAATAACCTAAGTATGTCTGAGTGAACAGATGTGTGTTACACCTATTTAAATGCAAGGAACACTGTACAAAAGGCTGGAGCAAGTTTGAATTCAAACTTAATTGAAAAGAGGTTTGAAAACCACTTCTAGAAATTCAATCAGAAAAAGAAAAGGAATAAAGAGGAAAAAAATGGACAACCAGCCAATCTGGCCGGCCCAGCCCAACACGGCCCAGCTAGCCAGCAGCTCCCACCCCGCGAAACGTTTTCTTTCACCCGCCACCGCACCCACCAGCTCGCTGACAGGAAGGACCCACTCCGTCTCCTCCTCTCTCGCTGACAACCGCGGCCCACCCAGGTATCATCGTCTCCACCCCCGCGACTGGTTCTTCCCCAATTAACGTCGGGCGTTTCCTGTTTTGATTCGCAGCTTCAATTCGCGTAAATGCACGAGTAAATCTCGCTCGTATCCTGGCTACTAAAACCCCCTCTGTCCCCTCTCCCTTCTCCCCCAAACCCCGAACCCAGAGCGCCACCAGGCTGCGTGAATTGCTCCCTGCAACCCCGCCGTCTCCGACGAGCTGCAGCCACGATTCCGGCCAACTCCGACCACCCCTCTGCTTCTGCTTCACACGAGCAGACTCCGCTTGGCCTCACGCATCTCCTAGTACCTCTGGTTCGCCCGCACGTGACCCAGAACGTCGGCAACGCAAACGACTGAGCCGCCACCGTCTTCGGCTTCAACTCCATCCAGCTCCTCCGGTAAGACCAGACCGCCCCAATCCTTTTTCTTCACGCACGCGTATTCTCCGTGAACTCCTGCATCCAACCACATCCTCTGCTTGCCTTCTCGTGATTGACAGCGTCGCCTTCGACCTCGAACTGAACCATCCGTCGCCAGACCCTACTCCGGCGAGCAATCCACCACAACCCTGAGCGCCCCTTGCCGAGCTGACCACACGTTGAGCATCCCCACGTCCTTGCGATCACGGTGAGTACCTTCCCTACCCTTCTAGCGTCCTGTATCGCCAGCGCCGCCACCGTCTGACCGTCGCCGCCGCGCGCAGTCGTTCAGCGCCGCCAGTTAGTGGCTCGCTGATTGAGTCCGTTGGATCTGTATCGTAGGGCTAGGATAGATCTTAAACGAACAGGTACGCGCGCATCTGAGCCGCCAGATCTAAGTTAGATCCTACGGTCCGCATCTGTCGATCCGACCGAATCGGTATGCGCCAGTAGTTTTGCGACACGTGTCTAGGGTTGGATCTGAAATAGAAATTCAAATCAGATTTAGATCAGATTTTCAAATGGCTATAACTTGAGATTTCCACGTTGGAATTTTGCAAACTTTATACCGTTGGATTCAGTGAAACAAGGCCTTTCTGAATCTACAAAGTGTTTAACAAATAGTAACTGATAAAATGACTTTGTAAGCAGAAACATGTTTAGGTATATTTTGAGCATAGATTTAGTTTAGTAATTTGTTTTAGGGCTAAATAAGTTTGGTTAGCAAACTTTTTGGCTTGGTTATGTTCTGTTTTCATGCACTTGCTTGGTAGAGTTTTTCAAAAATCATCACTTAGCATTTTCTTGCATGCATGCATTCATATTTTTGCTTGTATATGAATTGTATGTAATTGTGTGCTACAAAATTTTTGTGTAGATTTTGCTAGTGACTGTGATTGTGAAGAGTGCCACTCTCCCCATTACCAAGGCAAGTGATACTTCATGATATTTCCACCCTTTATTTTGAATAAGCATTAGAATTATTTTTGCTAAGTCTTGCATGCTACTTTTGCCAAATGCTATGTTGGGAAATCCTATGTAGTGTAGAATTGTAGAATTGCTAGGGAATTTTCCTAAGTTAAGTTACTATGCCATGCTTAGCCTAGCTAGTAGAAAACAAGGGTTGGTAAAGTATATACATGTTATGGTGATATAATTCTAAGTCCTTTGGGACTCATGCTTTTCTTAATAAAACAACTAAGTCAATGAACTTCCTGGGTGGAATGGGACTTGAATGGTGGTTTTTGGTTGAGTGGTTACACAAGGCCATGGATTTGGCTTGTGTATCTCATTGTGGAATGCCACCCAGGCACAAAGGGATTTGGAGGACAAGTGTTGAGAAAGCTTACAGTGCAACCACTTGGCAATATGGGCTCTGCCTTGATCATATAGGTTGCTAGAACTTAGTCACTTGGACAGTTGGTGGTAGAGGGAATGATAGGTTGGAGCGCGTCCATTTGACTAAGGAAAGGCTTCTGAAAGGTCCTGTCTTGGGAAACCAAGTCTGGTGGGGAAAGTGCACAACCTCTGCAGATGGAAAATCTAAGTACTTAGCCAAGTCCATGGCAATGGACAACTTGAGCATCAAGACATGGAAGCTACAAGAATCTCATCAC
The DNA here is from genome assembly GCA_916181665.1 of Avena sativa. Classification (NCBI taxonomy): domain Eukaryota; kingdom Viridiplantae; phylum Streptophyta; class Magnoliopsida; order Poales; family Poaceae; genus Avena; species Avena sativa. Next base: position 251,532,671 of record OV702284.1, on the reverse strand, counting down.
TCCAACTTCTAAGTAAAACTTGTGGGTGAACAAGGGTGAAGGACCCCAATGTCTATTGGTGGATTCTTGGGAAAGTTTTTGACAAAGAAAAACTTAGCAATTTCAACTAATAGGAAAAACCTATTTTCAAGCAAAGCAAGCCAAGCTACACTTAGCCAAAATGCATATAGAAGTATAGTCCACTTAAAATTTACTAAGGTATCACTTGCCAATACTATTCCAAAGTATTGACCCACTGTGGCTGTAACTTGTGATGTTGCAGGTTACTCCGATGATGAGTAGGAGTCATGAGTCTACACTCAACATGCTTGCCTGTGGCACATGAAGATGAGGACATGTGTTTATTTACTTATTCCATAAACTCTTGTATTAGGCCTTTGGCCCTGAGTTGTAAAAGACTATGTTTTATCTCTGGAATGAATGTAATAAACGACCTTTGTATCTGTGTACTTCATCTTAAACTGTGGATGCTAGCATTGATCCAGGGACTAGCATTGCAATCACAGGGATCCTTTCCTTTACAAAGGAGGGATCTTACATCCACACTGATGTGGTTAACCTGTCCTTTCTGGAAAGGATTGGGCTTGACAGGTCCTTCAACTTTCTTTTCGGGGCACTCATTTGCATAGTGTCCCATCTTCTTGCATTTGAAGCATTTAACCTGACTGATGTCTCTCTTAGCAGGCTGACTTCCACTTCCACTACCATTCCCACTGTGGTGGCTCTTATGTCCACTCTTGTGGTTCTTGTACTTGTCATTGTCATGACTGCGATGATGCTTGTTGTCATGACGGTTGTGGTTGTGGTGCTTGTTGAATTTCCCATGCTTATGGGATCCTGAGCTTCCACTGTCATCATAGTGAGATCGTTTGTGAGATGATCCCGAGCTGTGCTTGTCGGAGTGTTTCTTCTTTCTACTCTCGACTTGCTTCATTTTGTTCTCCAATATAGCAGCCTTGTCACAGAGCGACTGATAAGTGGGAACATATGCCACAGCCAGCTGCAGATTCAGCTCATCATTCAAGCCTTCCAAAAAAATTTCCTTTCTTTTGGCATCGGTGTCAACCTCATCTGGTGCATAGCGCGCCAGATTGTTGAACTCTTCAATGTATTCAGCCACGCTGCGGTGGCGCTGCTTCAAATTGTGGAACTCTTTCTTTTTCAGTCTCATTATTCCTGACGAGATATGAGCAGTGCGAAAGCCATGCTCAAAGATCGCCCAAGTCACCTCATCTATAGGAGTGGTGATTTGGAAGTTGTCCCACCATGTGGCGGCTGGCCCTTCCAGCAGATGTGCTGCAAATCTGACCTTCTCAGCATCCGTGCAGCCCATGGTCACTAAGTCCTTGTTTACAGAACGTAGCCAATCATTGGCCACCATGGGATCAGTCGTCCCCGAGAACTTAGCTGGCCTCAAACGCAGAAATCTGGTGAGCATATCAAAGCCCGGAGGGTTGTTGTTGTTATTGTTGTTGTTATTGGGGTTGTTGTTGTTGTTGTTGTTGTTGTTGTTGTTGTTGTTGTTGTTGTTGTTGTTGTTGTTGTTGTTGTTTTGGTTCTGAATGAATGTTGTCATCATCTGCATGAGCTGTGTTTGAGCATTCATCATTTGCTGCATTTCTGGAGTAATGTTGTTGGGGTTGGGGTTTGCGCGACGGGGAGGCATCTGTGGTTTGTTCAAATAGAGATAAGAATGAGATACCCATAGATGTTTTCATGCACATTACATCACATAAGCAAACACAAGCATGCAATCAGAAGATAAAAGATCAACAACCAGATAACAAGTTCTCAAAGTAAAACACACAAGTGGCAAGCCATCCACATGTCGGATGGTCCAATAACAGGTTCACAAATAACAAGTACGATAATAAAAGATAAACGAGTAGTCAAGTCTACTCATCAGCATCAATCTCCTCCTCGACAAAGGTAAGACCTGCGTTCTCCATCGCGGTCTTGTTCTCCTCAATGGTAGTGGTCAAGGACTCAATCTTGGCCTTGAGAGCCCTCTTCTGGGAACGAAGCCTCTCAATCACCATCTGCTGCTGCTCTAGCTCGAAGTCCTTGGACTTCAGTTCTTCAGTCATGTCCCGGATCTTCTTGTTCCTATCCTGGACGCGTTTCTCCTAACTCTTGAACTTCCGGTCCTGGGTCTCGAACTTCGCCTCCATTTCCTTGACTATCTCGTCCTGCTGTGCGAAAAGCTTGTCCTTCTCGCGAAGCTGCACCTGGAGCTCGTCATTGCTGAGCATGACATTGGTCCTGTCCGTGTCCATGTGCCTAATGAGAGACTCTAAGTCCTGGAGATAGAGACGTATCGGCTCTGCTGTGTCCCTCGAGTCGTCCTCGAAGTCGATGGACTCTCCATCCTCATCACGTCTTCCGAAGACGTGGAAGTGGGTGCCTCTAACCTGTCGGGAGTGACGGCCTAGCAGACGTCCTATCAGGTCCTGCATGACTACCTCCATGCCTCTCTCCCTGTCATCCTGCATAAGCTTGAAGACGATGGCCTCCGTAGTAGGCTCTGTCTGGCGTCCGGGCTGGTTCACCTTGAAGCCCCAGAGGTCCTTCCTCTCGAACTTGGTGAGTGGATGCACCATGATGGTGGGAAGAGGGAGATTGAGCAAAGTGGTAAGCTCAACGATACGAGGACCAAAGCGGGTAACCTGGAACTCCTCAACAGTGCTGATGGTAATAGGCATCTATTTATAAGATAGAAAAGTTAGAACAACACTATTTAAGATAAAACAAAGACAAACATCACATACACATCCTTGGAACACAAAATCACACAAGTCATGCATACATGAATCCATTACATCAACCAAGGTCCAAACTTATTTAAGGTATCATTTTGGAAAATAAGGTGATAGGTGGTGGTCCAACTAACGAGATACGTTTACAATCCTATCTCACTGGATCTGTTGGCTAACACAATGTTCCTAGAGGCAATCAGCCTATCTTGCTCACATGATTCCATCACTAAGTCTATAATATCTCCCCTTAAGGTTTGGTTGATGGCTTCCAACTCTTGGGTATGTTCCTTCTCTTTCTCTAAGTCGTTTTGGAGGTTGAGCATTCTGCACTTGACTCTAGCACTAAGTTCTTTGATAGTCCTCCAAGCTGCTTCTCTTGCTGACTCAAAGAATGTGGTATGCACCAAAGTGTTGGTATACATGCAGAATCCTCTTTCTTTGTGGTTGTCTTCCTTGCTTTTGTACAAGTGAAGTTGCACCCACCAGTACTCAACTCCTTCATCCATCACTGGAAAGCCTTTGTACACAGCTGCACCATGTATTTCCATTGCCACCATGAGGTCCTTGAGAATTTTGGGAAACTCTGTCTCACACTCCAAGGTCATGGTTATGAGTGGTCCTTTCTTCACGGCTTCGTTGATGGAGTTCATCTACAAATAGAGATGAGAATGAGAAGATTAGAAAAGTTTACGAGAAGAATAGACAAGTGTAGAAGTAGTTGAAATTTTTTCCTTAGTGGGTTCCAATCCTAGGGTCATAATCCTACAGGCAACACAGTGCTCTGATACCATCTGTAAGATCCCTCCTTTGTAAAGCAAAAAGGATCCCTGTGATTGCAATGCTAGTCCCTGGATCATTGCTAGCATCCACAGTTTAAGATGAAGTACACAGATACGAAGGTCATTTATTACATCCATTACAGAGATAAAACATAGTCTTTTACAACTCAAGGCCACATGCCTAATACAAGAGTTTTGGAATAAGTAAATAAACACAAGTCTTCATCTTCATGTGCCACAGGCAAGCATGTTGAGTGTAGACTCATGACACCTAATCATCATCGGAGTAAGCTGCAACATCACAAGTTACAGCCACAGTGGGTCAATACTTTGGAATAGTATTGGCAAGTGATACCTTAGTAAATTTTAAGTGGACTATTTTACTATATGCATTTTGGCTAAGTGTAGCTTGGCTTGCTTTGCTCAAAATAGGTTTTTCCTATAAGTTGAAAACACTAAGTTTTTCTTTGTCAAAACTTTCCCAAGAAACCACCAATAGACATTGGGGTCCTTTACCCTTGTTCACCCACAAGTTTTACTTAGAAGTTGGAGTGATGGGATTCTTGATAGCTTCCATGTCTTGATGCTCAAATTGTCCATTGCCATGGACTTGGCTAAGTACTTAGATTTTCCATCTGCAGAGGTTGTGCACTTTCCCCACCAGACTTGGTTTCCCAAGACAGGACCTTTCAGAAGCCTTTCCTTAGCCAAATGGACGCGCTCCAACCTATTAATCCCACTACCACCAACTGTCCAAAAGGCTAAGTTCTAGCAACCTATATGATCAAGGAAGAGCCCATATTGCCAAGTGGTTGCACTATAAGCTTCTCAACACTTGGCCTCCAAATCCCTTTGTGCCTGGGTGGCATACCACAAGTGAGATACACAAGGTAAACCATGTCCATGGGCCTTGTGTAACCACTCAACCAAAAACCACCATTCAAGTCCCATTCCACCCAGGAGGTTCATTGACTTAGTTGTTTTATTAGGAAAACATAAGTCCAAAGACTTAGAAATATTTTCATCATAGCATGTATATACTTTACCACCCTTGTTTGCTACTAGCTAGGCTAAGCATGGCATAGTAACTTAACTTAGGAAATTTCCTAGCAATTCTACAATTCTACAACTACTTAGGATTTCCCAACATAGCATTTGGCAAAAATAACAACATGCAATACTTAGCAAAATATTTCTAATGCTTGTACAAAATATAGGGGTGGAAATATTCATGAAGTACCACTTGCCTTGGTAATGGGGAGAGTAGCACTCTTCACAATCACAGTCACTAGCAAAATCTACACAAAAATTTGTAGCACAAATTACACACAATTCATATACAAACAAAAATATGAATGCATGCATGCAAGAGAATGCTAAGTGATGATTTTTGAAAACCCATCAAGAAAGTGCATGATACAGAAACATAACCAAGTCAAAAACTTGCTAACTAAACTTATTTAGCACTAAAACAATTTACTAAACAAATTCTATACTCAAAATGGTCCTAAAGAAGTTTCTGCATAAAAAGTCATTTTAACAGAAACTTTTTGTTAAACACATTGCAGATTCAGAAAGGGCTTGTCTCCCTGATTCCAACGGTATAAAATTTGCAAAAATCTAACGTGGGAATCAAAAGTTATAGCCATTTGAAATTTGGATCTAAATCTAGTTTGAATTCTGTTTTTGATTTAAACTCTAGCAACGCGTCATGTTTATATTGGCGCATACCGGTTCGGCCGGATCGAGCTCTGCGGGCCATAGGATCTAAGTAAGATCTGGCGGCTCAGATGCGCGCTTACCTCTTCGCTCACGTTCTAATCTTAGCTGCAGGATCTGCATCTAACGCTCCTAATCGTTCTGACCAAACACGAGCGGCGCTAGCGGCGGAGACTGGCGGCGGCGTGTCTGACAGCGGAGGCGCTAGCGTTCTAGGTCGCGCGGGAGTGGGGAAAGTGGCTTACCAGAACCGCAGGAGGCTGCTGATGCTCAAGGTGGCGATGATTCGGGAAGGGGCGCACTGGCACGGTCTCAGGGGCTCGTCGGAGTTGCGGGCGGCGTCTGTCGCTTGCAGTCGTGGTTCTTGCCGAGGTTTGGCGTCGCCCTAGCACGAACCAGAGGGGTCAGGCGATGCACAAGACTCAGGCGAACAATCTCGTATGAAAGAGGGGGCAAGGGGCGCTCGGGTTTTACCTCAATTGGTCGCCGGAGTCAAGCGGCGGCGCAGGTGGTTGCGGTCGTGAATGGAAACATCGACCTGGGTCACGAGCAGGCAAAAGAAAGGTGTCAGCAGATGCGCAAGATCATGCTGAGCATCATCGTTTGAACCAGAGGGAGGGGGCGGTCGAGGCTCACCGGAATCGGTCGCCGGAGTCGTCAGTACTGCGGGGCTTCGAGAGCAAATGCGCGCAGCCTGGTGGCGGAGTGAGCGAGGAGAGTGGGGGAAAATGCTCGCGGGGCAGAGGGGTTTAAATAGGCCCAAGCGCGACAGGAAACGCCCGCGGCATCAAGGCTAATTACGCCGCGCCATTACCGGCTTCACTGCAGCGGCGACGTGGTCTGCGGGCGCGATTTGGGGAAGACGAGGGCGACGTGGAGAGGGCCCGCTCGTCAGCGAAACGCGCGAAGGGGAGGTGGGGTCTGGTCGTCAGCGACTGTCTGGGTGCGCTGGCGCGTGCGAGAGAGAGAGAGGAATGGTCCGGGTGGGCTAACTGGGCCTGTTCTGATGCTGGGCCTGATTGGTGGCGTCTGGCCCTTTTCTTTTGTTTTACTCCTTTTCTTTTTCTGTTTCGATTTTCTGAATTGGTTTTCAAATTAATTCAAGTTCCATTTGAATTCAAATCTTCTTGAGGTTTTGCAGTGGTGTAATGGTCTCAAAAATAGGTCATAACCCATGTGGTTACTTTGCAAGGTCTTGGTCAAACTTGGAGAACAAAATAACAGAGGCTTGCATCTGATTTGCAAAAGTTTGAAAAAGGGGTTTTGAAACTATTCCCAATTGGTAAAACTAGGTCCAAAACCACACTCAATCCTTTCTATAAGGAAGACAAACAAGCTAGGTTTAAAATCATTCAAACTCTCAAATGGGGATGGCCATTTGATTTGAGTTTGTTCACATAAAATCATAGCACTATGTGCCTCTGTTTTTCTGAAATGAGTTTGAAATAGATCTCAATTCTATATGCATGCATGAATGATAAGTAATCTTTGAAATCATGATTTTAGGGATGTTACAGTTTCATCTTGTTCTCCAAGATGGTAGCCTTGTCACAAAGGGATTGGTAGGTGGGGACATAGGCCACAGATAATTGCATATTCAGTTCATCGTTCAGTCCTTCGAGGAACTTCTCTTTCCTCTTGGCATCAGTATCAACTTCATCCGGTGCATAATGCGCCAGATTGTTGAACTCCTCAATATATTCAGCCACGCTGCGGTGGTGCTGCTTCAGATTATGGAACTCCTTCTTCTTCAAACTCATCACTCCGGATGAGATGTGAGCTGTATGGAAACCATCTTCAAAGATAGCCGATGTCCATCTTCAAAGATAGACCATGTCACATCCTCAATGGGAGTGGTGATCTGGCAGTTATCCCACCAAGTAGATGCTGGTCCTTCCAACAAGTGCGCTGCAAACCTAACTTTCTCCTTGTCGGTACAGCCGACAGTCACCAAATCCTTGTTCACTGCACGTAGCCAATCATTGGACACCATGGGGTCAGTAGTTCCTGAGAACTTTGCAGGCCTCAGTCTTAAGAATCTGGTGAGCATGTCAAATCCTGGTGGATTGTTCTGATTGTTGTTGTTGTTGTTGTTGTTGTTGTTGTTGTTGTTGTTATTGTTGTTATTCTGATTCTGCATGAAAGTAGTCATCATCTGCATCAGCTGTGCCTGGGCTGTCATCAGCTGCTGCATCTCGGGTGTCACATCCCAAGATTTTCCAAATCTTGTAATGTGAAAAATAAATAAACAAAATAAATGATTGTTGAAAATTAGGGTGAAAAGAAACTTTTTGTTTCTAATTGGAAACTTAAAATCCCATCTTGAACAAATTTTGGTTAAATGTTTGAAACCAACTAAATTCAAATCAAGTGAAATACATTCTTCATAAATGCACCTTGGAAAATAAACCAAAACCCTAAAACCCTTATGGAAGAAAAACATTTCCAAGTTATCTCTAAGCCTATGGATTTGATCCATATAAAAATTTGTCAACAAACATTTCAAAATGATCAAGAATGACAAATAGAAATAATATAAAACCATATGAATTGGTTTCACTTAATTTGGAGCCATAAATAAAATCTTATGAATTTAATAAGATAAGGAAAAGTAATTTCCAAAGCTAATAAAGCACCTATCTAGAAATCCATAACAAATGGTGAGTAAATAATCCTAAATATATTTAAAAGGATAAATAAACATTAAATAAAAATATACAAATTGGAATCACCAAGTTTGGATCTTTAAATAAAAAGATATGGATTTTATAAAGTAAAGAAAGAAATATTAAATGAGGAATATTTAAAGACCAAATTAAATCTTGGCCTAATCCATAAGCAAATGGAATAAATATAATCCAAATCCAAATAAAATAATGGATTAAGAATTTTCAAATTAAATAAAAGGGCATTAACCAAATCCAATTCTATTTGAATAAAGATAAAATCCCTATTAAAAATGATTAAATAAATCATGGGAAAATAGAATTTGGAATTTACTCAAATGGAATAAAAGTTGTTTAATTAACTTAAATGGGATCAAAGAAATCAACTAAATAAATTTATGGAATTAAACCCATAATTATTTTCATTAAAATAAAGACAAGTACCCAAATTAAAATGATTAATAAGTCATATTAAAAATATTCCAAATAATTCAAATTGAAGTATTTGACACCCTAACAAATAAATAAAACCTACTGAAAAGGTTTTGTGAAAAATTGAAATTAAATAAGAGTTAAAAATATATTTGTTATTAATTAAATTTAAAGCAAGGGCTTTGTCTTAAATAATTAAAAGACCCTAAAAAGAATAAAATTATTATTCTAGATTGACTTCAGAATATATTAATAAACAGTATTTGAATACACACAAAGTTTGGTTGAAGTTTGAAATCATATTGTTGTTTGAAATGTTTAAATAAATTCAAAACAGAAATGAAAATAGAAAAAGAAAAATAACAGAAGAGAAAAAAATATAAACGGAGCAGCCCAACCCAGTAGGCCCATTTAGCCCAGCAGCCCACTCCCACTCCCTCTCCCCGAAACGTTTTTCTCACCGCGGACCTGACCCACTCAGTCGCTGACTAGCAGGCCCCACCTCACCCCTCTCTATCTCGCTGTCCAGCAGACCCCACCGCCCAGCTTTCTTCCTCACCCGCGACGACCACGCCTCGCCGGCCGTTTCTGCCTCGCGTTAACTCATTTCAATTCGCGTAAATGGCTCGCTTAAACCTCGCTGTGGCCGTGTGTAATTAATCGCCAGGCTTCCTTCTTCCTTTCCCCCCAAACATCACCCCATCGGAGCCCCCAGGATGTCCTAATTCATCCGCACACCACCACTGCCTCCGACGAGCTTTGCGAGGAATTCCGGCCAAACTCCGTCGCCCCTCGCCTCCTCGACCACACGAGCACGCTCTCCATCACCAGGCGGACCTAACATTAGTTGTAGCTCATTCGCTCGCGCCCTAGAACGTCGCCTCTGACGATGCCAACGCGCCACCGCCTTCGGCATCAACTCCGGTGACTCCCCTGGTAAAATTCTGACCGCCCCTCTCCTCCTCGTGGACACTCTCATGATCGCCATGCCCTTGAGAACCTAACGGTGTCTTCCCTTTGTCTTAGTACGCCCTCCGTCCTCGCCTCCGACGACAAACAGAACATGTCCGACGTTGCGATAACTCCGACGAGCGATTGCCGTCCATCCCGAGCGCCCTTTCAACGGAGAAGACCACCTTGAGCATCTCCTTGCCACGGCGACACTGGTAACGCTTTCCTTCCCCTTCCTTGCTTCCTGAATCGCCGGGAATGCCTCAGTCTGACCGCGCGCCGCCACACGCCGCCGCCAGCGCCGCTGCTTCTTGGTCGATGCGTGAGAACCGTCGGATCTGAATCAGACGCGTATGATTAGATTTGACTCGAAAGAGTATGGTTGAACCTGAGCCGCGTGTATCCGCGTGATTACACGTAGATCCAACTCACCAGAGAGGTCGATCCAACCGAAACGGTATGGACCAGTAGAATCAAGCCACGTGGCCCTGTCTGTTTAATAAAAACCAGAATAGATTCTATTAAATGTTCAAACTTGTAAATTGCTTAACTTTTGATCCACACGTCCAAATTTTGCAAATTTTCTATCAATGGAATCAGCAAGACAATTACTTTCCAACCATGCACTTTTTTTAATGAATTGCTTCTGTAAAAATGGTTTTTTTGTAGAAACTTGTGTAGGCATGTTTTGAATATAAAATTCATTCTAAAATTATTTTTGTGATGAAACCTTTGGAAAATGGTTTGTTTTGAACCTACTGACCATATAAACCAACTTGTGGTTTCAAAAACATATTTTGTGAAACAAAAGAGTAAATCTTTGATTTAGAACATTTCTAGTCAAATAAAAATAATGTCTATGTGTTAAAAGTGTTTTTGGAAGAAAACCTTTGGGAAAATGTTTTGATTTAAACTCTCTGACCCAAAACACAAAGTTTTATGATTTAAAAATATATGTTGTGAACACTATATATTATTACTTTGCTAAAAAGAATTTTCAACCACATAAAATATTGATTTGGTTTAAAAATGATTTATAAGTAAAATCTTTTGCAAATGATTTTGCCACTTTTATAAAATGACCAATAGGTGTTTTCAAATGTTTATAACCTATTAGAAACCACTTTTCCAAATAAAACAATCTTTGGCATGCTTGCATGCATTGCCTTGTTTCTATTATTTTATGTGATATTTGCTTGAATGGTAGATTGAAATATTGCTTGCTTGATTGAATTGTAGTGGAATTTGAAGAGTGTGATGATTGCAAGATCAAGGAGTGAACTTATATTCTCTACCAAAAAGGAAAGTGATGCTCCATACTTTTGTCCCATTATTTTCACTATGCATTAGTGATATTTCTAAGTAGGACTTGCATGGAATTTTTGCTAAGTATAAACTATGCCATGGGAAAACCTAGTAGATGAAACCTTAGTAGGAATTTCCTAAGTTAAGATTCCTACTACTATCATGCTTAGATTAGCTAGTATAAAACAAGGGTGGATTATATTCATGCTATGGAATATTTCTAAGTCAAGGACTTGTGTTTTGTTTAATAAAACAACTAAGTGAATGAATCACCTAGGTGGAATGGAAGGAATGGTTTTTGTTGAGTGGTTACAAGGCCCATTTCTATGGTTTACCTTGTGTGTCTCACTTGTGGATGGCCACCTAGGAACAAAGAGATTTGACATGTCAAATGTTGAGAAGCTTCAAGTGCAGCCACTTGGCATTATGGGCTCTGCCTGGATCATATAGATTGCAATAACTTAGCCAAATGGACAGTTGGTGGTAGGGGATGATAGGTTGGAACGCGTCCATTCTGGTCTAAGGGAAGGCTTCTAAAAGATCTTGTCTTGGTGAAACCAAGTCTTGTGAGGAAAGTGCACCACCTCTGCAGAGTGTAAAATCTAAGTACTTATCCATGTCCCTGGTAAAGGACAATTTGAGCATCAAGGCAAGCTATCAAGAATCTCCTCATCCAAATTTCTAAGTTAAAACTTTGTGGTTGAACAAGGGTTGAAGGATCACCAATTTCTATTGGGAGATGCCTTGGGTGATTTTGTCAAGCAAAAACTTAGTGTTTCAAATGATAAGGAAAAATCTATTTTGAGCAAAGCAAGCCTAAGCTCCACCTAGCCAAGTGCATATAGATGATAGACTCCACTATACTACCATAGTATCACTTGCCAATACAATTCAAATGTATTGACCCTTGTGGCTGTAACTTATTATGTTGCAGGTTTGTTTGATGTTAGTGAAGTTTATTGATTAGGATTGCAAGTCTACAACCAACATGACTGCCTGTGGCACTTTGAAGATGAAGGACCCCATGCTATTTCTATATTCTGCTGCATTGTAATGAGATAGCCAAATGAGCTACGTAAGATGTAATAAATTATTTTATTCCTGGTTATAAAGTTGTATAATGACGTTTGTTTCTTGATATTACATCTTAACTGTGGATGCTAGCTATTGATCCAGGGACTAGCATTGTAAACACGGGGATCTCTACCTTATAAAGGGAGGGATCTTACATCGGGGGTGACATTGTTGTTGTTCGGGTTGGGGTTGACACGTCGAGGAGGCATCTGTGGTTTTCAATAAGGACAAGAATGAGATACCCATAGATGCTTAACATGCACAATACATCTCATAGACAATCACCAAACAAGCATCAAAATAACATAAAGTTCAACGACATAAACAACAAGTTTGAAAAGCAAACACACCAATAGCAAGCCATCCACATGTTGGATGGTCATTGCGACTCAATAATCATAAGCATGGTAAATGATAAATAAATGAGTAGTCATCACTACTCCTCTGCATCAACCTCCTCATCGACAAGTGTAAGACCTGCATTCTCCATAGCGGTCTTGTATTCCTCGACATTGGTAGTCAAGGCCTCTACCCTGGCTTTAAGAGCCCTCTTCTGTGAACGAAGTCTCTCAATCACACCCTGCTGATGCTCGAGCTCGAAGTCCTTGGCCTCTAGTTCTGCATTCATCTCTCGAATCCTCTTTTCCTATCTTGGATTCTTTTCTCTTGGATTTTGAACTTCCTATCCTGGCTCTCGAACTTAGCCTCCATTTCCTTGACTATCTCGTCTTGCTCCGCGAAGAGCTTGTCCTTCTCACGAAGCTGCACCTGGAGCTTGTCATTGCTAAGCATGACGTTGGTCCTATCAGTATCTAGGTGCCTAAGTAGAACCATTAGGTCCTAAAGGTACAGACGAATCGGTTCCGCCGTCTCTCTAGCAGCATCCTCGAACTCAATAGCCTCACCATCCTCGTCGCGTCTTCCGAAGGCGTGAAAGTGAGTACCTCTAAGCTCCCTAGAGTGCCTCCCTAACATACGCCCAAGTAAATCCTGCATGACTACCTCTAAGCCTCTCTCTTTGTCGTCATGCATTAGCTTGAAGGTGATAGCCTCCGTGGCTGGCTCAGTCTGGCGTCCTGGCTGGGTAACTTTGAAGCCCCAAAGGTCATTCCTCTCAAATTTGGTGAAAAGAAGCATCATGATTCTAGGGAGTGGAAGATTGAGCACACTAGTGAGCTCAATAAGACGAGTGCCAAAACGAGTTCCCTTGAACTCTTCAGCCGTGCTGATAGTAACATTAGGCATCTATTTATAAGATAGATAAAAGTTAGAATCCACTTCAATAGAGATAATCACAAGACAAAGCATCACAGGCATATCATGGAAAATCAAACACACAAGTCATGGCACACATAAATCCATTACAAGCATCCAAGGTTCAACATAACTTAGACAACATTTTTGGAAATAAAACGATAAGTGTGGTGGTCCAACTAATGAAGTATATTACAACTCTCACTCACTAGACAAAATGGCTATCAAAGCATCCTTAGTAGCCATCTGTCTATATTGTTCACAAGATTCCCAAATCAAGTCTATGATGTCTTCCCTTAGTTGTTGGTTGGTAGCTTCTAACCCTTGGGTATGTTTCTTTTCTTACCTAAGGTCATTTTGAGTGTTAAGGATTCTGCACTTGAGTCTATCACCAAGCTCTTTGATGGCCTTCCAAGATGCATCCCTTGCAGAGTCAAAGAATGTGGTGTGCATCATTGAGTTGGTGACCATGCAGAATCCTGATTTCTTGTGGTTGTCTTCCTTGTTTTTGTACAAGTGAAGTTGCACCCACCAATAATACTCTCCTTCATCCATCACAGGGAAACCTTTGTACACAACTGCACCATGTATCCCCATGGTAACCATAAGGTTCTTGAGGGCTTTTGAAATTCAGTCTCACACTCCAAAGTCATGGTCATGAGTGGTCCCTTCCTTACGGCTTCGTTGATGGAGTTCATCTACAAATAGAGATGAGAAAGAAGATTAGAAAAGTTTACGAGAAGAAAAGATAAGTGTAGAAAATTTTCAAAGTGTTGAATTTTTCCTTAGTGGTTTCTAATCCATTCCTAGTGTTATAATCCTACATGCAACACAGTGCTCTAATACCATCTGTAAGATCCCTCCCTAATAAAGGTAAGGATCCCTGTGATTGCAATGCTAGTCCCTGGATCAATTGCTAGCATCCATAGTTTAAGATGAAGTACACAGAAACAAAGGTCATTATTACATCGTCATTCCAGAGATAACATAGTCTTTTACAACTCCATGGCCATAGGCCTAATACAAGAGTTCATTCATAAAAATAAAAATAAAAGTCTTCATCTTTATGTGCCATAGGCAAGCATGTTGAGTGTAGACTCATAACCCCTAATCATCATCAGAGTAAACTACAACATCACAAGTTACAGCCACAATGGGTCAATACATTGGAATAGTATTGGCAAGTGATACCTTAGTAGAATATTAACATATAGTTACTACATGAATTTGGCTAAGTGTAGCTTAGGCTTGCTTTGCTCAAAATAGGTTTTACCTATTAGTTGAAAACACTAAGTTTTTCTTTGAAAAAACTTTCCCAAGGAACCACCAATAGAAATTGGTGAACCTTCACCCTTGTTTAACCACAAGTTTTTAACTTAGAAAATTGGGATGAGGAGATTCTTGATAGCTTCCATGTCTTGATGCTCAAATTGTCCAATACCAGGGACATGGCTAAGTACTTAGATTATTCCATCTGCAGAGGTTGTGCACTTTCCCCATAAGACTTGATTTTCACCAAGACAGGACCTTTCAGAAGCCTCCCCTTAGACCAAAATGGACGCGCTCCAAACCTATCATTCCCCTACCACCAACTGTCCATTTAGCTAAGTTATTGCAACCTATATGATCCAGGCAGAGCCCATAATGCCATGTGGCTGCACTAGAAGCTTCTTAACATTTGGCATCTCAAATACCTTTGTTCCTGGGTGGCTTTCCACAAGTGAGATACACAAGGTAAACCATAGAAATGGGCCTTGTGTAACCACTCAACACAAACCATTCTTTCCATTCCACCCAGGTGTTTCATTCACTTAGTTGTTTTATTAAGCAAAACATAAGTCAAAGAATTAGAAATATTTCTCATAGCATGAATATATAAACCATCCTTGGTTGCTACTAGCTAGGCTAAGCATGACAATAGCAAGTATCTTAACTTAGAGGAAATTCTAACAATTCTACAACTACTAGGATTTCCCAAGCATAGCATATTGATACTTAGCAAAATATTCATGCAAGCCCTATACAAAATAATTCTAGTGCATAGGTAAAAAATATTGGGAAAAAATATATGAAGTACCACTTGCCTTGGTAGTTTGGGGAGTAGCAACAATCTTCACAACCACAATCACCATTAGCACCAAAATCTACACATAAAATAATGGCACCAAATTCACATATCAAAAATATACAAGAAAAAATATATGAATGCATGCAAATGCCATGTGATGATTTTCTACACCGAACAAGACAAGTATACAGTACTGAATCATAAACAAGACCTAGACACACTAAATAAACTTTATTTGTTCTTTAAATAATTTTTCAAATCATTTCCATACTCAAAATAAGCCTATAAATGTCTCTGCAAAAATAACCAATTTTACAGAAGCAAAACATTAAACACATTGCATAAATGGCTAGCATTCTTTCTCCTGATTCCATTGATATAAAATTTGCAAAATTTGAACATGTGGATCAAAAGTTATGAATTTTGCAAATTTGACCAACTAATAGTTCTAATTTCTGTTTTTAAAACTAAAATCAGGCCATGCGGCGTGTTCTGATTGGCCCGTACCGGTTCGGCCGGATCGACCAACGAGGTCCGCACGATCTAAGTGAAAACGCACGGTCAGATCTAAAACGTACCCCTTCGAGTTATGTTCTATTGTAGCCACTGGATCCAGATCCTATGGCTGTCGATCAAACGACCAACATCTGGCGGCGCGCGGTGACGGTGAGCGGCGGCGCGCTCGGTCTACGGCGTTGCGGTGGCTAATGGAAGCGAGGAAGAGATTGGAGAGGCTCACCAGACTCGCAGAGGCCTGTTGGAGCTCAACATGGCAGTGGCTTGTCAAGGGGCGCACGAACACGGTGGGGATTCCTCGTCGGAGTGGAGCCTATCGTCGGGCACGGCTGTTCGTCGATGTTGCCAACGTTGTAGATCATGCCAGAGAGAAGCAAGCGGTGTGTTAGATGCGGGGAACGACACTAGTCTTGCGAGTATCAAAGAGAGGGCAAGGCGCGCTCAGGACTAACCAGATTTACTCGCCGGAGTTGAGTGCTTCGTCGGGTTCGCTCAGTCATCGACGTTGCCGACGCTCAGGGTTGTCCTAGCACACAGCAGCAGTGTCAAACGATGCGCAAGGATGCAGTGGTTGTACTGGCGAAGTTAGGAGTCAGGGGGCACAGAGAGCTCACCGGAATTCGCTGCCGGAGTTCGTCGGTACTGCGACAGAGTTTGGTGAAATCTGGGCAGCCTGGTGGCGAGGAGAGGGTGCTGTGTGGGGGGGGGGGGGAATGGCCATGGTGGTGTAGGGGTCTCAACCTAATAAGGTAGATTCCTCCTGTGTTTACAATGCTAGTCCCTGGATCAATAGCTAGCATCCACAGTTAAGATGTAATATCAAGAAACAAAGGTCATAATATAACTTTATAACCAGGAATAACATAAGTTTATTACATCAAAACATAGCTCATTTGGCTATTACATTACATTGCAGCGGAATAACTATAAGTAAGGGTCCTTCATCTTCAAAGTGCCACAGGCAGATGTTGGTTGTAGACTTTGTAATCCTAATCAATCAATCTTCACTAAAAACAATCAAAACCTGCAACATACAAGTTACAGCCACAAAGGGTCAATACATTTGAATTGTATTGGCAAGTGATACTATGGTAGTATGGTAGAGTCTATCATCTATATGCATTTGGATAAGTGGAGTTGAGGCTTGCATTGCTCAAAATAGATTTTTTTCCTTAACATTTGAAAATACTAAGTTTTTGCTTTGATAAAATCATTTTTGCTCAATCAGAGATTGAAGATCCTTTCCAAGGCATCTCTCAATCAAAGATTGAAGATTTCAAACAACCCTTGTTCAAATCCACAAGATTTTAACTTAGAAATTTGAATGATGAGATTCTTGATTGCTTCCATGTCTTGATGCTCAAATTGTCCTTTACCAGGGACATGGCTAAGTACTTAGATTCTACACTCTGCAGAGGTGGTGCACTTTCCCCACAAGACTTGGTTTCCCAAGACAAGATCTTTCAGAAGCCTTCCCTTAGACCAAAATGGACGCGTTCCAACCTATCAAACACTACCACCCACTGTCCATATGGCTAAGTTCTTGCAACCTATATGATCATGGCAGAGCCCATATTGCCAAGTGGTTGCACTTGAAGCTTCTCAACATTTGACATCTCAAATCTCTTTGTTCCTGGGTGGCCATCCACAAGTGAGATACACAAGCCAAGTCCAAGGCCTTGTGAACCACTCAACCAAACACCACCAAGCAAGCCCATTCCACCCAGGGGATTCATTAACTTAGTTGTTTTATTAAACAAAAACATAAGTCCTCAGACTTAGAATATTTTTCCATAGTGTGAATATATATTCCACCCATGTTTTCTATTAGCTAGGCTAAGCTTGGTAGTAGTAGGAATCTTAACTTAGGAAAATCTTACTAAGGATTCATCTACTAGGTTTTCTTATAGCAAGGTCTATACTTAGCAAAATCCATGCAAGTTTTACTTAGCAAAATCACTAATGCATAGAGAAAGTAATGGGACAAAAAGTATGAAGCATCACTTGCCTTTTTGGTAGAGTATGGGTTCACTCCTTGATCTTGCTAGTCTCACACTTTCTAACTTCACTACAAGTCAATCAAGTAGACACAAAATCAACTAGCATTCCAAACCAATAAATCAATCAAACAATTTAACACACACAAAACAATGGGATCTAAGTCATGCATGGGAGCATGCACAAGATAGTTTTATTTTGCAAAAGGGGTCTCTATTGGGTTTCTAAACTTTATAAGATCCAAATTGGTCATTTACCAAAGTGGAAAAGTCATTAGCAAGAGGGTTTTGTCCAAAAACCATTTTTAAATCCATTCATCATTTTATGTGGTGGAAATTTAGTTTATCAAGTCTAAAACCTTTAAATCTTCACCAAAAGTTTCTAACTCTTAGGACTTGGTGTTTTGGGGTCAGTAGCTTTGAATCTCAATATTTTCCCAAAGTTTTTGTTCCAAAATCTTTTCCATAACAATTCCATTATTTTCACTTGGCTAGAAATGGACAAAATCTAATATTCCATCCTAATCTTTTCCAAATCCATTTTCCAACTATGGGTTGGTTCCTAGGGTCAGTAAGGTCACAACAAACCATTTTGCAAAGGTTTTAAATCAAAAATCATTTTTAAACAATTTTTATACTCTAAACAAGCATACAAATGTTTCTGCAAATTCAAACAATCTAACAGATACTATTTACTAAACTAAGGGCATGGTTGGATAGGGCTTGCTCTCCTGAATCCAACGACATAAAATTTGTAGTTTTTGGACGTGTGGATCCAAAGTTACAAGGTTTTGAAGTTTGCAAATAAATCTGATTCAAATCTGTTTTTAGATTTTAATACTGGCCACGTGTCGCTTTCTAACTGGGCGATACCGGTTTGGCCGGATCACGCGCGGTAGCCCTTGGATCTAGTTAGATCGTGCGGTACTGAGCGCATACCTCTTCGCGACTAAATGATCTAATCCTGCCCGTTCAAACTAAATCCTACGGTACTAGTTCTCTGGACCAAAAGTGAGCGGCGCCGACGGCGGCTAGCGGCGGCGTACGGCCAGTCGATGACGGCACCGGCGGTACAGGAAGCGAGGAAGAGGGGGAGGATGCTCACCAGGTTCGCAATGCAGTGCTGATACTCGACGTGGTACTTGTACATCGAGGGGCGCTAGGGGGCAGCTGTGATTGCTCGCCGGAGTAGAGGGTAACGCCGAACGGCTCTGTCTGTGGTCGAAGGCGACATTGCAGATCACGCGGAGGCAAACAAAGGGCACGGTTAGATGCGTATGGTCGAGGGGATGACGCGTGTGTGAATGAGGGGGAGAGGGGCGGTCTGGTACAACCTGTGGGCGTCGTCGGAGAGGTGGCAGACACGGCGGCGTTCGAAAGCTTGATGTAGCCGACGCTATGGGGAGCCCACGGTTGAGAGGAGGGTGCTGGGAGATGCGTCTGGTTGTGGGGAAGTTGTCAGCGTGCTCAGGGAGGCTCGGGGTGGTGTGTGCTGGCCGGATTTTGGGAAGAAAGCTCGTCGGAGTAGAGGGGGTGCAGGGCAAAATTCCTCGGCCTGGGGGCGTGCTTGAGGGAGGGGTCAGAGGGAAATGAGAGAGGACGTGCTGGCGTTTAAAGGTGCTTGATCACCGCGAGGAATAAACGCGGCGTTAAGTCGAATTAAGCCGGAGAATCAACGGCAGAACGAGGAGGAACGGGTCGCTGCGGGGAGGACGATGAACAGGAGAGGGTGGGGTCCGCTTGGCAGTGAAAGAAAGGAAATGAAGTTGGGTCCACCGATCAGCCTCTGTGTGGGTGCGGTTCCGAGTGGAAAGAAACGCTTCGGGGAGGGGAGCTGGGCTGGTTACTGGGCCTGTTGGGCTGCTGGGTTGGGTCGACCCTTTTCTTATTTTTTTCTGTTTCTGAATCTTTTTCCTTTTTCTACTTTCCATTTCCTGTTTTAAATTTCAAAACAATCAAACAAGGTTCAAATCAATTCAAACAACACCCAAACTTTGTAATATTGAAATTAGTTCTGTTCAGTAACATGAACCAAAATCCAAAATAAAAATAATGTTTTAAACCTTTTTAGGTTCCATTTATTAATTAAGTAAAATGGTCCATGGTTTATTAATAAAATAGGGTTTGGTTTATTTAATAAAATCTTCATTTGAACTCCAAATACTTTCAAAACCAATCAGTAGTTTATTTGGAAATAAGAATATTTGTAAAACTTGTTTAAAACAAAATAACCTTTTACTTTAGGGTCCATTAATAATTTAAATAAAATGGCCTTAGTTATTAAATCAAATAGAGTTTGATTTTATTAATAAAATCTTTATTTGAAACCTAAATATTTTCAAAACCAAATCAGTAGGTTTTGTTTGGAAATAAAGAATATTTGGGAAACTTGTTTAAAACAAAATAACCTTTTATTTTTGGGTCCATTAATAATTAAATAAAATAGACTTTCATTATTAAATCAAATAGGATTTGCTTTATTGAGATATTTATTTTGAAATCTAAAATAAAGCCAAAACTCTCTAGTAGGTTTTATTTGTGAATATCAAATATTTAGAAAGCTTATTTTAAATAATTTTAATAAGTTTTGATATTTCGATTAAATTGGTAAAACCTTCTATTAAATAAAGTTGGATATTAAATCCTTATTAATTTATTTAAATAAACCTTTGCTGATTTTATTTAAAATAAAATGTTTTAATTCCCAAAGCTTGGCCAAGGTTTATTTTGGCTTTATAAAATAATCTTTATTTATAAATCCACCTTTTCTTTTGAAAACCAAATCTGTTATTAAAGAATCCAAAAATAGTAATTCCAAAACATTTTAATTTCCTTTAATAAATGTTTATCTTTATGAATCCCTTTAGGATTTTATTTAATCAAAATAGATTTGAAGTTCCATTTAAATTCAAAAAGTTTCTTCTGGCCTTGAAAATCAAACAAAGTTTTATTTATCCATTTATGTTTCACATTACAAGATTTGGAAAATCTTGGGATGTGACAGGTGGGGAGGGTATTAAGTAGCCAGGAGCGGGGCGAGAATTACTCTCTGAATCAATGGGAATTAACGAGGTTTTAAACACGGCGTCTCTGGCGCGGTGGTAACGGCGGAGCAGTGACTGCGCGTGTGATTCTGGGGAAGAAGATGCTGACGTGGAGAGGGGCCACTAGTCAGCGACTGGTTGGGTTGGTTCGACGCGGGTGAGAGAAAGAGCAAAGGAAAAATTCCCCGGGTGGGCTTAGTGGGCTGGGTTCGTTGCTGGGCCAAAATTGCAGCGCCGGCCTTTTCTGTTTTCCTTATTCTTTTTCTTTTTCTATTTCAATTTTCAGGAAACATTTTCAAATGAATTCAAATGTGTTTCATTTCAAACTTTTCCTGGATTTTTATAAAGTGAAAATTGTACACATTTGGTTGCAGAACAATGTTGTACACTTTAAAATAATTTGGCACTTTGGATTTTAAAATAAACAATGTTTTTACCCATTGTTAAATAAAGACAAAGAAATGGTTTAAATTTGTTTCTTTGTTTTGAAATCTTTGTCCAAGCTTTGGAAACTATCAAACAAACATCATTGGTTTAAAACAAACAATCTCTCATAAGAGAGTAGCATTGGATCAATGCTTTTCTTACATATAATAATAAGCATTGAAATGCTTCTGTTTTTGAAATAACTTTGAAAATGATCCTAATATGATCATGAATGCATGGATGATATGCAAAGCTTTGAAAACATGATTTTAGGGATGTTACAAACATAATCCTAACTGACTTTAGCATCGCTACGGGAGATAATGTCTCAATGTAGTCAACTCCTTGAATTTGTCAAAACCCCTTTGCGACAAGTCGAGCTTTATAGACGGTCACAGTACCATCAGCATCAATTTTCCTTTTGAAAATCCATTTATTGTCCACGGCCTTTCGGTCGAGAGGTAAGTCCACCAAGTTCCAAACTTGATTTTCATACATGGATTCCATTTCAGATTTCATGGCTTCTAACCATTTGTTGGAATCCGGGCTCATCATCACTTTTTCATACGTCGCAGGGTCATCAATTTCATCAATCATGAAATTCATAACAGGGTTTCCGTACAGCTCGGGAGTGCACGCGTCCTTCTAGACCTGCGATGTTTGGTAGTACTCTCTTTCGGAGTTTCATGATCATTGTCATTAGTTCCCTCTTCAATTGGTGAAGCCAACTCCGGAACGACTTTCGGCGCTGTGCTACTCGCCATACTTTGAAGAGAAGGTTCAACAACCTCTTCGAGTTCTACCTTCCAACTACTCACACCTTTTGTGAGAAACTCTTTCTCTAGAAAGGATCCATTCTTGGCAAAAAAAAACCTTGCCCTCGGATCCGTGATAGAAGGAATACCCAATAGTTTCCTTAGGGTATCCTATGAAGACGCATTTTCTGCTTTGGGTTCGAGTTTATCTGGTAGAAGTTTCTTCAGATAAACATCGCATCCCCAAACTTTAATAAATGACAGCTTAGGTTTGTTTCCGAACCATAATTCATACGGTGTCTTTTTTGGTGCTCGATTTAAAGTGAATACAGCAGTTTCTAGTGCATAACCCCAAAATGAAAATGGCAAGTCTGTCAGAGACATCATAGATCGAACCATATCCAATAAAGTACAATTACGATGTTCCGACACACCATTTCTCTGTGGTGTTCCGGCAGGTGTGAGTTGTGAAATAATTCCACACTCTTTCATATGAGTGCTCAACCCGTAACTTAGATACTCTCCACCACGGTCGGACCGTAGAAATTTGATCTTTCTATTATGATGATTTTCCACTTCACTCTGAAATTCCTTGAACTTTTCAAAGGTTTCAGACTTGTGTTTCATCAATTAGATATAACCGTATCTACTTAAATCATCCGTGAAAGTAACAAAATAACGATATCCACCTCGCGCCGACACACTCATTGGACCACATACATCAGAATGTATGATTTCCAATAAATCTGTCTCCCGTTCCATTGAACCGGAAAACAGCATTCTATTCATCTTGCCCATAAGGCATGGCTCACATGTATCAAATGATTCAAAATCAAGTGATACCAAAAGTCCATCCGAATGGAGCTTTTTCATGCATTTAAATCCAATATGACCTAGAAGGTAGTGCCACATATATGCGGATATATCATCATTAAGTTTAATCCTTTTAGCATCAACATTATGAATATGTGTAACACTATTATCGTGATCCAACAGAAATAAACCATTCATCATCGGTGCATGACCATAAAAGATTTCATTCATATAAATAGAACAAACATTGTTCTCGTATTTAAATGAATAACCACTTCGCATCAAACCCGATCCAGATACAATGTTCATGCTCAGTGCTGGCACTAGATAACAATTATTCAAGTTTATTACTAATCCCGATGGTAAGTGGAGAGGTAGTGTTCCGACGGTGATCACATCAACACTTGATCCATTGCCGACACGCATCTTGACCTCAGCCCTTGCTAGCGGTCGCTTGTTCCTCAGCCCCTAATTCGAGTTACAAATATTAGTAACTGAACCGGTATCAAATATTCAGGTGCTACTGCGAGTACTAGTCAAGTACACATCAATAACATGTATATCATATATACCTTTGTTTGCCTTGCCGGCCTTATTGTCTGCCAAATACTTGGGTCAGTTGCGCTTCCAGTGTCTAGTCCCCTTACAATAATAGCACTCGGTATCAGACTTAGGGCCAACTCAGGGTTTCTTTTCAGGCACGGCAACTAGCTTGCCGCCCTTACTTCCCTTCCGTTTTCCCTTCTTGTCTTTCTTGAAACCAGTGTTCTTATTGATCATCAACACTTGATGTTCGTTCTTGATATCCACTTCTGTAGTCTTAAGCATTAACAGAAGCTCGAGCAGAGACTTCTTCATGCCTTTCATATTATAGTTCATCACGAAGCTCTTATAGCTAGGTGGCAGAGACTGTAGAACACGATGGATTCCCAAGTCAATGAGAATCGTTATTCCCAAGGACACAAGCTTATCGGCGTAACCCGACATCTTGTGTACATGCTCACTTACGGAGCTGTTCTCTTCCATCATGCAGCTAAAGAACTTCTCTAAAGCATTGTAGCTCTCTACAGCAGCATGTGTGTCGAAAATCAGTTTCAACTCACCCATTGTATCAAATTCATTGCCGTTTTCAAAATGCTTTCGAAGTTCTGGCTCTAGCCCATACAATACGCCCCAATGAACTAAGTTGTGGTCCTCCTGACGAGTCTGATAGACATTCTTCTCCTCGTCAGGGGCATCATCAAACGGTGGGGGGCCTAGCGATGATTCTAGCACATATTGCTTTTGTGCAGCAGAGAGGAGAATCCTCAAATTCATGGCCCATTCGGTAAAGTTGCTACCGTTTGTTGCAAGTTTCTCTTTCTCCATGAACACATTGAAATTAAAAGCAGGTGGTGCCATCTACAAAAGAATATGTAAAGTTTATACTAAGTTTATGATAGATTGAGTTCAACTAATCCACATTAAGAATGAACTCCCACTCAAAAACGACATCCCTCGTGCCTTTTTGGTGATTACATGAACCAAATCGACTACACCAAGTCCGATCATCACGTGAGTTGGTGTAGCTTCAAAGGCGAGCATCAAATGGGCATCATATCTACCATATGACTCATGCTTAACCTTCCGGTCCGTGTTCCGAGGCCATGTCTGTACATGCTAGGCTCGCCAAGTAAGAACCTTAGTATTCATGTGTAACTATCTTACACTTGAAATATGGTCGTGGATCCAAGAACACCCGGTCATCACGTGATGTCTTGGAGCGACGAAACATAATCGATGCATACTTAAGGAAGAACACATTCTTATCTTGATATCTAAATGAGGGATCATATTATTATGCTAATAAAATGCCAAACAAGCAATATAAGATGCAATCAAACATCACATGTTTATAAGTGAAATGATATGGTTCCCGCACTTGATCTCCATCATGTGCATCGTGGTATGATCACTGTCATACCTCTATGTGTAAGGCTAAGGTCTATGGAACTTACACACTATGTGTGTTCTAAGAGTATCAACTCATACTTCTACTTACAACATCACCATATCATGACACTAGCCCAACAACAATCTAAACTAGACGCCTCTAATTTATCCATTGCCAGTTTTACGTGGCTTAGGGCTTTCAAAGATAGAACCGTTCTTACCTACGGACATGAAACACAACAAGGATAACCAAATTGTTGACAACTCGTTGCAAATTAGATATTGACTATAGTAGGAGAGACAGACACCCTCTAGCCACTTATGCAAAACTAGTTGCATGTCAAGCGTAGAACAGGTCTCATGTGCGAGGACATGTAAAGTTTGTCTGGGCCGCTTCATCCCACTATGCCACAAATATCCAAAGTACAACCAAGAAGCAATAACATGATCATAATTGCCCACATACTCATATGTGTACTCCCCGTGTAAAGCATCTACGCATAGATCTGGCTTTGATACCACTGTAGGGTTCGCAGCATAGAAAACAAAAACTTTTCTACGATGGGAACAACTATGTACTAAGATCTATCTACTAGATACAAGCAACGAGTGGATGTATATCCGTAGAGAACATACCCTTGAAGACCGACAAAGCTTAATGAGGTTGAACTCGTGGTTGATGTAGACGAACTCTTTCGATCTCAAGATCGAGAGGAAGTCCTAGCGCCGCAAATCAGCAGCGCATCCGTGCTCGCACACACGTCCGAGGCACCGAGCAACCTCCGCCTCCTCGCTCCAGCGATGCAGCGGAAGCACAACTCTTTCTTGTCGAAAAGCCATCGGGAACATGTATCTCGCTAGTCCGAGACCATGGGGGATAAATACTAGAGGGGGAGAGAGATCCTTCACAACCTAGGGATCCCTGACTTAGCTAATGTCAATTTGGCTCTCCTTGGGTCTTGGATTAAAAGATATACCAAGGATGAGGGTAAGATCTGGAGGTCTATAGTTGAATCCAAGTATGATAGATGCAACCCCAACATTTTTTGTAGTAGACAGGCTGGGGTGTCTCAATTCTGGAAAGGGGTCCTTTGGGCCATTAATAGTGTTAAATTTGGTTACAGATGGCAAATTGGGGATGGGTCTCAAGTCAGGTTCTGGGAAGACACCTGGTTTGTAACTTCCCCTTTGTCTGTGCAATTTTTTTGAAATTTATGTCATTTGTAATGAACACAACAAAACTGTTCAGCAGATTTGGGATGGCTCTTCCCTTAGGCTTACTTTTAGGAGAAACTTCAATAGTAATCTGCTAAATCAGTGGTTTGAGCTGGAGGCAATTGCTTCTGGTATTTCCCTTAACTCCAATACTGATGCTTTGATTTGGCAGTATGAAAATAAAGGGGTTTACTCCACTACATCCCTTTATGCTATCATCAATTTAGGGGGTGTTACTCCCATTTATATACCTGCTGTTTGGAAGCTTCATGTCCCACCTAGGGTCCACATCTTCCTTTGGCTGTTAGCTCATAACAAGTTAATGACTAGGGATAACCTTAAAAAAAGACATCTGAATAAACCTGAGGATTGTGTTTTCTGTTCTGAAGATGAGTCTATTGACCATCTCTTCTTCCAGTGCTTGGTTGCAAAACAGGTTTGGAACATCATCTCCCAATTCTTTGGCTTTGCTATTGGAAATGATTACCTGTCTGTAGCTAAGAACTGGATCTTGAACAAAAAACATGTTGTTCTAAATTCAGTGTGTTCAGCTGCTCTTTGGTGTCTCTGGAAATTCAGGAATTATCTAATCTTTAATGGTCTTCCTTGGATAAACTTACATCAGGTTCTGGGGAATATCTTGACCTTAGTAAGACACTGGAGGTTGATTTTCAAGGAGGAGATGCTGGAAAAGGTGGAGGAGTTCTGTACTCACCTCTCCAAGATTCTGGCCTTGCCGTTCGCTCTGATGAGTGGCTGAGCAGGGGTGCTGAAGGTGAAGGGGAGGATCCTTCTGAACCTTCATCGCCGGCGAGCAAAATAGTTGCGCGGCTTGGGACCTGGGCTACACCGACCTCTACACTGGCAGCAGCAGTGTTTCCCTCTCCCCCTGTAACTTCTATCTAGGCTGGCGCTCTCTCTGTTGCTGGGATGTCTCTGTGTGACTCCCCTGCTTTACTATCTGTTTTTAGTTTCTAGTTTGTTTTTGGACCTCATTTCTGTAAGGTGTCATTCTGTACTGAACCTGAGTTTCACTCCAGGTTTCGTTGATGTTATCAATGGAACCGGGGACGGGGTCCCTGTTGATCTAAAAAAAAGATCCTTCACGAGGATGTGTGAGTGAGAGAGAGGAGAGGGGGATCCTTTTATAGGAGGAGGGGGCACCCAAGGGGGTGGCCGCCGGCCATGGGGGCTGCCCCCTCCCCTCCTTCATTCATGTGGGTGGACACTCCACTCACTCAAATGCCTTTCAATTCCCTCCACTCAAAACCCACTCAAATTCCCACTAAATTTCTACCAAATTTAATGCAAACTCTCATTAAATAAAACTCCTTTTATTTATTCAGAAGTTTGTCAATTACTTTAATGACAAACATTCACATATAACCCCTTACTAGTATTTAATTTCACATGCAAAAACACTTTCTGCAATTTCACCTGAAAACCCGTTTCGGTATCTAGTGAAATAAATTCCTGCGCTTGTTATTCTTTTCGGCATGAAACTTTTGCTCCAAATGGATGTTGATGTTGTAGGGGTTCGTAGCATGGAAAACAAAAAATTTCTACCGCATGAACACAAAATCAAGATCTAATCTATGATCAAGCCAAGATCTATCTACTAGATTGTAGAAACGAGTCGATAGAATACTAACCCTCAAAGATCCAAAGCGGTTAACGAGAGAAGATTATCGTGGGTGATGTAGTCATACACTTTCCGATCTCAAGATCGCGTAGACGATCCTTCCGGCGCTGCGTTCCGGCAGCGCTTCCGCAGTCGGTCACACGTTCGGTACTCGATGAAGACCTTCCTCTCCCTTGTTCCACCAGGCAGCGGAGGTTGTAGCACTCTCCTCGCGATTCCGGCAGCACGACGGCGTGGTACCGGAAGTAGAGGGGAGTTCTCGCAGGGCTTCGCCTTAAGCCGGAGCGAGTATGGTGGAGTATGAGAGAGGCCTTGGCGATCTATGGTTTAGAGGGCACCAAGGGGCGGAGCTTGGCCGGCGGCTATGGCTTGGATAAGCTCCAACTCGGCGGCTAGGAGAAACCCTAGGGGCGGCGGCGACTTGGTGGAGGCTGGCGGCTAGGGCTAGGGTTTGGGTGGTGTTGGGTGTAGGGAAGAGGGGCAACCCTGCCCCTCCTTTTATAGGTGGGAGGGCGCGGCCAAGGGGAAGGGAGTCCTCCCCCAAGTCGGCCTCCTTGGCCGGCGGGTGGAGGGAGAGGAACTCCTCCCCAAGTAGGTTTCCTACTCTCCCCTCACCAAGCAAAACTGTCGTTTGACTTTTCAAATTGGTGTTTGACTTTTCAAACTAGGATTTGATTTCTCCCTTTATTTTGCCCAGCCATGATACCTAGTACATGATGCAACCATTCCACATTGTCATGACACATTCATGTACCCTTCCCCTCTGGAGTGCCGGACCTTCCGGAACCTTCTAGAACATTCCCGATGAAAACAACGGAATCATTCCCCAACTCTGAAACAGGACTTTCCTTATATGAATGTTATTCTCCGGACCATTTCGGATCTCCTCGTGATATCCCGGATTCCATCCGAGACTTCGAACAACATTCAGTCTCATACTCATCATTCCATAACTACTCAACAACATCGAATCCTTAAGTGTGTCTTCCTACGGTTCGTGAATTATGCGGACATGACCGAGACACTTATCCGATCAATAACCAATAGAGAAATCTAGAAATTCATATGGCTCCCACATATTTCTACGATTACTTTGCGATCGAATGAACCACTTACATATGATACCAATTTCCCTTTATCTCACGATAGTTTACTTATCCGAGGTTTTGATCGTCGGTATCGCTGCATACCTAGTTCAACCTCGTTACTGATAAGTACTCTTTTCTCGTTCCCGCGGTATGTGATCCCTTGTGAGCCAGTCACATGCTTGCAAGCTAATTGGATGACATTCCACCGAGAGGGCCCAGAGTATATCTATTCATCATATGGATGGACAAATCCCACTCTTGATCCATGTGCCTCAACCCATACTCTCCAAACACTCAATGCCACCTTTATAGCCACCCAGTTACGGTGTGGTGTTTGATGTCATCAAAGCATCCTTCCGGTGATGGTGATTAACATGATCTCATGGTCGAAGGAATTAGGTTACTATGTATCAGAAAGCTTATAGCAAATGAACCATATTAAATGACTTGATCTTTATGCTATGCTTAACTATAGGAGTATGTCCATCACATCATTCTCCTAATGATATGACCCTGTTGTTAATAACATCTCTATGTTCATGATCAGGAAACCATGATCATATATTAACCAACAAGCTAGTTTAACAAGAGGCTTTACTAGGGACTCTTTTATATTTACAAATCACACAAGTATTAATGTTTCCTGTTAATACAATTATAGCATGGTATGTAAACATTTATCATAAGTATGAAGATATGATAATAACCACTTTATTATTGCCTCTTGGGCATATCTCCAACACATGTCTCTTAAGTGTGTCACCCTACGGTTCGCGAATAATGCAGACATGATTGAGACCCCTCTCCGATCAATAATCAGAAGCGGGACCTAGAGATCCGTACTGACTCCCACACATTCAACGATGACTTTCTAGTGATCGTCAGAACCTTTTACGCTAGTATCTTAATCCTTTTGTTTCGCAATATATTACATGTCCGAGATTCGATCATCGGTATGTCCATACCTAGTTTGATCTTGTTACTGACATGCACTCTTTTCTCGTTCCCGTGATATAACATTCTAGTGATCAAATCACTTGCTTGCAAGCTAATCAATGTGATATCACCGAGAGGGCCCAGAGCATATCTATCCGTCATCGGGATGAACACATTCCACTCTCGATCCATGGGCCTCAACATAACACTTTAGTAGTTCTGAACCCCTCTTTATAATCACCCTGTTACGGTGTGACGTTTGATGTTATTAAGAAACTCTTCCGGTGTTAGTGATTGAAATGATCTCATGGTCTAAGGATTAGGATCACTTCGTAAGTTGTTATAGCAATATAAACTCAATGACTTTGATCATAATGCTATACTTCGGATGAATGTTCATCACACCATTACACTAATGTTGTGATCTCGTTATTAACAACATCCAATGTCCATGATCAGGAAACCTTGATCATCTTGTTAACCAACGAGCTAGTTTATGAGAGAGGCATAAATAGGAACTTTCTGTTTGTTTATTAAACACACATGTATTAACGTTTCCATATTAATACAATTATAGCATGCAAAATAAACATCTATCATATACTTGGGATATACATAGTAACCACTTTATCATTGCCTCTCAGGGCATATTCCATTCAACAAGTTTGTTCATGAAGAGAATCCCCTTGAATTTCATTGTGCTACTTAGTAATCATCGGCCGAAGGAAGCAAAATACAATGACCTAACCAATACCCAGCTTCAGAATAACTAGCACAAACAAGGTAGAGCTAGTGCTACAGGGAACCAGAGGATGTCACAACCAATTTTGTTATGCATACCACCCGGTTCCTACAACACCACCTCTATGAATGAATTATATTAAGTGTCATCACAAGCTGGGTTCACAGCATGTCACATCCCAAGATTTTCCAAATCTTGTAATGTGAAACATAAATGGATAAATAAAACTTTGTTTGATTTTCAAGGCCAGAAGAAACTTTTTGAACTTAAATGGAACTTCAAATCTATTTTGATTAAATAAAATCCTAAAGGGATTCATAAAGATAAACATTTATTAAAGGAAATTAAAATGTTTTGGAATTACTATTTTTGGATTCTTTAATAACAGATTTGGTTTTCAAAAGAAAAGGTGGATTTATAAATAAAGATTATTTTATAAAGCCAAAATAAACCTTGGCCAAGCTTTGGGAATTAAAACATTTTATTTTAAATAAAATCAGCAAAGGTTTATTTAAATAAATTAATAAGGATTTAATATCCAACTTTATTTAATAGAAGGTTTTACCAATTTAATCGAAATATCAAAACTTATTAAAATTATTTAAAATAAGCTTTCTAAATATTTGATATTCACAAATAAAACCTACTAGAGAGTTTTGGCTTTATTTTAGATTTCAAAATAAATATCTCAATAAAGCAAATCCTATTTGATTTAATAATGAAAGTCTATTTTATTTAATTATTAATGGACCCAAAAATAAAAGGTTATTTTGTTTTAAACAAGTTTCCCAAATATTCTTTATTTCCAAACAAAACCTACTGATTTGGTTTTGAAAATATTTAGGTTTCAAATAAAGATTTTATTAATAAAATCAAACTCTATTTGATTTAATAACTAAGGCCATTTTATTTAAATTATTAATGGACCCTAAAGTAAAAGGTTATTTTGTTTTAAACAAGTTTTACAAATATTCTTATTTCCAAATAAACTACTGATTGGTTTTGAAAGTATTTGGAGTTCAAATGAAGATTTTATTAAATAAACCAAACCCTATTTTATTAATAAACCATGGACCATTTTACTTAATTAATAAATGGAACCTAAAAAGGTTTAAAACATTATTTTTATTTTGGATTTTGGTTCATGTTACTGAACAGAACTAATTTCAATATTACAAAGTTTGGGTGTTGTTTGAATTGATTTGAACCTTGTTTGATTGTTTTGAAATTTAAAACAGGAAATGGAAAGTAGAAAAAGGAAAAAGATTCAGAAACAGAAAAAAATAAGAAAAGGGTCGACCCAACCCAGCAGCCCAACAGGCCCAGTAACCAGCCCAGCTCCCCTCCCCGAAGCGTTTCTTTCCACTCGGAACCGCACCCACACAGAGGCTGATCGGTGGACCCAACTTCATTTCCTTTCTTTCACTGCCAAGCGGACCCCACCCTCTCCTGTTCATCGTCCTCCCCGCAGCGACCCGTTCCTCCTCGTTCTGCCGTTGATTCTCCGGCTTAATTCGACTTAACGCCGCGTTTATTCCTCGCGGTGATCAAGCACCTTTAAACGCCAGCACGTCCTCTCTCATTTCCCTCTGACCCCTCCCTCAAGCACGCCCCCAGGCCGAGGAATTTTGCCCTGCACCCCCTCTACTCCGACGAGCTTTCTTCCCAAAATCCGGCCAGCACACACCACCCCGAGCCTCCCTGAGCACGCTGACAACTTCCCCACAACCAGACGCATCTCCCAGCACCCTCCTCTCAACCGTGGGCTCCCCATAGCGTCGGCTACATCAAGCTTTCGAACGCCGCCGCGTCTGCCACCTCTCCGACGACGCCCACAGGTTGTACCAGACCGCCCCTCTCCCCCTCATTCACACACGCGTCATCCCCTCGACCATACGCATCTAACCGTGCCCTTTGTTTGCCTCCGCGTGATCTGCAATGTCGCCTTCGACCACAGACAGAGCCGTCCGGCGTTGCTCTCTACTCCGGCGAGCAATCGCAGCTGCCCCCTAGCGCCCCTCGACGGACAAGTACCACGTTGAGCATCAGCGAGCGTCAGCGATTCCGGTGAGCATCTCCCCACCCTCCTTTGCTTCCTGTACCGCCGGCGCCGTCATCGACTGGCCGTACGCCGCCGCTAGCCGCCGTCGGCGCCGCTCACTTTTGGTCCAGCGAACTAGTACCGTAGGATTTAGTTTGAATGAGCAGGATTAGATCATTTAGCCGCGAAGAGGTACGCGTTCTGTGTCGCACGATCTAAATTGATCCAAGGGCTACCGCGTGTGATCCGGCGAACCGGTATCAGCCAGTGAGATAGCGACGCGTGGCCAGTGTTTGAGTTAAAACAGATTTTTGAATCAGATTTATTTGCAAACTTCAAACCTTTGTAACTTTTAAACCACACGTCCAAAAATTACAAATTTTATGTCGTTGGATTCAGGAGAACAAGACCTAGCCAACCATAACCTTAGTTTAGCAAATAGTACTTGTTAGTTTGCTTGTTTTTGCAGATTCTTTTGTGAGCTTGTTTAGAGTATAAAAATTGTTTAAAATTGATTTTAGGGTTAAAACTTTTGCAAAATGGTTTGTTGTGACCTTACTGACCCTAGGGACCAACCCTTGGTGTTAAAAATGATTTTGGTAAAATTTAGGTTGGATTATTTGACTTAGCCAATTTCTAGTCAAATAAAATTATTAATTTTATTATGGAAATGTTTATGGAAAGAAAACTTTGAGAAAATGGTTGGACCAAACCTACTGACCCAAAAACACCAATTTTTGCAATAGCAACTCATTTGGTGAACAACTTAATAGTTTTGCCTTGATAAAAACATTTTTCACCACATGAAATGATGAATAGGTTTTAAAATGGTTTATGGATAAAACCCATTTGCAAATGACCTTGCCATTTTGGTAAATGACCAATTTGGAACTTACAAAGTTTAGAAGCCTAGTGGAGACCATCCTTGCAATAGAACCAACCTTTGCATGCTTATGCATGACTTAGATTCCATTACTTTGTGTGTGAAAAATTGTTTGTTTGACTTTGGTTTGGAATGAGAATGAATGTGTGTTTTCTTGATTGACTTGTAGTAAAGTCTGAGACTAGCAAGATCAAGGAGTGAACCACCATTCCCTACCAAAAAGGCAAGTGATGCTTCATACTTTCTATCCCATTACTTTCACTATGCATTAGTGATTTTGCTAAGTAAACTTGCATGGATTTTGCTAAGTATAGACCTTGCTATAGTAAAACCTAGTAGATGAATCCTTAGTAGGATTTTCCTAAGTTAAGATTCCTATTACTATCAAGCTTAGCCTAGCTAATAGAAAACATGGGTGGAAAATATATTCACACTATGGAAAAAACTCTAAGTCTGAGGACTTATGTTTTTGTTTAATAAAACAACTAAGTTAATGAATCCCCTGGGTGGAATGGGCTTGCTTGGTGGTTTTTGGTTGAGTGGTTCACAAGGCCCATGTTTATGGTTGACCTTGTGTATCT
Organism: Avena sativa; assembly: GCA_916181665.1. Lineage (NCBI taxonomy): Eukaryota > Viridiplantae > Streptophyta > Magnoliopsida > Poales > Poaceae > Avena > Avena sativa. The sequence goes on along the minus strand of OV702284.1, from coordinate 251,499,056 downwards.
CACTTGTGGAATGCCACCCAGGAACAAAGGGATTTGAGATGTCAAATGTTGAGAAGCTTCAAGTGCAACCACTTGGCAATATGGGCTCTGCCATGATCATATAGGTTGCAAGAACTTAGCCATATGGACAGAGGGTGGTAGTGTTTGATAGGTTGGAGCGCGTCCATTTTGGTCTTGTCTTGGGAAACCAAGTCTTGTGGGGAAAGTGTACCACCTCTACAGAGTGTAAAATCTAAGTACTTAGCCATGTCCCTGGTAAAGGACAATTTGAGCATCAAGACATGGAAACAATCAAGGATCTCATCATTCAAATTTCTAAGTTAAAATCTTGTTGATTAAACAAGGGATTGTTTGAAATCTTCAATCCTTGATTGAGAGATGCCTTGTAAAGGATCTTCAATCTTTGATTGAGAAGAATGATTTTTGTCAAAGCAAAAACTTAGTATTTTTCAAATGTTAAGGAAAAATCTATTTTGAGCAATGCAAGCCTCAACTCCACTTAGCCAAATGCATATAGATGATAGACTCCACTATACTGTTATAGTATCACTTGCCAATACAATTCAAATGTATTGACCCTTTGTGGCTGTAACTTGTATGTTGCAGGATTGATTGTTTTTAGTGAAGATTGATTGATTAGGATTACAAAGTCTACAACCAACATCTGCCTGTGGCATTTTGAAGATGAAGGACCCATGCTTATAATTATTCCGCTGCAATGTAATGTAATAGCCAAATGAGCTATGTAAGATGTAATAAAACTATGTTATTCCTGGTTACAAAGTTATATTATGACCTTTGTTTCTTGATATTACATCTTAACTGTGGATGCTAGCTATTGATCCAGGGACTAGCATTGTAAACACAGGGATCTCTACCTTATTAAAGGTTGGGACCTCTACACAACATTTACAACATTTGCCTCATAGTTCACATCATTTATAGCATGAAGTGATGATCCTGCTGAACCAAGTTCCATCAGTTTGAATAGATGGCCAAACCAGTGTAACATCCCAGGATTAGCACCTAGAAATAGAGAGGACACGGGTGTGTGCATTGCGTTCATGCAAAAGAAAATCCGGATAATTTTCATGCAAAATTAGAAGAATGTATAGGGGATCGAGATCTCTCTTGTTCTAATGGGAACATTGGGAAAAGTGCGACATATTTCGACATGACCTCTATCCTATCTTTGTGTTCAAGGAGAATTAATTCAAATGAGTATTTGAATTAGTAATTTGAAAATCGAATTAGTTTAAAGCTTATAATAGGTTGTTAATTAATGAATTTGAATATTGGATAATATTATACGATATTATAATAATAAATAAGTAATCCAAACATACTTGTATTACAATAATGAAATCAAAGAGAATTCATAAATATAAGATAAATACAATATTCCATTGTACATTATAATAAAAGAATAAAAGTAGTGTACAAATTGGAATTAAAGGATAATATTAACTTTATTAATTAAAAACATATATTACAATATTTCTTTACAAAAGAAGAGCAATAAAGATTACAATAGAATAGAAATCTTTTATTATAATAGTACAAATATTACATTGTTTAAATAAAAGATTACAATAATAAATTAAAAAATAATAAAAGAAAACCTAAACTACATTTCCTAAGCTAGTTTCTGTATCTTCTCATATTCCTTTGTACCTGCAAGAAAACTAAGATAAAACAAAAGAATAAAAATAAAAGGGTTAATGTTAATATATTTCTCTCAGATTTGACATAGAAATGCTATGTGATGACTGCAAGTGCACAAATCAATTGTAGCTAGTTTTGAAATAAGAGTATCAATCCCACAGAGAGCTATTGGTAGAGGTCTTTATGCCCTTCATGACTATTCACTACAGAGTACTTTTATGTTATCTCTAATTCCAAGTAATGGTGTATAAAGAGTGTGTTTGAACAAGTGATAAAGTAAACAAGAACAAAGTAAATAACAAAAGTAAACTAAAGCAAGAGAGTGTGTGGCACCCCATATTTACGGTCCGAGAATACCCGTTATGCATACAATTCACGTTCCCATGATCAGTGAGCCGTGAGCATAACGATTAGTATCATTACAACATCCATATAGTAACGAGTACAAACTTACAAAGTGGCCATTATGGTGAATACAACACAGATAGCGGAAGTCTTCAAACGTAGAGCCCATGCGTTAGCCTACAGTCAACTGACTGGGAAGACGGCCTAACTCGCATAGACGTCAACACCTTCGTTCCTTCTTAACATCTGCAATCTGGCCAAGTAAATAGCCAGGGACAATGCTGGTGAGTACTTTGAATGTACTCGCAAACCACCTTAAGAAGACACTAATAAAAGGTATGCAATATGGCTGTCGTAGGATGGCTCCATTAGAGGTTCTTTTATAAACTAGTTTCTCCTGTAGATATAGCATGTATCTATATCTTGGTTGAAAAGCTTTTGTAAAACATTTTGGAAACATTTTTGAAGAGTTTTAATAAAGCACTAGGATTGGGTCACCCATTAGTTTCTCCTTCCGGTCATCTCGTGACCAAACTCCTTACTCCCTTTTTCCCGACCATCCCATGGTCAAAAAGCTATTTTACAAAAGAAAAGTAGTGGCTAGACCAGACATTGCCTTTGCCTCCCTCTTAAATAACCATGTGGGACAAGGGGGGTGGGGCATGCTATAGTGCTGGTCGACCAGGGGAGAGTGATGAGGTTAGGGAGAAGTGCTAGAGAAGATTGGAGCTGGTTTGGCTTTTACTCAATCAAGTTTTGCTTGTTTTTGCAAATTTGATCATTTTGAGGCTTGTGAAGGAAGTTTCAAAATTTGCATTGGACCTTGTGTGTAAATGGTACTGGTAGATCGAGTATGTCAAATAATCTCTCCAAGATTTAAATGGGATTTTTCTGATGATTTTATCCTCATTTAAATGCACTTCTTCAAAAAGTGCTGAAGTAGATTATGGAAACAAGAATGATATTTTTACATTGGACAAGCTTGGTCTTTGATGTGATATGGTCTTAAACACCATAACACATATTGGATAATTTTATTGGGATTTATGGAGGTGGAAAAATATTTTTAGGAAATTATTTCTTGTTTCTGCCATTTAAGAAAAATGGCAAAAAGAAATAATAAAGAATCTCAAAAATATTTACTTTTGAGTTGGGAAGATGGTATATGATGTATAGGAATCGAATGTGCCTTGATTTGGCAAGGTGATTTGGAGAAAAACAAACTTGCCATTATAGACAAGGAATTTAAGCAATTGGTAAGTGAAGGAAGTAAAATGATTTAATAATCCAAATAATTGGGGGAATTATTTGGGGATGCTTATATCCAAGGTAGATGATGTAAACTTTATGTAGGCATCAAGGTCAACCTTGGTTTTGAAGAAAAGTGGTGAAAAGGGTGGAAACTAGATTCTTGGAGGATCTAGGGTTTGGTTATTCTGATGCCACCTAAACAGGGTTGGATTAGGGAGCTCAGAGCTCACCTTGGTACAAGGCGTATAGGGATGGATAGACCAAGTCATGTAGATGATCATGGAAGCAATATTTGGGCTTGGTTGCATTTGGGGTGATCATGTTGATATGGCAAACTTTGTTGAAAATAAGGCTGCCATAACAGATACATCAGGTAGCCTCCTAAACCATGTGGGTTTAAGAAGCACAAGGCTCCAATGGAAACAAGTGAAGTGGGTACTGATAGGCCACGGTTAGTAGATCACAAAAATTCAAAGAGTTGGTCAAGGGGTGGTGGCATATAGATGTGAGCTTCTTGCAAAGTAGGCAAGATGATAAGATTTGCAGAGAATATTATTATCTTGACTACAAGACCATCATGGATTAGTGGGAATCAGAATGGCTTAGCCAAGGGCAAGAGTGGGTTTTGTTAGTACGATATATGTACTACAAGAGGGTTCAAGTACATTATCAAGAATGCATATAGGTTGGAAGAGGTAGAGCTCCAAAAATGGTATCCAGATAAGAAATCCAGACACAGCCATTTTGGCAGATTTGGTGATATTGACTAGTGTTCAAGAGTGAAAAAAATTGAGAGGGTGGCAAAGGTTTATCCCTTCCCTCAAGTGGTTGATGTTGAGGTATATATTGAAGAGAGGGGATCCCAATTTGTATTGAGTATCCACTAGGTTGGAAACAATCAAGAGGGATTATCGCTGGATAGAGATAAGCATGAGATGAGATGATCACTTGAGTGGCTTAGGATAGATCCAGATTTGGATGCTTGCTTTGAGATTGATGATCACAAGCATGGGTTGGGTCTAAGGGATGAGATACTAGATTATCTCACTCTACTTCCTAAGCAAACAATGTAGACAACAGATTAAGGCAATTCATCAGACAACAGATCAAGGCAATTCATCAACCAACAGATCAAGGCAATTCATTTTGTTGCTTATATGTTGAAAGGGGTTTTGCTTTGAGGTAAGATAAGTACCATCTTGGTATCTCTACCAAGATTGAGATGAAAAGGTTTTAATAAGGTTTTGGAAAACCTAGGGATAAGAGTAGTTGAAGGTTCTTTCTTGAAAATATAAGGAGAGTATATATATGTCTCCATAGTTTTGGCTATAGAAACTAGTAAGGTATTTTGTTGGGGTCAAAGTCATCTTAGCTCAGGTTTTTGGAATACCAGAAAAATTGAGAATATAAAGGATGAGTCAAGACATCTCTTTTGTAAAATAGCTTTTTGTAAACTAGGGTTGAGATGAGGGGTACACAACTAATACATAAATAGTTGCTTGAGCACAAGCAAACAGGTAAGCACACACATTGCAGGAAAAAGTTTTTGTTCCCCCTGATTTTTGCCTTTTGGGCATTTAATCAAGGTTGCTGAAATTGGGATGTTACAGACCTTTCCCCCTTAAAATAATCTCGTCCCGAGATTAGGTAGGAGTAGGGTTCGGGTGATAACATCCGCTTAACAATTTCAGCGGTAGAAATTATTAGGCACTAAAAAGTTTTGCAAAGACCCAACGTGGTTTATCACGGGTTGGAGTTGAGGGGCTTCGGGTTTGAGGTGTTTGGATGAAACGAGTGGAAAATAAGCAGTCTTGTCCCCTTAGGACAAGTCTAGGTAAGTTTAACGTCAACGGGGGTACTTCCTTCTTGAGGCAGGACGGCGAGTTGAATCTTCTTTATTCTTTCGCCTCGTGGCTGACTTTTCTCTCTGCGGGGTTTTGATACGCCGGGATGCTGGCTGGGTGGTCGACCTTGGAGTAGATTTCTTCTCATTACGGGGAAGTGCCGAACGTTGTTCTTCTGGCAGGGTCGATGATTTGGGCTTGGAGGGGTGGTTATCACTTAGTTCTAACTAGGGTTCGTCTCCAGGGGTCTATTGGGTTTTGGGCGGGAAAGACGCAATCTTTCCCCCTTAGAGCAGAATTAGGGGTTCCTGGTGAAGTCGCCGACTTTCTTGATTGAAGTCGTATGCTGATGTTGGGGAATGGAATTACACCTTTCCTTCGGGGTGGTAAACTTCTGTCGACGTCATCGGAACTGCTTCATGAGATGGAAGGTCTATCGGAAGGGCGTCTATTAGCTTCCTGGTTTAGTCTGATGCAACGTCATGGGTAAAACATGCAAAGAAGGATATCTTGCTTGCATATAATCCAAATATTTAGCGAGATCAAGACGGTCGGTGGCGGGGGTACTTAAGGGTTTACAAAATAGTTCTGTGCCGCAGGGCGACAAGGCGACTTAGAGTTTTACAAAACAAGTTCTGGGGCGATACATAACTTTTCTTATGCTGGAATAAGCGAGCTTCTTGGTGCAAAGGCTACTTTGGAGGAACGTCCAGAGTCTTGTCGCCTTTTTTGGGTGAAAGGTTTCCCCGCAGGTAGTGCTTTCTCGGGGGAAGAGGGGGTTCTTGGTTCGAGACCATCAAGTACTTGTCTAGACAGTTGCGGGCGAAATGGCCCTGGTCTCCGCATGTGAAACAAATTTTTTGTTTAGCTTCGGATCCTCCTGAGGCTTTCTTTGGGATCTTTACGGGGGCAGTGGGTATCATGGCCTTTGCCTTGGTACGAGTGTTGTCAAGACCATGCTGGGGGCATTCTCGGCTGAAGTGACCCAGTTCATCAGAGGCGAAGCAGGTGCTTTTCTTGGAGCGTCCTTCTCTTGATTTCTTCCCAATGTTGATGCAGGGGAGTTGACGAGCTTTGCCAATCAAGAGTTGGAGGGGATAGTTGGCCGAGACATGGTCTTGACCTTCACAGAGGATGCAGGTGACTAGCTGAGTGGGGCAATATGCAGGAGAGTGGAGAGCTCCACAATTTGGGCAGTTGGCTAAGCACTGGCTGGCTTGATGTCCTTCTTCACCGCAACGGCTGCACCCTTTTTTCGGGGCTCCAATCTGCATGGCCATACTTAGGGTTTTCTGATGGAGATAAAGTCTCGAGCTATAGAAGGGAATGGTGCCACAGAGTTAGTTCTCCGAGTTCGAGGGTAGCGGAAAAAGTGTGGTATAATATTGGGTGGAGAGCTATGGTTGACGGTGACAGGTCACAGGGGTTTATTGGAGTTGAGTGGAAAGACACGGTCTTTCCACCTTAGGGATTTACTTGAGTTTGTCGAGGCTTTCTTATGTGGCCATCCTGCTGAGGAGAGGTTTTCCGGCTAGGAGGTTTCGAGGGTTAGCATCAGGACACGTCAGCAAGGTGGTCAGAGCTTTAGGATCAGATGATCCTAGGCAGACAAACAATCACATTCCAAGCATCAAACACGATCATGACAAGCAAGGAAGGCATACCATGGGTACTAAGGGGGGTAACTACACGCCATAAAGGGAACCCTATTTTAGGGACTCTAATCTTAAGTACAAATGTTACGGGGGTCTTAGCTTCTGTCTTGCTGTCTTTTATCGTCGTTGCCGTACTTGATTGGTTTGGGGGAGGTGAAGGACTCCGTTGGTAGGGCGATCTTGTAGTGTCTTTCTTTGTAGGTAGCTTCTTTGTTTTGCTCATCTTGGGGTCTCCTCATCTCGGGATCTCCGTCTTCATAGTCTCTGAGTCAGACTTTGTTTGGGAAAACGGAACATTTGAAGTAGATGAGATGTAGAGAAATCCATTTCCAAATCGTTTAAATTAGAGAAGATGAGATAAAAAATCTTTTCAAATAGCTTTTGAGAAAATGCTAACTAAGGTCTCCTACAGTCAGGATGGCTCTGATACCAAGTATGTGGCACCCCGGATTTACGGTCCGAGAATACCCGTTATGCATACAATTCATGTTCCCATGATCAGTGAGCCGTGAGCATAACCGACTAGTATCATTACAACATCCATATAGTAACGAGTACAAACTTACAAAGTGGCCATTATGGTGAATAAAACACAGATAGCGGAAGTCTTCAAACGTAGAGCCCATGCCTTAACCTACAGGCAACTGACTGGGAAGACGGCCTAGCTCGCATAGACGTCAACACCTTCGTTCCTTCTTAACATCTGCAATCTAGCCAAGTAAATAGCCAGGGACAATGCTGGTGAGTACTTTGAATGTACTTGCAAACCACCTTAAGAAGACACTAATAAAAGGTATGCAATATGGTTGTGGTAGGATGGCTCCAATAGAGGTTCTTTTATAAACTAGTTTCTCAGTTTTTTGAGGGTAAACTAGTTTCTCAGTTAGATATAGCATGTATCTATATCCTGGTTGAAAATCTTTTGTAAAACATTTTGGAAACCTTTTTGAAGAGTTTTAATAAAGCACTAGGATTGGGTCACCCATTAGTTTCTCCTTTCGGTCATCTCGTAACCAAACTCCTTACTCCCTTTTTGCTGACCATCCCATGGTCAAAACATTTCCGAGCCATTGCTTTTCCGAAGTCCTTTTTGAAAACTAAAACCATCACCCGCCGTACAGCCGCTAGCACAACTTTCCATGACCTAGGACTCGGCTATTCGAATAAATTTACACTCTGCAAATGTTGTACACTGTACCCACACCATCCGATTACCCGTCCCTGATCTACACCGATCGTGGGTCGAATAACCGGTCAAGACCTTCCGAATGCCCTCTCTGATACAAGTGCCTACCCTATGAAGTTAGTCCCCTCAAAACCGGGACGCCCTATATAGTCACAAGCCAACCGGAGCGCGTTTTGCACCCTGCGGGGTGTGCGCTTTCAAAGAGGGGGTTCATAGTATCGTCTGGGCGCCATTAGACAGTATTTACCTTCCCAGACTGATGTTTCACATGGGCCTTTATAGGGGAAAGCCCAGCCTTCGCGAATTTGTTCTCCCCCGTAGTAGTTTGAGACACCTATACCGGATTAGACAAACTTCCAGCCCAGCCCCGTCCCATTCCAGCGTAATGTGGTTGCACGGGTTAATTGTTCCAGCATAGTAAATTGTACAGCCCAGCGTGTTTTCATAAACATTTTTCCTCCATCCATTGCCGGACCATTTTGTAAAACCAAAACCTTTCTAATTTTCCAAACCACTTGGTAGGCCAAGCCTCCCCAAGGTTTTCTCATAAAACATTTTTGGACACCTTTTCCCGGGCCCATCCTACACTTTTGCTTCGGCTAAACAGGGTCTCTAAGGGGTTATGGTGTTAAACACCATCTATAATACTAAGGGCAGGTAGGTATCATCAAGATGGGTTATACCTAGTGGTACTAAGGGGTAATAGTTTGGAGGAGCCAAACATTCCCCACATAATATAATATAGTAAAACGATGCAATTTGCATAAATGGGTTAGTAAAACATGCATAGGTAAAATAATAGGACAAGGTGTATGAGAAAGAGGGTGGCATTCCTGTGACCAGCGAGATGTCCCTTGACAGCGTTGGATAACCAGAATACCAATAACAACGATTATAAGAATAACCTGATCCTTCCTTCTTCTCAGCGTCACACAATCGCAACTATCGTCGTTTATCGAGCATACATGCAAACAAACAATACACCAATCAATACCAGGCATACAAGCATCAAACCAAATAGAAATCAAGGGATAAACATATGATATACATCATTAGGATGTTGGCGGTTTGGTTTGATTGGAACGGGAGAAGATTTGGAGACATTTGGGGAAAAAGGCTCCCTTTGAATTTATAGTCTAGGAACTACTTAGGAGAGGGGTTTTTGTTTAAGGACCTAGTATGTATGATACCATTGTATAAAAATGATACCATCAGATAGTTATTGATAAAATGATGCCAAGAAAAGTGGTTTCACTATTTTATCAATTACCAAAGATTTATAATGGATTTTATAGTGATTAAATCTCTAGTTTTAGGAAATAATTCACCAGAACTTCTCTGGAGTTCCAAAGATTATTTCCTTGGATGATTAGGTAGTATTTAGTGGACTGAATCAAGAGGAGTTGGAATCACCTCAATAAAATTACCATAATGCCCTTGAGAAATTCCCAAAGGCAATACTGGATGGGATTTGTCTTTTTCATCAGATTTATCTACAGAATATTTTTAGTTAATTCCAAGGACACATGTTAGGTGATGAAAATACCTTTCTGTATAAATTGGAATCAACCCTTTTGGAGTTACGGAGCTACTGTAGTGATGTTATTAGTCAATAAACCATGCCCAGAAGGTTTTTTTTCACTAAAATACAAAAGAGACTCATAAAATATGAGCTACTGGGTTTTGGAAGATATGGTTATGTGTGTCTACTGAGAGGTGGATTTAGGTCGAAACCTCACTTGGTTTGATCTAGGGAATTTCCTAAAGTCAGAAAGGCTCTGTTTTTGTAATTTCTGCTACCAGCCAATTAGGAAGCAAAACAAGATGGGGCCTGTGGGATGTGAAAGGTGTGGATTATACCTTTCTGCACGAATTGGGTTTAGGTTATTTGGATAAACTAAACTTACTGGATAAATTATTTAGTGTTCTGGATAGATCTGGGTATAAGATTTATCATATTTATTCTATATATTAATTTTGGGTAAAATTTGGTCTGCATGTTGGGGAAAACATCCAGGCACTTGAGAAAATTTAGATCTGGCAGTTTTGAAGTCCTTTGCATTTTTTTGGATTTAAACTGAACGGGTGGTTTTCAGATCTCGCAAAAATGATTAAAAGAAAAAGGGGAAGGGGATCTCAGGCCAGATCTGGGAGGCAGACGGGCCATGCAGGGGCAAGCCGGCCCAGCAGCGACGGACGCACGTGGGCGACGTGCAACTGGCAGAGGCCCAGCCGCAGGCCTGCTAGACAAAGGGGTAAGGGCGACCCCAGGCCATTGGATTAGAGTATATCCGATGGCCGGGCGTCGTCTCCTTCCTAGGAACAGCGAGGGAGGGAGGAAACCCTAGGGACAGGTTAGGGAGACACGGGGGAGCTCACCGAGGGCTCACAGGAGGTCGTGGAGGCGACGAGGCGATGCGGTTACGACGCCAACTCCGGAGAGGGGCGGCACGAGTTGGTTTGTCATCGGGAGGGAGCTCACGTGGCGGTGCCCGAGCCTAGCTTGTCAAAGCTCGCTGGTGCGGCCGCAGGGGTGCCTGCAATTCAGAGAAAATGCCAGGGTGAGATAGATGAGGAGGAGGGGAGTGCAGTACGGTGAAATGCAGGGCCAGGGAAGCACAGGGGAAGGAGCTATGCTCGATTTCGTGGGGGAGGCCGAGAGCTTGCTCTCTTCTTCCTTTGAGATAGCTAGAGCTGGCGAGAGGGAGAGGGGCTCTAGGGAGGTAAGTGGGGAGGAAAGGGGGCAAATGAGAGAGGAGTAAGGCTCTAGGGTGGCTACTGGCCTTATAAACCAAAGGGAGAGGGTGTTGGGTGGACTATGTCCATGTTGAGCATGGAGGAGAGGGTGCTGCTTGGGGATTGGGCCTCAGGGGTGGTGGAGAGGTGAGAGAGAGGGCTCTGGTCGTTCTAGGGGACAGAGAGGGGGTGGGGTGTTGTAATAAGAAAAGTAGTGGCTAGACAAGACATTGCCTTTGTCTCTCTCTTAATCAACCATGTGGGACAAGGGGTTGGGGAATGCTACAGTGCTGGTCGACCAGGGAGAGTGATGAGGTTAGGGAGAAGTGTTAGAGAATATTGGAGCTGGTTTGGCTTTTACTCAATCAAGTTTTGCTTGTTTTGCAAATTTGATCATTTTGAGGCTTGTGAAGGAAGTTTCAAAAGTTGCATTGGACCTAGTGTGGAAATGGTACTGGTAGATAGAGTATGTCAAAAAATCTCTCAAAGATTCAAATGGGATTTTTCTGATGATTTTATCCTCATTTAAATGCACTTCTTCAAAAAGTGCTGAAGTGGATTATGGAAACAAGAATGATATTTTTACATTGGAAAATATTGGTTTTTAATGTGATATGGTCCTAAACACCATAACACATATTGGAGAATTTTATTGGGATTTATTGATGTGGAAAAGTATTTTTAGGAAAATATTTCTTGTTTCTGCCATTTAAGAAAAATGGCAAAAAGAAATAATAAAAAATCTCAAAAATATTTACTTTTGAGTTGGGAAGATGGGTTATGATGTATAGGCATAGAATGTTCCTTTAGTTGGCAAGGTGATTTGGAGAAAAACAAACTTGCCATTATAGACAAGGAATTTAAGGAATTGGTAAGTGAAGGAAGTAAAATGGTTTAATAATCCAAATAATTGGGGGAATTATTTGGGGATTCTTATATCCAAGGTAGATGATGTAAAATTGATGTAGGCATCAAGGTCAACCTTGGTTTTGAAGAAAAGTGGTGAAAAGGGTGGTAACTAGATTCTTGGAGGATCTAGGGTTTCGTTATTCTGATGCCACCTAAATAGGGTTGGATTAGGGAGCTCAGAGCTCACATTGGTCCAAGGGGTATAAGTATGGATAAACCAAGTCATGTAGATGATCATGGAAGCAATAGTTGGGCTTGGTTTCATTTGGGGTGATCATGTTGATATGGCAAACTTTGTTGAAAATAAGGCTGCCATAACAGATACATCAGGTAGCCTCCTAAACCATGTGGGTTTAAGAAGCACAAGGCTCCAATGGAAACAAGTGAAGTGGGGACTGATAGGACACGGTTAGTATATCACAACCATGCAAAGGTTTGGTCAAGGGGTGGTGGCATATAGATGTGAGATTCTGCCAAAGTAGGCAAGATGATAATATTTGCAGAGAAGATTATTATCTTGACTACAAAACCATCATGGATTAGTGGGAATTAGAATGGCTTAGCCTAGGGAAAGAGTGGGTTTTGGTAGTACTAAATATGTACTACAAGAGGGTTCAAGTACATTCTCAGGAATGCACATAGGTTGGAAGAGGTAGAACTCCAAAGATGGTATCCAGATAAGAAATCCAGACTTAGCCATTTTGGCAGATTTGGTGATTTTGACTAGTGTTCAAGAGGGAAAACAATTGAGAGGGTGGCAAAGGTTTATCCCTTCCCTCAAGTGGTTGATGTTGAGGTATAGATTGAAGATAGGAGATCCAAATTTGGATTGAGTATCCACTAGGTTGGAAACCATCAAGAGGGATTATCCCTAAATAGAGATAAGCATGAGATGAGATGATCACTTGAGTGGCTTAGGATAGATCCAGACTTGGATGCTTTCTTTGAGATTGATGATCACAAGCATGGGTTGGGTCCTAAGGGATGAGCTACTAGATTAGCTCACTCTAGTTCCTAAGCAAACAATGTAGACAACATATCAAGGCAATTCATCAGACAACAGATCAAGGCAATTCATCAACCAACAGACCAAGGCAATTCATTTTGTTTCTTATCCAACTAGTACTAGGGTTACCATCAAGCCTAGCTTGAGGTAAGGATGGGTATGTTTAAAGGGGTTTTTATTTGAAGTAAGATAAGTACCATCTTGGTATCTCTACCAAGATTGAGATGAAAAGGTTTTAATAAGGTTTTGGAAAACCTAGGGATAAGAGTAGTTGAAAACATAAGGAGAGTATATATATGTCTCCATAGTTTTGGCAATATAAACTAGTAAGGTATTTTGTTGGGTTCAAAGTCATCTTGGCTCAGGTTTTTGAAATACCAAAACAATTGAGAATATGAAGGATGAGTCAAGACATCTCTTTTGTAAAATAGCTTTTTATAAACTAGGGTTGAGATGAGGGGTACACAACTAATACATAAACAGTTGCTTGAGCACAACCAAATAGGTAAGCACACAAATTGCAGGAAAAAGTTTTTGTTCCCCCTGATTTTTGCCTTTTGGGCATTTAATCAAGGTTGCTGAAATTGGGATGTTACAGAGTGTCTATGAAGTATTGTGTGATATGGTAGAGGGGTTCTCAAGGAGTGTAGGATTCACCACTAGCATGGAGAATTATGAATGATTAGAATAACCTATTTATTATGTCATGATATGTGTGGAGTGAGCTCCATAATAAGATGTTCACTACAAAGCCGGTAGGTAGTCACTTTGTTGAGCCAGGAATGAGGTCATATCTAAATAACCACAGTGACGTCTGAGATCAGTCACCCATATAGACCATCGCATAAGGGTATCCCCATGGATATCGTAATTAGCTTAGTGAATCTCCCTTTATTCCTCCTCTGACCGTGTAGGTTATTAGTCGGTGCTTCTAGTCACAATAGCTCTAGGGACACTTCCAAACACATCCAAAGGATTTCACCATCTTCCTTAGACCCGAAGGAAAATGATATGTGGCCGACTACACATACCATCTAAAAAGAGAGATCCAACACACATCATTAATCAATAAATCATGGACACAAGTAATAAATCATCTTTATTTCAATGCATAATAATACTAGGGTTTCACCATCTCTCCCAAAGAACAAGGAAACTACTCATACATGAAGGGGATCAACATCATGGCAATAATATGGATGAAATATGAAGTTACAATTGAATACAAGTGCAAATCCACAATAGAGATTGGATCATAACAAAGTAAACAAAGGGGGTCGAAGTTGGAGACATTGTTGATGAATATGGTGATGAAGATCGATGCATAGCTCTTCAAGATGCAAGTATCCTCTCTCCCTTGAGTGGTATTGACGAGGGGTAACCTCGGCAATGCCCATTTTTATGGACTTAGGGTTTCTTGGAAAAGAGATCGTTGGGGATTTTGTCGGCTGATCAGACAAACAAGGAAGTCGATGTAGACTGATTATGGAGAAAACTCGGTTACAAAGTCGTCGATTCGCTAGTTCAAATTTAGCTCACGACGAATTGCAGAAAAGCTAAGGTGCCCTCTCCATCGGGTCCTCCTAGACTTTTTATGAGAGGTTGGGTCCTGGACTCGTAGCCGGAGAGGTTACAAGTATATGAGTACAATACAAACTCTATATCGGTTCATGATTATTCCTTGATCATAAGGTAAGTCCCTATTTGCTGGTGCCTCTTAGGTTCCTTTGGGCCTTTGTGGACCATAATGTTTTATGCACCTAGGGTAACTAACCATAGAGACCGATAAGTCATACCCATGGCAGTAGCCCTTGAGACTCTATCTGAATCATAGATTTGGGCCGAGTCTCAAAACTGTGTTTAGCTGTAATCTGAAGTTTTTCGCCGTAAGTAGATATTTTTTATATGTTTATTCAACCGTCATAAGGATTTGGTATAACGAGTCTGATACATCCGACAAATCGGAAATTAGTTAATTTCTCTTGGGAAAATTAACTAGAACCTACATCAAATGCAAGTCCCCGGGCTTGAACTTGGTATTTTCTGGCGTAATTCAGTTTGATCTGTGGAGGTCTTATCGAATACTGAATCCCAGTGCTTTTATTTTGGGTATACAACACGTTTGTCGGTACTTTTCATCGTATCGTGGATACGTATTTAATACTAGCAGAGCGCATTCGTGTATGATTACCAGGTCACATAGGACATATCCTAGGGTCTTATCTTCATTTCGTGGACATGATATTCAGACATGTTACTGTGGCTGACGCGGTTTGAGAAAATTTATTGACTGCCTTGTTTAGCTGTTGGAGTAGCTGAAATTATCGACTTCTTTAATATTTTATCGGATGCTCCCAATGGGAGTGTCCATATGAGGATAAAAGTATGCAATACTTATAGGTTTGCTTTCGTTGATGACTTGTATTATTTTCTATTGGGTGAGTGATAGAGCTCCCGGTAGAAGTAGCCCTCGAGGTTACAGACGAATACTTGGATTCGATGTAGGCTCAAAATTTATGCTTTACTCTTGCTGAAAATGTTGACTCCGTAAGAGGATTTGTTTTATCAGGTGCGTGACAAGCGCTCCCAATGGGAGTAGCTCTCGAGGCTATTTTGTGTTCCTTGCATCAGAGCATAGGCTCAAAGTAGATCCTCCAGCTGAGAAGAATGTTATGCTGAATACTATCGGGTGTGCGATAGCGCTCCGGATGAGAGTAGCCCCTGAGTCTTTGTTTGGGTGCATGCATCAGAGAATAGACTCCAAGTCTTTTATTTTCATGAACTTTACTTAATCTTTTTTGACCTCTCATGACGTCATAGATGACGAATATGGCGTTCTGTAGTTCTGCGAGAAAAACAAGACCTGATGGGACGTGACAGTAGTGAGCCCCGTTGCTCTAATGCATGCTGACGTGTGGGCGGTGTAGTCGTGTTACTTTTACCGCATGGCCCCACGTTTGAGCGAGAATCAAGGCATCATGTGGTCACTGCCAGAGTCCAAAGATATTAGTATTTAACTATACACGCTTTGGACTATTTGTCATATGTATGGCGCCACTGTTGATATTGGTATATTCTTTTAAAAGGAAAAGGAAATGCTGAAAGAGAATCTATAAAATATTTGGCATAAAAGAAAAGACTGGAAATGTCCAGCCAAGGTATATAGATGATATACATGTTATGGTTGTATACTTTTCTTGTTAAACAATGTGTTTCTTGGGTATTAGATACCGAATTGGTTGGTATGAAATGTCATACAGAATGATACAATTCATGAACTACAATGGCCTAAGTAACTAGCAAGAGAATATGTGATGATGTTCATCGAAAACAAATAATGTGTTATTGTGTTTATCGTTGACATCAAAGCTTTCCTTCAAGATTTGTTTAAATAATTGTTATTTTGTTCCAGTATAATGAGAACAATAGTTGTTCACTTAATTACTGTATTCCATAGAAGATGGATGAACTTTTACAAGTCTACTTGGAGAAATCACGTCCATAAAACTAATGCTAAAATGTCACAAGACAAATGATTGAAAGATCACTTACAAAGTGACATCACCATTTAAATTATATTGGAAAGGAAACATGAAGAAACTCCATGTTCATGGATTTTTGGAGTCTCTGATTTTGATCAAATGACGCTTGTGAGACTTTCCTCAGGATAATTAAAACTCCATTCATAGGTCAAAGAGGAATGGATGATTAACTTATTAGACATCGTGCATGTTGATGTATATAGTCCATTATGTGTAGCCATGTGCGGTGGATCTTTCAACTTCATGTGCTTTCTCCAGAAATTTGAGTGAATATATCTGTATATTTACTTAATAAGGAAGAAGTATAAAACATTTGAAAATTGTTCAAAGACTTTCTAGATGAAGTGGAAAATCATTGTAACAAGCAAATATAGAGTTTATGATTCGATTGTAAAGGAAGATATTTGAGTTACGTATTTAGCAAACACCTAAGATTTGAGGAATTGTTTCATGGATTTGGATTTCCTGATAAACCTAGTAGTATGGTATGTTCGAGAGATCAAATCGAACCTTGTTTGACATGGTAAGATCAAAGGTATCATTTATAAAACTGACATTATGTTTCAAGGATTAAAACTTTAGAGACTACCGCTTTTACCCTGAAAAGAGCACCATCGTGATCCGTTGAAATGACACCATAAAGGTTATGGTTTGGGATAAAATCTGAGTTATCTTTTCTTAAATTTTGGTATGCTATAAATAAGTAAGATGTTTACAACCAAAGTAGAATAAGCACGTCTTTGTAGGTTATCCCAAAGAATTTGTTGGGTATTCCTCAATAACACCAAAGACAAAAGTGTTTGTCGCTTAGAACTCTTGAAAAAGATTTTTTTGCAAAAGTTTAGTGGGAGGACAATAGAACTTTGATAAGGTTAATGAACTTAGCTATATGTGCTGAGTTACGCAGCGCTGGAAAATGTTCCGGAGGAAGCCATAATTCTCATAGCTTACATCCCTCAAAAGTTATGGTCACGGAGATCTAAGTTCCTATTGAACCAAGTAGGTCAGGTAAACATTCAAATACTAAAATTTGAGAGTAAATCATTATTGTTTGACAATGATGAACCGCCTACACGCAAACAAGCGATGATGGTCCCTGACTCCGTTAAAAGTCTTGAAGCCATAAAATCCGTGATAGTTCTATACACGAGAAATCAAGTTTTTTGAACTTGGAAGACCCTCCGGGAAGGTGTAAAACCTATCTGTCGTATTTGGATCTATAAAGAAATATACATGGATGTTTCACATATATGAAATAGTCGACATGTAGAAAAGATTTTACGATAATGTTCAAGGTGTTTACTATGACAAGATTTGATCTTTCATAGCGATATTTAGTCTGGACGAATTAATGTAGCAACCACTACATATAATTTTGTAATGTGGTAGTTAAAGAAACAAAGCAAAGTTCTTCTAATAGAATGGTTACCTAGGACGTGTACATGACACGATCCAAAGGGTTTTGTTAAATTCAAAGGATGAAAAAGGGCATGCAAACTTCAATGGTTGAATTAAGCATCACGGAGTTAGAAACTTCAGCGTGATGAAATTGTTAAAGGAGTTTAATTTCATCGGAGACGATGAAGATGCTTGCATTTGCAAGAAATTAAGTGTCAACACCCGGATTTTTAATCCTAGATGCCTGTTATGCCATACATCGCAATCCCAGGATTACTATTTTTGCGAGACATAACAGATTTGGATATCACAGTACATCATCCATTACAAACCCTACATAAGGTCTTACACAAATAAGGATCTCATGATCCAGTTCTTAATACAACTCAAGCATCAGAATAGCGTAATAATAACGATAGCATGGGCGAAGCTCCATCTTCGGGGTCACGGGCAATGCTGACGATGGGAGATGATCCTAGTTGTCGTAACCTTCCTGCGGTCCATCCTCCTGGTACTCTTCTTCATAGTCTGGCCACGGGAATAGCCAGGGACAAAGCCATGAGTACTCTTTAAGTACTCGCAAACTAATACTAACAAGTGAAGGGGGTTTTTGTAGTAGGGCACTAAGCTCTAGGGTTGTTTTGCAAAAAAGCCAGATTTACCTCTACTAAGTTCAGAAGCGAAGAAAGCTAGTTGAAGTTTTATAACACCTAAGTGGGAACTTGAGTTTCATATCACAACTCTGTTGTGGTCAAATAAAAATCTCAATTCATTTCACAAGTCATTTTGAAAACATCTGACGGGGGAACAGTATGGCCACTCCAACTGTCCATAACCGCGGACGCGGCTATTCGAATAGTTTGACACTCTGCAGAGATTGTACACTTTCACCACAACATTCGATACATCCGTCAGGAACAAATCCTGAATTCACCATAATCAGTATGCGGATAATCAATCCTAACCTTTCAATTACATGCCCTAGTATAGGCACCTCTCCTGTGAGTTTGGCCTCCCAACCATGACCAACTGTCATATTGGGTACTGCACAGGTGGACAATCTTCACAAGGTAGCCTCAGCTCAGAACTTGGCCGTGAGGGAACCCATACTAAGGTATATAAGTTTCCAGTCAAGCCCTACCCACTTTTCGGGTATTGTGGTTGTACGGTAAAATTGGAATGGTATCGCATCCAGACAACCATCAGTTTTATAAAGGGCTAAGGCTCATGCCTCAACATTTTCATCATCAAAATCATCTGGTGTTCGGAAACACATGTCAAAACATCTCAGTAGAATGACACATCATTCTAAGGTTTTCATAACCATTTTCACCAAGTATTCCCATCTAAAGTTGATCAAGTTTTATGCTTATCACTAGCATCTACAAGTGGGGTGAGTACTAATGAGGGGTGGCAAACAAGTGGAGATTAATTAAGTTCAATCTCACGCCTTAGGATGACATCAAGATTATCTAGCTTAGGCCAAATTTAATGCTATTTATGCAACCTTCAATTATCTTTCTAGAATCTACAAGTCACTTAAGTAAACTCTAAGAAATATCTTTGATAAAGAAATAAAGTATAAAGCTTGCAATTAAAACTAGGATGGTTTATCAAGTGGTATAAGCTTGCTAGGTTGCAAGTGTTAGCTTGCATAGGTCAACTTGGTTAGCAAGGCTTGCTTAGGTAATAGCTTGCTCATTCAACTAGTAGTATTAGGCTTGCCTTGTGCAGAGCAGTGGTTGAAGTTCTCCTCGGCTTCTTCTTCCTAGTATCCTCCTTCCTCCTCGTATCCTTGGTCGGTACTAGCGTCTATAAATAAATACAAGGGACACAATCACCAAACAATACTTAACTATTTGCAATCATCACACCAAGGTTTACTATAGATGATCTAGTATCATCACTAACATTACAAGATTAAAGCTTTTGTCTTATTTATTTTAATTTGAGAAAAGTAATTTCTACTCATTGAAAAACTACTTAAGATTTAATATTCTCCAAACCAAACCTGGGATCATGTTGACACATGTCATTACCACATATTTCAGTATATGGGAATGTGATTTAAAGTGGTGTCACAATTTAATAAGGTTTAACCTTTTATTTTAAATAAATAAAGTGACTACAAATGTATATGTGGCATTCTTTTGTTGCTTGAACAATATTTCTATAAGTAAACCCAAATGTTTTTATATATTCTGAAAGGTATGATCAAATGTGATTTTTGAGAGTTGGAATCAACTCAAAAGCTCTTATGGTTGAAATTTGAAAAATGTTTGAATGCAGAAAAGCTTATGACTTGTTATTTTTACCAAGGTTGATCTACAGATCCAAATGACTTGAATCCAACGGGCTTGGATTAAGCATTTCAGTACCTTTCTAACAAAATTGGTTTCATGCAATTTGGTTCATTAAATCGAGCTGGATTGATTTTTGAAACTAGGTATATATCTGAGTTTGAATTAAAATAGAAAAATCTAGATTCAAACACTTGGGCTGCGCGGGAAAGGTTAATGGGCCGGCCCAGTGTCATTCCACAGCACGGGGCACAGCTGACAGGTGGTTCCACCAGTTAGTGGCTCATAACACGCGAAGCGGTACGGGGCTGTGTGGGTCGTTGGATTAGAAGGGGGATCAACGGCTGAGGGTCGTCGTCGACGATGAACATGTCACCAGCGAGCTCGAACGCTAGCGGATCGGTGGGGGTGCATAGGGGGCATACCAGGGCTCTAGCGACGACGGCGAGGCGGGCAAACGAATGAGTCCACGACGGCGAGCTCAGGGATGGTCGAGGCAGCTCCGGGGGTGGTCGAATTCAACGGCTCCCTTCTTCTCCAGAGGCGGCCTGCTCCGGCGGGTGGAATGATCAGTGAGGTGAGGGGAGTGAACTGGCGTGCTTCAATCGGCTGGGGGTCGCCTCCTTTTATAGGCTCGACGGCGAGACCGAGAGGGATGGGCAGGCGACGGTGGCGACACGGTTACGGGCGACTAGAGGCATGGCTGCGGTTGGCGATCGACGGGCGGTCTCCTGGCGATGCTCTAGAACTTGAATGCGAGCTTAGGGGCGGTGGCAATTGGTCGGGAACATGCGGTGCTCTGTGAGGCAGAGGCGGCGAACTCCACGGCGAGCGGTGGCTACGGCTACGAGCGATGAAACGAACATGTCTGGTGGTCTCCTGGGACGGTGGGGTGCATGCTGGCGGGCGGCAAGGGCGCGAGGTGGTCGGGTTGCGTGGGAAAGGCGCGTGCACTAGGGTGCGCGTCGGCATGGTCGACAGTGGCGCGGGCGCGGCGTTCATGGTGGTTCTGGTCTCTGTTCTTGAGCTAGGGCTGGTCGAGAGGGGGCGGTGAGGCATGGGCTACCTCCTAGACAAGGTTGGCACAGCTAGTTCTTCCTCTAGCTTGTTGTCCATACTGGGGTGACATGGTGAGGCTTGGCCTGCTGACCATTGATGGCATTGGCAAGCTCACAGTGATGCTAGAGGTTAATAACTAAGTTAGATGATCTACTAGATGTTTGCTGTGAGCTAGAGAGGGGACAAGGTTGGCCAAAACACTGCTCAAAATAGTGTTTCTGACTTGTTTGATTTGAATCTGCAACCTGTTTGATGAAATGGCCGCAAGAACTTGAGTTTTGAATTTTGAAAAGATTTTTGGTGGGTGTGCTAGGCATGTGTTGAGGATTCTGTGGGTGCTTGGGTTTTGAAAATTGAACTTGTTTGAGTGGTTTTTGAAATAAGGGGATCTTCCCATATGAGATAGATTCAATTTTAAACTGTCATTTAAACTTAGCATTTGAATGTTTTTGGATGATCACAAAGTGGGCCTTGGTACCTTATTATGAGTACTATCAAGGGGTGCAAAGATCCATACATGTTTCTGTTGAGTATTGAAACACAGAATCATGGAAATTCAAAAGAATCCAAATTCCAATATACATACATATGAATGCTTTCATAACTTTAGTTGGGAAAGTTTTTGTTAACCCTAATTTTGATGATTAGAGTTTGATGATCCATGCTTTATATTTTTGGGATGTTACATTAAGTGGGAGTGTTGAGACACATTTCTAATACAATATGCGGAGGACATATTGTTGATTGGAAATGATGTATCTTTTATTAACAAAGGTTAAGAATTTCATTAGAATTAGATTTCGATGAAAGACATAGGAAAAACCCGAA
The DNA here is from genome assembly GCA_916181665.1 of Avena sativa. Taxonomy (NCBI): domain Eukaryota; kingdom Viridiplantae; phylum Streptophyta; class Magnoliopsida; order Poales; family Poaceae; genus Avena; species Avena sativa. The sequence continues at coordinate 251,477,332 of OV702284.1, read as the reverse complement.
TATTAGGCATCAATGTCTATATGGATAATACTAGGTAATTGATGGTGCTTGATGTGGGACACTTCGTTGGAACCCCAAGAGCAAGGTGTGATGAGCACAACAGCAAGTTTCCCTCAGTAGAGACCGAGGTTATCGAACCAGAAGGAGGAAGGAAACGTCACACATATGTTGCAAACAACGTGGAGACCTGCACAACACAAACTCAAGACTTTTTCCCAACGAATCAGTGAGGTTGTCAAGCTCACTGGTTTTTCTGTAACAAAGGATTAACTATATGGTGTGGAAGGTAATGGTGGTTTGCAGCAAGTAAACAGTCACAATGGAAGATGTATCAATGGTAAAGATTGGACCGGGGTCCATAGTTCACTAGAGGTGCTCTCCTTAGATAAACAACATGGCATGAAGGGTAAACAAATTATAGCAGGGCAATTGATAGGAACTGAGCAAGGCATAACAATGCAATACTAGTCAGAAAGATCCTATGAGATTCGATTGGGCAATACAACAAGATACATATACGGCCATCCAACTGCATCTATGACTAGATGTCCACCTTCAGGTTATCATCTGAACCCCCTCCAGTATTAAGTTTCAAGCAACAGACAACTGCTTTAAGCAAAGTGTGTAAGGTAAACAATCCACTTGTTCCATGAACAAGAGACCGTTGTTTTATCCCTAATGGCAACATCACATCTACAACCGAAGAGATTTCTGTCACTTCCCTTGGAAACTAGAGGCATGAACCCACTATAGAGCATAAATACCCCCTCTTGGAGTCACTAGCAACTACTCGGCCAAGATAGCTAATAACAACGGAGAGCATGCAAGATCACAAACAACACAGACATGATCGAATAATAAAGACAAAACCATTAACCAAACTGACATAATAATCTCAATATCCATCGGATCCCCATAAACACAACATGCATGATTACAAATAGATTATATCTTGATCATGAACGGATCTCACAAGATCTATACATGAAAGCACAAGGAGGAGATACAAGCATCTAGCTACTACATGGACCCATAGTCCAAGGTGGAACTACTCACGCATCAGACCAGAGAAGAAGGCCTCCGGGATGATATCCCCTCCGGTAGGGTGCCGGGAAGAACTTTAGATCCCTCCCCCCGATCTAGGGACGATGGTGGCGGCGGCTGCAGACGGTTTCATGGAGTTTTGATTGGGTGCCTAGGATTTCTGCATCGGGGGCTTCTTATAGGCGAAGAGGCGAGGCAGGGAGGCAGCCAGAGGGCCCACACCCTCCCCAGACGCGGGCCAGGCTTGGCCACGCCCAGGGGGGTTCTGGCCGCCCTCTAGTGCCTCTCTGTCTCGTCTTCTATCTTCGTGTCCCCCACGGAAAGATATTGACTTTGGCTTTTGTCCCGTCCAATTCCGAGAATATTGATTTTCTACCTTTTTGGAACCAAAAACAGAAGAAAACAGGCAACTGGCACTATGGCAACTTGTTAATAGGTTAGTTCTAGAAAATATATAAAAACACCTCATAGTGTAGACAAAGCAAAGCAAAGTAGATACTAAACAAGCATGGAACATCAAAAAATATAGATACGTTTTCGACATATCAGATCCCCGCAAACACAACATGCATGATTACAAATAGATGATCTTGATCATGAATGAAGCTCAAAAGATCTAAACATGATAGCACAAAGAAGGAGAAACAACCATCTAGCTACTACGTGGACCTGTAGACCAAGGTGGAACTACTCACACTTCATACCGGAGGCTGGCATGATGATGAAGAAGGCCTCTGGGATGATCTCCCCTCTGGCAGGGTGCCGGGAAGAACTTCAGATCCCCCGATCTATGAATGATGGTGGTGGCGGCGGCTATGGACTATTTCGTGGAAGATTGATCGGGTACTTAGGGTTTGGTATCGGGGGCTTCTTATAGGAGAAGACGCGAGGCAGGGGCACCCAGGGTGCCCACCCCCCTTTCTAGGCGCGGGCCTAGCCAGGCCATGCGGCCAGGGGTGTGGCCCCTGGTGGTTCTTCTCTGTCTCGTCTTCTGGCTCTATGTTCCCCACGATAAAATATTGACTTTGGCTTTTGTCCCGTCCAATTCCGAGAATATTGATTTTCTGCCTTTTCTGGAACCAAAAACAGAAGAAAACAGACAACTGGCACTATGGCATCTTGTTAATAGGTTAGTCCAGAAAACATGTAAAAACACCTCAAAGTAAAGACAAAGCAAAGCAAAGTAGATACTAAACAAGCATGGAACATCATAAATTATAGATACGTTTACGACGTATCTGCCATAATGCTCATAGCTTACGTGCCTCAAAAGTTATGGTCACAGAGATCTAAGTTCCTATTGAACCAAGTAGGTTGGGTAAACATTCAAATACTAAGATTTGAGAGTAAATCATTATTGTTTGACAATAAAGAACCGCCTACATGCAAACAAGCGATGATGGGCCCTGACTCCGTCAAATGGCTTGAAGCCACAAAATCTGTGATAGTTCCATACACGACAAATCAAGTTTTTTGAACTTGGAAGACCCTCCAAAAAGGTGTAAAACCTATCGGTCGTATTTGGATCTATACAGAAATAGACATGGATATTTCACATCTATGAAATAGTCGGCATGTCAGTAAATATTTTACGACAATTTTCAAGGAGTTAACTATGACAATATTTGATCTTTCATAGTGATATTTAGTCTAGACGAATTAATGTAGCCACCACTACATATAATTTTGGCATATGGTAGTTGAAGAAACAAAACAAATTTCTTCTAATAGAATGGTTACCTAGGACGTGTACATGACACGATCCAAAGGGTTTTGTTAAATTCAAAGGATGAAAAAGGGCATGCAAACTTCAATGGTTGAAGTAAGCATCGCGGAGTTGGAATCTTCACCGTAATGAAATTGTTAAAGGAGTTTAATTTCATCGGAGATGATGAAGATGCTTGCATGCAAGAAATTAAGTAGGAGTGCTGAGACACATTTCTAATACAATATGCGGAGGACATATTGTTGATTGGAAATGATATATCTTTTATTAACAAAGGTTAAGAATTTCATTAGAATTATATTTCGATGAAAGACTTAGGAAAAACCCAAATATTAGGCACCAATGTCTATATGAATAGATTGAAAAACTAATATAGTTATGCTAGACGTACATATATGAGATATTGAATGAGTTCAATATGGAAACGACAAAAAAGGTTCTAGTCACATGAAAAAGAATTGAATCAAGATTCAAGTGTATTGACACTTGATAAGTGAAACAGGATTCAAGTGCTTTTGACACTTGGTGAGTGAAATCACAAGAATGTTTTGATTAATCATGTTGTGATATGTACACATCCAGATATGTCCTATGCTCTAAATGTTATGAGCATATACCAGAATGAATCATAATATGATCATTGGACGATAGTAAGGATATTCTTATAATCTTATGGAAGAATTAAGAATATATTCTATTTGTAGAAGAGACAAATAGTTCATTGTAAAATGATAGCAGTTTTGTCACAATATACAAATTAAGTTTATCTCAATTTAAACTATGGGTGGAACAATGTAATGGAAAGGAGATTCCATGATGGATTTGGATGAGTTCCAAAGTTAAGACAATGTGACGGATACTACAACAAAGGGCTAAGTATTTGACTGCTATAGTAGCAACAAAGGAGGGCATTTGTGTTAAGTAGTTTGTTATCAAACTAAGTATGGTTCTAACTGGGCTAGTACTATGAAGATATATTAGACGACAATTATATCAACATGTTTAACACAAAGGAACTAAAGGTCTCACCAAAGGACAAAATTTATACAATGCCATCTCATTTGAGTATGAGTGATGCGTAGAGATGCAAAGACATGCAAATACACATGGACCTGAAAGTGTCAGATCTGGAGGTTATGTTTATCACTAGCAAACGCGTATATACAACACCAGAAAGCCATAAGTGTTTGTAGAGGTCCCAACCTGATAAGGTAGAGATCCCTGTGTTTACAATGCTAGTCCCTGGATCGAATAGCTAGCATCCACAGTTTAAGATGAAATATCAAGAAACAAAGGTCATATTACAACTTATAACCAGGAATAAAGTAATTCATTACATCTTACATAGCTCATTTAGCTATCTTATTACAATGCAGCAGAAATATCTATGTATCATGGAGTCCTTCATCTTTATTTGCCACAGGCAATCATGTTGGTTGTAGACTTGTAATCCTATTCAACACACTTCACTAACATCAAACAAAGCTGCAACATAATAAGTTACAGCCACAAGGGTCAATACATTTGAATGTATTGGCAAGTGATACTATGGTAGAGTTGTGGTATCTAATATCTATATGCATTTGGCTAAGTGTAGTTGAGGCTTGCTTTGCTCAAAATAAAGTTTTCCTTATTAGTTGAAAACACTAAGTTTTTGTTTGACATATCACCCAGGGAACTACCAATAGAAATTGGTGATCCTTTACCCTTGTTCAACCACAATCTTTTAACTTAGAAATTGGGATGAGGAGATCCTTGATTACTTCAATGTCTTGATGCTCAAATTTTCCATTGCCAGGGACACGGCTAAGTACTTAGATTTTACTCTCTTGAGAGGTGGTGCACTTTCCCCACAAGACTCGACATGCATCGAGACAAGATCTTTTAGAAGCCTTCCCTTAGACCAAATGGACGCGTTCCAACCTATCATCCCTACCACCTTCTAGTCCATATGGCTAAGTTATTGCAACCTATATGATCTAGGCAGAGCCCATATTGCCATGTGGCTGCACTAGAAGCTTCTCAACACTTGACATCTCAAATCTCTTTGTTCCTGGGTGGCTTTCCACAAGTGAGATACACCAGGGAGGACATAAAAATGGGCCCTCAGTAACCACTCAACATAACCCATTATTTCCATTCCACCCAGGTGATTCATTCACATAGTTGTTTTATTAAGCAAAAACATAAGTCATAGACTTAGAAATATTTCATAGCATGAATAATCCACCCTTGTTTTCTATTATCTAAGCTATGCATAGTAGTAGCAAGAATCTTAACTTAGGGAAAATTCTACTAAGACAACATCTACTAGGATTTCCCAAGGCATAGTTAACACATAGAAAATTCCATGCAAGTCCTACTTAAAATATCACTAATGCATAGTCAAAATAATAGGACAAAATGTATGAAGCACCACTTGCCTTTTTAGTAGATAAACTAGGTTCACTCCTTGTTCTTGCAATTGTCAGACTCTTCAAAGTTCACTATATGTCAATCAGGCAAGGCACAAATTCAAAACTAGCATTCAAATAATTCATCACATGAAATAATAAAAACAAGGCAATGCATGCAAGCATGCAAAAGGTTGTTTTATTTGAAAAAGTGTTTTCTATCAAGGTTTAACATTTCAAAACACCTACTGGTCATTTATAAAAGTGGCAAAACCATTTGAAAACAAGTTAGTGAAAATAGCCTTTTTATATCATTTTATTTTGCTAGAAATGCTTTTATTCAAAGGAATAATTTCTAGTGTTGGCCAAATATATTTTTAAATCTAAAAGTTAGAGTTTAGGGTCAGAGAGTTTAAAACAAACAATTTTCAAAAGGTTTTACTCAAAAATAATTTTTAAAACAATTTTTACACACAAAATAGCCCTACAAATGTTTTTGAAAAAACACCTAATTTTCTAGAATCAAAACGCTAAACTAAGGCCACTCTTGCAAAGTTCACATTTTTCTGAATCCATTTATATAAAATTTGTAATTTTTGAATGTGTAGAACAAAAGTTATGAATTTTATAAAATCAAACATCTAATAGATCATTTTCTGTTTTTAAAACCTGAATCTGGCCACGTGGCTATTTCTTACTAGGCGATACCGTTTCGCTTGGATCGATCGATACAGACTGTAGGATTTAAGTGAGATCGTACGGTACATATCGAGCATACCCCTTTGGTTAAGTGATTCTATCCTTCCTCTTGGATCTAGATCTAACGGTTCACATCTACTAGCCACTAACTGGCAGCGCTGGCTCGACGGCGTGTGGTGGCGGTGCTCAGGCGATGGCGTTCCGGTGAAAATAGGAAGCGAGGGAGAGAACGGAGGGCGTTACCAGATTCGCAGGGTCGCGCTGATGCTCAACGTGTTCGTCATAGGTCGAGAGGCGCACGGAGTTGCTGGCGATTGCTCGCCGGAGTTGCTACTGGCGACGGGCGTGCTCCGGCGTCGTCGTTGGAAAAGCTACAAGGCATGCCAAGGCAAGGTAAGGGTCACGTTAGATTCACACGACAGAGGGGAGCGTACGAGCGTCATCGCGAGGGAGAGGGGAGGTCATTACTTACTGGGAAAGCTCGGGAGTGGGGGCAGAAGGCGGTGGCGCTTAGATGAAGACGGCGCCAGCGTTCTGGGCCACGCGCGTGCAAGCAGAGAGTGTTGGTAGATGCGTACGGGGTTGTTGGTCAAGCTCACGTGCACTAGGGGGCAAGGGGATGGTCGGTCGTTGCCGGAATTCGACAAGGAAGCTCGTCAGAGCAGTGGTGTTGGGAGTAGCAATTGGCGCAGCCTGGTGGCGTTCGTGCGCGGGCGAATGGGGGAAATAGAGAGGGGAGAAGGGCATTTAATCGAGCATGATCTTTGGAAGGGATTAGTGCGGCATTAAATCAAATTTACAAGGAGGAATCAACGTAGGAAACAGCGAAGTGAGGGGGAACGGGTCGCGCGGGGTGGAGACGATGATGAGTTGGTGGTGGGACTGGTTAGTCAGCGAGGTGAGGGGTTACGCGTGGGGTCGCTAGGTCAGTGGGGGTACGGGTTAAATCGCGGGTGAGAAAATAATGGGCAGGGAGAGAGGAGGTGCCGGGTGGGCTGCTGTTGGGCTTGCTAGGCCTGGGTTTCTGGGTACGATCTGTTTCATTTTTCTTCTCTGTTTCTTTCTCTTTTTCCTTTTCTATTTACTGTTTTCAATTCAAACCTTTTTATTTAAGTTTCAATTTGAATTCAATTATGACCAAACCTTTTCAGTAAGTTTTAAATCATTTAGGAGTTGATTAGTTGGCCCACTTTGTAAAATATTCAAATATTTTCTCATGATTTATTATTTATTTTAATTAGGCCTTTTGTCTTTATTTAAATAATTTGGATATGGTTCCAAACCATATAAATTTTATTCAAACAATTCTTTTATTATTTTAAGTTAATTAGATAACTTTTAATCCACTTTGTAATTTCAATTATTTTTCTCATGATTTAATTAAGCATTTTTATTAGGGATTTTGTCTTCATTTAAATCAATTGAATATGGTTTAATCCCATATAATTTTATTTAAATAATCTTTATTTCTTTTTTTATTTGTATTATCTTTATTCCATTTCCTTATGGATTTGGCCAAGATTTAATTTGTCTTTGCAATTATTTCTTATTTAATTAATTCTTTTGTTGTCTTATAAAATCCATATCTTTTTATTCATAGTTCTAAAATTGGTGAATCCAATTTGTATAATTTTATTTAATATTTTTTTATCTTTTTAAATCCTTTAGGATTATTTTGCTCACAATTTGGTATGGATTTTAGCTAGGAGCTTTATTAGCCTTGGAAATTATTCCTTTTATCTTATTAAATTCATAAGTTTTTATCATATGAAACCAATTTCTATGGTTTTATAATATTTTTGTTTATCATTTTTGGTCATTCAAAAATGTTTGTTGCCAAATTTTATATGGATAAAATCCATAGTCTTAGAGATCTTGGAAATGATTTCTTCCATTAGGGTTCTAGGGTTTTAGTTTAAATTTCAATATACATTCATTGATGAATGCATTTTACTTGGTTGAAATTTTGTTGGATACCCTTTTCATTCATATTTTGTTCAAGAACGGTTTTGAGGCTTCCATTTAGAAGCAAAAAGTTTCTTTTCACCCTAAATTTCAACAATTAATTCTTTTGGTTATTTATTTTTCACATTTCAAAATTTGGAAAAATTTGGGATGTGACAGTGTTGAATGTGCAAGTTTTTAAAACTAGATTATTGAATCTAGTGCAAGTGGGAGACTGAAGGGAATATGCCCGAGAGGCAATAATAAAATGGTTATTATCTTATTCCTTATTTATGATAATGTTTATTTTGCATGCTATAATTTTATTAATTTGAAAAGTTAATACATGTGTGTTTAACAAATAAATAGAAGGTTCCTAGTTATGCCTCTCTTATAAACTAGCTCGTTGATTAACAAGATGATCAAAGGTTTCCTGATCATGCACATTGGATGTTGTTAATAACGAGGTCACAACATTGTTGGAATGATGTGATAAACATTCATCTGATGTGTAGCATTACGATCAAAGTCATTATGTTTATATTTCTATAACTTCATACGAAGTAATCCTAGTCCTTAGACCATGAGATCATGTCAATCACTAACACTGGAAGAGTATCTTGATAACATCACACTGTGACAGGGTGACTATAAAAGTGGGTTTAGTGCTACGGAGGTGTTATGTAGAGGCTCATGGATCAAGAGTGGAATTTGTCCATCCCGATGATGGATAGATATACTCTGGGCTCACTCGATGATATCACATTAGTTAGATTGCAAGCAAGTGATGTGATCACTAGAATGTTATATCACGGGAACAAGAAAATAGTACATGTCGGTAACGAGATGAAACTAGGTATGTAGATACCGATGATCTAATCTTGGACATGTCATATATCGCGAGACAAAGGGATTGAGTTACATGCTGTTGGGGGGATGACCCCAGGTAGGGTCAAGATAGCTGAGAAAGGGAAGGAACCTTTCTTACCCAGGGCCGGGTCATGAGGTGATTTGGCCGGGTTATGCAAGGATCGGACGAATAAGTCATGGCTTATCCTGAATCAAGCAGTTGAAATCTCACTCGGCCGACATATGGGTTATGTCGGCCAGATGCGGTTGATTAACTTGGATACAGGTAAAGGTCGAGCCGAGTTACGCAAGGCAAGGCCGAATTACAGGAAGTAAGCAGAAGAAGGAGGTAGTTCCCAAAGTCAATCCCTAGCTACTATATAGAGGAATCTGCATAGTACCAAGTGCTAGAGACAAGGAGCAGAGCAACAGAGGAGCAGAGGAGCGTCACGGATATGACAGTCCGCAGGCCCGAGGCTCACGTGTGAGGAGCTCTGGGTCTTTGCCGTCGATAGAAGGGGGACGCAGAAAGAGGTCCGCCGAGTTACCGCTTTTGGACAAGCATATTCCAAGAATATGCTTGTCCACGTTAGCCCTAGGATGAACCAAGGGACTCCTTTATAAGGAGAGGCAGAGCTTCCTGGAGAGGGGATCGATTCATTTTTCTCTAGAGGACTTAAGTCGTATCTTCCTCTTCCTCTCCCTGATGCAGCTCGAGCAGCACTTGTAACTCACTTGAGAAGAAATAAAGATTGTGTTCTAGCTTGCTGAGTGTAGAAATCACTACATCTTACCTCCCCAGGTCCCTCTAGCATCCATTGGCCCCCAACTAAAGCCTACCCATGGCATCTGCCGTGCCACCACCACGACAGTTGGCGCCCACCATGGGGCCAGCAGCGGTGCTAGCTGGAGTCAAGATTCGGATGGGAAACTAGAGTCAAGATTCGGATGGGAAACTTCATCGGCACAAGCGAGCGAGTTGTTTCTGGCTTAGTCCAGAGATTCGACATCTGGGACTACGTCAGCGACAATGCTGGCAGTTTTAGAGGGAAGGCTCCCCCGCGCAACGGCGTCTTCATCAACCTGGGCGCTCACAAGATCTACGTTGGTGTCGACACTTCCTGCGTCTATTCGCGCCGAGTCTTCCTCACGGGAGATCCTCCCTACAGCGCTTCTAGTGGTCAGCGTGGTACTCGCCTCGCGGGCAGTGTGGAGGTGATGATGACGGCTCCAGCGCCAGAGGCAGGAGCAGGAGCCAGGCCAAGCAAGAAACCGATAGCAGCAGGCCAAGCAGCGCTTAAGCCGGTAGCCACGAAGCCAGCAGCAGCAGATCCACCAGCGGCTGGTGCACCAAAGGTGCAAGAGGTAACCCACAAGGCATCTGGGTAAGATGGCCACCACTGGAAAGGCCGAAGAACATCTTGCAAGAAGCTATAGATAACTTAACAACACCTGAAGCACCAATAGTTGACCCGGTGAATGCACAGGTAGAACTAGAACAGACTAGGTTAAAAATGTTAGAGGAGGCCAAGAAAGTATCAGCGCTTCAGGAGTCTTTTAATAGGACCCTACGAGAGTATGCAAGGGAAAATAAATTGGATACTGCTCCCACACGGGTAGATTAACTGAGAATAAAGGAAAGAACCTTCTCAATGATATTAACAGAGAACATGAGTCTCAGCTAGGTTATTCGTCTGACCCGGGATTGCCGAGGTATAGCACCCCGGCAAAGAACCTCAGGGCAGCAAATGCTACAGCCTCCAAATTGGAGGGATTGACCGGTGAAGCTCAACAAAGGCATCAAGAAAGAGTAAATGAGCTGGTACGCATTGCGAACGAGCAGAATGAGGAAATGCTCAGAGCTAACCCGGCAAAACCAGGGGCTTCGCGCATGGTTCATTCGGCTGGGGATGCCCCCGCATTGTCGGCGGAAGCAGCGTCTTCACCCAGAAACGGAGCAAGAAAAGATAAAGCAGTAACCTCAGGAAAAAAACAAACAGATTGTCACATATGACCCGGAATAGCTGGAAAAGTCAATGAGAACAAATGCAATGGGAGCCGAGGTAACAACGAGGAAAGAAACGGCCGTGGTAACAGAGAACATGAGAATCTCGGAAGGGGAAACCCCAAGAATAATAGCCCGGTCGAAGGAGGAAGATGCCTTACGCAAGATAATCAGCCGAGGCATGAACCTCGACATGTGCGAGTATCAAGACATGCTCCGTAGAACCAAGCTCATGACAGGTACAATGATGGTTACTCGGAAATGGATAATGTCGGGTATGGTGGGCAAAACCACTATGGAATACAGGAAAGAGCTATGTACAGAAACTTGACGCCGAATGACGCAAGATTGAAGTTGGATAGGCTATATCGGTCCGAGTTATTGGAAGAGAAAGGTCCGCCGGGTCCGGCGTGTTTTGGACCACAGATCATGGGCGAACCACCAGTCCCAAATTTCTAGCTGGCTAGAGGTACAAAAACATATAATGGAAGTACAAAGCCACAAGATTGGTTAATTGACTATGCCATGGCAGTAAAAATAGCAGGAGGAAATTTGAGATGGGCTGTGAGATATGTGCCCCAGATGTTGGAAGGACCGGCTAGAGTCCGGCTGAATAATTTGCCAACGGGCAGTATCAACTGCTGGTTGGACTTTGAGGAAATGTTTGTCAGTAACTTCACTGGTACATACAAGAGGCCAAACAGACCACAACAGCTCGCCATATGCAAATAGAAGCCAAATGAGACTGATAGAGAGTTCTTAACTCGGTGGTGTAATCTCAGAAACTCATGTGAAGGAGTTATAGAATCTCAAGCAATCACCTGGTTCGCTCTAGGATGTAGATATGGAAGCGTGTTGTGGCAAAGGCTACAAAGAAATATGCCAACCACGCTGGCAGAAACTATCAGAGTAGCAGATTCATATGCCTTGGGTGATCCAACCCAACCAGAACTTATGTCGACAGAGCATCGTGAGCAGCAAGACCATTACGCCCGAGATGGTGTGGGTTCATCTCGGTGCAATGAGTACCGAGGTAGAAGAAGGGATGAGAGGCCGGATTAGAGATATAGTTTAAATCAAGTTGCAGCAGTCATGCAGGATCAGCCGAGTCTTGGAAGCAATCAGTGTCGGAAGAACGGTCCTTAGCAATGGACACCGAGGAACGATGGGAAGAAACAGTGGACACCTGAGCAGAAAAACAATGGCAAGAGAGTCTGAAGTACACGTTTGAGTCGATGCTAGATCAGCCGTGTAAGTTTCACATGCCTAACCCGGCCAAGCCAGCTAACCACACAACTCGCCAATGCGCCTGGATGAAGAGCACAATGGGAAACCCGGCACCAATGTAGGCGCCGCAACAGAAAGCGCATCACCAACAACAGCCACAGCTTACGGGGGAAATGCACAGCAGCTGATGTTGCCTCCACCACCTCTGAGGTATGAGAATCAGGATCGGAGGGATCCAGTTCACTAAGTAATAAATCAGAACCAACATGGTAGAGGAAACCCCGTAAATAATGGACGCAATGACTACAGGGAGCATCACCAGTCGTACTGTGTGTTCACTACAGAGCAGCAAGATAGGCAGAGCGTACAACGCCGACATATGGAAGTGAATGCAGTTATGCCGGTAGTTCCGAGGTACATGCCATGGTCAGATCAGGAGATAACTTGGAGCATTAGAGATCACCCGAAAATCATGCCGAACCCGGGATCATATGCCTTAGTGTTGGATCCGACGTTTGTTGGGCCCAGTATTAATGTGAAGTTCTCAAAGGTGCTGATAGATAATGGAAGCATCATCAATATTATGTACAAAGACACAATGAATAAGCTCAGAATATCTCTGAATATGCTACAATCAACTAGAACGACCTTCCATGGAATAGTGCCAGGATTGTCCTGCGAACCCATTGGGAAGGTCCGAGTAGATGTACTATTCGGCACGAGGGAGAATCGCAGAGCTAAGAATTTGGAATTTGAGGTGGTGGATTAGAAAAGTTGTTATCATGCGCTACTCGGATGGCCGACACTGGCCAAGTTTATGAGCTGTTGTCACATTAGTTACTTAAAAATGAAGATGCCAGGACCACAAGGAGTGATAACCATAGCAGGAGACTACAGGAAATCAATGGAATGTCCTTCGGCCGGATCAAACCTGGCCGAATCTTTGGTGATTGCTAGGGAGAAAAGGAGGATTCAAGAGGTTGCAGCTTTAGCTCAGTCGGCGCAGCTTAACATGCCAGCACTTGCCAACCCACATGGAAGTGTATCCTTGTAGCTGACTAAGGAGATAAAAAAGATCCAGATTGATGATCAATTCCTAGAATGCACCATCACCATTGGTGCAGGCCTAAATGACAAATAGGAAAGTGAGCTCACCAACTTCCTCTGTGAGAATCGGGATATCTTCGCATGGTCTACACAAGATCTGCAAGGAGTACCAAGGGAGTTGGCTGAGCACTCTTTGCATGTTAGGCCAGGAGCAAGGCCGGTGAAGCAACTTCTCCACCGCTTTGCCGAAGACAGGAGAAAAAATCATCGGAGACGAGATAGCTCGGCTCCTTGCGGCCAGGTTCATTATGGAAGTATTTTATCCAGATTGGTTGTCTAACCCGGTGTTGGTAGAAAAGAAAAAGGATGATCCAAACATAGCTGTCGTTTGGCGAATGTGTATCGATTACACGAACCTTAACAAGGCGTGTCCCAAATATCCTTTTCCTTTACCTAGGATAGATCAGGTCATTGATTCAACCGTAGGTTGTGAGCTATTATCATTTGTAGACGCGTACTCTGGTGTTCACCAGATATCGTTAAATCAGCTGATCAAATAAAAACTGTGTTTATCACCCTGTACTGGGCTTATTGCTATCGCACCATGCCATTCGGCCTGCGCAATGCAGGAGCCACATACCAAAGATGTATGCAAAAATGTTTGCATGATCAGATTGGAAAAAATGTTCAAGTATATGTTGATGATGTGGTTATAAAAACCAAAAATAGCCATACGCTCCTGGAAGATATCCGGCAGACATTCGCGAATCTAAGAAGATTCTGAATGAAGCTTAACCCGGAAAAATGTACCTTTGGTGTACCAGCTGGAAAATTACTCAATTTCCTTGTATCAAGCCGAGGTATAGAGCCAAATACGACTAAGATTCGTGCGGTTGAAATAATGGAATTGCCGAGGTGCCTAAACGATGTTCAAAAATTTACAGGATGCCTTGCATCCTTAAGTCGGTTTGTAAGTCGGTTAGGTGAAAAAGTGTTGCCTTTATATTAGTTAATGAAGAAATCCGATAAATTCACCTGGACACCCCAGGCCGATAGCGCTTTTCATGAATTGGAAAAGATGCTGGCTACAACACCCATCTTAGCTTCCCCATTATCAAAAGAGCCTATGATGTTCTATGTGGCAGCAACAAATAGAGTTGTAAGTGCAGTAATAGTCGTGGAGCACGATGAGGGAGGTAACTCGGTGCAAAGACCAGTGTACTACCTAAGCAAAGTGTTATCCGCTTCAAAGCAGAACTACCCACACTACCAAAAAATGGCTTACGTGGTATATATGTCGGCAAAAAAGCTCAAACATTATTTCAAAGAACACCCCATAAAAGTGATCTGTGAAGCACCAATAGCAGAGATAATGGGCAACAAAGATGCGAGTGGTCGAATAGCAAAATGGGCAATTGAGTTATCCCCTTATGCACCATAGTATGATAGAAGAGATGCAATCAAATCTCAGGCAGTGGCCAACTTTTTGGTCGACTGGGACGAGATACAGTTGAACCAATATTACCCGATACGAACTATTGGATGATGCATTTTGATGGATCCAAGTTAACAAATGGATTAGGAGTAGGAATAGTGTTAACCTCGCCAAAAAAGGATCAACTGAAGTATGTATTGCAGATATATTTTGCTGTATAAAACAATGTAGCCGAATATGAGGCACTCATTCAAGGTCTAAAGATGGCAAAGGAAATTGGCATACGCCGAATCCTATGCTTCGGAGACTCGGACCTTGTAGTCCAGCAAGTGTCAGGAAATTGGGACGCATTGGATGCAAACATGGCCCTATATCGGTTTCATGTACAAACAATTAGAGGTTATTTTGATGGATGTGAATTTCACCACATACCTCGGGCAGAGAATGACGCTGCGGATACACTGTCAAAACTCAGATCAACCAGACAGTCAATTCTGTCTGGCATCGCCCTAGAACACCTAAGAAAGCCATCAATCGTACCTTCACCAAAATCTAAATCAATTCGCCTCTCGGCAGATGAGAAATCTGAGTGTGTACCAATGGAAATTGACAAGGTGCATGAGCCTAATTGCTTGGAGACTGATTCGGTTAACCCAAAAAAGGATTGGGATAAGTCAGCGGATGTTATGCCGGCAGAAGTAATGGAAATTGACAAAACAATGTTACCGGAAAATACATACCGGAGTGGGCACAACCCATATTCTCGTTTCTCAAAAATAAGGTCCTGCCGGATAATGAGATCCTTGCTAGGCAAATGATAAGAAGAGCAAAAGCTTATACAATCATAAATAACGAGCTTTATAAGCGAAGCGTAACAAATGTGCTGCAACGATGCATTGACTCAGCAGAAGGACAAGAGATCCTCTTGGACATACATCAAGGAGAATGTGGGCACCATGCCTCGTCCCGAGCCCTTGTATCCAAAGCATTCAGGCATGGATTTTACTGGCCAAGTGCGCTAAAAGAAGCAAAAGAATTGGTTACAAAGTGCAACGGCTACCAGAGGTATGCCAGCAAAATACACATTCCTTCATCCGAGTTAAAAACAATACCAATCACTTGGCCATTCTCAGTATGGTGCTTAGATATGGTAGGTCCATTTAAGCCGGCTTGCGGCGGCATGACTTAATAGCTGGTTCGGTTATTACAGATAATAAAAAGATAAAACAATACAGAATAAAAAGAGTGACGTGGCATCTTCAACTGAGCTTCATCGTCACCGTCCATCTTATCTATTCTGTAAGTAGCAGGGTATCTGACACATACTCCTATATTTAAGCATAGCATAAAGATCAAGTCATTTCAATAGTTCGTTTGCTATAAGCTTTCAGATACATAGTAACCTAAATCCTTCGACCATGAGATCATGTTAATCACCATCACCGGATGGATGCTTTGATGACATCAAACACCACTTCATAACTGGGTGGTTATAAAGGTGACATTGTGTAACACCCCGGATAAAACCCCTACTAGAAAATCGCCTGTTATTTCTACTTTGTGCATCATCATGCCATCATGCACATAGGCATCTAAAAAAATATTTTACTAAACCCTATTTTATTTTCTACAATATTCCTCTCCTATTTAAATTAAAGCTTCAGCCGTATCTGAATATTTTTGTTTGTTCTAAAAACATTTTTCAAAGATGTTCTAAAAAGAAATAAAATAAAATAAAAAGATTTTTAGAGGAGGCAGCCGGCGAGGCCGAAAGGCACAGCCAACTACCTACAACCCCGATCCATTCCAACCTGAGCTCAATCTCCCAGAAGAAATCCTGTCCTTTTGGTGCTATTTTTCTCTCTTCAACGTAGCACAAGTTTGGCTCAAATCTGGACGTCCTGGTCCTGGTTCAATCCACACGAAAATAACCATCGATACCTTTCTCTATTTTATCCTTTTGTTGTTGCCCTGTTCTATATTCATATCTTGGATATATGGGCAGCGACCCAACACCTCCAGGAGTCGCCCATTCTCCCCTGTCTCTGTCTATTCTTTTCTATTTGCAATTTATTTTCCTAATATCATATCTTGAGTTTTATGAACCTAAATTATATAAATGAGATGCCTATTTTTTTTATGAGAAAAATATACGCCCATTTGCATCATGTATTATGTGGTTTGGGGTATTTTGTCGATTCACCTCATAATCAAATATGGAGCTCATATGCGGACGAATCTAGTCTAATATTGGCCCCATTTAAATTTGTGTAGCGAACCGATACATATTTTGCACTGTTAAGACAACATTTAAATTGCGGGATATCTAAATAACTTGAACCACCTAAATAATTGTCGGGACCCCGGTTCCGCTTAATATTGTCTAATTGCATCGCACCTTTGCCATGTCATGCATCATATCATGATCATGCCAATTCTTCCGCATTAGTTGTAATTGTGCATCGCTTGTTCCTTTTAGTGTTTTGCTTCTTTCCGGATAGGACGATGAGATGTTGTGAGCTTCGACAAGTTCTTCGGTTATGAAACTTCGGCAATGTTTTCCAGGCGAGCATCTCCCCCTTTCTACCTATCTTACTTTTATAGTATTTATTCCCTCCTGTTGATCTATTGCTATCTGTGTTGCGTTGCTCTAGTTTTCGTACCCGTGATATCCCTTGCAGCCTTATATTGCCTTGGACACATCCTATTACATGTTGTTTGGTAGATAGTTGAACTTGCGCGTCGTAGTCGCTTGCTCAAGTGCTGTTGCGTGTCGTCAAGTGCCACAGTTTTTGGTGTATTGCCGCATGTTTGATGTTGGAGATGATCATGGTTTTACTTATCGTTCACTTTAATTCCTGTTTAACAACTAAAATTGAAGTAAGTAAGCAGAGGCACAGGTGGGCAATAGATGTTATTTGGTTGTTAACCGTCCACTTGTGTCCCGTAGGACCCCGAGTACTTGATACCTGTTCCTTGAATATTCGCGCTATCCACATCCGGGAGGCTTATGGGACCCCCCTGAGCCAGAGCTTGATTCCGTCTTATTTCTTGGGGCCACAAACTAGTTTGAGGTTTTATTTACTATCTTGTACTTATGCCACGCTTTACTGCTTTATTTACGATTGTGCGAGGAGCACACTGTACTGTTTAGGTAAGCGGAGTGTTTTCGCGGTATCGACAAGCCCAGTTTTGGGTTCCTAGTCGTTTACAGCCATTGACGCAAACCTTGAGTCCGTCTCGGAGTCAGCTAGCTTCGTTGCGGGTCTACTCAATGGGGTGGCCCCCTAAAATATTTCTGAATCCTATGATTGCTTTGTCGTGAAGGCCTCGTTGGGTTTTGATTTGGTTTTTCCGAGGTTGATCGAGTGTGTGTTGCTATTTGTGCACCCCGGCCGGGTAAAACTTTCTGAAAGCCGTGTCCGCGGTTATGGACGACTTGGAGCACAGTATCTCGATCATAGACAACTATAACTAAAGTAGTGCTATAAATTTGACTTCATAATGACTAGTAATCAGCTTCACTATAATGGAATGGCTAAATAAAACTGCCAACAATTGATTGCTTGGGTTGTCGTTTGCGACCATTGTACCTGACTAGTAAGTATTGCAACTATAACGGAATGGCTAAATAAAACTACCAACAACTGCTGGGTTTTGGGATTTCTCATGCTAATTGTATCTGACTAGTAAGTGTCGCAACTACAACGGAATGGTTAACTAAAACTGCCCACTGCTTATTATATCAGGATGACTATCTATACTTGACTAGTAATTGCTGCAACGATAACTGAATAAATAAAACTGCCAACGGTGTGAGTTCCTCGGTTGACTTCCTCGTTTGGTCTCGAGGGGGAAATACCAGGATGGGTTTGTTTGATGGTAGAATCAGGTTGGTTCCGAATAGGTCTTTCTTACCCCTCTCTGATAGCCGCCTGTTTTATCGAGTCTCTATAGGTTGTATAGTGCATGTTGTCGCTGCCGCTTCAGTCCACCATACCTATGTAGGCGAGGACCGCCGAATTCTAGTCTCGCCGTGTACTGGCCTCAGTACTGACCGCTCTCTCTTTTTCCTTTGCCCTTTGCCGGCACCCCTTTTTGTTTAAGCAGGTTTTGAGATCGACGTCGTTAGCAGGGTTACCCTTCCGGCTTGGCCTGGGCAGGGTTATGGACGCCATTGGTTATTCTTCAGGGCTCTTAGCCCCATTTGCATCTTGTCCGTAGTCGGACGCGACCATCTTTTAAGGTGATTTGGATCTTTGTACCATATATCTGTATTCTTGACTCATGGAGTCGCTGTTATATATATATCTGTTCTGTGGGTCCCATCGAGGACTGTTGTGTAATGTTATTACTTCGTTTTCCACCCGCACGAAAGTGCCTGGTGGGCACCTTTGAATCGTTTCTATGCGGGTTTGGCGGGTTTCGCTAAAACTTGCATAGGTCCGATTCTGAGGGTGTTACAGAGTTGTATCAGAGCTCAGCAGTTGCGATACCCCACAAGTCCAGCCTGTAGGATAACCTAGCTAACGGCTGAAGTAGAGTGTCAAAACTATTTTTGAAAAATCGGTTGGATAGTTCTGATTAGGTCTGATTTTACTCCTTACCCCTCTGCTGCTCTCCTCTCACCTCTGCGTGTTTTGAATCCGCTCTCTTCTCCCTCTCCGAGTCCAGGATTTCTCGTGGTTGGGTTCCATCGTACCTTCAGGGTTTCGCTTCCTCCTTTGGTAACGGTGTTGCTACATCTGGTCTTCAAGCTATCCGAGGAATACTTCGTCTGGTGGACTTCTCTTTGTTCCTTCTTGTGCCTTCCGGTGCTTTCTGACGCGACGACATCATCTACGCCAGATCCGATGCAGAGTCTGCATCACTCCTTTGTTCTGCACCTCGATTGCCGAGATCTTCAGTCTAATTCTGAGAGTTGGTTGCATAATCCGTCGATTCGTGTGCAGAGTAATGGTTTGGGTGCGCGATGGACTGATCACCATCCGACTACTCTTATCATTCGCTCTTGCACATCGAATCAGTGGATCCAGCAATTCTACTCCGTCCACGGAAGCTAGAGGTGGCTTTATTTGTTGATACCTCTACCTTCGACCTTTCGTTTCCGGAGTGTTTCCCTCGACGGTCACGGACAACGACCTCTTGTTAGTGGTGTCGCGAGGATCTACACGAAGCGAAAAGATGCAGATCACCGACCTTCCTTCCGGTACCATGAGGCGGATCTCGAGGGCGAGATCCATTGTTAGTGGTGTCGAATTGTAACACCCCGGATAAAACCCCTACTAGAAAATCGCCTGTTATTTCTACTTTGTGCATCATCATGCCATCATGCACATAGGCATCTAAAAAAATATTTTACTAAACCCTATTTTATTTTCTACAATTTTCCTCTCCTATTTAAATTAAAGCTTCAGCCGTATCTGAATATTTTTGTTTGTTCTAAAAACATTTTCCAAAAATGTTCTAAAAAGAAATAAAATAAAATAAAAAGATTTTTAGAGGAGCAGCCGGCGAGGCCGAAAGGCACAGCCAACTACCTACAACCCCGATCCATTCCAACCTGAGCTCAATCTCCCAGAAGAAATCCTGTCCTTTTGGTGCTATTTTTCTCTCTTCAACGTAGCACAAGTTTGGCTCAAATCTGGACGTCCTGGTCCTGGTTCAATCCACACGAAAATAACCATCAATACCTTTCTCTATTTTATCCTTTTGTTGTTGCCCTGTTCTATATTCATATCTTGGATATATGGGCAGCGACCCAACACCTCCAGGAGTCGCCCATTCTCCCCTGTCTCTGTCTATTCTTTTCTATTTGCAATTTGTTTTCCTAATATCATATCTTGAGTTTTATGAACCTAAATTATATAAATGAGATGTCTATTTTTTTATGAGAAAAATATACGCCCATTTGCATCATGTATTATGTGGTTTGGGGTATTTTGTCGATTCACCTCATCATCAAATATGGAGCTCATATGCGGACGAATCTAGTCTAATATTGGCCCCATTTAAATTTGTGTAGCGAACCGATACATATTTTGCACTGTTAAGACAACATTTAAATTGCGGGATATCTAAATAACTTGAACCACCTAAATAATTGTTGGGACCCCGGTTCCGCTTAATATTGTCTAATTGCATCGCACCTTTGCCATGTCATGCATCATATCATGATCATGTCAATTCTTCCGCATTAGTTGTAATTGTGCATCGCTTGTTCCTTTTAGTGTTTTGCTTCTTTCCGGATAGGACGATGAGATGTTGTGAGCTTCGACAAGTTCTTCGGTTATGAAACTTCGGCAATGTTTTCCAGGCGAGCATCTCCCCCTTTCTACCTATCTTACTTTTATAGTATTTATTCCCTCATGTTGATCTATTGCTATCTGTGTTGCGTTGCTCTAGTTTTCGTACCCGTGATATCCCTTGCAGCCTTATATTGCCTTGGACACATCCTATTACCTGTTGTTTGATAGATAGTTGAACTTGCGCGTCGTAGTCACTTGCTCAAGTGCTGTTGCGTGTCGTCAAGTGCCACAGTTGTTGGTGTATTGCCGCATGTTTGATGTTGGAGATGATCATGGTTTTACTTATCGTTCACTTTAATTCCTGTTTAACAACTAAAATTGAAGTAAGTAAGCAGAGGCACAGGTGGGCAACAGATGTTATTTGGTTGTTAACCGTCCACTTGTGTCCCGTAGGACCCCGAGTACTTGATACCTGTTCCTTGAATATTCGCGCTATCCACATCCGGGAGGCTTATGGGACCCCCCTGAGCCAGAGCTTGATTCCGTCTTATTTCTTGGGGCCACAAACTAGTTTGAGGTTTTATTTACTATCCTGTACTTATGCCACGCTTTACTGCTTTATTTACGATTGTGCGAGGAGCACACTGTACTGTTTAGGTAAGCGGAGTGTTTTCGCGGTATCGACAAGCCCAGTTTTGGGTTCCTAGTCATTTACAGCCATTGACGCAAACCTTGAGTCCGTCTCGGAGTCAGCTAGCTTCGTTGCGGGTCTACTCAATGGGGTGGCCCCCTAAAATATTTCTGAATCCTATGATTGCTTTGTCGTGAAGGCCTCGTTGGGTTTTGATTTGGTTTTTCCGAGGTTGATCGAGTGTGTGTTGCTATTTGTGCACCCCGGCCGGGTAAAACTTTCTGAAAGCCGTGTCCGCGATTATGGACGACTTGGAGCACAGTATCTCGATCATAGACAACTATAACTAAAGTAGTGCTATAAATTTGACTTCATAATGACTAGTAATCAGCTTCACTATAATGGAATGGCTAAATAAAACTGCCAACAATTGCTTGCTTGGGTTGTCGTTTGCGACCATTGTACCTGACTAGTAAGTATTGCAACTATAACGGAATGGCTAAATAAAACTACCAACAACTGCTGGGTTTTGGGATTTCTCATGCTAATTGTATCTGACTAGTAAGTGTCGCAACTACAACGGAATGGTTAACTAAAACTGCCCACTGCTTATTATATCAGGATGACTATCTATACTTGACTAGTAATTGCTGCAACGATAACTGAATAAATAAAACTGCCAACGGTGTGAGTTCCTCGGTTGACTTCCTCGTTTGGTCTCGAGGGGGAAATACCAGGATGGGTTTGTTTGATGGTAGAATCAGGTTGGTTCCGAATAGGTCTTTCTTACCCCTCTCTGATAGCCGCCTGTTTTATCGAGTCTCTATAGGTTGTATAGTGCATGCTGTCGCTGCCGCTTCAGTCCACCATACCTATGTAGGCGAGGACCGCCGAATTCTAGTCTCGCCGTGTACTGGCCTCAGTACTGACCGCTCTCTCTTTTTCCTTTGCCCTTTGCCGGCACCCCTTTTTGTTTAAGCAGGTTTTGAGATCGACGTCGTTAGCAGGGTTACCCTTCCGGCTTGGCCTGGGCAGGGTTATGGACGCCATTGGTTATTCTTCAGGGCTCTTAGCCCCATTTGCATCTTGTCCGTAGTCGGACGCGACCATCTTTTAAGGTGATTTGGATCTTTGTACCGTATATCTGTATTCTTGACTCATGGAGTCGCTGTTATATATATATTTGTTCTGTGGGTCCCATCGAGGACTGTTGTGTAATGTTATTACTTCGTTTTCCACCCGCACGAAAGTGCCTGGTGGGCACCTTTGAATCGTTTCTATGCGGGTTTGGCGGGTTTCGCTAAAACTTGCATAGGTCCGATTCTGAGGGTGTTACACATTGGGCATTCAGAAAGTATGTGTTGAGGCACAAGGATCAAGAGTGGGATTTTTCCATCCATATGATGGATAGATATACTCTGGTCCCTCTCGGTGGAATGTCATCCAATTAGCTTGCAAGCATGTGACTGGTTCACAAGGGATCACATATCACAGGAATGAGTTAAGAGTACTTATCGGTAACAAGGTTGAACTTGGTATGCAGAGATACTGACGATCAAACCTTAGATAAATAAAGTATCGCGAGACAAAGTGAAATTGGTATCGTATGTAAATGGTTCATTCAATCATGAAGTAATCGTAGAAATATGTGGGAGCCATATGAATTTTTAGATTCCTCTATTGGTTATTGACCGGAGAAGAGTCTCGGTCATGTCTGCATAATTCACGAACCATAGCGAGACACACTTAACGATTCGATGTTGTTTAGTAGATATGGAATGTGAGTAATAAGACCGAATGTTGTTTGGAGTCTTGTATTGGATCCAGAACATCACGAGGAGATCCGGAATGGTCCGGAGAATAATATTCATATAAGGAAAGTCCAATTCCGGAGTTCGAGAATGGTTTCACTGTTTTCACCGGAATGTTCGAGAAGAGTCTAGAAGGTCCACCGATTCGGAGTGGGAAGGGCACATGGATGTGTCATGACAAAGTGGAACAGTTGCATCATATACTAGGTCACTTGGCTGGGCAATGGGAAGTGATAAATCAAACTCTAGTTTGAAAAGTCAAATGTTAATTTGAAAAGTCAAACCCAACATGGTTGCATAGTGGGGGAGGGAAGGAATCCTACCTAAGGGAGGATTCCTCCCTCCTCCTTGCCGCCGGCCAAGCAAGGGGAGTTGGGGGAGGACTCCCTTCCCCTTGCCACCTCTCCCTCTCATAAATAGAGGGGAGGGGCGCCCCCTTGCCCCTACACCTCAAACCCTAGCTTGGCCGCCTCCACCCCAAGTCGCCGCCACCTAGGGATTTCCCCAAGCCACCGCCTAGGGCCTATCCTAGCCGACGCCTATGGCCTCTCCTAGCCGCCGGCTGCCACCACCCCCTCGGCTCACTAAACCCTAGATCGCCGAGGCCCTCTTCTACTCCACCATGATGATGGAGATCATGATCGTGCTTGAAGATGGAGATCAGAAGCACAAGAAGAAATGCCATATCATATCACATATTATGAATTGCATGTGATGTTAATCCTTTTATGCATCTTGTATTTCTTAGATCGTGATGATAGCATTATAAGATGACCCCTCTCACAAAATATCAAGTAATAAAGTGTTAGTCCTTAGTAGGCACCATTGCTAAGACTCGTCGTTTTGAAGCACCACATGATGATCGGGTGTGATAGATTCTACGTGTGCCTACAACAGGAGCAAGCCAGATTTGCTCATGTGGATACTAAGTGATACGTCTAAAACGTATCTACTTTCCCGAACACTTCTGCTATTGTTTATCCTCTAATTTATGTGATTTGGATATAACTAACACGGACTGACGTTGTTTTCAGAAGAATTGCTTTGGTTTCTAGTTTTTCTGCAGAAAATCAACTTTTAGGAAAATCCCAGAAAATATCGCAAAACTCCTATTTTACCAGAAGACTCACGGAGCCAGGAGATGAGACGGAGGAGGGCCACGAGGGGCTCACACCACCTGGCCACGCGTGCCAGGACTGGCCACGCCTGGGGGAGGTGTGGCCAACTCGGGCACCCCTCGTTCTCCCTCTTCGCCTACATAAAAATCCTTCTAACCTAAAAACAGAGGGGGGTTCGACGTTTTTCCAGATAGAGTTCAGATGCACTGCCACCACCAGAAACCGTGATTCGGAACCAGAAACTCCGTTCTGGCACCCTGCCGGGACGGGGATTTGGAGGAGATCATCGCCATCATCATCATCGACGCCTCTCCATCAACCATCCATGTTTCCCCCATCCATGAGTGAGTAATCCCCCGCTGTAGGCTATGGGGATGGTAGGGATTGGATGAGATCTATCATGTAATCAAATAAGATTGTTAGGGCATGGTGCCTAGTATATTTATTTGTGCTATTTGACTTTGTTGCAACTTGTTGTGCTTAATGCTTGTCACTAGGGCCCGAGTGCCATGATCTCAGATCCGAACATGTTATTGATTCATGATGATAGTATTGTTTGTGATCTTATCTGCAAGTTGTTTACACATATTATTGTCCAGAACCAAAGGCCCCAAAGTGACAGAAATTGGGACAACCGGAGCGGATGGCTGTGATATGAGGATCACGTGTGTTCATGGGGTGTTAATGCTTTGCTCCGGTACTCTATTAAAAGGAGTACCTTAATTGCCAGTAGATTCCCTTGAGGCCCCGCTGCAACGGGCTGGCAGGACAAAAGATGTTGTGCAAGTTCTCATTACGAGCACGTATGACTATATATGGAACACATGCCTATGAATGTTTAGTACTTGGATGCTTTATCTTATTTATCTACAAATGCCCTAGATCTTGATATTACATGAATAGTCTCGTCCATGCAATGCCCGTCCATCCATCCATATGCCTATCTTACTCATATCTTGCTGTTAGCTACTATTGTTACTACTGCCTTTGTTTTACTGCTGCCGTTACTTTGCTATTGCTGCTATAAAACTGTTGCTACTGATAAACTGATGTGAGCAAGACTATTTCTAGGTGCATCTGAATTGACAACTCAGTTGTTAAGGATTATAAGTATTCTTTGGCTCCCCTTGTGTCGAATCAATAAATTGTATTTTACTACCGTCGAAGACTGTTGTGATCCCATATACTTGTGAGTCATCACTAAGGTTAACCTTGACGAGCCTAGCATGTACAGACATGGTCTCGGAACACGTAATACTGAAAGGTAAAGCTTGAGTCATATAGTAGATATTATGAACATGTTGATTGTTCGCCTTTGAAGCTACATCATCTCTCGTGATGATCGGACTTGATGTAGTGGATTTGGTTCGTGTGATCACTAAAATAATGTGAGGGATATTGTTTTGAGTTGGAGTTCACCTAGATTAATTTAAGTATTAATAGAACTCAATTTGTTAGAAACTTAGTCTAAACTATTGTAAATATGTTGTAGATCATGGAGGACTCTACCATCAATTTTAATGCGTTCCTTCAGAAAGAAAAGTTGATAAACAACGGAAGCAACTTTGCGGATTGGTTCCGCAATTTGAGGATTGTCCTTAATGCTGGTCAGTTGACCCATGTGCTGGATGCACCGCTGGGCGACCCACCTGCAGCTGATGCTACTAATGAGGTGAAGAATGTTTTCCTCACTCGGAAGAATCAGTACTCCAAAGTTCAGTGTGCTATATTGTATGGTTTGGAATGGAGCTTTATAAAAGGTTTGAGAACTTTGACCCACATGATATTGTCCCTGAACTCAAAATGATATTTAAGGCTCACGCGGCAGTTGAGAGTTATGAGGCTTTTGAAAAGTTCTTTAACTGCAAGATGGAAGAGGGCAACTCCGTCAGTGAGCATGTTCTTAAGATGTCTGGGCACGCCAATAAGCTCCAAAGCTTGGGTATAGTGATTTCTAATGCTTTGGGGATTCACCGTGTCTTCCAATCACTACCACCAAGTTACAAGAACTTTGTGATGAATTACAACATGCAGCGCATGGATAAGTCGTTACCAGAACTCTTCTCTATGTTGAAGTCTGTGGAAGTGGAGATCAAGAAAGAGCACTAAGTGTTGATGGTCAATAAGATCACCATTTCAAGAAGCAAGGCGGGCCTAAGGAAAAGGGTAACTTCAAGAAGGGCGGTAAGAAATCTACCGCGCCTACAAAGAAGACCAAGGATGGGCCTAAGCTTGATACTGAGTGCTTTTACTGCAAGTGAGAAGGTCACTAGAAGCGGAATTGCCCCAGGTACTTGGCGGATCTGAAGAACGGCAACATCAAGAAGAAAGGTATATTCGATATATATGTTATTGATGTGTATCTTACTAGTAATCATAGTAGTGACTGGGTATTTGATACTGGTTCGGTTGCTCATATTTTGTAACTCAAAACAGGTGCTGCAGAATAAATAGAGACTAGCAAAAGACGAGGTGACGATGCGCGTTGGAAACGAATCAAAGGTTGATGTGGTCGCGATCAGCATGCTCCCTCTTCATCTACCATCGGGATTAGTTTTATACTTAAATAATTGTTATTTGGTGCCTGCGTTGAGCATGAACATTATATCATGATCTTGTTTATTGTGAGACGGTTACTTGTTTAAATCCGAGAATAATGGTTGTTCGATTTATATGAGTAATATATTTTATGGTCATGCACCTTTAATAGATGGTCTATTCTTATTGAATCTCGATAGTAGTGATACACATTTTCATAATATAGATGCTAAACGTTTGAAATTGAATGATAATTCTACATACATGTGGCACTGTCGTCTTGGTCACATTGGAGTGAAGCGTATGCGGAAACTCCATTTTGATGGACTTCTTGAATCACTTGATTTCGAATCACTTGAAAGATGTGAAGCATGTCTGATGGGAAAATGACTAAGACTCCATTTTCTGGTATGATGGAGCGAGCTATGGACTTATTGGAAATCATACATACCGATGTGTGTGGCCCAATGAGTGTGGCATCATACGGTGGTTATCGTTATGTTCTTACTTTCATGGATGACTTGAGTAGATATGGGTATATCTATTTCATGGAACATAAGTCCGAAACTTTCGATAAGTTTAAGGAATTTCAAAGAGAAGTGGAGAATCAACGTAACAAGAAGATTAAATTTCTATGATCTGATCGTGGAGGTGAATATCTAAGTTACGAGTTTGGCGAGCATTTAAAGAAATGCGGAATACTTTCACAATTGACACCATCAGGAACACCACAGCGTAATGGTGTGTCTGAACATCGTAATCGAACTCTCTTAGATATGGTTAATTCTATGATGTCACTTACAGATTTACCGTTATCGTTTTGGGGTTATGCGTTAGAAACAGCCACATTCACTTTAAATAGGGAACCATCTAAATCCGTTGAAACGACACCGTATGAATTATGGTTTGGGAAGAAACCTAAATTGCCGTTCCTTAAAGTTTGGGGTTGCGAAGATTATGTAAAGAAGTTACAGCCCGACAAGCTTGAACCCAAAGCGGAAAAATGCGTCTTCATAGGATACCCGAAGGAAACTATTGGGTATACCTTCTATCATAGATCCGAGGGCAAAATCTTTGTTGCCAAGAATGGATCCTTTCTAGAGAAGGAGTTTCTCTCGAAAGAAGTGACTAGAAGAAAAGTAGAACTCGGCGAGGTTGTTGAACCAGCACCAGAAGAAGTTCATGTGGCGCCTACACCAATAGGATAGGAATCTAATGATGGAGATCAAACTTCGATCAAATTTACTATGGAACCTCGCATGTCGACGAGGACTCATACCACTCCTGATTGGTATGATCCCGTTATGAGTGTCATGTTGGTGGACAACACCGATGACCCTGCGACATATGAGGAAGCGATGATGAGCCCAGATTCCAATAAATGGAAAGAAGCCATGAAATCCGAGATTGGATCCATTGTAAGACCCCACCTTTATAAGGTAAAGGTACTTGTGGTTGCAATGCTAGTCCCTGGATCAAATGCTAGCATCCATAGTTTAAGATGAAGTACACAGATACAAAGGTTGTTTATTACATCGTCATTCCAGAGATAACATAGTATTTACAACTCAATAGCCAAAGGCTAGAACAAGAGTTCATAACATAAAGTAAATATCTATAAGCCTTCATCTTCATGTGCCACAGGCAAGCATTGTGAGTGTAGACTCATAACCCTAATCTCCATCAGAGTAACCTGCAACATCATCCATAAAACATATAATTCATGGCATACAAAGTCTACCACAAGCACTAAGGTTCAAACATAACTTAGACAAATTTTTGCGAGAAAACGACAAGTGTGGTGGTCCAACTAGTGGAGTACGTTACAATTCTCACTCATATGCTAAGTCTATGATATCTTCCCTTAGACGTTTTATGGCGGTCTCTAAGTCTTGGGTATACTTTTTCTCCTCCTTAAGGTCATTTTGGGTGTTGAGCATTCTATACTTGAGTCTTTCACTAAGCTCCTTGATAGCATTCCAAGCTGCATTTCTTGAAGAGTCAAAGAATGTTGTATACATTTCTGAGTTGGTGCCCATGTAGAATCCCGACTCTTTGTGGTTGTCTCCCTTGTTTTTGTACAAGTGAAGTTGCACCCACCAATATTCTTCTTCTTCATCCATAACTGGAAATCCCTTGTACACTGCCTCACCATGTATCCCCAAGCTAACCATAAGGGTTTTGAGTGCTTTGGGAAACTCTGGCTCACATTCTAAAGTCATGGTCATGAGTGGTCCCTTCTTCACGGCTTCGTTGATGGTGGCCATCTACAAATTGAGATGACAAAGAAGATTAGAAAAGGTTTACGAGAAGAAAAGGACAAGTATGGAATTTGCAAAGAGTTGCATTTTTCCTTAGTGATTTTCTTAGTCTAATCCAACTTAGGGTCATAATCCTACAGGCAACACAGTGCTCTGATACCATCTGTAGAGGTCCCAACCTGATAAGGTAGAGATACCTATGTTTACAATGCTAGTCCCTGGATCGAATAGCTAGCATCCACAATTTAAGATGTAATATCAAGAAACAAAGGTCATATTACAACTTATAACCAGGAATAAAATATTTCATTACATCATACATAGCTCATATGGTTATCTCATTACAATGCAGCAGATATAACTATATAGCATGGAGTCCTTCATCTTCATATGCCACAGGCAATCATGTTGGTTGTAGACTTGTAATCCCTACTCAACAAACTTCACTAACATCAAACAAACCTGTAACATAATAAGTTATAGCCACAAAGGTCAATACACTTGAATTGTATTGGCAAGTGATACTATGGTAGAATAGTAGTATCTAACATCTATATGAATTTGGCTTGGTGTAGCTTAGGCTTGCTTTGCTCAAAATAAGGTTTTCCTTATTAGTTGAAAACACTAAGTTTTTGTTTGTCAAAAACACCTAAGGAACCACCAACAGAAATTGGTGAACCTTTACCCTTGTTCAACCACAAGATTTTTAACTTAGAAATTGGGATGAGGAGATCCTTGATAGCTTCAATGTCTTGATGCTCAAATTGTCCGTTGTCGGGGACATGGCTAAGTACTTAGGTTTAACCCTCTCGAGAGGGGGTGCACTTTCCCCAGAAGACTCGACATGCATCAAGACAAGATCTTTCAGAAGCCTTCCCTTAGACCACCATGGACGCGTTCCATCCTATCACCCTACCACCATCTGTCCATCTGGCTAAGTTATTGCAACCTATATGATCAAGGAAGAGCCCATATGCCATGTGGTTGCACTAGAAGCTTCTAAACACTAAGTATCTCAAATTCCTTTGTTCCTGGGTGGCTTTCCACAAGTGTGATACACAAGGTAGACCATAGACATGGGCCTTGTGTAACCACTCAACACAAACCATCGTACCATTCCACCCAGGTGATTCATTCACTTAGTTGTTTTATTAATCAAAACACAAGTCATAGATTTAGCAAAATTTCCATAGCATGTATATATTCCAACCTTGTTTGCTACTAGCTAGGATAAGCATGATAACATAACAAGTATCTTAACTTAGAGAAAATTCTACTAATACTACAACTACTAGGATTTCCCAAGGCATAGCATAATTTATACTTAGCAAAAATTCCATGCAAGCCCTATTCAAAATATCACTAGTGCATAGTCAAAATAATAGGACAAAATACATGAAGCACCACTTGCCTTGGTAGTAGTTGGGGGAGTAGCAACAATCCTCACACTCACAATCACCACTAGCACCAAAATCTAGACATAAAATGATAGCACCAATTTCACATTCAAATAATCAAGCAAAAATATATATGAATGCATGCAAATGCAATGAAATGAATTTTCTATACTAACAAGTCTAACCAAACAGTACTGAACACAAAACCATATATTTAAAGTCTAAACAAACTTACATTTGCCTCAAAACAATTTTATAAACATTTTATATAGTCAAAATAAGCCTATAAAGTGTTCTGCGTATAGTCCTATTTTTTCAGACGCAAAATACAAATTTAAGCCTATAGTAATGTAGGGCTCGTTTTTCTGAATCCAATGATATCTTATTTGCATTTTTTTGGATAAACAGAACAAAAGCTATGAATTTTACAAGTTTAAACATTTAAAAGCCTTTTCTGGATTTTATTTAAACAGAACACAGACACGTGGCTGTGTCTGATTGGCCCATACTGATTCAGCTGGATCGATCAACAAGAGCCGCAGGATCTAAATGACGATGTGCGGTCCAGATCTGAGCGTACCCCTTCGCATCTAATTCTAATTTCGACCGCTGGATCTAGATCTAACAGTGACAACACAAACGACCACAGATGGGCGGCGCGCGTGGCTAATGTGACGGCGGCGCTACTGGCGGTGCTGCTCCAACTATTCCAGAGGGGGTTGGGGGCGGTGGTAATGATTACCAGCGTTACAAGGTTGCGAGGAATCTCAACGTGGCCTTGGTTCGGACGGGGGCAGGCCGCTGCGGCGGCTGGAGCTCGTCGGAGTTGCGGGCAGCGTCGGGCACGGGTTGGCGGAGACGATGGCGACACTCTGGATCTCCCTAGCGCAAACCAAGTGTATCAGGACATGCGCAAGGTTCAGGCGAACAATATAGTTTGAATCAGAAGGCGAGGGGCGGTCGTATCTTACCGGAATTGCTTGCCGGAGACGAGGACGACGTCGGGTGCTTTTGGTGTTTGATGAAGCCGACGACCTAGGCCAGTATAGGACAAACCAATGACATAGTGAGATGCTTAAGGTCAAGGGAAAC
The DNA here is from genome assembly GCA_916181665.1 of Avena sativa. NCBI lineage: Eukaryota > Viridiplantae > Streptophyta > Magnoliopsida > Poales > Poaceae > Avena > Avena sativa. Next base: position 251,445,867 of record OV702284.1, on the reverse strand, counting down.
GCGACAACATGAACAAGAGGGGACGAGGTTGACGGTGCTCACCGGAATACCTCGTTGGAGTTCGTCGAACAGCGGAGTTTCGATCTCAATTGCGCGCAGTTGGTGGCGTTCTGGTGAGGGGAGTTGAGGGGAAATGGCCATGGTGGTGTGGGGATTAAGTAGGCAGAGGAAGGCGCGAGATTTACTCGTCGTATCAATTGCAATTAAGTCGCGAAATCAATGACAGTGAACGGCAGCGGCGACGGAGTCTGGGCGCGGGATTTGGGGAAGAAGGAGCTGAGTTGGCTCGGGTCCAGTGGCAGTGGCTGCGGGGTAAGGTGAGCGCGGGTGAGAGAGAGGGGAGGGGGAATGGCCGTGTGGGCTATTGGGCTGGATCTAGGGCTGGGCCAAAAGTGCAGCGCCTGTTTAATTTTTTTCCTTTTTGCCTTTTCTTTTTTTGTTTGGTTTTTCAGGAATGATTTTCAAACCCTTTTCAAACAAGTTTGATTTCAAATCTTCTCTAGATTTTTATATAGTGAACTTTGCACTCTAAAGTGTGACAAACACAATTGTCCACTTAAATTCACTTTGGCCCTTTGAAAATAAAATATAACCATGCCACATATGATTTAATAAGATGGGCATATTAATGGTTTTATTTGGATTTTTGATTTGAAACTTTTTGTGCAAGACAAATGTGATATGACAATATGAATGCAATGCATGATTTTGTAATTCATGAATTTTGGGATGTTATATCCATGTACAAAAACAAAGTATGGACTTTGGCGAACTTACCGGATGGACGGAAGGCTATTGATAACAAATGGATTTTCAAGAAGAAAACATATGCTGATGGTAATGTAACCGTCTATAAAGCTCGACTTGTCGCAAAAGTGTTTCGACAAATTCAAGGAGTTGACTATGATGAGACTTTCTCACCGGTAGCGAAGCTAAAGTTTGTGAGGATTTTGTTAGCAATCGCTGCATATTATGATTATGAGATATAGCAAATGGATGTCAAAACGACGTTCCTTAATGGGGACATTGATGAAGAGTTGTATATGGTACAACCCAAAGGTTTTGTCGATCCTAAAGATGCTAACAATGTATGCAAACTTCAACGGTCCATTTATGGATTGAAGCAAGCATCCCGAAGTTGGAATCAATGTTTTGATAAGGTGATCAAAAGTTTTGGTTTTATACAAACTTATGGAGAAGCTTGTATTTACAAGAAAGTGAGTGGGAGCTCTGTAGCATTCCTAGTACTATATGTGGACGACATATTGTTTATTGGGAATGATATAGACCTTCTTAAAAGTGTCAAAGATTATTTAAATAATAGTTTTTTAATAAAGGATCTTGGTGAAGCTGCTTACATATTAGGCATAAATATTTATAGAGATAGATCGAGACGCCTAATAGCGCTTTCACAGAGTACATATTTGGACAAAGTTCTAAAGAGGTTTAGGAAGTAAGATAGCAAGAAAGGGTTCTTGCCCATGTTGCCCAATACGACCTTGAGTAAAACTCAAAGTCCCGCTACGGCAGAAGATAGAAAGAGGATGAGTAAGAGTCCCCATGCCTCAGCCATAGGATCTATCATGTATGCCTTACTATGTACTAGACTGGACATTGCATATGTTGTTAGTTTGACTAGCAGATATCAAAGTGATCCAGGAGTGGATCATTGGATAGAGGTCAAAAACATCCTTAAGTACTTAAGAAGAACTAAGGATATGGTTCTTTCTTATGGAGGTGATGAACAGCTCATTGTTAATGGTTACACCGATGCTAGTTGGAACACCAATCCGGATGATTCTAAATCTCAATCTGGATACGTATTTACATTGAATGGTGCAATGAGCTAGAGGAGTGCAAAGCAAATCATTGTTGCAAGATCTTCAACTGAATCGGAATACATAGCTGCTTTGGAGGCTTCACAAGAGGCAATATGGATGAAGGAGTTCATTATGGAGCTTGGTGTTGTTCCCAGTGCGCTGGACCCAATGGCTATCTACTGTGATAACATGGCTGCCATAGCCAATGCGCAGGAGCCAAGGTCACACAAGAAGCTGAAGCATATCAAGCTACGTTTTCATGCTATTCGAGAGCATGTCCAAGATGGTGACATAAAGATTTGCAAAGTACACACAGATCTGAATGTGGCAGATCCATTGACTAAACCTCTCCCGAGGGTAAAACATGACCAGCACCAAACCGCCAAGGGTATTCGGTATATTACCATGTAATCTAGATTATTGACTCTAGTGCAAGTGGGAGACTATTGGAGATATGCCCAAGAGGCAATAATAAGAGTAGTTATTATTATATCTTTGTGTTTATGATAAATGTTTACATTCATGCTATAATTGTATTAACCGTCAACATTAATACTTGTGTGATCTGTAAACTTGTAAGAGTCCCTAGTAAAGCCTCTTTGTTAAACTAGCTTGTGGGTTAAGAGATGATCATGGTTTCCTGGTCATGAACATTGAGATGTTATTAACAACAAGATCATATCATTGGGAGAATGGTGTGATGGACATACTCCTATAGTTAAGCGTAGCATAAAATTCATTTCAATAGTTCGTTTGCTATAAGCTTTCAAATACACAGTAACCTAAATCCTTCGACCATGAGATCATGTTAATCACCATCACCGGATGGATGCTTTGATGACATCAAACACCACTTCATAACTGGGTGGTTATAAAGGTGGTATTGAGTGTTCAGAAAGTATGTGTTGAGGCACATGGATCAAGAGTGGGATTTGTCCATCCATATGATGGATATATATACTCTGGGCCCTCTCGGTGGACTGCCATACAATTAGCTTGCAAGCATGTGACTGGCTCACAAGGGATCACATATCATAGGAACGAGTAAAGAGTACTTATCGGCAACGAGGTTGAACTAGGTATGCAGAGATACTGATGATCAAACCTCGGATAAGTAAAGTATCACGAGACAAAGGGAAATTGGTATCATATGTAAATGGTTCATTCGATCATGAAGTAATCGTAGAAATATGTGGGATCCATATGAATTTCTAGATTCCTCTATTGGTTATTGATCGGAGAAGTCCCGGTCATGTCTGCATAATTCACGAACCGTAGGGAGACACACTTAAGGATTCGATGTTGTTTAGTAGATATGGAATGTGAGTAAGAATGCCGAATGTTGTTCGGATTCTTGGATTGGATCCAGGACATCACGAGGAGATCCGAAATGGTCCGAAAAATAAGATTCATATAATCAAAGTCCAATTCTAGAGTTCGAGAATGGTTTCGGTGTTTTCACCAGAATGTTCTAGAAGGGTCTAGAAGGTCCATCGATTCGGAGTGGGAAGGGTACATGGATGTGTCATGACAAAGTGGAATGGTTGCATCATGTACTAGGTCACTTGGTTGGGCAATGGGAAGTGAGAAATCAAACTCTAGTTTGAAAAGTCAAACGCCAATTTGAAAAGTCAAATCCCAACATGGTTGCCTAGTGGAGGGAGGGAAGGAATCCTACCTAAGGGAGGACTCCTCCCTCCTCCTCCTTGCCTCCAAACAAGAAAGGGGAGTTGGGGGAGGACTCCCCTCCCCTTGTCGCCTCTCCATCTCATAAATAGAGGGGAGGGTGCCCCCTTGCCCCTACACCTCGAACCCTAGCTTGGCCGCCTCCACCTCAAGTCGCCGCCACCTAGGGATTTCCCCAAGCCACCGCTGCCTAGGGCCTCCCCTAGCCACCGGCTGCCACCACCCCCTTGGCCCTCTAAACCCTAGGTCGCCGAGGCCCTATTATACCCCACCATACCCGCTCCGTCTTAGGCAAAGCCCTACGGGATTTCCCCTCTACTTACGCCACCACGTCGTCGTGCTGTCGAAATCGTGAGGAGAGATATACAACCATTGCTTCCTGCTGGAACAACGGAGAGGAAGGTCTTCATCAAGTACCGAACGTGTGACCGACTGCCGGAGCGCTGCCAGAACGCGGCGCCGGAAGGATCGTCTACGCGATCTTGAGATCAGCAAGTGAACGACTACATCGCCCATAGGAATCCGATATCGTTAACGGCTTTGGAATCTTCGAGGGTTAGTACTCTATCGACTCGTTGCTACAATCTAGTATATATATCTTAGCTTGTGTGTGTTCATGCGATATATTTTTTTTGTTTTCCATGCTACGAACCCCTACACTAGGCCACAAGATTGGATAGAGCGGTGGCTAATGGTTCTTGGCATTCTCTATTCCCTAATGCAGTGGTGATAAATCAAGGTGCTACTAAGAGTGATCACCGGCCCATGGACGACCTTGTGGGTGCACATGTTACTAGAGGTCTGAAGTCGCATCGATTTGAAGCTCGATGGTTAGAAGAGGACTAGATCTACGCAGTGGTGTAGGCTGCATGGCATGAAGCTGGTGCTTCCATGGTGGATCCCACTTTGATGCAGAAAATTGAGCGGGTCCATAATGAGTTACATGCTTGGGATCGAAGGGAATTAAAAGGGCCACGTAAAATAATTTAGCTATTAAAGAAGAGGCTTGAAGAGTCGAGAAGGGGACCATTGGATGATGAATCATTGTCGACCTAGACAAATCTGTTACTACAAATAGAGGCATTTCTTCAACATGAAGAGATCCAGTGGGTCCAAAAAGGAAGGGCTAATTGGCTAAAACACGGAGATATCAATACCAAATTTTTCCACAATTTTGCCTCTATTAGGAGAAAGAAAAATACAATTAAATACTTGATTGATGAGGTGTAACTACCTCGGTGAATTACGCTCCTAGATACAAGCCTGGATGAGCGGAAGTGGTTGAAATAGTACGGTGGGGCCCCAAAAGCCGCTCACGGGTAGACCTTTCGGCCGTCCCAACCACTTCCAATTCATCGGGACCTGTACGGGCGGCGTAATCGGCAGGCGAAGGGATCAACTACATACACAAATGGGTATGTATGCAAGCCACCATACAAAAGTACATCAGAGCCATTCCATCTAGAAAGAAAGGAAATATAGCAACGCCATACGGCAAGATTCAAATGACCTAGATAGATATAATATTTTAGGATAATTCCTCATACATCACACATCAGAGTATCAAGCGGAAGCGGCAAAATAAGTCCGAGTACGGATAAGAAGCAAATCGGCATAAGATGCCATAGAAGTAAGCACATCCCGCCCACAGATCTCACGGATCCCCGTTCCCGGAATCTCTACACTGAACGATCGTTGCCCACATCATCAGCCTCTTCCACCCAGTATCCGTCCTGCGAGTCTACCTGTTCATCTGAACCAATAATTTATCGTGTGAGACCCTAAGGGTACTCAGCAAGTCTTTATGCCTCTAACGGGGACACAACCTGGGGTGACGCAATTGCAGCAAAAAGATAAACCCTAACAGTGCTATAGATACTCGCTAACCATCCGCCTAACCAAAGATAGACGGATGTCCGTGAATTAATGACAACAGTTATAACAGTAATATCCACAGATCCATCCTCCTCCTCGCTTACCAACGAGGAAGCGGACGAACAACCTCCCCCCCATCCGTTGGCAATTTTATTAACCATTCCATGAGTGTTGCACTATTTACTAGTCATTTACTTAGTCACATTAAAGCGGTACTTTAGTTATGCTTGTCTATGATCGAGAAACTGTGCTCTAAGTCGTCCATAACCGCGGACACGGCTTTCAGAAAGTTTTACCCTGCAGGGGTGCACAAATAGTAACACACACTCGATCAACCTCGGAAAAACCAAATCAAAACCCAACGAGGCCTTCACGACAAAGCAATCACAAGATTCAGAAATATTTCAGGGGGCCACCCCATTGAGTAGACCCGCAACGAAGCTAGCTGACTCCGAGACGGACTCAAGGTTTGCGTCAATGGTTGTAAACGACTGGGAACCCGAAAATGTGACTGGGCTTGTCGATACCGCGAAAACATTCCGCTTACCTAAACAGTACAGTGTGCTCCTCGCACAATCTTAAATAAAGCAGTAAACATGGCATAAGTACAGGATAGTAAATAAGACCTCAAACTAGTTTGTGGCCCCAAGAAATAAGACGGAATCAAGCTCTGGCTCAGGGGGGTCCCATAAGCCTCCCGGATGTGGATAGCGCGATAAATCAAGGAACAGGAATCAAGTACTCGGGGTCCTACGGGACACAAGTGAGCAAGAAAAACCAAATAGCAGATATTGCTCACTGGTGCCACTTTCATTAGTTATCCCATTACTACTCAGGTTAAGTTGTTTAGGTACCTCGTTATCCATCAGACACTCACATACCCTACACATGTTGTTCTACGACTCGCATGGCTCAAACAACTCCTGTAGTAATGGCTCATGGGATGGAGGAACAAGCTTGGTGGGGTTTAAGAGTAAAAGCTATGCAATACTTGGGATTCAGTTTAATGCAATCGCGACTCAATGATGCAAGAATAAGATAGAGGCAATAGGTACTGTATGTATGCAAGCATGTGGTAGTGCTTGCCTGGCAACTCAGTTAAAGCGAGAGACGGATCTGGGTAGTGCTCCTGGTTCTCTTGATATATCCCCTGCTCAGTGTCTAATCGAAGAAAAACCAAACAAACAAGGGCCAACATAAATAAAGTGCACAAGCATCGTAATAAAATGCGTCAAGCAAACAATCATGCCATGATGAATGATGCACAAGTTGCATGGCAATAATGTAGCATGGCATGGGTGAGGTGTAGAATGCAAGAAATAACATTTTTATTGGGTTTTGGTCACATTTTATTGTCATAATAGTTGCTGTATACTTTATATTTATATGATGCATGCTGCAATTGAAGTCATGGATAGCATAAACAGAAAGGTCTCGTCGAGCTGATCATTTTGGACATGTCATTTGTTAAATTCGGAGTTATAAATCAAAAGTTATTAATTTATTAAGTTCCAGTGGCATTTTGTTGTAATTTACTCAACTTGGAATTTTAAATGTGCAAAAGGTAATTTGAATAGCATATTTGAAATCCTCACATTTTTCTGATTCAAAAACATATATTATTTGCATGATTTGGATTTATAATTGAAAAGTTATTTGAAATCAGATTTATATTTGAATTTGAATTAATTTGAATCAGTTTTGAATTTAAACAGACAAACAGGCAGACTTTTTATACTCAGCCAGAGCTAGCCCTATACGCTGACGGTGGGCCTCTCTGCTGACGGGGACACACGCGCGCGCAGATGCTTCTGTCACCGCGAGATAACCCAGCCACAGAGGCCGACAGGTGGGGTCAGGGCCACAGGGGTCCACGAGACAGAGGCGAGCGGCCAGGGACTGACAGGTGGGGGCATGGGACCGCGGGTTGATTTTGAGAAACGTGGGGAGCCTTTTTATAAAAACGCCACCGACGCTGACTGGTGGGGCTACGGGGACGGCGGGTTTAGGCGGGAGAATCTACAGGGACCTAAACGCAAAACACGCATCGGCTGCTGCTGGACGCGGTGCTGCGGCGTGGATCTGGCCGGAGTTTCGGTCGACGATGGCGACGCCGTCGCCGGCCTAAATGCCACGACCCTAAAACGAAAAACGAAGAGGGGTTCATGGCCTACAACTTCTGTTCGGGGTGCTAGCACGGAGGAGGGCCGCAGCGCGCGGGGCAGGGCGATGAACAGAGGCGGAAAAGAGCTGCTGCGGGTGCTGCTGTCGGCCAGGCGCGTCGCGCGGCGTGCACGCAGAGCGCTCGTCGGAGTGCGGCGGGGCTACGGCGCGCGAGAGAGGAGAGGCCCTTGTTTGGGGGAAAGCGGAGCTCACCAGCAGCTTGTCGACGAGGTTGGCGAGGCTCGGGGAGGTAAGGATCTGTCAGCGGGCTCGTGGCGAGGAGCTTCAGATCCCTCCGGCCATGGCGACGGCGGCGGTGCTCGGTGGCCTTCCAGTCGCCTCCTCTGGTACTAGCCGCCTAAGAAGGTGCAGGGGATCTCGTCGGCGCTTCTGGGGGTCTCGGGGAGCAGCAGGGCGCGCAGATCGCAGCAGGCCGAGGCAACTAGGGTTTTGGGCCACGGTGGAGAGGGGGGTCTGTCGGGGGAGGAAGAAGGGAGGAAGGGGAGGCGTGGCAGGACCTCTGGGGTGGTTAGGGAGTAGCTGGGCGAGGCAGAGATGGAGGGGTGGATAAGAACGGGAGGGGGCAGGTGAGGATTGCGTGGGGGAGGGGAAGGTGGCTTGGCCACCTTTTTGCTCTCCTTCCTCACGTGATCGGCCAGGCAGGGGAAGGGAGAGGGTTAGCTAGGCAGGTAGAGCTGGGGGGGACTGCCAGGTGGGCCAGGTGCGAGGGGCTCGGGGTGGGGCAGGTGAGACAGAGAGAGAGAGCAAGAGAGGTGAGAGGGGTAGGCTCGGCTAGGGTGGATGGTTTTGGGGTGGAGAGAGAGAAGGGAAAAGAGAGAAGATGACATGTGGGGCCAGGGAGAGGGGGTATGTGGCCCAAGCATGGAAGAGAGGGAAGGCCGAGAGGGAGGTGGGACATGGTTTAGGGTTTATATTAGGGGGTTTGGTTTTGGGGCTTGTACATGCCCACATGATCACATGTGCATGCATGGATGGGGAAAGGTGATTAGGGTATAGCTAGAGGGGGAGAGAGAGAGATAGAGGGTTTGGTGGGTTTACTAGATCAAGCATGATCCACACAAGCTCAACAAGATGGCCAAAAGAGGAAAAAGAAAAGAGGTGATCCATGCAAGCAAAACAATAAGATTCAAATGTCAAGTAAAAGGTGGTACTTGCATGGCCCATGCAAACAATAAATGCCATGTATTCATATTGTGAAAACAACATAAAATCATGTGGCATTATTCCATGCATTCCAAAAGGTGGAAAAAGCCAAGCATAAGATTATGAGTGGAATCCACCCAACCCACATGAGCTAGAGGTAAACTCAATTAAAATGCCAAGCTCATATTAATTGGATGGTGGAATTATGAGGTGGTGAAGAAAAGGTGGTGGAGTCAATAAGAGATATGCCCCCAAATCAACTTGGGCATTTAACAATATATCAAGAACCAAATACAATATCAAGAGGCAAATACAAATATTAATTCATATGAGATAAGAACCAAAACAAAAGGGTTTTTGTATGATGCTCAAATGCAAGGTGGCATGATGACATGAACATGACATGATGATGATGCAACAATTATTTGTAGGAAGTGGCCATTTTATTACTAGATCAAGTAGCATTACAGGTGTTAGACAACTGGGATGCTACAACTCTCCCCCACTAAACAGGAATCTCGTCCCGAGATTCTAGGAAGAAGAAGACACAAAGAGGGTAGGATAGTTGGCACGGAGTTCATCTTCACGCTCCCAAGTGGCTTCATCAACAGAATGGTGCGACCACTGCACCTTGCAGAACTTGATGGACTTGTTGCGAGTCCTTCTTTCTGCGGTCTCAAGGATTTTGGTGGGGTGTTCTTGATAAGACAGGTCTTCTTGGAGATCGATTAGGTCATGATCCACGGTCCTGCCGGGATCTTTGAAGCACTTCTTGAGCTGAGAGATGTGGAAAACATCATGAACCTTGAGTTTTTCCGGGAGCTCCAGGGCATAAGAAACTTCTCCTCTTCTTCCACGAATTTTGAAAGGACCGATGTATCTAGGAGCCAGCTTTCCTTTGATACCAAAGCGGTGTGTGCCTTTCATGGGAGTGACACGAAGGTAAACGAGATCACCAGGTGCATACACCATGTCCGTGTGCTTCCTGTCATAATTGCTCTTCTGGCGACTTTGAGCAATCTTCAGGTTTTCAAGAATGATATGCACCTTCTCCTCCGCTTGAGTTACAATATCAGGGCCAAACCAAATTCTTTCTCCTGCACCTGACCAACCAATCGGAGTTCTGCACTTGCGACCATAGAGAGCCTCAAATGGTGCCATCTTTAGACTCTTCTGGAAGCTGTTGTTGTAAGAGAATTCAGCATAAGGAAGACATTCCTCCCACTTCATGCCAAAAGAGATGACGCAAGCACGAAGCATATCCTCCAGAATCTGATTGATCCTTTCAACTTGTCCTTGCGACTGAGGGTGGTAAGCAGTGCTGAAGTTCAACTTTGTTCCCAAAGCATTTTGGAAACTCTCCCAGAACTTGGAAGTGAAGATGCTACCACGGTCTGAACTAATCTCAAGCGGAACCCCATACAGAGAGACAATTCTGTTGATATAGAGCTCAGCCAACTGAATTCCAGAAATTGTTTCCTTGACGGGGAAGAAATGAGCCACTTTAGAAAGCCTGTCGATGACAACAAAGATTGCATTGTTGCCCTTCTGCGACCTTGGAAAACCAGTGATGAAGTCCATCTCTACTTTCTCCCATTTCCATTCCGGGGGTTTCAATGGCTGTAGAAGACCGAAAGGTTTCTGATGGACAGCTTTCACTCTGCGGCAGACATCACACTCCGAGACATACTTTGCACAATATCGTTTCAGACCAGGCCACCAATATTGTGTTTTCAAGTCCATGTACATCTTTGTGCTGCCAGGGTGGATAGATAGAACAGAATCGTGCGCCTCCTTGAGAACTTGCTCTCTCAAACCCGGGTAGTTCGGAACAAACATCCGGTGTTCAAAGAAAAGCGTGCCTTGATCATCGACGTGGAAGGACTCATACTTCGGAAGCTGAAGTTGGGAGGTGATCTTTCTGGTGTGCGGATCACCAAGCTGACGAAAGCGAATCTTTTCTTCCAAGAGAGGAGTAGCCAGAAGGTTCAGGAGATGCCCTTGTTCCACAATTTCCAGGTTGAGCTGGCGGAATTCCTTGCACAAGAGAGGCTGCTTCTCTTCCATCATGAGGTTATTAACATAAGCTTTGCGGCTGAGAGCATCGGCCATGACATTAGCTTTGCCCGGTGTGTAGTTGATGGTCAAATCAAAATCATTGATTGCTTCAATCCATCTCCTCTGCCGAAGGTTGAGATCAGGCTGTGTGAAGATATGCTTCAAACTCTTGTGATCAGAAAAGATCTCACATCGGTTGCCAAGCAAGTAGTGCCTCCATAGCTTCAAAGGAAAGACAACTGCTGCGAGCTCAAGGTCATGTGTGGGATAGTTGATCTCATGCGTCTTCAACTGTCAAGAGGCATAAGCAACCACTTGTTTCTCTTGCATAAGGACTGCACCCAATCCTTGCAAAGAGGCGTCACAGAATATCTGGAAAGGCTTAGATGTATCCGGAGGAACCAAGACTGGTGTGGAAGTGAGCTTCTCTTTGAGTGTCTCAAAGCTTGCTTGACATGCCGGGGTCCAAAGGTATTTCTTGCCTTTCTTGAGGAGATCGGTAAGAGGCTTCGCTATCTTTGAGAAGTTCTGAACAAAGCGACGGCAATAACTAGCCAAACCCAGGAAACTCCGTACTTCTTTGACATTAACAGGAGGAAGCCATTCAACAATTGTCTTTACCGTCTCCGGGTTGACTGCAATGCCCTTGGCAGAGATGACGTGACCCAGATAGGTTACTTGAGGCAGCCAAAACTCACACTTTGAGAACTTTGCATACAAGCGGTTCTCGCGAAGCTTGTTTAGGACACAACGAAGGTGTTCTTCATGCTCTTCCTTGGACTTAGAATAGACCAGGATGTCATCCAGATAGACCACAACGAACTTATCAAGATACTCCATGAAGACCGAGTTCATAAGCCTCGAGAAGGTAGCAGGTGCGTTGGTGAGACCGAAAGACATGACTGTGTAGTCATACAGGCCATAGCGGGTGGTGAAAGCTGTTTTGGGCACATCTTCCTTGCGAATTTTGATTTGGTGATAACCACTCCTCAAGTCTAGCTTAGAGAATACCACAGCTCCAGCTAGTTGATCGAATAGATCATTAATCCGCGGAAGGGGATATTTGTTCTTGATGGTTTTAGCATTGAGAGCCCGATAGTCAACACAAAGTCTATCAGTCCTGTCACGCTTCTTGACAAAGATTGTTGGGCTACCCCAAGAAGAAGTACTGTGTTGAATGAAACCCAACTTCTCTTGTTCATCAAGCTGTCGTTTGAGTTCAGCCAACTCAGAAGGACCCATTTTATAAGGCCGCTTGGAGATAGGAGCCGTTCCAGGTTCAAGCTCAATTTCAAACTCAACCTCACGATCCGGAGGCATACCCGGCAACTCTTCAGGAAAGACATCTGGGAACTCACAGACCACCGGTACACTCTGAATAGCTTCCATAGCATCATCATTCAGAGCCGCCAAAGAGAAAAGCTGGACAGCAGGAGTCAGACTTGGAGAAAAGACTATATGGCCTTCAGGAATCTTCAGAGAAACCGAGCGTTCAGCACAATCAATCACAGCTGCATTTGCTGTCAACCAATCCATGCCCAAGATGACATCAATGTCAGAATTGCCCAGAACAATTAAAGAAGCCGAGAACGAAGAGCCACCAATCTCAACTTGATTGCCATGGCTGACTTTAGAAGCTACCATATTTGTTCCAGGAGAAAGGACCATTAACTTCTTAAGGAGAGGATCCATTGCTAACTCATTCTCATTTGCAAACTTGTGAGAAACAAAAGAATGCGATGCACCAGAATCAAACAAAACTCGTGCAGGGACTGAGTTAACGGAAAGCATACCCATCACAACTCCAGGTGCATGCTCAGCTTGATCGGCGTTGACACAGTTGGCACGAGCAACAGTAGACCCGGGCTTGGTGTTGATGTTGAGAGCCCGAGGTGGTGGTGCACGAACCATAGGAGAGCTTGCCGCAGGTCTTGGAGGGGGTGGAGGAAGAGCTTTGTTCTTCAACGGACAGTTCCAGTTCAGATGTCCAGGATCTCCACACGTGAAGCAAGCACCAGGTGGACGTGGAGCAACGTAGCCAGGGACTCCGCCAGGCGCTCCAGGGTAGTTGTGGGTGTAGCCCCTGGGAGCAGCAGTGATGAAGTTTGATGGCCTTGCCGCGTAGCTTGAAGGTCTTGGTGAAGCCGGGAGCGACGGTGGGGTGTTAGGAACCCAGACACGCCGCTTAGAAGGAGCTGACATAGCTGAAGAGCTTGGTGCGTCCCGGTTGTGTTTCTTTGACTCCTCAAACACTTGCCTACTGGCTTCCTCCTGCAAAGCGGTATGCTGAAGTTCCAGGAAAGATGCCGGCCTTGCATGTGTGATTGCATATTTGATCGATGCATTGAGCCCTTGCCTGAACCTCTTTTGTTTCTTCTTGTCATCGGAGACCTCATCGCCACCATAACGAGAAAGATTCATGAAGTTCCTGATGTAGGTGTTGACGTTATCATTTCCCTGCTTGAGGTTGAGAAAGATTTCCTTCATCCTTTCCATGACAATCTCTGACAGAAACTGCTCTTTGAACGCTCCAGTGAACCTTTCCCAAGTAGGCTGAAAACCCGTGCAGCTTGCCTTCAAGTAATTTTCCCAACAGAGAGCTGCATCTCCCTTCAGAAGGTGAGTAGCACACTTTACCCACTCCTGCTCAGGAACATCAGCAGTCTCGAGCAACCTTGACATCTCACGCAACCAATCATCCGCGTCCAGTGGTCGATCAGAAACATCAAACTGGCGAGGGTTGAATTTCAGGAAGCTTTTGATGTCGCCCCGCTTGGGAGGTGGAGGGAGTGGAGCAAACTCATTTCTCCTGACACTTTCTTCCAAACGCTGTTGGTTCTGCTGCATTGCTGCCAAGGCATTGGCTATGTTCGACAACGCGGCCCCAAGTTCCGGTGGTATGTCCTCATCAGAACGGCGTGGTGGAGCCATCCTGTGATTGATATAAAACACAAGTCAGTACTATAATGGAGAATGATAATAATCCAAAATAGTACCAAGATGGAATTAACCAAGATTAAAGGATACAATTTACTGAGATGATATTAAAATATCAACAAAGTTCAAAGCACCTAGAAGATATTAAGCATATCGCACACGACTGAAAAGGAGTGTGGTACACAAATATATCAAAGAAAAAACAAATCCACAAATTTCGGCATTAAAATACCAATAGATGCGCAAAATTACTTAAGGAATCAAGATTAGTGACCCTACCAATTCAATATACAAAAGCGAATGATAAGAGTAGTGGTATGGTCGCGACTCCATCCCGCACTCAAAGCATTACTCCGCACATGAATAAGTGGAACACATATCCTAACCCCTTCTTCTCACGTTGAACCTAAGATTAGCACTACGGAAACGAACACCCCAAACAAGATAACGTCGGATAACAAAGAGTAAGACAGATCGCGTCGGTTTGCAAAAGCCTGTCGGTATGGAATGTACCAACAGTTGATGACCAAAAGGCTGATTAGATAACAACTTGGATGCAACAGATAGACAAGGAATTACACACACACACACACACACACAACCTATGGTACTACGAAAACCCAGAACACGTGAATCCTAGTTTGAACTTTAAGGAGAGGATTGAAAACGTTACACTTCCTTACCAGAAAAGGGTGGGTGGGAGGTTAAGAAGAAAAATGGAAGCAGTCCTACTCTCACGTTTTGTTTTTCCCTAGTATACATAACTACCAAAAATATTTGCTAGACTGACAACGACCATTTGGCTGAGACCCTGAAGGTCGGGATGGCTCTGATACCAATTGTAACTACCTCGGTGAATTACGCTCCTAGATACAAGCCTGGATGAGCGGAAGTGGTTGAAATAGTACGATGGGGCCCCAAAAGCCGCTCACGGGTAGACCTTTCGACCGTCCCAACCACTTCCAATTCATCGGGACCTGTACGGGCGGCGTAATCGGCAGGCGAAGGGACCAACTACATACACAAATGGGTATGTATGCAAGCCACCATACAAAAGTACATCAGAGCCATTCCATCTAGAAAGAAAGGAAATATAGCAACGCCATACGGCAAGATTCAAATGACCTAGATAGATATAATATTTTAGGATAATTCCTCATACATCACACATCAGAGTATCAAGCGGAAGCGGCAAAACAAGTCCGAGTACGGATAAGAAGCAAATCGGCATAAGATGCCACAGAAGTAAGCACATCCCGCCCACAGATCTCACGGATCCCCGTTCCCAGAATCTCTACACCGAACGATCGTTGCCCACATCATCAGCCTCTTCCACCCAGTATCCGTCCTGCGAGTGTACCTGTTCATCTGAACCAATAATTTATCGTGTGAGACCCTAAGGGTACTCAGCAAGTCTTTATGCCTCTAACGGGGACACAACCTGGGGTGACGCAATTGCAGCAAAAAGATAAACCCTAACAGTGCTATAGATACTCGCTAACCATCCGCCTAACCAAAGATAGACGGATGTCCGTGAATTAATGACAACAGTTATAACAGTAATATCCACAGATCCATCCTCCTCCTCGCTTACCAACGAGGAAGCGGACAAACAACCTCCCCCCCATCCGTTGGCAATTTTATTAACCATTCCATGAGTGTTGCACTATTTACTAGTCATTTACTTAGTCAGATTAAAGCGGTACTTTAGTTATGCTTGTCTATGATCGAGAAACTGTGCTCCAAGTCGTCCATAACCGCGGACACGGCTTTCAGAAAGTTTTACCCTGCAGGGGTGCACAAATAGCAACACACACTCGATCAACCTCGGAAAAACCAAATCAAAACCCAACGAGGCCTTCACGACAAAGCAATCACAAGATTCAGAAATATTTCAGGGGGCCACCCCATTGAGTAGACCCGCAACGAAGCTAGCTGACTCCGAGACGGACTCAAGGTTTGCGTCAATGGCTATAAACGACTGGGAACCCGAAAATGTGACTGGGCTTGTCGATACCGCGAAAACATTCCGCTTACCTAAACAGTACAGTGTGCTCCTCGCACAATCTTAAATAAAGCAGTAAACATGGCATAAGTACAGGATAGTAAATAAGACCTCAAACTAGTTTGTGGCCCCAAGAAATAAGACGGAATCAAGCTCTGGCTCAGGGGGGTCCCATAAGCCTCCCGGATGTGGATAGCGCGATAAATCAAGGAACAGGAATCAAGTACTCGGGGTCCTACGGGACACAAGTGAGCAGGAAAAACCAAATAGCAGATATTGCTCACCGGTGCCACTTTCATTAGTTATCCCATTACTACTCAGGTTAAGTTGTTTAGGTACCTCGTTATCCATCATACACTCACATACCCTACACATTCTGTTCTACGACTCACATGGCTCAAACAACTCCTGTAGTAATGGCTCATGGGATGGAGGAACAAGCTTGGTGGGGTTTAAGTGTAAAGGCTATGCAATACTTGGGATTCAGTTTAATGCAATCGCGACTCAATGATGCAAGAATAAGATAGAGGCAATAGGTACTGTATGTATGCAAGCATGTGGTAGTGCTTGCCTGGCAACTCAGTTGAAGCGAGAGACGGATCTGGGTAGTGCTCCTGGTTCTCTTGATATATCCCCTGCTTAGTGTCTAATCGAAGAAAAACCAAACAAACAAGGGCCAACATAAATAAAGTGCATAAGCATCGTAATAAAATGCGTCAAGCAAACAATCATGCCATGATGAATGATGCACAAGTTGCATGGCAATAATGTAGCATGGCATGGGTGAGGTGTAGAATGCAAGAAATAACATTTTTATTGGGTTTTGGTCACATTTTATTGTCATAATAGTTGCTGTATACTTTATATTTATATGATGCATGCTGCAATTGAAGTGATGGATAGCATAAACAGAAAGGTCTCGTTGAGCTGATCATTTTGGACATGTCATTTGTTAAATTCGGAGTTATAAATCAAAAGTTATTAATTTATTAAGTTCCAGTGGCATTTTGTTGTAATTTACTCAACTTGGAATTTTAAATGTGCAAAAGGTAATTTGAATAGCATATTTGAAATCCTCACATTTTTCTGATTCAAAAACATATATTATTTGCATGATTTGGATTTATAATTGAAAAGTTATTTGAAATTAGATTTATATTTGAATTTGAATTAATTTGAATCAGTTTTGAATTTAAACAGACAAACAGGCAGACTTTTTATACTCAGCCAGAGCTAGCCCTATACGCTGACGGTGGGCCTCTCTGCTGACGGGGACACACGCGCGCGCAGATGCTTCTGTCACCACGAGATAACCCAGCCACAGAGGCCGACAGGTGGGGTCAGGGCCACAGGGGTCCACGAGACAGAGGCGAGCGGCCAGGGACTGACAGGTGGGGGGCATGGGACCGCGGGTTGATTTTGAGAAACGTGGGGAGCCTTTTTATAAAAACGCCACCGACGCTGACTGGTGGGGCTACGGGGACGGCGGGTTTAGGCGGGAGAATCTACAGGGACCTAAACGCAAAACACGCATCGGCTGCTGCTGGACGCGGTGCTGCGGCGTGGATCTGGCCGGAGTTTCGGTCGACGATGGCGACACCGTCGCCGGCCTAAACGCCACGACCCTAAAACGAAAAACGAAGAGGGGTTCATGGCCTACAACTTCTGTTCGGGGTGCTAGCGCGGAGGAGGGCCGCAGCGCGCGGGGCAGGGCGATGAACAGAGGCGGAAAAGAGCTGCTGCGGGTGCTGTTGTCGGCCAGGCGCGTCGCGCGGCGTGCACGCAGAGCGCTCGTCGGAGTGCGGCGGGGCTACGGCGCGAGAGAGGAGAGGCCCTTGTTTGGGGGAAAGCGGAGCTCACCAGCAGCTTGTCGACGAGGTTGGCGAGGCTCGGGGAGGTAAGGATCTGTCGGCGGGCTCGTGGCGAGGAGCTTCAGATCCCTCCGGCCATGGCGACGGCGGCGGTGCTCGGTGGCCTTCCAGTCGCCTCCTCTGGTACTAGCCGCCTAAGAAGGTGCAGGGGATCTCGTCGGCGCTTCTGGGGGTCTCGGGGAGCAGCAGGGCGCGCAGATCGCAGCAGGCCGAGGCAACTAGGGTTTTGGGCCACGGTGGAGAGGGGGGTCTGTCGGGGGAGGAAGAAGGGAGGAAGGGGAGGCGCGGCAGGACCTCTGGGGTGGTTAGGGAGTAGCTGGGCGAGGCAGAGATGGAGGGGTGGATAAGAACGGGAGGGGGCAGGTGAGGATTGCGTGGGGGAGGGGAAGGTGGCTTGGCCACCTTTTTGCTCTCCTTCCTCACGTGATCGGCCAGGCAGGGGAAGGGAGAGGGTTAGCTAGGCAGGTAGAGCTGGGGGGGACTGCCAGGTGGGCCAGGTGCGAGGGGCTCGGGGTGGGGCAGGTGAGACAGAGAGAGAGAGCAAGAGAGGTGAGAGGGGTAGGCTCGGCTAGGGTGGATGGTTTTGGGGTGGAGAGAGAGAAGGGAAAAGAGAGAAGATGACATGTGGGGCCAGGGAGAGGGGGTATGTGGCCCAAGCATGGAAGAAAGGGAAGGCCGAGAGGGAGGTGGGACATGGTTTAGGGTTTATATTAGGGGGTTTGGTTTTGGGGCTTGTACATGCCCACATGATCACATGTGCATGCATGGATGGGGAAAGGTGATTAGGGTATAGCTAGAGGGGGAGAGAGAGAGATAGAGGGTTTGGTGGGTTTACTAGATCAAGCATGATCCACACAAGCTCAACAAGATGGCCAAAAGAGGAAAAAGAAAAGAGGTGATCCATGCAAGCAAAACAATAAGATTCAAATGTCAAGTAAAAGGTGGTACTTGCATGGCCCATGCAAACAATAAATGCCATGTATTCATATTGTGAAAACAACATAAAATCATGTGGCATTATTCCATGCATTCCAAAAGGTGGAAAAGGCCAAGCATAAGATTATGAGTGGAATCCACCCAAACCCACATGAGCTAGAGGTAAACTCAATTAAAATGCCAAGCTCATATTAATTGGATGGTGGAATTATGAGGTGGTGAAGAAAAGGTGGTGGAGTCAATAAGAGATATGCCCCCAAATCAACTTGGGCATTTAACAATATATCAAGAACCAAATACAATATCAAGAGGCAAATACAAATATTAATGCATATGAGATAAGAACCAAAACAAAAGGGTTTTTGTATGATGCTCAAATGCAAGGTGGCATGATGACATGAACATGACATGATGATGATGCAACAATTATTTGTAGGAAGTGGCCATTTTATTACTAGATCAAGTAGCATTACAGGTGTTAGACAACTGGGATGCTACATGAGGCAAGTGTTGAATGGGAAGATCCTGATGGTATGAGCAATTTGATAAAGTTCTACTTTGAGGGTCTACTCACGTCAGAGGTTCAGGAGCCGAATGCTGAAGTCCTTAACAAAGTTCAGCCTAGGGTGACGCAGGAGATGAATAATGATCTACTATGGAGGAGGTCAAGAATGCCCTTTTCCAAATTGGCGATTTTAAAGCTCCGGGACCTG
This sequence comes from Avena sativa, assembly GCA_916181665.1. Taxonomy (NCBI): domain Eukaryota; kingdom Viridiplantae; phylum Streptophyta; class Magnoliopsida; order Poales; family Poaceae; genus Avena; species Avena sativa. Next base: position 251,426,639 of record OV702284.1, on the reverse strand, counting down.
ATGGTTTGCATGTTGTATTCTATAAAAGTTTCTGGCCAATGCTTGGAGATGATTTAACAAGGGAAGTTCTTGAAGCTGTCAATTCGGGTATTATACCTATGGGGTGGAACGATACAATGATGGTGCTTATTCCAAAGGTAAATAATCCTAAAAAGATCACTCAGTACTGGCCCATTAGTCTTTGCAACGTGGTGTATAAAGTTATATAAAAAATGTTGGCCAATAGGCTTAAACTGATCCTCCCTGACATTATTGGGGAAAACCAAAGTGCTTTTGTTCCAGGGCGCCTTATTACAGATAATATCTTGTTAGCTTATGAATGTTTCCACTCTATAGAAAATAAGAGGGGTAAGAAGGGTTTATGTGCAGTAAAATTGTATATGTACAAAGCATATGACAGAGTGGAGTGATGCTTTTTGGAAAAGATGATGCTGAAATTGGGGTTTGACCAAAGATGGGTGACTTTAATCATGTCGGCTGTTTCTTATGTGAGATATTTGGCCAGGTTCAATTCTACTATGACGAAATCTTTTATACCTACTAGAGGAATCCGATAGGGAGATCCTTTGTTACCATATCTTTTTCTAATTTGTGGTGAAGGTCTATCAAGTATGATTACACACACGGCTTCTGCTAATGAATTGACAGGTGTGAAGGTATGCTGAGAAGCACCTATGGTTACACATTTGTTATTTGCGGATGACTCATTAATCCTTATGGAAGCAGATGAGAAGAATTCTGTGGTTTTGAAACAAATACTTGATCTTTATTGTGACAGTTCGGGGCAATGGTGAGCGATGCAAAGTCTAGCATATTTTTTAGTCCCAATACTTCGATTGATGAAAAGGTGGTGGTTTGTGAGAGATTGAACATTGTTACAGAATCTCTAAACGATCAATATTTGGGTCTACCTTCTATGGTGGGGGCGGATAGAAGCGATTGATTTCACTATCTTATTGAGAAGGTTTTGAGTAGAATCAATGCGTGGAAGGAGAAGTTGCTTTCTATGGGCGTAAAGGAGGTGCTCCTTAAAGCGGCTGCTCAAGATATGCCTGTGTTCGCGATGATAGTATTCAAAATTCGGAAAAACATATGCAAAGGTGAAAGAACATGTGGGACCCCATGTGTGGTTTTGGTAATTAATGACAATCTTTATGGACTAATGTGTGTATTAAGTTATACTTGTAGGAATTGTCCATTGGCATCGCTTGGAGCTTGTGTCGGCTTCAAGGTCGATGAAATGAGAAGAAGATATGTTGTGCAAGCTCAAAATGCGCAATCTTTAGAAGATCTCATGTTTGATGCTTGCCATCCTCGGTGATCATGGGTCGATGATGAGGAATCAAGAAAGGTGTTCCATCTTGAGAAGGTAAAGATCGTCTACATCAAGCTCAAGTGGAATGCTCAAGGCAAAGGTATAATCTTTATAGGTTTTCCCTTTTGCCGTTCTTATATTGTTTGTGGAAGACCGGGTTTAGGATAGATAACCGTACTATCAAGAGGGGCTCTCGAATGAGTAACTCGATCACATCGTTCGGAGAGATCTCAAACCTTTGCATACTTGCATCATAGTATTTGGTTGTTATTTGGTCTTATCCATGTGAGGATATAGAGCTTGTGGTAATCTCCATAACAAGCTCTTGTTCATCAAAATCGGATCCCTCTTTTATATCTTATTGCGATTTTGATCTATGCGGTTTTTCGGTTTCTCACCAAGTGAGGTATCTCACATTATTATACTTGATACATTCTCACTTGGTGATAACCAATATTTTCACCTTTTATAGGGAAGCTCATGTCGTCCTCTTTCCAACGCAATTGGAATCGGGTCGATCGGAGTTACCAATCAAAAGTTATAGCCGTTTGAATATTTGCTGGTCTCCTAGGTACCAAAATGCGGTAGTACCGCATTTTAGTACCTAGCAAGACAGAAGGTTTTGGAAAGTTGCCAAAATCCACTGCCGGGCTAGGTACCAAAAAGCGGTAGTACCGCATTTTAGTACCTAGCACGGCAGAAGGTTTTTTACTTCGTCATTTGGATCTATCCTCCCTTGCTGGAATATGATGTTTCTTTGCATGATCTTGCAGAGGTTGTTGTCCTCTTCGAAACGATCCCAAGATCATCGAAATCGGAGTCCGGATGCAAAAGTTATGGCTGTTTTCGTTCTGTGATGACCGGTAGTACCGGACCAGGATCCGGTAGTACCGGGGTCCGGTAGTACCGCATTTTGGTACCGGGGAGCGCAGAGAAAAAATGCGTTTGGAGCCCCAGGAACCCCAGGAAATGTCCGGTAGTGCCGGGAAAGTCCGGTAGGTCCGGGAAAAAGTCCGGTAGTACCGAGAATCGCGTTTTTGGGCTGCAACGGTTGGATTTTGGAGGGACCTATATAAGGGGCCTTCTTCCCCAATGGTTCCTCAACCATTCTTGCAAGTTTTCCCCTCCATTGTTGACCTTCTTAAGCTTGCTTTCTCTCAATCCCTCCAATGATTCTTGCATATTCTTGAGGGATTTGAAAGAGGAGATCTAGATCTACAATCCCACCAATCAATCTCTCCTATAAGTGAGGGGAACATATTGGGATCTAGATCTTGGAGTATTTTGTGTATTTCCTCCATTGTTCTTCCTCTCTTATTCCCCTATAAGCTTTTGTAGCTTTGGTGGAATTTGGGAGAGAAGGATTTGAACAGCTTTGTGGTGTTCTTGCCATTTGCATTTGGTGCATCGGTTTGAGTTCTCCTCGGAGGATCTGGTTTGAGTTGCTCATTGGAGCTTGTCCCTCTTGGGTTCTTGGAACCCTAGACGGTTTTGTGGCCTTGGTGGCATTGTGGCCTTGGTGGCATTTGTTGATGCCTCTTGTGGCATTTGTTGGGAGCCTCCAATTAATTTGTGGAGAAGTGCCCCAACCTTGTGAGAGGTTCCGGTTGCCACCGACAAGTGCACCGATAGTGGAAGTGTGGATCGATCCCGTTGGGGTGAGATTCACCGGAGAATAAGGGAGGCCTTTTGTGGCGTTGGTGGTTTGATATCACCCCCTCTCCAAACGAGACGTACTCCGTGTTGGGAGGAACTCGGTAAAATATCGGTGTCCCCGCGTGCCTCGGTTATCTCCATACCCGAGCTCTTTACTTATGCACTTTACATTGTGATAGCCTTCGTGCTTGAAGTAATATATATCTTGCTATCACTTTGTTGCTTGTATTGCTTATCATAAGTTGTTGGTGCACATAGGTGAACCTTAGTTGTTCTAGGTTGTGCTTAACAAAGTAAACACTAGTTGTATTCCACCTTTGTTGAGCCACTCTAGGAAAAGTTTTAATCGCCTATTCAGCCCCCCTCTAGGCGACATATGTATCCTTTCAATTGGTATCAGAGCCCGGTCTCTCATTTTAGGCTTCACCGCCTTGAGAGTAAAGATGTCAGCTAGAGGATTAGTGCACAATAACACATTCACATTCGATGGCACAAATTATAATATATGGAAAAATCGCATGCTCATTCATTTTCGGGACATGGACCCAAATTTGGAGCGTATTGTAGATATAGGTTTTTCTCCTCCTATGGATTTCAAAAATCTATCTTGTGAGGATGAGAAAAACTTATATCTCGATGCTCAAGCTTCTAATGTGCTTGTTAATGCTTTGAGCTATGTAGTTACCTCTTCAATCATTCCTTTTTGGAGCGCTCATGAGTTATGGACAAAACTTCAAGATAAATATGTTGTGTCCAACATTATTGAGGATGATTGTGTTGCTTCCACTTTCGGTCGAGATGAGTTCTCATCCTCTACCACTTCACCAACATGTGACTTTTCACAAGGTAATGATATGGTGAGTGGTGATAGAAATTGCAATATGGATAGTGTGTTCACTATTTGTAATCCCTCATATCTATCTAGTTGCAATGATCTATCTTTGGACCTTAACACTTCTAGCACTCAAAATTCCTTACATGCTTGTGTTAATAGTCCTTGCATATCATGTAGAAATGACTTGAATAAATCTCATGATGATATGCTCATGTTGTCTTGTTGCCATGATAAAAAATGCTTCTATTTCCTCTAGTGCTTGTGTTGCTAACCATGTAGAGGAAAATGAAGAACCTATGGGCCTAGACATGGTCTTGAATGAACCCACAAATGTAATCTCATCTTCACCTTCTTCCGGTACCCACTTATGCCTTATGGCTAGGGATTCAAAGGTAACTCCTACTTTGGAACCCATTACCTCTTGTGATGAGGAAGGTGTGGATAATGTGGAAGAATATATTGATATTGATGATTTATATGAAAAGGGTGAGATTAATTATCGTGCCCTTGTTAAAAAGTATATTGCTTGCTCTAACTTTGTTGAAATCTTGGACTTTGCTATTAAGAGCAAAGAACATATTGATAAGTTAGAAACACAAATTGAGGTGCATGATAACAACTTTGATAAAATGGGTAGTCTTGAGCGTGAGTATGCTAATGAAGTTGCACAACTAAAGGACTCCCTTGAAGAAGAACAAACCACCAAAGAATCTCTTGAGGAGACTTTTACTCTAGAATTATCTAGAGTAAAGGAATACCATGATAGAGAACTTGTGCTGGCAAACTCCTTCAAGATTGAAAATGATGAACTTGAAGGTGCTTATGCTAAACTCCTTGAGGATTTTGAGCACCTCAAAAATGGCTCTAGGGTCATCAAGGGTGAGCTCATAAAACTCACTGAGTCACATGAGAAACTTAAAGCTTCATATTCAAAAGAGCTTACCAAGTTGCCCTCACATCTTGCTAATAATGATGATGCTTGTGCTACTAACTCCATTTATTGTGAAGCATCTATTTCGAAGGAGAATGTTGAGCTAAAAGCTCAACTTGCTTTGCTAACGAGCAACTATGGGAAATTAGAAGAAAGTCATGTTAAGCTCTCGAGCTCGCATGAGGATCTTCTAGTATCCCATGGTAGGCTAAAGTTAGCTCATGAGGCCATTGTGTCAAAGGTAACATCGAGTGGGCCTCATGTGGACATTAGCACTATATCTACTCCGAGTGTAATATTGCCATGTGCTAGTCCTTGCAATTCATCATCTCACAACCATGCTATATCTCGTGATGAATTACGTTCCATGCCTTGTTGCTCTAACAATGTAGCATCTACTTCCTCTAGTGTCTTTGTTGAAACTAACCATGTAGAGGAAATAAATAAGCTCAAGGCTCAAGTCACTTCTTTGAAGAATGACTTGAAAAAGGGTCATCAAGGGAAGGTCGCACTCAATAAAATCTTGAGTGTGCAAAAATCCCCCAATGACAAGAGTGGGCTTGGATTCAACTCCAATGTCAAGAACAAGTCCACTATCAAGTTGAAGCACAAGGACAACAAGACAAATGGCCAAGATCAAGTCAAGAATTCGGCCTACATTGTTTGCTTCAAGTGCAAGGAAGAAGGGCATCATGTCAAACATTGCCCATTAAAGAAGAAGTCCCTTGGCAAGAAGCAACAAGGGAAGCGGCCTCAAGCTCTACATATTGCTAGAGATGGGCCTCCTCCCAAGAAGACTCAAGCTCTTCCTCAAGTTGTTGCTACATCCAAAAATAAAGGTGGCAAGAGTAGAACTTGCTACATTTGTCGTAAGAAAGGGCACATTTCTTCCTCATGCACTATTGGTATCTCCTCATCCAACCCTATCATTATTGATGATGCTTATTCTCTTTATAAGGATGAGGTTGGCAATGTGTTTGCCAAATTTGTTGGTGCCCAATGTGGTGTCAAGAAAAGATCAATTTGGGTTGCCAAGCCTATTGTGACTAACCTCTTAGGACCCAACTTCGTTGGGGACCAACTAGCCAAAACTTGATTAATAGGTGTATTTTGGAGGGCATTGGAGTCTTGGCTACATTATGAAGAATTGAGGGATCTTCATCAATTATTATTGTTAAGCCAAGCCATTTGGATTATATTGATTATATTATATTATATTTCCAATGTTCCTCCTTGCGGTACTGTCATGGCATTGCACGGCAGATGCTACTGGGGGTAGCTTACGTCGAGGGAGCAAGGCGACGTAGGAGAATCCGGGAGCGAGATTGGCACACGATGTACCTAGGTTCACGTCCCCTCGGTGGAGGATCGCTACGTCCTGCTATCAATCCAGTATATGATCATAGATTGGTTTACAATGGAGTCGCCGGAGGCGGTGGGGGAGACTAGATCTAATATGACGTACCCCTTGGGGGTGCCCTTGGTGGCTTTATATATGCAGCCAGTTAGGGTTTACAAGTGCTTTAGTGGGCTTTCTATTTGAGTCGCCGCCTTGGGCCTCCAGTCGGCGCCAGTCGTCTGGGTCCAGCACGCGCCACTCGCCGTATTGGGCGAGTCGACCCGCTCTGGGCTTGGCTTCAGTCGGCTCGATCCAGCTGGCGAATCCGCTTCGTGGGTATACCCCGATTGGTATTCCCCCATCAGTAGTCCCCGAGCGCGTTGTCGATTCGACGCGGGCTTGAGGCAGGGCGCGGAGAGTCTTGGCGATGGGTCGTGGCGAATCGGCGACGAGCTCCTGAACATAGAAAAGAATCATGAAGCGGGAGGCAGTCGGCGTGAGCCAGTCTGTGATGATCAGTTGGCAAAAGACGTAGGGTGTCGGTGAAGCCGCCAGTTGCGGCGATTCTCCGAACATGGAGCATGCCGAGTCCCCGAGCGCGGCGAGGGGCGAGGTCGAGTGACCGTAGAGTGCCGAGTTCCCAAGCGTGACGAGCGGCGAGGTCGAGCGACCGGCGGGCGCCGAGTCCCCGAGCGCGGCGAGGGGCGAGGTCGAACGACCGGCAAGCGTCGAGACCCCGAGCACGGAGAGCGACTAGGTCGAGCGACCGGCGAGCATCGAGGACGAGCAACCGACGGGCGCCGAGTCCCCGAGCACGGAGAGCGGCGAGGTCGATCGACCGGCGAGTGCCGTTGTCTGTAGCGCGTCGAGTCCCCGAGCGCGTCGAGTACGCGAGGGCGAGTCCTCGACGACGAGTCTCCAAGCGCGGAGAGCAGCGAGGCCGAGCGACCGACGGGCGCCGAGTCCCCGAGCGCGGCGAGCGGCGAGGTCGAGTCCGCGGTGGCGAGTCCCCGAGCGCGTTGAGTACGCGAGTGGAGAGTCCGCGGTAGAGAGTCCCCGAGCGTGTTGAGAACGTGAGGGCGAGTCCGCGGTGGCGAGTCCCCGAGCGTGTTGAGTACGCGAGTGGAGAGTCCGCGGTGGAGAGTCACGGTTGCGGAACCACGCGTACACGCAGCATGCCTAGGAGTAGTCCCCGAGGCTCGAGTTGGCTTGTAGAGGCGACTTGAGGCTCATATTTTTGATAATAGTAGTGGTTGTTGCCGAGCGTGGCGAGTGGCGAGGTCGAGCGACCGGCGGGCGCCGAGTCCGCGATGATTGCGAGTCCGTGAGGGGAGAGTCCCCGAGCGCGGCGAGTCCGCGATGATTGCAAGTCCGCGAGGGGAGAGTCCCCGAGCGCGGCGAGTCCATGATGATTGCGAGTCCGCGAGGGGAGAGTCCCCGAGTGTGGCGAGTCCACGATGATTGCGAGTCCGCGAAGGGAGAGTCCCCGAGCGCGGCGAGTCCGCGATGATTGCGAGTCCGCGAGGGGAGAGTCCCCGAGCGCGGCGAGTCCGCGATGATTGCGAATCCGCGAGGGGAGAGTCCCCGAGCGCGGCGAGTCCGCGATGATTGCGAGTCCGCGAGGGGAGAGTCCTCGAGTGTGGCGAGTCCGCGATGATTGCGAGTCCGCGAAGGGAGAGTCCCCGAGTGTGGCGAGTCCGTGATGATTGCGAGTCCGCGAGGGGAGAGTCCCCGAGTGTGGCGAGTCCGCGATGATTGCGAATCCGCGATGATGTTGATTGCGCTGTTTTGTTAGCGAGTCTCTCGTCTTGGCCCGGGGGGCCAGTCGCATGGCGACTCCAAAGATGGCTCTCGACTTGGCGTTCTTCCTGGACGATCCGAGGCTCGGTTTGCGAGTCCTCGTCCGCAGTACTTGGCCGTGCGAGTCGCACTGTCTAAGGTTGAGGAGGACATGGTGCTGTTTGTGTAGCACTACCATTTGTCTTGGCCCGGAAGGCCAGTCGAGCAAGACGACTCCAATGATGGCTCTCGTTTAGCGTTTTTCGTGGACGAAGCGAGGCTCGGTTTGCGAGTCCTCGTCCGCACTACTTGGCCGTTGCGAGTCGCTCTTTCAAAGGTTGACAAAGGAGAATTGATTTTTCCCGGGGAGAAGAGACGCCCAGTGGTGAGTCCATGCAACGTGGCATGCGACCCTCTCTGGCGACTCGGACGATGAAGGTCCCTTAGCAGGCGTGACGTACGCATTCGACGTAGCCGGAAAGAGTCGACGCGGCGGACACTGGGTCGATGCGGCGGACGGAGGTCGCGCTATGGCGATGTCGACGCGGCGGACACGGGGTCGACGCGGCGGACGGAGGTCGCGCTATGGCGATGTCGACGCGGCGGACACGGGGTCGACGCGGTGGACGGAGGTCGCGCTATGGCGATGTCGACGCGGCGGACACGGGGTCGACGCGGCAGACAGAGGTCGCGCTAGGGCGATGTCGACGCGGCGGACACGGGGTCGACGCGGCGGACGGAGGTCGCGCTAGGGCGATGTCGACGCGGCGGACACGGGGTCGACGCGGCGGACGGAGGTCGCGCTAGGGCGATGTCGACGCGGTGGACACGGGGTCGACGCGGCGGACGGAGGTCGCGCTAGGGCGATGTCGACGCGGCGGACACGGGGTCGACGCGGCGGACACGGGGTCGACGCGGCGGACACGGGGTCGACGCGGCGGACGGAGGCCGCGCTACGGCGATGTCGACGCGGCGGACCCGGGGTCGACGCGGCGGATGGAGGTCGCACTACGGCGATGTCGACGCGGCGGACACGGGGTCGACGCGGCGGACGGAGGTCGCGCTATGGCGATGTCGACGGTGACAGGACCGCGAGGACAAGGTTGCGATGGCGATCCCGCGGCAGGCGATTCCCCGAGCCTAGCGAGTCCGCGTTTAAGTGTGTCCGCGTTTAGGCGAGGTCCGGAGCATGTCGAGTCCGCTATAGACGAGTTGCCGGACGTGGCGAGTACGCGGCGGATAGGCGTGCCGCACGCATCCGGGCCGCGAGAGTGCAATTTGCTTCTTCTCCGCACATATGCATCAACACACATTTAGTAAAAAGATTATTAGTATACAAATAAAATATTTAAAATAAGATCAACTGGGAGAAAATTATTCAGCCATAGCCAAGTCGTCGATGGCGGAATTGTAGACAGCTACGACGGTGAAGCAGCTTGCGGTAGCTGAGCACGGCGAATATAAGCAGGCGAATCACCGACGTGGCGAGCTGTTGATGACGAGTTCGTGGCGGACGAGTCTCCGAGCGTGGCGAATATGCGGCGGGTGAGTCGCCGAGCCTAGCGAGTCCGTGTTTAAACGTGTCCGCATTTACGCGAGTTCTGGAGCATGGCGAGTCAGCGACGGACTGATGTTGCGTTTAGCCGGCAGGAGTGAACGGATAGACTGAATCGCGCGGTGGCACCAGCTGGATTTTTATCGAAGTTGACAAGGCGGAGTCGACGCGGCGGCTCGAAGTCGATGCAGTGGTTGGCATCGGCCGGATTTTTCTCGGAGTTGAGGCGACGAACGAGGTCGATGTCGCTCCATTGTCCACGAGGACATGATCCAAAGAGGCATCATCGGCGTGCTCCGTCTCGTCTCCATGACCCAGTTTAGATTGTGTGGTGCGCGCGATGCCAGCTCCATACGTGCGAGCGTAGTACGCAGGCCATGGCGGACTGGTTTGTCCTAGCTCCTTAGCTGATCGCTGATCCAATCTACCAATAATCTCACGTGATATTAGAATCGGCAGCCTTAGCACGTATATAAGATTAGATCTAAATAAAATAATAATCAATTGGCAGAGTGATCATTAAGGGAGTTAGTAATTGAATAAAAAACTTATCATTGGAGCGGATCTTGTATGTTCGTGTGGCAGCACTGCCCAAATCGGCGTCTGTGACAATACCATCGGGGCTTGATCCAACCGAGCGGTCGCAGCCACGAATAGCAAAAATATGCCAGCTCGTTCGGTTTTGCTCATGGAACAGGATCCTCCGAAGATACGGACATGACTGAGATCAGATCAAATAAACTAATCAATGGAAAAGTAATCAATGCATGACGGAATTAAATAAAAAACTGATCTGATGAATCGATCAAGCGCGCCGGTTCCTTGTGATTTTCCAGTCTGAGTGCATGCGCCTATTCCGTGTCGTCTGGCTCAGCAATGGTGAGGGATCCCGCCCGGATTATCACCCTCCAAGCACCGCTTGCCCCACGGTGGGCGCCAACTGTCGTGGTATTGCACGGCAGATGCTACTGGGGGTAGCTTACGTAGAGGGAGCAAGGCGACGTAGGAGAATCCGGGAGCGAGATTGGCACACGATGTACCCAGGTTCACGTCCCCTCGGTGGAGGATCGCTACGTCCTGCTATCAATCCAGTATATGATCATAGATTGGTTTACAATGGAGTCGCCGGAGGCAGTGGGGGAGACTAGATCTAATATGACGTACCCTTTGGGGTGCCCTTGGTGGCTTTATATATGCAGCCAGTTAGGGTTTACAAGTGCTTTAGTGGGCTTTCTATTTGAGTCGCCGCCTTGGGCCTCCAGTCGGCGCCAGTCGTCTGGGTCCAGCACGCGCCACTCGCCGTATTGGGCGAGTCGACCCGCTCTGGGCTTGGCTTCAGTCGGCTCGATCCAGCTGGCGAATCCGCTTCGTGGGTATACCCCGATTGGTATTCCCCCATCAGGTAACATATGCTAAACTCATTACATTGAAAGTTACTCGCCCCTTGTGCATGTGTTGGTTTTGTATTTTCCATGCTTTTGTACATGTTGTGCTTTCCACTTAATTATCTTGAGGTATCAAGTATATTTGTATATGATTAGGTGGCACACCATGTATGTGTATTTCTTGTATTGAAGCCTTAATTGATTATATTTGATATCTTATGTGGCTCTTGTGAGAAATTAATGGATTATCCCATTTTGGGGGAGTGTTATGCTTGGGTATTCCACAATCCTAAATTTGTGTGTACATGAGGAATACCACCTAGTATTTATATTGGATTATTGTCTAGTCTCTATGTGGTATAATTCTCATGAGAAATTTAAGTTTTATAATGTCCATTAATTATCTCTATTTGTATTATTTTGCCTCACGATGGTTTTATGGTAGTATCACATTATGGGGGAGTCATATGCTTAGTGCTTATTACAATCCTAGAAAATGTGAAAATTCGAGGTTGTGCCACTTAAAATTGATATTGATAATTATCTAGCTCCTAAGTGACACACGTGCTCATACAAGTTCCAATTTGCTTGAATGCCCTTATTGCTCATATTTTGGATCTTGTTTGTGAGAGTGCTTCTTGGTATGTGTTTACTCATATTTAGATATATATATCCGCATGGAAACTATTTTCTTCAAGTTACTCTAATCACTAGTGATTGTGTGACAATTGGAAGCTACCAAGAATCTTGTTCGGAGCATCAAACTTAATTCTTATACTTTGTTATATGCTTCTTTGTGTGAATATGATCTTGGATATCCGAATGAACTACCTAGGGAAGATTATTCTCAATACTTCTTGTCATTGGACAATTAGTACTAAATTTATGGTAGAATTTATTGATCATATTCACTTTGGCCCTTGCTTAAATCTTGTCCTATCTTTGGCCAAGTAAATGTATTGTGTGCTCCCATGTTTTCCTTGCTACTTTTGGATCCTTTTATTTTTATTGGTATCCTTTTGTGTTTTATTTATTGTAGGTACTAGTGACGATCCCATTTGTGTGCATTTTGCATTCAAAAGGAAAATCCTATATAATGCACTATATATGGGGGAGCTCTCCTATATTATTTAGAACACTCACATTTATGCTTCTTTGTTTGATCCATATCGGGTTTTATGTGCTTGGAACCTAAATCTTTTCGTTTTGGTATTTGTGCCATCATGAGAAGTTTAGGGAGTTTGGTTTCTTGTTGGAACCTTGCTCTTTTTGGGAGTTGGTTTTGTCTCACTTGTTTCATGATTTGACCATTTTAGAATGAGATAAATCCTTGAGCATTTTTATTTCTATCTATCTTTTGCTCCTTTGGTTTTAGCCTAGTTCATTTGTTGAATTTGTGATCTTTAATGTGTTGAATTGGTTCTTGGATATAATTTGGACATCGTTTGTCGAGTCACACCCTTGTGTGTGCAATCTCGATTTACTTAGTGTTTTTGTTCAAATTGTATCTTCTTTTTGGTTCTTGAAAGCTTTATGCATGCATTTTTACTATATGTTTATATTATGGCATGCTTGCTTTCTTTGATCCAATATATAGGGTAAACTCCACCAAATCCCATCGGCTAAGTTGTGCATGAAATTCAATTTCATATCAATATGCACATATTTATGTAGAGTCTCTCCTATGTATTGTAGTTGCACTAACTACATTGAACCCAATTAGTTTGGGGACCATTTTGTACTTAAATGTGTTTTAGGTACATTGGAGATATATTGTACGCTTGTCTCTCAATTTTGAAGAAGTGATGCTTAGAATAAAATTTGAGGCAAGTTATAGGATGATCAACGAATTCATATCCTCTTGTCAACATCCGGATTTTTAATCCCAGATGCCTGTTATGCCATACATCGCAATCCCAGGATTACCATTTTTGCGAGACATAATGGAATTGTATACCATAGTACATCATCCATTACAACCGTACATAAGTTCTTACACAAATAGGGATCTCATGATCCAGTTCTTAATACAACATCAAGCAGCGGAATACGTAATAATAACGGTAGCGTAGGCTAAGCTCCATCTTCGGGGTCACAGGCAATGCTGACGATGGGAGATGATCCTAGTTGTCGTAACCTTCCTGGGGTCCATCCTCTAGGTACTCCTCTTCATAGTCTGGCCATGGGAATAGCCAGGGACAAAGCCATGAGTACTCTTTAAGTACTCGCAAACTAATACTAACAAGTGAGAGGGGTTTTTGATAATAGGACACTAGGCTCTAGGGTTGTTTTGCAAAAGCCAGATATATCTCTACTAAGTTCAGAAGCAACAAATGCTAGTTGAAAGTTTATAACACCTAAGTGGGAACTTGTATTTCATATCACAACCCTGTTGTGGTCAAGTCAAAGTCTCAATTTATTTCACAAGTCATTTTGAAAAGTCTGACGGGGGAACAGTATGGCCACTCCAACTGTCCATAACCGAGGACGCGGCTATTCGAATAGTTTGACACTCTACAGAGATTGTACACTTTCACCACAACATTCGATACATCCGTCAGGAACAAATCCTGAATTCACCATACTCAGTATGCGGATAATCAATCCTAACCTTTCAATTACACGCCCTAGTATAAGCACCTCTCCTGTGAGTTTGGCCTCCCAACCATGACCAACTGTCATCTTGGGTACTGCACAGGTGGACAATCTTCACAAGGTAGCCTCAGCTCAGACCTTGGTCGTGAGGGAACTAATACTAAGGTATATAAGTTTCCAGTCAAGCCCTACCCAATCTTCGGGTATTGTGGTTGTACGATAAAATTGGAATGGTATCGCATCCAGCAGTTTTATAAAGGGCTAAGGCTCATGCCTCAACATTTTCATCACCAAAATCATCAGGTGTTCGGAAACACATGTCCAAAACATTTCAATAGAATGATCCATCATTCCAAGGTTTTCATAACCATTTTTCCACCAAGTATTCCCATATAAAGTTGATCAAGTTTTATGCTTAGCACTAGCATCTACAAGTGGGGGTAAGCAATAATGAGGGGTGGTAAACTAGTGGAGTTCTAACTAAGTTCAATCTCATGCCTTAAGATGACATCAAGATTATCTAGCTTAGGCCAAATTTTATGCTCTTTATGCAACCTTCACATATCTTTCTAGTATCTACCATTCATTTAGGTAAAATCTAAGTAAGAGCTTTGATAAAGAAATAAAGTATAAAGCTTGTAGGTAAAACTAGGAATGGTTTATCAAGTGGATATGATCACATATGCTTAAGGCATATAGTGGGCATAGCAACAAGTAGTGGTTTGTGGCATCAGTAGGGTATCTTGCAAGGGTTAGCTTGCATTGGTCCACTTAGTTAATAAAGCTTGCACATTCAACTAGTAGTATTAATCTTGCCTTGTGCAGAGCAGTGGTTGAAGTTCTCCTCGGCTTCTTCTTCGTAGAATCCTTCTTCCTCCTCGTATCCTTGGTCGGTACTAGCGTCTAAGAATAAATACGAGGTACACAATCACCAAACAATACTTAACTACTTGCAATCATCACACACAAGGGTCCTATAGATGATCTAACATCATCTCTAACATTACAAGATTAAGGCTTGGTTTAATTCCTTTCATTTTTAGAAAAGTAATTTCTACTCATTGAAAAACTACTTAAGATTTAATATTCTCCAAACCAAACATGGGATCATGTTGACACATGTCATCACCACATATTTTAGTCCATGGGAATATGATTTAAAGTGGTGTCACAATTTAATAAGGTTTTACCCTTTTATTTTAATTAAATAAAATGACTAGAAATGCCTATGTAGCATTATTTTATTACTTGAACATTATTTCTGCAAGTAAACCTATATATTTTTATATATTCTGAAAGGTATGGTTAAATGTGATTTTTGAGAGTTGGAATCAACTCAAAAGCTATTATGGTTTAAATTTGAAAAATGTTTGAATGCAGAAAAGCTTCTGCCTTGTTATTTTTACCATGGGTGATCTATAGATCCAAATGACTTGAATCCAACGGGCTTGGATTCAGCATTTCCAGACCTGGGTTGATTTTTGAAACTGGGTACAGAAGTGAGTTTGAAATAAAATAGAAAAGGTTTAATTCAAATAACTGGGCTGCGCGGGAAAGGTTAACGGGCCGGCCTGCTAAGCGCAGTGCTTCCGCGGGCTGCTTAAGTGGGTGTCCCCACTCGTCAGTGAGACAGGGGGTGCGAAGCGGTATGGGGTGATGTGGGTCGTTCGATCTGGTTCTAATCCAACGGCTAGGAGTCATCGTCGACGTTGGGCTACGCCGGCGAGAAAGAAACCTAGCGCGGCCAGTGGGGGTTGCTGGGGGCTCACCGGGGTGCAGGCGAGGGTCAGCGAGGCGGGCGAACGACGAAGTCGACGACGGTAAATCTCCTGGTACCGGTGGCTCCTCCTGGGGCGGCTCCAATCGCTGGCTCCCTTCTTCTCCAGAGGCGGCGGGCTCCGGTGAAATTCCGGCGAAGTGTTGCTCGCCTTGCTCCGGGAATGGTGTGGCACGATCAGTGATGAGAGGGGAGTAGAATGGTGTGAAGAATTCAAGCGGGGGTGGCCTCTATTTATAGTCGAGCGAGGGGACCGTCGGGGCGTACGGTGAGCTCGTCGGGGGCGATGGTACATGCAGCTATTGGCATGGGCGAAGGTAGGGGCGGTGCGGTGTTCCCTGGCGATGCTCAACGACATGGTTTCGAGGCGTGGGGCGGTGCGGCTTGGTCTAGAACATGCGACGCTCTGTGCGGCAAAGGCGGCGTCTTCGACGGCGAGCGGTGGTTGTGCGGCACGGGGCGGCGAACGGGGATGTCTGGCGGTCTCCTGGGTTGGTGGGGGTCATGTATGCACGCGGCGAGGGCGGCGCGCGGTCTGTGGGCTTTGGTCGAGGGTGGCGCTCTGGCGCACGCTCGGCACGGTTGGCAAAGGCACGGGCGCGGCGCTCCTGGGTGCTCTGGTCGGTGTCTTCGAGGCAGGGCTGGTCTAGAGGGGGCGGTGAGGCATGGGTGATCTCCCAGACAAGGTTGGCACGGCTAGTTTCCTTCCTAGCTTGCTATCTACACTGGGGTGGCAAGGATGGCTTCGGCTATTCACCATTGATGACAATGCCAAGCTCACAGTGGTGCTAGTGCTTGGTTAATCTTGCTAGATGATCTACTGAGTTGGTTGTGAGCTAGATAGGGAACCAGTTAGGCAAGAATCACTGCTCACAATAGTGTTTTGATTTTGTTTGATTTGTGTCTGCCAAGTGTTTGATGAAATGGCCGCATGAATTCAAGTTTTGAATTTTGAAAAGATTTTTGGTGGGTGTGCTAGATTGGTGCTGGTGAGTCTGCAGATGCTTGGGTTTTTAAAGTTGAGCTTGTCTGAGTGGTTTTTGAAAAAGTGGGATCTTCCCATATGATAAATATTCAATTTTGAATTGTCATTTAAACTATGCATTTGAAAGTTTCTGGATGATCACAAAGTGGGTCTTGATACTTTGTTATGAGTACAATCAAGGGGTGCAAAGATCCAGAACAGTTTCTGTTAGGTTCTGAAAGTTTGAGACAGCCAAAGTAGGCATGGGAGTTAAATTGGTCAAAATGACCATTCCTTTATTTTATTTGTTTTGATTTACTTGTCTTTGGGAAAAGTGTGGGAAATGTTTTAGATGATGTTTATTTCACCTAAGAAACATTTTACAAGCAAGTAAACATACAAACAAGGTGGTTCAAAAGAATTTCAAATTCAATGCATACTCATATGCATGCATTCATAATTTTATTTAGAAAAGTTTTTTGTTAACCCTAATTTTTGATGCTTAGAGTTTGATGATCCAAGTTCAATATTTTTGGGATGTTACACCTCTACATCCTACCAATTATATCTCGGTAACAAGTATCACTTTCTCATGCTCACATATCTTGATTCCAACCGTTTGTCGGTTGCCTTCTAGCATGAATTAATGTATTTGTAATTTTTGTAGTTCTAGCCATGGTTTTAAGAGGACTCACTATTGTAAATGTGTATAAGTTGAGATGAGTGCATATAATTGGGACTATACAAAATCATGCATATGAGCCATCAATCCCAAATATGTCAATCTAGCAATTTTATTGCCTATCTTTTTCTCAACTCCTCTCATGTACAATACTGAGATTTTGCTAGTTTTAGTGATACTTGTTGCCTTTCTCCATATATTCCAACTTTCTCCTTTTCCCTTGGTGATAGTTTTAATATATGTAGTGTGTTGGTGTTTGAAGTTCATTAATGTACAATAAGATAGATTTGATCCTTTGGCCATGCTTTGAAGCAAAAATCTTATTGGTATATATTATGACTTCATTTTTGCTTTTCATATGCCTTCTTGTATATCTTCTTTATGTGTGCATATTTATTTGTTGGCATATGTCTCTGTGATGTTTTCCACTTATAGACATATACACATATGAGAAGATAATTTTAGTTGATTTTTAATCCTTGGAGACCACCTTTCTATTCCTTTTGATTCTTTAGTGGCTTCCAAATTTAATTTCCTATGAGTGTTAGTTCCTCTTGTTTGCATATTTGTACACTCATATTTGTTCTCTCATGCCTTTCATTGTTAAATAAACTTGGATGAGTGAGGATTCCATGATTATGCACCTTGTTCCCAAATACAATTATCATAATTGGTGCATTATCTTTAGGGAGCTCATATAATTCATTTAATAATGCTCATCTGTCTTATTTATCATTTATTGTGCCTTAAATGTTTATGGAGAAGTGAGGATTCCATATTTGTGCATTTTTGTATTGAAATACAACGATTCTAAAGTGTACACAAATCTTGGAGAACTTCTTTATTTTATTTAACCATTTATTTGATCTTTCATTTGATGTGTTTTAAATGTTTATGGAGGAGTGAGGATTCCGTATTTGTGCATTTTTTGTATTGAAATATACCGATTTTAAAGTATGCACAAATCTTGGGGAGCTTCTCTATTTTCTATTTCAAACACTCTTTTGCTCATATCATAACATCTTGTTGTTTCCATTTGGACTCATTTGTTGTTTTCAATTGGTTGTCGGACCTTGTAATTGCTTGCATCATTTGGCTTTATTTTGGCAATCTTCGGGTCCTCGATATAGTCCTACTCCCTCCCAAGTATTCATCATTGGATATGTGCGAAGGCACACCTTTGGAGGAATTATTACTATATTTGCCTTCTAGAACTTGTCACCCATTTCGGCAATCGATGCCAATGGGGGAGAAGTTTTAGAGGGTTTAAGGGAAGTTGGTTGATGCATTGAGTTTGTTCTTAAGCATTTGCCTTTCATGCTCTTGCATCTTTATTGTTGCTTAGCATGTGTTATATATAGAGGAAACTCCACCAATGATAATGATTGACAATATATTCAATGAAATTCAAGTTCATCACACATGCATAGATTGTGGGGGAGTTTGCTCTATATATGGTGGTGGTACCAATATCACATACTTTTGTAGTATTTGATATTGGTATTACCATCTTATTCATTAAAATTCCTTATATAAACCCTCTTAAAGGGATTGTCATCAATTACCAAAATGGGGGAGATTGAAAGAACATGTGGGCCCCCATGTGTGGTTTTGGTAATTAATGACAATCTTTATGGACTAATGTGTGTATTAAGTTATACTTGTAGGAATTGTCAATTGGCATCGCTTGGATCTTGTGTCGGCTTCAAGGTCGATGAAATGAGAAGAAGATATGTTGTGCAAGCTCAAAATGCGCAATCTTTAGAAGATCTCATGTTTGATGCTTGCCATCCTCGGTGATCATGGATCGATGATGAGGAATCAAGAAAGGCGTTCCATCTTGAGAAGGTAAAGATCGTCTACATCAAGCTCAAGTGGAATGCTCAAGGCAAAGGTATAATCTTGATAGGTTTTCCCTTTTGCCGGTCTTATATTGTTTGTGGAAGACCGGGTTTAGGATAGATAACCGTACTATCAAGAGGGGCTCTCGAATGAGTAACTCGATCACATCGTTCGGAGAGAGCTCAAACCTTTGCATACTTGCATCATAGTATTTGGTTGTTAATTGGTCTTATCCATGTGAGGATATAGAGCTTGTGGTAATCTCCATAACAAGCTCTTGTTCATCAAAATCGGATCCCTCTTTTATATCTTATTGCGATTTTGATCTATGCGGTTTTTCGGCTTCTCACCAAGTGAGGTATCTCACATTATTATAATTGATACATTATCACTTGGTGATAACCAATATTTTCACCTTTTATAGGGAAGCTCATGTCGTCCTCTTTCCAACGCAATTGGAATCGGGTCGATCGGAGTTACCAATCAAAAGTTATAGCCGTTTGAATATTTGCTGGTCTCCTAGGTACTAAAATGCGGTATACCGCATTTTAGTACCTAGCAAGGCAGAAGGTTTTGGAAAGTTGCCAAAATCCACTGCCGGGCTAGGTACCAAAAAGCGGTAGTACCGCATTTTAGTACCTAGCGCGGCAGAAGGTTTTTTACTTCGTCATTTGGATCTATCCTCCCTTGCTGGACTATGATGTTTCTTTGCATGATTTTGTAGAGGTTGTTGTCCTCTTCGAAACGAGCCCAAGATCATCGAAATCGGAGTCCGGATGCAAAAGTTATGGCTGTTTTCGTTCTGTGATGACCGGTAGTACCGGACCAGGATCCGGTAGTACCGGGGTCCGGTAGTACCGCATTTTGGTACCGGGGAGCGCAGAGAAAAATGCGTTTGGAGCCCCAGGAACCCCAGGAAATGTCCGTTAGTGCCGGGAAAGTCCGGTAGTACCGGGAAAAAGTCCGGTAGTACCGAGAATCGCATTTTTGGGCTGCAACGGTTGGATTTTGGAGGGACCTATATAAGGGGCCTTCTTCCCCAATGGTTCCTCAACCATTCTTGCAAGTTTTCCCCTCCATTGTTGACCTTCTTGAGCTTGCTTTCTCTCAATCCCTCCAATGATTCTTGCATATTCTTGAGGGATTTGAAAGAGGAGATCTAGATCTACAATCCCACCAATCAATCTCTCCTCTAAGTGAGGGGAACATATTGGGATCTAGATCTTGGAGTATTTTGTGTATTTCCTCCATTGTTCTTCCTCTCTTATTCCCCCATAAGCTTTTGTAGCTTTGGTGGAATTTGGGAGAGAAGGATTTGAACACCTTTGTGGTGTTCTTGCCATTTGCATTTGGTGCATCGGTTTGAGTTCTCCTCGGAGGATCTGGTTTGAGTTGCGCATTGGAGCTTGTCCCTCTTGGGTTCTTGGAACCCTAGACGGTTTTGTGGCCTTGGTGGCATTGTGGCCTTGGTGGCATTTGTTGAGGCCTTTTGTGGCATTTGTTGGGAGCCTCCAATTAATTTGTGGAGAAGTGCCCCAACCTTGTGAGAGGTTCCGGTTGCCACCGACAAGTGCACCGATAGTGGAAGCGTGGATCGATCCCGTTGGGGTGAGATTCACCGGAGAATAAGGGAGGCCTTTTGTGGCGTTGGTGGTTTGATACCACCCCCTCTCCAAACGAGACGTACTCCATGTTGGGAGGAACTCGGTAAAATATCGGTGTCCCCGCGTGCCTCGGTTATCTCTATACCCGAGCTCTTTACTTATGCACTTTACATTGTGATAGCCTTCATGCTTGAAGTAATATATATCTTGCTATCACTTTGTTGCTTGTATTGCTTAGCATAAGTTGTTGGTGCACATAGGTGAACCTTAGTTGTTCTAGGTTGTGCTTAACAAAGTAAACACTAGTTTTATTCCGCCTTTGTTGAGCCACTCTAGGAAAAGTTTTAATCGCCTATTCACCCCCCCTCTAGGCGACATTTGTATCCTTTCAAAAGGAATTGCTGATGCTATTTCATAGCTATGGTGGGGCGATGATGATGACCACAAGAGGATGCGTTGGTTAGCTTGGTGGAAAATGTGCATTCCTAAAGGAAGAGGTGGGATGGGCTTTAGGGACCTTCACACTTTTAACTTGGCAATGTTAGCAAAGCAGTGTTGGAGAGTAATGGAGAAACCAGACTCTCTCTGCTCAAGAGTCCTAAGAGCAAAGTACTATCCAGAAGGAAATCTGCTAAAAGCAAAATTAAAACTAGGAAGTTCTTTTACTTGGCAAAGCATTATGGCAGGTATGGAAATTTTCAAAAGAGGTTGCTTCTGGAGAATTGGTGATGGAAGTCAAGTTAATATTTGGAAAGATGCCTGGATCCCTACCAGTCCTACTCATAAACTGGTAACTCCACGGGGAAATATTCTTATTACTAAAGCTAATGATCTTCTTGATCCAGTCACAGGTTTATGGGACGAAGAATTGCTCCGGAGCATCTTTTGGAGTGTTGATGTGAACCGAATTCTGGAGATCCCAAATGCTCCTCAAGGTATGGAAGATTTTATAGCATGGCATCATACCAGCAATGGAATTTTCTCGATTCGATCAGCATATCATGTTGAATGGGATTGCTGATTTGGTCGAAATGAGAGAAGAATCTTGGGAGTGGAACGATCGGACATTAGCCCGATTTGGAATAAGCTTTGGAAACTAAATATCCCTCAAAGATTAAGATTTTAGATTGGATGGATATGCATGGTATTATTCCTTGCTTTGGTATTTTGGCTAATAGACATATAATCCCAAATGGCGGTTGTCCAGTTTGCTTAGTGGGCTGTGAAGATATTATGCATACCCTTTTAACTTGTGCTCGAGCAAAACTTATTTGGGAAAAGCTGGATGTTCAGAGCATTATAGACCAAGCAAAAAATATTGATAGAGCTAGGGCGGTAGTCCTGAAATATATTATCTGTACTCAAGGTGTTTGAGATCCTCTAGGTGGAGCTGCCTTTCTAAGCTTGTCTTAATAGGAGCATGGTACATATGGTGGGAAAGACGCCAACTGGTTCATGGTGAAGAAGTGCAAACACCCCAACGATCAGTAATGTCAATTGGTGCGTTAGCAACAAACTATTGGCGGGCTCGTACAAAGACAATATTATATACCACTGCATCCTGAAAATGCCTCCTTGAAGGAGAAGTAAAGGTGAATGTTGATGCGGCTTATAGCTTTAATGAAGGAAGAGGAAGTGCGGGAGTTATTATTCGGGATTTCAAAGGTAAATTTATTGCTACCTCTACAAAAAAATCTACCTTTTGTGGCTGATCCGATGATGGCTGAGGCCTATGCAGTCAGTGAGGGGCTTTTTCTTGCACAAAATTTTGGGTGCAACCGGCTTATTATTCAATATGATAATATGGAGGTGGTAGATACTATGAGAGAAGGGGGATTTTCTGCAACCTCGGCTACGACGATTTTCTATGACTGTAATATTATGGCTGTAGGTTTTGGTAAAGTGCTCTTCGAACATTGTCCAAGAGAAGCTAATTCTGTGGAGCACAAGATGGCTAAGGATAGTTTCTATTCTTTTAGCTCTTGTACCTGGGACGATGATCCCCCTATTTTTATTTTGCCCCTTTCGATTAACGATGTAAGTGTCTTTGACACGATGTAAATGACTAGCCTAAAGGCTGCAAGTTTCTGACACACTCTTTTTTTAGCAGGGTACCTACAGGGACTGGAAGATTTTAATAAGACGGCTTGCAGACCTAATAATATATGAGTTTAAAAAAAAAGTCGTTAATGCCTAAGGCTTTGTTTGTTTAATTCCTAACGATCTTAATTTGGCCTAGATTGACCTGGATTAACGCCTGATCCGGATTTTCCAGCCCGATAATGAATTTTTTCCAACCCAGCGTGCTATTCGCTTCCACCTGGAGTGGATTTTCTGTCCAGCATATCCAAGCCATCGCTATTTTTTTTTCTGTCCAGCATATCCAAGCCATCTCTATTGACTTCACCTTGGAAAAATTATTGCCACCTGATGTCTGGATTAATTCCACGATACGAGCGAGCGAAGTTTTCAGCAGGGCATGGCCAGATCACACATGCAGCGCATGGATTAACAAAACGGCCGAAACTTACAAAAAAATATGGAAAATGGATTAACTGGTTTATTTGGGCTTTGGGTGAATGTATGGATCAACCCAATCCATACCTGGATCTCTTCAAGATCTGGATTTAATCCCAACAAAACGAACGAGGCTTAAATGTTGTAATAGCATTTTTTTCCAAGGGAAAGACCGAATGAGCCTTCATAAGCATACCTGGGCCGAGGCCCTTCCCAATTCTGGGGGCCTGTGCAGTGCCATTTTGCTGCATTTGCTAAGTGCCGGGCCTGACTAGCATCGGTACATTTCCAATTCTGAATACAGATCTGCAAGTTACTCAGAGTATGGGTTCTAAATGTTGCCAATTCGTTCCCCTCAAAAAAAAAATGTTGCCAATTCTGAAGTGACAAGCAGCGGTACATTTCCAATTCTGAATACAGAGTATGGGTTAAAAAAAATCTCAAAAAAAATATGGGTGAAAAAGGTAACGGAAAAGGGAAATATCTTGAGAGAATTCCTTATTTGACACTGCTTCAAATTTGGATTCCTTATTTGACACTAGAAATGTTTTTCTTTCCTATTTGGCACTAGATGTAACTTTTTTTCCATATATAACACTCTAGTGCATTTTTAGCACTAACGGTGTTAACTAGGAGCTAAATAGACCCTTTTGCCCCTGTCCATTATGCAACCTTTTTTTACATGAAAAAAACAGCAGCAGTATGGCGAAATATTACGGGCTAGCAGGGTTAAATTGTTTGTACCTTACATGGGAGCTGTCATCTTGCTTGTGCCGGGGCTGAGCGCCGGCGCGGAGCACGAAACCCAACTCTATATCTAGCCTGTAAGGGTTTAGCTATGGGTTAGCCTTAATTTTTTTCTTGCGTTGCGACAAGTACATGCACCTACATGATGGTCGATGCCATCCGAAAAACTGAACACCAACAACCTGGATTATTATCTCAACACATCTACACGTTTTTCTTGGCTTCTTGCTAAGCTTGCACGATTTCACCCATCGACCATATAGCTGTTTAGCAAAGCTGGCTATGATCACGATATACCGGCCTTAATTAGGAGTATATACCGACTCCTCTAGCTATGAATGCCTAGTCCGTTTCGGATTCTCCCGGGGATCAAAGGAAAAGATCCCGGGTCTCCCTTTGCGAGCCTTTTCCTGATGGGTCCCACCATATGTTAAAAATAATGGGGCTAATCCATTTAGGCCCATGTGTATTTCAGATTTTCTCTAAATCTCAAAGCCCAAATTTGTGGCAGCCCATATGTGTTTGGGCTCATGTTTGTGACAGCTCACATGGGAGTGGAGTGGGAGCTAAAGTTTAGTCCCACATGGAAAGTTGGAGGAGAGTTGCACCACCTTATAGGGTGGAGTGTTGCACCACTTTATAAGTGAGTGGCAATAAGAGAGATACACACGCGGGCTCCTCCTCCGACGACGACGCCGCTTGCACGCTCGCCTCGTCTCGTCACGACGCGCGCGCGCGCCGCGGGTTGCGGGAATCTCGCCGAGCCGAGTTTTATTTTGCTGCTCAGGAAAATTGACAGACGTGTCAAACAGTCAGCTTATTCGGTCGCTCCGGATCGTGGGCTACTGTAACCGACCCGAACGTGCGTAACGTGGACTCGGCCCATGTTCGCCTCCATTAGGGTTTCATGAGCCGCTCTATATAAAGTCCTGCGCGGCTATCGCCACAATACCACCGAAAACCAATCTAGGGTTTTGCCATCCTCTCTACTTGCGCCGTCACCGTAGTGTACTCCATCCCGCTTGCCGGCGTGTACCGGCGGACGGGAGAGCAGGTCTCCGGAACCACTCGCCCTTGTGATCCTGTACGGGAGAGGGCGAATAAGGTTTTTGGGAAGCGCTCCACGCGACTGCTCGAGTTCTCCATCACGAGTCGTTTTCCATCCAAGTCAGGCGGTGCTGCCTACCGCCGTCTTTGTCGCCATCTGCTGCGATCACTCTTCCCCAAAGTTTCTACTACGGCAACCGAACGGTACGTGCTACGTGATCCTGTTTGGTTATTCAACATGTTCTGCGAGTACATGTTAAGCTGCTGTTTGTTTCCGATCGTCATTTTGTTTAGTACATCTAGTATGTTCGAGTTATATGAGCTAGTAGCTGGTTTTGTCATGATTTATATTCTGGAATTAATCGTGGAAATTATGCCTAATAATCCAACAATCCAAAAACCTTATTGTAGGCAATTTCCTGAATTAACAATGGCTGGTTTTACCCATGCACTGAGGCTGGATAAGTTTACCGGTGTGCACTTTAAGAGGTGGTAGTACAAGGCTGAGCTTTGGCTGACCACGATGAAAGTGTTCCACATCAGTAAAGGCAAACCTGAAGGAACTATATCTGACGAGGATCAGAAGAAGTTCGAGGATGCCAATACTGTCTTTATGGGATGTATTCTGAGCATTCTTGCTGACCGTCTGTGTGATGTGTTTATGCACATAAAAGACGGGAAGGAGCTCTGGGATGCACTAGATGCCAAGTTTGGTGCTGCAGATGCTGGCAGTGAACTGTATATCATGGAGAGCTTTCATGATTTTAAGATGACTAAGGACATTCCTGTGGTTCAACAAGCTCATGAGATACAGTGCATTGCCAAGGAGCTCGAACTCCTTAAGTGTACCTTACCCGACAAGTTTGTGGCGGGATGCATTATTGCTAAGTTGCCCCCTTCATGGAGGAACTTTGCCACAACTCTCAAACACAAGAGACTGGAGATATCAGTTGAAAATCTGATAGCGTCCCTTGATGTTGAGTAGAAGGCTCGGGCTAAAGACACTACTGAGAAAGGAGAGGGTCTTGCTACTGCCAACTTTGTGCAGAAAGGCAAATCTGTAGGCAAGAACAAAGGGAACTTCAAACCCTCCTTTAACAAGCCTGTAAAGACTACAACCTTCAAGAAGAAGAAGACGAACAGGGACAAGAGTGAACTGTCTTGTTACACTTGTGGAGAGCCCGACCACTTTTCCAAGGACTGTCCAGAACGCGCAGACCGCAGAGGGAAAAAGGCCAAGACTGTCAACGTCGTGACCGCTAGCAATACTGATGGGTATGGTAATTTATTTACTGTTCTTTCAGTATTTCAATCACCGTGTTGGTGGCTTGATACGGGTGCTAATGTTCATGTGTGTGCTGACATCTCTATGTTCACTTCTTATCAGGTCGATCGGGATTCATCCGTCCTAATGGGTAATGGATCACATGCTTCTGTTCGTGGTGTTGGCACGGTGGATCTGAAGTTTACTTTCGGAAAGATCGTGCAGCTGAGGAACGTGCAACATGTCCCTACTATGAACAAGAATCTCGTTAGTGGCTCCCTTCTTTGTAGAGATGGGTTTAAGGTTGTCTTAGAGTCCAATAAAGTCGTTGTTTCGAAACATGGACAATTTATTGGTAAAGGTTATGAGTTCGGAGGCTTGTTTCGGTTTTCACTTTCAGAGTTTTGTAATAAATCCGTGAATCATATTTGTGGTGGTGTTAATGATGATACCAGTATTTGGCATTCTCGTTTATGTCACATTAATTTTGGTTTGATATCTCGGATGTCCAGCATGAGTTCAATTCCGAATTTCACTATTGCCAAAGGTGCTAAGTGCCATAGTTGTGTGCAATCAAAGCAACCTCGAAAGCCTCAGAAGGCTGCCGAGGAGAGAAACTTGGCACCTCTAGAACTCATACATTCTGATCTATGCGAGATGAATGGTGTGTTGACAAAAGGTGAAAAGAGATATTTCATGACGTTGATAGATGATGCTACTAAATTCTGCTATGTTTACTTGTTGCAAACTAAAGATGAGGCTTTAGACTACTTTAAAATCTATAAGGCCGAAGTTGAAAATCAACTAGAGAGAAAGATCAAGCGTCTTAGGTCGGATCGTGGTGGTGAGTATTTTTCCAAAATATTTGATGAATTCTGTCAGGAACACAAAATTATTCATGAGAGGACGCCTCCCTACTCGCCCCAATCAAACGGGTTACCGAGAGGAAAAACCGCACGCTGACTGACTTGGTGAATTCCATGTTAGCCACTGCTGGTTTATCAAAGGCATGGTGGGGGGAGGCTTTGTTGACTTCATGTCATGTCCTGAATAAAATTCCTAATAAGAATAAAGAAAAGACCCCTTATGAGGAGTGGGTTGGGAGAAAATCATCACTTTTGTATCCGCGCACTTGGGGGTGTTTGGCGAAGGTCAACATACCGATTCCCAAGAAACGCAAGCTCGGACCCAAGACATTGGATTGTATCTTTCTAGGATATGCTCCACGGAGTGTAGGCTATAGATTTCTAGTGGTTAAATCTGAGGTACCTGATATGCATGTTTATACTATAATGGAATCTCGTGATGCAACATTCTTTGAAAATATTTTTCCTATGAAAGATATGCATAGCATTGGTAGGATTTCTTCTGAAATACTTCCTGAATCTAGTGCATCTATTGAGAATTCTGAACAACCACATGAGGAATTTCTTGAGAAGGATGACGATGAACCTCTCACGAGGAGTAAGAGACAGAGGGTTGCAAAATCCTTTGGTAATGACTTCATCGTGTACCTTGTGGATGATACTCCCAGATCCATTACTGAGGCATATGCATCTCCTGATGCAGATGATTGGAAAGAAGCTGTCCAAAATGAGATGGACTCGATTATTTCTAATGGAACTTGGGAATTATCAGAACGACCCTATGGTTGTAAACCTGTGGGATGTAAGTGGGTGTTCAAGAAGAAACTAAGGCCTGATGGTACTATTGAGAAGTACAAGGCGCGTCTTGTAGCTAAGGGCTACACACAGAAAGAAGGCGAAGATTACTTCGACACCTATTCACCTGTCGCTAGACTGACCACCATTTGAGTATTACTATCCCTGGCTGCCTCTTATGGTCTTCTCGTTCATCAAATGGACGTGAAGACAACTTCCCTTAATGGAGAGTTGGAAGAGGAGATCTATATGGATCAGCCGGATGGGTTTGTGGTAAAAGGTGAAGAGACAAAGGTGTGTAAGTTATTAAAATCTTTATATGGCCTGAAACAAGCACCTAAGCAATGGCATGAGAAGTTTGACAGAACTCTACTTTCTGCTGGCTTTGTCATTAATGAGGCTGATAGGGGTGTTTACTATCGCCATGGTGGGGGCAATAGCGTTATATTATGTTTGTACGTGGATGACATTCTGATCTTTGGTACAAACATGAAAGTGATAAATGAGGTCAAGTCTTTTCTGTCAAAGAGTTTTGATATGAAAGATCTGGGAGAGGCTGATGTCATTCTGAACATCAATCTTATTAAGAACGAGAATGGGATTACTTTAACGCAATCTCATTATGTTGAGAAGGTCTTGAGCCGTTTGGCTTTAATGATGGCAAGACTTCTCCAACACCTTATGATCCCAGTTTGACATTACGAAAGAATAAGAAGGAACCAACAGATCAGCTGAAATATTCACAAGTTGTTGGTTCTCTCATGTACTTAGCAAGCGCTACAAGACCCGATATCTCTTTTGCTGTGAGCAAGTTGAGTAGGTTCATGTCTAACCCGGGTATTGATCATTGGCATGCACTTGACAGGGTCATGCGCTATCTATGTGGTAAAATGAGCTATGGGATTCACTATTCAGGGAATCCTGCTGTGCTTGAAGGATATAGTGATTCGAATTGGATCTCCGACGTTGATGAACTCTACGCCACGAGCGGGTATGTGTTTACCCTTGGAGGTGGCGCAGTGTCATGGAGGTCTCATAGACAAACCATATTGACGAGATCAACTATGAAAGCAGAACTTACTGCTTTAGACACAACCACTATTGAGTCAGAATGGCTGCGTGAGCTCTTGATGGACTTGCCTGTGGTTGAGAAACCTGTGCCGGCAGTCCTTTTGAATTGTGACAACCAAACTGTTATTGTCAAAGTGAACAATTCTAAGGATAACGCGAAGTCATCAAGACACGTGAAAAGACATTTGAAATCTGTCAAGAAATTGAGAAACTCCGGAGTAATAACTGTTACGTATATTCAAACAGACAAAAACCTGGCAGATCCCTTTACAAAGGGACTATCACGAAATGTGATAGAAAGTGCATCGAGGGAGATGGGGCTGAGACCCATGGATGTCACACCCTAGTGGTAACCCAACCTATGTGATCGGAGATCCCGTGAATTAGGACCTAGGAAGAACAAGCTAGTGGTTTGACTGAGGAGAGTATTTTGAAACCCTCTCTATGTGAAGATGCATGACTCTCATAATCTGTAAGGCAGGTTGGCAACATGCCTTAATGTGTTTCTGTTGGCTTTAATTAACAAAGATGCCGTCCTACAGGGCATTCTTGAAAGAATACACCTATATGAGCTCGACTGTAAACGTCGCGGTCTATGAGATTTGGATGATCTCTAGTAAACTCATGAAGAGACCAGGGAGTATGACGCATATGCTTCAACCCGCGGGGTAGGCTACTGACAGCCAAGTACTAGTTATGATTTTGAGCGAAATCTATTGGCACCAAACTTGCAATTCAAGGTTCGTCCATTGTTTAAGTTGTTGATAGACATAGTTCAAGATTCTAGGTGGAAGTTCAACTTAACAGTCTCTGCTGAAACACTGGTATATAAACAAGTAACAAGAATTGGCAAATCTTCAAATGGGCATTTGAGATCTGGTGGGGGATTGTTAGAAATAATGGGGCTAATCCATTTAGGCCCATGTGAAAGAACATGTTGGGCCCCCATGTGTGGTTTTGGTAATTAATGACAATCCTTATGGACTAATGTGTGTATTAAGTTATACTTGTAGGATTTGTCCAT
Organism: Avena sativa; assembly: GCA_916181665.1. NCBI lineage: Eukaryota > Viridiplantae > Streptophyta > Magnoliopsida > Poales > Poaceae > Avena > Avena sativa. Next base: position 251,397,049 of record OV702284.1, on the reverse strand, counting down.
TGGCATCGCTTGGAGCATGTGTTGGCTTCAAGGTCAAATAAATGCAAAGAAGATTTGTTGGGCAAGCTCAATATGCGAGGTCGATGATGAGGAATTAAGGAAGGCGTTCCATCTTGAGAAGGGCAAGATCGTCTACATCGAGCTCAAGTGGAATGCTCAAGGCAAAGGTATAATCTTGATAGGTTTTCTCTTTTGCCGGTCTCACGTCATGTGTGTGAGACCGGGTTTAGGATAGATAACCGTACTATCAAGAGAGGCTCTCATATGAGTAATTCGGTCACATCGTTCGGAGAGAGCTCAAACCTTTGCATACTTGCATCATCATATTTGGTTGTTATTTGGTCTTATCCATGTGATGATATAGATCTTGTGGTAATCTCCATAACAAGCTCTTGTTCATCAAAATCGGATCTTCCGTTTGTATCTTGTTGCGATTTTGATCTTGGCAGATTTTCGGTTTCTCACCAAGTGAGGTATCTCACATTATTATACATGATACATCCTCACTTGGTGATAACCAATATTTTCACCTTTCATAGGGTATCCCATGTCGTCCTTTTTCCAACGCAATTGGAATCGGGTCGATCGGAGTTACCAATCAAAAGTTAGAGGTTTGAATTTTCCTAGGTACCAAAATGCGGTAGTACCGCATTTTAGTACCTGGCGCGGCAGTAGGTTTTGGAAAGTTGCCAAATTCCACTGCCCTCCTAGGTACCAAAATGCGGTAGTACCGCATTTTAGTACCTAGCACGGCAGAAGGTTTTTGACAAGTTTCCAAAAGCCACTGCCGGGCTAGGTACCAAAAAGCGGTAGTACCGCTTTTTAGTACCTAGCGCGGTAGAAGGTTTTTTAATTCGTCATTTGGATCTATTCTCCCTTGCTGGACTATGATGTTTCTTTGCATGATCTTATAGAGGTTGTTGTCCTCTTCGAAATGAGCCCAAGATCATCGAAATCGGAGTCCGGATGCAAAAGTTATGGCTGTTTTCGTTCTGTGTTGACCGGTAGTACCGGACCAGGATCCGGTAGTACCGGGGTCCGGTAGTACCGCTTTTTGGTACCGGGGAGCGCAGAGAGAAAATGCGTTTGGAGTCCCAGGAACCCCAGGAAATGTCCGGTAGTGCCGGGAAAGTCCGGTAGTACCGGAAAAAGTCCGGTAGTACCGGGAATCGCGTTTTTTTGGGCTGCAACGGTTGGATTTTGGAGGGACCTATATAAGGGGCCTTCTTCCCCAATGGTTCCTCAACCTTTCTTGCAAGTTTTCCCCTCCATTGTTGACCTTCTTGAGCTTGCTTTCTCTCAATCCCTCCAATGATTCTTGCATATTCTTGAGGGATTTGAAAGAGGAGATCTAGATCTACAATCCCACCAATCAATCTTTCCTCTAAGTGAGGGGAACATATTGGGATCTAGATCTTGGAGTCTTTTGTGGATTTCCTCCATTGTTCTTCCTCTCTTATTCCCCCATAAGCTTTTGTAGCTTTGGTGGAATTTGGGAGAGAAGGATTTGAACACCTTTGTGGTTTTCTTGCCATTTGCATTTGGTGCATCGGTTTGAGTTCTCCTCGGAGGATTTGGTTTGAATTGCTCATTGGAGCTTGTCCCTCTTGGGTTCTTGGAACCCTAGACGGTTTTGTGGCCTTGGTGGCATTTGTTGAGGCCTTTTGTGGCGTTTGTTGGGAGCCTCCAATTAAGTTGTGGAGTTGTGCCCCAACCTTGTGAGAGGTTCCGGTTGCCACCGACAAGTGCACCGATAGTGGAAGCGTGGATCGATCCCATTGGGGTGAGATTCACCGGAGAATAAGGGAGGCCTTTTGTGGCGTTGGTGGTTTGATACCACCCCCTCTCCAAACGAGACGTACTCCATGTTGGGAGGAACTCGGTAAAATATCGTCGTCCTCACGTGCCTCGGTTATCTCTATACCCGAGCTTTTACTTATGCACTTTACATTGTGATAGCCTTCGTGCTTGAAGTAATCTATATCTTGCTATCACATTGTTGCTTGTATTGCTTAGCATAAGTTGTTGGTGCACATAAGTGAACCTTAGTTATTTCTAGGTTGTGCTTAACAAAGTAAACACTAGTTTTATTCCGCCTTTGTTGAGCCACTCTAGGAAAAGTTTTAATCGCCTATTCACCCCCCCCCTCTAGGCGACATCCGTATCCTTTCAATTGGTATCAGAGCCCGGTCTCTCATTTTAGGCTTCACCGCCTTGAGAGTAAAGATGTCGGCTAGGGGATTAGTGCACAAGGACACGCTCACATTCGATGGCACAAATTATGATGTTTGGAAAATTCGCATGCTTAATTTATTTCGGGAAATTCACCCAATTATCGAGGGCTATCTATATGTGGGTTTCTCTTCTCCTATGGATACCCAAAACGAATCTTTAGAGGAGAATTTGAACTCTCATATAGATGCTCTAGCTACTAAAATTCTTTTGCATGTTGTGAGCAATATAGTTCTTTCGTCTATCATGCCTTATTCAAGCGCTCGTGAGATATGGACCAAGCTTCAAGATAAATATAGCAAGTCCAACATTATTGAGGATGATTGTGTTGCTTCCACTTCCGGTCGAGATGAGTTCTCATCCTCTACCACTTCACCAACATGTGACTTTTCACATGGTAATGATATGGTGAGTGGTGATAGAAATTGCAATATGGATAGTGTGTTCACTATTTGTAATCCCTCATATCTATCTAGTTGCAATGATCTATCTTTGGACCTTAACACTTCTAGCACTCAAAATTCCTCACATGCTTGTGTTAATAGTCCTTGCATATCATGTAGAAATGACTTAAATAAATCTCATGATGATATGCTCATGTTGTCTTGTTGCCATGATAAAAATGCTTCTATTTCCTCTAGTGCTTGTGTTGCTAACCATGTAGAGGAAAATGAAGATTCTATGGGCCAAGACAAGGTCTTGAAGAGAGCTACAAGTGCAATCTCATCATCACCTTCTTCCGGTTCTCACATGTGCCTTATGGCTAAGGGAACAAAGGTAACCTCTTTGGATCCCATTGTATCTCATGATGATGATGATGAGGTTGAGAATGATAATGATGATTATAGAGGTAAGTATGATATTACCTCTATTAAGAAAATGGGAGAGGTTGTCTATAGTGCTCTCTACAAAAATAAACTTGCTTCCTCCAACCTTCTTGAAATCTTGAATTATGCTATAGAAGGCAATGATCTTATTGAGGAGCAAGAAAACATAATTGATGAAAAGTTTGCACTTGAGCGTGAATATGCTAATGAACTTTCTCAAGTAAAGGACTCCCTTGAAGAAGAACAAACCACCAAAGAATCTCTTGAGGAGACTTTTACTCTAGAATTATCTAGAGTAAAGGAATACCATGATAGAGAACTTGCGGTGGCTAACTCCTTCAAGATTAAAAATGATGAACTTGAAGTTGCTTATGCTAAACTTGTTGAGGATTTTGAGCACCTCAAAAATGGCTCTAGGGTCATAAAGGGTGAGCTCATCAAACTCACCGAGTCACATGAGCAACTTAAAGCCTCATATTCAAAAGATCTTGACAAGTTGCCCTCACCTCTTGATAATAGTAATGATGCTTGTGCTACTAACTCTATTTCTTGTGAATCATCTATTTTGAAGGAGAATGTTGAGCTAAAGGCTCAACTTGCTTTGCTAACTAGCAACTATGGGAAATTAGGAGAAAGCCATGATAAGCTCTCAAGCTCGCATGAGGATCTCCTAGTCTCCCATGGTAGGCTAAAGTTGGCTCATGAGGCCATCATGTCAAAGGTAACATCTAGTGGGCCTCATGTGGACATTAGCACTATATCTACTCCAAATGTTATATTGCCATGTGCTAGTCCTTGTAATTCATCCTCTCACAACCATGCTATATCTCGTGATGAATTACATTCCATGCCTTGTTTCTCTAACAATGTAGCATCTACTTCCTCTAGTACTTGTATTGAAACTAACCATGTAGAGGAAATCAAAGAGCTCAAGGCTCAAGTCACTTCTTTGAAGAATGACTTGAAAAAGTGTCAACAAGGGAAGGTCACACTCAACAAAATTTTGAGTGTGCAAAAATCCCCCAATGACAAGAGTGGGCTTGGATTCAACTCCAACAAGTCCACTATCAAGTTGAAGCACAAAGACAACAAGAAGAATGGCCAAGATCAAGTCAAGAATCCGGCCAACATTGTTTGCTTCAAGTGCAAGGAAGAAGGGCACCACGTTAGATCTTGCCCATTGAAGAAAAAGTCTCTTAGTGTGAAGCAACAAGGGAAGCGGCCTCAAGCTCCACCTCAAGTCACTAATGGGCCCCTTCCTAAGAGGACTACTCGAGCTATCCCTCGAGTTGTGGCTTCACCTAAGAAGAAAGACGGCAAGAGTAGAACTTGCTACATATGCCGTGAGAAGGGGCATATTTCTTCCTCATGCACTATCGGTATCTCCTCATCCAACCCTATCATTATTGATGATGCTTATTCTCTTTGTAAGGATGAGGTTGGCAATGTGTTTGCCAAATTTGTTGGTGCTCAACGTGGATTCAAGAAAAGATCCATTTGGGTTGCCAAGCCTATTGTGACTAACCTATTAGGACCCAACTTGGTTGGGGACCAACAAACCAAAACTTGATCAATAGGTGTGTTTTGGAGGGCATTGGAGACTTGGCTATATTATGAAGAATTGAGGGATCTTCATCAATTATTATTGTCAAGCCAAGCCATTTGGATTATCATGATTTTATTATATTTCCAATGTTCCTCCTTGCGGTAACATATGCTTAACTCATTACATTGAAAGTTACTCGCCCCTTGTGCATGTGTTGGTTTTGTATCTTCCATGTTTTTGTACATGTTGTGATTTCCACTTAATTATCTTGAGATATCAATCATATTTGTGTATGATTAAGTGGCACAACATGTATGTGTGTTTCTTGTGCTTGATCCTTACTTGTTTATATTTGGTATCTTATTTGGCTCTTGTGAGAGATTAATGGACTATATCATTTTGGGGGAGTGTTATGCTTAGGCATTCCACAATCCTAAAAATGTGTGTACATGAGGATTACCACCTAGTATTTATATTGGATTATTGTCTAGTCTCTATGTGGTATAATTCTCATGAGAAATTTAATTTTATAATGTCCAATAATTATCTCTATTTGTATCCTTTTCCCTCGTGTTGGTTTTATGGTTGTATCACATTATGGGGGAGTCATATGTTTAGTGCATATTACAATCCTAGAAATTGTGAATATTCGAGCTTATGTCACTTAGAATTGATATTGATAATTATCTAGCACCTATGTGACACATTTGCTCATACAAGTTCCAATTTGATTGAATGGCTTTATTGATCTTATGTTGGATCTTGTATATGAGAATGGTTCTTGGTATGTGTTTCCTCATATTTAGATATTATATTCGCATGGAAACCATTTGCTTCAAGTTACTCTAATCACTAGTGATTGTGTGACTATTGGAAGCTACCAAGAATCTTGTTTGAAGTATCATGCTCAATTCTTATATTTAGTTATATGCTTCTTGTTGTGTGTATATGATCTTGGATATCCGTATGAACTACCTAGGGAAAATTATTCCCAATATTTCTTGTCCTTGGACAATGAGTACTCAATTTAAGGTAGAATTTGTTGATCATATTCACTTTGGCCTTTGTTTAATTTTATCCTATCCTTGGCCAATAAAATGTTTTATGTTGTCTCCCAAGCTTCCTTGCTTCTTTTGGATCTTGTTATTTTGTTAATATCCTCTTGTGTTTTAGTTAATGTAGGTAGTAGTGATGATCCCATTTGTGTGCATTTTGTATTCTAAAGGAAAATCCTACATAATGCACTATCCATGGGGGAGCTCTCCTATATTATTTAGAACATTCATATTTATGCTTCTTTGTTTGATCCATATCGGGTTTTATGTGCTTGGAACCTCAATCTTTTCATTTTGGTATTTTGTGCCATCATGTGAAGTTTGGGGAGTTTGGTTTCTTGTTGGAACCTTGCTCTTTTGGGGAGTTGGTTTTGTCTCATTCATTATTTCTTGATTTGACCATTTTAGAATGAGATAAATCCTTGAGCATTTTTATTTCTATCTATCTTTTGCTCTTTTGGTTTTTGCCTAGTTCATTTGTTGAACTTGTGATCTTTCATGTGTTGAATTGGTTCGTTGATACAATTTGGACATCGTTTGTCATGTCACACTCTTCTGTGTGCCATCTTGGTTTACTTGGTGTTTTTGTTCAAATTGTATCTCATTTTTGGTTCTTAAAAGCCTTGTGCATGCATATTTACTACATATCTATATTATGGCATGCTTGCTTTATTTGATCCAATATATAAGGGAAACTCCACCAATTCCCATCGGCTAAGTTGTGCATGAAATTCAATTTCATATCAATGTGCACATAATTATGTGGAGTCTCTCCTATGTATTGTAGTTGCACTAACTACATTGGACCCAATAAGTTTGGGGACCATTTTGTACTTAAATGTGTTTTAGGTACATTGGAGATATAATGGACGCTTGTCTCTCAATTTTGAAGAAGTGATGCTTAGAAGAAAATTTGAGGCAAGCTATAGGATGAGCAACGAATTCATATCCTCTACATCATATCTCGGTAACAAGTATCTCTTTCTCATGCTCACATATCTTGATTTCAACCGTTTGTCGGTTGCCTTCTAGCATGAATTCATGTATTTGTAATTGTTGTAGTTGTAGCCATGGTTTTAATAGAACTCTCTATTGTAAATGTGTATAAGTTGAGATGAGTACATATAGTTGGGACTATACAAAATCATGCATATGATCCTCCAATCCCAAATATGTCAATCTAGCAATTTTGTTGCCTATCATTTCATCAACTTCTCTCATATGCAATAGTGAGATTTTTGCTAGTCTATTTTATCTTATGATACTTGTTGCCTTTCTCCATATATTCCAACTTTCTCCTTTTCCCTTGGTGATAGTTGTAATATATGTAGTGTGTTGGTATTTGAAGCTCATTAATGTACAATAAGATATATGTGAGCCTTTGGCCATGCTTTGAAGCTAAAATCTTATTGATATATGTTATGACTTCATTTTTGCCTTTCATGTGATTTCTTGTATATCTTTTTTATGTGTGCATATGTCTTTGTTGGCATATGTATTTGTGATGTTTTCCACTTAGAGACATATGCACATATGAGAAGATAATTTTAGTTGAATCTTATTCCTTGGATACCACCTTTTATTCCTTTTTGATTTTTTGGTGGCTTCCAAATTTATTTGCCTACGAGTGCTTGTTCCTCTTGTTTGCATCTTTGGGCACTCATAGTTATTCTCTCATGCCTTGTATTGTTAAATGAACTTGGATGAGTGAGGATTCCATGATTATGCACCTTGATCCCAAATACAATTATCATAATTGGTGCATTATCTTTGGGGAGCTCATCTAATTCATCTAATAATGCACATTTGTCTTCTTTCTCGTTTGTTGTGTTTTAAATACTTATGGGGGAGCGAGGATTCCATATTTGTGCAATATGTATTCTAATGCATTTATGTTGAATAGTGCACAAATCTTGGGGAGCTTCTCTATTTGTTATTTAAAGCACTCTCTTGCTCATATCATAATATCTTGTAGGTTCCATTCGAACTCATTTGGTGTTTTCAATTGGTTTGTCGGACCTTGTAGTTGCTTACATCATTTGACTTTATTTTGGCAACCTTCGGGTCCTCGATATAGTTCTACTCCCTCCCAAGTATTCATCATTGGATATGTGCGAAAGCACACCTTTGGAGGAACTATTACTATATTTGCCTTCTAGAACTTGTCACCCATTTCGGCAATCGATGCCAATGGGGGAGAAGTTTTAGAGGGTTTAAGGGAAGTTGGTTTATGCATTGAGTTTGTTCTTGTGCATTTGCCTCTCATGCTCTTGCATCTTTGTTGTTGCTTAGCATATGGTATATATAGAGGAAACTCCACCAATGATAATGATTGGCAATATATGCAATGAAATTCAAGTTCATCACACATGCATAGATTGTGGGGGAGTTTGCTCTATATATGATGGTGGTACCAATATCACATACTTTTATAGTATTTGATATTGGTATTACCATTTTATTCATTAATATTCCTTATATAAACCCTCTTAAAGGGATTGTCATCAATTACCAAAATGGGGGAGATTGAAAGAACATGTTGGGCCCCCATGTGTGGTTTTGGTAATTAATGACAATCCTTATGGACTAATGTGTGTATTAAGTTATACTTGTAGGATTTGTCCATTGGCATCGCTTGGAGCATGTGTTGGCTTCAAGGTCAAATAAATGCAAAGAAGATTTGTTGGGCAAGCTCAATATGCGAGGTCGATGATGAGGAATTAAGGAAGGCGTTCCATCTTGAGAAGGGCAAGATCGTCTACATCGAGCTCAAGTGGAATGCTCAAGGCAAAGGTATAATCTTGATAGGTTTTCTCTTTTGCCGGTCTCACGTCATGTGTGTGAGACCGGGTTTAGGATAGATAACCGTACTATCAAGAGAGGCTCTCATATGAGTAATTCGGTCACATCGTTCGGAGAGAGCTCACCTTTGCATACTTGCATCATCATATTTGGTTGTTATTTGGTCTTATCCATGTGATGATATAGAGCTTGTGGTAATCTCCATAACAAGCTCTTGTTCATCAAAATCGGATCTTCCGTTTGTATCTTGTTGCGATTTTGATCTTGGCAGATTTTCGGTTTCTCACCAAGTGAGGTATCTCACATTATTATACATGATACATTCTCACTTGGTGATAACCAATATTTTCACCTTTCATAGGGTAGCCCATGTCGTCCTTTTTCCAACGCAATTGGAATCGGGTCGATCGGAGTTACCAATCAAAAGTTAGAGGTTTGAATTTTCCTAGGTACCAAAATGCGGTAGTACCGCATTTTAGTACCTGGCGCGGCAGTAGGTTTTGGAAAGTTGCCAAATTCCACTGCCCTCCTAGGTACCAAAATGCGGTAGTACCGCATTTTAGTACCTAGCACGGCAGAAGGTTTTTGACAAGTTTCCAAAAGCCACTGCCGGGGATCTTCCGTTTGTATCTTGTTGCGATTTTGATCTTGGCAGATTTTCGGTTTCTCACCAAGTGAGGTATCTCACATTATTATACATGATACATTCTCACTTGGTGATAACCAATATTTTCACCTTTCATAGGGTAGCCCATGTCGTCCTTTTTCCAACGCAATTGGAATCGGGTCGATCGGAGTTACCAATCAAAAGTTAGAGGTTTGAATTTTCCTAGGTACCAAAATGCGGTAGTACCGCATTTTAGTACCTGGCGCGGCAGTAGGTTTTGGAAAGTTGCCAAATTCCACTGCCCTCCTAGGTACCAAAATGCGGTAGTACCGCTTTTTAGTACCTAGCGCGGTAGAAGGTTTTTTAATTCGTCATTTGGATCTATTCTCCCTTGCTGGACTATGATGTTTCTTTGCATGATCTTATAGAGGTTGTTGTCCTCTTCGAAATGAGCCCAAGATCATCGAAATCGGAGTCCGGATGCAAAAGTTATGGCTGTTTTCGTTCTGTGTTGACCGGTAGTACCGGACCAAGATCCGGTAGTACCGGGGTCCGGTAGTACCGCTTTTTGGTACCGGGGAGCGCAGAGAGAAAATGCGTTTGGAGTCCCAGGAACCCCAGGAAATGTCCGGTAGTGCCGGGAAAGTCCGGTAGTACCGGAAAAAGTCCGGTAGTACCGGGAATCGCGTTTTTTTGGGCTGCAACGGTTGGATTTTGGAGGGACCTATATAAGGGGCCTTCTTCCCCAATGGTTCCTCAACCTTTCTTGCAAGTTTTCCCCTCCATTGTTGACCTTCTTGAGCTTGCTTTCTCTCAATCCCTCCAATGATTCTTGCATATTCTTGAGGGATTTGAAAGAGGAGATCTAGATCTACAATCCCACCAATCAATCTTTCCTCTAAGTGAGGGGAACATATTGAGATCTAGATCTTGGAGTCTTTTGTGGATTTCCTCCATTGTTCTTCCTCTCTTATTCCCCCATAAGCTTTTGTAGCTTTGGTGGAATTTGGGAGAGAAGGATTTGAACACCTTTGTGGTTTTCTTGCCATTTGCATTTGGTGCATCGGTTTGAGTTCTCCTCGGAGGATTTGGTTTGAATTGCTCATTGGAGCTTGTCCCTCTTGGGTTCTTGGAACCCTAGACGGTTTTGTGGCCTTGGTGGCATTTGTTGAGGCCTTTTGTGGCGTTTGTTGGGAGCCTCCAATTAAGTTATGGAGTTGTGCCCCAACCTTGTGAGAGGTTCCGGTTGCCACCGACAAGTGCACCGATAGTGGAAGCGTGGATCGATTCCATTGGGGTGAGATTCACCGGAGAATAAGGGAGGCCTTTTGTGGCGTTGGTGGTTTGATACCACCCCCTCTCCAAACGAGACGTACTCCATGTTGGGAGGAACTCGGTAAAATATCGTCGTCCCCGCGTGCCTCGGTTATCTCTATACCCGAGCTTTTACTTATGCACTTTACATTGTGATAGCCTTCGTGCTTGAAGTAATCTATATCTTGCTATCACATTGTTGCTTGTATTGCTTAGCATAAGTTGTTGGTGCACATAAGTGAACCTTAGTTATTTCTAGGTTGTGCTTAACAAAGTAAACACTAGTTTTATTCCGCCTTTGTTGAGCCACTCTAGGAAAAGTTTTAATCGCCTATTCACCCCCCTCCCTCTAGGCGACATCCGTATCCTTTCACCATGTGTATTTCAGATTTTGCCTAAATCTCAAAGCCCAAATTTGTGGCAGTCCATATGTGTTTGGGCCCATGTTTCTGGCATCTCATATGGGAGTGGAGTGGGAGCTAAAGTTTAGTCCCACATGGAAAGTTAGAGGAGAGTTGCACCACCTTATAAGGTGGAGTGTTGCACCACTTTGTAAGTGAGTGGCAATAAGAGAGATACACAAGCGCGCTCCTCCTTCGACGATGCCGCCGGTTGCACGCACGCTCGCCTCGTCTCGTCACGACGCGCGCGCGCGCCGCGGGTTGCGGGAATCTCGCCGAGCCGAGCTTTATTTTGCTGCTCAGGAAAATTGACAGACGTGTCAAACAGTCAGCTTATTCGGGTCACTCCCGGATCGTGGGCTACTGTAACCGACCCGAACGTGCGTAACGTGGACTCGACCCACGTTCGCCTCCGTTAGGGTTTCCTGAGCCGCTCTATATAAAGTCCTGTACGGCTATCGCCACAATACCACCGAAAACCAATCTAGGGTTTTGCCATCCTCTCTACTTGCGCCGTCACCGTAGTCTGCTCCATCCCGCTTGCCGGCGTGCACCGGCGGACGGGAGAGCAGGTCTCCGGAACCACTCGCCCTTGTGATCCTGTACGGGAGAGGGCGAATAAGGTTTTTTGGGAAGCGCTCCGCGCGACTGCTCGAGTTCTCCATCACGGGTCGTCTTCCATCCAAGTCAAACGGTGCTGCCTACCGCCGTCTTCGTCGCCATCTGCTGCGATCACTCTTCCCCAAAGTTTTTAGTACGACAACCGAACGGTACGTGCTACGTGATCCTGTTTGGTTATTCAACATGTTCTGCGAGTACATGTTAAGCTGCTGTTTGTTTCCGATAGTCCTGTTGTTTAGTACATGTAGTATGTTCGAGTTATATGAGCTAGTAGCTGGTTTGTGATAATTTATATTCTGGAATTAATCGTGAAAATTATGCCTAATAATCCAACACCTTATCTCTTCTTCTTTTCTTCTTTCAGGTACGTATGGACTCTATTGCCGCACGCGCCACAACTTGTCTCTCCTCTGTCTGCCGCGCGCCGCCGCCCTCCGTCCTGCCGCGCGCACAGCTCGCTTCTCCCGTGCCCTTCGCTGTGCCGCCGCCGTGCCGCGTGCTGCCGCTTTGCCGCGCGCCGCCGCCCTGTGCCTTCCGCGCTCCTGCCACCCTGCTGCCCTCCGTCGTCCTGCCGCGCGATGCACGTACACCTTCTGCCATGGCTCGTTCCCTTCTTGCTGCAGGGCGTACTGCGTCTGATGTTGCTACCACAGTTTAGATTGCTTGCTACTTGAGTTGACCGATATCGCTATTTTGTCTCTGTCTACGAACTAATTTTGTGTTTTTGCTACGATAGCGCTATTGTTTGCTACGAGGTATCCAATGATATTTTTTCCGGCGAGTCTCTGGCGAAGTCGGTTTTGCTACATTAGCACAACTTTCTTGCTGCACAGTCGCCGACGAAGTCTTCAGCGAGGTCCAGTTTATTTTTATATTTTCTGGATCGAACCTTTTTTTACTACATGTAGCAAAAACAAGACTATTTATAGCAAAATCGGGTATGTTTATAGAAAAACGGAATTTTGAGGATTTTTGTGGGCACGTGTCCAGCAGGAAGACCCGGGAGAATTTGGAAAAATTTCCCGCATAGTACTGCCCTTCTAGCAAGCAAGTTTAGCTCCAGCCTCCAGCTAATTAACCATGCCCATGATTAATTGCATCGAGAGTACATAAAGCCGGACGTGGTGGCGGCGGGCACAAGGATTGTTTCGCTAACGTTGTTGTTGTCTCAAGAGAAAAATCTTTTGCCCCTCTTTTTTTAGGTTGCATAAAAGCGATTGAGAACAGGGGTAACTTGGTCCAAGGCAAACAAAAGTGACGGCACGTACTAACAGAATGGACGGGAGTGTCATATAAGGAATGAAATTTTGCGCCTGGTGTCAAATAAGGAAGAAAAAAGTTTTCAATATTAAATAAGGAACCGACATTTTAGTTAGTGTCAAGTAAGAAATTTTCTCAAATATCTTTGTGTCGAGGAAAACTAGCCAACATTTCCTGCACGACTTCGATCGTTGCGTTGCGTCCATCGCCGGTCGCGGCACCTGACAAGGGCAAATTATATATCCAAGTCCGTGCTATCTTTCCGCCCCGATTCAGCGGAATCGCAGAGCAGGGAAGGCTGCAACTGCGGCAACTTCCGCATTGCTTTCCTCAAACGTGAGCGCGTGGCCGCCGTGAAGTCGCCGCCGCTCCCCCCACTCCACCTCACTTCCTCCAAGTTCCAAAAGTCGCCGCAACTCTGACCCGACCCGAGACGAGACCCTCGCGGCCTCCGCCCATTTCAACTCGCAATCCCAGCTCCATCGCCCGCGCCGTTCCCTATCCAGACCGCGCCGCCGACGACTCCGCCCGACCCTAAATCCCATCGGAGCTGTTCCTAGATGCGAGAGTGATCGCCTCGCGTCGCCCCCGCGGCCGGTGTGATGGGCAACACGTGCGGCGCCACCCTTAGATCCCAGTACTTCTCCAGCTTCCGCGGCACGTCGCAGCGCCACGACCCGGAGTACGCGCTCGTCGCCACCGCCGCCGCGGCCGATGTCAAATCACCGGCAGGTAAGAGGCCCTCGCGCCCGGCAGCAGATGCGGCTGCGGCGGATGCGGCCGCCCCGCCTCCCGCCTCCGGCATGCGCCGGGGCTCCCTCGCCCCCGCGGAGCTGACGGCCAATGTGCTCGGCCACCCCACCCCGAGCCTCCACGACCACTACCTGCTCGGGCGCAAGCTCGGGCAGGGCCAGTTCGGCACCACTTACCTCTGCACGGACCGAGCCACGGGGGTGGAATACGCCTGCAAGTCGATCGGCAAGCGCAAGCTCATCACAAAGGAGGACGTTGAGGACGTCCGCCGCGAGATCCAGATCATGCACCACCTCGCCGGACACCAGAACGTCGTGGCCATAAAAGGAGCATACGAGGACCAGGCCTACGTCCACATTGTCATGGACCTCTGTGCGGGCGGCGAGCTGTTCGACCGTATCATACAGCGGGGGCATTACAGCGAGCGCAAGGCGGCCGATCTCACACGCATCGTTGTAGGAGTTGTCGAGGCGTGCCACTCGCTCGGAGTCATGCACAGGGACCTCAAGCCTGAAAACTTCTTGCTGGCCAACAAGGATGACGACATGTCGCTTAAGGCCATCGATTTTGGCCTCTCCGTCTTCTTTAAGCCCGGTGAGTCACTTCATCAGGCAGATACACTTAAATTTCCTTCCGGACCTGTGGAACTTAATTGTTTTGTTGGTGGAGTTGAGACCACAAGCATCCACAAGATACTAGTTGAGAAGGCAGCATTAAAATTCAGTGTCAATGTTCAGAGTTTTCTTCAGTTCTAAGGTGGCTTTCAGATGCAACCTATAGGATCACTCCTTGCTTTGCCTTGTTAGGCTGTTACTGTATTCGTTTAAGTAATGTGCATGTTATGGACCAGTCATTGTTTTGAAGTCATTTGATCCATAATCATCTTATGATCAATTCCTTTGTTATTTTATTACTTTATAGGTCAAGTTTTCACTGATGTTGTTGGAAGTCCTTACTACGTAGCTCCAGAAGTGCTGCGCAAACGCTACGGACCAGAAGCTGATGTGTGGACTGCTGGTGTAATTCTGTACATACTACTAAGTGGTGTACCACCATTTTGGGCAGGTAGAGCTTTATGTTTCATTTCTTAACTCTGTGATTATTTTTGGAAATCTTTACTAACTTTTTACTACTGTTCTACTCTGATTGCTGAATGTACTTATTGCAGAGACACAGCAAGGAATTTTTGATGCAGTATTAAAAGGCGAAATTGATTTTGACTGTGATCCGTGGTCTGTGATTTCTGACAGTGCGAAGGATCTTATAACAAGAATGTTGAATCCTCACCCAGCAAAACGTCTAACAGCACACCAAGTTTTATGTTAGTTACTATCACCAGTACCCGAGCTCTTTTTTCTCCTCCCTTAGTTCAGGTTCTTGTATGAATATTAATTCTGATGTGTCTCCAAAGTGGTGCAAATAGAAGTATTTTGCAACTAGAATTGAATGCTTTAACTTTATTTTGTGAACTATGAGTATTGCGCCATCTTGTAATGCCTTGATACAAATATCTGCACAATCTCAACATTGTTTTTACTGATAAAAAATAAGATTAGTTTCAGAGGATCAATTTCTCCCACTGGCTCATGGAAGCCTCAATTTCTAGAAATCTTCCATTAAATATATATGCACAACAGTTTAATAAAAATCTCTACAGTAAGTACAACCCATACATTTTTTATACAAAATATAAAAGAATCATTTTCCTTACATGTTCAGGTCACCCTTGGATTTGTGATCATGGAGTTGCTCCTGATCGGCCACTGGATCCAGCTGTCCTTTCTCGCATTAAGCAGTTCTCAGCAATGAATAAGTTAAAGAGGATGGCTTTGCGAGTGAGTACCTTCAGCTGATTCTGTTGTTATTATTACCATCGTCATAGTAAATAATCATGCATAAAAACAAATAATGTCTGTTCGCTTCTACTCACTATAATGTCCATTGCTTCTTCTCATATTATGTTACTTTTATCATTTTAATGACCTTTGTAGACTAGTTTTTCTACTGCATTACATGGCAAAAACTTCTGATTACTCGCATTGACACGATTAGTGTTTTATAGAAATCAACTGGATCTTTCTGTCTGTAATTGTTATAATATTTTTATCCGAGATAACTGATATACTTCTGTTACCCCCCAAAATTACATGTATGTCTGGTATTTACTACCTTTTCAAGTATACAGTTAATAACCTTGTGGTGCGACTCTAATTTCAGTACATTTTATTTTGTCTTGTGGGGCAGTTGTTTAGTTTAGTATTGATTAATCATTTGTGTTCATTCTACCAGGTAATTGCTGAGAGCCTTTCAGAGGAGGAGATTGCAGGATTAAAAGAAATGTTTGAGGCAATGGACACAGACAACAGTGGTGCAATTACATACGATGAGCTGAAAGAAGGCATGAGAAAATATGGTTCAACACTTAAAGATACCGAGATTCGTGATCTTATGGAAGCGGTAAGTTGGACTTGTGGCTAGCCTAGGTACCTTCCCTTTTTGTTTTTAGTTCATCTATGGAGCATCTTCAGCTTGTGACTATGGAAGGGCCTTAATCTTTGGAAACTTGGTTCCTGCATATGCACATTTCAATCATATTCTTGGACCTGTCAGCTGAGTACGAAAAATGCAATGCTTTCCGCTTCCCCAGTTTTACAATAGTTTGCAACTTTTGCAAAATTATTATCAGCTTTGAATATAAGAATCTTTGGTGACATGAACTTAGTTCGTTTGACTCATGTATTGCAGAATTTAGAATTTGTCCATACTTTTCTTATTTTATATTTATACTCTGTTTGTCTTGTGATCTCCCAACCCACAACAGAACTTTATATATGTGTCAGGGACCTTACAGCTGGAACTTATTTTGCTTGGAAACCTGAGACCTTTTTTTCCGAACGAACATGTGTTATCTGCCTGTGAATGGTTCGTCTTCAGTTCAATTTTATCTCAGTGGTGGATCGTTCCGGAATCTTTCCTGAAACCCGTTTTTGTTCTTCAGATTTTAAGCATTCGTCCCTGAAAGTTTTAGCTACGGAAACCGCAAATCCTTGCTCATGGCATCACCACTGTCTTTTCTGTTTTGTAAATCAATTTACTCTTTCTCTTTCATACCGAACATCCCAGCTAGCCTGGGTAGCTTCCCGGGCTATGGTCAGAAACACCTATTAAGATTAGAAGAGATCAAGAATAGTCAGCATTTTCATGGGCAAATACCCCGTCGGCCATGTTCCTTTGTAGTTTGCCCAGGCTCTGCTCATGGTCTAGCTCCGCCACTGCTGTTTATGATGTAGGGTTATGTGATCACTGCTAAAAAGAGTAACCTACAATCTTACATGTCCTTTTGGTTTCATTTGAATAACTTCAGGCGGATGTGGACAATAGTGGAACCATTGATTACATCGAATTCATTGCTGCTACATTGCATCTCAATAAACTAGAGCGCGAGGAACATCTGGTGGCAGCCTTTTCTTATTTTGACAAGGATGGTAGTGGTTACATTACAGTGGATGAGCTCCAGCAAGCTTGCAAAGAGCATAACATGCCAGATGCTTTTCTTGATGATGTCATAATAGAAGCTGACCAGGATAATGTAAGTAAATTTATGCTTGTAGTTCTGTGCACATATAATACTGTCAGTCTAGTAGCTTGTATAGTATTCCAAAAATAAATCTCATGTACATGTGAGAATGCACTCTGGATGAACATATTTTCATGGAAAAATCGTTATATCACGAGTTGCATAGAAAAAAAGTAACGATCTATAATTATAAACAGCGCAAACACTGTTTGCTAGGTTTGATCAGTACTACGGAGTACTATTTTGTGCAGGCTCATGACATGTGAGAAACCCTAAATCGGTACTGTTTGAAAATATGTTCCCTCGAAATTTTGGGGGCTTATAGTGCACTCTAACATTCACATGTTAGAAATCTGTATTATTATTGCTCCCTCTGACCTGAATTAGATGTCGCAGATTTGTCTAGATTCGCATGTATATACACTAAAACTCGTCTAGATATTTTTGAATCTAGACAAATCTGCGACATCTAGAGGGAGTATAATTTATCTTATAAATGTACCTTTTGATTAATTAAAATAATAAGGCCACAGGAGCTCCAAAGCTGCACTCATAAAACATACTCCCTCTCCGAAAATAAGTGACTTGTGTTTGTGTAGATTCGTATTGATCTACACACTAAAATGCGTCTAGATACATGCGAATCTAGAAAAACCTAAGTCACATATTTCTGGACGGAGGGAGTAGTTCTGTTAATTTGTTGTGACCCATAGATGCAGTAGGGTAGGGATATACTGTTAATCATCTTCTAGTATCTTAAGTAGTACTGTACATGCTATAGCCTATAGAACTGTATTTCTAGAACAAGTAATACCTGGTCTTCATAAACTATCATAGATTATGTATTTGTTTGCGATTAAGATTGATATATAAGTTTTTAGCGTGGAATGATATATAAGTATATTTGATTAATTCGTTACTGTACAACTTTTTGAATTTTGAAGCCCACTGTTGTTGGTGCTGCTGCTTCAACACAAATTCAGTCAAAATGTTTGTGACTAATGCTTTGATCTATTTACCTTGTGTTGTTACTAGGACGGTCGCATTGATTACGGGGAGTTTGTTGCCATGATGACAAAGGGCAATATGGGGGTTGGGAGAAGAACGATGAGAAACAGCCTGAATGTAAGCATGACTGCCTAAGAAATGTGCCTGGCGCACCCTGAACATCCACGGAGTACAGTTCGCGGAGCTTTCTTTACGGCCTGTTTGGATTAGAGGTGCTTTTTTTTGTGTGTGTGCTTGGTTATTTAGTTTAAATTTGAACTAAATACTGGAGCACACACAAGATCCATCGCAAACAAGGCCCTAATCTCCCTGCTAACGGACGCTGCCTGCAGTTTTTGTACGTGTAGGTATGTGTTTCAGGGGTTTCTAATCGTTGTCATCCGCGAGCTGGCTTGCAGGTGTTCTTACAAGCGTTGCTTTTTTTGCTTTGATCTCCGCAATGCTTCGTTCAGAGTTAGAGTTGGTCCGTAACGTTCGCATATCCAAGTGTTTATATATGGACTTCTGGACCAAAATCCCCGATTGCAATTCTGAAGCAGTTAACCTCGTCTGCTATGCCTGCATGCTTTTTGTTAGGAAAATGATATCGATCCCCCTGGGGATCCTACGCTGCCATCGTCCGGGTCTCCGCATGCGTGACCAAGCTAGATGTGGAGCCTGCCCCTGCCGCCTTATCTCCTCGTGAACTCGTCTTTCTTTTGCCGTATATTTCCCTGTCTTCTTCTACTGAGTTTGTCTTCCTCCACCAAAGTGTATCCCTGCTACACCCATCACCTCTGGGCACCGCAAGCCTGCAGAGCCGCCATTATACAAGGACTAGGGCAGCAGAGCTTCGGTCCGTCGCCGCTGCTACATATGCCGGTTGCCGCTGCTACAAGCATCCAACGCCCCTGCTACAAACATATGTCGCCTCTACTACTTCTGCCGGCCGTCGTTGCTACGAACGCCCGCCTCCTTTGCTAAATGTATTGGATGTCGCTGCTACAAACATATATGGCCTCTGCTACATACACCAGCTGCCGCTGCTACAACACCGGCCACACTTCTCGAAGGTCGGCCCTCGCTACCCACTTTGTTGCAAACGCCAGTAGCCTCTGCTACATACGACCGCCGCCGCTGCTACAACGCCGGCTGCTGCTGCTGGAAGGTTTGCCGTCTCTTCATGCTCTGCTGCAAACGCCAACCCCCACTGCTACAAACGACCTACTTAACGCCGGCCACAGCTGCAAGGATTCCGTTGGTGCTGCAGGTTCGCGAGCTCTCTCTGGAGTTCTCCCGTGCTACACGTAAGGCAAGGTAGCTGCCAACGATTTTTGCGCTGGTGTTGCAAGGCTGCAAGTAGCATAGGCACTGCGTCACTGACACTGCTTCGAAGAACAGGCTGATGCGACCGGCGGCACGGCCAACGGTGCGGCCAGCGGTTCAGCTGGCCGCGGAGGTGTGGGGTGGGGTGTGGGGGGGTGGGGTGTGTGTGTGGGGGGGGGGGGGGGGGGTTGAGGAGATAGGACTGGGTTGTTATCACGTGCGGGAGAGAGACAAGAAAAGTAAAAGGAAAACGAAAGAAAGGACCGGTAGGAAAATAAATAAAAAAGGACACGTGTCGCACCGTCGGATGCGGGGGGGGGGGATAGGTGTACCCAATCGTTCGGGGGACGCTCAGCAGGCGCCTTTTTGTTATCGTTTATCCTGTTATATGTTAGTACGAGTTAATTAAGAGGGACATGTTCCGTTCGTGCTGTGTGTTGTATACAGCCACATAGACCATACACGTTGTCGCTCTCCTGACGCCATGGAATCCCTTGGGCCGAGATCGTACAACTCATATGAAGCATATTTAGAGATGATACAAAACGCTGATATACTTCTATAAATGGCCTACAGGCTATATCTATAGCTCCCAAAAACTCAGCCCAAAATACGATTTTTTAGACGGAAGGTACCAGGATGGCACCTGGCTTTTTAACATTAATAAAGCCAACGGCAACTACGGATACATCATATGCTATTTACCATCATAGAAACAAAATGATAAAACCGGCTACCCAAATTTGTCATTCTTGGTTCTTGTGGCATCCCGCAAAACCACTACTAGAAAATCGCGTTGTTTTTGTGCATTGCATCATCATGACCGCATGCTCATGTCATCATGCCACCTTGCATTTGAGCATCGTCATCATCTTGCATTTGCTTGCATAAAATTATTTGCGGAAAAACCTATTTTGTTTTCTACACGCCCCGTCTATGTTCCAAACGCAAAACCCGGGTCTCCGGACTATTTTGTTTTGTCTGCTATCGGTTTGCAAAAGCCCTGTTTTATACAAATAAAATATTTAATTATTTTAGTGGGGGCAGCCAACCGGGCCGATCCGACCCAGTCGGCCACCCCCAGAATAAAACGGTCCACCCAAACTCTAAATCCTATCCCCACCCAATCCTAGTCTACCCACCTATCCTAGCCTGCCACCTCATCTGTCCCTCCACCTCATCACACCCCCGCCACATCATCAATCCTTGATCCAGCCCCTCTCCCTCTCTCACACCCAGCTTCCACCTACCCCCTCTCCCTTGCACTTCGGCCCCACCCCCTGGTCAAACCCACCCCCACCTGCCTCTCTCCCCTCCCCACCGAGCCAACCCCTCTCTCCTCTCCCCAGTGGCCCACCCACAGCCCCACTCCTTCCACCCACTCAACCTCCCACACCCGACCTGGTCCGCCGCCTGCCCCAGTCCCCACCTCCCCGCGTCCACCCTTTCCCCCTGGTCCCATCTGCCTCACACACCGAGCCAGCACGCACTCCCCGCCCTGGGCCCCACGCCCGACCCCACCTCCACCGACCCCGCTCACCCTCTCTCCCTCGTCCTCCTCCTCTCCCCGACGCGCCCCACCCCTTCTTCCTCTCCTCGGTCTGACCCCGTCCCTCTCTCGCCTAGCACCGCCCTGCGGGCCCCCCGCCTCGCCGGATTCCTCTGCACCTCGCCGGCCCCGCGCCGCCGTCGCCCCGCCTCCAGACCGTGGCCGCCGGCGCCCCGGTTCTCCTCGCCCGCCTCCGGCCATGGCGCCATCGCCCGCGGCCGCTTCCCCCTCGCTCGCTCCCGTCCTCGCCTCGCGCCCCGCTCTCTCCTTCTCTCTCTCGCCTCCGGCCGCCCCCTTCTTCCTTCCCCGGTGTGGCATCTCGCAAAACCACTACTAGAAAATCGCGTTGTTTTTGTGCATTGCATCATCCTGACCGCATGCTCATGTCATCATGCCACATTGCATTTGAGCATCGTCATCATCTTGCATTTGCTTGCATAAAACTATTTGCAGAAAAACCTATTTTTGTTTTCTAAAACGCCCCGTCTTTGTTCAAACGCAAAACCCGGGTCACCGGATTATTTTGTTTTGTTGCTATCGGTTTGCAAAAAGACTGTTTGGAACAAATAAAAATATATTTAATTATTTTAGTGGGGCAGTCGAACGGGCCGATTCGACCCGAACGACCACCCCCAAACGAAATAAAATCGGCCCACCCCAAAATCCCTAGTCTACCCAACCTATTATACCCACCCCTCCTCCACCTCACCCGGACCAATCCCCGGCTGCCACCTCACCCTCTCCCCTCCCTCTAACCTATCCCACACCGCCAACTCACCTCCCACTCACCCAGCCCCAACTACCACCCCACACATGCAACCCACGCACTCACGCCAAACACACACCCACGCACACACGCAGGCCACGCCCCACCTGCCGCTGTTCCCCCTGGCCCCACCCCTCCCCCGCGTGGCCCTCTTCCCCCACCTCCTTCTCCTCTCGTCTCTCTCCCCGCACGACAACCGACGCGCACCGCCCGCCGCCGCGACCACCTCCCCTTCCCCACGAGCGCCGCCGGCCCTGCCCCCCTCTGCAAGCCGTCGCCGGCCTCCAGCGCGACCGTGCCCCTCCGCCGCCGCCAGCGTCCCTGAGGCCGCGCCCGTCCCGCATCGAGACCGACCAGCCCCGGCCGCTTCCCTCCTCCCGCGACCTCCTCCGTTCCCCCCTCTGCCCCGCGCCTCCCACCGTCCGCCGCTCTCCCCTTCCTCCACCGGCGCCGCCGGCGACCCTTCCGCGCGCCTTCTCCACCACCCCGCCTCCCCGAAGCCGCCCGAGCCACCATGGCCTCCGTCGAGCTCCCTCCCCGCCGTTGCCCGAGCCCCGCCCCCTCCAACCGCCGCCGCCTCCGCGCTCTGCTTCCCGCCGCCAGCGAGCCCGGACGCCGACGAGCCCCGCTCGCCACCGCCTCGGACGCCCCCTGTTTCCACTCTGGTTCCCTCGCCTTGACCGCAACCAAGCCACCTCCACCGCGACGTCCATCCTTCTGCCTCCCAGGAGCTGCTGTCTCCTCCTTGCAGCGCTTCCCGGCCCGGTCGTCGTCTGACGTGGCCACCCTCCCGTGTCTCTGTGCCGCGGACGACCTTGGGTACCTACGCTGCATCCTCGGCCGCTGCTGCGAGTGCATTGGCCGCCCGCGCGTCCTTGCAAGAAGTACAAAGTACTAAACAAGGGCCAAACCAAGTTCTTCTGCGCCGTGAAGCCCTGGAGCGGAGAGAACCCATGGCACCAGAAGATCCCCGGACCCGATAACCCGAAGGCTATGCCACTCAAGTGCTTCTCCTCGGAACCCGAAGACCCTCGACGAGATCTCCTACATGGAACCGAAAACCCGGATGCCAAGGACGTCGACACGGATACGCCAGGTACTTCCTCGAGAACGCCAAGATCTCCTAGTGCCGAGACCCGAGTCCGACACCGACAATCGAAACCGCGGAACCGACGAGTTCGCCTACCCGGAACACCGAGTGCACCGACATGGATCCGTAGGCCGAGCACTCGACACGCCAAGGTCTCCTTCCCGGAAGCATTGACGCCCGTGCGACAAGATCTTCTCCACGAATCCGAAGACCCCGGAACCCAATCCACTCAAGTTCGCCATCGACGACAAGAACGACACCGACCCGACAGAATCCGATGCGTCCCGGCGCCGAACCGAGTCCTGCTTCCCGGAGACGACAAGATCTACCTCAGTTATCCGAGAACGAACCCGCCGAGACCGAACCCCAGATCCGAACCCCGGAACCCCCGGAACCCCAAGATCGTCGAACCCTAATGTGTGAACCCCTTCCCGAAAACCCTATTTTATAATATAATACAACTTGTTGCATATTAACTTGTCATACTTGCATGCATACTTGTCTGTGGTTTGGGGGCCTTATGCCGATTCACCTTATAATTAACTATGGGGCCCATATGCGGGCAAATCTAGTCTCATATTGGCCTCAATTAAATCTGTGCATCAAACCGTTGTCATATCTTGCCTTGTGAAAACAACATTTAAATTGGGGGCATCTAAACAACATGAACAATATAATTAATTGTCGGGACCCCGGTTCCACTTAATATGACCTAATTGCATTGCACCCTTGCCATGTCATGCATCATACATGCATCATGCCCGATCTTTTGCCGTAGTATTAAATATTGCATCCGGTGTTTCTTCTAGCGTTTTGCTTCTTCGCGGATAAGGCCGTTGAGTTGATGCGAGTGTCGACCCGATCTTCGGTTGAACCTTCGACAATGTTTTCAGGCGAGCACCTCCCCCTTTCTACCTATCTTACTTTTATAGTATTTTTTCCCTCCTGTTGTTCTATTGCTATCTGTGTTGCGTTGCTCTAGTTTTCGTACCCGTGATATCCCTTGCAGCCCCATATTGCCATGGCCACCTCCTATTACCTGTTGTTTGGTAGATAGTTGGACTTGCGCGTCGTAGTCGCTTGCTCAAGTGCTGTTGCGTGTCGCCATGTACCACAGTTGTTGGAGTATTGCCGTCTGTTTGGTGTTGGAGATGATCTCGGTTTTACTTATCGTTCACTTTAATTCCTGTTTAACAACTAAAATTGAAGTAAGTAAGCAGAGGCATCGGTGGGTGATAGATAATATTTGGTTTCCGACCGCCCACTTGTGTCCCGTAGGATCCCGAGTGCTTCATACCTGTTCCTTGATTTATCGCGCTATCCACATACGGGGAATTATGGGCCCCCCTTAGCCAGAGCTTGATTCAGTCTTATTTCTTGGGGCCACAAACTAGTTTGAGGTTTTATTTACGATCCTGTACTTATGCCATGCTTTACTGCTTTATTTACGATTGTGCGAGGAGCACACTGTACTGTTTAGGTAAGCGGAGTGTTTTCGCGGTATCGACAAGCCCCGTTTGAGGTTCCCAGTCGTTTACAGCCATTGACGCAAACCTTGAGTCCGTCTCGGAGCTAGCTTACTTCGTTGCGGGTCTACTCAATGGGGTGGCCCCCTGAAATATTTCCGAATCCTGTGATTGCTTTGTCGTGAAAGCCTCGTTGGGTTTTGATTTGGTTTTTCCGAGGTTGATCGTGTGTGTGTTGCTATTTGTGCACCCCGGCCGGGTTAAAACTTTCTGAAAGCCGTGTCCGCGGTTATGGACGACTTGGAGCACAGTATCTCGATCATAGACAACTATAACTAAAGTAGTGCTATAAACTTGACTTTATAATGACTAGTAATCAGCTTCACTATAACGGAATGGCTAAATAAAACTTCCCACAATTGCTTGTTTGGGTTGTCGCTTGCGACCATTGTACCTGACTAGTAAGTACTGCAACTACAACGGAATGGCTAAATAAAAGTACCAACAACTGCTGGGTTTTGGGCTATCTCATGCTAATTGTATCTGACTAATAAGTGTTGCAACTACAATGGAATGGTTAAATAAAAGTGCCCACTGCTTATTTCATCAGGATGATTATCTATACCTGACTAGTAATAGCTACAACGATAACTGAATAAATAAAACTGCCAACGGTGTGAGTTCCTCGGTTGACTTCCTCGTTTGGTCTCGAGGGGGAAACACCAGGATGGGTTGTTTGATGTTAGAATCAGGTTGGAGCCGAATAGGTCTTTCTTACCCCTCTCTGATAGCCGCCAGTTGTATCGAGTCTCTATAGGTTGTTTAGTGCGTGTCGCCGCTGCCGCTTCAGTCCACCATACCTATGTAGGCGAGGACCGCCGAATTCTAGTCTCGCCGTGTACTGGCCTCAGTACTGACGCTCCTTTTTTTTCGTTGCCCTTTGTCGGCACCCCTTTTGTTTAAGCAGGTTTTGAGATCGACGTCGTTAGCAGGGTTACCCTTCCGGCTTGGCCTGGGCAGGGTTATGGACGCCATTGGTTATTCTTCAAGGCTCTTAGCCCCATTTGCATCTTGTCTGTAGCTGGACACTCTATCATTTTCAAGGTGATTTGGATCTTTGTACATTATATCTGTATTCTTGACTCCTGGAGTCGTGTTGTATATATCTGTTCTGTGGGTCCCATCGAGGACTGTTGTGTAATGTTATTAGTTCGTTTCCACCCGCACGAAAGTGCCTGGTGGGCACCTTTGAATCGTTTCTATGCGGGTTTGGCGAGTTTCGCTAAAACTTGCATAGGGCCGATTCTGAGGGTGTTACAGAGTGGTATCAGAGCTCAGCAGTTGCGATACCCCACAAGTCCAGCCTGTAGGATAACCTAGCTAACGGCCGAAGTAGAGTGTCAAAAACTATTTTTGCAAAATCGGTTGGATAGTTCTGATTAGGTCTGATTTTACTCCTTACCCCTCTGCTATTCTCCTCTTACCTCTACGTGTTTTGAATCCGCTCTCGTCTCTTTCTTCGAGTCCAGGATTTCTCGCGGTTGGGTTCCGTCGTACCTTCAGGGTTTCGCTTCCTCCTTTGGTTACGGTGTTCTACCATCTGGTCTTCATGCTATCCGAGGAATCCTTCGTCTGGTGGACTTCTCTTTGTTCCTTCTCGTGCCTTCCGGTGTTTTCCAACGCGACGACATCCTCTACGCCAGATCCGATGCAGAGTCCGCATCACTCCTTTGTTTCCGAACCTCGCTTGTCGAGATCTTCAGTCTGATTCCGAGAGTTGGTTGCATAATCCGCCTATTCGTGTGCAGAGTAATGGTTTGGGTGCGCGATGGACTGATCACCATCCGATTACTCTTATCATTCGCTCTGGTACATCGAATCAGTGGATCCAGCAGTTTTACTCCGTCCACGGAAGTTAGGGGTGGCTTTATTGGTTGATACCTCTACCTTCGACCTTTTGTTCCGGAGTGTTCTCTCGACGATCACGGACAACGACCTCTTGTTAGTGGTGTCGCGAGGATCTACACGAAGCGAGAAGATTCAGATCGCCGACCTTCTTCCCGGTACCATGAGGCGGATCTCGAGGGCGAGATCCATTGTTAGTGGTGTCGAATTGTGGCATCCCGCAAAACCACTACTAGAAAATCGCGTTGTTTTTGTGCATTGCATCATCCTGACCGCATGCTCATGTCATCATGCCACATTGCATTTGAGCATCGTCATCATCTTGCATTTGCTTGCATAAAACTATTTGCAGAAAAACCTATTTTTGTTTTCTAAAACGCCCCGTCTTTGTTCAAACGCAAAACCCGGGTCACCGGATTATTTTGTTTTGTTGCTATCGGTTTGCAAAAAGACTGTTTGGAACAAATAAAAATATATTTAATTATTTTAGTGGGGCAGTCGAACGGGCCGATTCGACCCGAACGACCACCCCCAAACGAAATAAAATCGGCCCACCCCAAAATCCCTAGTCTACCCAACCTATTCTACCCACCCCTCCTCCACCTCACCCGGACCAATCCCCGGCTGCCACCTCACCCTCTCCCCTCCCTCTAACCTATCCCACACCGCCAACTCACCTCCCACTCACCCAGCCCCAACTACCACCCCACACATGCAACCCACGCACTCACGCCAAACACACACCCACGCCCCACCTGCCGCTGTTCCCCCTGGCCCCACCCCTCCCCCGCGTGGCCCTCTTCCCCCACCTCCTTCTCCTCTCGTCTCTCTCCCTGCACGACAACCGACGCGCACCGCCCGCCGCCGCGACCACCTCCCCTTCCCCGCGAGCGCCGCCGGCCCTGCCCCCCTCTGCAAGCCGTCGCCGGCCTCCAGCGCAACCGTGCCCCTCCGCCGCCGCCAGCGTCCCTGAGGCCGCGCCCGTCCCGCATCGAGACCGACCAGCCCCGGCCGCTTCCCTCCTCCCGCGACCTCCTCCGTTCCCCCCTCTGCCCCGCGCCTCCCACCGTCCGCCGCTCTCCCCTTCCTCCACCGGCGCCGCCGGCGACCCTTCCGCGCGCCTTCTCCACCACCCCGCCTCCCCGGAGCCGCCCGAGCCACCATGGCCTCCGTCGAGCTCCCTCCCCGCCGTCGCCCGAGCCCCTCCCCCTCCAACCGCCGCCGCCTCCGCGCTCTGCTTCCCGCCGCCAGCGAGCCCGGACGCCGACGAGCCCCGCTCGCCACCGCCTCGGACGCCCCCTGTTTCCACTCTGGTTCCCTCACCTTGACCGCAACCAAGCCACCTCCACCGCGACGTCCATCCTTCTGCCTCCCAGGAGCTGCTGTCTCCTCCTTGCAGCGCTTCCCGGCCCGGTCGTCGTCTGACGTGGCCACCCTCCCGTGTCTCTGTGCCGCGGACGACCTTGGGTACCTACGCTGCATCCTCGGCCGCCGCTGCGAGTGCATTGGCCGCCCGCGCGTCCTTGCAAGAAGTACAAAGTACTAAACAAGGGCCAAACCAAGTTCTTCTGCGCCGTGAAGCCCTGGAGCGGAGAGAACCCATGGCACCAGAAGATCCCCGGACCCGATAACCCGAAGGCTATGCCACTCAAGTGCTTCTCCTCGGAACCCGAAGACCCTCGACGAGATCTCCTACATGGAACCGAAAACCCGGATGCCAAGGACGTCGACACGGATACGCCAGGTACTTCCTCGAGAACGCCAAGATCTCCTAGTGCCGAGACCCGAGTCCGACACCGACAATCGAAACCGCGGAACCGACGAGTTCGCCTACCCGGAACACCGAGTGCACCAACATGGATCCGTAGGCCGAGCACTCGACACGCCAAGGTCTCCTTCCCGGAAGCATTGACGCCCGTGCGACAAGATCTTCTCCACGGATCCGAAGACCCCGGAACCCGATCCACTCAAGTTCGCCATCGACGACAAGAACGACACCGACCCGGCAGAATCCGATGCGCCCCGGCGCCGAACCGAGTCCTGCTTCCCGGAGACGACAAGATCTACCTCAGTTATCCGAGAACGAACCCGCCGAGACCGAACCCCAGATCCGAACCCCGGAACCCCCGGAACCCCAAGATCGTCGAACCCTAATGTGTGAACCCCTTCCCGAAAACCCTATTTTATAATATAATACAACTTGTTGCATATTAACTTGTCATACTTGCATGCATACTTGTCTGTGGTTTGGGGGCCTTATGCCGATTCACCTTATAATTAACTATGGGGCCCATATGCGGGCAAATCTAGTCTCATATTGGCCTCAATTAAATCTGTGCATCAAACCGTTGTCATATCTTGCCTTGTTAAAACAACATTTAAATTGGGGGCATCTAAACAACATGAACAATATAATTAATTGTCGGGACCCCGGTTCCACTTAATATGACCTAATTGCATTGCACCCTTGCCATGTCATGCATCATACATGCATCATGCCCGATCTTTTGCCGTAGTATTAAATATTGCATCCGGTGTTTCTTCTAGCGTTTTGCTTCTTCGCGGATAAGGCCGTTGAGTTGATGCGAGTGTCGACCCGATCTTCGGTTGAACCTTCGACAATGTTTTCAGGCGAGCACCTCCCCCTTTCTACCTATCTTACTTTTATAGTATTTATTCCCTCCTGTTGTTCTATTGCTATCTGTGTTGCGTTGCTCTAGTTTTCGTACCCGTGATATTCCTTGCAGCCCCATATTGCCATGGCCACCTCCTATTACCTGTTGTTTGGTAGATAGTTGGACTTGCGCGTCGTAGTCGCTTGCTCAAGTGCTGTTGCGTGTCGCCATGTACCATAGTTGTTGGAGTATTGCCGTCTGTTTGGTGTTGGAGATGATCTCGGTTTTACTTATCGTTCACTTTAATTCCTGTTTAACAACTAAAATTGAAGTAAGTAAGCAGAGGCATCGGTGGGTGATAGATAATATTTGGTTTCCGACCGCCCACTTGTGTCCCGTAGGATCCCGAGTGCTTGATACCTGTTCCTTGATTTATCGCGCTATCCACATACGGGGAATTATGGGCCCCCCTTAGCCAGAGCTTGATTCAGTCTTATTTCTTGGGGCCACAAACTAGTTTGAGGTTTTATTTACGATCCTGTACTTATGCCATGCTTTACTGCTTTATTTACGATTGTGCGAGGAGCACACTGTACTGTTTAGGTAAGCGGAGTGTTTTCGCGGTATCGACAAGCCCCGTTTGAGGTTCCCAGTCGTTTACAGCCATTGACGCAAACCTTGAGTCCGTCTCGGAGCTAGCTTACTTCGTTGCGGGTCTACTCAATGGGGTTCCCCCCTGAAATATTTCTGAATCCTGTGATTGCTTTGTCGTGAAAGCCTCGTTGGGTTTTGATTTGGTTTTTCCGAGGTTGATCGTGTGTGTGTTGCTATTTGTGCACCCCGGCCGGGTTAAAACTTTCTGAAAGCCGTGTCCGCGGTTATGGACGACTTGGAGCACAGTATCTCGATCATAGACAACTATAACTAAAGTAGTGCTATAAACTTGACTTTATAATGACTAGTAATCAGCTTCACTATAACGGAATGGCTAAATAAAACTGCCCACAATTGCTTGTTTGGGTTGTCGCTTGCGACCATTGTACCTGACTAGTAAGTACTGCAACTACAACGGAATGGCTAAATAAAAGTACCAGAAACTGCTGGGTTTTGGGCTATCTCATGCTAATTGTATCTGACTAATAAGTGTTGCAACTACAATGGAATGGTTAAATAAAAGTGCCCACTGCTTATTTCATCAGGATGATTATCTATACCTGACTAGTAATAGCTGCAACGATAACTGAATAAATAAAACTGCCAACGGTGTGAGTTCCTCGGTTGACTTCCTCGTTTGGTCTCGAGGGGGAAACACCAGGATGGGTTGTTTGATGTTAGAATCAGGTTGGAGCCGAATAGGTCTTTCTTACCCCTCTCTGATAGCCGCCAGTTGTATCGAGTCTCTATAGGTTGTTTAGTGCGTGTCGCCGCTGCCGCTTCAGTCCACCATACCTATGTAGGCGAGGACCGCCGAATTCTAGTCTCGCCGTGTACTGGCCTCAGTACTGACGCTCCTTTTTTTTTCGTTGCCCTTTGTCGGCACCCCTTTTGTTTAAGCAGGTTTTGAGATCGACGTCGTTAGCAGGGTTACCTTTCCGGCTTGGCCTGGGCAGGGTTATGGACGCCATTGGTTATTCTTCAGGGCTCTTAGCCCCATTTGCATCTTGTCCGTAGCTGGACGCTCTATCATTTTCAAGGTGATTTGGATCTTTGTACATTATATCTGTATTCTTGACTCCTGAAGTCGTGTTGTGTATATCTGTTCTGTGGGTCCCATCGAGGACTGTTGTGTAATGTTATTACTTCGTTTCGACCCGCACGAAAGTGCCTGGTGGGCACCTTTGAATCGTTTCTATGCGGGTTTGGCGAGTTTCGCTAAAACTTGCATAGGGCCGATTCTGAGGGTGTTACACCCGGCGTCCTCCCGACGCGCCCGCGGCCCCGCGCCCTGCGCCGCCCCGAGCATCTTCCGCCCTCCGCTCCGCCGGCCACCTCTTCCCCCTCCGGCGCCTCCCCGTCCTCCCGAGCCGGCCGCCGTCCGCCGCTGGGGTGCTTCCCCGCAGCCTCCTCCCTCCGCCGCCCTGCGTCGACCCCCCCGCGGCCGAGCCCGCGACCGCCTCGCCGCTCTCCCCTCCGGCGCCCTCTGCCTCGACCGCGGCCTCCTCTCCGGTGCCCTGCTCGCCTCCCCCGAGCCTCGACCGCGCGCCCCCTTCGCGTCGTCGCGATCCCGAGCCGCCCCGCTTCCGCAGCTTCCGCCTTGCCCCTGGCCGACCACCCGTTCCACCTTGTCATTGGCCCCTGCCTTGCCGGTACAGCGCTAGCGGCGACTCTGCCTATGGCCACCAGCGCCCTTGTTCCAGCCAAGTTGCACCTTGTTCTAGGCTTCCTGCGGTCGCAAGCCCCTGCTGAAGTCTGGTTGAAGTGCTCCTGCCGCTGTCCTGATGTCTCTGGTTTGGAGTATCCTATGGTGTTGATGCGAGAAGCTTAACCCCAAGGCCTTTGTCTTGGAACCAAAGACAGTACCGAGCCAAAGGTGTCAAAGAATCATCGACAGGATCTCCATCACGGGTCGAAGGCCGAACCCGAACCGGCGGTGAACCCCGAGACCTTCGACACGATGATGCCTACTTCCAAGATCTTCGGCAAGGATCGAAAAGTACCCCGAAGGCTGAACCCTGGCGCGTCAAGTTCTCCTTCCCGGATTCTAGGACTTCGACCTGGTGCGACAAGTACTGCCATCCGAGCATAAGACCGGTCGAAAACGCCAAGATCTCCAATCGGAACGCCAAGTTCGCCACCTTGAACGCCAAGACCGTCCCGATACACGGACCCGACAAGATCTGCGCGACGGCAAGACCTACCGCTTGGACCCAAGTTCTCCGTCACGACAATTTCTCCATCTTGTATCCGATCTCGTCGAGCCGTTTCCCCGCCGAACCCTGAGACCGACCCCGGACCCCTCGAACCCCAAGATCTGCCGAACCCTAATGTGTGACCCCTTTTCCCGAGCCCTATTTTATAAATGTAATGACAAATGGATGCATATTAAATTGTCATACTCACATGCATATTGTGTGGTTTGGGGGCCTTATGCCGATTCACCATATAATTAAATATGGGGCCCATATGCGGGCAAACCTAGTCTTATATTGGTCCCATTTAAATTGGTGTAGCGAACCGAAGCCATGTTTGGTCTTGCTAATTCAACATTTAATTTGCGGGGTAGATAAATAACTTGAACCGTTTAATTAATTGTCGGGACCCCGGTTCCGCTTAATATGACCTAATTGCACCGCACCTTTGCCATGTCATACATCATACATGCATCATGCCCGATCTTTTGCCGTAGTATTAAATATTGCATCCGGTGTTTATTCTAGTGTTTTGCTTCTTCGCGGATAAGGCCGTTGAGTTGATGTGAGCTTCGCCCCGATCTTCGGTTGAACCTTCGGCAATGTTTTCAGGCGAGCATCTCCCCCTTTCTACCTATCTTACTTTTATAGTATTTATTTCCCTCCTGTTGATCTATTGCTATCGGTGTTGCGTTGCTCTAGTTTTTCGTACCCGTGATATCCCTTGCAGCCTTATATTGCCTTGGACACATCCTATTACCTGTTGTTTGGTAGATAGTTGGACTTGCGTGTCGTAGTCGTTTGCTCAAGTGCTGTTGCGTGTCGCCAAGTACCTCAGTTGTTGGAAGACTGCCATATGCTTTATGTTGGAGATGATCATGGCTTTACTTATCGTTCACTTTAATCCCTGTTTAACAACTAAAATTGAAGTAGGTAAGCAGAGGCACAGGTGGGCAATAGATGTTATTTGGTTGTTAACCGTCCACTTGTGTCCCGTAGGACCCCGAGTACTTGATACCTGTTCCTTGAATATTCGCGCTATCCACATCCGGGAGGCTTATGGGACCCCCCCTGAGCCAGAGCTTGATTCCGTCTTATTTCTTGGGGCCACAAACTAGTTTGAGGTTTTATTTACTATCCTGTACCTATGCCATGCTTTACTGCTTTATTTACGATTGTGCGAGGAGCACACTGTACTGTTTAGGTAAGCGGAATGTTTTCGAGGTATCGACAATCCCAGTTTTGGGTTCCCAGTCATTTACAGCCATTGTCGCAAACCTTGAGTCCGTCTCGGAGTCAGCTAGCTTCGTTGCGGGTGTACTCCAAGGGGTGGCCCCCTGAAATATTTCTGAATCCTGTGATTGCTTTGTCGTGAAAGCCTCGTTGGGTTTTGATTTGGTTTTTCCGAGGTTGATCGAGTGTGTGTTGCTATTTGTGCACCCCGGCCGGGTAAAACTTTCTGAAAGCCGTGTCCGCGGTTATGGACGACTTGGAGCACAGTATCTCGATCATAGACAACTATAACTAAAGTAGTGCTATAAATTTGACTTTATAATGACTAGTAATCAGCTTCACGATAATGGAATGGCTAAATAAAACTGCCAACAATTGCTTGTTTGGGTTGTCTCTTGCGACCATTGTACCTGACTAGTAAGTATTGCAACTACAACGGAATGGCTAAATAAAAGTACCAACAACTGCTGGGGTTTTGGGATATCTCATGCTATTTGTATCTGACTAGTAAGTATTGCAACTACAACGAAATGGCTAAATAAAAGTACCAACAACTGCTGGGGTTTTGGGATATCTCATGCTATTTGTATCTGACTAGTAAGTGTTGCAACTACAACGGAATGGTTAACTAAAATGGCCCACTGCTTATTTTATCAGGACGATTATCTACACCTGACTAGTAATTGCCGCAACGATAACTGAATAAATAAAACTGCCAACTGTGTGAGTTCCTCGGTTGACCTTCTCGGTTGGTATCGAGGGGGAATACCAGGATGGGTATGTTTGGTGGTAGTGTCAGGTTGGTTCCGATTAGGTCTCTCTTACCCCTCTCTATTGCCGCCTGTTTTATCGAGTCTCTATAGGTTGTTTAGTGCATGTTGTGCTGCCGCTGCCGCTTCAGTCCACCATACCTATGTAGGCGAGGACCGCCGAATTCTAGCCTCGCCGTGTACTGGCCTCAGTACTGACGCTCCTCTTTTTCCTTTGCCCTTTGTCGGCACCCCTTTTGTTTAAGCAGGTTTTGAGATCAACGTCGTTAGCAGGGTTACCCTTCCGGCTTGGCCTAGGCAGGGTTATGGACGCCATTGGTTATTCTTCAGGGCTCTTAGCCCCATTTGCATCTTGTCCGTAGCTGGACGCTCTCTCGTTTTCAAGGTGATTTGGATCTTTGTTCTGTATATCTGTATTCTTGACTCATGGAGTCGTGTTGTATATATATCTGTTCTGTGGGTCCCATCGAGGACTGTTGTGTAATGTTATTACTTCGTTTTCCACCCGCACGAAAGTGCCTGGTGGGCACCTTTGAATCGTTTCTATGCGGGTTTGGCGGGTTTCGCTAAAACTTGCATAGGGTCGATTCTGAGGGTGTTACAGTTCTCTACGTATTGGTTCTCTACTGTGATGGCACAGTTCTCTAGTGTGATGGCACCTTGAAGAATGATGTGTGCTTCACGTCACCCGACGCCTCAGCTATCAACTTCACGGTATTCGAGGACGGCGACAGGCCATGCGCCCATATACTCACCATGTACAACGGCCACGCACACATGAGACTCACCCGACACACATCCTAGACATGACGGTGCCCAGGCTGATCATGCTGAAGGTCAGGACAAAGACGACGCCATACTCCCCTTCGACAATGAGTCGGTGGCTTGCCGATCCCAGCACCAGCACCTTCTCTTGGAGAAGTTTGGTCTTGCCATATGAGAACTTGTGCACTTAGATCAGGTGGTCCGCTGCAAGGTGGGCCACACGAGCGTTGTCGGCGGGTTAGTGAAATGGCAGCCAGGCTCCATGCAGGTATAAGGGGCATGGGAGCTCGTGATGTGGACGACAACACGGTGGAAAAGGCCACCATAGCCTTCATGGGAGCAGTTGATCTGGTACATAGACTTGATGTTGTGCGTGATGGCTTTCAGATTTGCGTTGTTCAACACCTAGTATTCCATGTGAAGTTCACTAAGAAACCCGAGAATAGATCTGAAGTTCAGTAAGCCGATCTAAAAATTCTTAGCTAAATCAAAAATCGCACAAGAATATCTAGATCCGCTAACCTGATGAAACAAGCGCTAGATGGCAGGTGGGCACGATGAATGCTGGCCGGAGGTGATGTTGGGAAGATGGGGTGTCGTCCGGGAGGAAGTTGGGAGGGGAAGAGAAAGGCTCTCTTTGTATTGAGCTACCAGGAGGGGTACAGGGAGTGAGAAAAAAATAATATATACTAAGGCATAAACAGGAAGATACTGATACAGAGACTATCAAATGTCACAGACACACAACATCATAGTCACAATGGGTCGTTGGATCGCTGTGGCAACGGTACAGATCATGTTTTTTAAGGGTGATCTGCGAGTAGGCCATTTCTACAACCTGATTGGCTGGATTTGGTGGGGCAATCCGCTCGCGGGTGGCCTTCTAGAAGCCTTGATCCAACGACAAGAGTTGGGCGCTAGGGATACCATCCAACGGTCACAGTTGGACGTTGGGGTTACGCGAGGTATTGTGGGGTTATGAGGTTTTTTTGAAAGGGTTAGAGGCGATGGTTTGACAAACATTCAAATGAGCACAAGTAATTGAAAAATCATAAAAAATGCATAACCTGTGGTCATCGCTGTATTATGTGATTTAGTTATAAGGAAAAATAAGAAACTGTGCCTAGGGATATTTTCAATAAAAATCTTCATATAACCGAGCTACCATAAAGGAGTTGCACGGTTTTCAAGAGAAATGAGCTAGAGTTTTAGTATTTTCCACATAACCCCGAAATGTCTAGTTGGAGAAGTTGCTTGCAGTACCAAGAGGGAGATTTGCGCCGAGTTTGAGCACAATCCATTGAAGGGAGCCATGGTTTTGGTAGTGAGCATGACTAGTAGGGTTGCAAGCCAAGTTAAGTCATACATGATAGCCATCTAGGTGATGCCTTGCATACCCAAAGTATTGATATGTCTTGTTATGATTTTTTCCTGGATAGTAGGTCACAAGTAAGGACTCCTCGTACATGTTTTTTTTTTGAATTTCCTTTTGCTTTGTTCAAAAACCATCCAAACTTGCCCGCGTGCGCAACCATGCTAGGGTCCATGGAATCCGAATCCTAATCACGGATCAATCCTAGGACACCTCTTGGGAACCCCATACCATCTTTACATTTTTTGAACATTATCTAGGGTAGCCACATTTCAAATTTTTAATTCCCAAGGCATAACTAAAAGAACAGTATATAGCTCCATCGCGAGAAAAATACCCATCTCCCGGTACTGGCCATCTGCAAGGACGCATCGTGCGTGAAAAATGACATCGGGCCATGGGCATGCCAAATCATTGCACCTCTTTTGGAAAAAAAATCCCCGGTTTCAAATTTCTAGACTCGGAAAATAGAAAATCAATATTTTCCCAAGAACCTCGAAATCTCTAGTTAAAGAAGTTGATTGTACTGCAAAGAGGGAGATCTATGACAAGTTTGGGTGCACTCTGTTGAGGGGATCCATGGTTTTGTATGTGAGTATGAACACTAGGGTTGAAAGTCAAGTTAACTCCTACACGGTAGCCATTCAGGTGATACGTTGCATGTCTAAAGTATTTGCATGTCTTGTTTATGATTTTTCTATTGTAGTAGGTCACATGTAAGGAATTCATGCACATGTTTTCGATTTTTTTTGCCTTTGTAAATTTACCTTTGCTTTATTAAAAGACAGTCAAAATTACTAGTGCTTGATGCATATAAAATGCATAGATGAACTTTGTAGTTTATTGACACTATTCCCATGTATTTACATCATATATAATGTTATTTTCATGTTTTACATTGATTTATGGGGATTTAATCAATGATACCCTTTATTTGGGTTATAACTCTACAGGACGGGAAAACCCTATTTTGTGTATTTTTTATCTTTTAGGGACCTAAATGAAGTCAAATGGAGCTCTGATTTTTCAAGGATTATTTTTATACGAGAACAACAACCTGGAGCACTGGCACCTAGGAGGGGAGCTCAGAGGCCCAAAAGATCCCAGGTGGCACGGGCCCCACCATAGGCTGCGCCACCATGTCTCTTTCCCTCCTCGAGCGTGTGCAGCCATCCATATTCATCTCAACCTCTAAGTATTGACCTAAAAAGGCTATAAAAATACCCATTGGATGATCTTGAAGGAGGTAGAGCAAAACCATAGAAACACCGAAATATAGCCAGAACCAACGAAGATCGGAGGGGAAAATGCCACTGGAGCCACCTTTGGTTGGATCTCTACCTTCTCCGACATCATCTACATCATATCCATGACGATGAGGGAGTAGTCCATATCTAGACTATGGGTTTGTGGCATTATATTGATCTATCTCTTTCTTGTGCTATCATTGTTCTAGTACCATATGAGCTACCCTACATGATTATGGTTACCTATGTAATTTCTATGTGGTGGATCTTTGTTTTATAATTTAATATTTGAGATCAAAATTCTATTATGTGTAAGACATATTGTTAGATGCATATTATGTATCTCTTTGTTAAGTACTTGTTATGATCAAACTTGTATGGAGAAACATGTGTGGAAGAACGTGTATATTAGATGGAGTAACATGATGGTGGTGATTCGGCAGTGACAGAAAACTCAAGATCCACTATGATTTTTACCTTTCTTTTGTTACGTCATTAGGGATAAAGTGAATGCATGTGTTACAATCATATGATGACAGCTAGGGTGATCTTGTTTATTAAAGGTAGCACATTTGATATTCAAACACCATGTCAAAGTACCTAAGGCTATACTCTATTTATTCTTAATTTTATATTGCATTGAGTTTTCCATTTCTAGAGGAGTATAAGTGAGATGTGTTGCATCATCTTTATAATAGTATGTGATGCTCATATAAATGCTAACCAAACACATAATGAAGTTTCATCAATTTTATATCTTTTCTGAACATTTTTATGTCCATTACACCTTAATTGTGGGGTTGCCGGAGTGACAGAAACCTGAACCACCGTTACGACACCTTTGCACAAGGGAGTGTAGGATCTCAGAGTTTAAGGCTGTGGTTAGATTTATATCTTAATTACTTTCCTGTAGTTATGGATGTTTGTAGGGGGTTTAATCACTAGTATGTATTAGTCCAAGTAAGGTCGGTACATTAGCACAGGTTCACCCACACAACACTTACAACACCAAAGAAGAGTAATCAGCTATATGAAGCGAAAGAACTTGACAGAATTCCCATGTGTCCTCGAGAACATTTGGTCTTTATAAGTATTTTCCACCGGCTTGTCCTTTGCTAAGAAAGGATTGGGCCACTTGCTACGTTTGTTCTTTGTTACTTGCACTTTGTTTTGTTGCCTTATCATAAAACCACTAAAAATCCGTTTGCTAAGTATTCACAGGGATTTCCTGCTCCACACCATTGTTTATCACCTTCTGCTCCTTGTTGGGATCGACACTCATATTTATCGAAAGTACTGCGATACACCCCCTATACTTGTGGGTCATCAAGTCTATTTTCTGGCGCCGTTGCCGGGGAGTGAAGCGCTATTGAAGAGTGGAACTAGTAAAGGAAACTTTTACTATGAGTATTTCTTTTGTTACTGCTTGTTACTTTGTTTCCAATATGGATAACCCACTTGGTTTTCTGTTTGGGAAAACTACTACCACTGCTAGGGTAGTAGATGAACCACCAGCTATTGAGATAGATCCTTTTAAGATACCTACAAGTATTGTTGATCGTGTTATGGATAATTATTATTTTGGGGATGGAACTGTCCATCCTGGTGATCACTTGCTTTTTATCTATGAATTATGCGGGTTGTTTAAGTGTGCAGGTATCACAACTGAACATGTGAAGAAGAAGTTACTCTCTATATCCTTGAAAGGGAGAGCTAAAGAATGGTATAAGCTGCTGAAGAATGGACGATCCATGGAATGGGAGGAGATGGCATCTCTCTTTTATTCTAAATTTTATCCTCCCAGTGAGATTCATAAGGATAGAAATCTAATATATAACTTTTGGCCTCATGATGGAGAGAGTACAGCTCAAGCTTGGGGGAGATTGAAGTTACTAATGCTTAAATGTCCTATTCATGAACTCCCTAACAATATTATTATCAATAACTTTTATGCTAGGCTTTCTCTTCATGATAAAGATTTACTAGATGCTTCTTGTGCTGGATCATTTACATATATGAAGGAAGAAGCTAAATGGGATCTACTGGACCGTATTCAAGAAAACACTGAAGCTTGGGAGAATGATAAAGGAAGAAAGTCAGGTATAAACTATGATTATGAATGCATTAAATCTTTTATGGGAACCGATGATTTCCGTGATATTAGCAATGAGTTTGGTCTTGATTCCCAAAGTATTGCCAACTGTTTTAAGGCCTTTGCCTCTTACATAGAAATTCTGAAAAAGAAGTGGAATAAGTACCATGCTCCTTATAAAGATGTTGTTAATCATGTTCCTGTTAGAAGTGCTGAAGTTTGTACTACTAATCATATTGTGCATGAACCTTATGTTGAGAAAATAACTTTCCCAACTAAGTTAAAGGAGTATTCTATGATGATTAGTGCAAATAATAAAGGTACAATGAAAACCGTGGAGCCTGATGAGCAATTGAATGGTGAATCTGTGGTAGCTATTGTGAAAGACACTGTCACTAGAAATATAGAGGGTGAGCATATTGTCTTCTGTGAAGATGCTTCTAATATTATCTCTCATCCTAGTAAGGCTAGAAAAGCTAGTGTTCCTGTGCTTTCTGTTAAAATTGGTGATCATTGCTACTATGGTTTATGTGATATTGGTGCTAGTTCTAGTGCTATTCCTTATGAGCTTTATAGGGAAATTATGCATGAGATTGGTCCTTGTGAGCTTGAGGACATTGATGTGGTTATCCACCTTGCTAATAAGGAGACCATTTGCCCCATTGGCATTGTAAGAGATGTGGAGGTTCTCTGTGGTAAGATTAAGTATCCTGCTGATTTTCTAGTACTTAATTCTGCAGTTAGCAAAACTTGTCCTATCATTTTTGGTAGACCTTTTTTGAACACTTGTGGATCTATTATTGATTGTAAGAAGGAGAAAGTTTTAACTAAGTTTGATGGAGATTCTTATGAGTTTAACTTTTCCAAATTTGCTAAAGCTCCTTGTGAAAATAGCTTGCCTAATAAAGATTTCAGGATGGAACAACTTGATTCTATTGATCCAGTCTATGACCTTGGACCTCTTTTTGGTGACTGTAAGTATGCTCATTCTGATGATAAAGTTGTTGCCAGTGACAGTTATATTGTCAACTTTATTTGAAGTGCTACTGAAAGTTATTATGAGAGAGGGAAACATGGTTTTATGCATCTCAATAATGTTAAGTTTCCCCGTTTTATGTTGAAAGCTTTGAAGTTGCATATGTAGGGTTCCGTAGCATGGAAAACAAAAATATTCTATCGCATACAAACAAACAAGCCAAGATCTATCTACTAGATTGTAGCAATGAGTCGATGGAATAACTTACCCTCGAAGATTCCAAAGTGTTTAACGAGAGCGGATTCTCGTGGGTGATGTAGTCGTACTCTTCCCGATCTCAAGATCGCGTAGACGATCCTTCCGGCGCTGCGTTCCGGCAACGCTCCCGTAGTCGGTCACACATTCGGTACTCGACGAAGACCTTCCTCTCCCTTGTTCCAGCAGGCAGCGGAGGTTGTAGCACTCTCCTCGCGATTCCGGCAGCACAACGGCGTGGTACCGGAAGTAGAGGGGAGATCTCACAGGGCTTCGCCTTAAGCCGGAGCGAGTATGGTGGAGTATGAGAGAGCTCCTCGGCGATCTAGGGTTTAGACACACCAAGGAGGAGGGGCTAGAGCCGGCGGCTAGGGTTCCGGGGATCCCCAAGTCGGCGGCTAGGGCAAAAACCCTAGGGGAGGCGGCGGCGATGGTGGGCTGCAGCTTCTAGGGTTTGAGGTGAGGGACTTGTGTGTGCTAGGAGGGAGCCCTGCCCCTCCTTATATAGGTGGAGGGGCCGGCGGCCAAGGGGAGGGAGGGGAGTGCCTCCCCAACTCGGCTTGGGTGGTGCGCCGGCTTGGGGAGGAGGACTCCCTCCCCAACTCGGTTTCACCCCCTCCTCCTCTTTTCCACTTTCCAAATTTAGCCGTTTGACTTTTCAATTTAGCTATTTGACTTTTCAAACTAGGATTCGATTAATCCTTTATTTGGAACAGCGATGACACTTAGTACATGATGCAATCATACCAACTTTGATACAACACATTCATGTACCCTTCCCCTCCGGAGTGCCGGACATTCCGGAACCTTCTAGAACATTCCCGATGAAAACACCGGAATCATTCCCCAACTCCGAAATGGGACTTTCCTTATATGAATCTTATTCTCCGGACCATTCCGGATCACCTCGTGATATCCCGGATCCCATCCGAGACTCCGAACAACATTCGGTCTCTTTCTCATAATACCAAAACTACTCAAACAACGTCGAATCCTTAAGTGTGTCTCCCTACGGTTCGTGAATTATGCGGACATGATCGAGACACTTCTCCGAACAATAACCAATAGAGGAATCTGGAAATTAATATGGCTCCCACATATTTCTACGATTACTTTGCGATCGAATGAACCACTTACATACGATACCAATTTCCCTTTGTCTCACGATAGTTTACTTATCCGAGGTTATGATCGTCGGTATCTCTGCATACCTAGTTCAACCTCGTTACCGATAAGTACTCTTTTCTCGTTCCCGTGATATGTGATCCCTTGTGATCCAGTCACATGCTTGCAAGCTAATTAGATGACATTCCACCGAGAGGGCCCAAAGTATATCTATCCGTCATATGGATGGACAAATCCCACTCTTGATCCATGTGTCTCAACCAATACTTTCCAAACACTCAATGCCACCTTTATAGCCACCCAGTTACGGTGTGGTGTTTGATGTCATCAAAGCATCCATCCGGTAAAGGTGATATTCATGATCTCATGGTCAAAGGAATTAGGTTACTATGTATCAGAAAGCATATAGCAATTGAACTATTGAAATGACTTGATCTTTATGCTACGCTTATCTATAGGAGTATGTCCACCATATCATTCTCCTAACGATATGATCTTGTTGTTGATAACATCTCAATGTTCATGATAGGGAAACCACAATCATTTATCAACCAACAAGCTAGTGATGTATAGAGGCTATACTAGGGACTTCAAATTAAGTTTACAAATCACACAAGCATCAATGTTTCCTTGTTAATACTATTATAGCATGAATGTAAACATTTATCATAAACACAAAGATATAATAATAACCACATTTATTACTGCCTCTAGGGCATATCTCCAACAGTCTCCCACTTGCACTAGAGTCATCTAATCTAGATTACATGGTAATATACCGAACACCCATGGCAGTTTGGTGCTGGTCATGTTTTGCCCTCGGGAGAGGTTTAGTCAACGGATCCGCCACATTCAGATCTGTGTGTACTTTGCAAATCTTTATATCCCCATCTTGAATATGTTCTCGAATAGCGTGAAAACGTAGCTTGATATGCTTCAGCTTCTTGTGTGACCTTGGTTCTTGCGCATTGGCTATGGCGCCCATGTTATCACAGTAGATAGACATTGGGTCCAGCGCACTAGGAACCACACCCAGCTCTGTAATGAACTCTTTCATC
The DNA here is from genome assembly GCA_916181665.1 of Avena sativa. Taxonomy (NCBI): domain Eukaryota; kingdom Viridiplantae; phylum Streptophyta; class Magnoliopsida; order Poales; family Poaceae; genus Avena; species Avena sativa. Next base: position 251,354,608 of record OV702284.1, on the reverse strand, counting down.
CATATCGCTTCTTGTGAAGCCTCTGAAGCAGCCATGTATTCCGATTCAGTTGAAGATCTCGCCACAACGCTTTGCTTTGCACTCCTCCAGTTAACTGCTGCACCATTCAAAATAAATACGTATCCAGATTGTGATTTAGAATCATCCGGATCGGTGTTCCAACTAGCATCGGTGTAACCATTAACAACGAGTTGTTCATCACCTCCATAAGAAAGAACCATATCCTTAGTTCTTCTCAAGTACTTAAGGATGTTTTTGACCGCTGTCCAATGATCCACACCTGGATCACTTTGATATCTGCTAGTTAAACTAACAGCATATGCAATGTCGGGTCTAGTACATAGCATGGCATACATTAGAGATCCTATGGCTGAGGCATAGGGAGTCTTACTCATCCTTTCTCTATCTTCTGCCGATGTCGGACTTTGAGTTTTACTCAAGGTCGTATTGGGCAACATGGGCAAGAACCCTTTCTTGCTATCTTCCATTCCAAATCTCTTTAGAACTTTGTCCAAATATGTACTCTGTGACAATGATATTTGGCGTTTCGATCTATCTCTATAAATCTTTATGCCTAATATGTAAGCTGCTTCGCCAAGATCCTTCATTGAAAAACTATTATTCAAATATTCCTTGACACTATTAAGAAGGTCTACATCATTCCCAATCAACAATATGTCATCCACATATAGTATTAAGAATGCTACAGAGCTCCCACTCACTTTCTTGTAAATACAAGCTTCTCCATAAGTTTGTATAAAACCAAAACTTTTGATCATCTTATCAAAACGTTGATTCCAACTTCGGGATGCTTGCTTCAATCCATAGATGGAACGTTGAAGTTTGCATACCTTGTTAGCATCTTTAGGATCGACAAAACCTTTGGGTTGCATCATATACAACTCTTCATCAATGTCTCCATTGAGGAATGCTGTTTTGACATCCATCTGCCATATCTCATAATCATAATATGCAGCGATTGCTAACATAATCCTCACAGACTTTAGCTTCGCTACCGGTGAGAAAGTCTCATCGTAGTCAACTCCTTGAATTTGTCGAAACCCTTTTGCGACAAGTCGAGCTTTATAGACAGTAACATTACCATCAGCATCTGTTTTCTTCTTGAAGATCCATTTGTTATCGACAGCCTTCCGGCCATCTGGTAAGTCCACCAAAGTCCATACTTGGTTTTCGTACATGGATCCAATCTCGGATTTCATGGCATCTTGCCATTTATTGGAATCTGGGCTCATCATCGCCTCCTCATATGTCTCAGGGTCATCGGTGTTGTCCACCAACATGTGGCATCCCGTAAAACCACTACTAGAAAATCGCGTTGTTTTTGTGCATTGCATCGTCATCATCATGCATTGTTTGTCTGAAACTATTTTCGAAACGCCTAGTTTTGTTTTCTAAATAGCCCCCGCCTTTATTTCAAATTAAAACATCGGTCTGTTCAGATCTTTTATTTGTCTAAAAACTATTTACAAAAGGTCATTTTAAATTAAATAAAGTTTTATAATATTTTTGGGAGGCAGCCGCTAGGCCGAAAGCCCGGCTGGCCACCTCCAGTTAAAAATCCTGGCTACCCCAAATCTTTCCTACCCAATCCTAGTCTACCCAAACCCCCTCCACCTCACCCCACCCAATCCTCTCTCGCCACCTCACCTCCCCTTCCTTCCCCGACCAACCGCGACCTGCCACCTCACCAACCCACTCCCTCAAACCGCCTCCACCCTCTCACCAGGTCCCACCTGGCCCCAGCAACACACCCACACCCACACACAACACACACCGACGCACGCCACGCCCCCACCTCCCCCGACCCAGCCCCGTCTGCCACGCCGACCCCACCCTGCGGGTCCCGCTCCCTCTCTCTACCTCAGCCCCGCGTCCCCAACCTTCCCTCCCCTTCCTTCTCCCCGACGCGCTCGCCCGCCTCCACCTTCCTCCCTCCTCTGGCCCTCCTCGCCGCCGGCACTCACCGCCGCCCTCTGCTCCTTCGCCTCGCCGGCCGCCGGGGGTCGCCGCCACCACACCCCGGCAGCAGCAGCTGCGCCCACGCATCCGCCTCGCCAGCAAGCTCGCCGGACCGCCGCCCTCCTCCGCTCCGGTCCGCACCGCCGCCCGGCCACGGCCTCGTCTGCGCCGCCTCTACCACCTCTGGCTTCGCCCTCGCCTCCGGTTCTCCACTCCGTCCTCCCCCCGCCGCATCGGGCTCCTCCCCGCCGCCATGACCGTCCGCGGCCGAGCCCTGCTCCGGCGCCCCACGCCGCCGCACGGACCCGACGCCGCCCCGACGCCTTGGCCCCGCGGTCCGCCTCCTCCCCGCCAAGCTCGCCCCGAGCCCGCGAGGCCCTCCCTCGACGCCTCTCCTCCGGTCGTCCTCGATCGCCTCCGCTCGCCCGCCGTGCTGCAGGCCGCCAGTGCCGCCGCCTTCCTCTCTGTTCCGGCCTCCACCCGTCATCGCTCTCTGCGGCCACCGCCCTGTCGAGTTCCTCCGCATCGGGTCCTCCCCACCCTCTGCAAGCTGCCTGCCTGCCTGCATGCCTGCCGCCGCATCCTCTGCCTCGCCACCAACCACCGCCGCCCGGAGTCCCTCTTCGCTGGTCGCCTGGCCTCGCCCTCCGCTTGCCGCTGGACTCTTTAGCCTCTCGTCTGCAGTACCGACCCGGCCAGCTAAACGGTGAACTTTGTCGTGCTGCTGTTGAACCCGTTCCGCGAGTGTGTGCCCACTGGTGCTCAAGCGGAAGCCAAGACCACCAATGCCTGATCCAAGTGCGTCGCCGTCAATCAAAGAGGGATCCGGCATGTGTCCTTCGCGGGCGACAATATCTTCGACACGACACCCGAAGACGGCGATGTCCACCCCCAAGATCTTCTTCTCGGACCCTGGTGACCCCATGATCTTCGCCGCAGAACAACAAGGCCGTTGGAGTGGAATCGACAAGATCTACCGCCGGACGCCAAGCACTCCTTCACGGACCCGAGAACCCTAAGACCGAACCTCGTCGAACCCCTCGGAACACCATGTTCTCCTACCTGGAGACCCCGAATGCCAAGATCTACCTCCGTTATCTGAGAACGATCCCGGAGTCTGAACCTCGCCGGCCCCGTCGAACCCTGTCGGACCCCGAACCCCCGGAACCCCAAGATCTGCCGAACCCTAATGTGTGACCCTAAGCCCCTATTTTTATAATAATATATACTTGTTGCATATTAAATTGTCATACTCGCATGCATATTCTGTGGGTTGGGGGCACTATGCCGATTCACCTTATAATTAAATATGGGGCCCATATGCGGGCAAATCTAGTCTTATATTGGACCCATTTAAATTTGTGTAGCGAACCGGTGATATATTTTGCCATGTTAAGACAACATTTAAAAGGCAGGGTATCTAAACAACATGAACCACCTAAATAATTGTCGGGACCCCGGTTCCACTTAATATTGCCCAATTGCATCGCATCTTTGCCATGTCATACATCATACATGCATCATGCCCGATCTTCTGCCGTTGTATTAAATAGTGCATCCGGTGTTTGTGCTAGTGCTTTGCTTCTTCGCGGATTAGGCCGTTGAGTTGATGCGAGTGTCGACCCGACCTTCGGATGAACCTTCAACAATGTTTTCAGGCGAGCACCTCCCCCTTTCTACCTATCTTACTTTTATAGTATTTATTCCCTCCTGTTGATCTATTGCTATCTGTGTTGCGATGCTCTAGTTTTCGTACCCGTGACATCCCTTGCAGCCTTATATTGCCTTGGACACATCCTATTACCTGTTGTTTGGTAGATAGTTGGATTTGCGCGTCGTAGTCGCTTGCTCAAGTGCTGTTGCGTGTCGTCAAGTACCACAGTTGTTGGAGTTTTGCCGCATGTTTAATGTTGGAGATGATCATGGCTTTAATTATCGTTTAATTCAATTACTGTTTAATAACTAAAATTGAAGTAGGTAAGCAGAGGCACAGGTGGGCAATAGATGTTATTTGGTTGTTAACCGTCCACTTGTGTCCCGTAGGACCCCGAGTTCTTGACACCTGTTCCGAGATCGAGCGCGCTAACCACATGTGGGATGTATGGGCACCCCATCGATTTAGTACCTGATTTCAAAGTACTGTACTGGGGGCCACAAGTAGTTTGGGGCTTTATTACTATTCCGTACTTATGCCATGCTTTACTGCTTTATTTAAATTGTGCGAGGTACTGCACACTGTACTGTTTAGGAAAGCGGAGTGTTTTCGCGGTATCGACAAGCCCAGTTTTGGGTTCCCCGTCGTTTACAGCCACTGGCGCAAACCCTGAGTCCGTCTCGGAGACCGGCCGACTTCGTTGCGGGTAGACTTAGTGGGGTGGCCCCCCGTGCTTGCTTTGGGTCTGGGAAACGTCATGACTTAGGCCCCGCCGACATACCGATGGGTGTATGTTAAATGATCTGGCAAAAAGGGTCGAAGTGCGTGTGGATACTTTGGTGCACCCCTGCAGGGTTAAATCTTTTCGAGAAGCCGTGTCCGCGGTTATGGACGACTTGGAGCACAGTGCTTGATCATAGACAACTATAACTAAAGTTTACTGTTATAATTTGACTTGTATCCGATATGACTAGTAATCAGTTTCACTACAACGGAATGGCTAAATAAAAGTACCAACAACTGCTGGGTTTGGGATATCTCATGCTAATTTTATCTGACTAGTAAGTGTTGCAACTACAATGGAATGGTTAACTAAAATTGCCCACTGTTTATTATATCAGAATGATTATCTATACTTGACTAGTAATTGCTGCAACGATAACTGAATAAATAAAACTGCCAACGGTGTGAGTTCCTCGGTTGACTTCCTCGTTTGGTCTCGAGGGGGAAACACCTGGATGGGTATGTTTGGTGGTAGTATCAGGTTGGTTCCGAATAGGTCTTTCTTACCCCTCTCTGATAGCCGCTAGTTGTATCGATTATCTATAGGTTGTTTAGTGCATGCCGCGCTGCCGCTGCAGTCCACCATACCTATGTAGGCGAGGACCGCCGAATTCTAGTCTCGCCGTGTACTGGCCTCAGCACTGACCGCTCTCTCTTTTTCCTTTGCCCTTTGTCGGCACCCCTTTTGTTTAAGCAGGTTTTGAGATCGACGTTGTTAGCAGGGTTACCCTTCCGGCTTGGCCTGGGCAGGGTTATGGACGCCATTGGTTATTCTTCAGGGCTCTTAGCCCCCTTTGCATCTTGTCCGTAGTCGGACGCTCTATCGTTTTCAAGGTGATTTGGATCTTTGTTCTGTATATCTGTATTCTGGACTCATTGAGTCGCCGTTATATATATATATATCTGTTCTGTGGGTCCCATCAAGGACTGTTGTGTAATGTTATTACTTCGTTTTCCACCCGCACGAAAGTGCCTGGTGGGCACCTTTGAATCGTTTCTATGCGGGTTTGGCGGGTTTCGCTAAAACTTGCATAGGGCCGATTCTGAGGGTGTTACACAACATGACACTCATAACGGGATCATACCAATCTGGAGTGGTACGAGTTCTCGTTGACCTCCGAGGCTCTGTAGCAACTTCAACCGAAGTTTCCTGATCATCATCATTAGCTTCCTCTCTAATTGGTGCAGGCACCACAGGAACTTCTTCCGGTGCTGCGCTACTCGCAATTTCGAGAGAAGGTTCGACAACCTCGTCGAGTTCTACTTTCCTTCCAGTCACTTCTTTCGAGAGAAATTCCTTCTCTAGAAAGGATCCATTCTTGGCAACGAAGATTTTGCCTTCGGATCTATGATAGAAGATAGTTTCCTTTGGGTATCCTATGAAGACGCATTTTTCCGCTTTGGGTTCTAGCTTGTCCGGCTGTAAATTCTTTACATAGGCTTCGCATCCCCAAACTTTAAGGAACGACAATCTAGGTTTCTTCCCAAACCATAATTCATACGGTGTCGTTTCAACGGATTTAGACGGTGCCCTATTTAAAGTGAATGCGGCTGTTTCTAATGCATAACCCCAAAATGATAGCGGTAAATCTGAAAGTGACATCATAGAACGAACCATATCTAAGAGAGTTCGATTACGACGTTCGGACACACCATTACGCTGTGGTGTCCCCGGCGGTGTCAACTGTGAAAGTATTCCGCATTTCTTCAAATGCTCGCGAAACTCGTAACTTAGATATTCACCTCCACGATCAGAACGTAGAAATTTAATCTTCTTGTTACGTTGATTCTCTACCTCACTTTGAAACTCCTTAAACTTCTCGAAAGTTTCGGACTTATGTTTCATGAAATAGATATACCCATATCTACTCAAGTCATCCGTGAAGGTAAGAACATAACGATAACCACCGCGCGATGCTACACTCATTGGACCACATACATCGGTATGTATGATTTCCAATAAGTCTGTAGCTCGCTCCATCATACCAGAAAATGGAGTCTTAGTCATTTTACCCATCAGACATGCTTCGCATCTTTCAAGTGATTCAAGAAGTCCATCGGAATGGAGTTTCTTCATACGTTTCACTCCAATGTGACCAAGACGACAGTGCCACATATAGGTCGAATTATCGCTTGATTTCAAACGTTTAGCCTCAATGTTGTTGATATGTGTATTTCCACTATCGAGATTCAATAAGAATAGACCATCTATCAAAGGTGCATGTGCATAAAACATATTACTCATATAAATCGAACAACCATTATTCTCGGACTTAAACAAGCAACCGTCTCGCAATAAACAAGATCCCGATATAATGTTCATGCTCAACGCAGGCACCAAATAACAATTATTTAAGTATAAAACTAATCCTGATGGTAGATGAAGGGGTAGCGTGCCGACGGCGATCACATCAACCTTTGATCCGTTTCCCACGCGCATCGTCACCTCGTTCTTCGCTAGTTTCCGTTTATTCTGCAGCACCTGTTTCGAGTTACAAATATGAGCAACCGAACCAGTATCAAATACCCAGGCACTACTACGAGTACTAGTGAGATACACATCAATAACATGTATATCAGATATACCTTTCTTCTTGATGTTGCCGTTCTTCAGATCCGCCAAGTACTTTGGGCAATTCCGCTTCCAGTGACCTTCTCCCTTGCAGTAAAAGCACTCAGTTTCAGGCTTAGGTCCAGCCTTGGTCTTCTTCGCCGGCGTGGTAACTTTCTTACCACCCTTCTTGAAGTGTCCCTTATGCTTAGACTTGCCTTTGAATTTGGTGGTCTTATTGACCAACAACACTTGGTGCTCTTTCTTGATCTCCACTTCTGCAGACTTTAACATAGCAAACAGTTCTGGCAACTGCTTGTTCATGTTCTGCATGTTGTAGTTCATCACAAAGTTCTTGTAACTTGGTGGTAGTGATTGGAGGACACGGTAAATCCCCAAAGCATTAGGAATCACTATACCCAAGCTTTGAAGTTTGTTTGCGTGCCCAGACATCTTAAGCACATGCTCACTGACGGAGCTGCCCTCTTCCATCTTGCAGTTAAAGAACTTTTCAGAAGCCTCATAACTTTCAATTGCCGCATGAGTCTCAAAGATCAATTTGAGATCCTCGACAATATCATATGGGTCTGAATTCTCAAACCTTTTCTGAAGCTCCGATTCCAAACCATACAAGATAGCACACTGAACTATGGAGTACTGATTCTTCCGAGCGAGGTAAACATTCTTTACTTCATCGGAAGCATCAGCTGCAGGTGGGTCACCCAGCGGTGCATCCAGCACATAGGTCAAATTACCAGCCGTGAGGACAATCCTCAAATTGCGGAACCAATCCGCGAAGTTGCTTCCATTGTTTTTCAACTTTTCTTTCTCTAGGAACGCATTAAAATTTATGGTAGGGGCTGCCATTGATCTACAACATATTTGCAATAGTTTAGACTAAGTTTATGACAAATTGAGTTCAAATTAATAATAAAGTTAATCTAGGTGAACTCCCACTCAAAACAACATCCCTCACATTGTTTTAGTGATCACACGAACCAAATCCACCACATCAACACCGATCATCACGAGAGTTGATATAGTTTCAATGGCGAACAATCGTCATGTTCATCATATCTACTATATGATTCATGCTTTACCTTTCGGTGATCCGTGTTCCAAGACCATGTCTGTACATGCTAGGCTCGTCAAGATCAAACCTTAGTTTCCGCATGAGCAAATCTGGCTTGCTCACGTTGTATACACTTGCAGAATCAAACACACCCGATCATCACGTGGTGCTTCGAAACAACAAGCTTTAGCAACGGTGCTAACTAAGGGTGAACACTTTATGACTTGAAATTCATGTGCATGAGGGATCATCTTATAATGCTACCGTCGTCTACTAAGCAATACAAGATGCATAAAGGATTAACATCACATGCAATTCATAATATGTGATATGATATCGCCTTTATTCTTTGTGCTTCCGATCTCCATCTTCAAGCACGAACATGATCTCCATCATCACCTGCATTGCATCAAGGTCAATGACGCTTCTCCATGGTTGTCGTCCACCGACTTCAACTATTACAACTACTTTGAATAGACACGCGGGTCTTAACATAAATTAAAGACAACCATATGGCTCCTGCCGGTTGCCAACTTACAATAAGGAACATTGCATACATCAAATATAATCACAATCATGGCCATATCACATCACTGCACACCCCTGCAAAACAAAGTTATACGCCTCTACTTTCTTTGCATATTTTACGTGGTTTGGGGCTTTCAATAAGTGTCGTTCTAACTTACGAACATGAACCACAACATTGATACTAGTATTGTTAATCACCCGTTGTAAATTGGATCTTAACTATGCTAGGAGAAACAGGCACCCGCAAAGCCACTTATGCAATACAAGTTGCATGTCAAGCGTGGAGCAAGTCTCATGAACGATGTCATGTAAGGTTAGCCCGGGCCGCTTCATCCCAACATACCGCAAGATGCAAAGTACACAAGAAGCAATCGACAATAAAAGCATCAACGCCCACAATGACCATTGTGTTCTACTCGTGCAACAGATCTACATATAGACACGGCTCTGATACCACTGTAGGGTTTCGTAGCATGGAAAACAAAAAATTTCTATCGCATACAAACAAACAAGCCAAGATCTATCTACTAGATTGTAGCAACGAGTCGATGGAATAACTTACCCTCGAAGATTCCAAAGTGTTTAACGAGAGCGGATTCTCGTGGGTGATGTAGTCGTACTCTTCCCGATCTCAAGATCGCGTAGACGATCCTTCCGGCGCTGCGTTCCGGCAGCGCTCCCGCAGTCGGTCACACATTCGTTACTCGACGAAGACCTTCCTCTCCCTTGTTCCAGCAGGCAGCGGAGGTTGTAGCACTCTCCTCGCGATTCCGACAGCACAACGGCGTGGTACCGGAAGTAGAGGGGAGATCTCGCAGGGCTTCGCCTTAAGCCGGAGCGAGTATGGTGGAGTATGAGAGAGCTCCTCGGCGATCTAGGGTTTAGACACACCAAGGAGGAGGGGCTAGAGCCGGCGTCTAGGGTTCCGGGGATCCCCAAGTCGGCGGCTAGGGCAAAAACCCTAGGGGAGGCGGCGGCTATGGTGGGCTGCAGCTTCTAGGGTTTGAGGTGAGGGACTTGTGTGTGCTAGGAGGGAGCCCTGCCCCTCCTTATATAGGTGGAGGGGCCGGCGGCCAAGGGGAGGGAGGGGAGTGCCTCCCCAACTCGGCTTGGGTGGTGCGCCGGCTTGGGGAGGAGGACTCCCTCCCCAACTCGGTTTCACCCCCTCCTCCTCTTTTCCACTTTCCAAATTTAGCCGTTTGACTTTTCAATTTAGCTATTTGACTTTTCAAACTAGGATTCGATTAATCCTTTATTTGGAACGACGATGACACTTAGTACATGATGCAATCATACCAACTTTGATACAACACATTCATGTACCCTTCCCCTCCGGAGTGCCGGACATTCCGGAACCTTCTAGAACATTCCCGATGAAAACACCGGAATCATTCCCCAACTCCGAAACGGGACTTTCCTTATATGAATCTTATTCTCCGGACCATTCCGGATCACCTCGTGATATCCCGGATCCCATCCGAGACTTCGAACAACATTCGGTCTCTTTCTCATAATACCAAAACTACTCAAACAACATCGAATCCTTAAGTGTGTCTCCCTACGGTTCGTGAATTATGCGGACATGATCGAGACACTTCTCCAAACAATAACCAATAGAGGAATCTGGAAATTCATATGGCTCCCACATTTTTCTACGATTACTTTGCGATCGAATGAACCACTTACATACGATACCAATTTCCCTTTGTCTCACGATAGTTTACTTATCCGAGGTTATGATCATCGGTATCTCTGCATACCTAGTTCAATCTCGTTACCGATAAGTACTCTTTTCTCGTTCCCGTGATATGTGATCCCTTGTAAGTACGTCTGATGGAGCTGCATTTTTCTGAGCTTGTTCTCCAAGTTTTAACCCAACTTTCATTAGTTCTGCACTTTTTGATTTGATCAACAGAAGGTTTTCGGAAAAATCAACCTTTACATGCTGGTCTGTTTTGACAGATTTCTGTCATTATTTGCATTTGCCTCTTATAGAAGCCTTTGTTTTGATAGATTTCAGTTGAAGTGTTAACCTGAAGGTTTGTTGTTTTGCTTACACTAATGTTGCCATTGAAGTTTGTGTATTTCCTTGTGAGGAAAGGAAAATTCCAGGAGAAGGAGAAAAGGAGTATGTAAAGTTTTTCATTGACTAGGTAAAAGTGGTGAAAACAGAAGGTTCGTAAAACCCTAATATTTTTATATTTTTGATGTTTTTAATACATAAGGGAAGTTACGAGACGGAACAAAGGAGGAATCGGAGTCCTGGGTGGACAAACCCACCCAGGCGCGGGCCCCTACCTGGCCGCGCCTGGAGGGGGGTGTGCCACCCTCGAACTCCATTTCCGCCTTGTTTCCGTATAAGAACCTTCCTTGTGCTTTGAAACTTCATAATATATAACCCCCGGACCCCCCGAGGTTCATGCATCGTGTTCTCGTCATGTTTTCGTTTCAATCTGTTTCTGTCAGGAAATCTTCTCAAGTTTAGAGCGCCATGGTCTCCGCCAACGACAAAGGCAAGAAGCCCGAGGAAGCATTGAGCAAAACTCGGAGTTGATTCGTACTCTAACCTTTGAAATTGAGGATTTGAGGAAGCTTATTGAGGAGCTTATGAAGAGAATACCACCACCATCGAAGGAGTAATTCATCATCAGGTTTGGCATCCCCTTGGCTTGTTCCAAGCTTGGGGGAGTGCCGCGGTATCACCACCATCATCTATTATCTTTTACCTTTTTAGTGGATACATATCTTTGGTAGAGAGGTTATCTTATAGTTTGGTTTGCATGTGGAAGTATCTCTCCTTTAGTTGATTATCTATGTATCCCTTGGTGTGAGTGCCTTTATTGGAATATTAATGAGAAGTCTCATCTTTTACTTTTTGCACTTCTTATTTTAGTTTGCAATCTCTATTATATGATGGATCTTGTTGATCAGTATTGGCATCACTTTGGGATCATCAAGTGGATCTAAATTGGTTTTGGTAAACTGAGTTCTGGTTAGTAGCATTACTTTGAAAGAAAAAGAGAACAATCTTACAGGTATTTTGTATCATTTGTTTTCTTTCTTGTTGGCTCACAAGCTTAGTATTCTTTATTTAAGATCTTTTGTGTCTTCAAGGAAGATTGCATGTTTGGCTTCTTGTATGTTTGCTTGTTTCTTTCAACTCTCTTGCTTGCTACCCAGCCTTTCTAGCCAAAACCTATTTTGAGAAGGCATACTTCTCATGTCTCCAAATCCCTTTGAACCCAAAACCTTTGCCATTTGTGTCCACCATATCTACCTATTAGCAATTTCTATTCCAAGCAAATTCTCAAGTTTCATCTATCTTTCGAATTAAAAAGTATTTTGTTATGTGAAAACTAGTTAGTAAAGCTCTCACGAACTTGATGGCATACTTTATTTTCTTGCCCCTAATAGACTTCAACCATTGTGCCATCGAAGTTGTATATGCTTGCATCTATACATTGGAATTAGCAGAACCGTGCTGTCACGGGGAACGTTTTCAATATTGCACCTGTACTTTATACTCAGCTGATATCGTGCTCTTTTGTCTATGGATGTCAACAGCGTGAAATAAAGAGGGAACTTGTAAGTCCAGGGAGTCTGTATTTTGTGTTAGAGAAACGCCTAGGACGCTAGCCTAAGCCATGCCTAATCATGGTAGAAACTTGCAGCATCACCATAGTGAGCTATCTATGAAGCATCCTCAATAAAAAGCTATGCACATAGTAAATAAAAAGATCACGAAGATGCTCATTGTCTTCTTGCCTTGTCATTTTGGTTATGGGAAAGCTCCTGTACCATGTGCAAGGGGTACCCCGTTGGCGGTTCTCGATGATACGCAAATACTTACAATGACAAGAACTTACCAGTGACCAAAGTTGAGTAGCATGAGGAGTGGCCCTCATATTCAAGGGACATGAGATTGCCAACTTATATTTCGTCAAGTATATACTCCATCTTTGTGCACTTTAACCTTAATAATCTCAAGATTACTATGATAGGGGCAATGAGGGCTCAAAGGTAGTAAGTACCAATTTGCATCACCATTCTATATCATAATCTACCTCTATTCATTGATATTTGTCTTATTATGAGGTATTACTTATGGCTTTTCATCTGTTTATGCATGTTGGATGATTCTTGGAGGATGGACTGCCGGAGTCTGGATTCTGATGGAAAAGAGGACGTTTCGATGCAATTTCGCGAAGATCAGAAAAATACCAGAAAAATATGAGAAAATATTATTTTTCTAGAAGATTGAGGAAGCCAGAAGGAGGGATGAAGAAGGGCCGTAGGGGGCCCACCCTCCCCTAGGCGCGGGCCCACTTGACCCCGCGCCTAGGGCAGGTGTGGCCCACCTGCCCAGCTCCCGACCCCGCCCCTGCGCCTATATCTTCCCTATGGAACCCTAAGCCTCGGGGGGGCGGCCACAGATAGATTTTCGCCGCCTCTGCGGGGCGGAAAACACCGAGAGAGAAAGATCTCTCCGGTAGATAGATTTATGCCCGGGGATTTCCTTCCCGGAGAGGGGAGATCGTCGCCATCAACACCATCCTCAAGATAGGCTTTATCGGGATCATCATCATCATCCACATCATCATCTCCACCAGCACCATCATCACCACTCCGTCCTGCTGTAACAATTGTGTTGGATATTTCTTTAGTTCTTAGGGGAAACTTTCCCGATGTTAATTACTATTGTAGTTGATGCTTGTGAGTGGAACCATTGGATTACTATTGTTCATATTGTTATCCATTATCATATCATCTTTGATCTTGATCCATATGATGTCTTATCAGTAGTTCGTTTAGTTCTTGAGGACATGGGAGAAGTCATGTTGTTATTAGTGGATTTGTGTTGAGTTATTATTCAATGGTTTAGTACTTAAGTTGTGGTGCTATTCTTCTAGTGGTGTCATGTGAACGTCAACTACATGATACTTCACCATTTATGGGCCTAGGGGAATGCATTGTGTATTTGGCTACTAATTATGGGGTTGCCGGAGTGATAGAAACCTGAACCCCCGTTAGAACACCTTTGCACAAGGGAGTGTAGGATCTCAGAGTTTGAGGCTGTGGTTATATTTATATCTTAATTACTTTCCTGTAGTTACGGATGTTTGCAGGGGGTTTAATCACAAGTATGTATTAGTCCAAGTAAGGTCGGTACATTAGCACAGGTTCACCCACACAACACTTATAGCACCAAAGAAGAGTACTCAGCTATATGAAGCGAAAGCACTTGACAGAATTCCCATGTGTCCTCGAGAACGTTTGGTCTTTATAAGTATTTCCACCGGCTTGTCCTTTGATAAGAAAGGATTGGGCCACTTGCTACATTTGTTCTTTGTTACTTGCACTTTTTTTTGTTGCCTTATCAGAAAACCACTAAAAATCCGTTTGCTAAGTATTCACAGGGATTTCCTACTCCACACCACTGTTCTGCACCTTCTGCTCCTCGTTGGGATCGACACTCCTATTGATCAAAAGTACTATGATACACCCCCCTATACTTGTGAGTCATCAATAGGCTCAGAGAAGAAGGTGAGACTTTGTGGCGTTGAGGAATCCTTCGTGGAACCTCACACCTCTCGAATGTGACGTAGCCCCCTTCCCAGAGGTGGTGAACACGGGAATACATCTTCGTCTCTACGTGCTTCGGTTATTCCTTAACCAATCTCTTACTTGTGTTGTTTACCTTCTGATAGCATTCGAGCTTTAAGTATCTTGTATCATCATCTAGGTTGCCTGACCTAGTTTGCATTTAGGTACACTTATATTCTTCAAAGCCTAGAACTTGCAAAAGATTACAAAGAATTTCGTAGAAACCTATTCACCCCCCCTCTAGGTTAATCATCTTACACTTTCAATTGGTATCAGAGCCAAGGGATCTTTTAAGGGCTTTACCGCCTAAGAGAAAAGATGGTTTTCTTCGGTGATGAGGAGGAAAAGACTTATTCGGTCAAGGAGCTTGTGAAATCATGGCCAAGAGTGCCCTTGAAAAGGTCAAGGCTGATTCCAATCTCCTTGTCTGAATGAGTTTCCTAGAAGGACAACTTAAGGCCATTGGCGATGGGGCTTTTCTTGGTAATCCATTGGTAGTACCTCAAGGGAGACCAATAGACACTAAAAATGAGAAGGATGCCGAGTCCGCTCATGAGGGCAACTCGTCAAAAACCTCTGCGCCCCTTAATCAATTTCATTATGTTTATCCTAAGCAAAAGAACATCATGCCCCGTATTAATGGTTCGGCTCCCGCACCTTATTATGATGGAAATCATTTCTATCATTGGAAAGCTTCTATGGAATCTCATCTTCGCAGCTGCAACATTGAGCTTTGGGAGATTGTGTGCACCGTCTTCCACCCACAAGATCCCAACAATCTCACTCCGGGAGAGTACTATGACCGTCAACTAAATGCAACGGCTTGTGACAAGATAAGGAGTGCCATCCACTGCACTCTCCATGATCAAGTCAGTGACATCCCCACTGCAAAGGGTCTTTGGGAGAGGATTGTCATTATCCAAGAGGGAACATCTCTTATCCAAAAGTCCAAGTATGAAGCTGCCAAGTCAAAGATGAACATGTTCATGAACCATGATGGTGAGTCCATCGCATAAGCATACAAGAGTCTTGTTGCCCTCCGTGTGAAGATTGGTGGTCTAGATTGTGAGAAGTATGATGATGGGTTCAATTTGAATGATGAGCTCATCAAGTCCAAGATTGTCTCTATGATCACGGTCAGCGATAAGAAGCTTGCCTTGAACTTGCAACTCCTTGATAGAGTTAATCAGTTCTATACCGATGATCTAGTCTCTTATCTTGTTGCCACAGATAACTTGGCGGATGAAGGACAAAAGATCAAGGAGATCAATCATGCTATTGGGTATTCTCACTCTCTAGCACTAAAGGCCAAGCATGTGCAAGAAGATGTTGCAAGTGAAGAAGAAAGCGATGTTGATGGAGTTGATGATATGATCTCTCAACTTGCTTTCTTCACGAAGAATATGAAGTTCCGAAGAAGGAGAAGTTCAACAAGATCAAGTGAGAAGAAAAGGACATGCTACAATTGTGATGAGTCGAGCCACTTTGCCGATAAATGTCCATATGAGAAGAGGCTTGACAAACCCAAGTATGAAGAGGGTGCCAAGCCAATATTGAAGCCCAACCCCATCAACGAAGGATACAAGAGGAACAATAGGAGTGATGGCAAAGGCTTCCTAGGTCAAGAAATACATATCCAATAAGGAGGAAGAGGATGAAGAGAAGGTTGTTGGTGTGTTCGGTTTGTCCTTTGCCAAACCCAGGTCTCTCTTCACCTACGACTACACCAAGGACTACACTGACGACTCCCCTACTCCCAAGGTCGCCACCACTTGTCTCATGGCAGGGAGCTCCAAGGATAAGTCCGACATGGAGGGTGAATATAAGGAGAAGATGGTGGATGTGACCGTATTGGCCTATGTCGAACCCGGTTCACCTCTCACCTACGACTACGCCAAGTACTACATCGAGAGTTCTCCTATTCCCAAGATCACCGGCTCTTGTCTTATGGCAAGGAGCTCCAAGGTAATATCTTATCCTCCATCTCTATCTAGCGTCTTGGATGATATTGAGAGTAACCATGATAGTGATAATGATGAATTTGGTGAAGCATATATACAAGAAATGTATGCTATCATGAAGTATCTTCCTTGCATTTCTCGTGCTAGAGTCAAGAAATTAATGGAACTTGTTAACTCACGTGATGAGACCATTGATAGCTTGGAATCTCATATTGATGATGAGAAACGAGATTCAATCTTCTTGAGCAAGATCTATGCCAGTAAAATAACACCACTTCATTTCTTAAACAACAAATTGAGACCTTTGAACTTGATAAGGCAAAAGACATGGACACTATTGATAGGCCTAACTCCTTGTCCCAAGAGCTTGATGCTTCAAAGAAAGAGCTTGAGGTTGCTCATGCTTCTCTTACCAAGGATCTTGAGCACCTTGAGAAGGCTAATTTTCTTCTCAAGTGTGAGCTCATAAAACTTGGGGAGAACCATGACCAACTTTGAGTGACCTATGAGAAGGATCTTGGTACATTGAATGATCCAATTATTCTTGAGAATGATTCCTGTTCCTCTAACTCTACCTTTGATCAAATTCTCCTCATTGAGGAAAATAAGAAGTTGAAAGAGAAACTCGAGAAAGAGCGTCATGCACATACTTCCAAGGGAAAGATTCTTGATGAGATTCTATGCCGTCAAAAGATGGGGGTTTCCAAGGAAGGTGTTGGTTTTGACCCAAAGAACAATAGGAATAATGCCATTCCACAAAAGAAGATAAACTTTGTGAATGAAGGGGACAAGGTGGTTGACCAAGTAAAGAAGAATGTTGTGAATGGGGGAGCCATAAGGGGCAACCCCAATCATAAATATGCGGGAAAATCTAATCCATCATATGTGTTATGTAAGCGCACTCAAGCAGATGTATATGCCAAATATGTTGGCCCTTGAAATGGTTATGCTTATAGATGGTACTCTATTTGGGTACCAAATGATCCTGTTGCTCATTCTAGGGGACCAATTACTCAATGGGTTCCTAAATCAAAGAATTGATTTTGTAGGGTTATGCCTCCGGTGGATCAAAATGGGTGTTTGATAGTGGATGCACCAATCACATGACCGGAGGTAGAAGTGGGCTTGACCAATTCATTCATGATGTCAACTCAACGTCAAGCATCACTTTTGGAGACAACTCTAAAGGAAAGGTACTAGGTTATGGTAAGTTTGTTCGAGATATGCCCTAGAGGCAATAATAAAAGTGGTTATTATTATATCTTTGTGTTTATGATAAATGTTTGCATTCATGCTATAATATTATTAACCGGAAACATTAATACTTGTGTGATTTGTAAACTAAATTAGAATCCCTGGTAAAGCCTCTTTGTAATACTAGCTTGTTGGTTAATAGATGATCATGGTTTCCCTATCATGAACATTGAGATGTTATTAACAACAAGATCATATCATTAAGAGAATGGTATGATGGACATACTCCTATAGATAAGCGTAGCATAAAGATCAAGTCATTTTAATAGTTTGTTTGCTATAAGCTTTCTGATACATAGTAACCTAATTCCTTCGACCATGAGATCATGCTAATCACCATCACCAGAAGGATGCTTTGATGACATCAAACACCACACCGTAACTGTGTGGATATAAAGGTGGCATTGAGTGTTCGGAAAATATGTATTGAGGCACATGGATCAAGAGTGGGATTTGTCCATCCATATGACAGATAGATATGCTCTGGGCCCTCTCGGTGGAATGTCATCCGATTAGCTTGCAAGCATGTGACTAGTTCACAAGGGATCACATATCACGGGAACGAGAAAAGAGTACTTATCGGTAATGAGGTTGAACTAGGTATGCAAAGATACCGACGATCAAACCTCGGATAAGTAAACTATCGCGAGACAATGGGAAATTGGTATCGTATGTAAGTGATTCATTCGATCGCAAAGAAATTGTAGAAATTTGTGGGAACCATACGAATTTCCAGATTCCTCTATTGGTTATTGATCGGAGAAGTGTCTCGGTCATGTCCGTGTAATTCACGAACCGTAGGGAGACACACTTAAGGATTCGATGTTGTTTAGTAGATATGGAATGTAAGTAGGGAGACCGAATGTTGTTCGGAGTCTCGGATGGGATCCGGGATATCACGAGGTGATCCGGAATGGTCCGGAGAATAAGATTCATATAAGGAAAGTCCAATTCCGGAGTTCGGGAATGATTTTGATGTTTTCATCGGATAGGTTCTAGAAGGGTCTAGAAGGTTCACCAGGCCGGAAGGGGAATGGTTCATGAATGTGTCATGGTTAAGTGGAATGATTGGATCATGTCCTAGGTCACTTGGTTGGGCATTTGGAAGAGAGGAATTAAGCTCCAAATTGCAAGTCAAAAGGCAGGTTTGAAAAGTCAAACTGGAACAATGGTTTCCTAGTGGAGGAAGGAAAGAATACTTCTTCCCCTCCAACTAGGAGAGGGAGTTGGGGAAGGGTTCAAACTCCCCTCTTCCAAGCTGCCCCCCCTCTCATAAATAGACGGGAGGGGCTGCCCGAAGAACACACAACCAGCCCTCCCCACCAAGCTGCACCGCCGCTGCCGCTTGCAGCCGCTGTCGCCAGCCGGCGCCGCCGCCACCGGATCGTCGCCATCGCCCTAGCTGCCGCCAACTCCACCTCCTCCTCTCCGAACCTATAAATCTATATCGCCGGAAACCCTAGATCCACCATAACCTGCTTCGGCTTAGGCGAAGCCCTGCAGGATTTTCCCTCTACGTCCGACACCACGCCGTCGTGCTGCTGGAATCGCGAGGGGAGAACTACAACCTCCACTGCCTGCTGGAACAAGGGAGAGGAAGGTCTTCATCGAGTACCGAACGTGTGACCGACTGCGGAAGCGCTGCCGGAACGCGGCGCCAGAAGGATCGTCTACACGATCTTGAGATCAGCAAGTGTACGACTACATCACCCACGAGAATATGCTCTCGTTAACCGCTTTGGGATCTTTGAGGGTGAGTACTCTAATCGACTCGTTGCTACAATCTAGTAGATAGATCTTGGCTTGTTTGTGTGCATGCGGTAGAATTTTTTTGTTTTCCATGCTAAGAACCCCTACAGTGGTATCAGAGCCGCGTCTATATGTAGATCTGTTGCACGAGTAGAACACAATGGTCATTGTGGGGGTGGTGCTTTTATTGTCAATTGCTTTTTGTGTACTTTGCATATTGCAGTATGATGGGATGAAGCGGCCCGGGCTAACCTTACATGACATCGTTCATGAGACTTGCTCCACGCTTGACATGCAACTTGTATTGCATAAGTGGCTTTGCGGGTGCATGTCTCTCCCATCATAGTATAGATTCAATTTACAACGGGCACTTGATAGTTCAAGCATCAATGTTGTGGTTCTTAATCGTAAGTTAGAATGACACTTATTGAAATCCCCAAACCACGTAAAATATGCAAAGAAAATTAGAGGCGTCTAATTTTGTTTTGCAGGGATGTGCTGTGATGTGATATGGCCATGATTGTGATTATATATGATGTATGCAATGTTCCTTATTGTAAGTCGGCAACCGGCAGGAGCCATATGGTTGTCTCTTTAATTTCGTTAAGACCCGCGTGTCTATTATTCAAAGTAGTTGTAATAGTTGATGCTGGTGGACGATAACCATGGAGCGGCGCCATTGACCTTGACACAATGCCGGTGATGATGGAGATCATGTTCGTGCTTGAAGATGGAGATCGGAAGCACAAGAATAAAGGCCATATCATATCACATATTATGAATTGCATGTGATGTTAATCCTTTTATGCATCTTGTATTGCTTAGTTCATGATGGTAGCATTATAAGATGATCACTCTCACAAAATTTCAAGTTATAAAGTGTTCATCCTTAGTAGGCACCGTTGCTAAAGCTCGTTGTTTCGAAGCACTACGTGATGACTGGGTGTGTTAGATTCTGCGAGTGTATACAACGGGAGCAAGCCAGATTTGCTCATGCGAAAGCTAAGGTTTGATCTTGACGAGCCTAGCATGTGTAGACATGGTCTCGGAACACGGATCACCAAAAGGTAAAGCATGAGTCATATAGTAGATATGATGAACATGTTCATTGTTCGCCTTTGAAGCTACATCATCTCTCATGATGATCGGTTTTGATGTGGTGGATTTGGTTCGTGTGATCACTAAAACAATGTGAGGGATATTTTTTTGAGTGGGAGTTCACCTAGATTAATTAAACTATTAATTAGAACTCAATTTGTCATAAACTTAGTCTAAACTATTGCAAATATGTTGTAGATCAATGGCGGCCCCTACCATCAATTTTAATGCGTTCCTAGAGAAAGAAAAATTGAAAAACAATGGAAGAAACTTCGCGGATTGGCTCTGCAACTTGAGGATTTTCCTCAATGCCGATAATTTGACCTATGTGCTGGATGCACCGCTGGGTGACCCACCTGCAGCTGATGCTACCGATGAGGTGAAGAATGTTTTCCTCACTCGGAAGAATCAGTACTCCACAGTTCAGTGTGCTATCTTGTACAGTTTGGAATCGGAGCTTCAGAAAAGGTTTGAGAACCATGACCCACATGATATTGTCCGTGAACTCAAGATGATATTTGAGGCTCACGCGACAGTTGAGAGTTATGAGGCTTCTGAAAAGTTCTTTAACTGCAAGATGAAAGAGGGCAGCTCCGTTAGTGAGCATGTGCTTAAGATGTCTAGGCACGCAAGAAAGCTTCAAAGCTTGGGTATAGTGATTCCTAATGCTTTGGGGATTCATCGTGTCCTCCAATCACTACCACCAAGTTACAAGAACTTTGTGATGGAATACAATATGGAAAACATGGATAAGTCGTTACCCGAACTTTTCTCCATGTTAAAGTCTGCGGAAATGGAGATCAAGAAATAGCACCAAGTGTTGATGGTCAATAAGACCACCAAATTCAAGAAGCAAGACAAGTCTAATAAAAAGGGAAACTTCAAGAAGGGCGGTAACAAAGTTACCGCGCCGGCGAAGAAGACCAAGGCTGGGCCTAAGCCTGATACTGAGTGCTTTTACTGCAAGGGAGAAGGTCACTGGAAGCGGAATTTCCCTAAGTACTTGGCGGATTTGAAGAACGGCAACATCAAGAAGAAAGGTATATCCGATATACATGTTGTTGATGTGTATCTCACTAGTAGTCGTAGTAGTGCCTAGGTATTTGATACTAGTTCAGTTGCTCATATTTATAACTCAAAATAGGTGCTGCAGAATAGACGGAAACTAGCAAAGAACAAGGTGACGATCCGCGTTGGAAATGGATCAAAGGTTGATGTGATCGCGGTAGGCACGCTACCACTTCATCTACCATCGGGATTAGTTTTATACTTAAATAATTGTTATTTGGTGCTTGCGTTGAGCATGAACATTATATCCGTATCATGTTTATTGCGAGATGGTTACTTGTTTAAGTCCGAGAATAATGGTTGTTTGATTTATATGAGTAATATGTTTTATGCACATGCACCTTTGATAGATGCTGTATTCTTGTTGAATCTCGATTGTAGTAATACACATATTAATAACATTGAAGCTAAACGTTTGAAATTGAGCGATAACTCGACCTATATGTGGCACTGTCGTCTTGGTCACATTGGAGTGAAGCGTATGAAGAAACTCCATTCCGTTGGACTTCTTGAATCACTTGATTTCGAATCACTTGAAAGATGCGAAGCATGTCTGATGGGTAAAATGACTAAGACTTCATTTTCTAGTAGGATGGAGCGAGCTACGGACTTATTAGAAATCATACATACGGATGTGTGTGGCCCAATGAGTGTAGCATCGCGTGGTGGTTATCATTATGTTCTTACTTTCACAGATGACTTGAGTAGATATGGGTATATCTATTTCATGAAACATAAGTCCGAAACTTTCGAGAAGTTTAAGGAATTTCAAAGTGAAGTAGAGAATCAACGTAACAAGAAGATTAAGTTTCTACGATCGGATCATGGAGGTGAATATCTAAGTTACGAGTTTGGCGAGCATTTGAAGAAATGCGGAATACTTTCACAATTGATACCACCGGGAACACCACAACGTAATGGTGTGTTCGAACGTCGTAATCGAACTCTCTAAGATATGGTTCCTTCTATGATGTCACTTACAGATTTACCGCTATCATTTTGGGGTTATGCATTAGAAACAGCCGCATTCACTTTAAATAGGGCACCATCTAAATCCGTTGAAACGATGTCGTATGAATTATGGTTTGGGAAGAACTAAATTGCCGTTCCTTAAAGTTTGGGGTTGCGAAGATTATGTAAAGAAGTTACAGCCCGACAAGCTTGAACCCAAAGCGGAAAAATGTGTCTTCATAGGATACCCGAAGTAAACTATTGGGTATACCTTCTATCATAGATCCGAGGGCAAAATCTTCATTGCTAAGAATGGATCCTTTCTAGAGAAGAAGTTTCTCTCGAAAGAAGTGACTAGAAGGAAAGTAGAACTCGACGAGGTTGTTGAACCTTCTCTCGGACTTGAGAGTAGCGCAGCACCGAAATTAGTTCCTGTGGTGCCTACACCAATAAGAGAGGAAGCTAATGATGTTGATCATGAAACTTCGGTTGAAGTTACTACGGAACCTCGCAGGTCAACGAGAACTCGTACCACTCCTTATTGGTATGATCCTGTTATGAGTGTCATGTTGGTGGACAACACCGATGACCCTGCGACATATGAGGAAGCGATGATGAGCCTATATTCCAATAAATGGCAAGAAGCCATGAAATCTGAGATTGGATCCATGTATGAAAACCAAGTATGGACTTTGGTGGACTTACCGGATGGCCGGAAGGCTGTCGAGAACAAATGGATTTTCAAGAAGAAAACAGATGTCGATGGTAATGTTACTGCTATAAAGCTCGACTTGTCACAAAAGGGTTTCGACAAATTCAAGGAGTTGACTACGATGAGACTTTCTCACCGGTAGCGCAGCTAAAGTCTGTGAGGATTTTGTTAGCAATCGCTGCATATTATGATTATGAGATATGGCAGATGGATGTCAAAACGGCGTTCCTCAATGGAGACATTGATGAAGAGTTGTATATGATACAACCCAAAGGTTTTGTCGATCCTAAAGATGCTAACAAGGTATGCAAACTTCAACGGTCCATTTATGGATTGAAGCAAGCATCCCGAAGTTGGAATCAACGTTTTAATAAGGTAATCAAAAGTTTTGGATTTATACAAACTTATGGAGAAGCTTGTATTTACAAAAAAGTGAGTGGGAGCTCTGTAGCATTCCTAATACTATATGTGGATGACATATTGTTGATTGGGAATGATGTAGACCTTCTTAATAGTATCAAGGATTATTTGAATAATAGTTTTTCAATGAAAGATCTTGGCAAAGCAGCTTACATATTAGGCTTAAAGATTTATAGAGATAGATCGAGATGCCTAATATCATTGTCATAGAGTAAATATTTGGACAAAGTTCTAAAGAGGTTCGGAATGGAAGATAGCAAGAAAGGGTTCTTGCCCATGTTTCCCAATACGACCTTGATTAAAACTCAAAGCCCTGCTACGGCAGAAGATAGAGAAAGGATGAGTAAGACTCCCTATGCCTCAGCCATAGGATCTATCATGTATGCCATGTTATGTACTATACCCAACATTGCATATGCTGTTAGTTTGACAAGCAGATATCAAAGTGATCTAGGAGTGGATCATTGGACAGCGGTCAAAAACATCCTTAAGTACTTGAGAAGAACTAAGGATATGGTTCTTTCTTATGGAGGTGATGAACAGCTCGTTGTTAATGGTTACACCGATGCTAGTTGGAACACTGATCCGGATGATTATAAATCTCAATCTGGAAACGTATTTACTTTGAATGGTGTAGAAGTTAGCAGGAGGAGTGCAAAGCAAAGCGTTGTGGCGAGATCTTCAACTGAATTGGAATACATAGCTGCTTCGGAGGCTTCACAAGATGCAATATGGATGAAGGAGTTCATTACAGAGCTCGATGTGGTTCCTAGTGCGCTGGACCCAATGTCTATCTATTGTGATAACATAGGCACCATAGCCAATGCGCAAGAACCAAGGTCACACAAGAAGCTGAAAGCATATCAAGCTACGTTTTCACGCTATTCGAGAGCGTGCCCAAGATGGTGACATGAAGATTTGCAAAGCACACATAGATCTGAATGTGGCGGATCCGTTGACTAAACCTCTCCCGAGGGTGTAAGCTTCCCAACCTTTAATAAGGTAGAGATCCCTGTGTTTACAATGCTGGTCCCTGGATCAATAGCTAGCATCCACAGTTAAGATGTAATATCAAGAAACAAAGGTCATAATACAACTTTATAAACAGGAATAACATAATTTATTACATCTTACATAGCTCATTTGGCTATTACATTACATTGCAGCAGAATATCTATAAGCATGGGGTCCTTCATCTTCAAAGTGCCACATGCAGACATGTTGGTTGTAGACTTGTAATCCTAATCATTAAACTTCACTAAACAAAACCTGCAACATAACAAGTTACAGCCACAAGGGTCAATACATTTGAATTGTATTGGCAAGTGATACTATGGTAACATAGTGGAGTCTATCATCTATATGCATTTGGCTAAGTGGATCTTAGGCTTGCTTTGCTCAAAATAGATTTTCCTTATCATTTGAAAAACACTAAGTTTTTGCTTGACAAAAATATCACCCAAGGAACCACCATAGAAATTGGTGAACCTTAAACCCTTGTTCAACCACAAGTTTTTAACTTAGAAATTTGGATGATGAGATTCTTGATAGCTTCCATGTCTTGATGCTCAAATTGTCCTTTACCAGGGACATGGCTAAGTACTTAGATTTTACACTCTGCAGAGGTTGTGCACTTTCCCCATAAGACTTGGTTTCCCAAGACAAGATCTTTCAGAAGCCTTCCCATAGATCAAAATGGACGCGCTCCAACCTATCAGTCCCTTACCACCAACTGTCCATTTGGCTAAGTTATTGCAACCTATATGATCCAGGCAGAGCCCATAATGCCAAGTGGTTGCACTTGAAGCTTCTCAACATTTGACATCTCAAATCTCTTTATTCCTGGGTGTCCATCCACAAGTGAGATACACAAGGTTCACCAGTCCCCTGGCATTGTGTAACCACTCAACATAAACCATTCCTTCCATTCCACCCAGGTGATTCATTCACTTATTTGTTTTATTAAACAAAACTCAAGTCCTCAGACTTAGAAATTTTCCATAGCATGAATATATGTTCCACCCTTGTTTTCTACTAGCTAAGCTAAGCATGATAGCAGTAGGAATCTTTTACTTAGGAAATTCTACTAAGGTTTCATCTACTAGGATTTCCCTTAGCATAGTTTATACTTAGCAAAATTCCATGCAAGTCCTACTTGGAAATATCACTAATGCATAGTGAAAATAATGGGACAAAAGTATGGAGCATCACTTGCCTTTTTGGTAGAGAGTATAGGTTCACTCCTTGATCTTTTCAATGTTCACTCACTTCAAATCACTACAATTCAATCAAGCAACCAATATTTCAATCTACCATTCAAGCAATTCATCACATAAAATGATAGAAACAAAACAATTCATGTAAGCATGCCAAAGATTGTTTTATTTGAGAAAGTGGTTTCTAATGGTTCATAAACATTTTAAAACACCTAATGGTCATTTTATAAAGTGGCAAAACCATTTGCAAAAGATTCTATCTCTAAATCATTTTTAAACCAAATCATTATTTCATGTGGTTGAAAATGCTTTTAGCAAGGTAATAATCTTTATAGGGTTGACCAAATACATTTTCAAATCATAAAAATTGGTGTTTGGGGTCAGAGAGTTTATTCCAAAACATTTCCCAAAGATTTTCTCCCAAAAGCATTTTTAATAAATAAACTTTATTTTTATTTGACTAGAAATGGTTTAAATCAAGAGTTTATTCTTTTGCTTCACCAAATACATTTTTTTGAAACCACAATTTGTTTCCTAAGGTAAGTAGGTTCAAAACACACCATTTGCCAAAGATTTTATCCTCAAAATCATTTTAGAACAATTTTTATATCCTAAACGTGCATACACAAGTTTCTGCAAAAACAATCAATTTAACAGAAGCTTTTTACTAAACAAAGTGCATGGTTGGCTAGGGCTTGTCTTGCTGAATCCATTGATATAAAATTTACAAAATTTGGACGTGTAGATTAAAAGTTATGAATTATTCAATTTGGCACATCTAATAGAACACAATTTCTATTTTAAATCATCTCTGGCCACGTGTCGAGTTCTAATTCGCCTGTACCGGTTCGGTTGGATCGACAAACAGCAGCCGTTAGATTTAAAGTGGATCGTGCGGCACAGGGGAAAGTGTACCTCTTTGCTCAGTCAATCTATCGTGGCCACGCGATTAAGATCCTACGGCTACCAGGCGCTTGACAGGAACTGGCGACGCTGTCGGCGGTTGCGCGGCGGCGCGGCTCTGGCAATGACCTTGCCGGCGATACAGAAAGCTAGGGAGAGAGGGGAAGGGCTCACCGAGTTTGCCGAAGCTTGGGGAAGCTCAAGGTGGTACTGGCTGGCGAGGGGGCGCACGAGGATGGCCTTAATCGCTCATCGGAGTTGTGTTGTGCCTCGGGTGCGCGCGGTCGTCGTCGGGGACGTCGCTGTAAAGCACGGGAGAGGGGGCAGATGATGCTATTAGATGCGTGGGAGAGTATGGAGCATGGGAGCATCATAGAGAGAGGGCGGCGCAGTCAGAGGCTACCTGTGGAGCTCGTCGGAGTTGGAGCATATGGTGGCGTCGTTCAGACAAAGACGGAGTCGACGACACAGGGCTCGCGTGAGGGAGATGAGGGTGCAGGGAGGTGCGCCAGAGTCTGGGTAAGGTTCTCGTGTGCTCCAGGGGGCGAGGGGAGGAGGAGACTGGCCGGAATTTGCTTGCGAGCTCGTCGGAGCAGAGCGGGGTCTAGGCGCAAATCAGGGCGGCCTGGGGGCGTGGAGGGTCTGGCGAGAGAGGGGAAAGAGAGAGGACGTCCAGGCGGTTAAGAGGGACTGATCACCGATGGGGGTTACTCGGCCAGTAAGGCGAATTTACGTCGGCATTGATTTGGTAGCAACGGCCGGCGAGAGGGGGCGTGGTCAGCGGGGTGGGTGAAGACGATGACTGGGAAGGGTGGGGTCGTCTAGCAGTGAGAGAGAAAGAGAGGGAATGGGGTCCACACGTCGGCGACTCTACGGGTTCTTTTTCCGGTGAAAAACGATTCGTTCGTGTGAGAGGGAGAGGTGGGCTGGCTGGGCCTTGTTGGGTTAGTTGGGCTGGGTCGGCTTGGTTCTCTTTTTTTTATTCTGTTTGCTTTTCTTTTTCCTATTTGATTTTTCTGTTTTGATTTTGAATAAGCAATTCAAACATTCATTTGAATTCAAAACATTGCCAGATTTTGTGTAGGTTTACATATTGATTAGTAGCACATTCTGAAGTCAATTTTTGAATAAAAACTTTATTCTTTTTGGAGTCTTTTATTTATTCAAAATAGGTTCTAGTTTTAAATCAAACAGATTTAATAATATTTTCAAACACCATTTAATTTCTTAAACCTTCCAAATCTTTTCAGTAGGTTTTAATTACTTAAAGAGGTGTCAAATAATTCATCTTGAATTATTTGGAAAAGTTTTTAATATGATTTATTATTCATTTATAATTTGGATTTGTCTTTATTCCAATAGGATTTGGTTTATGCCATTTATTTTATTTTGGAAATTCTTTATCCTTTTATTTTATTTGGATTTGGATTATATTCATTCCATTTTCTTATTGGATTAGGCCAAGATTTATTTGGTCTTTCAAATATTCTTTATCTTAATATTTCTTTCTTCATCTTATAAAATCCTTATCTTTTTATTTAGAGATCCAAACTTGGTGATTCCAATTTATAAAACCTTGTTTAATATTTGTTTATCCTTTTAAATACCTTTAGGATTATTTGCTCACCATTAGCTATGGATTTGCAGATAGGTTCTTTATTAGCTTTGGAAATTACTTTTCCTTATCTTATTAAATTCATAAGATTTTATTTATGGTTCCAAATTAAGTGAAACCAATTTCTGTGGCTTAGTAATATTTCTATTTGTCTTTCTTGATATTTTGTTAATGTTTGTTGATAAGATTTTATATGGATCAAACCCATAGGCTTGGAGATAACTTGGAAATGATTCATTAGGGTTTAGAGTTTGGATTTATTTCCCAAGGGTTTAAATTTCCAGATACATTCATTGAGGAATGCATTTCTCTTGATTTGGATTTTTGTTGGATTCAAACTTTTTATCATAGTTTGTTCAAGATGGGATTTTAAGTTTCCATTTAGAAACAAAAGTTTATTTTCACCCTGATTTTCAACAAAAAAATTTATTTTGTTTATTTATTTTTCACATTACAAGATTTGGAAAATCTTGGGATGTGACAGGCTACCACCCATAAAATAAATCTCGTCCCGAGATTTGGGGGGGCTAGGGTTACAAGTTGGCTCAAAGCATCTAGGGTACTACCAACCTTAAAAAATTTCCAACTAGATTACATATTGGCCTTCTTGGGATCCTGTTGAAATTTCTCTGGACAAACATCTGCATAGTGTCCTTTGTTTCCACACTTGAAACATGTGACAAGGCTGAGATCCTTCATAGGCTTGTTTATCTTGTGCTTCATCTTTTCTGGACAGTTGCTTGCATAATTTCCTTGGTTACCACAATTGTAACATGTGATAAGATTGAGTTCATCACGTATCTTCTATGGACAAGTTGCCACATAATGGCCTAGCTCTTTGCAGTTGTTGCACCACACTTGGCTAATCTCCTTATATTTCTGCTTCTCTGGACATTCACTGGCATCGTGTCCCATTTCTTTGCAATGACCACATTGCACATGGCTTTTGTCCTTCTTTTTCTTGGGTTTCTCCAAAGCTAGGAGTACTTCTAGTTCATGTTCTTCATATGTTATCTCAAAGGTAGGAATGTCTACTGGTCTCCTTGACCTTCTATTACTCCTTGGATAATACATATGTCTCCTCTTTGGTCCTTTAAATTGAGTCATGTTGTTGGGAGGTACAAGCTGAGATTTTCCTTTGTCTTCATCCTTCTTGGTAGACTTGGCTTTATCATGGTAATCTGCAATCAGTTGTTGCACTCCACCTTGTTTCCTTTGTTCAACTATGGAATAGATGGGGCATTGGATAGGGACATGATTGTTTCCTTCACATAGGTAACAAGTAGCTTGGGATGTGGGGCATTGGTCAATTGGATGTTTCTCTTCACAGTTGGGGCATTGATCTTCATGCTCCTTGGAAGTGCGATCCTTGTCTCCACAAATATTGCAAGCTTGGATTCCTTCTAGAATAACATCTTTATCATTCTTGTTGTCATAAACTCCTTGAGAAGAGCTGTCTCCCATGTTGATCATTTGAGTAGCCATCCCTTGCAACAATTGGGATTGAGTTTCCAAAACTTTTTGCATGGTTGGGTCTAACTCATTGTTGTTGGCTATAAATTGAGCTGTCACTTGGTTCAACTGGGTTTGTCTTGCAAGCAGTTGGTCTCTCATGTTGTTCTCTTGGTTGTTGTTATCACCATCCTTGATGTTGGAGTCTCTTGGAGAAGTCATCTGTTTGGGTTGGATTGGGATTAGAATAGGCAAAATATTTCTAAGGGAATAATTCTAATCACACACATCACAATTTACATAAGCAATGTGCAAACAATCACAAACAAACATTCCACTCAAACAACAAGCTTCAAGCATATTTTTAGGCAACCAAAAATATTTTTGTTACACCACTTAAGTTGGTGTGTTTGACTTAACTAAATATGGTGGTCCATCTATATGGTTCACTTGAAATCTTTCCATACTTCTTGGTTGATTCTTCTTGAACAAGATCATGGTTTCCTTGGGAACATTCTTGGTCACAAAAACTTCAAAGGTGATGATGGTTCCTTCTAAGTTGTGTTTCCTTAGTCTTCAAGTCTTGAGCAAGATTTATTGTCTCAATTGTAGTCCTTAGTGATATCCAAGGTTGAAGTCCTTGATGATAATGTTGAAGATGTTGAAGTCATTAGAGTTGAAGATGTTGAAGTCATTAGAGTTGATGAAGTCCTTAGCACATGGTGAAGTCTTTGGCCATGGGGTAGGCTTGTCCATCAAGTTTGAAATAGAAGAGATGTAGAGTCAAAACCAAGATGGTTGAGGAAAGAGTTTACAAGATTGTTTGTAAATAAGTTTTGGAACAAATACAACTCCTATTTTTCTAAGGGGTTTTGTCCAATCCTAGGGTTACAAATCCTACAGGCAACACAATGCTCTGATACCATCTGTAAGCTTCCCAACCTTTAATAAGGTAGATATCCCTGTGTTTACAATGCTAGTCCCTGGATCAATAGCTAGCATCCACAGTTAAGATGTAATATCAAGAAACAAAGGTCATAATACAACTTTATAACCAGGAATAACATAATTTATTACATCTTACATAGATCATTTGGCTATTACATTACATTGCAGCAGAATATCTATAAGCATGGGGTCCTTCATCTTCAAAGTGCCACAGGCAGACATGTTGGTTGTAGACTTGTAATCCTAATCATTAAACTTCACTAAACAAAACCTGAAACATAACAAGTTACAGCCACAAGGGTCAATACATTTGAATTGTATTGGCAAGTGATACTATGGTAACATAGTGGAGTCTATCATCTATATGCATTTGGCTAAGTGGAGCTTAGGCTTGCTTTGCTCAAAATAGATTTTCCTTATCATTTGAAAAACACTAAGTTTTTGCTTGACAAAAATATCACCCAAGGAACCACCAATAGAAATTGGTGAACCTTAAACCCTTGTTAAACCACAAGTTTTAAACTTAGAAATTTGGATGATGAGATTCTTCATAGCTTCCATGTCTTGATGCTCAAATTGTCCTTTACCAGGGACATGGCTAAGTACTTAGATTTTACACTCTGCAGAGGTTGTGCACTTTCCCCACAAGACTTGGTTTCCCAAGACAAGATCTTTCAGAAGCCTTCCCTTAGACCAAAATGGACGCACTCCAACCTATCAATCCCCTACCACCAACTGTCCATTTGGCTAAGTTATTGCAACCTATATGATCCAGGCAGAGCCCATAATGCCAAGTGGTTGCACTTGAAGCTTCTCAACATTTGACATCTCAAATCTCTTTGTTCCTGGGTGGCCATCCACAAGTGAGATACACAAGGTTCACCAGTCCCCTGGCCTTGTGTAACCACTCAACATAAACCATTCCTTCCATTCCACCCAGGTGATTCATTCACTTAGTTGTTTTATTAAACAAAACTCAAGTCCTCAGACTTAGAAATTTTCCATAGCATGAATATATGTTCCACCCTTGTTTTCTACTAGCTAAGCTAAGCATGATAGTAGTAGTAATCTTTTACTTAGGAAATTCTACTAAGGTTTCATCTACTAGGATTTCCCTTAGCATAGTTTATACTTAGCAAAATTCCATGCAAGTCCTACTTGGAAATATCACTAATGCATAGTGAAAATAATGGGACAAAAGTATGGAGCATCACTTGCCTTTTTGGTAGAGAGTATAGGTTCACTCCTTGATCTTTGCAATGTTCACTCACTTCAAATCACTACAATTCAATCAAGCAACCAATATTTCAATCTACCATTCAAGCAATTCATCACATAAAATGATAGAAACAAAACAATGCATGTAAGCATGCCAAAGATTTTTTTATTTGAGAAAGTGGTTTCTAATGGTTCATAAACATTTTAAAACACCTAATGGTCATTTTATAAAGTGGCAAAACCATTTGCAAAAGATTCTATCTCTAAATCATTTTTAAACCAAATCATTATTTCATGTGGTTGAAAATGCTTTTAGCAAGGTAATAATCTTTATAGGGTTGACCAAATACATTTTCAAATCATAAAACTTGGTGTTTCGGGTCAGAGAGTTTATTCCAAAACATTTCCCAAAGATTTTCTCCCAAAAGCATTTTTAATAAATAAACTTTATTTTTATTTGACTAGAAATGGTTTAAATCAAGAGTTTATTCTTTTGCTTCACCAAATACATTTTTTTGAAACCACAATTTGTTTCCTAAGGTCAGTAGGTTCAAAACACACCATTTGCCACAGATTTTATCCTCAAAATCATTTTAGAACAATTTTTATATCCTAAACATGCATACATAAGTTTCTGCAAAAACAATCAATTTAACAGAAGCTTTTTACTAAACAAAGTGCATGGTTGGCTAGGGCTTGTCTTGCTGAATCCATTGATATAAAATTTGCAAAATTTGGACGTGTAGATTAAAAGTTATGAATTATTCAATTTGGCACATCTAATAGAAAAACAATTTCTATTTGAAATCATCTCTGGCCACGTGTCGAGTTCTAATTCGCCTGTACCGGTTCGGTTGGATCGACAAACAGCAGCCGTTATATCTAAAGTGGATCGTGCGGCACAGGGGCAAGCGTACCTCTTTGCTCAGTCAATCTATCGTGGCCACGCGATTAAGATCCTACGGCTACCAGGCGCTTGCTAGGAACTGGCGGCGCTGTCGGCGGCTGCGCATCGGCGCGGCTCTGGCAATGACCTTGCCGGCGATACAGAAAGCTAGGGAGAGAGGGGAAGGGCTCACCGAGTTCGCCGAAGCTTGGGGAATCTCAAGGTGGTATTGGCTGGCAAGGGGGCGCACGAGGATGGCCTTAATCGCTCATCGGAGTTGTGTTGTGCCTCGGGTGCGCGCGGTCGTCGTCGGGGACGTCGCTGTAAAGCACGGGAGAGGGGGCAGATGATGCTATTAGAAGCGTGGGAGAGTAGGGATCATGGGAGCATCATAGAGAGAGGGCGGCGCGGTCAGAGGCTACCTGTGGAGCTCGTCGGAGTTGGAGCAGACGGTGGCATCGTTCAGACGAAGACGGAGTCGACGACACAGGGCTCGCGTGAGGGAGATGAGGGTGCAGGGAGGTGCGCCAGAGTCTGGGTAAGGTTCTCGTGTGCTCCAGGGGCGAGGGGAGGAGGAGACTGGACGAAATTTGCTTGCGAGCTCGTCGGAGCAGAGCGGGGTCTAGGCGCAAATAAGGGCGGCCTGGGGGCGTGGAGGGTCTGGCGAGAGAGGGGAAAGAGAGAGGACGTCGAGGCGGTTAAGAGGGAGTGATCACCGATGGGGGGTTACTCGGCCAGTAAGGCGAATTTACGTTGGCATTGATTTGGCAGCAACGGCCGGCGAGAGGGGGCGTGGTCAGCGGGGTGGGTGAAGACGATGACTGGGAAGGGTGGGGTCGTCTGGCAGTGAGAGAGAAAGAGAGGGAATGGGGTCCATACGTCGGCGACTCTGCGGGTTCTTTCTCCCGTGAAAAACGATTCGTTCGTGTGAGAGGGAGCGGTGGGCTGGCTGGGCCTTATTGGGCTAGTTGGGCTGGGTCGGCTTGGTTCTCTTTTTTTTATTCTATTTGCTTTTCTTTTTCCTATTTGATTTTTCTGTTTTGATTTTGAATAAGCAATTCAAACATTCATTTGAATTCAAAACATTGCCAGATTTTGTGTAGGTTTAAATATTGATTAGTAGCACATTCGGAAGTCAATTTTTGAATAAAAACTTTATTCTTTTTGGAGTCTTTTATTTATTCAAAATAGGTTCTAGTTTTAAATCAAATAGATTTAATAATATTTTCAAACACCATTTAATTTCTTAAACCTTCCAAATCTTTTCAGTAGGTTTTAATTACTTAAAGAGGTGTCAAATAATTCATCTTGAATTATTTGGAAAAGTTTTTAATATGATTTATTATTCATTTATAATTTGGATTTGTCTTTATTCCAATAGGATTTGGTTTATGCCATTTATTTTATTTTGGAAATTCTTTATCCTTTTATTTTATTTGGATTTGGATTATATTCATTCCATTTGCTTATTGGATTAGGCCAAGATTTATTTGGTCTTTCAAATATTCTTTATCTTAATATTTCTTTCTTCATCTTATAAAATCCTTATCTTTTTATTTAGAGATCCAAAATTGGTGATTCCATGTTATAAAACCTTGTTTAATATTTGTTTATCCTTTTAAATACCTTTAGGATTATTTGCTCACCATTTGCAATGGATTTGCAGATAGGTTCTTTATTAGCTTTGGAAATTACTTTTCCTTATCTTATTAAATTCATAAGATTTTATTTATGGTCCCAAATTAAGTGAAACCAATTTCTAGGGATTAGTAATATTTCTATTTGTCTTTCTTGATATTTTGTTAATGTTTGTTGATAAGATTTTATATGGATCAAATCCATAGGCTTGGAGATAACTTGGAAATGATTTTTATTCCATTAGGGTTTAGAGTTTGGATTTATTTCCCAAGGGTTTAAATTTCTAGATACATTCATTGAGGAATGCATTTCTCTTGATTTGGATTTTTGTTGGATTCAAACTTTTTATGATAGTTTGTTCAAGATGGGATTTAAGTTTCCATTTAGAAACAAAAGTTTCTTTTCACCCTGATTTTCAACAAAATTTTTATTTTGTTTATTTATTTTTCACATTACAAGATTTGGAAAATCTTGGGATGTGACAGAGGGCAAAACATGACCAGCACCAAACCGCCATGGGTGTTCGGTATATTACCATGTAATCTAGATTAGTTGACTCTAGCGCGAGTGGGAGACTATTGGAGATATGCCCTAGAGGCAATAATAAAAGTGGTTATTATTATATCTTTGTGTTTATGATAAATGTTTGCATTCATGCTATAATAGTATTAACCGGAAACATTAATACTTGTGAGATTTGTAAACTAAATTAGAGTCCCTGGTAAAGCCTCTTTGTAAAACTAGCTTGTTGGTTAATAGATGATCATGGTTTCCCTATCATGAACATTGAGATGTTATTAACAACAAGATCATATCATTAAGAGAATGGTATTATGGACATACTCCTATAGATAAGCGTAGCATAAAGATCAAGTCATTTTAATAGTTTGTTTGCTATAAGCTTTCTGATACATAGTAACCTAATTCCTTCGACCATGAGATCATGCTAATCACCATCACCAGAAGGATGCTTTGATGACATCAAACATCACACCGTAACTAGGTGGCTATAAAGGTGGCATTGAGTGTTCGGAAAATATGTGTTGAGGCACATGGATCAAGAGTGGGATTTGTCCATCCACATGACAGATAGATATACTCTGGGCCCTCTCTGTGGAATGTCATCCAATTAGCTTGCAAGCATGTGACTGGTTCACAAGGGATCACATATCACGGGAATGAGAAAAGAGTACTTATCGGTAACGAGGTTGAACTAGGTATGCGGAGATACCGACGATCAAACCTCGGATAAGTAAACTATCGCGAGACAAAGGGAAATTGGTATCGTATGTAAGTGGTTCATTCGATCGCAAAGAAATCGTAGCAATATGTGGGAACCATATTGATACGCCCAATTTGCATCACCATTCTATATCATAATTTACCTCTATTCATTGATATATGTCTTATTATGAGGTATTACTTAGTCTTTTCATCTGTTTATGCATGTTGGATGATTCTTGGAGGATGAACTGCCGGAGTCTGGATTCTGATGGAAAAGAAGGCGTTTTGATGCAATTTTGTGAAGATTAGAAAAATACCAGAAAAATATGGGAAAATTATATTTTCCCCGAAGACAGAGGAAGCCAGAAGGAGGGGCGAATAAGGGCTGCAGGAGGCCCACACCCCTCCTAGGCGCGGGTCCCCCTGGGTCGCGCCTAGGGCAGTTGTGGCCCACCTGCCTGGCTCCCGACTCCGCCCTTTCGCCTATAAATTCCTTACGGAACCCTAACACCAGGGGGTGACCACAGATAGATTTCCGCTGCCTCTACGGGGCGGAAAACACCGAGAGAGAAAGATCTCTCCAGCAGACAGATTTCTGCCGGGGA
Organism: Avena sativa; assembly: GCA_916181665.1. Classification (NCBI taxonomy): domain Eukaryota; kingdom Viridiplantae; phylum Streptophyta; class Magnoliopsida; order Poales; family Poaceae; genus Avena; species Avena sativa. The sequence continues at coordinate 251,318,518 of OV702284.1, read as the reverse complement.
AATTCCTTCCTGGAGAGGGGAGATCGTCGCCATCAACACCATCATCAATCTAGGCTTCATCGGGATCATCATCATCATCCACACCATCATCGCCACCAGAACCATCATCACCAATCCATCCCACTGTAACAATTGTGTTGGATATTGCTTTAGTTCTTAGGGGAAACTTTCCCGGTGTTAATTACTATTGTAGTTGATGCTTGTGAGTGGAACCATTGGATTATTGTTTATATTTAGATTGTTATCCATTACCATATCATCTTTGATCTTGATCCATATGATGTCTTGTGAGTAGTTCGTTTAGTTCTTGAGGACATGGGAGAAGTCATGTTGTTAGTAGTGAATTTATGTTGAGTTATTATTCAATGGTTTAGTATTTAAGTTGTGGTGCTATTATTCTAGTGGTGTCATGTGAACGTCGACTACATGATACTTCACCATTTATGGGCCTAGGGTAATGCATTGTGTATTTGGCTACTAATTGTGGGGTTGCCGGAGTGACAGAAACCTGAACCCCCGTTAGGACACCTTTGCACAAGGGAGTGTAGTATCTCAGAGTTTAAGGCCGTGGTTAGATTTATATCTTAATTACTTTCCTGTAGTTACGGATGTTTGCAGGGGGTTTAATCACAAGTATGTATTAGTCCAAGTAAGGTCGGTATGTTAGCATAGGTTCACCCACACAACACCTACAACACCAAAGAAGAGTACTCAACTATTTGAAGCGAAAGCACTTGATAGAATTCCATGTGTCCTCGAGAACGTTTGGTCCTTATAAGTATTTCCACCGGCTTGTCCTTTGCTAAGAAAGGATTGGGCCACTTGTTCGTTGTCTTTATTACCCGATCTTTGTTTTGTTGCCTTATCAGAAAACCACTAAAAATCCATTTGCTAAGTATTCACAGGGATTTCCTGCTCCACACCACTGTTCAGCACCTTTTGCTCCTCGCAGGGATTGAAACTCCTATTTATCGAAAGTACTGCGATACACCCCCCATACTTGTGGGTCATCAAGACTATTTTCTGGCACCATTGCCGGGGAGTGAAGCGCTATTGAAGAGTGGAACTGGTAAAGGAAACTTCTACTGTGAGTATTTCTTTTTGTTACTGTTTGTTGCTTTGTTTCCAATATGGATAACCCACTTGGTTTTCTGTTTGGGAAAACTACTACCACTGCTAGGGTAGTAGATGAACCACCACCTGTTGAGATAGATCCTTTTAAGATACCTACAAGTATTATTGATCGTGTTATGGATAATTATTATTTAGGGGATGGAACTATCCATCCTGGTGATCACTTGCTTTTTATCCATGAATTATGCGATTTGTTTAAGTGTGTAGGTATCACAACTGAACAGGTGAAGAAGAAGTTACTCTCCATATCCTTGAAAGGGAGAGCTGAAGAATGGTATAAGCTGCTAAAGAATGGACAATCCATGGAATGGGAGGAGATGTCATCTCTCTTTTAATCTAAATTTTATCCTCCCAGTGAGATTCATAAGGATAGATATCTGATATATAACTTTTGGACTCGTGATGGAGAGAGTACAGCTCAAGCTTGGGGGAGACTGAAGTTACTAATGCTTAAATGTCCTATTCATGACTCCCTAACAATATTATTATCAATAACTTTTTTGCTAGGCTTTCTCTTCATGATAAAGATTTACTAGATGCTTCTTGTGCTGGATCATTCACACGTATGAAGGAAGAAGCTAAATGGGATCTACTAGACCGTATTCAAGAGAACACTGAAGCTTGGGAGAATGACAAAGGAAGAAAGTCAGGTATAAACTATGATTATGAATGCATTAAATCTTTTATGGGAACTGATGACTTCCATGATATTAGCAATGAGTTTGGTCTTGATTACCAAAGTATTGCCAAATGTTTTAAGGCCATTGCCTCTTACATAGAAATTCCCAAGAAGAAGTGGAATAAGTACCATGCACCTTATAAAGATGTTGTTAGTCATGTTCCCGTTAGAAGTACTGAAGTTTGTACTACTAATCATATTGTGCCTGAACCTCATGTTGAGAAAGTTCCTTTCCCAGCTAAGGTAAAGGATTATTCTATGATTATTAGTGCAAATAATAAAGGTACAATGAAAACTGTGGAACCTAATGAGCAATTGAATGTTGAACTTGTGATAGCTATTATGAAAGACCCTGTCACTAGAAATATATAGGATGAGCACATTGTCTTCTATGGAGACGCTTCTAATATTATCTCTCATCCTAGTAAGGCTAGAAAATCTAGTGTTCCTGTGATTTCTGTTAAAATTGGTGGTCATTGCTACTATGGTTTATGTGATATTGGTGCTAGTTCTAGTGCTATCCCTTATGAGCTTTACAGAGAAATTATGCATGAAATTGTTCCTTGTGAGCTTGAGGACATTGATGTGGTTATTCACCTTGATAATAAGTAAACCATTCGCCCTATCGACATTGTAAGATATGTGGAGGTTCTTTGTGGTAAGATTAAATATCCTGCTGATTTTCTAGTGCTTAATTCAGCACCTAGCAAAAATTGTCCTATCATTTTTGATAGACCTTTCTTGAACACTTGTGGGGCTATTATAGATTGTAAGAAGGAGCAAGTTTTAACTAAGTTTGGTGGAGATTCTTATGAGTTTAACTTTTCCAAATTTGCTAAAGCTCCTTGTGAAAATAGTTTGCCTAATAAAGATTTCAGGATGGAACAACTTGCTTCTATTGATCCAGTTTATGACCTTGGACCTCTTTTTTGTGACTGTAAGTATGCTCATTCTGATGATAAAGTTGTTGCTAGTGACAGTTATATTGTCAACTTTATTCATAGTGCTACTGAAAGTTATTATGAGAGAGGGAAACACGGTTTTATGCATCTCAATAATGTTAAGTTTTCCCATTTTATTTTGAAAGCTTTGAAGTTGCATCTGTTTTATCTTCATATGCTAGTGGCTTTTTGTTTCAACAATTAATTTTCTCCTGATACCCCCATGCATAGGAATTGGGTTAGACTGAAATGTGTTGGTTATTTGCTTCATGATGCTCTCTTTCACCTCAAATATTTATCTCCTATGTGAGCATCTTTGAAAGTTTCAAGCCTAACTTAAAGGCATTAAAGAAAAGTACTTGTTGGGAGATAACCCAAGAGTTTAGTTGAGTCTTGGAAGATATTACTTCAGTAATAACCGCTCCTTATCCTTTTTTTGGTTTTTGTGTCAAGTTCAACAACTTTTGTGAAGTAGAGGAGTTGTGAAAAGTGGCTGTCCTGGGAAAGATTTTTGTGCTACATTGTAAAAATTCGTGAGGGAGCTCAGTACGTCGGATGGAGCTGTGTTTTTCTGAGCTTGTTCTCTAGGTTGTTGCGCAACTTTCATTAGTTCTGCACGTTTTGATTTGAGCAACAAAAGGTTTTCGAAAAAATCAATCTTTACCTGCTGGTCTGTTTTGACAGATCTGTTATCATTTGCATTTGCCTCTTATAGAAGCCTTTGTTTTGATATATTTCAGTTGAAGTGTGAACGTAAAGGTTTGTTGTTTTTTCTTACACTAATCTTGCCACTAAGGTTTGCGTGAGACCTTGTAGGAAAGGAAATTCCAGGAGAAGGAGGAAAGGAATCTGCAGAGTTCGTCTTTGAATACGTAAATGTGGTGAAAATAGAAGGTTCGTGAAACCCCAATCTTTTTATATTTTTGATGTTTTTAATACATAAGGGAAGTTACGAGACAGAACAGAGGAGGAAACGGAGTCCAGGGTGGACAAACCCACCCCAGGCGTGGGCCCCTGCCTGGCCGCGCCTGGAGGGGGTGTGCCACCCCCGAGCTTTGACTCTGCCTCTTTTTCGTATCAGAACCTTCCTTATGCTTTGAAACTTTGTAATATATAACCCCCGGATCCCCCGAGGTTCGTGCCTTGTGTTCACGCCGTGTTTTCGTTTTGATCTGTTTTTGTCAGGAAAACTTCTCAAGTTTAGAGCACCATGGTCTCCGCCAACGACAAAGGCAAGAAACCCGAGGAAGACGATCCTCGCAGACCCAAGGAGGAGGAGATTTTGGTAGGTTATGAAGGAGACATGGAGGAGGACAAACAACCGGACACCCGCACTACCGTCGCAAGCATTGGAGTGGTGGCAAATCCTACAAGCTTAAGAGGACAGCACGGATGTCTACAGGAGGGAAACCTCCGCGTCATATCCTTGCTCCACGAACACTTCCTCCTCGTACCACTCGTTCTAACCATGCAGTGAAGGAACATTCTAAGAAGGAAGAGTGGAGAAAGAATAACAAGGACTGGGATCCTCGGTCCAAATTGATCATGAGCTGCATTGAGCATAATTCGGAGTTGATTCGTACTCTGACCTTCGATATGGAGGATTTGAAGAAACTTATTGAAGATCTTATAAAGAGAACACCACCACCACCGAAGGAGTAATTCATCATCAGGTTTGGCATCCCCTTGGCTTATTCCAAGCTTGGGGGAGTGCCACGATATCACTATCATTATCTTTTATCTTTTACCTTTTAGTGGATTCATATCTTTGGTAGAGAAGTTATCTTATAGTTTGGTTTTGCATGTGGAAGTATCTCTCCTTTAGTTCATTATTTGTGTATCCCTTGGTGTGAGTGCCTTTATGGAATATTAATGACAAGTTTCATCTCTTACTTTTTGCATTTCTTATTTTAGTTTGCAATCTCTATTATATGATGGATCTTGTTGATCAGTATTGGCATCACTTTGGGAGCATCAAGTGGATCTAAATTGGTTTTGGCAAACTGAGTTCTGGTTAGTAGCAATACTTTTTGAGGTTTGAAAGAAAAATATAAAATCTTACAAGTATTTTGTATCATTTATGTTCTTTCTTGTTGGCTCTTGAGCTTAGTATTCTTTATTTAAGATCTTTTGTGCCTCCAAGGAAGATTGCATGTTTGGCTTTATTACTTGTATGTTTGCTTGTTTCTTTCAACTCTCTTTCTTTCTACCCAGCCTTGCTAGCCAAAAACCTGTTTTGAGAAGGCATACTTCTCATGTTTCCAATCCCTTTGAACCAAAACCTTTGCCACTTGTGTCCACTATATCTACCTATTAGCAGTATTGCTATTCCAAGCAAATTATCAAGCTCCATATATCTTTCGAATTAAAAAGTATTTTGTTATTTTAAAACTAGTTAGTAAAGCTCTCACGAACTTGATGGCACACCTTATTTCCTTGCCCCTAATAGACTTGAACCATTGGGTCATCGAAGTTGTATATGCTTGTACCTATACGTTAGAATTAGCAGAACCGTGCTGTCACAGGGAACGCTTTCAACATTGCACCTGTACCTTGTACACAGTTGATATTGTGCTCTTTTGTCTATGGATGTAAATGGTGTGAAATAAAGAGGGAACTTGTAAGTCCATGGAGTCTATATTTTGTGTTAGAGAAATGCCTGGGCCGCTAGCCTAAGACATGCCTAATCATGGTGGAAACTTGCAGCATCACCATAGTGAGCTATCTATGAAGCATCCTCAATAAAAAGCTATGCACATAGTAAATAAAAAGATCGCTGAGATGCTCATTGTCTTCTTGCCTTGTCATTTTGGTTATGGGATAGCTCCTGTACCATGTGCAAGGGGTACCCCGTTGGCGGTTCTCTATGATACACATGTACTTACAATGACAAGAACTTACCGGTAACTGAAGTTGAGTAGCATGAGGAGTGGCCCTCATATTCAAGGGACATGAGATTTACAACTTATATTTCGTCAAGCATATACTCCATCTTTGTTCACTTTAACCTTAATCATATCAAGATGCCTATGATAGGGGCAATGAGGGATCAAAGCTAGTAAGCATCATAATCTTTTGAAAGCTCTTTATGACTTGTAATCCCTGCTACCCTCTATGAATGGACCTTTCTCCTACTTCCAATTTGAGTCAGTAAACCTACTTCCTATCTATCTCCAGCAAGCATTTGAGTTGTTGTGTTTCAAGCATTCATATAGTGATTTATTTACTCATGCTCTTTATCTTCCTTGTTTGCACAAAACTGTTATCTATTGAGTATTACTTTGAAATCCTTCATTGAAAAACATTTTTGAGAAAAGAGTGCTCCCGTTTGAAAACTTCTACCAAAAGCTTTTTGTGAAATTGTTTGCCAGCTATTCTCTGACCAAGAACAAGAGTTTGCCAATTCCAATTATGATTTATCTTTATGCATCTCTATTGTGACTCCTGTACTTGTTGCAAGCTAAGTTATGTAATGGTGAGTTGCTTTCTTCTATGAGTTGTGTAATGGTAAGTGTGATGCTTCTTGTACATATTCTTTTATCGACACTTCACTCCATAAACATGTGGACATGTTTACTGAGCTCAGTTTTCCCTTAGGGACAAGCGAAGGTCTAAGCTTGGGGGAGTTGATACGCCCAATTTGCATCACCATTCTATATCATAATTTACCTCTATTCATTGATATATGTCTTATTATGAGGTATTACTTATGTCTTTTCATATGTTTATGCATGTTGGATGATTCTTGGAGGATGAACTCCCGGAGTCTAGATTCTGATGGAAAAGAAGGCATTTTGATGCAGTTTCACGAAGATCGGAAAAATACCACAAAAATATGGGAAAATTCTATTTTCCCCGAAGACAGAGGAAGCCAGAAGGAGGGGCGAAGAAGGGCCGCAGGGGGCCCACACCCCCTAGGCACGGGTCCCTCCTGGGTCGCGCCTAGGGCAGGTGTGACCCACCTGCCCGGCTCCCGACTCCGCCCTTTTGCCTATAACTTCCTTACGAAACCCTAACACCAGGGGGCGACCACAGATAGATTTCCGCCGCCTCTGCGGGGCGGAAAACACCAAGAGAGAAAGATCTCTCTGGCAGACATATTTATGCCGGGGAAATTCCTTCCCGAAGAGGGGAGATCGTCGCCATCAACACAGTCATCAAGCTAGGCTTCATCGGGATCATCATCATCATACACACCATCATATCCACCAGCACCATCATCACCACTCCATCCCGCTATAACAATTGTGTTGGATATTGATTTAGTTCTTAGGGGAAACTTTCCCGGTGTTAATTACTATTGTAGTTGATGCTTGTGAGTGGAACCATTGGATTATTTTTTATGTTCAGATTGTTATCCATTATCATATCATCTTTAATCTTGATCCATTTGATGTCTTGTGAGTAGTTCGTTTAGTTCTTGAGGACATGAGAGAATTCATGTTGTTAGTAATGAATTTGTGTTGAGTTATTATTCAACGGTTTAGTATTTAAGTTGTGGTGCTATTATTCTAGTGGTGTCATGTGAACGTCGACTACATGATACTTCACCATTTATGGGCCTAGGGGAATGCATTGTGTATTTGGCTACTAATTGTGGGGTTGCCGGAGTGACAGAAACCTGAACCCCCGTTAGGACACCTTTGCACAAGGGAGTGTAGGATCTCAGAGTTTAAGGCCATGGTTAGATTTATATCTTAATTACTTTCCTGTAGTTACGGATGTTTGCAGGGGGTTAATCACAAGTATGTATTAGTCCAAGTAAGGTCTGTACATTAGCACAGGTTCACCCACACAACACTTACAACACCAAAGAAGAGTACTCAGCTATATGAAGCGAAAGCACTTGACAGAATTCCCATGTGTCCTCGAGAACGTTTGGTCTTTATAAGTATTTCCACCAGCTTGTCCTTTCCTAAGAAAGGATTGGGCCACTTGCTACGTTTGTTCTTTGTTACTTGCACTTCGTTTTGTTGCCTTATTATAAAACCACTAAAAATCTGTTTGCTAAGTATTCACAGGGATTTCCTGCTCCACACCACTGTTCAGCACCTTCTGCTCCTCGTTGGGATCGACACTCCTATTTATCGAAAGTACTGCGATACACCCCCTATACTTGTGGGTCATCACATATGAATTTCCATATTCCTCTATTGGTTATTGATCGGAGAAGTGTCTCGGTCATGTCCGCGTAATTCACGAACCGTAGGGAGACACACTTAAGGATTCGATGTTGTTTAGTAGATATGGAATGTATGTAGGGAGGTCGAATGTTGTTCAGAGTCTCGGCAGGGATCCGAGATATCACGAGGAGATCTGGAATGGTCCAGAGAATAAGATTCATATAAGGAAAGTCCAATTCCGGAGTTCAGGAATGATTTCGATGTTTTCATCGGAGAGGTTCTAGAAGGGTCTAGAAGGTTCACCGGACCGGAAGGGGAATGGTTTATGAATGTGTCATGGTTAAGTGGAATGATTGGATCATGTCCTAGGTCACTTCTTTCCCTCCAACTAGGAGAGGGAGTTGGGGAAGGATTCAAACTCCCCTCTCCCAAGCTGCCCTCCCTCTCATAAATAGAGGGGAGGGGCTGCCCCAAGAACACACAACCAGCCCTCCCCACCAAGCCGCACCGTCGCCGCCCCCAGCGCCACCGCCGCCGCTTGCCGTCGCCGTTGCCAGCCACCACCGCTGCTCCACCACCTCGCACCGTCGTCGGATCGTCATCGTTGACCTAGCCGCCGCCGACTCCACCCCCTCCTCTCCGGCCCTCTAAATCTAGATCGCCGGAAATCCTAGATCCACCATAACCTGCTCCGGCTTAGACGAAGCCCTGCAGGATTTTTCCTCTACTTCCGACACCATGCTATCGTGCTGCCAGAATCACGAGGGGAGAACTACAACCTTCGCTGCCTGCTTGAACAAGGGAGAGGAAGGTCTTCATCGAGTACCGAACGTGTGACCGACTGCGGAAGCGCTGCCGAAACGCAGCGTCGGAAGGATCGTCTACACGATCTTGAGATCGACAAGTGTACAACTACATTACCCACGAGAATCTGCTCTCGTTAACCGCTTTGGAATCTTCGAGGGTGAGTACTCTAATCGACTTGTTGCTACAATCTAGTAGATAGATCTTGGCTTGTTTGTGTGCATGTGGTAGAATTTTTTGTTTTCCATGCTATGAACCCCTACAAAGTTGGTGATCTCTAAGGTTTTGACTCTAGAGACCGTTTTGCTTGTTGAAAACCTTGGTTACAACCTGCTTTCAATTAAACATCTTGCGGATGCTGGCTATGACTCCTATTTCTCTAGAACTTTTGTGAAGGTCTTTAGGGGTGATGATCTCAGCTTGGTTCTTATTGGACATGTGGAAGACGACCTTTTTGTGGTCGACCTCTCAAAAGAGATCCAATATCTTCCTACATGTCTAATGGCCAAGGCTGATAAGGTATGGCTTTGGCACCGTCGCCTAGGCCATGTCAACATGAGAAATCTCAATCAACTCCTAAAGGGTGAGCATATTGTTGGACTAACCGGTGTCTCCTTCGAGAAAGATCACGTGTGTAATGCTTGCATTTCAGGAAAGAAAATTGGAAAGCATCATCCTTCTGTATCTAAGGTGGCCACATCAAGAACCTTGGATCTTCTCCACTTGGATCTCTTTGGGCCATCAACTTATGATTCTCTTGGTGGAATAAAGTATGGTCTTTTCATTGTTGATGATTACTCAAGGTATACTTGGGTCTTTCTCCTCAAGACAAAGGATGAGACCTGCAAGGAATTCATGATCTTTGCCAAGCAAGCTCAACGCACTCATTAATTGGAAATCAAGACCATTAGAACCGACAATGACACCGAGTTCAAGAACTACACCATGTAAGAGCTCGTTGAAGATGAGGGGATCAAACGTGAATTATCAGCTCCCTATACCCCTCAACAAAATGGTTTTGTTGAAATGAAGAACCGGAAAATTATTGAGATGGCAAGAAAAATGTTGAGTGAATTCAAGTCATCCCGCAACTTTTGGGGAGAAGCCATTGCTACCACGGTTCACTACTCGAACCGGCTCTTCCTCCGTGCTCCCTTTGACATGAATCTGTATGAGATTCTCACAATAAGAATCCCAACATCAACTACTTATGTGTCTTTGGGTGCAAGTGCCTCGTCAAGAACAAGAAAGAAAATCTTGGTAAATTCGAATCTAGAACTATAGAGGGTATCTTTGTTGGTTATGCGGAAAACTCTCATGCCTATAGATACTACAACAAAACCAATGGTTGTGTTGAAGTATCTTGTGACATGGAGTTTTTGGAGAATAATGGCCCCCATGAGTGGCAAGTTGTTTCACGTGATGTAGGTGATGGAGATTCCTCTCAAGTCATCAAGTTGATGGGTATTAGGCATATTTTGCCCACCGAATCTCACATTCATGTTCAACAAGATGACGGGGGAGAATCAAGCTCAACTCAAGAAGAGCCAAGCTCTACCCAAGTTGAGTCATCAAGTGCACCACAAGATCAACATCTCACTCAAGATGCCACGCAAACTGAAGAACAAGAACCAAGCCCTCAACCCGTTGAGCAAGACCAAGTAGAAGATCAAACTCCTCCATCCGAAGATCAAGCTCAAGATTGTGTCAATGATCAAGGTCCCTCAAAAGATGAATTTGTTGATCATGAAGGCACAATCCGGAAGATCAAGGCCGCCTCCATTGAAAGTGGACTCCAAGTCAATAATATCCTTGGAAGCATATCAAGAGGGATTGAGACTCGTGCCAAGAAGAAGAATCTCACAAGCTTTTGTGGGCATCATGCTTTTGTGTCCAACTTTGAGCCTCTCAAGGTTCATGAGGCTTTGGAGGATCCGGATTGGGTCATTGCCATGCAATAAGAACTCGAGTGCTTCACCCGCAATGAAGTTTGGTCTCTAGTAGAGAGGCCTAAAGATCATCGCATCAATGTCATTGGGACCAAGTGGGTGTTCAAGAACAAGCAAGATGAAAACGGAACCGTCACAAGAAATAAAGCAAGGTTAGTGGCGCAAGGGTATGCCCAAATAGAAGGTATTGACTATGAGGACACCTTTGCACCCGTTGCTCGTCTTCAAGCTATTCGTCTCTTGCTTGCATATACATATTTTCATAACATCAAGCTTTATCAAATGGATGTGAATAGTGAATTTCTTAATGGTCGCTTAAAAGAGGTTGCATATGTAGCTCAACCCCTGGGTTTCGAAAACACACGCTATCACAACCATGTGTATCTACTCCATAAGGCTCTCTACAGACTAAAGCAAGCTCCTCGTGCTTGGTATGAGCACCTTAGGGATCGTCTAGTGATCCTAACGACGCAAGCGTGCCACCTCCTACAACTGCCCGACCAAACAGGGAACAGTCAACAAGCAACAATGCAGCAGTTCAAACAACAAGCAGATTAGGATCTCACATGTCGTCAACAAAGCACATAAAGAACCCGAAGAAGTCAGTAACAAAAGGGAGACCACGACAGATAGCAAACAAAAATTCGCTAGACCTTGCTACAAAGAAATCAAAGAAATGCAACCACTACGGTGCCGAAGGGCACACCATCCACAAATGCCAGGAAAAGTTGATGCTGCTAGGATACCAAATCTAGACAAACCGTGCAAAAAATCATATGTAGTAGAATGTTTATGTAACACAATATGAAAAAATTGTCTTTGTTGTTTCTATGTATGATGGTCGTGCTATATATTCTATGGTTTCAATTTATCCAGGCATATGAGTACAAGTTATCCACCAACTAACACAAGAGTTATCCATGCATATCGGTACAAGTTATCCACTAGCTAAAACTACAGTTATCCATGCTTATATGTAGAAGTTACCCAACAAATCATTACTAGACTATTTAAACAACAATTATCTAGACATATGAGTACAAGTTATCCACCAGCTAACACATGAGTTATTCATGCATACGAGTACAAGTTATCCAGTAGCTAAAACTACAGTTATCCATACTTATATGTAGAAATTATCCCACAAAATCATCAATAGAAAAATTATCAAGAAGAATTGAGTGTGCCTAACAAACTACAATAAAAACTTGACAGTAGAAAGAAAACATAAAAGCACACTCATAGATAGGAAATCACATATAATATGGGTAACTTATATATCACAGGTTGGATAACTTACAGAATATGACTAGATAAAAACATGTAATGTTGTGGATAACTTGGGAAAAATATCTCAAAACTTGTTGTCTTCCAAAAGTGACCTCGAATTCAAAAGAATATTATGAGGGTGGTTCAAACAAAAAGAAGTCATCTTTTTCTTAATTCCTGGCATCATATCTTGTCAAATAGAAGGCACAATGCTTCCATTCCACAATTCAAGGTTCTTGAGCATCAAGAAACCATAATCAGTGCTGAAAAACAAAAATATAGAATAAACAATATAATGTCAATGATTATACAAAACCCATATAATTACGTGCATATAAAACAAACTTATAACTATACAAGAATATAAAATGATGATGGCACGATAGGAAAAACACCAACCTTCCAACTTTCTTCGGAACAGGGACATGCATCAACTCAAAGTATTCAATTTGTCTTCTAGAATCAGAATAATTGACCGTGTACATTCTCTTTATTGCTTCCATTAGATTGGTCGCATGTTCAATTATTTATACATTAGATTCACCACAGAGCGAGTCAAGAATCTCAAAACTTTTGGCAGGCATGTTAACAGAAAGCATGTACCAATGGCCCATAGGATCCTTTTTAGTCCCAAGCTCCTGAAGGACAGCAAAGCAAAGCTACAAAAAAATAGAAAACATGAAAAATAAAATAAGAAAGAGCACATGCAGAAATAAATAGTGGTTACCCCGACAGAAATAAAAGAGTTATGAGCATAAATTAACAATGGTTACCATACATTATGACCTGAACTTATCAACTGCATATAAAAAATTAAAAACAATAAACAATCAAATTAGACTGTATATCATATGTTTGTGGCTGAGTTTGTAGTTGTCATCTCTCCTGAATGACCTCCAAACCAGAGTAGTCACAATATATAGAAATATAATTTTATTGGATGGACAATTATCTTGCATTGCGGAAATAGCAGGATCACGCATATTGTTTGAAAGCTCGCCATATGGCATCACACTTCTAGCAAAATCACTAGTTGTCACCCACATTGGGTCAATGTTACAAATTGGTGTGCTACAAAAAGCTAAAACATATGTAATGAGTATAATACAAGTTATCCATTGTGAAAACCACAAGTTATCAGCAATAAATAGGACCAATGATCCACCAGTAGTAATACAAGTTATCAAACAGGTACCAAAAAAGTTCAAGTTATCCACTGAAAAAACTAAGAGTTATCCACTAAAAATAGTACAAGTGACCCACCAGAAGTAGTACAACTTATCAACCAGGTACCAAAAAGGTCAAGTTGTGAACCAAAAACAGTAAAAGTGACCAATGATAAAGTACAAAAGTTACCAATAGGAACAATAGAAGGATAAAAGTCTATAAAAAGAACATGCACATACTTCCTAATCTTCAACTTATTCTCTTTCTACGTGTGTATGATAATCTTCTTATACAATGCATCTTCTTCTGCAGTTGTCCTAGTATAGGAGAACGGAGGGAGAAGAGACTTGCCAGGGAGAATAAGTCTCATAGTGCGCAGCCGTGTCACAGGTGTAACACTGCCAGCGACAACAATAGGAAGAACATTACTAATATCAGGAGTTGAATAATCAGGAGCACCTCCAACAACAAAATTAATGCAGCACATAAAATATCCATTCAAATACAAAAAAGGGACAAAATCAATTTTTGTTCCAATACCTGGAATGGAACAACTAGTCTGGTTTAACTGCTTGGTATCTTTCGTAATGCTCTGAAAAGCTTGATAACCAATCTTTTCACCCAACAAGTCATTAAGAGAAATAACTACATTTTCATCATTTACCAGCCTTTTGCACTTACAATCAACTGTTTGTTGATACACTATATAAAGATTAAAGAAAGGACAAAATGAAATGTCCAAATGAAAAAGGATAGAAAATGGTGGCCCCCATGTGGAAAAAAGTACCACATGTTTATCACCATAAAAAAATTGAAATACATGAACATATATTAAACAATAAGGGTAGTTTAATTACATCAGATGAACATAGCGTCATATAATTTACAGCACAAATTGTTCCATGAAGGACATATCAGAAAAGAAAAGTTCCCATAAACTGTAACATAATTTTAACTACGACTACCATAATAGAGAACCTCCAGCAATATAGCATGATTGTCATACAATTCAAGCCCCAAACAGCCATCACAACGATGATCTTCAAGTTTGTCATCAGATGAAATAGTTAACTAGATCCACCAGCCGCACCCTCATTTTTATCACAATCCATGTTCGGTAAGTTGAATAAGTTAACAGCTGCATAGAGTATGTCCAAAAAAGAAAGACAAGAATAAAAAGGGACCAAACAAAAAAAGAATTATTGTTAATGCCATATAAGTTGTTACATGTTGCCTATAAAAAACATGTTAATCCATATTTCATGCCAAAATAAACATACGACTATAATTATACATCTAGCATGGAGATAATTTTTTTCTAATATTGCATGAAGAAGTTATCCATGCTTGTATGTAGAAGTTACCACACAAAATAGCACTATACAAAAATATCTAGCAGTATTTAAACACTAGTTATCCAGGCATATGAGTAGAACTTATCCACTAGAAAACACAACAGTTATCCATGCATATGAGAACAAGTTATCAACTAGCTAAAATTACAGTTATCCATGCTTATAAGTAGAAGTTATTACACAAATCAGCACTAGACAATATTCAGCAGAAATTGAGTGTGCCTAACCAATTACACTAAAAAACTTGAAAGTAGGAAGAAAGCATAAAAGCACACTTAAATAGATATGAAATCACACACATGGGTACAAAACATCAAGTTATACACATGTTTATTCATCAGTTATCCAGGCACATATGTACACAGTTATCCATAAGTTAAAAAATTATTTTTCCATGTGATATTACTCAAGTTATCAACCATTTTACTTAGCAGTTATCTAGGCACATATATGCAAGTTATCCACATATCTAACACTATAGTTACCAATGCCTACATGTATGATTTAACACAAATATCAACACTACAAATTATCCATAAGTGGTGTGTGTGACTAACCATTGGAAAGACAATAAACATATTTACTAATATTTGCTAATTTAGATAAAGACATATGAAGTTAAATTGAGGTGTGTACCAGTGCTAGGAGAAAGTGCCCAAGACAAAGGAAGAACATCTTCTGCTTCAAAAACATGGTAAAATCATCCGAAGCAGCCGAAGTGTCACGAGATACAGGAACAATATTAGAATCATCTTGCGCAACAATATGAAGATCACGAGCAGGCTGAGCAGTATGAGCAGGCTGAGCAGAAGGAGCAGGCTGAGCAGGGGCACTAGCAGTAGGAGAAGGTTGAGCAGGGGCACCACCAGAAGGATAAATAGGAGGATCCGCAATAGGGGGAGGCGCCAACGGCACAACATCAACAAAAACATGTAATGGTATGCTAGGAGCAAGACTCAACTTGCCATCACGAGCAACCAATTTTTATTTCTTGATAAAAGTGACTTCAGCTACAAAACTTACAGCTGCACCATCAGGTCCACTAACAAGTGGTGAAGGACCAACAGATGGATCGGACACACAGATAGGGGGCTCGAAAAGACTCGATGTAGGAACCAAAGGAGCAGAACTAACGAGTTGTACATCTCCCTGTTTACTATCATCCAAGCTATAAGTCTCATATTTACTCCCACCCTGAGTAGATGGATCTTCAAGCGAGCAGACAGAAGGACTTGCATGCACATCAATAGATGTAGCAGCTGCTGCAAGGCTGGTGAACAACAATGACGCAGGAACAAGAACAATGCCATCAGGACAAACATAACCACCTGGCTGAACATTGGCATCAACTTGAGGAGCACTGGTGGTGGCAGCAGTGACTTCCATGATATTGTCTGTTTGGTTCATCGCGGTATTTACCACGCTGCTATTAACAGGATGATCACTAGCTTGCTTAATCAATGGATCTCCTAAATCTGGTTGATCTACATTGATTGTCACATCGACAGATAATCCTACTCTAGTTGTAGCAGATGCACTCGTCACAAACAGATCTTCATTAGCAACAGCCTTGGCAGTTATTTCTTTGCCAGATATAACAGCTTCAAGGTTCTCAGCAGGTGCATCCACAACATCAGGATTTGCATCATCATTAGCAGTACCTTCAACACGAGTAGGTGAAGGAATTGGAGAGGATCCACCAATATCTATAACAGATGTGCTACCTCCTTCTGCAGAACACTATTTTGCCAATCGAGGTGAAGACCTCGTAGCTACTATAGATGTCTTCTTTGCTGATTTTTTGCTGTAATAAGTAATTAACAACAACTATTACATGAGGTTGAAGAAACAAAAATGCAAATAAAACACATACAACACACTAACTATAGATATAAAAAGTCTTAAAAAGTGTAGTGACTCACACTGACATACATAAGTTATCCAGGTAAAAGTACACATCTTATCCAGAACAATTAATAAAAGTTATCCATTCACAAAAAAGTAAACAGTAACCCATATACCAATGTAGATGATACAATTTTTTGCAAAAATAATTACAAACTTGAAAACATAAAATTACGACATAATACACAAAATAGGATATGGACATTACATAGACAATATGATGCATGGGTAAACATAAGCTTTATGATAAAAAACAGACAGGTTCCCCACATGAACAAAAACAAGATATCATGAGAAAAATGCTACAGTTATCCACACTCAGAAAATAAAAGTTATCAAGTCTTAAAAAGTGCAGTGACCCACATTGACATACATAAGTCATCCAGGTAGAAGTACATAACTTATCCAGAACAATTAAGAAAATTTATCCATGCACAAAAAGAGCAAACAGTTATACAAATACCAATGTAGATGATACCATTTTTTTGTAAAAATAATTATAAACTTAATACACAAAATTAGGATATATACATTACTTAGACAATATGATGCATGAGTAAACAAAAGCTTTATGATAAAAAAACATAAATGTTACCCACATGAACATAAAGAAGTTATCATGTAAAAAATGCTACAGTTATCCACAGACAGAAATTAAAGTTATCCAATGATTACCAAAAAGCAGAAAAGGAATGAAATAGTATAAATATGTTTGCTCATACCTCCCAGAAACAGTAGACCACATCATGATAGGAGTGATGCCAATCTCTTTCAGACAAGAGACTTTGTAAGATCCCTCCTTTATAAAGGAAAAGGATCCCTGTGATTGCAATGCTAGTCCCTGGATAATTGCTAGCATCCACAGTTTAAGATGAAGTACACATAAACAAAGGTCATTATTACAGTCATTCCAGAGACAAACATAAGGCCACAGGCCTAGTACAAGAGTTTGAATAAGTAAATAAATAAAAGTCTTCATCTTCATGTGCCACAGGCAAACATGTTGAGTGTAGACTCATGACTCCTAATCCTCATCAGAGTAACCTGCAACATCACAAGTTACAGCCACAGTGGGTCAATACATTGGAATAGTATTGGCAAGTGATACCTTAGTATAATTTAGGTGGACTAGATACTATATGCAATTTGGCTAAGTGTAGCTTGGCTTGCTTTGCTCAAAATAGGTTTTGCCTATTAGTTGAAATCACTAAGTTTTTCTTTGTCAAAAATTTTCCCAAGGAACCACCAATAGACATTGAGGTCCTTCACCCTTGTTCACCCCCAAGTTTTTACTTAGAAATTGGGATGAGGAGATTCTTGATAGCTTCCATGTCTTGATGCTCAAGTTGTCCTTTTCCAGGGACATGGCTAAGTACTTAGTTTCTTCCATCTGCAGAGGTTGTGCACTTTCCCCACAAGCCTTGATTTTCACCAAGACAGGACCTTTCAGAAGCCTTCCCTTAGACCAAATGGACGCGCTCCAACCTATCATTCCCACTACCACCAACTGTCCAAATGGCTAAGTTCTAGCAACCTATGTGATCCAGGCAGAGCCCATATTGCCAAGTGGCTGCACTAGAAGCTTCTTAACATTTGGCCTCTAAAATCTCTTTGTTCTTGGATGGCTTTCCACAAGTGAGATACACAAGGTAAACCATAGAAATGGGCCTTGTGTAACCACTCAACATAAACCATTCCTTCCATTCCACCCAGGTGTTTCATTAACTTAGTTGTTTTATTAGGCAAAACACAAGTCCAAAGACTTAGAAATATTTTCATCATAGCATGTATATTTCACCAACCCTTGGTTGCTACTAGCTAGGCTAAGCATGGCATAGATAAGCATCTTAACTTAGAAATTTCTAGCAATTCTACAACTACTAGGATTTCCCAACATGGCATATAAGCAAAATATAACATGCAAGACTAGCAAAAATATTTCTAATGCTTAGTAGAAAACATAGGGATAAAATATTCATGAAGCACCACTTGCCTTTGTAGTTTGGAGAGTAGTTACACTCCTCACAATCACAATCACTATTGGCACCAAAATCTACACAAAGAATCATAGCCACAAATCACATACAAAACATATACAAACAAAAATATATGAATGCATGCAACATGATATGTGATGATTTTTAAAACTCAACAAAGCAAGTGCACAGTACTGGTTCATAAACAAGTTAAAAACTTGCCAAACAACATTTATTTAAACCTTAAAACATTTTTCAAACAATTCATATACTCAAATTAGCCCTACACATGTTTCTGTATATAAAACCATTTTAACAGAAGCAAAACATTAAACACATTGCATATTTAGAAAGGTCTTGTTCTCCTGATTCCATTGATATAAAATTTGTCAAATTATAACGTGGGGATCAAAAGTTATAGCCAAAACAAAATCAAACATCTAATAGATTCAAATTCTGTTTTTAAATCTAATTCCTGGCCACGCGTCACGCTCTGATTGGCGCATACCGGTTCGCTCAGGATCGCGTCTGTGAGCCGTTAGATCTACTTAATCTGCACGGTCCAGATCTACCTATACCGTTTCGTTAAGTGATCTAATTTCACGCGCTGGATCCAGATCCAACGGTCCTGGATCAAACGACCATAGCTGGGCGGCGCTGGCGGTGGCTACTGGCGGCGGCGAGCTCTGCCTACGGCGGCGCGGTGCTACAGGTGGCTCTGGGGTCGTCGGAGATGCTTACCAAGATCGTGGCGATGCACTGATGCTCAACCTAGCGACGGCTTGGCAAGGGGCGCACGGACACGGTTGCACGGGCTCGTCGGAGTTGCTGTCAGCGTCGGGCTCGGGTGGACGACGACGTTGGCAACACTCCTGGTCACCCTAGCACGAACAAACGGCATCAGGAGATGCGCAAGACTACGGCGAACATGTTCGTGTTAAACAGAGGCGAAGGGGAACAAGGGGCTCACCGAATTTGATCGTCGGAGTTGAGGATGTCGTCGGGAGCTTGCTGTGCTTGTCGAAGACGACGACCTGGGGCGGTATAGAAGGGACCAACGGTGTCAGTAGATGCGCAAGGAAGTGGCAAAGCTGTTTGCAAGAACCAGAGGGAGAGGGGCGCACGGGGCTCACCGGAATCGGTCGCCGGAGTGAGCTCTGTCTGCGGCGGTGCGAGGAGGATTGCGGGCAGCCTGGGGGCGCTTTGTGCTCGGAGTCTGGGGGGAAATGGAGAGGGGGCAGAGGGGGTTTAAGTAGGCCAGGCGGGGGCGTGATTTACTCCTGCAATCAACGCGAATTGACGAGCGAATCAAACAGGAAACGCACGGCGCGATTTGGGGAAGAACACGTCGCGGGGGGGGGGGGGGTGGAGACGACGACGCCGTGTGGGCCGCGGCTGTCAGCGAGAGAAACAGAGAGGGAGTGGGTCCTGTCTGTCAGTCACTCAGCGGGTGCGGGTGTGGGTGAAGAAAATGGTTTGGTGGGGTTTGTTGGGCTTAGCTGGGCTAGTTGGGCCAGATTCGACTGAAAACTTTTTTTTTCCTTTTAGCCTTTTTCTTTTTCTGTTTGGTTTTTCTGAAATGAATTTCAACTCCAAATCAAATGAGTTTGAATTCAAATCTTCTCTAGGTTTTTATACTGCAAACCTTGCACTCAAATGTATGTCAGACACTACTGTTTATTCAAAACACTTTGACCAAATGAAAATAAAAATAAAACCAAGCCTTTATGTGATATATTCAATAGGCATATTATTGGTTTTATTTACTCCTTTTGTTTTGAAAATTTTGCTCAAGCTTTTGAAGGTTCCTAGGTTTGAATTCAAACCTTACTGAACAAAACAAAGTACTCTCCTAATTGGAAGATAGAATTAAGGCTAGAGCAAACTTACATGAAATAATAAGCATAAATGCTTCTGTTTTGAAATGATTTGTTTGAAATGAAATTCATATGATCATGGATGCATGGATGATATGCATGAGTTTGAAACATGATTTTAGGGATGTTACAAATCTAACCCTCTTAAGGTGAATCTTGCCCTCGAGATTCGGGTTGGCTAGCAAATAGGTGAGGGTGGTCTTTCCGAAGATCATCTTCTCTTTCCCATGTTGCTTCCTCTTCGGAATGATGGTTCCACTAAACTTTGCAAAACTTGATAGTCTTAGTCCGTGTGACTCTTTCTGCAGTCTCAAGAATCTTGATAGGCTTCTCCTCATAAGTGAGATCACTTTCCAATTGTACCTCCTCCAAAGGTATAGTATCCTTCAAAGAATTTTCTTCCATTTCTGGATGACATTTCTTAAGCTGACTCACATGAAACACATTATGGACAGCAGACAGAGACTCTGGCAATTCAATTTCATAAGCAACTTCTCCTTTACGACTCAGAATCTTGAATGGCCTAACATATCTTGGGGCCAACTTACCTTTGACACCAAACCTCTTCACTCCACGAAGTGGTGACACTCTAAGATAAGCTCTATCACCAACTTCATAGGTGACTTCTCTACGCTTAGGATTTGCATAGCTTTTCTGTCGGGACTGTGCTATCTTCAATCTGTCCTTAACCAACTTGACCTTCTCTTCGGCTTCTTTGATAAGTTCTGGTCCGAACAAACTTCTTTCTCCCACACCATTCCATAACAATGGGGTGGTACATTTTCTCCCGTAGAGAAACTCAAATGGTGCCATCCCAATGCTGGCTTGATAGCTGTTGTTGTAAGAAAATTCTGCGTAAGGCAGACTTTCATCCCAACTTGCTCCATAATCTAGGGCACATGCCCTCAACATGTCTTCAAGAATCTGATTAGTCCTTTCTGTTTGTCCATCAGTTTGAGGATGAAAAGCAGTGCTGAATTCCAACCTCGTTCCCAATGACTTATGTAGCTATCTCCAAAAATGGGAAGTGAATTGAGTTCCCCTATCAGACACAATACTTTTGAGTACTCCATGTAGACACACAATTCTACTCATATAGATCTTGGCCAACTTAGCTCTTGTATAGGTTGTCTTCACGGGTATGAAATGAGCCACTTTAGTTAGGCGATCCACTACTACCCAAATAGAATCGTATCCTGACCGGGTCCTTGGTAATCCGGTAATGAAATCCATACCAATCTTGTCCCACTTCCAATCAGGAATAGGTAGTGGTTGAAGCAACCCTACTGGTTTCTGGTGTTTCGCTTTCACTCTACTACACACATCACACAAAGCAATATGTTCGGCGATGTCCTTCTTGAGATTATTCCACCAAAATCTTCCCTTCATGTCCATGTACATTTTGGTGTTACCTGGATGAATGGAATACGGAGAGTTGTGTGCTTCTTGCAAAATCAGTTTCCGAAGCTCCGGATCTTGTGGAACACAGATACGTTTCCCATGCCATAAAGTACCCTGTTCGTCTTCATGGAATCCTTTGGCTTTTCCTTTGCCAATCTTTTCCTTAATTTCTTCAATTTCACTATCAGTCTTCTGGGCTTCTTTGATCTTGTCCAACAAAGTGGGTTGAACATCCAAAGACATGAGATGTCTTTCAGGCACAATATCCAATCTGAGATCTCTAAATTGGGCACACAAATCATCGGGCAATTCTCCCTTATTAAGGCCATTCACAAAAACCTTACGGCTTAGAGCATCCGCTACAACATTTGCCTTACGGGGGTGGTATTGCAAACTCAAGTCATAGTCCTTGATGAGTTCTAGCCATCTTCTTTGTCTCATATTAATTTCTTTCTGGGTGAAGATGTACTTCAAACTCTTGTGATCTGTGAACACTTCACATCGCTTTCCCAAAAGATAGTGTCTCCATGTTTTGAGTGCATGGACAACAGAGGCTAACTCTAAATCATGAGTAGGATAGTTCACTTCATGAGTTTTGAGTTGTCTCGAGGCATAAGACACAACTTTTCCTTCTTGCATAAGTACTGCACCCAAACCATGATGAGATGCATCACAATATACTTGGAAATATTTTTCCAAATCTAGCAAACACAATACTGGTGCTGTCACAAGTCTCTTCTTCAATTCCTGAAAGCTGAGTTCACAACCTTCAGACCAAGCAAATTTCTTGTCTTTCTTTAGCAATTCTGTCATAGGCTTAGCTACCTTGGAGAAATTCTCAATGAACCTTCTGTAGTAACCTGCTAAGCCAAGGAAACTACGAACTTCTTTCACTGACTTGGGAGATTCCCATTCAGTTACAGCTGAAACTTTAGCAGGATCAACTGCTACACCATCTCCTGACACGACGTGTCCAAGAAATCCAACTTCATTTAGCCAGAATTCACACTTGCTGAATTTGGCATACAGTTTATGCTCTCTAAGCTTCTCAAGTATCAATCGCAAATGTCCTTCATGTTCTTCTTTGCTCTTGGAGTAGACTAAATGTCATCGATGAAAACGACAACAAACTTATCAAGGAATTCCATGAACACCTTGTTCATCATATTCATAAAGTATGCTGGTGCATTGGTCAAACCAAATGGCATCACGGTATACTCATACAATCCATACCTTGTGGTGAAAGCTGTCTTAGGTATGTCTTGTTCTCTTATCTTGAGCTGAAAATAACCCGACCGGAGATCAATCTTTGAGAACACACAAGCTCCTTCTAGCTGATCAAACAAGTCATTGATTCTTGGCAAAGGGTATTTGTTCTTGATAGTCACTTCATTGAGTGAACGGTAATCTATGCATAACCTTTGACTTCTATCTTTCTTCTCCACAAACAGAACTGGTGCTCCCCAAGATGAAGAACTAGGTTGAATAAATCCTTTCTGCAGCTGTTCTCCAAGTTGTTTCTTGAGTTCTTTCAGTTCATCAACTGACATCTTATACGGTCTCTTTGCTATTGGTCCAGATCCTGGTAGCAAATCAATAAGGAACTCCACATCTCTATCTGGTGGCATTCCCGGCAATTCTTCCGGAAACACATCCGGATATTCACTCACAATTGGCACACTGTCTATGCTAACCCCCTTAAGAGAATTTAGCTTACTCCCTTTTGATTCAAAGTTAGACTTGAATTTAATCCATTTCCTTTCCGGGGTTGTGAGTGCAACAGTACGATTAGCACAATCTAGTACTCCTTCATACTTAGCCATCCAATCCATTCCCAATATTAAGTCCAGTCCTTGGGAATCTAGGATTATCAGACTCACGGGAAACTTATGCTTTCCAAACTCTATTACTAGATCCCGACATCCAAGACTTACTATCATGTCTCCACCTGGGGAACTAAATTTTATTGGACACCCAATGTTTTCAGTTGGAAACCCATTTCTAACAACAAATGCTTTTGATATGAATGAATGTGATGCTCCAGTATCAAAAAGAACAAATGCTGGAATAGAATTGAGTCTGAACTTACCAGCAACAGCATCAGGCTCCTCATAGATTTCCTCCACATTGATGTGGTTCACTTGTCCCTTTTGAAAAGGGTTGGGCTTGTTGGGTCCTTCAACTTTCTTTTCTGGGCATTCATTTGCATAATGCCCCATCTTCTTGCACTTGAAGCACTCCACCTGACTAATGTCCTTCTTGACAGGCTGGCTTCCACTGCCACTTCCACTACCACCGTGGTGGCTCTTATATCCACCCTTGTGGTTCTTGTACTTGTCATTGTCATGACTACGGTGATGCTTGTTGTCATGACGGTTGTGGTTGTGGTGCTTGTTGAATTTCCCATGCTTGTGGGATCCTGAGCTTCCACTATCATCGTAATGGGAACGTTTGTGAGACGATCCCGAGCTGTGCTTGTCCGAGTGCTTTCTCTTCCTGCTCTCAACTTGCTTCATTTTGTTCTCCAAAATAGCAGCCTTATCACAAAGAGACTGGTATGTGGGAACATATGCCACAACCAACTGCAGGTTTAGCTCATCATTCAACCCTTCGAGGAACTTTTCTTTCCTCTTAGCATTAGTGTCAACTTCATCAGGTGCGTAACGCACCAGATTGTTGAACTCCTCAATATATTCAGCCACGCTGCGGTGGCGTTGCTTCAGGTTATGAAACTCTTTCTTCTTCAGACTCATCACTCCGAATGAGATATGAGCAGTACGGAAACCATCTTCGAAGATATCCCATGTCACATCTTCTATGGGAGTGGTGATCTAGAAGTTGTGCCACCAAGTGGCGGCTGGTCCTTCCAGCAAATGTGCTGCAAATCTGACTTTTTCTACATCAGTACAGCCCATAGTTACCAAGTCCTTGTTGACAGAGCGTAACCAATCATTGGCCACCATGGGATCAGTTGTTCCTGAGAACTTTGCTGGCCTCAATCTCAAGAACCTGGTAAGCATGTCAAAACCCGGTGGGTTGTTATTGTTGTTGTTGTTGTTGTTTTGGTTCTGGATGAACGTAGTCATCATTTGCATCAACTGAGTCTGAGCTGTCATCATTTGCTGCATCTCAGGAGTGATGTTGTTGTTGTTGTTGTTGGGGTTTGGATTGGCACGACGGGGAGGCATCTGTGGTTTGTTCAATAGAGATAAGAATGAGATACCCATAGATGCTTTCATGCACAATACATCACATAAACAAACACAAAACATGCATCATAATAATAATACTTCAACAACAAAAACGACAAGTTTGCAAGGTAAACACACCAATAACAAGCCATCCACATGTTGGATGGTCATTGTGACACAAATAAAGTATGATAAATAAATGATAAATGAGTAGTCAACTCTACTCCTCGGCATCAACCTCCTCCTCGACAAAGGTAAGACCTGCATTCTCCATAGCGGTCTTGTATTCCTCGACATTGGTGGTCAAGGTCTCTACTTTGGCTTTGAGAGCCCTCTTCTGAGAACGAAGACTCTCAATCATCGTCTGCTGATGCTCGAGCTCGAAGTCCTTGGCCTGCAGTTCTTCAGTCATGTCCCGAATCCTCTTGTTCCTATCCTGGACTCGCTTCTCCTGACTCTTGAACTTTCTGTCCTGGCTCTCGAACTTTTCCTCCATCTCCTTGACTATCTCATCTTGCTCCACGAAGAGCTTGTCCTTCTCGCGAAGCTGCACCTGGAGTTCGTCATTGTTGAGCATGACGTTGGTCCTATCCGTGTCCACGTGCCTAATGAGAGCCTCTAAGTCCTGGAGGTATAGACGAATCGGCTCCGCTGTCTCCCTCGAAGTGTCCTCGAATTCGATGGCCTCTCCATCCTCATCACGTCTACCGAAGACGTGGAAGTGAGTACCTCTAACCTGTCGAGAGTGTCTCCCTAGCAGCCGTCCTATCAGATCCTGCATGACTACCTCAAGGCCTCTCTCCTTGTCATCGTGCATGAGCTTGAAGATGATAGCCTCCGTGGTAGGCTCAGTCTGGCGTCCGGGCTGATTGACCTTGAAACCCCAAAGGTCTTTCCTCTCAAACTTGGTGAGGGGAAGCACCATGATGGTAGGAAGAGGGAGATTGAGCAAAGTAGTGAGCTCAACAATACGAGGACCAAAGCGAGTTCCCTGGAACTCCTCAACAGTGCTGATGGTAACATTAGGCATCTATTTATAAGATATAAAAAGTTAGAACAACACAATTTAAGATAAAACACAAGGCAAAGCATCACATGCACATCTTTGGAAATCAAAACACACAAGTCATGGCATACATGAATCCATTACAACAACCAAGGTTCAACTTATTTTTAGCAACATTTGGAAAATAAGGTAATAAGTGGTGGTCCAACTAACGAAGTACGTTTACAATCCTATCTCACTGGATCTGTTGGCTAACATAATGTTTCTAGAAGCAATTAGTCTATCTTGTTCACATGACTCCATCACTAAGTCTATAATGTCTCCTCTTAAGGTTTGGTTGGTAGCCTCCAACTCTTGGGTATGTTTCTTTTCTTCCTTTAGGTCATTTTGGAGGTTGAGCATTCTGCACTTGACTCTATCACCAAGTTCTTTGATGGTCCTCCAAGCTGCATCCCTTGCTGAATCAAAGAATGTAGTGTGCACCACTGAATTGGTGAACATGCAGAATCCTGATTCCTTGTGGTTGTCTTCCT
Source organism: Avena sativa (assembly GCA_916181665.1). NCBI lineage: Eukaryota > Viridiplantae > Streptophyta > Magnoliopsida > Poales > Poaceae > Avena > Avena sativa. Next base: position 251,292,208 of record OV702284.1, on the reverse strand, counting down.
TGTTTTTATACAAGTGAAGTTGCACCCACCAATACTCAACTCCTTCATCCATCACAGGAAAGCCTTTGTACACAGTTGCACCATGTATTTCCATTGCAACCATGAGGTCCTTGAGAGCCTTGGGGAATTCTGTCTCACACTCCAAAGTCATTGTCATGAGTGGTCCCTTTCTTATGGATTCGTTGATGGAGTTCATCTACAAATAGAGATGAGAAAGAATATTAGAAAAGTTTACGAGAAGAATAGACAAGTGTAGAAGTTGTTGAAAATTTTCCTTAGTGGTTTCCAATCCTAGGGTCATAATCCTACAGGCAACACAGTGCTCTGATACCATCTGTAAGATCCCACCTTTATAAAGGAAAAGGATCCCTGTGATTGCAATGCTAGTCCCTGGATCAATGCTAGCATCCACAATTTAAGATGAAATACACAGAAACAAAGGTCATTATTACAGTCATTCCAGAGACAAACATAGTCTTTACAACTCCAAGGACACAGGCCTAGTACAAGAGTTTGAATAAGTAAATAAATAAAAGTCTTCATCTTCATGTGCCACAGGCAAACATGTTGAGTGTAGACTCATGACTCCTAATCCTCATCAGAGTAACCTGCAACATCACAAGTTACAGCCACAGTGGGTCAATACATTGGAATAGTATTAGCAAGTGATACCTTAGTATAATTTAGGTGAACTAGATACTATATGCAATTTGGCTAAGTGTAGCTTGGCTTGCTTTGCTCAAAATAGGTTTTGCCTATTAGTTGAAATCACTAAGTTTTTCTTTGTCAAAACTTTTCCCAAGGAACCACCAATAGACATTGAGGTCCTTCACCCTTGTTCACCCCCAAGTTTTTACTTAGAAATTGGGATGAGGAGATTCTTGATAGCTTCCATGTCTTGATGCTCAAGTTGTCCTTTTCCAGGGACATGGCTAAGTACTTAGTTTCTTCCATCTGCAGAGGTTGTGCACTTTCCCCACAAGCCTTGATTTTCACCAAGACAGGACCTTTCAGAAGCCTTCCCTTAGACCAAATGGACGCGCTCCAACCTATCATTCCCAGTACCACCAACTGTCCAAATGGCTAAGTTCTAGCAACCTATGTGATCCAGGCAGAGCCCATATTGCCAAGTGGCTGCACTAGAAGCTTCTTAACATTTGGCCTCTAAAATCTCTTTGTTCCTGGGTGGCTTTCCACAAGTGATATACACAAGGTAAACCATAGAAATTGGCCTTGTGTAACCACTCAACATAAACCATTCCTTCCATTCCACCCAGGTGTTTCATTAACTTAGTTGTTTTATTAGGAAAAACACAAGTCCAAAGACTTAGAAATATTTTCATCATAGCATGTATATTTCAACAACCCTTGGTTGCTACTAGCTAGGCTAAGCATGGCAAAGATAAGCATCTTAACTTAGAAATTTCTAGCAATTCTACAACTACTAGGATTTCCCAACATGGCATATAAGCAAAATATAACATGCAAGACTAGCAAAAATATTTCTAATGCGTAGTAGAAAACATAGGGATAAAATATTCATGAAGCACCACTTGCCTTGGTAGTTTGGAGAGTAGTTACACTCCTCACAATCACAATCACTATTGGCACCAAAATCTACACAAAGAATCATAGCCACAAATCACATACAAAACATATACAAACAAAAATATATGAATGCATGCAACATGATATGTGATGATTTTTAAAACTCAACAAAGCAAGTGCACAGTACTGGTTCATAAACAAGTTAAAAACTTGCCAAACTACATTTATTTAAACCTTAAAACATTTTTCAAACAATTCATATACCCAAATTAGCCCTACACATGTTTCTGTATATAAAACCATTTTAACAGAAGCAAAACATTAAACACATTGCATATTTCGAAAGGGCTTGTTCTCCTGATTCCATTGATATAAAATTTGTCAAATTCTAACGTGGGGATAAAAAGTTATAGCCAAAACAAAATCAAACATCTAATAGATTCAAATTCTGTTTTTAAATCTAATTCCTGGCCACGCGTCATGCTCTGATTGGCGCGTACCGGTTCGCTCAGGATCGCGTCTATGAGCCGTTAGATCTACTTAATCTGCACGGCCCAGATCTACCTATACCTTTTCGTTAAGTGATCTAATTTCACGCGCTGGATCCAGATCCAACGGTCCTGGATCAAACGACCATAGCTGGGCGGCGCTGGCGGTGGCTACTGGCGGCGGCGAGCTCTGCCTACGGCGGCGCGGCGCTACAGGTGGCACTGATGCTCAACCTGGCGACGGCTTGGCAAGGGGCGCACGGACACGGTTGCACGGGCTCGTCGGAGTTGCTGTCAGCGTCGGGCTCGGGTGGACGACGACGTTGGCAACGCTCCTGGTCACCCTAGAACGAACAAACGGCATCAGGAGATGCGCAAGACTACGGCGAACGTGTTCGTGTTAAACAGAGGCGAAGGGGAACAAGGGGATCACCGAATTTGATCGCCGGAGTTGAGGATGTCGTTGGGAGCTTGCTATGCTTGTCGAAGACGACGACCTGGGGCGGTATAGAAGGGACCAACGGTGTCAGTAGATGCGCAAGGAAGTGGCGAAGCTGTTTGCAAGAACCAGAGGGAGAGGGGCGCACGGGGCTCACCGGAATCGGTCGCCGGAGTGAGCTCTGTCTGCGGCGGTGCGAGGAGGATTGCGGGCAGCCTTGGGGCGCTTTGTGCTCGGAGTCTGGGGGGAAATGGAGAGGGGCAGAGGGGGTTTAAGTAGGCCAGGCGGGGGCGTGATTTACTCCTGCAGTCAACGCGAATTGACGAGCGAATCAAACAGGAAACGCACGGCGCGATTTGGGGAAGAACACGTCGTGGGGGGGTGGAGACGACGACGCCGTGTGGGCCGTGGCTGTCAGCGAGAGAAACAGAGAGGGAGTGGGTCCTGTCTGTCAGTCACTCAGCGGGTGCGGGTGTGGGTGAAGAAAACGGTTCGCGGGGTGGGGTTTGCTGGGATTAGCTGGGCTAGTTGGGCCAGATTCGACTGAAAACTTATTTTTTTTCCTTTTAGCCTTTTTCTTTTTCTGTTTGGTTTTTTTGAAATGAATGTCAACTCCAAATCAAATGAGTTTGAATTCAAATCTTCTCTAGGTTTTTATACTGCAAACCTTGCACTCAAATGTGTGTCAGACACTACTGTTTATTCAAAACACTTTGACCAAATGAAAATAAAAATAAAATCAAGCCTTTATGTGATATATTCAATAGGCATATTATTGGTTTTATTTACTCCTTTTGTTTTGAAAATTTTGCTCAAGCTTTTGAAGGTGCCTAGGTTTGAATTCAAACCTTACTGAACAAAACAAAGTACTCTCCTCATTGGAAGATAGCATTAAGGCTAGAGCAAACTTACATGAAATAATAAGCATAAATGCTTCTGTTTTGAAATGATTTGTTTGAAATAAAATTCATATGGTCATGGATGCATGGATGATATGCATGAGTTTGAAACATGATTTTAGGGATGTTACAGACTTGATTTCATTATCAACCTGCTTAGCTATATACAACCTTTTCTTTCTAGACCTTTCGTAAACACGAATAGAGGTTTGTTGTTGTCCAGAAACAACGGTATCAACACGATCTACAGTCACCCGGTTAACCAGTGAGACACGATTTGCAACAGGTGACCTATCTTCTAGTGGTCACATAATTAGGAGCACGTGATCTTGGTACTGGACCGTTGTTCTGATCTTCAATGGAATCCAGACAAGTCAAGGATAGTTGGACATTAGAAGACCCACCCACACCACCACCAACCACACCCTTCCCCTTTATATCCGCACGGACATACCGATTAGCATATTGATCTCCACTACTATCTGATTGGGGATCTAGGGAGTCATCAACATCATCAGAGCTGTTGCTTTTTGAATCCGGCAGAATTATCTCATCGGAAGGAAGAACATGAAAGACTATTACACTACCGCGTGGAATATTCCTTCTACGAGTGATAGCTCGAGTAATCCTAGCACCACGAGTAGCACTTGAGATAGCACCATGACCAGCACTTGAGCTAGCTCCACCCATGAAGATTCCTCCCATAGGTTTCGCAACAAGATGACTACCAAACTGGGCAGTAAATTGATTCACCATTTCAGCACCAGCATTACCTTGAACCGCCATCAAACCTTGCACAAGGGTACTCATTAACACAAAATTACCAGATGCAAAACTTCCAACTAGATTAGATATCTGTGCTTTTTGCTGCACAAAGAAAAGGAAAAGAAATAACATGAACATTAATAAAAAAACAAAGCACACAAAGTAACATCACCAAAAAAGATCAGTACAATATCAACATCCTAAAATGTTACCTCATTTGAACAACCAGGGTCTGCACAAGTGTCAAACCATTTTTTGAACCCTTGGGCACCACCAAATAGTCCAAAGCTTATGCCATACCGAGGTTTTAACTACACGAACAAAAAAATACAAAATTAGCAAATGTGATCAACTAGTTTTCTACATATAACCCACCTTACCCACATTGTGACCTACATGTTACCACCAACTAAACACATAAGTTACCCATTATTTATGCTGAATGCGATCAAGAAGTTTTATAAAGAGTTACCAACCCTTAAACATAAATTTTTTCCACGAGATAAAAAACTATATGTTACAAATAAACAAAATGTATAACCAAACTACCTCAAGCTTTCCATAGCCCTTTCCATCATTCTGCAAATCAGCCTTCAACATTTGATCAATTAACTCTCTTGACCATATGTTCACAGTATACCGCCCTTCCGACAAATCGATATCCAACCCGCTAACATCGAGTGAGTCAACATAAAGCAGCCGCAAAATAAATTAAAACACAAGAAAAGAATACAATCAATACACTAACTAAAAATACAACAAATTTTAATATAGTAGGTAATATTCAAACAATTTAAAAATAGGAATGCGTACCTGCAAGAGAAAAAGGCAAGCCTGCATATGAGAACCCTTAGAAAGCTCCTCGTGCAGCTGGTCAACGACAAATTGGCACCACTGAAACTTGGACACACTTCCAATATTATGCTGCAATTAGATAATGAAAAAAAGCTATCAACATAACATCAAAACTTACACATATGTTACACACCACCACAACCCAAATACAAAAATGTTACCACCCCTATAACACACTAGTTATCATCACAACAAATAGAAAGTTATCAACACCAGAACATATAAGTTACCACCCAAGAACGGACATGACAAGGGAAACTAACCATGATAGGGTAGCACTTATGGCAAACATGGTTACGGGTGGTCGATGACAGAAGTGTCGACACAATGTACATGACATATATTTGCTTGAACTCATCACCAAAGGAATTCATATCCTTCAAGATTTAAAAAACTCGAGTTCTCAAAGGGGTGCCACCATCATCAGAAAAAAGAACAGGGGCAAGGGCACCCTGAATTTCTGTATCAGCATAATATTGGACCGACTCTTCCCCAAGCGGCAACCATAAACAACTGAATAGAGTATCCTCATTAAAGGGTATCCTTCCTCGACCCGGCACAACAAATTCACGTGTGTGCTTGTCATATAAACTAGCAGACCGGGTCATAAATGCATCATGCAGTGATGAGCACTTGATATCTAGCAAACTATCAAGTTCCATTGTTTCAGTTGTTGTCTTCTGTTCGTTTGATAACCATTTCAATAAACTGGTCACGGCACAAGGAGATGCCCTATTACGTTTACAGACAGGTTGTTCTTCACCCTCGACAACATCAACAATAGCCTTCCATTTTCTCGGCATCGTGGCTACTACAAACAATTTAAAATAAAAACATAAATATAAAATGCAACCACAAAAAATACAATGGTACACACAAACTCATAGAAATAGGAAACAATAAAAAAATTTACATAGATATGAAATAATGTCACAATACCATACAAAATAAGAAACACAAAAATAGATAATATAATGTTATCATGCCATCAGTATATAAGTTATTCATGCTCATACACTAATGTTATCATACAAGTAGCACAAAACTTATCAACGGGGATAAAAAACCTAACAATTACACCACCAAAAAAAGTTACCCATGATCATACACCAATGTTATCATGCAATTTGCTCAAAAATCTTACCAACAAATATAAATAAAAGTTATGAATTACACTACAAAAATCAGGTATAGTCCTGCTGTTACCATGGAATTCAATACAATGTTACCCATTGGGGGTATCCTACATTACCCACTTGAATTTAATATGGCGTATATCAATAACACATTTCAAATACAACAAAAAAGTTCAAAAGCCTAAAACAACTAAAGCAGTGCATCATGCTTCATAAATGATCTGTTATGGGCACCCCAGGTAATCTACTGTTACCATGCCATCACTACATAAGTTATACATGCTAGTACACATATGTTATCATGGACTTTGCTCAAAAGTTACCAACATAACATAAACAAAAGTTATCAAATACATGGCTAGTACTGTTGTTATCAAGAGATCATCTCCAATGTTACCAGTGGCTAGTGCTATTGTTATCAAGGGATCCTATCCAATCCTACCCATAGGGGATGAACTAAATTACCCACTTAAAATCGAATGTAGCATAGAACAATCACAGGGGGCAATGCAGGAAGATCAGTGATTAGAACATGTGGGAAATGCATCCCATGACTACCTCACACGCAGTAGATCTGCTTAGGAGACACTACTCAAACCTGACAAACTAACATACGGGGGGTTCAAACAGGATGGAGCACAGGGAAATCAGGGGGAAAACAGGGGCAAACGGCTAACATTACCACTTCGAATCAACCCTAAAAGCCTAGGACCAACATGAATAACACCGGTGACAAAACCTACGGAAATGGAGCCACCGGAAACAGAGGAGGAGAGGGGAGCGGGGGGTTCAAACAGGACAGAGCGCGGTGAAATCAGGTGAAAAAATAGGGGGCAAACGGCTCACATTACCACTTCGAATCAACCCTAAAAGCCTAGGACTAACCGGAATAAATGCCGACGACAAAACCGACGGAAAATGGAACCGCCGGAAACAGAGGAGGGTGGGAGCGGCCGTGGAGATAAATCGGAGGACGTCCGAACCTGCGAGCATACCTAGAGGGAGTCGACGCGGCGCCGACAGCAGGGACAAGCAGAATCGACAAAAATCACACGGAAATTGTCGTACCACGAAGCAAATCATCGGAGAAGAAGGGGAGAGAGCAGCGGGATACCCGAAACGGCCGGGAGAAGTGGGAGGGGTGGGAGACGATGATGAGGTGGGGCCCCAGGTGAAGGGGATGTCTGGATTAGGTGTGCGCGTATTAAACCGCCACCCACCCCGTGGTTTTGTCCACAGTCGTTAGATGGCGATCTGACGGATGCTGCTAGCCCGCCGGGTTTTGCCATCTATCAAACGGTCCGAAAATAGATTTGCCGTTTAAAAAATCTTTTTAATGATACAGTTTTTATGACATATGATTCATATTTTGTTGTCAAATTTATAGTCAAATGTTTTTTTTAACTCCGTGTAAGTCCAACAAACCAGTATGGAAGAAGTAGTAGATATTTTGATTTCATTTTTTTCGTCTAGCAACATCGAATTCACGCCGGAATGGCCCTTCCAGCGCATTGGCTCGTTAACTTTGGGCAGCTCATCAGATTAGAGGAGACTCCGACCTTTTAGAGCGCAGACTGGTCAAGTCAACTCGGATATAACCCAATGCGGCCTGGGCTGCGCTGTCGCTGCCACATGCCTCACTCGCTACCCCCACTCCCACATTCACGCGCCACATGCATGCGAGCCGCTCGTTGACCAAGGCGGCTGGCCAACTTTGGGCACACACACAACACGTTCGGGGCCTTGGACTGCTGTGAGCGACGGCAACGCGGCAGCCGTTCGTTGACCCCAGAAGGCAACTTGCACCAGCCGGGCCACCACGACAAGGGGATCGATAGACGATCTACACGCACCCGCGCCTGTTCCGCCTCTCCCTCAATAATACGACGACGGACGAACTCGCTCCATTTCCGTGGAGAGGAGGGATGTGATGGAGATGGAGATATGATTAACAACAATCTCGGTGCGCAGGTCAAAATCCGATTGCCCCGCGGCCCAACCGATCAATCAATCGATCGGGTGGCTCAGGTCAGGTCTCGAGTCGAGCTAATGCGGCAACACTAGCGAAGCCCAGGCGAAGCTTCCGCTCCCATCTCCCGGCGCCTTTCCTGCCGTCGACGGCGCCTTTACCAATCGTCTTGAGGAAACATCCCACGGAATTGGAGATGGGGTCAGGAAGCTTCAAGAAGATCTCGTTATTAATGCCGCCAGGCAGGCGCTTCAACTTTCCGAGATGTATATTCTACGATTTCGCGTCTGTAAAGATTGGATGGCAGCGTGCCAAGTGCAAAGGGCCATGACGACGTGCGGACTTTCATCGTCCCGTTGGGATTGGGCTCCAGGCAGCCCACTCCACCTCACCTGCAGCCTCCTCCTACCCAATCTCACCACTTCGTCCATGCGATTTATAGGTAACAAAAGCGCTATGGAGAGACACACACTCGCTCATGGATTAGTAGTCTAGTATTATCCCAGCTGCTCTAGATTGCTGATTTGACCAACCGGGCGCAGAGAGGCGCTACGATACTGGTTGACCCCGAATAAGATAGCGTCAAGTGTTTATGTGGTCCTTTTTCTTGCTCGCTGGACAAGTGTGCCCTTTTCTGTGATTACTTACTTTTAACTACCGAAACATGTGCGTATTTGTTGTGACATCACGGAATTGCACTAGTACATAGTGCATTTGTTTTGGTCATCTGCCTGCTTCAACCAATCATAAATCAGGTAGAGGTTTACAGTGACACCCTTTGGTGCAGAGGGGCAAACAACTTAACATACTACCTTCATTCTAACGAGGAGAAGTATAAAAGTTAGGTAAAAGACGAACCTTGCTAAGTTTGAGCAAACATATAAAATAAATCAACATCTACGGTACAAGATTTTTATATAAAAATATATTTTATGTTAAATCTATTAATATTGATTTGGTATTATAATGATACATTTTTTTGTCGAAAACATTGGTCAAACTCAGAAGACAATGACTTATGACTAAATTTATGTATCTTATTTATTCGAACGAAGGGAGTACATATTTGTCGGTGGTCGCATTCTTTGCATGACTTTCAAGTTTGAGCATATTAAGTTTTATAGTGCACCTCTCCTCGAATCAGCCTTTCGCCCTGCTATATTAATATAGCAAACTCGACCAATACAACTGGAAAACCCTGCTAGGACAGATAGCACAAAACCAACCCAAAAGAAACAAAAAGGAAATGAAAGAGAAAACAATGCCGACACCGACGGTACAATGCGGGAGGGAACAACCTCCGCCGTCGGACAGCGGCCGCCGAGGGATACATCAGCGGGGCAAACCAGGCCCTCTCAGCCCGGCCGAGTCCGAATGGACCCGTAAAGCCCTGTCACTGTACTGTAGCAGGGGCACCACCGTCTCCTCCAACCCGAGCCAAGTTCCCGCTTCCCAACCACCAGGAGAGCCGCCACGCCCTAGGCAGCCCGTCCGGACCCAGATGGGGCCCAACAGGCCCAGATCTGGGCCTGAGGGGCCAGAGCCACCTGAGCTACCGCAGCTCTCTGTCGCCAAGCGGCCGCATCACCGCGTCCTGGAACCACCCGCGCCATCACTGGGTTTCCCCGCCATCGCGCCAGGCCGCCGCCGCCTGAACGTGATACGTCCAAAACGTATCTACTTTCTCAAACACTTAGTTATTGTTTCTTTTCTAAACTTGTGTGATTTGGATACAACTAACACAGACTGACGCTGTTTTCAACAGAATTACCTTGGTGTCTTGTTTTTTGTGCAGAAAATCAACTATCGGGAAAAATCCCGAAAAATATGCCAAAAACTATATTTCACCAGAAGATCCATGGAGCCAGAAGGGGAGACGGAGAGGAGGCCTGGGGGGCCCACACCCACCCCAGGCACGGGCCCACCACTGGTCGCGCCTGGAGGGGGTGCAGCCACCCTAGGCACCCCCTTGGCCTCCCTCTGCGCCTATAAGTTGCCTTTCGACCTAAAAACCGGAGGGTCGATAGTTTTTCAGAAAGAGTTCCGCTCCGCCGCCGCCACCAGAAACCAAGATTTGGATCCAGAAACTCCGTTCTGGCACCCTCCGGGACGGGGAATTTGGAGAGGATCATCGCCATCGTCATCACCAACGCATCTCCATCAACCACCGATGTTTCCCTCATCCATGAGTGAGTAATCCCCCGCTGTAGGCTTGGGGATGGTAGGGATTGGATGAGTTCTTGTAGGGGTTCATAGCATGAAAAACAAAAAAATTCTATCGCATGCAAACAAACAAGCCAAGATCTATCTACTAGATTTTAGCAACGAGTCGATAGAGGAACTCACCCTCGAAGATTCCAAAGCGGTTAACGAGAGCAGATTCTCGTGGGTGATATAGTCGTACTCTTGCCGATCTCAAGATCGCGTAGACGATCCTTCCGGTGCTGCGTTCCGGCAGCGCTTCCGCAGTCGGTCACACGTTCGGTACTCGATGAAGACCTTCCTCTCCCTTGTTCCAGCATGCAGCGGAGGTTGTAGCACTCTCCTCGCGATTCTGGCAGCACGATGGCGTGGTACCGGAAGTAGAGGGGAGATCTCGCAGGGCTTCGCCTTAAGCCGGAGCGAGTATGGTGGACTATGAGAGAGGCCTTGGTGATCTAGGGTTTAGAGGGCACCAAGGGGAGAGTGTAGCCGGCGGCTAGGGTTTGGGAAACACCCCAACTCGTCGAGTTGGTGTCACATCCCAAGATTTTCCAAAATCTTGTAATGTGAAAATAAATGAATAAAATAAAACTTTGTTGATTTTCAGGGCCAGAAGAAACTTTTAGAATTCAAATGGAACCTCAAACCAATTTGAATCAAATAAATCCTAAAGGGATTTAAAAAGATAAAACATTTTTTTTAAATAAAGGAAAACAAAATATTTTGGAAATACTATTTTGGATCATTAAAATAAAAGGATTTGGTTTTCAATTGAAATAAAAGTTTTATAGATAAAGATTATTTTATAAAGCCAAATTAAACCTTGGCCAAACTTTTGAAAATAAAACACTTTGTTTTGATAAAAATAGCAAAGGTATATTTAAAATAAAATTAATAAGGATTTAATATCCAATTTTATTTAAATAAAAAGGTTTTACCAATTTAATTGGAACATCAAAACTTATTAAAATTATTTAAAATAAGTTTTCCCAATTATTTGATATTCACAAATAAAACCTACTAAAGTGTTTAGGTTTTATTTTAGATTTCAAAATAAATATCTCAATAAAACAAATTCTATTTTAACAAGGAAAGTCTATTGTATTTATTTAATAATGGACTCTAAAGTAAAAGGGTATTTTGTTTTAAACAAATTTTCCAAATATTCTTTATTAAACCTACTGATTTGGTTTTGAAAATATTTGGATTTTAAATGAAGATTTTATTAATTAAAACAAACCCTATTTTATTAAATAACTAAAGGGCTATTATATTTAATTATTAAATAGATCTTAAAAATGAATAAAGATATAATTTTTATTTTGAGATTTGGTTTATGTTAATAAACAGAAACAAAAACTCATTACAATGGTTTGAATTGTTTGAATTATTTGAATGCTTGAGAATTGTTTGAAATAACAAATCAGAAAATAGAAATAGAAAAGGAAAAAGAATTCAGACAGAAAAAAATAGAACAGCCCACCATCTGGCCCAACAGCCCAACTCGCAGCCCACCTCCTCTTTTCCCTGAAGCGTTTTCCTTCACCGCATAAACAACCCGCATAGCCTATGACTGGTGGACCTCCCCCTTTCTCTCCTTTTCTCAATGACACCAGACCCCACCACCGGCCCCCTTCTTCCCCACCCGCGAACCACGCCTCCCCCCTCGCCGGCCGTTGCAGGCGAGTTAAACCCGGCGTAATTCGCATTGAAGGATGGATTAAACCCGCCATTGACCATGCCTGATAAAACGCCAGCACCTCCCCTCTCGTTCCCCTCTGCCCCTCCCCAAAGCACGCCACCAGGCCGCCCCGATTCCTCCTCGAGCTCCTCTGTTCCGACCACCGTCTTCGGCCAATTCAGACCAGTACACGCCACCCCTGCCTTCTCAAGCACCCTAGCAGCTTCCCCACCCCAGACACTCCTCCCCGTAACACCCGTTCGACCGCGGACGCCCCTGAGCCTCGCCAACGACAACCTCCAGTACCGCCGCCGTCTGCTTCTTCTCCGACGAGCCTCACAGGTAATTTCCGACCACCCCGCGTCCTCTCCTTCACGCACAGATCGTGGACATAGCCTTATGCATCTGAAACTGTCTTCTGTTTGTCCTAGCGAGCACCGTAGCCTCGTCTCCGACGATGCCCGAGCGAACCCGACGCTAACAGGAACTCCGGCGAGCGATTAGTACCGCCCCAGTGCGCCCCTCGCCTCCTCGAAACCACGTCGAGCTTCCCCACGACCCGGCGATCACGGTGAGCCTCTCCTCCTCTTCTCTCGCTTCCTAGAACGGCCAGACCACCTCGGACAGAGCGTGCGCCGCCAGTCGTCGCCGCCGGCGCCACCAGTTGCTGGTCAAGCGGCTGTGTGTCGTTGGATTATCATCCAGTGGCTGAGATTAGATTAGGTCGAAGAGGTATGCGTTGATCAGAGCCGTACAGATTCCTTTTAATCCAACGGTCTGCAGCTGTGCGATCCACACGAACCGGTATCGACCAATCACGGTGCGCCGCGTGTCCCTGTTCTGATTAAAAACAGAATTAGAAACCAGATTTAAAAGCCATTTTCAAACCTCTGTAACTTTCAAACCACACGTCCAAAAATTACAAATTTTATATCAATGGATTCAGGAGAGCAAGACCTAGCCAACCATACCCTTAGTTTAGCAAATAGTATCTGTTAGCTTGTTTGAATTTACAGAAACATTTGTATGCTTGCTAAGGATGTAAAAATTGTTTAAAAATGAATTTGGGGTTAAAATCTTTGGCAATTGGATTGATTTGAACCTACTGACCCTAGGAAACACTTTGTGGACTCAAAAATGTATTTGGTGAAATTAAGAAATGATTCTTTGATTTAAAACCATTTCTAGTCAAATAGAAATGTAATTTATTTATTGAAAATGATTTTGAAGGAAAACTTTTGCAAATGGGATTGTTGTGACCTTACTGACCCTAGGAACCAACCCTTTGTGTTAAAAATGATTTTGGAAAGATTTTAGTTGAATTACTTGACTTAGTCATTTTCTAGCCAAATAAAAAGAATGGTTTTTGTTATAAAAATGTTTATGGAAAGAAAACTTTAAGGAAATGTTTTGGACCAAACCTACTGACCTAAAACACCAAGTTTTGCAAATTAGCAACTCATTTGGTGAACAACCTAAGAGTTTTGCCTTAATAAAAACATTTTTCACCACATAAAATGATGAATGGATTTAAAAATGGTTTTTGGGCAAAACCCTCTAACTAATGACTTTGCCACTTTGGTAAATGACCAATTTGGAACTTACGAAGTTTAGAAACCCAATAGAAGCCTCCTTGCAAAATAAAACTATCTTGTGCATGCTCCCATGCATGACTTAGATTCCATTACTTTGTGTGTGTGAAGAATTGTTTGTTTGACTTTGGTTTGGAATGTGAATTGAATTTGTGTTTGCTTGATTGATTTGTAGTGAAGTGTGAGACTAGCAAGATCAAGGAGTGAACCACCATTCCCTACCAAAAATGCAAGTGATGCTTCATACTTTTTGTCCCATTACTTTCACTATGCATTAGTGATTTTGCTAAGTAAAAACTTGCATGGATTTTGCTAAGTATAGACCTTGCTATAAGAAAACCTAGTAGATGAATCCTTAGTAGGATTTTCCTAGGTTAAAGATTCCTACTACTACCAAGCTTAGCCTAGCTAATAGAAAACATGGGTGGAATATATATTCACACTATGGAAAAATATTCTAAGTCTGAGGACTTACGTTTTGTTTAATAAAACAACTAAGTCAATGAACCTCCTGGGTGGAATGGAAGGATTGGGATATGTTGAGTGGTTCACAAGGCCATGGACTTGGGTTGTGTATCTCACTTGTGGATGGCCACCCAGGAAACAAAGGGATTTGAGATGTCAAATGTTGAGAAGCTTCAAGTGCAACCACTTGGCAATATGGGCTCTGCCATGATCATATAGGTTGCAAGAACTTAGCCATATGGACAGAGGGTGGTAGTGTTTGATAGGTTGGAACGCGTCCATTTTGGTCTAAGGGAAAGCTTCTGAAAGATCTTGTCTTGGGAAACCAAGTCTTGTGGGGAAAGTGCACCACCTCTGCAGAGTGTAGAATCTAAGTACTTAGCCATGTCCCTGGTAAAGGAAAATTTAAGCATCAAGACATGGAAGCAATCAAGAATCTCATCATTCAAATTTCTAAGTTAAAATCTTGTGGTTTGAACAAGGGTTGTTTGAAATCTTCAATCTTTGATTGAGAGATGCCTTGTAAAGGATCTTCAATCTTTGATTGAGAAAATGATTTTGTCAAAGCAAAAACTTAGTATTTTCAAATGATAAGGAAAAATCTATTTTGAGAAATGCAAGCCTCAAACTCCACTTAGCCAAATGCATATAGATGATAGACTCCACTATACTATTATAGTATCACTTGCCAATACAATTCAAATGTATTGACCCCTTTTGTGGCTGTAACTTGTAATGTTGCAGGTTTGATTGTTTTTAGTGAAGATTGATTGATTAGGATTACAAAGCCTACAACCAACATCTGCCTGTGGCACTTTGAAGATGAAGGACCCATGACTATAGTTATTCCGCTGCAATGTAATGTAATAGCCAAATGAGCTATGTAAGATGTAATAAAAATTATGTTATTCCTGGTTATAAAGTTATGTTATGACCTTTGTATCTTGATATTACATCTTAACTGTGGATGCTAGCTATTGATCCAGGGACTAGCATTGTAAAACACAGGAGGCTCTATCTTATCTAAGATTGGGACCTCTACAGTTGGTGGTGCGCTAGGCAGCAACGGTGGCGGCACAAGGAGGTGGTGGCGCTGGCGACTTGGAGGAGAGGGCTAGGGTTTTGGGTGTGAGGGGTAGGGGAGCCCTACCCCTCATTATATAGGTGGAGGGTGGCCGATTGGGAGGAGGGAGTCCTCCCCCAACTCGGCCTCCTTGGCCGGCGGGTGGAGGAAGGAGGACTTCCTCCCCAAGTAGGTTTTCTACTCTCCCTCCACCAAGCAAACTTGCCGTTTGACTTTTTCAAATTGGCGTTTGACTTTCAAACTAGGATTTGATTTCTCCCTTTATTTTTTCCAGCCAAGTGACCTAGTACATGATGCAACCATTCCATATTGACATGACACATTCATGTACCCTTCCCCTCCGGAGTGCCGGACCTTCCGGACACTTCTAGAACATCCCTGGTGAAAACACCAGAATCATTCCCCAACTCCGAAACAAGACTTTCCTTATATGAATCTTATTTTCCGGACCATTCCGGATCTCCTCGTGATATCCCGGATCCCATCCGAGACTCCGAACAACATTCGGTCTCTTACTCATCATTCCATAACTACTCAACAACATCGAATCCTTAAGTGTGTCTCCCTACGGTTCGTGAATTATGCGGACATGATCGAGACACTTATCCGATCAATAACCAATAGAGGAATATGGAAATTCATATGGCTCCCACATATTTCTACGATTACTTTGCGATCGAATGAACCACTTACATACGATACCAATTTCCCTTTGTCTCACGATAGTTTACTTATCCGAGGTTTTGATCGTCGGTATCTCTGCATACCTAGTTCAACCTCATTACTGATAACTACTCTTTTCTCGTTCCCGTGGTATGTGATCCCTTGTGAGCCAGTCACATGCTTGCAAGCCAATTGGATGACATTCCACCAAGAGGGCCCAGAGTATATCTATCCGTCATATGGATGGACAAATCCCACTCTTGATCCATGTGCCTCAACCCATACTTTCTGAACACTCAATGCCACCTTTATAGCCACCCAGTTATGGTGTGGTGTTTGATGTCATCAAAGCATCCTTCCGGTGATGGTGATTATCATGATCTCATGGTCGAAGGAATTAGGTCACTATGTATCAGAAAGCTTATAGCAATTGAACTATTAAAATAACTTGATCTTTATGCTACGCTTATCTATAGGAGTATGTCCATCATACCATTCTCCTAATGATATGACCTTGTTATTAACAACATCTCAAATGTTCATGATCAAGAAACCATGATCATCTATTAATCAACAAGCTAGTATTTTGAAGAGGCTTTACTAGGGACTCTAATTTAGTTTACAAATCACACAAGTATTAATGTTTCTGGTTAATACTGTTATAGCATGAATGTAAACATTTATCATAAACACAAAGATATAATAATAACTACATTTATTATTGCCTCTAGGGCATATCTCCAACAGTCTCCCACTTGCACTAGAGTCAACTAATCTAGATTACATGGTAATATACCGAACACCCATGGCGGTTTGGTGTTGGTTATGTTTTTCCCTCGGGAGAGGTTTAGTCAATGGATCTGCCACATTCAGATCTGTGTGTACTTTGCAAATCTTTATGTCACCATATTGGACATGTTCTCGAATAGCGTGAAAATGTAGCTTGATGTGCTTCAGCTTCTTGTGTGACCTTGGTTCTTGCGCATTGGCTATGGCGCCCATGTTATCATAGTAGATAGACATTGGGTCCAGCGCACTTGGAACCACACCGAGCTCTGTAATGAACTCCTTCATCCATATCGCTTCTTGTGAAGCCTCAGAAGCAGCTATGTATTCGGATTCAGTTGAAGATCTCGCCATAACGCTTTGCTTTGCACTCCTCCAGCTAACTGCTGCACCATTCAAAGTAAATACGTATCCAGATTGAGATTTAGAATCATCCGGATCGGTGTTCCAACTAGCATCAGTGTAACCATTAACAACGAGCTGTTCATCACCTCCATAAGAAAGAACCATATCTTTAGTTCTTCTCAAGTACTTAAGGATGTTTTTGACCGCTGTCCAATGATCCACTCCTGGATCACTTTGATATCTGCTAGTCAAACTAACAGCATATGCAATGTCGGGTCTAGTACATAACATGGCATACATTAGAGATCCTATGGCTAAGGCATAGGGAGTTTTACTCATCCTTTCTCTATGTTCTACCGTTGCTGGACTTTGAGTTTTACTCAAGGTCGTATTGGGCAACATTTGCAAGAACCCTTTCTTGCTATATTCCATTCCAAACCTCTTTAGAACTTTGTCCAAATATGTACTTTGTGACAATGATATTAGGCGTCTCGATCTATCTCTATAAATCTTTATGCCTAATATGTAAGCTGCTTCGCCAAGATCTTTCATTGAAAAACTATTTTTCATATATTCTTTGACACTATTAAGAAGGTCTACATCATTCCCAATCAACAATATGTCATCTACATATAATATAAGAATTCTACAGAGCTCCCACTCACTTTCTTGTAAATACAAGCTTCTCCATAAGTTTGTATAAAACCAAAACTTTTGATTACCTTATCAAAACGTTGATTGCAACTTCGGGATGCTTGCTTCAATCCATATATGGACCGTTGAAGTTTGCATACCTTGTTAGCATCTTTAGGATCGACAAAACCGTTGGGTTGCATCATATACAACTCTTCATCAATGTCTCCATTGAGGAACGCCGTTTTGACATCCATCTGCCATATCTCATAATCGTAATATGCAGCGATTGCTAACATAATCCTCACAGACTTTAGCTTCGCTACTGGTGAGAAAGTCTCATCATAGTCAACTCCTTGAATTTGTCGAAACCCTTTTGCGACAAGTCGAGCTTTATAGACAGTAATATTACCATGAGCATCTATTTTCTTCTTGAAAATCCATTTGTTCTCGACAGCCTTCCGGCCATCCGGTAAGTCCACCAAAGTCCATACTTGGTTTTCGTACATGGATCCAATCTCGGATTTCATGGCATCTTGCCATTTATTGGAATCTGGGCTCATCATCGCTTCCTCATATGTCGCGGGGTCATCGGTGTTGTCCACCAACATGACACTCATAACGGGATCATACCAATCAGGAGTGGTACGAGTTCTCGTTGACCTGCGAGGTTCTATAGCAACTTTAACCGAAGTTTCATGATCATCATCATTAGCTTCCTATCTTATTGGTGTAGGCGCCACAGGAACTACTTCCGGCGTTGTGCTACTCGCAAGTTCGAGAGAAGGTTCAACAACCTCGTCGAGTTCTACTTTCCTTCCAGTCACTTCTTTCGAGAGAAATTCCTTCTCTAGAAAGGATCCATTCTTAGCAATGAAGATTTTGACTTCGGATCTATGATAGAAGGTATACCCAATAGTTTCCTTCGGGTATCCTATGAAGACGCATTTTTCCGCTTTGGGTTCAAGCTTGTCCGGCTGTAACTTCTTTACATAAGCTTCGCGACCCCAAACTTTAAGGAACGACAATTTAGGTTTCTTCCCAAACCATAATTCATACGGTGTCGTTTCAACGGATTTAGATGGTGCCCTATTTAAAGTGAATGCGGCTGTTTCTAATGCATAACCCCAAAACGATAGCGGTAAATCTGTAAGTGACATCATAGAACGAACCATATCTAAGAGAGTTCGATTACGACGTTCGGACACACCATTACGCTGTGGTGTTCCCGACGGTGTCAATTGTGAAAGTATTCCGCATTTCTTTAAATTCTCGCCAAACTTGTAACTTAGATATTCACCTCCACGATCAGAACGTAGAAATTTAATCTTCTTGTTACGTTGATTCTCTACCTCACTTTGAAATTCCTTAAACTTCTCGAAAGTTGCGGACTTATGTTTCATGAAATAGATATACCCATATCTACTCAAGTCATCCGTGAAGGTAAGAACATAACGATAACCACCGCGTGATGCTACACTCATTGGTCCACACACATCGGTAGGTATGATTTCCAATAAGTCTATAGCTCGCTCCATCATCCCAGAAAATGGAGTCTTAGTCATTTTACCCATCAGACATGCTTCGCATATTTCAAGTGATTCAAGAAGTCCATCAGAATGGAGTTTCTTCATGCGCTTCATTCCAATATGACCAAGACGACAGTGCCACATATAGGTCGAGTTATCACTCAATTTCAAACGTTTAGCTTCAATGTTATTAATATGTGTATTTCCACTATCGAGATTCAATAAGAATAGACCATCTATCAAAGGTGCATGTGCATAAAACATATTACTCATATAAATCGAACAACCATTATTCTCGGACTTAAACAAGTAACCATCTCGCAACAAACATGATCCAGATATAATGTTCATGCTCAACGCAGGCACCAAATAACAATTATTTAAGTATAAAACTAATCCCGATGGTAGATGAAGAGGTAGCGTGTCGACCGCGATCACAACAACCTTTGATCCATTTCCAACGCGCATCGTCACCTTGTTCTTCGCTAGCTTCCGTTTATTCTGCAGTACCTGTTTCGAGTTACAAATATGAGCAACCGAACCAGTATCAAATACCCAGGCACTACTACGAGTACTAGTGAGATACGCATCAATAACATGTATATCGGATATACCTTTCTTCTTGATGTTGCCATTCTTAAAATCCGCCAAGTACTTTGGGCAATTCCGCTTCCAGTGACCTTCTCCCTTCCAGTTATCTACTATATGATTCATGCTTTACCTTTCGGTGATCCGTGTTCCGAGACCATGTCTGTACATGCTAGGCTCGTCAAGATCAAACCTTAGCTTCCACATGAGCAAATCTGGCTTGCTCACATTGTATACACCCGCAGAATCTAACACACCCGATCATCACGTGGTGCTTCGAATCAACGAGCTTTAGCAACGGTGCTTACTAAGGATGAACACTTTGGAACTTGAAATTTGTGTGCATGAGTGATCATCTTATAATGCTACCATCGTTAACTAAGCAATACAAGATGCATAAAGGATTAACATTACATGCAATTCATAATATGTGATATGATATGGCCTTTCTTCTTGTGCTTCCGATCTCCATCTTTAAGCACGAACATGATCTCCATCATCACCGGTATAGCGTCAAGGTCAATGGCGTCGTTTTATGGTTGTCATCCACCAGCTTCAACTATTACAACTACCTTGAATAGACATGTGGGTCTTAGCAGAATTTAAAGACAACCATATGGCTCCTGCCGGTTGCCAACTTACAATAAGGGACATTGCATACATCAAATAAAATCACAATCATGGCCATATCACATCACAGCACACCCCTGCAAAACAAAGTTAGATGCCTCTAATTTTCTTTGCATATTTTATGTGGTTTGGGGCTTTCAATAAGTGTCGATCTAACTTACGAACAAGAACCACAACGTTGATGTTTGAACTATCAAGTGCCCGTTGTAAATTGATCTATACTATAATGGGAGAGACAGACACCCGTAAAGCCACTTATGCAATACAAGTTGCATGTTGAGCGTGGAGCAAGTCTCATGAACGATGCCATGTAAGGTTAGCCTAGGCTGCTTCATCCCATCATACCGCAAGATGCAAAGTACACAAAAAGCAATTGATAATAAAAGCATCACCTCCCATAATGACCATTGTGTTCTACTTGTGCAACAGATCTACATATAAACCTGGCTCTGATACCACTGCAGGGGTTCGTAGCATGCAAAACAAAAAAATTCTATCGCATGCAAACAAACAAGCCAAGATCTATCTACTAGATTGTAGCAACGAGTCGATAGAGGAACTCTCCCTCCACCAAGCAAACTTGCCGTTTGACTTTTTCAAATTGGCGTTTGACTTTCAAACTAGGATTTGATTTCTCCCTTTATTTTGCCCAGCCAAGTGACCTAGTGAAAGAACATGTTGGGCCCCCATGTGTGGTTTTGGTAATTAATGACAATCTTTATGGACTAATGTGTGTATTAAGTTATACTTGTAGGACTTATCCATTGGCATCACTTGGAGCATGTGTTGGCGTCAAGGTCGATGAAATGCAAAGAAGATATGTTGGGCAAGCTCAATATGCGAGGTCGATGATGAGGAATTAAGAAAGGCGTTCCATCTTGAGAAGATCAAGATCGTCTACATCAAGCTCAAGTGGAATGCTCAAGGAAAAGGTATAATCTTGATAGGTTTTCCTTTTTGCCGGTCTCTTGTTGTGTGTAGGAGACCGGGTTTAGGATAGATAACCGTACTATCAAGAGGGGCTCTCGTATGAGTAATTTGGTCACATCGTTCGGAGAGAGATCAAACCTTTGCATACTTGCATCATCGTATTTGTTTGATATTTGGTCTTATCCATGTGAGGATATAGAGCTTGTGGTAATCTCCATAACAAGCTCTTGTTCATCAAAATCGGATCTCCCATATGTATCTTGTTGCGATTTTGATTTATGCGGCTTTTCGGTTTCTCACCAAGTGAGGTATATCACATTATTCTACTTGATACTTTTTATTGGGAAGCCCTTGTCATCCTCTATCCAACGCAATTTGAATCGGGTCAATCGGAGCTTCCAGTCAAAAGTTATTGCCGTTTGAATATTTGCATGTCAGGCTGTTTTCTGGGCCAAGCGGTAGTACCGCCCGGACGGGCCGGTACTACCGCCCAGGCCTAAAAATGGCCCATTTTATTTCTGTCTGGCTAGGTACCTTTTCCCGGTACTACCGGTCGGCTCGATAGTACCGCCCGGGTGGGTCGGTAGTACCGGCCGGCCCAGATATTTTTCTCTGATACGCCTAGATCTAGCCCAGATTTGCCTGTCTCTCTGTCGCGTGCTGCGCCCACGCTCGGCTGGCCTCACGCGCTGCCGCTCTCACGCGCTCGCTCGCGATGCGGTGTTGACCGCCGCTGCTGCCTGGGCCCGCGCGCGCTGCGCGCTCGCTGCTGGCTGCCGCTCTGCCTCGCGTCATGCGGCTGCTAGCTGGCCTCCTGCACGCCCGCGCTCGCGTGGCCGGCTACTGCCGCTGCATGCATAGCGCTCGCATGCGCTGCCGCGTCTTGCTGCTGCTTGCCGGCCAGAGCTGGCCCCGCACCAGCCTAGGTTCCTGTGCACGCGCGCGCTTCAGCTAGCCTCGATTTTGCCTTCGCCCGCGCGAGTTTGATCTGGTGAGTTGTCTGCTGCTTTGACTTTCCCTTCTGCACTGGTTGCGAGCGGTAGTACCGGTCTCAACCGGTACTACCGGTCCATACAGAAAAACGTCCCAAACGGCTAGTTTTTCTAGGCCTATTTATACTCTTTGCCCGTTTTTAGTTTAGTCAACTCCTCTATTATCTATTAGGCTAAACTTTGGACACTTGCTTTAGATCTTGAAGCTTGCCTAATATTTTCCCTCCGATGATTCTTGCCCATATTTGAGTGGAAGAGAGGAGATCTAGCCCCACGTTTTGACCTAACCAATTCATCTCTTTGTGAGTGCATCTTTGGGGATCTAGATTTTGGGGGATTTTGTGTCTCTCTTTGATTCCTTCTTTCTTGTTCCCCCAATAGCTTTAGTAGCTTTGTTGGAACTTGAGAGTGAGGGATTTGGGCATCTTTGTGGTGTTCTTGCCATTTGCATTTGTTGCATCGGTTTGAGTTCTCCTCGGAGGATTTGGTTTGAATTGCTCATTGGAGCTTGTCCCTCTTGGGTTCTTGGAACCCTAGACGGTTTTGTGGCCTTGGTGGCATTGTGGCCTTGGTGGCATTTGTTGAGGCCTTTTGTGGCGTTTGTTGGGAGCCTCCAATTAATTTGTGGAGTTGTGCCCCAACCTTGTGAGAGGTTCCGGTTGCCACCGACAAGTGCACCGATAGTGGAAGCGTGGATCGATCCCATTGGGGTGAGATTCACCGGAGAATAAGGGAGGCCTTTTGTGGCGTTGGTGGTTTGATAACACCCCCTCTCCAAACGAGACGTACTCCATGTTGGGAGGAACTCGGTAAAATATCGGTGTCCCCGCGTGCCTCGGTTATCTCTATACCCGAGCTCTTTACTTATGCACTTTACATTGTGATAGCCTGCGTGCTTGAAGTAATATATATCTTGCTATCACTTTGTTGTTTGTATTGCTTAGCATAAGTTGTTGGTGCACATAGGTAAACCTTAGTTGTTTTTAGGTTGTGCTTTACAAAGTAAACACTAGTTTAATTCCGCCTTTGTTGAGCCACTCTAGGAAAAGTTTTAATCGCCTATTCACCCCCCCTCTAGGCGACATCCGTATCATTTCACCTAGTACATGATGCAACCATTCCATATTGACATGACACATTCATGTACCCTTCCCCACCGGAGTGCCGGACCTTCCGGACCCTTCTAGAACATCCCTGGTGAAAACACCGGAATCATTCCCCAACTCCGAAACAAGACTTTCCTTATATGAATCTTATTCTCCGGACCATTCCGGATCTCCTCATGATATCCGGATCCCATCAGAGACTCCGAACAACATTCGGTCTCTTACTCATCATTCCATAACTACTCAAGAACATCGAATCCTTAAGTGTGTCTCCCTACGGTTCGTGAATTATGTGGACATGATCGAGACACTTCTCCGATCAATAACCAATAGAGGAATCTGGAAATTCATATGGCTCCCACATATTTCTATGATTACTTTGCGATCGAATGAACCACTTACATATGATACCAATTTCCCTTTGTCTCACGATAGTTTACTTATCCGAGGTTTTGATCGTCGGTATCTCTGCATACCTAGTTCAACCTCGTTACTGATAAGTACTCTTTTCTCGTTCCCGTGGTATGTGATCCCTTGTGAGCCAGTCACATGCTTGCAAGCCAATTGGATGACATTCCACCGAGAGGGCCCAGAGTATATCTATCCGTCATATGGATGGACAAATCCCACTCTTGATCCATGTGCCTCAACCCATACTTTCCGAACACTCAATGCCACCTTTATAGCCACCCAGTTACGGTGTGGTGTTTGATGTCATTAAAGCATCCTTCCGGTGATGGTGATTAGCATGATCTCATGGTCGAAGGAATTAGGTTACTATGTATCAAAAAGCTTATAGCAATTGAACTATTAAAATGACTTGATCTTTATGCTACGCTTATCTATAGGAGTATGTCCATCATACCATTCTCCTAATGATATGACCTTGTTATTAACAACATCTCAAATGTTCATGATCAAGAAACCATGATCATCTATTAATCAACAAGCTAGTATTTTGAAGAGGCTTTACTAGGGACTCTAATTTAGTTTACAAATCACACAAGTATTAATGTTTCTGGTTAATACTGTTATAGCATGAATGTAAACATTTATCATAAACACAAAGATATAATAATAACTACATTTATTATTGCCTCTAGGGCATATCTCCAACAGTTCTATCATGTAATCGAATAAGATCTGTTAGGGCATAGCGCCTAGTATCTCTATTAGTGCTATTTGACTTTGTTGCAACTTATTGTGCTTAATGCTTGTCACTACGGCTCGAGTTCCATGATCTCAGATCTGAACTTATTATTGAATCATTATGATAGTTTGTGATCTTATCTGCAAGTTGTGTACACATATCATTGTCCGGATCCAAAGGCCCCAAAGTGACAATAATTGGGACAACCGGAGGGGATGGCTATGGTGTGAGGATCACATGTGTTCACGGAGTGTTAATGCTTTGCTCCGGTGCTTTATTAAAAGGGGCACCTTAATTGCCAGTAGTTCCCTAGAGGCCCCGCTGCCACGGGTTGGCTGGACAGAAGATGTTGTGCAAGTTCTTATTGCGAGCACGTAGGACTATATTTGGAGCATATGCCTAGGATTGTTTAGTACTTGGATGCTTGTTATTATTTATCTGCAATGCCCTAGATCTTGAATTTACATGTTTAGACTCGTCCATGCAACGCCCGTCCATCCATCCCTATGCCTACTGCATTCGAGTCCTACTGTTACCGTTACTGTTACTATTGCTCTTGTTTCACTATTGTTGTTGTTGTTGCTTTGTTATTACTACTACAAACTGTTGCTACTGATAAACTTCTGTGAGCAAGAACTATTTTCAGGTGCAGCTGAACTGACAACTCAGTTGTTAAGGCTTGCAAGTATTTTTTGGCTCCCCTTGTATCGAATCAATAAATTGGGTAATACTACCCGCGAAGACTGTTGCGATCCCCTACACTTGTGGGTCATCCGAAGGCACCTCACCATCTCACGCTGCCCCGCGTAGGCCTGAGATCGAGAGGGGAAGGGACGGATACCGCCGCTGCCTGCGCCGCCCGGGGCTAGCCCGTCGCAGCACACCGACGATGACAAGGAGAAGAGAAGGCGGGAGGGCTCAGAGGGGGAGGGGCGGCGGCGCGACCGGTCACCCGTGGGGGGCGAGCCGATCGCGAGAGGGTTTTTTCGCGAGAGGGCCTATAGTCCACCTATAACTCTCTATGATAACTTCTGTGACACCATTTTTCCTATGTAACATAAATCACTCAAAAGTAAGCAAGGCGGGTTTCTTCCACTTTTTACCTCTTCTTAATTTTTCGTGAGTCTAAGTTAGCAAGCAGACCTAGAGCTACATCTAAAGCGGCTTCCTCAAGGGCACTACCGATGTGACATAGCCTAAGTTAGTATCTAGTTAGGGTTCATTTGATTCGTAGGATTCTCAGAATGCAGGAACGGGAAACTCGCAAGATTTGAGTGTCATATTCACTTGAATCCTATAGGATTAGGAAACCGCAAGATTTCGAATCAATTATTAGTGTTTTATTGCATAAGAAAACCAAAGGAATTCATTCGCAAAAAAAATCAAATGAATTGTCAAATTGGACCGGCTGAACACATCGGACCCGCACTAGTCAAGTCTCTCTCTCATATCCCATATCACATGAGCTAGGGTTGTGAAGTGGAAGTCGGCGGTCGGTGTTGAAGCGGTTTCTACGTGTTGGTTGATCTAGTCGTACTTCATGGAGGTGATGGGGGCATAGGTTAGACAAAGAGGTCACTGCGAAGGAAGCTGAAGGAGGCGAGCCAAAGGGATCCACCTTCTTCTCCATATAGTGTGAAGTTTCAAGCTTGTGCGATAATTGTGGTACACCCTCTCTTGACCATCTCATTATTTGTCGTTATTCTGACCTTAAACTAATGCATATAATGGATGTGTGCTGCTTGATGTCATCTTTGTAAGCTAAAAGTGCAACCACTCTTTAGGTGAAAAAATAAGAATAAGCGAAGAGTATCATCGCCTGCACATATAAGTCAGGTGTGAAAAAGGAGAAAAAAATAAAGGACTAAATAAATAAATAATGAGAAAGAAAGAAAAATTATGATGCAAGAAATATGAGGACATAAACCCTCCCAGTAAGGGTGGTAAGGAAAAAAGAAAATAAATAGATAGTGATAAAAGCAGTGAGGATGGGTGCAATTGAACCCGCGCAATAAAATCATGGAGATAAGAAACACCTCCTAAAAAGTTTTTCAGTATGTTGCTTTTAATAAAACAAAGAGCATGACAATCCATGGTTCCCTCGGTGAAGGGTCATTCTTCTAGAGTCAAATAAATATATGTAAATCTCTAAAGCTCCTACTCTAAAGACCGGTAGCATTTTTTCACAATATGATTCTGTTTCATATTCACATACTTCCCCACAAGCTATAAATCTAAAAATAGAAATCTTTGCATTTTAATTGTTTTGTTGTTGAATTTACTAACCAATACCTTCAGCTTCTCATTGGGGTTAGACACTCATTACTTATCGAAATGTACTATAGTCGAGCCCCTACATTTGTGGGTCACCAATCAGTCCATTCCATCGGGCCAAGTTCAGGACCAAAAAATGAGCTTGATGTGAAACTTGGATGGGATCGGGGTTCATGTTCAGGCAGGTTTGTATGGAGACTCGACCTGCCCAACCCAAACCAGTTTTTTCCGCCTCTTTAGGTCGGGTTTAGGCATGGATAATTGAAAAATCCATCAAGTTAGGCTCGAGCCAGGAGTTCATGCACCGACCCTTTTATGTATTATCCCGAAGCCCAACACGGAGAATGGTTAGGGATAGTTGAGGGTTGAAACTCAATTTTCTTTAGTCTTATCAATATCCTCTCGCTCCATCATATTGAATATAAATTAAGGTAAGTAATACTTTCCAGCGAATACTAGAATGTCCCCCTCCCAACACACACACACGCCACAACCATTCTATGAGTATGTAATGTGTAGTTACGACGATCACCAATTGGCACACAGATGATGACGAATTGGAAAAAATAGAAAAAGAAGTCAATCTGTATGAGAAGGAATTCAACGTTAAAGGGTCGGCTCATGTTTGGGATTAAACTCGATTTCTATAAGGTAAACTCCATGCCAAAGGTGCTTTATAAATTCAAGTCCTGATTTATCTCTCCTAACAAAGTATGAATTTAGTGAAAATGACTTGCAAATACTAGTTTATTTTTTTCCTAGCAAACACTTGAAATTTCCCTGTATGCGATCTAAACTGTTACATAGGTACTCACATATATTTTTTACCTTATTTGTGATATGTATAGATCAAATTGGAATTAATTTCAATAGACGGAAAAAATAATTTGAACTATGGAAAATATAAAACAGATATAAAAATTGAAACTCCTACATAATAACATACATGTAGTTATAATAAAAAATACTAAAATTTTATTTGATCGATATTTTGCAAGTTACTTCACAAGGGTTCCTTTTTTTGGTATTTAAAATTTGAAAGGATAATTATTGCAAAAAATGGTAACATAAATTCACATTTGTTAAAAGGTTAAACCAAGGTGTGTTCCAAATTTAAAGGAAAATAGTGAGATTGTTATTTTAGTGGAGTACAAACTTTGAAGTTTGGATGAAATTACTAAACATCCTACGAGATGTGTTCATTTGTGAACAATGTCTTGTCCATGTTTTGCATAGCCTACTTACATTTTATGCCTATTTTTGCCCCATATTACGACTCCATGCCAAGTTTCATTTTGTAACCATTTTTAAATATTTATTGAAAAACAACTTTAAAATACAGTTTTGAACTTTTCTTAATAAACATTTGATTTTTTAAATCTTTGGCATGCATGTGGTCTAAACTTGTGCGTAGGTACTCACATATATTTTATGTTAAATTTTTTGAACCTTATTGCGATACCTATAGCTTAAACTAGAATTAATTCTAATAAGTATGTTAAACATATTTAAAATATATAAATTTATAATATTGTTTGATTTTTGTGAAACTCATACACAACTACATACATGTAGTTACTTCACAACAAAGAATATAAGAGATTCTAAGATATAGTGATCAATATTTGTACAAGTTACTTCACAAGGGTTCCTTATTTAGTTATTTAAAAAGGGAAATAAAATATTGCCAAAAAATATGGAAAATTAAGTTCGCATTTTTGTAACAAGTAGTTTAAATGAAGGTGTGGAACAAGTTTGAAGTGAAAATAATGATGAGAAAGTTTAGTGATTCACAATCTTGAAAGTTGGAGTTGGAGTTTAAGAACTATTCTCTGGGATGTGCCTATTTGTGAAAAATGTACATCCCAAGTTTTTCATAACATGTTTAGATATTTATTCTAACTTTTTATGTCTATAATATGACTCCACGCCAAGTTTTTCAATTTTTCTGACTATATTCACATATTATTTTATTGAAAATGACTCGCAGACACAATTTTCATATTTTCCATAACAAACATTCAACCCTTTTCATCTCTGACATGCATATGATCTAAAGTT
The DNA here is from genome assembly GCA_916181665.1 of Avena sativa. Classification (NCBI taxonomy): domain Eukaryota; kingdom Viridiplantae; phylum Streptophyta; class Magnoliopsida; order Poales; family Poaceae; genus Avena; species Avena sativa. Next base: position 251,263,398 of record OV702284.1, on the reverse strand, counting down.
GTACTTACTAACATGTATTTTCCATTCTATTTCTCAAACTTATTTGGGATACGTATAATTTCAAATTCATTTAAACTTGTACAAGTTAAATTGTTTGTTTTTTGAAACTCCTACACAAAGAACAAAAATCTTTTTGATGGTGATCTTCATTTTAAAACCTACCTATTATACTGTGCTATGAATATCTAATCATAGCATCAAGCTCTACTGGTTTTTAAAAGCTAGGCCAAGCTCTGCGAAGCACATGCGCCAGAATGGATACAACAAAGACATATGAGCATTCACTTCATGGTTCTCAACAACACAACCAAAGAGGTCCGGCATGGTACTACGACGTGTCCATTTGTGAACAATATCTAGTCCAACTTTTGCATATCATACTTAAATTTTACGCTGGTTTTTGCACCCATATTATAAATCCATGTCAAGTTTCAGTATTTTAACCACATTTATATATTATTTATTTATTGAGAAACAACACACAAATACAAGTTTTAAACTTTTCTTAACAAACATTAGACATTTTCATCTATGTCATGCATATGGTCTAAACTTGTGCATAGGTACTCACATATATTTTATGTTGATTTTTTTAACCTTATTGGATACTTGTAGATTAAACTGGAATTAATTCTAATAAGTACACAAGAATATTTGAAATGTAGAAATTTGTAATACTATTCATTTTTTGAAATACATACACAACTACATACACGTCGTAGTTAGAAAAATATAAAAGATTCTAAGATATATTTGATCAATATTTTTACAAGTACTTTTCAAGGGTTCCTTATTTTGCCATTTGAAAAAGGTAAATCAAAAATATTGCAAAAAATGATGGAAAAGTAACTCTACATTTTGTAACAAAAAATTTACATGAAGGTTTGAAAGTTTTAAGTGAAAATAATGATGAGAAAGTTTAGTAACACATAATCTTGAAAGTTTGAGTTGAATTTTACGAAATATCATATAAGATGTGTCTATTTGTGAAGAATGTACATCCCAAATTTTCATAACATGTTCAAATATTTATTTGAAGCTTTTATGTCCCTAATACGACTCTGCGCCAAGTTTTAGCTTTGCCTACTATATTCACATATTTCTTTATTTATTGAAAAGGACTTTACAAACACAAGTTCCGAATTTTCCATAACGAACATTCGTCCTTTTCATATGTGACAAGCATATGATCTAAAGTCGTACACATATACTCACATATATATATTGTTTGATTTCTCGAACTTATTTTGGGATATGTATAAGAAATTAATTTCATTTGGTATCCATAAATTCATTTAAACTATACAAGTTGAGGTCTTCGCCTTTTTGAAACTCCTACACAAAGAACATAAACCTTTTTTATAATGATTTTCATTTTAAAACCTACCTATTGTTAGGGATGAAAGTGGAGCGGAAAGTTTCTGTCTTCTCCATGGAAAAACGGAAACGAAAGGAAAATACAGAAACGTAAATGGAATTTTGCAAAACGGAAATGTAAACGATTTTTTTTGCGGAAATGGAAACAAGAACCGAACAACGTTTTCCAGCGGAACAGACATGGAACAGAATTTGTTTTTCCGTATAATATGGAATTTATTTTAGGGTTGATGTGCATGGCCAAATCCAACCGACCCACTACATGACTTTGTCAAGCCAAACTTGTAAAGCATGTCATCCCAAAATCAGTCGACCACCTAATCCCTTCATGAATTCGAGGAGGCTTCCACGATTTGACCTTTCTTTTATTCCCTTGTAAACCTAGCAATGTGCTAATATTTGGGTACAATTTTGTTGTGTAACATCCCAAAAATATTAAACTAGAATTAACAAACTCTAAACACCAAAATTAGGGTTAACAAAAACTTTTCCAATTAAAATATGAAAGCATTCATATGTGTGTGCATTAAAATTTGGATTCTTTTGAATTGCCATGATTGTGTGTTTCTTTGCTTGGAAAATAATTCTTAGGTGAATTCAACATCATCTCAACAATCCCCACACTTTTTCAAAAGACAAATAACTCAAAACAAACAAAATAAGGGAATTGTCACTTTGACCAATTTAACTCCCATGCCTACTTTGGTTGTCTCTAACTTTCAAAACTTAACAGAAACTTGTTTGGACCTTTACACCCCTTGATAGTACTCATAACAAAGTACCAAGGACCACCTTATGATTATCCAAAAGAATTTGAATGCATAGTTTAAATGACAGTTCAAAACTGAATCTATATCATATGGGAAGATCCCACTTTTTCAAAAACCACTCAAACAAGATCAACTTTGAAAACCCAAGTATCCACAGACTCACCAGCACATGCCTAGCACACCCACCAAAAATCTTTTCAAAATTCAAAACTTGAATTCATGCGGCCATTTCATCAAACACCTTGCAGATTCAAATCTAACAAAATCAAAACACTATAGTGTGCAGTGTTTTGGGCCTAACTTGTTCCCTCTCTGGACACTACTAGCCTTAGTAGATCATCTAACGGCCCTAACTAATCCCTAGCACCACTTTAAGCTTGACAATGTCATCAATGGTGAACAGCCAAGAGCACCCATGTCACCCCAGTGTGGACAGCAGGCTAGAGGAAGAACTAGCCGTGCCAACCTTGTCTGGGAGGTAGCCCATGCCTCACCGCCCCCTCTCGACCAACCCTGCCTTGCAGACAGCAGCCAGAACCGCCAGGAACGCCGCGCCCGTGCCGCTGTCGGCCATGCCGACGCGCGCCGCAGATCACGCGCCGTTCCCACTCAACCAGACCACCTCAAGCCCTCGTCGCCCGCCAACATGCTCCCCACCGTCACAGGAGACCGCCAGACATGCCCATTTCACTGCCCGTGCCCCATAGCCACCGCTCGCCGTCGAAGACGCCGTCTCTGCCTCGCAGAGCATCGAGTGTTCCAGACTATTTGCCACCGCTCCTACACGCGCATTAAAGCCATAGAGCATCGCCAGGAGACCACCGATCGATCGCCACCCTCGGCCACGCCTCTAGCAGCCCGTAGCCATGTCGCCACCATCGCCTGCCCATCCCGTTCGGTATCGTCGTCGAGACTATAAATAGAGGACTCCCCCGCTCAAACTCTTCACACCATCTCACTCCCCACTAATTTGAGTTTAACCTTTTCCATTTTAATTCAAACATAGTTCTGTACCCAGTTTCAAAAATCAACCCAGCTCGATTCAGTGAACCAAATTGAATAAAACCAATTTTGTTAGAAAGGTCTGGAAGTGTTGAATCCAAGCCCGTTGGATTCAAATCATTTGGATCTGTAGATCACCCTTGGTAAAAATAACAAGGCATAAGCTTTTATGCATTCAAACATTTTTCAAATTTAAACCATAATAGCTTTTGAGTTGATTCCAACTCTCAAAAATCACAAGTAACCATACCTTTCAGAATATATAAAAACATTTGGGTTTACTTACAGAAATAATGTTCAAGTAATAAAAGGATGCCACATAGATATTTCTAGTCACTTTATTTTAATGAAATAAAAGGTTAAATCTTATTAAACTGTGACACCACTTTAAATTACATTCCCATGTACTGAAATATGTGGTGATAACATGTGTCAACATGATCCCATGTTTGGTTTGGAGAATATTAAATCTTAAGTAGTTTTTCAATGAGTAGAAATTACTTTTCTAAAAATAAAATCAGTAAGACAAATGCTTTAATCTTGTAATGTTAGTGATGATGCTAGATCATCTATAGAACCATTGTGTGTGATGATTGAAAGTAGTTAAGTATTGTTTGGTGATTGTGTGCCTCGTATTTATTCATAGACGCTAGTACCGACCAAGGTTACGAGGAGGAAGGAGGATACTACGAAGAAGAAGCCGAGGAGAACTTCAACCACTGCTCTGCACAAGGCAAGCCTTACTAATCAAGTTGACCTATGCAAGCTAACACTTGCAATTATGAAAGTTAGATAACCTATGCAATGCACTAAGCATGCTTGGTTGGACACATTTGATGATACCCAATCCTAGTTTTACTTGCAAGCTTCATACTTTATTTCTTTATCAAAGCTATTACTTAGAGCTTACTTAAGTAAATTGTAGATTCTAGAAAGATAATTGAAGGTTGCATAAAGAGCATAAAATTTGGCCTAAGCTAGATAATCTTGATGTCATCCCAAGGCATGAGATTGAACTTAGTTAAACTCCACTAGTTTACCACCCCTCATTAGTACTCACTCCCATTTGTAGATGCTAGTGCTAAGCATAAAAATTGATCAACTTTAGATGGGAATACTTGGTGGAAAAATGGTTATGAAAACCTTGGAATGATGGATCATTCTATTGAGATGTTTTGACATGTGTTTCCGAACACCAGATGATTTTGATGATGAAAATGTTGAGGCATGAGCCTTAGCCGTTTATAAAACTGATGGTTGTCTGGATGCGATACCATTTCAATTTTATCGTACAACCACAATACCCGAGAATTGGGTAGGGCTTGACTGGAAACTTATATACCTTAGTATTGGTTCCCTCACGGCCAAGGTTTGAGCTGAGGCTACCTTGTGAAGATTGTCCACCTGTGCAGTACCCAAGATGACAGTTGGTCATGGTTGGGAGGCCAAACTCACAGGAGAGGTGCTTATACTAGGGCGTGTAATTGAAAGGTTAGGATTGATTATCCGCATACTGAGTATGGTGAATTCAGGATTTGTCCTTACGGATGTATCAAATGTTGTGGTGAAAGTATACAATCTCTGCAGAGTGTCAAACTATTCGAATAGCTGCGTCCGCGGTTATGGACAGTTGGAGTGGCCATACTGTTCCCCCGTAAGATGTTTTCAAAATGACTTGTGAAATGAATTGAGAATTTGACTTGTACACAACAGAGTTGTGGCATGAGATACAAGTTCCCCCTTAGGTTTTATAAGCTTTCAACTAGCTTTCGTAGCTTCTGAACTTAGTAGAGGTAAATCTGGCTTTTTGCAAAACAACCCTAGAGCTTAGTGTCCTACTATAAAAAAACCCTTCACTTGTTAGTATTAGTTTGCGAGTACTTAAAGAGTACTCATGGCTTTGTCCCTGGCTATTACCATGGCCAGACTATGAAGAGGAGTACCAGGAGGATGGACCCTAGGAAGGTTACGACAACTAGGATCATCTCCCATCGTCAGCATTGCCTGTGACCCCGAAGATGGAGCTTCGCCTACGCTACCGTTATTATTACGTATTCCGCTGCTTCAGTTGTATTAAGAACTGGATCATGAGATCCTTATTTGTGTAAGACCTTATGTATGGTTTATAATGGATTATGTACTATGATATCCAAATCTGTTATGTCTCGCAAAAATGGTAATCCTGGGATTACGATGTATGGCATAACAGGCATCTGGGATTAAAAATCCGGGTGTTGACAAGTTGGTATCAGAGCCATCCTGACCATAGGAGACCCTAGTTAGACTGGACGTTTGAATCAAAAACCTAGTTTCAAAACCCAAGAAAGCAAATATTTACAAAAACTTATTCCCATTCTTATCACCTTTATTCTTTCATGAAAATTCATGTTTCTCAAAAACTCTTGCAAATACATAAAATTTGACACACTTGACCACTCTACTAACTTACTCATCCTATATTCTTAATAGATGGACGTGAAGTACAGCAAGTTTTATCAGTTGGGGAATGGAGGAGAGCTTATCTTTGAGAGGGATTTGGACCAGCTTTCGGAACTTCTGGAGCGTCTGCACCCCGAGTTCTTCGGAGCTCAGCTCAATGATCAAGGAGGAGAAGATCTGCAGTGGCTAATTGTTGCAAGTCTCCGAGGAAAGATTGAACCTCCCACTGCTGAGGGAATTCAGTTCACCTTAATAGAGAACAACTGGCTCGATGGACTTGCCAGGGCCATGCAGGAAGCTCTTGCCCGTCTGTGTGGGCATAGTATCAACCAAATCAAGGGAACCCGCTTTGAGTTTTGCCCAAGGCGTGATGCTAATGGACAGCCACTGGAAGCCCCATACCACCATGAGCTGAAGACTCAGTTGGACCACCTTAGCTTCATGATGTACAATCGTCAGCAGGAATTGGACAATTGCCGTGACTACTCCAACCACAAGTCCGCCATCATCAAGACGAAGGATCAGACCATCGCCATGCTAGTAAAGGATCACAAGTCTCGCCGCCGTCAGCTCGACAAGAAGGAGCGCGTCATTGCCCGTCTTCGCCACCGTACCTCGGCTTTGGAGGAGACCATCCACGAGAGAGACATGCAATTGGAGGAAAGGGACAATGCCGGAGAGGATCTTCGTGGAGACCCTTACTCCTATCTCAGCGATGATGATGATTTTCTGGAGGATCAGGCTATGGATTTCTTCACCGATGAGGATGATTACGCCTTCATCGATGACGATGAGGATGACGACTACACCGACTCCGAAGAGTAGTAGCACTTGAGCACTAGCGTAGTGAGTAGTATTCGGTCCCACTTTATCGTAGTTTCCAGAATGGTTCTTAAAACCATCTGTTTTTCTTGTTTTGTGGTGTGTGTTGTATCGTGTGCTATGAATGAATGAAAAGCAAGTTGCTAGAAAATCTGAGTCAAACTTTAAAAACTTTTCAAAGTCCCAAAACCTTAGAAATTTCCCTCTTTTCTCATGATCTATCTCAATCTTCAGATGCCACGCGGAGGAAGTGGTTCATCCCCCGACCCGATGTTGCAGATCCTGCAAATGTTGGTTTCGGACCGCGAAGCTGAAAGAGCCGAATGTCAAGCCAACTTAGCTACCCTTCAGCAGATAGCCCAGCTAGCCCACAACAACCAAGGCCAAGGAAATCAGGACAACCATGGATCTAAGCTCAAGAATTTCTAGAATACCAACCCGCCTGTTTTCACTAAGTCAGAAGAGCCCCTAGATGCCGACGATTGGCTGCAAACCATGGAAAATAACCTGGAAGTCGCCGGAGTGGAAGCTAACGAGAAAGTTCTGTTCTCCACCCACTATCTAGCCGGAGATGCCATGGCATGGTGGAACAGTGTTCGCACAATGACCGGAGGCCAGATGATGACCTGGGAGGAATTCAAGGTCAAGTTCAGCAGAACCCATGTGCCACCAGGTTTGATCAAGAGGATGAGAGACGAGTTCAGAGAACTGAAGCAAGGAAGGGTGACCATAGTGGAATACCGTGACAAATTCTTGTCATTAGCTAGGTATGCCCCGGATGAGATCGACACCGAAGCCAAGAAGAAAGAGAGATTCCTGAATGGTCTGCACGATGAGATGCAGACTGTATTAGTCAATATCCCCTTTACTGATATTGAAGCCCTTGTCGACTCTGTCATCCAGATGGAAGGAAAGATCAACCAAGCCAATGAGAACCGCAAGCGTCGCATGATGCATCAGCCAGGAACCCATCAGACTCCAAAGTATCGCCCTAAACCATCTCCAGGATTTGCCCCAATAACCAACAGACCCCCGATGAACCGTCCCACCTATCCCAACCGCGGTAACCCTAGGCCCGGAGGAAATCACAACAACCCCGTCAACTCTAGCAATTTCAATCATGCACCACCCAAGTTCAACAACAATGCTGCCGCCAACACCAACATTGCCCCTAGGACTGGAAGCAATGTTGTGCCTGTTGCAGCAAAGGACAAGTCGCAAGTGACTTGTTATGATTGTGGAAATAAGGGTCACTACTCCAACGAGTGCCCCAACAATAAGAATGCCGCAGCCCCCAATGCTAATGCCCCAGCTCAGCAGCAGCGTCGTGTTCAGCCTGGAAGGAGATTTGCCCCAGGGGATTCGCTCAACCGCAATGACCGTCTTTTTCTCATGCATGCTGAAGAAGCTCAGGAAGCACCAGACGTCGTACTGGGTATGTTTTCTATTAATTCAGTACTTGCTCGAGTGTTGTTTGATTCTAGAGCATCGCACTCATTTGTCACCGAAGAATTTGCATGCACTAGTAAAATTCAACCAACCAAACTGAAGCATGTTATGATCGTCCAAATTCCCGGTTCAACCACCAAAGCTAGGAAAATTTGCAAAGCCGTCCCTATCTGAATCCGTGGCATAGATTTTTATGCTAATGTGACAGTACTCAGAACTAAAGGTTTGAAAGTAGTACTAGGAATGGATTGGATGTCCAGACATAAAGTATTGATTGACTGTGCTAATAAAGCCATCACCATGACCAGTACAGCCGGAATATCAGTCGAGCATATATCTGAAACCTTACCTCGTCAATTCAAGTGCAACAAGAGTATAACCCAACCTACCATTGACCAAGTCCGGATAGTCTACGAATACCCCGATGTATTTCCAGATGTTTTGCCCGGTATGCCCCTAGATCGGGATATCGAGTTTATCATTGAACTAATCCCCGGAACAGGACCCATAGCCCAGAGACCCTATAGTATGAACCCGTCGGAACTGGCAGAACTGAAGAAGCAACTGGATTCCATGTTGGAAATTGGATTGATTCAACCAAGTGCGTCGCCTTGGAGATCACCTGTTTTGTTCGTGGACAAGAAAGATGGAGGTAACCGTTTGTGTACGGATTATCGGAAGTTGAATGATTTCACCATCAAGAACAAATACCCATTGCCCAAGATAGAAGATTTGTTTTATCAGTTGACCAGTGCCAAAGTGTTTTCTAAGATTGATCTTAGAACAGGCTATTATCAACTCAAGATTCGTGCAGAGGATATCCCCAAGACTGCCTTTACCACCCGTTATGGATTATACGAGTACACTGTCATGTCCTTTGGATTAACCAATGCCCCCGCTTATTTCATGAATCTCACGAATAAGATTTTTATGGACTTCCTGGATAAGTTTGTCGTTGTTTTCATCGATGACATTCTGATTTATTCCAAATCAGAAGAAGAACATGAGCTACACCTAAGGACCATTCTTGGGACCCTTAGAGAGCATTAGTTGTATGCCAAGTTTAGCAAATGTGAATTCTGGTTACAACAAGTAGGATTCCTCGGCCACATCGTATCAGCCGGAGGAATTGCCGATGACCCTGCAAACGTGAAAGATGTCAAAGATTGGCAAGCCCCAACCACTCAAACCCAAGTTCGTGTATTTCTCGGATTGGCGGGATACTACCGCAAGTTTGTAGAAGGATTCTCGAGTATCGCCCGACCCATGACCCAATTACTGAAGAAGGACAAGAAGTTTGAATGGACGGAAAAATGTGAAGCGAGTTTTCAAGAACTCAAGAGAAGACTGATTTCAGCCCCAATCTTGATCATGTCGGATATCACGAAGCCCTTCGATGTGTATTGTGATGCATCCAAGATCGGTCTCGGATGTGTGCTAATGCAAGAAGGCAAGGTTATATCTTATCTATCTCGACAATTGAAACAACATGAGCAAAATTACCCAACCCATGACCTCAAACTCGCAGCCGTAGTTCTAGCCCTGAAGACATGGAGGCATTACCTGATGGGAAACCATTGTGAGATTTATTCGGATCACAAGAGCTTGAAGTATATATTCACTCAGAAGGAGCTAAATATGAGACAGAGAAGATGGATTGAGCTAATCAAGGATTATGAGCTGGACATTCACTATCACCCTGGTAAATCCAATGTGGTAGCCGATGCCCTTAGCAGATTTCCATGCCGCTTGAACTCCATGATTTTGAAGGAGCAACCAAGCTTGCGCAAAGAGATGGAAGATTTTCGAATGGAATTAGTGAGTGAAGGATTTTTAGCTAGCATCGAACTTCAACCCACTTTGATCAGCAAGATCAAACAGGAGCAGAAAAGAAATGCTAGTATCGACTGAATCAAGCGTCCTATCGGTACATGCAAAGTACCTGGATTCACCGAAGACGAAGAAGGAGTTCTGTGGTACAAAGGACGCCTTTGTGTACCCGCAGATTCTAAGTTGAAAGAAGTTATTTTGAAGGAAGATCATGATACTCTTTATTCTATCCACCCCGAAGGGACTAAGATGCATCAAGATTTGAAAGAGCAATTTTGGTGGCATAAGATGAAGAGAGAAATCGGAAGCTATATCGCCAAGTGTGATATATGTCAGTGAGTCAAGGCAGGACATCAAAGACCCGCTGGATTGTTGCAACCATTGCAGATTCCGGAATGGAAATGGGATTCCGTTGGAATGGACTTTATCACTGGATTGCCTACTTCTAGTAGGTGAAATGACTCTATCTGGGTCATAGTGGACAGATTGTCCAAAGTCGCCCATTTCTTACCCGTCAAGACCACATATCAGAGTTCGAAGCTAGCGGAGTTATACATCGCTAGAATTGTCAGTTTGCATGGAGTCCCCAAGAACATCGTATTGGATCGAGGAACTCAGTTTACCTCGAGATTCTGGAAGAAAGTCCAAGAAGGTTTAGGAACCCGCCTAGATTTCAGCACCGCGTATCACCCTCAGATCGATGGACAAACGGAGCGAGTAAACCAAATACTCAAAAATATGTTGAGAGCCTGTGTGTTAGAATATGGATCTAAGTGGGAAGACTGTCTGCCGTTTGCAGAATTTTCATACAACAATAGTTATCAAGCTAGTTTGCAAATGGCCCCATTTGAATTCATGTATGGAAGGAAGTGCCGCACCCCTTTGAACTGGTCGGAAGTAGGAGAGAGTCAGATCTTCGGACCCGACATCCTACAAGAAGCAGAAGAGAAGGTTCACAAGATTCGTGAGCACCTCAAGACAGCCCAGTCCAGACAGAAGAGTTACGCCGACAAGAGACGTCGAGACCTCGCCTTCAACATAGGAGATTTTGTATATCTGAAAGTGTCGCCATTGAAAGGAATGCAGCGTTTCCAACTCAAAGGAAAGTTAGCCCCCAGATATATCGGACCCTTCAAGATTATGAACCGTCGAGGAGAAGTGTCGTATCAATTGGAACTACCATAAGAGATGTCAGCCGTGCACAATGTGTTCCATATCTCATTACTTCGCAAGTGCCTCGAAGTTTCGGAGAAGACCGAAGTGTTCAAGAATATCAATCACCAGACCATAGAGATCAACGATGACCTGACCTATCCCGAAGTACCCATCCGTATTTTGGAAGAAGCTTTCAGAACCACCAGAACCCAAAGCATCAAGTTTCTCAAGATTCAATGGAGCAACCACACGGAAGAGGAAGCTACCTGGGAGCGTGAAGATCACATCGGGACGGAGTTTCCCAATCTCTTCAAATCCTAGGTAATATTTTCGTACTTTTTCAAATCTCGGGACGAGATTTTGTTTAAGGGGGGAAGGTTTGTAACATCCCAAAAATATTAAACTAGAATTAACAAACTCTAAACACCAAAATTAGGGTTAACAAAAACTTTTCCAATTAAAATATGAAAGCATTCATATGTGTGTAAATTAAAATTTGGATTCTTTTGAATTGCCATGATTGTGTGTTTATTGCTTGGAAAATAATTCTTAGGTGAATTCAACATAATCTAAACAATCCCCACACTTTTCCCAAAGACAAATAACTCAAAACAAACAAAATAAGGGAATGGTCACTTTGACCAATTTAACTCCCATGCCTACTTTGGCTGTCTCTAACTTTCAAAACATAACAGAAACTTGTTTGGATCTTTACAACCCTTGATAGTACTCATAATAAAGTACCAAGGCCCACATTGTGATCATCCAAAAGCATTTGAATGCATAGTTTAAATGACAGTTCAAAACTGAATCTATATCATATGGGAAGATCCCACTTTTTCAAAAACCACTCAAACAAGCTCAACTTTCAAAACCCAAGCATCCACAGACTCACCAGCACATGCCTAGCACACCCACCAAAAATCTTTTCAAAATTCAAAATTTGAATTCATGCGGCCATTTCATCAAACACCTTGCAGATTCAAATCTAACAAAATCAAAACACTATAGTGTGCAGTGTTTTGGGCCTAACTTGTTCCCTCTCTGGACACTACTAGCCTTAGTAGATCATCTAACGGCCCTAACTAATCCCTAGCACCACTGTAAGCTTGACAATGTCATCAATGGTGAACAGCCAAGAGCACCCATGTCACCCCAGTGTGGACAGCAGGCTAGAGGAAGAACTAGCCGTGCCAACCTTGTCTAGGAGGTAGCCCATGCCTCACCGCCCCCTCTCGACCAACCCTGCCTTGCAGACAGCAGCCAGAACCGCCAGGAACGCCGCGCTCGTGCCGCTGTCGGCCATGCCGACGCGCGCCGCAGATCACGCGCCGTTCCCACTCAACCAGACCACCTCGAGCCCTCGCCGCCCGCCAACATGCTCCCCACCGTCACAGGAGACCGCCAGACATGCCCATTTCACCGCCCGTGCCCCGTAGCCACCGCTCGCGGTCGAAGACGCCGTCTCTGCCTCGCAGAGCATCGAGTGTTCCAAACCATTTGCTGCTGGCGATATGCCCTAGAGGCAATAATAAATGAAGTTATTATTATATATTTGTGTTTATTATAAATGTTTACATTCATGCTATAACAGTATTAACAAGGAAACATTAATACTTGTGTGATTTGTAAACTGAATAAGAGTCCCTAGTAAAGTCTCTTCATAGTTAATAGATGATTGTGGTTGCCCTATCATGAACATTGAGATGTTATTAACAACAAGATCATATCATTAGGAGAATGGTATGAAGGACATACTCCTATAGATAAGCGTAGCATAAAGATCAAGTCATTTTAATAGTTCAATTGCTATAAGCTTTCTGATACATAGTAACCTAATTCCTTCGACCATGAGATCATGCTTATCACCATCACCGAAAGGATGCTTTGATGACATCAAACAACACACCATAACTGGGTGGATATAAAGGTGGCATTGAGTGTTCGGAAATTATGGGTTGAGACACATGGATCAAGAGTGGTATTTGTCCATCCATATGATGGATAGATATACTCTGGGCCCTCTCGGTGGAATGTCATCCAATTAGCTTGCAAGCATGTGACTGGCTCACAAGGGATCACATACCACGGGAACGAGAAAAGAGTACTTATCGGCAACGAGGTTGAACTAGGTATGAAGAGATACCGACGATCAAAACCTCGGATAAGTAAACTATCGGGAGACAAAGGGAAATTGGTATCGTATGTAAGTAGTTCATTCGATTGCAAAGTAATCGTAGAAATATGTGGGAGCCATATGAATTTCCAGATTCCTCTATTGGTTATTGTTCGGAGAAGTGTCTCGATCATGTCCGCATAATTCACGAACCGTAGGGAGACACACTTAAGGATTCGATGTTGTTGAGTAGTTATGGAATGATGAGTAAGAGACCGAATGTTGTTCGGAGTCTCGGATGGGATCCGGGATATCACGAGGAGATCTAGAATGGTCCGTATAATAAGATTCATATAAGGAAAGTCCTGTTTCGGAGTTGGGGAATGATTCCGGTGTTTTCATCGGGAGTGTTCTAGAAGGTTCCGGAAGGTCTGGCACTCCGGAGGGGAAGGGTACATGAATGTGTCATGACAATGGGGAATGGTTGCATCATGTAATAGGTATCATGGCTGAGCAAAATAAAGGGATAAATCAAATCCTAGTTTAAAAAGTCAAACGCTAATTTGAAAAGTCAAACGACAGTTTTGCTTGGTGGAGGGGGAGTAGGAAACCTACTTGGGGAGGAGTTCCTCTCCCTCCACCCGCCGGCCAAGGAGGCCGACTTGGGGGAGGACTCCCTCCCCTTGTCCGGCGCCCTCCCACCTATAAAAGGAGGGGCAAGGGTGCCCCTCTTCCTTACACCTCTCTCCACCAAAACCCTAGCCCTAGCCGCCGACCACCACAAGTCGCCACCTCCCTAGGGTTTGCCCTAGCCGCCGAGTTGGGGCTCTCCCCAAAGCCCTAGCCACCGGTGTAGCCTCATCCCTTGGTGCCTCTAAACCTTAGATCGCCAAGGCCTCTCTCATAGTCCACCATACTCGCTCCGGCTTAAGGCGAAGCCCTGCGAGATCTCTCCTCTACTTCCGGTACCACGCCGTCGTGCTGCCGAAATCACGAGGAGAGTGCTACAACCTCCGCTGCCTGCTGGAACAAGGGAGAGGAAGGTCTTCATCGAGTACCGAACGTGTGATCGACTACGGAAGCGCTGCCGGAACGTAGCGCCGGAAGGATCGTCCACGCGATCTTGAGATCGACAATAGTACGACTACATCACCCACGAGAATCTGCTCTCGTTAAACACTTTGGAATCTTCGAGGGTGAGTTCCTCTATCGACTCGTTGCTACAATCTAGTAGATAGATCTTGGCTTGTTTGTTTGCATGCGGTAGAAAATTTTTGTTTTCCATGCTACGAACCCCTACAGTGTTATCAGAGCCGTGTCTATATGTAGATCTGTTGCACGAGTAGAACACAATGGTCATTGTGGGCGGTGGTGCTTTTATTATCAATTGCTTCTTGTGTACTTTGCATCTTGCGGTATGATGGGATGAAGCGGCCCGGGCTAACCTTACATGACATCGTTCATGAGACTTGCTCCACGCTCAACATGCAACTTGTATTGCATAAGTGGCTTTGCGGGTGTCTGTCTCTCCCATTATAGTATAGATCCAATTTACAACGGGCACTTGATAGTTCAAACATCAACGTTGTGGTTCTTGTTCATAAGTTAGATCGACACTTATTGAAAGCCCCAAACCACGTAAAATATGCAAAGAAAATTAGAGGCGTCTAACTTTGTTTTGCAGGGGTGTGCTGTGATGTGATATGGCCATGATTGTGATTATATTTGATGTATGCAATGATCCTTATTGTAAGTTGGCAACCGGCAGGAGCCATATGGTTGTCTTTAATTTCTGTTAAGACCCGCGTGTCTATTCAAAGTAGTTGTAATAGTTGAAGCTGGTGGATGACAACCATGAAGCGGCGCCATTGACCTTGACGCCATACCGGTGATGATGGAGATCATGTTCGTGCTTGAAGATGGAGATCGGAAGCACAAGAAGGAAGGCCATATCATATCACATATTATGAATTGCATGTGATGTTAATCCTTTATGCATCTAGTATTGCTTAGTTAACGACGGTAGCATTATAAGATGATCCCTCATGCACATAAATTTCAAGTTTTAAAGTGTTCATACTTAGTAAGCACCGTTGCTAAAGCTTGTTGTTTCGAAGCACCACGTGATGATCGGGTGTGTTAGATTCTGCAAGTGTATACAACGTGAGCAAGCCAGATTTGCTCATGCGGAAGCTAAGGTTTGATCTTGACGAGCCTAGCATGTACAGACATGGTCTCGGAACACGGATCACCGAAAGGTAAAGCATGAATCATATAGTAGATATGATGAACATGTTGATTGTTCGCCATTGAAGCTACATCAACTCTCGTGATGATCGGTTTTTATGTGGTGGATTTGGTTCGTGTAATCATTAAAACAATGTGAGGGATATTGTTTTTGAGTGGGAGTTTCACCTAGATTAATTTAACTATTAATTAGAACTCAATTTGTCATAAACTTAGTCTAAACTATTGCAAATATGTTGTAGATCAATCGCGGCCCCTACCATCAATTTTAATGCGTTCCTAGAGAAAGAAAAGTTGAAAAACAATGGAAGCAACTTCGCGGATTGGTTCCGCAATTTGAGGATTGTCCTCAATGCTGGTAATTTGACCTATGTGCTGGATGCACCGCTGGGTGACCCGCCTACAGCTGATGCTACCGATGAAGTAAAGAACGTTTACCTCGCTCGGAAGAATCAGTACTCCACAGTTCAGTGTGCTATCTTGTATGGTTTGGAATCGGAGCTTCAGAAAAGGTTTGAGAACCATGACCCACATGATATTGTCCGTGAACTCAAATTGATATTTGAGACTCACGCGGCAGTTGAGAGTTATGAGGCTTCTGAAAAGTTCTTTAACTGCAAGATGGAAGAGGGCATCTCCGTCAGTGAGCATGTGCTTAAGATGTCTGGGCACGCAAACAAACTCCAAAGCTTGGGTATAGTGATTCCTAATGCTTTGAGGATTTACCGTGTCCTCCAATCACTGCCACCAAGTTACAAGAACTTTGTGATGAACTACAATATGCAAAGCATGAACAAGTAGTTGCCAGAACTCTTCTCCATGTTGAAATCTGTAGAAGTGGAGATCAAGAAAGAGCACCAAGTGTTGATGGTCAATAAGACCACCAAATTCAAGAAAGGCAAGTCTAAGCAAAAGGGAAACTTCAAGAAGGGCGGTAAGAAAGTTGCCGCACCGGCGAAGAAGACCAAAGCTGGACCTAAGCCTGATACTGAATGCTTTTACTGCAAGGGAGAGGGTCACTGGAAGCGGAATTGCCCAAAGTACTTGGCGGATTTGAATAACGGTAACATCAAGAAGAAAGGTATATCCGATATACATGTTATTGATGTGTATCTCACTAGTACTCGTAGTAGTGCCTGGGTATTTGATACTGGTTCGGTTGCTCATATTTGTAAGTCGAAACAGGTACTTCAGAATAAACGGAAGCTAGCGAAGAACAAGGTGACGATGCGCGTTGGAAATGGATCAAAGGTTGATGTGATAGCGGTCGGCACGCTACCTCTTCATCTACCATCGGGATTAGTTTTATACTTAAATAATTGTTATTTGGTGCCTGCGTTGAGCATGAACATTATATCTGGATCATGTTTGTTGCGAGACGGTTACTTTTTTAAGTCTGAGAATAATGGTTGTTCGATTTATATGAGTAATATGTTTTATGCACATGAACCTTTGATAGATGGTCTATTCTTATTGAATCTCGATAGTGGAAATACACATATTAATAACATTGAAGCTAAACGTTTAAAATTGAGCGATAACTCGACCTATATGTGGCACTGTCGTATTGGTCATATCGGAGTGAAGCGTATGAAGAAACTCCATTCCGATGGACTTCTTGAATCACTTGATTTTGAATCACTTGAAAGATGCGAAGCATGTCTGATGGGTAAAATGACTAAGACTCCATTTTCTGGTATGATGGAGCGAGCTACGGACTTATTGGAAATCATACATACCGATGTGTGTGGTCCAATGAGTGTAGCATCGTGCGGTGTTTATCGTTATGTTCTTACCTTCACGGATGACTTGAGTAGATATGGGTATATCTATTTCATGAAACATAAGTCCAAAAATTTCGAGAAGTTTAAGGAATTTCAAAGTGAGGTAGAGAATCAACGTAACAAGAAGATTAAATTTCTACGTTCTGATCGTGGAGGTGAATATCTAAGTTACGAGTTTGGCGAGCATTTGAAGAAATGTGGAATACTTTCACAATTTACACCACCGGGAACACCACAGCGTAATGGTGTGTCCAAACGTCGTAATCGAACTCTCTTGGATATGGTTCGTTCTATGATGTCACTTATAGATTTACCGCTATCATTTTGGGGTTATGCATTAGAAACAGCCGTATTCACTTTAAATAGGGCACCATCTAAATCCGTTGAAACGACACCGTATGAATTATGGTTTGGGAAGAAACCTAAATTGTCGTTCCTTAAAGTTTGGGGTTGCGAAGCCTATGTAAAGAAGTTACAACCGGACAAGCTTAAACCCAAAGAGGAAAAATGCGTCTTCATAGGATACCCAAAGGAAACTATTGGGTATACCTTCTATCATAGATCCGAAGGCAAGATCTTCGTTGCCAAGAATGGATCCTTTCTAGAGAAGGAATTTCTCTCGAAAGAAGTGACTGGAAGGAAAGTAGAACTCGACGAGGTTGTTGAACCTTCTCTCGAACTTGCGAGTAGCACAGCACCGAAAGTAGTTCCTGTGGATCCTACACCAATAAGAGAGGAAGCTAATGATGATGATCATGAAACTTTGGTTGAAGTTGCTACAGAGCCTCGTAGGTCAACGAGAACTCGTACCACTCCTGATTGGTATGATCCGGTTATGAGTGTCATGTTGGTGGACAACACCGATGACTCTGCGACATATGAGGAAGCGATGATGAGCCCAGATTCCAATAAATGGCAAGATGCCATGAAATCTGAAATTGGATCCATGTACGAAAACCAAGTATGGACTTTGGTGGACTTACCGGATGGCCGGAAGGCTATCGAGAACAAATGGATTTTCAAGAAGAAAACAGATGCTGATGGTAATGTTACTGTCTATAAAGCTCGACTTGTCGCAAAAGGGTTTCGAAAAATTCAAGGAGTTGACTACGATGAGACTTTCTCACGAGTAGCAAAGCTAAAGTCTGTGAGGATTATGTTAGCAATCGCTGCATATTATGATTATGAGATATGACAGATGGATGTCAAAACAACATTCCTCAATGGAGACATTGATGAAGAGTTGTATATGATGCAACCCAAAGGTTTTGTTGATCCTAAAGATGCTAACAAGGTATGCAAACTTCAACGGTCCATATATGGGTTGAAGCAAGCATCCCGAAGTTGGAATCAACGTTTTGATAAGGTAATCAAAAGTTTTGGTTTTATACAAACTTATGGAGAATCTTGTATTTAAAAGAAAGTGAGTGGGAGCTTTGTAGCATTCTTAATACTATATGTAGATGACATATTGTTGATTGGGAATGATGTAGACCTTCTTAATAGTGTCAAAGAATACTTGAATAATAGTTTTTCAATGAAAGATCTTGGCGAAGCAGCTTACATATTAGGCATAAAGATTTATAGAGATAGATCGAAACGCATAATATCATTGTCACAAAGTACATATTTGAACAAAGTTCTAAAGAGGTTTGGAATGGAAGATAGCAAGAAAGGGTTCTTGCCCATGTTGCCCAATACGACCTTGAGTAAAACTCAAAGTCCTGCAACGGCAGAAGATAGAGAAAGAATGAGTAAGACTCCCTATGCCTCAGCCATAGGATCTCTAATGTATGCCATGCTATGTACTAGACCCGACATTGCATATGCTGTTAGTTTGACTAGCAGATATCAAAGTGATCCAGGAGTGGATCATTGGACAGCGGTCAAAAACATCCTTAAGTACTTGAGAAGAACTAAGGATATGGTTCTTTCTTATGGAGGTGATGAACAGCTCGCTGTTAATGGTTACACCGATGCTAGTTGGAACACCGATCCGGATGATTCTAAATCTCAATCTGGATACGTATTTACTTTGAATGGTGCAATAGTTAGCTGGAGGAGTGCAAAGCAAAGCGTTGTGGCGAGATCTTCAACTGAATCGGAATACATAGCTGCTTTGGAGGCTTCACAAGAAGCGATATGGATGAAGGAGTTCATTACAGAGCTCGGTGTGGTTCCAAGTGCGCTGGACCCAATGTCTATCTACTGTGATAACATGGGCGCCATAGCCAATGCGCAAGAACCAAGGTCACACAAGAAGCTGAAGCACATCAAGCTACATTTTCATGCTATTCGAGAACATGTCCAAGATGGTGACATAAAGATTTGCAAAGTACACACAAATCTGAATGTGGCGGATCCGTTGACTAAACCTCTCCCGAGGGCAAAACATGACCAACACCAAACTGCCATGGGTGTTCGGTATATTACCATGTAATCTAGATTAGTTGACTCTAGTGCAAGTGGGAGACTATTGGAGATATGCCCTAGAGGCAATAATAAATGTAGTTATTATTATATCTTTGTGTTTATGATAAATGTTTATATTCATGCTATAACAGTATTAACAAGGAAACATTAATACTTGTGTGATTTGTAAACTGAATAAGAGTCCCTAGAAAAGCCTCTTCATAATACTAGCTTGTTGGTTAATAGATGATTGTGGTTTCCCTATCATGAAAATTGAGATATTATTAACAACAAGATCATATCATTAGGAGAATGGTATGAAGGACATACTCCTATAGATAAGCGTAGCATAAAGATCAAGTCATTTTAATAGTTCAATTGCTATAAGCTTTCTGATACATAGTAACCTAATTCCTTCGACCATGAGATCATGCTTATCACCATCACCGGAAGGATGCTTTGATGATATCAAACACCACACCGTAACTGGGTGGCTATAAAGGTGGCATTGAGTGTTCGGAAAGTATGGGTTGAGACACATGGATCAAGAGTGGGATTTGTCCATCCATATGACAGATAGATATACTCTGGGCCCTCTCGGTGGAATGTCATCCAATTAGCTTGCAAGCATGTGACTGGCTCACAAGGGATCACATACCACGGGAACGAGAAAAGAGTACTAATCGGTAACGAGGTTGAACTAGGTATGCAGAGATACCGACGATCAAAACCTCGGATAAGTAAACTATCGTGAGACAAAGGCAAATTGGTATCGTATGTAAGTGGTTCATTCGATCGCAAAGTAATCGTAGAAATATGTGGGAGCCATATAAATTTCCAGATTCCTCTATTGGTTATTGTTCGGAGAAGTGTCTCGATCATGTCCGCATAATTCACGAACCGTAGGGAGACACACTTAAGGATTCGATGTTGTTGAGTAGTTATGGAATGATGAGTAAGAGACCGAATGTTGTTCGGAGTCTCGGATGGGATCCGGGATATCACGAGGAGATCCGGAATGGTCCAGAGAATAAGATTCATATAAGGAAAGTCCTGTTTCGGAGTTGGGGAATGATTCCAGTGTTTTCATCGGGAGTGTTCTAGAAGGTTCCGGAAGGTCCGGCACTCCGGAGGGGAAGGTGTGGCATCCCGCAAAACCACTACTAGAAAATCGCGTTGTTTTTGTGCATTGCATCGTCATGACCGCATGCTCATGTCATCATGCCACATTGCATTTGAGCATCGTCATCATCATGCATATTATTTTACTTGAAACTATGTTGCGAAAGTCTACTGTTTTCTGAAACTAGCCCTCCTTCTATTTCAAATTAAACCCCGGATGCTTCCGGATATTTTGTTTGTCTAAAAACTATTTACAAAAGTATATTGCAAATTAAATAAAAGTTATATTATTTTAAGGGGCAGCCGAACCGGGCCGATCCGACCCAGTCGGCCACCCCAGTACAAAATCGGTCCACCCAAAAATCTATTCCTACCTAGTCCTAATCTACCCACCCCTCCAGCCACCTCACCCCACCCAATGCCCTCTCTCCACCTCACCTCTCCTCTCTCCCCCACCCACTCCCACGCTGCCACCTCACCCACACCACTCCCTCTCACCAACCCCACACACCCCTGGCCGCTCCCTGCCAAGCCACACACCCCACCAACCCCCGGCCCCACCCACGTGACCCCACCACGCGCCCCGCTCCTCTCTTCCTCTTCCCTGGCTCTTCTCTCCCCGCGCGCCGCTCACCGCCTCCTCTATTCTCCCTGCTTCTCCCTCCCGCCTCTGGTGCTCCTCGCCGCCGGCAGCGTGCCCTGCCGCCGCTTCTCCTCCAGCCGCCACCGCCCGTCCGCCGCTCCGCCTCCCAGGAGCTCGCCGCTCACACCCTCGCCTCCTCCTCCCGGCGCCGTCCCCCGCCACCCTCCTCGCCGCCCTCCTTCCACGTCTCGGCACCGCCGCCACGCTCCCACCGCTGGCCTCCTCCCCTCGCAGCGCAGCGCCGCCGGCCGCCTGCGAGACCGCCACCGCCGTCCTCGACCACCGCGGCCCCGCGCTCCTCCTTCCCCGACGGCTTCCTCCCCTCGCAGAGCACCTCGCCGGCCTCGGGCCGCCCCCGCGCTGTCGAGCCCCACGCCGCCTCTGCCCCTCCATGCGTCGCCGTCGCCTCCCCAGCGAGCACGCGCCGCCGCCTGCAAGCTCCTCGCCCGGCGTCCACGGGCCCCTCCTCCTCGATCTGCGTGTCCCGCGGCCTCCCCGACGCCCACCAGGGTTGACCCCGCCCCCTGCCGCGCCAGTGCGGCCCTGTCGTGGCTGTCCTCATGTGTAACGTGCAGGTGTCCCTTTGATGGTCTCGTGTGTTGATGTTGGCCATGATCTTCAGATGGGTATAGTGCTTCGGTGGTGATGCCTCTGTTAAGACCGAGACCAAGAGCTGTGTCCCTAGTGCCTCCTGGACAAGGACAGAATCTTCGTCGCGATACCCCGAGTTCTCCCACCCGAAATCCGATGGTTGTACTCCGAGAACTCCGTCACGGAGCATCAAGTACTTCTACATGGACATCAAGACCTCGGATCCGAAGACGCCGTGACACGGAACGCCAAGATCTCCGCGTGAGACGACAAACCGACGATATGACCCGACGACCCCGGATGCAACAAGACCTCCTTCCCGGATGCGATGCTCGAGAACCCGGACGGTAAGGACACCGACGCGGAACGCCAAGTTCTTCATCCCGGATGCCAAGACCGACTCGATGGTGAGGACCCGACAAGATCTTCGCAACGACGAGATCGGCACTGACCAGGGCAAGTCCGATGCGCCCCCGACACCGAACCAAGCCCTTTTCCTCGGATGCACCAAGATCTACCCCGTTATCCGAGAACGATCCTGCCGAGACCGAACCCCAGATCCGAACCCTGAGACCGAACCCCGAACCCCCTGAACCAAGATCTCCCGAGCCCAGATGTGTGAACCTTTTCCCGAGCCCCTATTTTTATAAATGCTAAATATAAAACCTGTTGCATATTAAATTGTTCATGCATGCATATTTGTGTGGTTTGGGGGCCTTATGCCGATTCACCTAAATTAAATATGGGGTCCATATGCAGGCAAATCTAGTCTTATATTGGCCTCATTTGAATTTGTGCATCGAACCGTTGTCATATCTTGCCTTGTTAAAACAACATTTAAATTGCGGGGTATCTAAAACAACATGAACCGTCTAAATAATTTTCGGGACCCCGGTTCCGCTTAATATGATCTACTTGCATCGCACCTTTGCCATGCCATGCATCATACATGCATCATGCCCAATCTTCTGCCGTAGTATTAAATATTGCATCCGGTGTTTCTTCTAGTGTTTTGGTTCTTCGCGGATAAGGCCGTTGAGTTGATGTGAGCTTCGCCCCGATCTTCGGTTGAACCTTCGGCAATGTTTTCAGGCGAGCATCTCCCCTTTTCTACCTATCTTACTTTTATAGTATTTATTTCCTCCTGTTGATCTATTGCTATCTGTGTCGCGTTGCTCTAGTTTTCGCACCCGTGATATCCCTTGCAGCCTTATATTGCCTTGGACACATCCTATTACCTGTTGTTTGGTAGATAGTTGGACTTGCGCGTCGTAGTCGCTTGCTCAAGTGCTGTTGCGTGTCGTCAAGTGCCACAGTTGTTGGTGTATTGCCGCATGTTGATGTCGGAGATGATCATGGCTTTACTTATCGTTCACTTTAATTCATGTTTAACAACTAAAATTGAAATAAGTAAGCAGAGGCACAGGTGGGCAATAGATGTTATTTGGTTGTTAACCGTCCACTTGTGTCCCGTAGGACCCCGAGTACTTGATACCTGTTCCTTGAATATTCGCGCTATCCACATCCGGGAGGATTATGGGACCCCCCTGAGCCAGAGCTTGATTCATTCTTATTTCTTGGGGCCACAAACTAGTTTGAGGTTTTATTTACGATCCTGTACTTATGCCATGCTTTACTGCTTTATTTAAATTGTGCGATGGATAGCACACTGTACTGTTTAGGAAAGCGGAGTGTTTTCGCGGTATCGACAAGCCCGAGTTTTCGGGTTCCCAGTCGTTTACAGCCATTGACGCAAACCTTGAGTCCGTCTCGGAGTCAGCTAGCTTCATTGCGGGTGTACTCAATGGGGTGGCCCCCTGAAATATTTCTGAATCATGTGATTGCTTTGTCGTGAAGGCCTCGTTGGGTTTTGATTTGGTTTTTCCGAGGTTGATCGAGTGTGTGTTGCTATTTGTGCACCCCTGCAGGGTAAAACTTTCTGAAAGCCGTGTCCGCGGTTATGGACGACTTGGAGCACAGTATCTCGATCATAGACAACTATAACTAAAGTAGTGCTATAAATTTGACTATATAATGACTAGTAATCAGCTTCACTATAATGGAATGGCTAATAAAACTGCCCACAATTGCTTGTTTTGGGTTGTCGCTTGCGACCATTGTATCTGACTAGTAAGTATTGCAACTATAACGGAATGGCTAAATAAAAGTACCAACAACTGCTGGGTTTTGGGGTTATCTCATGCTAATTGTATCTGACTAGTAAGTGTTGCAACTACAACGGAATGGTTAACTAAAAGTGCCCACTGCTTATTTTATCAGGATGACTATCTATACCTGACGAGTAATTGCTGCAACGATAACTGAATAAATAAAACTGCCAACGGTGTGAGTTCCTCGGTTGACTTCCTCGTTTGGTCTCGAGGGGGAAATACCAGGATGGGATTGTTTGGTGTTAGATGCAGGTTGGATCCGAATAGGTCTTTCTTACCCCTCTCTGATAGCCGCCAGTTGTATCGAGTCTCTATAGGGTGTTTAGTGCATGCTGCGCCGCTGCCGCTTCAGTCCACCATACCTGTGTAGGCGAGGACCGCCGAATTCTAGTCTCGCCGTGTACTGGCCTCAGTACTGACGCTCCTCTTTTTCCTTTGCCCTTTGTCGGCACCCCTTTTGTTTAAGCAGGTTTTGAGATCGACGTCGTTAGCAGGGTTACCCTTCCGGCTTGGCCTGGGCAGGGTTATGGACGCCATTGGTTATTCTTCAGGGCTCTTAGCCCCATTTGCATCTTGTCCGTAGTCGGACGCTCTATCATTTCAAGGTGATTTGGATCTTTGTATATTATATCTGTATTCTTGACTCATTGAGTCGCTGTTGTATATATATATATGTTCTGTGGGTTCCATCGAGGACTGTTGTGTAATGTTATTACTTCGTTTTCCACCCGCACGAAAGTGCATGGTGGGCACCTTTGAATCGTTTCTATGCGGGTTTGGCGGGAATCGCTAAAACTCGCATAGGGTCGATTCTGAGGGTGTTACAGAGTGGTATCAGAGCTCAGCAGTTGCGATACCCCACAAGTCCAGCCTGTAGGATAACCTAGCTAACGGTCGAAGTAGAGTGTCAAAACTATTTTTGAAAAATCGGTTGGATAGTTCTGATTAGGTCTAATTTTACTCCTTACCCCTCTGATGCTCTCCTCTCACCTCTGCGTGTTTTGAATCCGCTCTCTTCTCTCTCTTCGAGTCCAGGATTTCTCGTGGTTGGGTTCCATCGTACCTTCAGGGTTTCGCTTCCTCCTTTGGTAACGGTGTTGCTACATCTGGTCTTCATGCTATCCGAGGAATCCTCCGTCTGGTGGACTTCTCTTTGTTCCTTCTCGTGCCTTCCGGTGTTTTCCGACGCGACGACATCATCTACGCTAGATCCGATGCAGAGTCTGCATCACTCCTTTGTTTCTGAACCTCGATTGTCGAGATCTTCAGTCTGATTCCGAGAATGGTTGCACGCCTTTCTACTGATGGTGCAGAGTAATAGTTTGGGTGCGTGATGGATTGGCCCCCATGCCGACTACCCTTTCTATTCGCTTTGGTACATTGAAGTGGATGAGAATGCATCGGTTCCCTCTTTCCATCGAAGCTAGAGGTGGCTTTATTTGTGGAAACCTCTACCTTTGACCTTTTGTTCCCGGAGTGTTCTCTCGACGATCACGGACAACGACCTCTTGTTAGTGGTGTCGCGAGGATCTACACGATGCGAGAAGATTCAGATCACCGCCCTTCTTCCGGTACCATGAGGCGGATCTCGAGGGCGAGATCCATTATTAGTGGTGTCAAATTGTGGCATCCCGCAAAACCACTACTAGAAAATCGCGTTGTTTTTGTGCATTGCATCGTCATGACCGCATGCTCATGTCATCATGCCACATTGCATTTGAGCATCGTCATCATCATGCATATTATTTTACTTGAAACTATGTTGCGAAAGTCTACTGTTTTCTGAAACTAGCCCTCCTTCTATTTCAAATTAAACCCCGGATGCTTCCGGATATTTTGTTTGTCTAAAAACTATTTACAAAAGTATATTGCAAATTAAATAAAAGTTATATTATTTTAAGGGGCAGCCGAACCGGGCCGATCCGACCCAGTCGGCCACCCCAGTACAAAATCGGTCCACCCAAAAATCTATTCCTACCTAGTCCTAATCTACCCACCCCTCCAGCCACCTCACCCCACCCAATGCCCTCTCTCCACCTCACCTCTCCTCTCTCCCCCACCCACTCCCACGCTGCCACCTCACCCACACCACTCCCTCTCACCAACCCCACACACCCCTGGCCGCTCCCTGCCAAGCCACACACCCCACCAACCCCCGGCCCCACCCACGTGACCCCACCACGCGCCCCGCTCCTCTCTTCCTCTTCCCTGGCTCTTCTCTCCCCGCGCGCCGCTCACCGCCTCCTCTCTTCTCCCTGCTTCTCCCTCCCGCCTCTGGTCCTCCTCGCCGCCGGCAGCGTGCCCCGCCGCCGCTTCTCCTCCAGCCGCCACCGCCCGTCCGCCGCTCCGCCTCCCAGGAGCTCGCCGCTCACACCCTCGCCTCCTCCTCCCGGCGCCGTCCCCCGCCACCCTCCTCGCCGCCCTCCTTCCACGTCTCAGCACCGCCGCCACGCTCCCACTGCCGGCCTCCTCCCCTCGCAGCGCAGCTCCGCCGGCCGCCTGCGAGACCGCCGCCGCCGTCCTCGACCACCACGGCCCCGCGCTCCTCCTTCCCCGACGGCTTCCTCCCCTCGCAGAGCACCTCGCCGGCCTCGGGCCGCCCCCGCGCTGTCGAGCCCCACGCCGCCTCTGCCCCTCCATGCGTCGCCGTCGCCTCCCCAGCGAGCACGCGCCGCCGCCTGCAAGCTCCTCGCCCGGCGTCCACGGGCCCCTCCTCCTCGATCTGCGCGTCCCGCGGCCTCCCCGACGCCCACCAGGGTTGACCCCGCCCCCTGCCGCGCCAGTGCGGCCCTGTCGTGGCTGTCCTCCTGTGTAACGTGCAGGTGTCCCTTTGATGGTCTCGTGTGTTGATGTTGGCCATGATCTTCAGATGGGTATAGTGCTTCGGTGGTGATGCCTCTGTTAAGACCGATACCAAGAGCTGTGTCCCTAGTGCCTCCTGGACAAGGACAGGAACTTCGTCGTGACACCCCGAGTTCTCCCACCCGAAATCCAATGGTTGTACTCCGAGAACTCCGTCACGGAGCATCAAGTACTTCTACATGGACATCAAGACCTCGGATCCGAAGACGCCGTGACACGGAACGCCAAGATCTTCGCGTGAGACGACAAACCGACGATATGACCCGACGACCCCGGATGCAACAAGACCTCCTTCCCGGATGCGATGCTCGAGAACCCGGACGGTAAGGACACCGACGCGGAACGCCAAGTTCTTCATCCCGGATGCCAAGACCGACTCGATGGCGCGGACCCGACAAGATCTTCGCAACGACGAGATCGGCACTGACCAGGGCAAGTCCGATGTGCCCCCGACACCGAACCAAGCCCTTTTCCTCGGATGCGCCAAGATCTACCCCGTTATCCGAGAACGATCCTGCCGAGACCGAACCCAAGATCCGAACCCTGAGACCGAACCCCGAACCCCCTGAACCAAGATCTCCCGAGCCCAGATGTGTGAACCTTTTCCCGAGCCCCTATTTTTATAAATGCTAAATATAAAACCTGTTGCATATTAAATTGTTCATGCATGCATATTTGTGTGGTTTGGGGGCCTTATGCCGATTCACCTAAATTAAATATGGGGCCCATATGCGGGCAAATCTAGTCTTATATTGGCCTCATTTAAATTTGTGCATCGAACCGTTGTCATATCTTGCCTTGTTAAAACAACATTTAAATTGCGGGGTATCTAAAACAACATGAACCGTCTAAATAATTGTCGAGACCCTGGTTCCGCTTAATATGATCTACTTGCATCGCACCTTTGCCATGCCATGCATCATACATGCATCACGCCCAATCTTCTGCCGTAGTATTAAATATTGCATCCGGTGTTTCTTCTAGTGTTTTGGTTCTTCGCGGATAAGGCCGTTGAGTTGATGTGAGCTTCGCCCCGATCTTCGGTTGAACCTTCGGCAATGTTTTCAGGCGAGCATCTCCCCTTTTCTACCTATCTTACTTTTATAGTATTTATTTCCTCCTGTTGATCTATTGCTATCTGTGTCGCGTTGCTCTAGTTTTCGCACCCGTGATATCCCTTGCAGCCTTATATTGCCTTGGACACATCCTATTACCTGTTGTTTGGTAGATAGTTGGACTTGCGCGTCGTAGTCGCTTGCTCAAGTGCTGTTGCGTGTCGTCAAGTGCCACAGTTGTTGGTGTATTGCCGCATGTTGATGTCGGAGATGATCATGGCTTTACTTATCGTTCACTTTAATTCCTGTTTAACAACTAAAATTGAAGTAAGTAAGCAGAGGCACAGGTGGGCAATAGATGTTATTTGGTTGTTAACCGTCCACTTGTGTCCCGTAGGACCCCGAGTACTTGATACCTGTTCCTTGAATATTCGCGCTATCCACATCCGGGAGGATTATGGGACCCCCCTGAGCCAGAGCTTGATTCATTCTTATTTCTTGGGGCCACAAACTAGTTTGAGGTTTTATTTACGATCCTGTACTTATGCCATGCTTTACTGCTTTATTTAAATTGTGCGATGGATAGCACACTGTACTGTTTAGGAAAGCGGAGTGTTTTCGCGGTATCGACAAGCCCGAGTTTTCGGGTTCCCAGTCGTTTACAGCCATTGACGCAAACCTTGAGTCCGTCTCGGAGTCAGCTAGCTTCGTTGCGGGTGTACTCAATGGGGTGGCCCCCTGAAATATTTCTGAATCCTGTGATTGCTTTGTCGTGAAGGCCTCGTTGGGTTTTGATTTGGTTTTTCCGAGGTTGATCGAGTGTGTGTTGCTATTTGTGCACCCCTGCAGGGTAAAACTTTCTGAAAGCCGTGTCCGCGGTTATGGACGACTTGGAGCACAGTATCTCGATCATAGACAACTATAACTAAAGTAGTGCTATAAATTTGACTATATAATGACTAGTAATCAGCTTCACTATAATGGAATGGCTAATAAAACTGCCCACAATTGCTTGTTTTGGGTTGTCGCTTGCGACCATTGTATCTGACTAGTAAGTATTGCAACTATAACGGAATGGCTAAATAAAAGTACCAACAACTGCTGGGTTTTGGGGTTATCTCATGCTAATTGTATCTGACTAGTAAGTGTTGCAACTACAACGGAATGGTTAACTAAAAGTGCCCACTGCTTATTTTATCAGGATGACTATCTATACCTGACTAGTAATTGCTGCAACGATAACTGAATAAATAAAACTGCCAACGGTGTGAGTTCCTCGGTTGACTTCCTCATTTGGTCTCGAGGGGGAAATACCAGGATGGGATTGTTTGGTGTTAGATGCAGGTTGGATCCGAATAGGTCTTTCTTACCCCTCTCTGATAGCCGCCAGTTGTATCGAGTCTCTATAGGGTGTTTAGTGCATGCTGCGCCGCTGCCGCTTCAGTCCACCATACCTGTGTAGGCGAGGACCGCCGAATTCTAGTCTCGCCGTGTACTGGCCTCATTACTGACGCTCCTCTTTTTCCTTTGCCCTTTGTCGGCACCCCTTTTGTTTAATCAGGTTTTGAGATCGACGTCGTTAGCAGGGTTACCCTTCCGGCTTGGCCTGGGCAGGGTTATGGACGCCATTGGTTATTCTTCAGGGCTCTTAGCCCCATTTGCATCTTGTCCGTAGTCGGACGCTCTATCATTTCAAGGTGATTTGGATCTTTGTATATTATATCTGTATTCTTGACTCATTGAGTCGCTGTTGTATATATATCTGTTCTGTGGGTTCCATCGAGGACTGTTGTGTAATGTTATTACTTCGTTTTCCACCCGCACGAAAGTTCCTGGTGGGCACCTTTGAATCGTTTCTATGCGGGTTTGGCGGGAATCGCTAAAACTTGCATAGGGTCGATTCTGAGGGTGTTACAGAAGGGTACATGAATGTGTCATGACAATGTGGAATGGTTGCATCATGTACTAGGTATCATGGCTGAGCAAAATAAAGGGATAAATCAAATCCTAGTTTGAAAAGTCAAACGCCAATTTGAAAAGTCAAACGACAGTTTTGCTTGGTGGAGGGGGAGTAGGAAACCTACTAGGGGAGGAGTTCCCCTCCCTCCACCCGCCGGCCAAGGAGGCCGACTTGGGGGAGGACTCCCTCCCCTTGGCCGGCGCCCTCTCACCTATAAAAGGAGGGGCAAGGGTGCCCCTCTTCCTTACACCTCTCTCCACCAAAACCCTAGCCCTAGCCGCCGGCCACCACAAGTCGCCGCCGCCCTAGGGTTTGCCCTAGCCGCCGAGTTGGGGCTCTCCCCAAGCCCTAGCCGCCGGCCTAGCCTCCTCCCTTGGTGCCTCTAAACCCTAGATCGCCAAGGCCTCTCTCATAGTCCACCATACTCGCTCCGGCTTAAGGCGAAGCCCTGCAAGATCTCTCCTCTACTTCCGGTACCACGCCGTCGTGCTGCCGGAATAACGAGGAGAGTGCTACAACCTCCGCTGCCTGCTGGAACAAGGGAGAGGAAGGTCTTCATCGAGTATCGAACGTGTGACCGACTGCGGAAGCGCTGCCAGAACGCAGCGCCGGAAGGATCGTCCACGCGATCTTGAGATCGGCAAGAGTACGACTACATCACCCACGAGAATCTGCTCTCGTTAAACACTTTGGAATCTTCGAGGATGAGTTCCTCTATCGACTCGTTGCTACAATCTAGTAGATAGATCTTGGCTTGTTTGTTTGCATGCGGTAGATTTTTTTTGTTTTCCATGCTACGAACCCCTACATTTGCCACTGCCCCTACACGCGCATTAAAGCCATAGAGCATCGCCAGGAGACCACCGATCGATCGCCACCCTCGGCCACGCCTCTAGCTGCCCGTAGCCATGCCGCCACCGTCGCCTACCCATCCCGTTCGGTCTCGTCGTCGAGACTATAAATTGAGGACTCCCCTGCTCAAACTCTTCACACCATCTCACTCCCCTCTCCTCACTGATCATTCCACCTCGTTACCGGAGCAAGGCGAGTAGCGCAGCGCCGGAATTTAACTGGAGCCCGCCGCTGTTGGAGAAGAAGGGAGCCAGCGATTGGAGCTGCCCCAGGAGAAGCTGCCGGTACCAGGAGGTTCGCCGTCGTCGACTTCGTCGTTCGCCCTCCTCGCCGACCCTTGCCTGAGTCCCGGTGAGCCTCCCACGACCCCCATCTTCCGCGTTAGGGTTCTGTCTCGCCGGCGCTGCCCGACATGGACGATGAACCAGAGTCGTTGGATTAGAACAAGATCCAACGCACCACGTTGCCCCGTACCGCTTCGCACCCCTCCGTCTCACTGACGCGTGGGGACAGCAACTTAACCAGCCCGCGTAAGCGCTATGCGTAGCAGGCCGGCCCATTTTCTCTTCCCGCGCAGCCCACTAGTTTGAATTTAACTTTTTCCATTTTAATTCAAACATAGTTCTGTACCCAGTTTAAAAAATCAACCCAGCTCGATTCAGTGAACCAAATTGAATAAAACCAATTTTGTTAGAAAGGTCTGGAAGTGCTGAATCCAAGCCCGTTGGATTTAAATCATTTGGATCTGTAGATCACCCTTGGTAAAAATAACAAGGCAGAAGCTTTTATGCATTCAAACATTTTTCAAATTTAAACCATAATAGATTTTGAGTTGATTCCAACTCTCAAAAATCACAAGTAACCATACCTTTCAGAATATATAAAAACATTTGGGTTTACTTACAGAAATAATGTTCAAGTAATAAAAGGATGCCACATAGATATTTCTAGTCACTTTATTTTAATGAAATAAAAGGTTAAATCTTATTAAACTGTGACACCACTTTAAATTACATTCCCATGTACTGAAATATGTGGTGATAACATGTGTCAACATGATCCCATGTTTGGTTTGGAGAATATTAAATCTTAAGTAGTTTTTCAATGAGTAGAAATTACTTTTCTAAAAATAAAATCAGTAAGACAAATGCTTTAATCTTGTAATGTTAGTGATGATGCTAGATCATCTATAGAACCATTGTGTGTGATGATTGAAAGTAGTTAAGTATTGTTTGGTGATTGTGTGCCTCGTATTTATTCATAGACGCTAGTACCGACCAAGGTTACGAGGAGGAAGGAGGATACTACGAAGAAGAAGCCAAGGAGAACTTCAACCACTGCTCTGCACAAGGCAAGCCTTACTAATCAAGTTGACCTATGCAAGCTAACACTTGCAATTATGAAAGTTATATAACCTATGCAATGCACTAAGCATGCTTGGTTGGACACATTTGATGATACCCAATCCCAGTTTTACTTGCAAGCTTCATACTTTATTTCTTTATCAAAGCTATTACTTAGAGCTTACTTAAGTAAATTGTAGATTCTAGAAAGATAATTGAAGGTTGCATAAAGAGCATAAAATTTGGCCTAAGCTAGATAATCTTGATGTCATCCCAAGGCATGATATTGAACTTAGTTAAACTCCACTAGTTTACCACCCCTCATTAGTACTCACTCCCATTTGTAGATGCTAGTGCTAAGCATAAAACTTGATCAACTTTAGATGGGAATACTTGGTGGAAAATGGTTATGAAAACCTTGGAATGATGGATCATTCTATTGAGATGTTTTGACATGTGTTTCCGAACACCAGATGATTTTGATGATGAAAATGTTGAGGCATGAGCCTTAGCCCTTTATAAAACTGATGGTTGTCTGGATGCGATACCATTTCAATTTTATCATACAACCACAATACCCGAGAATTGGGTAGGGCTTGACTGGAAACTTATATACCTTAGTATTGGTTCCCTCACGGCCAAGGCTTGAGCGGAGGCTACCTTGTGAAGATTGTCCACCTGTGCAGTACCCAAGATGACAGTTGGTCATGGTTGGGAGGCCAAACTCACAGGAGAGGTGCTTATACTAGGGCGTGTAATTGAAAGGTTAGGATTGATTATCCGCATACTGAGTATGGTGAATTCAGGATTTGTCCTGACGGATGTATCAAATGTTGTGGTGAAAGTGTACAATCTCTGCAGAGTGTCAAACTATTCGAATAGCCGCGTCCGCGGTTATGGACAGTTGGAGTGGCCATACTGTTCCCCCGTCAGATGTTTTCAAAATGACTTGTGAAATGAATTGAGAATTTGACTTGTCCACAACAGAGTTGTGGCATGAGATACAAGTTCCCCCTTAGGTGTTATAAGCTTTCAACTAGTTTCGTAGCTTCTGAACTTAGTAGAGGTAAATCTGGCTTCTTGTAAAACAACCCTAGAGCTTAGTGTCCTACTATAAAAACCCCCTTCACTTGTTAGTATTAGTTTGCGAGTACTTAAAGAGTACGCATAGCTTTCTCCCTGGCTATTCCCATGGCCAGACTATGAAGAGGAGTACCAGGAGGATGGACCCCAGGAAGGTTACGACAACTAGGATCATCTCCCATCGTCAGCATTGCTTGTGACCCTGAAGATGGAGCTTCGCCTACGCTACCGTTATTATTACGTATTCCGCTGCTTAAGTTGTATTAAAAACTGAATCATGAGATCCTTATTTGTGTAAGACCTTATGTATGGTTTGTAATGTATGATGTACTATGATATTCAAATCTGTTATGTCTCGAAAAATGGTAATTCTGGGATTGCGATGTATGGCATAACAGGCATCTAGGATTAAAAATCCGGGTGTTGACATGTTGGTTCCGGATAAATCTTCTTTGCTCTGCGTCCATACCGTATTTAGTCTGTATATGTTTTCGATAGTATCTGCTTCTGTTTTTATGTCCGGTGTTTCTGTATTTGTTTTTGTTTCCACAAAAAATATGAAAACGAACGTGGCACCGGTGAGTTAGTCCGTTTCCCGCTCTGTTTTCATCCCTGCCTATTATACCCTGCTATGAATATTGAAAGCCATGGTTCTCAACAACACAACCGAAGAGGGCCAGCGTGCGACGTACTTAAACAAAAGGGAGTAGCAATAATTACAGAATTTTCACATTCCCAACTTATGCTAAGTGCATGTTTCATAAGAAGTTCCACTGTTCCACATATGCACAAAGAGGTTACAATCAGAAATCCCCCATCAAATATGCACACGCACACACACCTTGACGCTGCTAATGGTTCCCATTCCCCAACTAGTCACACCTAAAATCCAATGAGACCTAACTAGAAACCAAGAGAAAGGTGACCGAGGAGTTAACCGATGAGCCTATAAACCGGCTAATTTCCCTGATGAACACGCTTTTCTCCTGGCTTTCTTTCGTAGTGCGCGTGCCACTAGGCCAAGAGCGACGTGAGGGCCCCGCCGCTACACGGCGCCTTGAGGAGCGCGGAGATGGCGCGGCCTGGGCGCGCGCCGCAGCGTCCGCACGGCTCGCCGCGTGGCAGCTCGGCGGCGACGAGCACGCGCCGGCACGACGGGCACGAGGAGTGGGAGCGCAGCCAGGCGTCGACGCAGGGCGCGTGGAAGGCGTGGCCGCACTGTGGCAGCACGCGCATGTTCTGCCCGTCCTCGAACTCGGCGAGGCAGATGGCGCACTCGTCCGCCTCCGCGCCGGCCTCGGAGACGACGTAGGTGACGGTGGGGAGGGCGCGCAGCACCTCCTTCTTGACGCCCTTGTTCGCGCCCGGCGGGGAGGAAGGCTCGGCGGCGCTGGCCCAGCGCCTCGAGCACGCGCACCGCGCCACGAGGCCGAGGCCGAGGACGCAGACCAGCGCGCAGAGCAGGCCGGCGAGGATGAGGACCAGGTCCGAGTTGAGCGAGTCCTGCTGCGTGCCGGCGGCCGCCGCCGCCTCGAGGAGGAGCCTTCTTGCCACCATGGCTGAAACTCGTAAGGAGATCACGAACTGCCGAGTTGCGCGGGGAAATAGGTGCCGGGTCGAGGGAGCTTTAGGAGAAGTGTGGAAGAAGTGTGTGTGAGGTAGGAGGTGTTGGGTGACCTGCTTATATAGAGCTCCCGTGTGGTGTTGATCAGCGACTTTTGGTTGGTCTTTGGAAATTCTGAACAAATGAGCACGGGCCGGTCATGGCAGGTAGGTCGTCAGTGGGATGGCTGTTTGGGAAGTTGGGACTTGAAAGTGGATCCTGCTTTGGGTTCGAAATTACGAATAGCTCTTCACCGTTGCATCACGCGCGGCTCAGAATGGGTAGCCGCAGTGCTCTCTTTCAGCACATGTCTTAACCAAAAGCATCGATCTACGTGTGATTTTTATTTTTTTTGAAATATCTCAAAGTCAACTGGGTCATCAGGGCCTCCAGGAAATTAGGATTGCGTGGCCATAGAGAAATAATAGGCTGTACATGAACACATGTATGTAGAACATGATACCAGATTTGATCACTAAATTCTGTTGTCATATAGCACGTACTGCAACGCGAAAAATTACGAAATTCCAGAATGTATCATGGTCGTACATTAGGAGTAGAAAACTGGTTAAAACCTTGACTACTTATCCGAGCAAGACAGACGAGCTTCCAACTGAACTAATCCTCAGAGTCAGTAGTTTCAAAAAAAAAAAAAAAAAAAAAATCCTCAGAGTTCAGAGCCTAGACGACGCAAAACGGGTTAGGGAAAGGACAGGTGGCCCGGTTGGGAGCCGCACGAAGAGCACTTTGGGTGTGGTACAGAGACTTTCGGTTGCTGTCTGCTACCTGTCACTCAGCTACAGCCTGCATGTTCCGTCGTCGTGTACTATTGACTTTTTGCGCTAGGCCACTCAGTGGTCACGTTCCTGGCGCACCTCTTCGCCTCCGTTCTTTTCAGGCTTCGCATCCGCATCCATCCATGTTAGTATACGCACGGCACGGTGCCCGCG
Organism: Avena sativa; assembly: GCA_916181665.1. Taxonomy (NCBI): domain Eukaryota; kingdom Viridiplantae; phylum Streptophyta; class Magnoliopsida; order Poales; family Poaceae; genus Avena; species Avena sativa. Next base: position 251,227,760 of record OV702284.1, on the reverse strand, counting down.
GGTCCAAACTGAAACAAGACTTCCATCTCCGAGATCCCATCTCGCGTGAAGCCATATTGTTGTTTCCACGACCAAGAGACGCCTTCAGTCTGCAGAAACTCCACATAACCTTCTTGAATTTTTTTTAACCAACAGAAGCACCATTGTAATTCCTGTCAAACAAGAAAGAAAGCCAAGAGACCACGTGCGGCCCGCCTGACAACGACATATATTGCGACGAAACGCAGACAAGTGTCGGCTCGCTGTAGGACTTCGACCGGAAGCCGTTGCGAAGACGACACACCGATTTCGCGGTTTGCCGCCGCGGGGTAGAAGGAAAAATTTGCTGGAAACGGACGGAGACTCTGCGGAATCATGTTTGCAGGAGACGCCCGCGGGCCTCTGCCTCTTTTAGCCGGGCGCGGTAGTGGTGAACCGACTCGCCCACTTCGCACATGGCTACCGCCCCCTTTCCGCAGCACTTATCACATGGTCGAGCAGAGCTTAAACCAACGGATCGCAGGCATGCACTACTCGCCGCGCGCGACGTGTAGAGTACACGGGCTAGACACGATGAAAAGGCGGTACTGTTGTGGAGGGTATGGTGACTCAAATGGTACGATGTGAAGGGGAGCCGATGTTGCATTTCGGGACCCAAGCCACACGTTCTCAAGCGAGAGCAAAATCGTTAGCACCTCTGCCTCTGTTGCAGCACCGAAATATCTTGGGGTAAAGGAATGGAGGTACTGTGCTGTTTGTATATACGACCACCAACATTTGTAAAAAAAACATGACATGGAGAAAGGACACTGTACACTGTACACATAAGAAAAATATATATATATACTGCTAGTGGAGTGTGTCCTTTAGATCCGTTCGAATTTGCAACTTCAAATTCAGTGTGCTTTGTGAGGTACAAAGGGACAAAACAAACTGCATTTTGTGTTCCACAAACATAATCATGTTTTAAGCTGACAAAAATTTGCAGGGTGTACCATACACCTGCAACGCAGAGCCATTCTGAAATTAAAGCAATGCTCTTTTGGAGGATCATCTCTGCAAAGCGTGCTTCGAACCTAGGTATTCCGAACTGGGAGCAATGCGACATGAAATATTTGTTTGGCCAACAATCACTTCATCCTTTTAACAAGAGGAGCACATATCCCCACCCCAAACAGGGTCCAAATCATTATAGAAGGACCGCCCTCCAAAAGACAGTTAGATTAGAGAATGACTAAAGGCGCGACCTAGCCACAATGACATCTGAGTGCATGCATCGCTATTGCTTTTCTTCTTGGATAATTGGATCATGATTCCTACGATTAAAGCTATATATGCGCAGACCGTACATACATACAGATAATTGGCTTTCAGTAAAGCCGAGCTAAAAAGACCCAGTTCCAAGGAAAACATATGATGTTGCATGCATGGTATCATATCCACCAAGATTTATTCATAGCGACCGATCAGCCCGACCTTTGCATGGTACACTGGTTCCGGCCATGATTCTGCATGATTGGCACACTCCAGGATCTCATACCAGATTGCCGGGAAAAGAACTTTGCACAAGCTTAAAAGCGCAGACCTGCAGACGTGGTTTCTCTTCAAACACAAACAATGCTGATCAGATAGCGCCAGCTGCATTTTGGCTCGTCAGAATTCCAATATATATATCATGCTCCTGAGGAACTGAGGTTGCCACTGGCCGGATTCAGCACATAATGGATTAATTGTACATATATATCATGCTGCTGAGGACCTGAGGTTGCCACTGCCGCGAGCATGTAACCAATCAATTCGTGAACGACCGAAGGATGCAGGAAGGAATGATCAGGTTAAATGAATGACACACAGCAGTCTCAACTCTGGGATGGTGCCGTCCTTCAGCCATGGATAGAATCAAAACATGTGCAAAAGGAACTGTCAGAAAAGGTGCTAATGAGTGCAACTTTGGACAGAAGGTGACTCCGAACGAAAAAAGCATGAGCTCCAAACATGTCAGGCTATTGTAGATAAGACCCTTGTTTCGTGATAAGATAAGATCTGTCTAAATGAATGATATGATATGGCTTCCGCAGAAAAAGAATGATATGACATGGTGATTTTGCTCACTGTTTGAAATTGCAAACCATCATGTGAACAAGTGAATGTCCCTGGTGGAAGAAAAGGTGTATGTGCTTGAGGGGTATGTTGCGTCAACAGTGCACTCCAAATGGTTCACCAGAGTAGGGTATCCTCCTTGTGGAAAAAAATAAGAATAGGGTACTGGCCATTAGCAATTAGGCCTCATTGTCATAGCAAGATAGGGAGGCAGTGCTGACTCGGTCCCAATTTGCTGATTTGATTTGAACATGGACCGAACTCCATATCCATTAGTCTATATAGCATATATTTGAAGTTTAGATGATCCTCGAAAATTATTCAGAGCTTGGCACAATATCGAAATAGATTGAAAACTTTAGAACTTTTTTGCAATGAATTTATATTATTACAAAAAATATGTTTCCATGGACAATAGATTAATTAAGGAATATACTGGTAAAAAAAGGATATTTCAGTTTTTTTTAAATCCACTAATATTTTTTAAAATCTGCAGAAGTGACGATTTTGAAAAACATCAATCAATATTTAGAATTCTTGACCTGTTTTTTCCTTTTTTATATAAAATTATGATATCTATTTCTAAATAAACTTACATTCATCCACAAACCTTCTCAAGATTTTCTTATCTTGTACAATATTTTATACACTCAAATCCAACTTCAAGGCTCGAATCCCATATGATTCATATTTAAAAAGTTGATGAGTTTTCTTGGAACGACATAAAAGCAGATTTTTCCTCTTCACTGCAGAATTTTACTGTTCTAATGATTTTGGGTAGTCCTGACTATACTTTCTTTGATGAGGTCAAAGTTTACAGGCAAGTTAGACCTCAATCTATCAAGTATTCACTTATAGTTGCATTCTTAAATTTGCATGATTTTACTATTTTCAATTTCCGTATATTTCCTTACCTTAATGAGAATACAAATGCAAACAAGAGAATAGGAAACACATATAGTGTGTAGACTTGGGTGTTTGATTCTTGGTAAGGGGAAGAACAAATGACTAATAAGCACAGTGAAATAAAATTAAAGCTTAGTCAAAAGTAAAACCAGAATGTTACCATGTCATTTAAGGTTGTCATCTTGTTCTTCATGCATAAAAATACTACAAAGAGATCGAAGTTCTTGCTAGAATTAATTTTTTACTTGAAACAAAGATCAGCGGGGACTTTTCTGTTATGTTTTTTTGCCCTATCCATCACTCTTGTTAACAGATTAACAGTATGAGGAGAAAAAGGGCATCCACTAAAGGTTGAACATGAAAGACCAGAAGACTATGCAGCAGGCTTCTGGAAATCACCAACAACTCAGATTTAAGTAGTTTCGTAACTTATCTACAAACAGTGGCGGAGCTGATATACAACGATTGGGTGCAAATGAACCCAATGATTTTTGCAAATCGTTCATCAAATTAGTCCTGTCATTGACTTTTAGTGAAAAAATATACTATAAGCAAGAAGGGTGAACCCAATAGTATTGTGATCTAGCTTCACCACTGTCTACAAATGTCAAATCGATTCTAGTAGCCTCCATCACTTTGGTTGTGCGACAGTCTCTCTTCCAGTGCTTATCACGCAGGACACTGATGGGACTAATACCAATTCATGCAACTAAAATTCCAGTCTGCAGCTACAATGCTACAGATGAACCAACAATAAAAAACATGAAAAGTGCACATAAGTATTAAATGAATAAGGAGAACAGAAATGGCTCGCACCTTCGTGTTGGTTAATTTTCCAAAGTTGAAATGCATGCCATTTCTGAAGGAATCAATTGACAGGATCTCTCTCCAACACAGGACAAGCTCCTCATCCACCTGTTTTTCTGGAAAACGGTAAAACTGAATTTGTGTTTTCCAGCCAGTACTCCACTGAAGAGTGTCTAACAAATAATTTAAACTAGTTACTTTGTCAATACTATCCTAAAAGGAGCCCATAAGTACTACGTGTGACGCGTACTAACAATTTTTACCACTAGAGCCTAGCCAACTAGGGTAAGTGGCAAACTCATATAAGTAAACAAAAGATAAATATAATCTGGTGTTGATAAAGGCAGAAGGTACAACAATGTAAACCTTTCAAGTATTCTTTTTTTTCCAATTTCCAACAACAATTTCTCAGAAGTTAACATGTTTGGTGGTATCACAATGTCTGCATCCACACAACATGTCTCACTGGTTTAATAATGAAAGACTGCATAAGGAAACAGGGGTATTATTAAGCATATCAGCGGTACATCATTGATCATATAACATATTTTATTAACAAAAAAACTCCAACTTAAATTCCAAGGTTGTTACACCTGCAATTTTGTGGAACCCTCCATGAGAATGCCCCAAACTCTTTTAAGCTTGGTGGCATAGACATATAATCCCTCCAATCTTCCATGATGATTCTCAAATCATGAAGTTTGCTTTGCAAACCAACGCAACAGTTTGCATGCATAGTGCAAACCTCATTGAAATCTCCACTTGGCTCGCAAATACCACCAAAGTATGTAGTACTTAAAAACTTAATTGTTAATCCAATATCTGTAACATAAGGATCATGCTTTATAAAATTGAATACGTCCTGGTCATGATAACCAGGATATCTCAGTCGGGAAGAATACCAAAATTTGTAGAACTCTATGCTTTGATTGTTCGACTTCACATAGTTGAATCCTCCATTAGCAATGTTTCTTAAGTCAGTTGCATTGCCTACATAGTGATCACATGCAATCTGAAAATCTCCATCAGGATAAAAATGTGGAAATGGACTGCGAAACCATATGATATCTGCATCCTGAAGTGCATATAAAGGAAATAAATCAGTTTACACTAAGTGACTTGTTCATGTTTGGTATTATTCAGGAAAAGGGTACATCTTATTGTATTGGTTTGAAAATGCAATAGAATAGGAAGTAACGTATACATCGATATTTACCGAGAAAATGAAGTTGTAACCTTTTTCAAGAACTAGGCGCAAGAAATCCAGCCTTCTCCACATCATCTCCAGATATCCAGCAGTCAGAAACCTCTTCTCTTGGGAGAAGTCCACATTATCGGTTACAAGAGCAAAACAGTATGGATGGATCTCAGCACATCGCTTGTATGCTTTCCCATCAAATGATATTATCACAAGGTGTTTCACTAGTGAACTTGTCCCAATACCACGACGGAAACTATCGATGAAAAGATCTATAACCGAGCCAGGAGTAGCCCATGCAGCATTAAGTGTCGTCAGTATAACAGTCTTATTGTCCATAGAAGCCTCTTGTAGAAGTTGCCCCAGTTGGGGATAATCACAGTCCTACAAGGATAATTATAGTAGTTGAATTAATTAAAATAAGTCTGGAACTATGCAAGTGGGATGGATAAAGTTTTTGACTTCTCACCAAGAAAAGTAGAACAAATCACTATAAAGCACAAAGATAAGAATTTGACATATTACTGTGGAACATATATCCCGCTGAGCTTACATTATTCACGGCACCATAAAAAACCAGAATTAGCAAGTGCATTCATTAATGTTTGGTTGGGCTTGTTTTTGGCTTTTGGACTTGTCTTATAAGCCACAAAAACACCTAAGGCTTTGGCTTTTGGCTTTTGACTGGATATTGTTAGATGATGGTATAAGCCAAAGGCCAAAATCAAAAGCACCTATTTAGATGCTTTTATGGCTTATAAGCCAAAAGTCAAAAGCCAGAAATAAGCCCAACCAAACCGTGTATTAACCCACTTATTAAGGTCTGAGATTTTAACATCCCAAATCATGCATTCATGAATCATAAATCGTGAGCATATCATGCCCACCAAATTAAATTGATTGGCCTCAAAGCAAAACACCTATAAGAACATCCTATTGTTAAATTTTATGGGTCAAGGTTAGTCTATCAAAATCTAGAAAATCTCAAAGGCCCATTTGTGACTTGCATGGCATGTACAGGGAGCATAATGCCACATTGCCAGTGGGGATCCACTAGGCGATTGAGAAGATAAGTGGTTCACTTGTACTCCTCCACCGCCGACCCCGCCAAGGCATGCAACATGCAGGTGTCACGTTTCCTTAATCGAGTTTGAGTTAGAGCGTGCTTTGGTGGAAGATTAAATATTTGCTTGGTGCACCAGATCAGGGTGTACGTGTCAATAAGCATACGCATGCTTGACACTCCAGAGACTTCTTCCACCGCATGGCAGTTCTGTTTTGTGCCTCTCACAACGGAGAGAAAAAATCTCTCTAGAACTTGCTTGCTGCCTCTCTCACTATAGTCAAGTTCCTTTTGTTGTGCTACTTCCAGGCTTCCCCAACATGGCGACCGCATGCACAGACATCCGGGAGAGCAGGCCTCCATAGCCCCCGTCCCTAGATCCTGCACCGGGAAAGGGGTGATGAAATTTTTGGGGGCGACTTGGCGCAACTGCTCACATCTGCTCAACTACATCTGTGCCAATCGATTGACTACTTTGACTCCAGATCCGGTGCACGACTACAACGTCTTCAGTCTTCACCACCATGGCCAACAACGGCAAGCAGTGGTAGCCTTCTCGGCCGACACGTGTCTGTTTGCACTGGTATTTAGCTCATATGCAGATCTGCTAGATATATCTAGTTTGTCATATATGATTAGATTTATTAGTGCATCATCTTTTGTTAACTAAACTCGTCCGAAAATTGCTGAATATTCCAATATCTATCCGAAAAGTTCTGTTTTGTGCCTCTCACAACGGAGAGAAAAAATCTCTCTAGAACTTGCTTGCTGCCTCTCTCACTAAAGTCAAGTTCCTTTTGTTGTGCTACTTCCAGGCTTCCCCAACATGGCGACCGCATGCACAGACATCCGGGAGAGCAGGCCTCCATAGCCCCCGTCCCTAGATCCTGCACCGGGAAAGGGGTGATGAAATTTTTGGGGGCGACTTGGCGCGACTGCTCACATCTGCTCAACTACATCTGTGCCAATCGATTGACTACTTTGACTCCAGATCCGGTGCACGACTACAACGTCTTCAGTCTTCACCACCATGGCCAACAATGACAAGCAGTGGTAGCCTTCTCGGCCGACACGTGTCTGTTTGCACTGGTATTTAGCTCATATGCAGATCTGCTAGATATATCTAGTTTTTCATATATGATTAGATTTATTAGTGCATCTGTGTTGTTTCTTTTGTTAACTAAACTCATCCGAAAATTGCTGAATATTCCAATATCTATCCCATATAGAAAAACACACTTGCTTGATCTTAAAGGATGAATGAACAAAAAAAAAAGTTAAGCGCAAGTTTCAGGAGTAATACAAAGGAAAACAAATGAAGCCTAACTAAGAGGGGGTGAAGCCTCCGAAATGGGATAGTTGAGGGGGGCAAAACAGACTCATCTTTGGCTCCTTGCATTAAGGATGGCTATGCTGCTAAGAAGTTAACATGTTGACCAACGGGGGAAGGATCCCTCCCTTGGCTATACGTTTTTAGGTAGATGAAACCTCTCCAGCGTGCTTTTTAACACGGGATAGCACCCTGTTTGTCAACGAGCGTTTCTGAGGCTCGAACCCGGGTGGGCTGTAGCTCGACATCCCGAGCTCTAGCCACCAAGCCAGCGCTTGGTTCTCATGCTGCTAAGAAGTTTGATGTATCTGAAACCAAACAAGCTTGGAGGGAATCGGCATGACCAAATACCAGTGGTGCTGAAGTAGGAGAGGCCTGGGTGATGTATTATCAGTGTTGTTTTGCTACATGGAAAAATGTTTTAGCGTGCGAGGCTACAACATGGAATAACCGTGCAACGTAGACTTCCTTTGCTGGTTTTCATTAGATAAAATGGAACAAGAAAAAATCCCCCCGTGAGCCAATATTTTGGCGATTTAACAAGATCTATTTAATTTAGTTTTTTCGCATGTACTTTAACAAGAAATGATTTCCTGCATGATGACCACATACTTATGGATATCCATTATACAAACAAAGAATATTGTAAAACAAGCGGGAATGTTTTTTTTACTTATGTGAGGATTTTTGTATAATGGGACATGTAAGAGGACTAAAGTTTGGGTGAAACCCAATATAGTTGTAATGATATACTGTACAATGGTACAACCAAAATTAGGTTATACCTGAAATCGAAGATGTTTCGTTTAATTTTAGATCCGTTGCAATCGCATGGGCCCTTTGCTAGTTGCTAGTAGACACTTAAGCGCAAGTTTCAGGAGTAATTACAATCGAAAATTAATGAAGCCTAACAGCATGCTAACAGTCTAACTGTCTAAGACAAGTGATTTCTCTAACCAGGTGGCCAGAATTCATGAGACGGGAAATTGGAAATATTAATGGGTAGGACCGTAGGAGGGGGGGGGGGGGGGGGGGGGGCGAGGAGTAGAAGCACACCGGATCGTCGGCGGAGATGGGGTTGAGGACGCCGTTCTCCTCGGGCTCGGGGACCAAAACTGGAGGGCGCAGAGGGTCCCACTCCCGCCAGAGCCGTCGATCCCAGTCGATCTGCACCGGCGGAGGCGCATTCGAGACGACGGCTCGGTACAGCACGGCGCAAGGCAGCGCCACGGCCGCGGCGAGGAGAAGCACCGCCCCGGCTTTCCGGAACGCCGAAGCGGTAGAAGGGGCCAACTGCGAGTGTCCATGGATGCGGCGGAGGGATGTGGCGGACGGCAGGCCCAGGGTTTGGCGCGACGGCCTCGCCATTGCGAGAGAGGGGCGGCGTCGGCGGCGGTGTGTGTACGAGCGAGTCAGTGTCAATCACGCAGCGTAACGGTCCTCGATGGCGGAAACACGTCGTTATCCGTGTTCGTAGTTCGTAAGCGTAAACTGCATTCTCAAGACGAAACCCGCTTGCAAATGGCACGGGATGGAAGGATCGTACAGACGGAGCAAGCCAGCGCACCGCCACGGGTGAGCGGTGGTGCACGTCAGCACGTGACCGCGTGATGCATGGCCAAGATGCAGATGCGTGCCACCGCATGCGAGGTGTCACTCACTCGCGGGCGTGCTATCGCCGACGCCGCTCTATCTACAGGCCGCGCACGTCGCAGATGATGACAACTCAGGTATACGCCTCCTCGATGACCGTCCGGCCACCACGCATCGTCGAGACCCACCAGTCAGCCGCAAGCAGATCCACACTACTCGTACTTTCTTTCTACACACACTGGGAGAGGGAGTCAGGGACCGCGCAAGCGGTTGCATCTAACTACCGCGGGCCAACGAACTTTGCTTCACCTCCCCGCATGTTCCCCTCAGTCAGTCATCACCCTCTCTTCCTGTCCGCTCGTCGTCTCCACTCTCCTCCCACGACCACGAGCTCTCCTCTGCGACTCCCCGGAGCCGGGTGGTCGCGCGCGTGCACGCTGAGGAGTGAGGAGAAGCAGCTGGCGCTTGGGCTCGTGAGAATTCGGCGAGGAAACGCCTGTGGTGTCGCTGTTGAAGAATCGCTGCCGAGAATTACCGAGGGGGTGTCAGATGGACGTGTTGCCTGGGGAGCTGTGCTTCAAGATCTTCCACCTCCTGGATCACCAGTCCCTCGCCGCTGCTCCCCAAGGTTCGCCTCCTCAATTCTTCCTTCATGGGCGACCAGAAAAAGTCTTCCGTTACTTCTTATGTTGTTGGCATGTTGTCCTCTTCTTGTGTGGTAGAGTACTACTATATAGTAGCATAATAATTCACAACCTATGTTGGCCTGAATTGCCCAAACTGTAGTCTGCACCAAGTGGAACACGTTGACCTGCGACGACGAGCTGTGGCGCAAGCTGTTCGAGGACAGATGGGGAGCGGATGCTGCGGCCTTCTACGCGCCGGAGCCACAGGGTTCCAGGCCATGGAAGGACGTCTTCGTCGTGCAGGACCGATGCGACCGATACGGACCGTAATAATCACCAACACTACGTACTTCAGACTTCAGACAAGGAAATGCGATAGTATACGGTGAATTTTAGTTACTAGTACACTCAAAGTCGTCTCCTCTGCTTCTCTCCAGGGGCGTCAGGATAATCAGAGAAGGAAACGACTACTACCTCATCTACCAAGGTGAGATCCAGAGCTACTTGGGCACCAGCTCAGATGCACAGCCGCAGAGCGCCGAGGCCGCCGAGAAGAGGCAGATATCTGACCGGATCCTCTTCTTCCTGGGGGACCTGGAGACCGCTTATGCGGATGCCAAACGTGTCAAGGCGTGAATATCACACTGAGATAACAAACCGTTGAATGTCTGTATAATTCCTTGCATATCTCGTGCATTGGTTTAGTGCTGTATTCAGAAAACAAACTCTTGAATGTCTGTATAATTTCCTTGCATATCTCGTGCATTGGTTTAGGGCTGTATCTACCGTATACAAAACAATCCAATACTGTTTTAACCTTCCTCACGTATTCTTCATTTGGAAATAACATTTCTGTTATTCTCCTGTAATAAATCTTCTCGCACTTCCTGATACAGAATGCTTGGATCAGTAAATAAACACTGGGGAAGGGCCACAACTTAATGAGTTCCATCATCTTTTACCAAATGTTACTCTTCATGTTCAGCGTCACACAGATACCGGTCTATGCTATCAGGTGGATTTTCCGCAAAGAACAACCATACTCAAATGTGCCAATAAGTCTCAATGGTAAAATTGGTAGGTGAGGCCGTTTTACTGCTGCTTCGTGCTTCTGTGCTTCTGCTGAATTAGCATTTGATCGCAGCTCTTGCCATTTCCAACGCTCCCTCGTAGGTCTTGTTCCCACCGATGAAGCCACTCATATGAATAAACACGCAGCCAGGGATGCCAGTTTCCTTCGACAGTTCCTCGTCTCTCATCCCCCTCCACTTCTCTGGGAGAGCCTTCCGGCTCTCGAATCTGTCAGGAGCCACAGAGACAGCTTGCACTCGCCAGCTTTTGCTCCTCTCATCCTGCAGTTACGCGGAAGAAAGTTGGCCGAAAAAAGCATCAGTTAAGTGCTAAAATGACCTCTACTGCAACTTGAAAGCATTACACCAATTCATTTCCAGATTAGCATTTTGGTGGTTACATCGCAGGCTTTTACTGTTAAAAAATCCTAGAGGTGGTACTAAATAAAATTAATATTGGAAGACTGGGAAGGGGCAACACTTCTTACCTGATACAGCACATACTTGGTCAGAGGATCAGTCTTCAGCTCCTGCTCTAGCTCAAATAAATGAAGTTTCCACTGCCATAATAGAGAAGGGTTCAGTTCACATACATGGCCCCTCTTAGTAATATGCCACACTTCCATACGTCAGGCAGTTATTAATTAAACAAAGCACTTGCTGAAATAAGTTTAAGTAAGAATAAACAAAGCACTAGTTAATATTGAATAGCTAATACAATCGGCAACAAAGTCGGAAAACATCTGGTGCCGGTACTCGGAAGCATCAGCTACAGTTTTATATTCAACTCTTTTTCAACATCTGTACAGCAAGCAAATCAATATGACATGGTTTCAAGTGGAAAACACATAAACATGGAGCACATTAAAGATTACCAAAATCAGATTAGGTACAACACTTATTCTTCCACATGCATCAGATACAAACAGTCCATCAGTTGTGGATATGACTGAAATTGATATAGTCTAACAAGTACCAAGATCTTACCGGGCAGAATCTATCTAAAACCATGATTTCTCCACTTGGATCAACATTTTCTCTTGACAGCAAACACTCCATGACAATAGATCTTGCAGGTAGCCACGACTTGACATGAAAGCGAACACTCTGGCAGTGAAAGAAGAGAAATATAGTCATACAAACCTGACATGTCGGCTTAGGGAGTAACGGAAACGGGGCCAATTCCATTTAGAAAAATGGCACAGATATATAGCACACATAATTTAACAAGCCCTTAAGATATATAGCATGAACAAAATACATCAATTGACTAGCCAGGCATAAATAGTACCTCCATAAATTCACTTCCTGCAAGCACCATTGCTTGTTGAAACGCAGCATTTTCTTTCTCAGGTGATTGATCCGGATCAGTCCAGTCTGGATTCAGACGACCAACACGTGAAGACAAGTGCGTATTGTTCACATACTTGGGGGGTTGCTCCGTGTCATATTGATTGATTCCATTATCAATTGCATCAAGTGCCTGTTACATGAAATATACATTGCTTATTTGGCACATCATGTGGAAAAATGTTGTATTGGCAATTAAGGCATAAATATATAGTAGTCAAACAAATGCATGAAAGAATGAAGAGTTAAGGACAACTGGATATATCTCAGAAATTGCTGCCAGATGGTAGTTTAAGTACTGAAGTTCTTTACACCTTAGTAACTTGTAAACCTTGACACTTAGTATGGAACTTGTCAACTGATTGATAACAGGCCTACATTACCCCTTTTCTGCCTGCAAGAAATATCTCTAAATCTCACAGCCAGCTACAAGCACCCGACTGCAATCATGTTTTGCCAACATACTGTGCATCTTTCCATACCAATCCTACTAAAGCAAAACCTCAATCTATAGGTTATAACTAACTACAAACTCTAACACAAGAAACAGTTCAGACAAAATTATAGATTCATGAACTCCCTGCCTCAGTATCCTATTGTTGATTCCTAGACTCCTAGTCAACATGGTCATTCTCTTATCCTTTAATCCACAATACTGAAAGTATTGTATAATTTTAATGGCTGCTTACGAGTTTAGATTCACACCTCAACAAAGCTTTTGTATATGGCAAGATACACCCGGTGAACATCTTCATGGTCCTCACTAAGCTGAAGTTCCTTTGCAATTATCTCCTTGCCAAAATGCTGCAATATCACAGCAATTTCAAATGATAAGCAGGCCATGGAAAGACAAAAGTAGCATTGACAATCAGTTTGCAATTTGTAAACTTTGATAGAGTAATGTATTGTCAAAAGGCTGTGCATACATAAGAAAAAGTGCGCGGAGATTTCAAAATACAGGAACAAATCCCCCAACGAATCAACCTTGTTATGTGGTGCAGTTGGGGACCCATTTTAGCAGATGTTACCAAATCTTACAACATCGCTTCTAATATAAAAGAACTATCGTATGAAAACTTGAATCGTGAAACTTACCTTGTAAACAAGCCCAGCACTGCTAAGTTTCGTGTTAAAGCCATGTCCAAAGACCTCGTTGAAGCCCTTCTGGTGATGATCGTAGCGATGCCGGCTGGGATCATAGACACCACCAACATCAAGCACGGCCTCCAGAGAATCGAGGAGCTAGAGTGAAGTTCCACAACAAGTAAGTGGAGGACAGGATATACGAAATGAGAGCATATGTTTAATGTTTTTGCCGTATCATATACACAAGCCAATTATATAAAAGTACTGCTCGAAGCTTTTGCAAGATTCAGTGGACTAAAAATAAATTTTCAGAAAAGCACGTTGGTGCCTCTGAATATGGATGAGCAGACAAAAAAATGAAGTGTCCAATATTCTAGGTTGCCCCATTGCTGAACTCTCATGCACATATCTCGGTCTACCTCTGTCCATAACAAAATTCCTAGAAGTCTGCTACAGTCTTTCCTACAGCGAACCGATCGCTGTCTGCCTGGCTGGGTACCTCAGATAATGTCCTCTGCTGGACATGTTGCACTAATAAACTCAGTGCTATCTGCAATCCCCAATTTCTCCATGGCCTGTATCCAGTGGGACAAAGGGAGCCTAGAAAAATGGACTGTCTGGCAGGGCTAGTTACAAAACTTCGTGGTACTGTCTGGCAGCCCTTCGACTGGATGTGGAGAAAAGCAATTCCACCATGATGCAGAATTTTCCTATGGTTGGCTTTCAGAGGGTGGCTAAACACAAGGGACAACATGGTGATGAAACCCTGGGTAACGGACGCTGGCTGTGATATCTTCCTTGCAACAGAGTCTATCTGTCAAATTGTACTACGCTGTAGGGGTGCACAAAAGGTCTGGAAGAAAATAGGAATTGAAACAGAGGCAACTCTTTCGAACTCGCTCTCTGAGTTATTGGAAATAATTCAGATTAGAACAGGGTCAAAAGAATTGCCCATCTGTTTTACAGCTTGTGCATGGGCTTTGTGGACAGCAAGGAATGGAGTCTTCAACAGGAAAACACCTCACGACACAGGATGTTCGTCCACATTGCGGATGAACTACTTCTTTGGGCAACACGGTCAAGGTCAGAGGCAAACGCCATTAAGCTTTGGGCTGAGAAGTTTAGCAGCTAACATGACTGGCTGTCTTTTTTTTCTTCTTTCTTTCTTTCTTTCTTTCTTTTTAACCTCTTATTAAATTTGTACATGTAAAACTGAGTCATAAGGCTGTAATGAAGCTACAAGGTAAAGGATCCTCTACTTGTCCCTTAAAAAGGCAAAATCACTCAACCAGACAAGAACTACAAACTTAATGGATATGATTAGACTTCTACCATGGATAAGAAACCAACCTTGTACTAAATGGCATAACAGATGAAAGGATGTCGTAGCACACAAGAAAAATAACAAATCCTAAGGGTTTCAGTTCACAGTTTCACAAGCAGTATGCAACCACTATCCAGATATTTGATCTATCCTTCTATTTTTTTCAAGATAATAAGGATTTATTGGCGAAAAGGCGAACAGAATCAGTCTAACAACGAGTTAAATTAGTATATCCAGACCTAATTCCAACCTAAACGTCCTTAGCTACGGATCTTGGCCAATGGCCAGTAACATCGCCGAAATAACAACCACAAACTACGCTCAAACATCTTTTGGGGGGAAATGGCAGGCAAATCGAGCCACTGACGAAGCGACAGACCTGGGAGTCGCGGGTGCGGACGACGTCGGCGCCTGCGAACTGGGAGGTGAGGCGCATGAGGAAGCAGCCGAGCGCCTCGTCGCAGTGGAAGCTGCCGTTGTGGGTCCCCACGCGCTTGCCGTTCCCGGCGCCGTTGAAGGAGTCGCCGTCGACGGCGGCTGACGAATAAACCCTCAGACGCTTGGGTGAGGTAGCGCCCGCGGCGGCGGCCATGGGGAAAGGGTTTATGATTTGGGGACGCACGCGGGGAAGGAACGGGACGGCTCGCTGCGACAGCCTCCACGCGCAGAAGGCGAGCATTATAGCGGAGCGGACGATGGGCTGAAGGTGGTTTCGTGGTTGTCAGGTTGTGTTCGAGATGTAGGGTTTTGATTTTGAGGTGGGGTTTTGGGCTTTTGGCAAGACGGCCAGGCCTGGGCATTCGGTGCACCGACAGAGTTCGGTCCGGTCCTCGGTTTATAACCGTGCAACCGATTTTTTTTTTAAGAATTCAGCCACTTTATTGATCGAATCATAACAATACATAGTTTGTCTTGGAGGAAATCCGGGACAGAGTTTCGAAAGAAAATACTATTTCCTTCGATCTATATTAATTGTCTCAGAAATAGATAATATGGATTGAAGGGAGTATCAAACATTTTGGCTCGACGAGCTAAAGCATGAGCTGAATTATTACATGAAGGTCTGATATGATGACGTCAAAGAAGATAAAGAGGTAATAAGGGTCTTGATATCCTCCACCATCACTCTGACCAGCGAGCGATCCTGAGATGTAATGCGTTGGATGACACATAGAAAATCAGACACGAGAAAGATATTGTCCAGATTTTCTTTGTGAGCAAGGAAGACTACACTTCGAATAGCGAGTGCTTCAGCTAATTCTGGCAACGTGACCTCATGAATAACCTGGTTGCAAGCAGTTAGTAAAGTGCTGTTGTAGTCCTTGATCACGACACCGACCTCCAACCGTGAAGTAGATGAGAACAACACAGCATCAACATTAATAACGGCCATACCTTCCAGTAGCGGAGGCCAAACTGGTGCTGAAAAGGCCTCACGCTTATGGACGACAGGTGGTTTGAATAAATGTTACGGTATGATTTGATTTGTATAGACCGGCTGTGCGGATGTTTCAGCCATTCTCCATTAGGGACATCATTGCAAGCGCTCCAAATATACCACACAGTCGCTGCCAGAATGACCGCCTTGCAGTCGCCCGATCGAGCCAGAAAATCAAACACCCAAACCTTGATGTTGGTGAACTGACTTCTGCGCAAATGGATAGGGAAAACAGTCTTGACTTCTCGCTAGACCTCCTTGAAACAGGCTCACGCCTAGCTTTATAAATAAAACAACATCCATACAAGATTCAGTACAACCCAACAACAAGAAGTTCACACGCACCACACAACACACATAAGAGGCACCACACAGTGACTGCCAGGCCAGGCCTAGACCAAGCACAGGTGCGCACACACACAGATACAAAGCACAGCTACCACCAGAGGAAGCCCTCATCGGCCAGACGGAGTAGCAAGATGGTGGGCCGCCGTGATCAGGTGCTCCAACATCTCGTCTAGCCGCTCCCTATCGCGTTGTTTACACAGCGGATACCACTGCTGCAAAAAAGCCAAGTTAAAGATCGAGTCAAAGGCACGTCGCAGGAAGACACGCTCAATGATCATCGTATTCCATATGTTCCATAGAGTCCAGGTCATCGTCGCAAACACCAACCAGAAAAGGCGCATCCTCCTATCGGTATGGTTTGCGGCGACTTCCAGGAACTCCCCCAGGTCTGAGGCCTGCCACGCAGCCCTAGGGCCTCGGCGGGATAGGCGAAGAAGATATGTGTGCCTGATTCCGGGATCGCACACAAAGGGCATAGACCGTTGCCAGGGCCATGCCGCTTGGCCACCTCCACACCCGAGGGTAGCCGGTCACACAACAACTGCCAAACAAAAATTTTAAGCTTCAGGGGCCCGCCAGACCTTGCGGGCATAAGAATAGAACAGAAGAGTGTGTTCCAGTCGCTCCTCTCAATAGAAGAAAGTACAGGCTTCAGAGGCTGGGATGTGCCAACGTTGTAGTTGATACCCACTCGGAAGGCAGTCATGATCTACACGCCATAGATTGACTTTCATCTTCCCGGTGCCTTGATCTGCCAAAGTCGCTTCCACATTTTCATATCCTTAGAAGGATCAGAAGATACTCCTTGACTAGACAAGTTCCTCCTAGACACCAGGGCCTGCTCACAAGCCATCTTGTAAGCAAAGAGGACAGTATACGTTTCGTATCGATCCTGCGGCCACATGGCAAAATCATCCCCTCCAAATCTGCTAAGGGGAACTCGAAGAATTTTAGATGCTGTAGCCATGTCGAAGAAGCTTTGGACAATATTGTTGGCCCAGCCCCAAACGCCGAGTGAAGTCCGGCGTGACGACGACAATGATCCGGCGAGTTCGCGCACGTACGGTACGATCGGCCTAGCACTTTGAGCTAGCTAGCTGATCAAACTCTCAACTCACACGAGTACGTACGGGGAAAAATCTGATGGCTACAGGGCCCTCTCGGACCTGCTGTTTGTATTGAATCTCACGGTTGTCTTACAAGGCTACTACATGGGTGTATATATATCCGGCAAGACGACGCAGCGTTAATACGAATAGGTGTTGGACTACTAGTCCTACTCGGTCAGTATACGGAACACACACACGCACACGACACCGTTCCGTGTCCTATCGGGATTATTATTCCTACAATCACCCCCCCCCCCCCCCTAAGCACGATGTACCCATCTTTACAGCTTGGACGCCGATCCTTCCTCGCATCTCCGCAAACTTCACTCGTCCCAAAGATTTAGTTAGGATATCCGTAAGCTGATCATTGGTGCAAACATAGTTGACTTCAATCTTGCTCTCCTCTACACACTGCCGTATGTAGTGATACTTCGTATCAATGTGCTTACTCCTGTCATGATGCACCGGATTCTTGCACAATGAAATTGCAGACTTGTTGTCAATATTGAGCACCACTTGTTCCGCCTCTCGATTGGTGATATCACCAAGTAGACTCCTTAGCCACACACCTTGACACGCCGCGGTTGCAGCTGCAATATACTCAGCTTAACAGGATGACTGTGCCACCACTTTTTGTTTTTGTGATAGCCAACTTACTATGTTTCTTCCCAAGAAATATTCCACGCCCGAGGTACTCTTACGGTCGTCAATATCTCCTGCCATGTCGCTATCACTGTAGCCAAGTAGCTTCACATCCTCCTTCTCTTTCGAGTAGACAATACCAAAGTTTGTAGTACCTTTGATATACCTGAGTATATGCTTCACGGCTGTCCAATGCTCCATTGTGGGTGCTTTCATGAAGCGACTCGCATAGCCAACGGAATAGGCCAAGTCCGGTCTTGTGTTAATGAGATACCTCAAACTTCCAACCACACTCCTATACTCCGTTGCATCAACCGCGGGTGCTTCACTCCTTTTGCTCAGTTTAAGACGAGGTTCCATCGGAACATGAGTTGTATTGCATTCTTCCATGCCACACTTCTCGAGTATCTTCTTTGCATATGCCTCTTGGCATAGCGTGATCTCACCCAGCTTTTGATGTACCTCGATCCCAAGGTAGTAGCTCAACAAGCCTAGATCACTCATCTTGAATAACTCCTTCATCTGTAGCTTGAACTTTGCAATCTCCTTCTCATCCGCTCCTGTTATCAATAGATCATCAACATAGATGCCAACTAGTAGATGATCCCTTCCTTTACCTCGCTTATACAATGCATGCTCTAGTGGGCTCTTCTCGAATCCGAGAGAGATCAATGTACGATCAAGCTTGATGTTCCACGCCCGAGGGGCTTGCCGTAGCCCGTACAACGCCTTATGTAGCTTCAAAACCTTGTGTTCTTCTCCCTCTTTGATGTATCCCGGTGGTTGCTTCACATAAACTTCTTCTTCTAACTCCCCATTCAAAAACGCGGATTTCACATCCATGTGATGCAATTTCCAAGATTCTTGAGCTGCGAGAGCAATAAGTAATCTCACTGATTCCATCCTTGCAACGGGAGCGAACACTTCTTCGAAATCCACACCTTGCTCTTGCACATACCCCTTGGCAACTAGCCGAGCTTTGTGTTTCACCAACTTCCCTTCGGCATCCTTCTTGATCTTGTGCACCCACTTGAGCCTTATGGCCTTGTGATTGTTGGGTAGATCGACAAGCTCCCATGTATCGTTGTCTTTGATCGATCCCAACTCCTCATCCATAGCACGACGCCAACGCTCCTCCGTATTAGCATCCTCGAATTTCGTCGGCTCCTCGGTGAGTAAACACCGACCTTGTCCTCTCCCTCGCGCACGCGCTGTACAAAGAGACTCCGACGGATACAACTCCAGTACACTTCGGAATTCTTCTGGAGTAGGTGGCCGTCTCCTTTCTTCCTGTGCACTTGGAGGAGACGTGGAAGCTGACGTAGTACTTGTTTCAGCGTCTACTGAATTTCCTGCAGTTTCTGTCGGTGTCCTGCATGTTGGCGACGTGACATCGTCGCCCGCGTCCACTTCTGGATTGCCGCTAGTCCCTCCTGGACGGGAGTGTGCAGCTGATGGGCCACTTGTGCCAGGGCTCTCCTCCGCGCGTTGACTGGATGGCGACGCCGAGCCTCTAGGTGCAGCGCGTGAGCTGCTGCTCGTGCCGGGACTCCCACGCGGAGAGACGTCTCCTGGCGTAGCGCTGCTGCTGCTCGCTTCCGTACCTCCATCTTCTGAACCAGCGCCTAAATCCGTAATGCCACGGGACACTGTTTCTTGATCATCTACATGCGAATCACTGTAGACTACAGTAAATATTTCATCAGAAATTGATTGTACCGGTTCCGCAGAGCCCCAATTCCATGATTTCTCCTCCTCGAAGACGACGTCACGTGTCACCACCAACTTTTTGTTCACTGGATTGTACGCGTGATACGCCTTCGAACCGTATTCATAGCCGACCATGACCATTGGAGTACTACGATCCGCCAACTTGCTAGTATGCCCGGTCACCGTCTTCACATGCGCCACGCACCCGAAAGTGCGAAAATGATCAACCGAGGGCTTGCGCCCGTACCATGCTTCGTACGGCTTCATACCAACCACGCTCTTAGTTGGCACCCTATTCAGCAAATAGACGGCCGTCGTGACCGCCTCGCCCCAAAACCTGCCCGGCACGCCTTTGCTTTTCATCATGCTACGTGCCATGGCCACCACGGTTTGGTTCCTTCTCTCCACAACACCGTTTTGCTGTGGTGAATATGGCGCGGTAAGGTACCGCTGGATCCCATGAGCTTCGTAAAACGCCTTGAATTCATTGGATTTGAACTCCCTACCCCGATCGGTACGGAGGGCCTTCAACTTTGCCTCGGACCTCACCTCGGCTGCTATCTTCACAATCCTGAACGCTTGCAAAGTTTGATCCTTACTCTTTAGCAACACAACCCACATGTATCTACTGAAGTCGTCGACGATGAGCAAAAAGTACTTGTTCCCGGCAGGGGTCGCCGACGTGATTGGTCCGCATAAGTCTCCATGCACCAACTCAAGAACCTTACTTGCTCGATATTGTCCCTCCCTTGGAAACAGGGCTTGCCTTTGCTTCCCAATGAGGCAACCGTCGCACACCTGCTCAACATGATCAATACACGATAAGCCACGTACCATCTCCTTCTGTCCAAGTTGTCGTAGAGCCTGGAAATTAAGATGTCCGTAGCGTGCATGCCACTTCCACGCCGAGTCTTCCATGCTTGTCATCAAACATACTGAATCCGTCCGATTGAGATTGAGGATGTAGAGTCTATTTTTCGACCTCTCCACCTTCATTATGAGCTGCCTTTGGCGGTCATATCCCCACAGGAACTCGTCCTCCAACATGATCTTGCATCCACGCTCCGCGAGCTGACCAAGACTGATAATGTTGGTCTTAAGCTTGGGAATATAGTACACGTCAGTGAGTACCTTGTGACCTCCATCCTTCAACTCAAACAGGACAGTGTCTCGTCCTACAATCTCCACTTTTGACCCATCGCCGAATCGAACGGAGCCTCCAACCGTGAGGTTCAACTCAGAAAACTGAGCCTTGTCGCCGGTCATGTGGTTGCTAGCGCCTGTGTCGAGGTACCAAACGTCGTGAGCCGTCTGCATCCTCCGCGGGAAGACCTTCTCTTCCACGAACGTGACGATCTCCGTAGCGGACTCCTGAGGAGTTGATTCCTTGGTGGTCATTAACTCGCAAGCTTCGAGCATGAGCATCATCGGTCCATCATCTCCTTCCTTCGCCATGAGAGCCTTCTCCTTTGAACGGTTGGGACACTCCGATTTGAAGTGTCCGAGCTGATTGCACTTATGGCAGCGAAGATTCTTCTTGTCGAATTTATTCTTTGGCTTCTTCGGCTTGCTGTCCGACTTCTTCGCCGGGACCGAACCATCGCCACTGCCAGATGCTTTATCGCTCCTCTCCTTGGCGACCATTGCCTGCCACTGGGCACGTGTAAGCATGAGGTGCTCATCTTGATTCGCGTCGCCGTAGGTGATCTTCATCCGCTCATCATGCGCCTTGAACCGTCTAACCAGGTCATCCATCGTGAGGGTAGTGAGATCAACGCATTGCTCGATTGCCGACACCACAGATATGTACCGCGGCGGCGCCGCGCGAAGGAAACGCATTACGACTGAGATATCTTCCAGCTTCTCACCTTGCGCGCGAATCCCGTTGACTATTGTGGCTACCCTCGAGGCAAAAGCGTCCAACGTCTCATCTCCTCCCATCTCCAGGTTCTCGTACTTCTTCTGCAAGGTTTGTAGGGTCGCCCTGCGGACGCGCTCGTGCCCAAGATTCAACGTCTTGAGTGTCTCCCACGCCGCCTTTGCAGAATCCTTCGAGATCAGGTGCTGCATCACGTCCGCCGGCACCACGGAGCGGATGACCGTGAGTGCATGTCGGTTCTTGCGGTACTTCGACGCGCCCTTCTTGAACTCGTCGCCGCCGGGATCGACAACCTCCCAGATGTCGTTGCCCTCCATGGCCCACTCCATCCGTTTCGCCCACGTCGTGTAGTTGCCGCGATCATACCGCGGGTACTGCGACGACACCGATGCACCTGCAGCCGCACCGGAGTACTCGCCTAGCTCCTTGTCCGTCGTGACCTCCCGTTACTAGGAGATCCTCCGCGAGGTTCTGATACCAATTGTTGGCCCAGTCCCAAACGCCGAGTGCAGTCCGGCGTGACGACGACAATGATCCGGCGAGTTCGCGCACGTATGGTACGATCAGCCTAGCACTTTGAGCTAGCTAGCTGATCAAACTCTCAACTCACACGAGTACGTATGGGGAAAAATCTGATGGCTACAGGGCCCTCTCGGTCCTGCTGTTTGTATTGAATCTCACGGTTGTCTTACAAGGCTACTACATGGGTGTATATATACCTGGCAAGACGACGCAGCGTCAATACGAATAGGTGTTAGACTACTAGTCCTCCTCGGTCAGTATACGGAACACACACACACGACACCGTTCCTTGTCCTATCGGGATTATTATTCCTAACAAATATCCTCGTCCCAAGCTCGAGCGTCCTGGTCAAAAAGAAAATCTACAATGGCATTAAATGGCAACTGAAGAATTGACGTAATTCAATCCGGAGGAAGGTCGGGCACACAATTATCTATCAAAATTCTCGTAGATTCTTCATTGCCAATACCAAACGAAAATCTTGCTGAACAATCTCTTTGCCGAACAGTATGATGCGCCAGGTAAAAGAAGACGATCGTGGGTGAGGCGCTTCCTAGAACAAGCACTCTGGAAAGTAGCAACCCTTCAGAACACGGGCGCATAAGAAAATATGATCAGTTAACAGTCTCCACGATTGCCTCCCCAGCATCTTGTAGCACCATGTCTCGCAAAACCAATCTTGTTTGGCAGCATGCAAGATGGGAGAAAAATCTGAGCGACAGAGGAATGTTACGAACAAAAATCCTACAGCTATTGGCAAGAACATCTCGCGTGTAGAAGATATAGATAAATAAATAGTTCAACTTGTTCTACAATATAAGCATCTTTAGCAAACTAAAACAGTTTCCTAAAAGAGCTTATATTATACTAGCTGAATGCCCGTGCATTGTTACGGCCAAATAAATTTAAAGATGGATAATAAATTTAACCGACGTACTAAGTGGCTAATCTTCATTAGCGGAATTAAGATAGTGCACATCTCCCAAATAAATTTAAAGGTGGATAATAAATTTAACCGACATACTTAGTGACTAATCTTCATTAGTGCAATGTGCACATCTCCATCTATCTTCATTAGAGGAAACCTGGTTAACACCGCTAGGTCGGACCGAGATATCGATCACACAAAGCGCAAATCACATATTATTAGCGTCACATTTATATTCTGAACGATGCCACTAATGGGAGGTATATAATGATCATACTTGCTAAAATATGGTCTAGTGAGTCCAATTGCGAAGGACTTTTCTATAGACTGGCTTTGTTTTGTATGGTTCTTACTAAATTGTTGATCGAGTGGATGGAATTGTATTGGTTAAATTGGATGATTCTATAGTCTGAACTAAGCAGCGTGCCTAGACAGTGGAAATAGTACTTTCATTTCGGAAATAGATGGTGAGTATGTCAGTATCATGACTGCATCTTCCAGTTATTAGTAATTTCATTTGTCAAAAAATAGCAGTAATGTTTTAGTGGGTAACACTGAACGCTTAAATCCAAGGCCACTATAAAATGATGATAATTGACATAGTAGTTTTAGAAGTATAAAATTTTGTCCTAAACCATTACTGTGGCTGCATCTTGAGATCAGAAACGTCTGTATTTAGATAAAATTTAATCGATTACAATTGCTACAATATGCTCCTGTTTATTTTCTATAAATATAGTTGCGTTGGATTTTACCCCAAAGCACCTTGGGGTTTTCATGGAATATGCTGCCGTTGGAGAACTCTTGGAAAGAATATGCACAACATGGCGATTCAGCTAAGATGATTTTGCTCTTGCTCACATCCGCTGACACATGTAATCTGTTAAGTATGATCCAAGGCAGATATGAGTACAATTTGGTAGTCATCTGAAATTTTAACTGTATTAATTTTGTAAACAAAGCTAACAGTCTTAATGATCTTGTGCCTCCTATTTATTCAGTCCCTTTCTGGTGGTCGACTCATACCAGCGAGCTCTGGTTGGCACGGCGTCCAGCCTGAACCGGCCACCTCCACATTCAGCCGAACCCTCCAGCGCCGGCTCTCGGCGGGTCTCCTGTAGTGCTGGGTTGTGGCGCGCATGGTGTTCTCCAGGGGTGCATGTCTCGTGCTCCAACAACGAGACATTCGGAGAGAGGGGGAGTCAAGTTCAGATTGATGGACACGTGAAGTTCAATAAAAATTTGTTGTCGGTGGTGTACTCTAAACTGCTGCTGGTACCGCTTCTGGACAGATGCTGCTTACAAGTGTGAGACACAGATAATTGCATAACTGAAACTTATAAATGTATTGGTTACACATGCAGATAGCGTCAGTTTAGAAGATATGGTTGCGTAGCATAAGCATGTGAATTACTAACTGAATGTTGCTAATACAGTGGCCTCCATCTCCTGGTCAACGCACCTGCCGCGGGAGGCAGAGCTCAGGGCGTACATGCGCAGGCTGGATGCGGCAGGCCAACTGGCCAACCAGCGGCGAACTGACACAAACAGATCATCACCTTCTTCTTCTCTCACCTCAGCAGCACCACCACACAACCACACCACCGGTACCGACAAAGCCCACCTCGTCCCATCTCCCACGGTGCCGGACGAGCACAAGCTGGGTTACCTGCGCAACGCAACGTCTCGATGTGCACCGCACTCAAGTCCAATGCGGCGGCTAGGCTGATTCTTCTCCATAGGCGAGTGTGCCTCCGCCCTCCACCCCCGCGCTCGGCTCGGGGAGCTGGTCGACGCGCTCCGCCTCGTGGCTGTCGATCTAGTCGCACGTGGGGTGGAGGGAAGAGGGAAAGGGGAGGAAAAGAGGGGCGGCCAGAGCACCAGTGCGCCACCGGCGGGTAGGCCATGCCGCTCGAGCCCGCGAGCTATTTACCGCGCTCACCTTCCCAGCGAAGCACCGCCTCCCTCCTCCGGTTCGTGATCCGCCGCCGTTCGGCCTCCTCTGCTCTGGCCGCAAGCCAAGGAAAGTAAACTAAGGCAGTGACGTCTCACGCGCTGTGCTAGCTCGCCATTGCCCGTCATAATTGTGAGATGGATCGACGGGCGAGCGGGAAGACGCGAGGGCAGCACACGGGAGTTCGTACCGGAGATGTGTTGGAGTAGAACACGAGGGGAGTCGCTATGGCAGAGCGTGAACGCGCGCGGCATGATCCCCCGGGAATGGGGGATGACATCGACCAGAACGCGCTCGCTGCAGAGGCGGCGTCCTCGCCCTGCAGAGGCTCACGCTCCTCTGCGACATAGCCACCGGAGCCGCTGCGACCATGCCGAGGTGGAGCATGCAGATCAGGTCGCGGACTCGGGCCAGCGGCGTACTTTGGGCCCCTAGACGGCGCCACAGAAGGAGGTCACGGCGACGGCGTCCACGCCCTGCAGAGGCTCACGCCCCTCTGTGACCTGGCCACCGGAGCCGTTGCGACCAGGACGAGGCAGAGCATGCATATCAGGTCGCGGGGAGAGAGAGAGCATCGGTAGAAAACGGAGATGGCCCTCGGTTGCCGGTGACGACGCCGTTGTGGTAGAGGAGAAGGCTCGCGAGGTCGAGCTTAGGGCTCAGGGTTGGAGGGGACCGGAGGGCAGCTGGAGGCGGTACTGGAGGGAGGAGGGGAGCTCTTAGCGGCGAGGATGCGAAGGCAGTGTACGGAGGGTGCGGCGGAGGGAGAAGGGCCGCACAGGGCGAGGATGCGATGGAGGCGGTTGGCTTGGGATGGAGAAGATCCCCGCCTCCGGGTCTGGGGATGATTTTTTTCTTTCGTTGACTCGTTACTTAGCAGATCCACTCGACGGTGGCATGCCTTGTAATTACTACGAACTACCAGGGGTAAATTAGTCCAGCGAAAAATCGGAACCAAAAAAGTGGCGGACGAACCTACCTCTGTGTAAATTACTAGATAGATACTCCCTCCGTCCCAGCGCTTACGGCGCAAAAAATTCTGCACGCTTATTAAGGAGAGCTGAGACATCGCTAGACAGGAGAAAAAAAGTAGGAAGGTTTCCTTTTATGCCCTTGCATGCACCCGATCTTTCCTCCTTAATTGCCTCTCGTAGAAATCCCGGACTCCTCGGTTTCTCCCTCGCGTGCACCCTCTCTCTCTCTCTCTCTCTCTCTCTCCCGTACAGACTTTCTCTCCCTCGCGCGTGCGCCCATTGATGGAGAGATCGACCCATGGCAAAACTAGCTGCCCAACCGATCCACCAAAGTCGCCAGCGCCATGAACACCGCCGCCTACGCAGATCAACAGCCCCGCCAGCACCATGAACGCCGCCGCCAGAGCCCTCAACATCGCCGCCCTGGTCGCCATGGATGCCTCACGAAGAAGAACGGGGGGAGATGGGGTGCGGGAGTAAAGGGGAAGATCTTCCCCACCGGGGCACCATCATGTAGAGGGAATGAGCGGAGGCGGTGGTGAATTGTAGCTCTGGTATCGAGGGTGGCGGCGGTGGTGAATTGCGGTGCTGGTATCCAGGCGATGGGGCGAGCGTGGGCGCAGGAGTCGATGATGGCGAGCGTGCGAGCAGGGGTAAGACTGGAAAGCTAGCGATGCCCCACGTCCCGCGCCTTAAGCGCTGAGTAAAAGTCCGAATTTTTTTTGCGCCGTAAGCGCTGGGACGGAGGGAGTAGAATAGAGAGAGTACTATAGAAGAAAAGAACAAGTCATAGGGGATAGAAAGACATGTAGAAAGGTAGAATAGACGCTTGATGCAGGGTGGCTAAGCCGCCTTCACCACCGGCCGGCAAAAGATCGGTAGAGATGACGTGTGTGGCAACTAGGTTGTCCTTGCTTGGGTTGGTGCTATGGCTGCGTGGCTTGGTTGGGGGACAATAGGATCTTTTCCTATAACGATGAGTAAATGTGTGTATTTTTTTAGAAAGGAATAAGAGCAACTCCAGCCACATCCCCAAACAATGTCCGAAATCAACCCCGGGTCGATCGATTGGGAGGTGATGACGCTTATACCGCGTTTGGCGCACAACACTATCCAGCTGTGATTTTTTGTTGTTGTAGAAGCAACAAGGGAACATCAGGAATTTTCTCAAGCATAGTTACGATACAAAGTAAATAGATGTGTTTGTGATGGGCTTATAGTGAAGGGTTTCGTTCACTAAACGAGAGTTGACATACTAATGTTTTTTTGGTATAGGTTCGGATTGTTAGGAATATGTGGTTGTTGCCCTTGTGAGTTTTTCCGTGGGAGATGGACCTATGCCTTGGGTCATGGTGGAGGAGGAGGTCGCCATTGGCGAGGTCGTGGTGTTTGGTTTTCTCGATCGGTTCCTGTTTTTTTCTCTCTTCTCTCGATGCAATGGAAGAGGGTGCTCTGATAATAGTTTTTGTGGAACGATGCTCTCGATATCACAAGGGTTAACTTTCTGCTATGGAAGGAATCAAGTTTAGGGTTTCGTGGGGCAAAGCCTTCACAATATCTCGTATATATAAAAGGGACCAACCTACAGAGTTACAATTACAATATGATAAGTACACGTATACAACACGTATACGAGACCGTCTCCAACACACCCCCTCAATCTGAACTACTACTACATACAAGACTTAGATTGGACCGGAAACGCTCTAACATATGTCGTGTGGCTGGTTTAGTAAATACATCAGCCAGTTGGTCATTAGTCGAGATAAATCTGACATCCAGCGCGCCTGCAGCAACTCGTTTCCGCACAAAATGGAAATCGATCTCGATGTGCTTGGTACGAGAGTGAAAGACAGGATTAGCAGTCAGATAAGGAGGTGTTTGTTTGGGATTTTGGTAGCTTTCCAGTAGAAAAAGCCAGAAAAACGAACCAAAGGGGCAGCTGCGTGTTGGGATTTTGCCGAAGTATTTCGACGAAACATGCACACAAGGGAAAGCACCTCGGAGGGTGCTTCCCGCAGCTTCCCGCCGATGTGCCCTTTAGCGAGCGAACCGTTTTCGCACTCACACATATCGTTTGGTTGAAATTACAATAAAATGTCACCCCCTTGCTGATACTAGCTACCGCCTCTAGAAAAAAAAGGCCCAACATTATCCCCACCGCCCCGACCCGATAGGTTCATCCCAGCGCCACCATTCACGGTCGCTTCCCACCACCGACTCCAGCCGGCGGCCTACCTCCTCCCCGGCAGCCTTCCTCCTCCCCGGCGTCGGACCTCCTCCCCGCCGCCAAGACCGCCAAGACTGCTAAGACTCCAGTCGGCGGCCTACCTCCTCCCCGGCGGCCTTCCTCCTCCCCGACGCCAGACCTCCTCCTCGGCGGCCTTCCTCCTTCCCGCCGCCGAATCTCCCTCTCATCACTGCGTCCTGACCGCTCGACCCCGTTGTCGCACGAGGCAGCACCGTCCAGCAGCCACCGGCCTGATTTCCGCCGCCGCCAAGAGCGCCCGACCCCATCCTCGCTCAGCTACCTCCTTCCCGTGTCCGCCCAGCTCATCTCGTCCCTGTCCGACCTCGTCCTCGGTCGACCTTGTCCCAGTTCAAATGCGAGGACCCCGTCCGCACATGGTAGTGAAGGGAATATGCCCTGAGAGGCAATAATAAAGTGTTTATTATGTATATTCCAAGTATATGATAGATGTTTATTTTGCATGCTATAATTGTATTAATACGTAAACGTTAATACATGTGTGTTTAATAAACAAACAAAACGTTCCTAGTTATGCCTCTCTCATAAACTAGTTTGTTGATTAACAAGATGATCAAGGTTTCCTGATCATGGACATTGGATGTTGTTAATAATGAGATCACAACATTAGTGTAATGGTGTGATGAACATTCATCCAAAGTATAGCATTATGATCAAAGTCATTGAGTTTATATTGCTATAACAACTTACGAAGTGATCCTAATCCTTAGACCATGAGATCATGTCAATCACTAACACCGGAAGAGTTTCTTGATAACATCAAACGTCACACCGTAACAGGGTGATTATAAAGATGGGTTCAAAACTAATAAGGTGTTATGTTGAGGCCCATGGATCGAGAGTGGAATTTGTTCATCCCGATGACGGATAGATATACTCTGGGCTCTCTTGGTGATATCACATTGGTTAGCTTGCAAGCAAGTGATTTGATCACTAGAATGTTATATCACGGGAACGAGAAAAGAGTGCATGTCAGTAACAAGATCAAACTAGGTATGGAGATACCGATGATCGAATCTCGGACATGTAATATATCGTGAAACAAAGGGATTAAGACACTAGCGTAAAAGGTTCCGACGATCACAAGAAAGTCATCGTTGAATGTGTGGGAGTCAGTATGGGTCTCCAGATCCCGCTTCTGATTATTGATCCGAGAGGGGTCTCGATCATGTCCGCATTATTCACGAACCGTAGGGTGACACACTTAAGAGACACCGAAATCCAATTGGAGCAATGGTTTCATGCCGGAAAGAATAACAAGCGCAGGAATTTATTTTACTAGATACCGAAACAGGTTTTCAGGTGAAATTGCAGAAAGTGTTTTTGCATGTGAAATAGAATTCTAGCAAGGGGTTATATGTGAATGTTTGTCATTAAAGTAATTGACAAAATTCTGAATAAATAAAAGGAGTTTTATTTAATGAGAGTTTGCATTAAATTTGGTGGAAATTTAATAGCAATTTTGAGTGGGATTTTGAGTGAAGGGAATTTAAAGGAATTTTGTGAGTGGAGTGTCCACCCACATGAATGAGGGGAGGGAAAGGGGGCAGAACCATGCGCCGGCCACCCCCTTGGGGTTCCCACCCCCTCTCCTATAAAAGGCACCCCTCTCCTCACTTCTCGCTCACACCTCCTCGTGAAGGATCTCTCTCCCCCTCTAGAATTTATCCCCCATGGTCTCGGACTAGCGAGATACATGTTCCGGGTGGCTATTCGGCAAGAAAGAGTTGTGCTTCCGCTGCATCGCTGGAGCGAGGAGGTGGAGGTTGCTCGGTGCCTCGGACGTGTGTGCGAGCACGGATGCGCTGCTGATTTGCGGCGCTAGGACTTCCTCTCGATCTTGAGATCGGCAAGAGATCGTCTACATCAACCACGAGTTTAACTCGTTAAGCTTTGTCGGTCTTCAAGGGTATGTTCTCTACGTATATACATCCGCCCGTTGTTTGTAACTAGTATATAGATCTTGGTACATAGTTCCCATCGAAGGAAATTTTTTGTTTTCTATGCTGCAAACCCTACAGTGGTATCAGAGCCGGATCTAAGCGTAGATGCTTTACACAGGTAGTACACATATGAGTATGTGGGCGATGATGATCATGTTGTTGCTTATTAGTTGTAATTTTGGATATTAGTGGCATAATTGGATGAAGCGGCCCGGACAAACTTTACATGTCCTCGCACATGAGACCTATTCCACGCTTGACATGCAACTAGTTTGCATAAGTGGCTAGCGGGTGTCTATCTCTCCTACTATAGTCAATATCTATTTTGCAACGAGTTGTCAACAATTAGGTTATCCTCGTTGTGGTTCATGTTCGTAGGTAAGAATGGTTCTATCTTCGAAAGCCCTAAGCCACGTAGAACTTGCAATGGATAAATTAGAGGCGTCTAGTTTAGATTGTTGCTGGGCTAGTGTTATGATATGGTGATGTTGTAAGTAGAAGTATGAGATGATACTCTTACAACACACATAACGTGTAAGTTCCATAGACCTTGGCCTTACACATAAAGGTATGATAGTGATCATACCACGGTGCACATGATAGAGATCATATGCGGGAACCATATATTTCACTAATAAACATGTGATGTTTGATAGCATCTTATATTGCTTGTTTGGTGCTTTATTAGCATAATAAGATGATCCCTCATTTAAATATCAAGATAAGAATGTGTTCTCCCTTTTAGTATGCACCGATTATGTTTTCGTCGCTCCAAGACATCACGTGATGATCGGGTGTTCTTGGATCCACGACCATATTTCGGGTGTAAGACAGTTACACACGCGAATACTAAGGTTCTTACTTGGCGAGCCTAGCATGTACAGACATGTCCTCGGAACACGGACCGAAAGGTTAAGCATGAGTAATATAGTAGATATGATGCCCATTTGATGCTCGCTTTTGAAGCTACACCGACTCACGTGATGATCGGACTTGGTGTAGTGGATTTGGTTCATGTAATCACCAAAAAGACACGAGGGATGTCGTTTTTGAGTGGGAGTTCATTTGTAATGTGGATTAGTTGAACTCAATGTATCATAAACTTAGTCTAAACTTTACAAATTTTGTTGTAGATGGCACCACCTGCTTTTAATTTCAATGTGTTCATGGAGAAAGAGAAACTTGCAACGAACGGTAGCAACTTTACCAAATGGGCCATGAATTTGAGGGTTCTCCTCTCTACTGCACAAAAGCAATATGTGCTAGAAGCGCCGCTAGGCCCCCCCACATTTTGATGATGCCCCTGACGAGGAGAAGAATGTCTATCAGACTCGTCAGGAGGACCACAACTTAGTTCATTGCGGAATATTGTATGGGCTAGAGCCAGAACTTCGAAAGCGTTTCGAAAACGGCAATGCATTTGATACAATGGGTGAGTTGAAAATGATTTTTGACACACATGCTGTTGTAGAGAGCTACAATGCTTCAGAAAAGTTCTTTAGCTGCATGATGGAAGAACACAGCTCCGTTAGTGAGCATGTACTCAAGATGTCGGGTTACGCCGATAAGCTTGTGTCCTTGGGGATATCGATTCCCACTGACTTAGGCATCCATCGTGTTCTGCAGTCTCTGCCACCTAGCTATAAGAGCTTTGTGATGAACTATAATATGCAAGGCATGAAGAAGTCTCTCCCCGAGCTTCTGTCAATGCTTAAAACTGCAGAAGTGGAGATCAAGAAGGAACATCAAGTGTTGATGATCAATAAGAACACTGGTTTCAAGAAAGACAAGAAAGGGAAACGGAAGGGAAGTAAGGGCGGCAAGCCGATTGCCGTGCCTGGAAAGAAACCTCGAGTTGGCCCTAAGTCTGATATCGAGTGCTACTATTGTAAGGGGACTGGCCACTGGAAGCGCAACTGCCCCAAGTATTTGGCAGACAAGAAGGCTGGCAAGGCAAACAAAGGTATATATGATATACATGTTATTGATGTGTACTTGACTATTGCTCGCAGTAGCACCTGGGTATTTGATACTGGTTTAGTTGCTAATATTTGTAACTCGGATCAGGGGTTGTGGAACAAGCGACTGCTAGCAAGGGGTGAGGTCAAGATGCGTGTCGGCAATGGATCAAGCGTTGATGTGATCGCCGTCGGAACGCTGCCTCTCCACTTGCCATCGGGATTAGTAATAAACTTGAATAATTGTTATCTGGTGCCAGCACTGAGTATGAACATTGTATCTAGATCGTGTTTGATGCGAAGTGGTTATTCATTTAAATCCGAGAATAATGGTTGTTCTATTTATATGAATGAAATATTTTATGGCCATGCACCGATGATGAATGGTTTATTTATTTTTGATCTCGATAATAGTGTTACACATATTCACAATGTTGATGCTAAAAGGATTAAACTTAATGATGATATATCCTCATATATGTGGCACTGCCTTCTAGGTCATATTGGCGTTAAACGCAAGAAGAAGCTCCATTCGGATGGACTTTTGGAATCACTTGATTTTGAATCATTTGATACATGTGAGCCATGCCTTATGGGCAAGATGACTAGAACGTCGTTTTCTAGTTCGATGGAACGGGCGACAGATTTATTGTAAATCATACATTATGATGTATGTGGTCCAATGAGTGTGTCGGTGCGAGGTGGATATCATTATTTTGTTACTTTCACGGATGATTTGAGTAGATACGGTTATATCTACTTGATGAAACACAAGTCTAAAACCTTTGAAAAGTTCAAGGAATTTCAGAATGAAGTGGAAAATCATCGTAATAGAAAGATCAAATTTCTACGGTCCGACCATGGAGGTGAGTATCTAAGTTACGAGTTTAGCACTCACATGAAAGAGTGTGGAATTGTTTAACAACTCACACCTGCCGGAACACCACAGCGAAATGGTGTGTCGGAACGTCGTAATCGTACTTTATTGGATATGGTTCGATCTATGATGTCTCTGACGGACTTGCCATTGTCATTTTGGGGTTATCTAATAGAAACTGCTGCATTCACTTTAAATCGGGCACCATCTAAATCCGTTGAAAAGACACCGTATGAATTGTGGTTTGGAAACAAACCTAAGCTGTCATAAAGTTTGGGGATGCGATGTTTATGTGAAGAAACTTCAACCGGATAAACTCGAACCCAAAGCGGAAAAATGTGTCTTCATAGGATACCCTAAGGAAACAATTGGGTATTCCTTCTATCACAGATCCGAGGGCAAGGTTTTTGTTGCCAAGAATGGATCCTTTCTAGAGAAAGAGTTTCTCGCGAAAGGTGTGAGTAGTCGGAAGGTAGAACTCGAAGAGGTTATTGAACCTTCTCTTCAAAGTATGGCGAGTAGTGCAGCGCCAGAAGTTGTTCTGGAGTTGGCTTTGCCAGTTGAAGAGGGAACTAATGATAATGATCATGAAACCGAAAGAGAGTACTACTGAACCTCGCAGGTCTAGCAGGACGCGTGCAGCTCCCGAGCTGTATGGAAACCCTGTTATGAATTTCATGGTTGATGAAATTGATGACCCTGCGACGTATGAAGAAGCAATGATGAGCCCGGATTCCAACAAATGGTTAGAAGCCATGAAATCCGAGATGGAATCCATGTATGAAAATCAAGTTTGGAACTTGGTGGAATTACCTCATGACTGAAAGGCCATGGAGAATAAATGGATTTTCAAAAGGAAAACTGATGCTGATGGTAATGTGACCGTCTATAAAGCTCGACTTGTCGCAAAGGGGTTTCGATAAATTCAAGGAGTTGAATACGATGAGACATTCTCTCCCGTAGCGATGCTAAAGTCAGTTAGGATTATGTGAGCAATTGCTGCATATTTCAATTATGAGATATGGCAGATGGATGTCAAAAACGCGTTTCTCAATGGTAATATTGAAGAAGAGTTGTATATGATACAACCAAAGGTTTTTTTTGATCCTAAGGATGCTAAAAAGGTGTGCAAGCTTCAGCGATCCATCTATGGATTGAAGCAAGCATCACAAAGTTGGAATCTCCGCTTTGATGAGGTGATCAAAGAGTTTGGATTTGTCCAAACTTATGGAGAAGCTTGTATTTACAAGAAAGTGAGTGGGAGAAATGTGGCATTTCTGATATTATATGTGGATGACATATTATTGATCGGAAATGATATAGATCTTTTAAACAGTGTTAAGTGTTATCTAAACAGCAAATTTTCAATGAAGGATCTAGGTGAAGCGTCATACATATTAGGCATAAAGATCTATAGAGATAGATCTAGGCG
This sequence comes from Avena sativa, assembly GCA_916181665.1. NCBI lineage: Eukaryota > Viridiplantae > Streptophyta > Magnoliopsida > Poales > Poaceae > Avena > Avena sativa. The sequence goes on along the minus strand of OV702284.1, from coordinate 251,193,344 downwards.
CCTAATAGGGCTATCGCAAAGTACATACCTTGAAAAGATTTTAAAGAAGTTTAAAATGGATGGAAGTAAGAAGGGGTTCTTACCTATGTTGCAAGGCAAGACATTGAGTAAGACTCAAAGTCCGGCTACGGCGGAAGAAAGAGAGATAATGGACAAAGTCCCCTATGCTTCAGCCATAGGCTCTATAATGTACGCCATGCTATGTACAAGACCAGATGTGGCACATGATTAGTTTGACTAGTAGGTACCAATCGGATCCAGGTTCGAAACACTGGATAGTAGTCAAGAATATCCTTAAGTACTTGCAAAGAACTAAGGATATGTTTCTTGTATACGTAGGTGAAGAAGAGCTCGTCGCTAAGTGTTATGTTGACGCAAGCTTTGACACCGATCCGGATGACTCTAAGTCTCATGAATGGCGGACCGGTTAGTTGGAGGAGCTCCAAACAACCTGTGGTGGCGGGATCAACAATGGAGGCCGAATATGTTGCTGCTTCGGAAGCGGCTCAGGAAGCGGTTTGGATGAAGGAGTTCATATCCGAACTAGGTGTGGTTGCAAGCGCGTTGGACCCAATGGTGATCTATTATGACAACAATGGTTCCATTGCCAATGCCAAAGAACCAAGGTCTCACAAGAATTCCAAGCATATTAAGCGCCGGTTTCACTCCATCCATGAGCATGTCAAGGATGGAGATATAAAGATTTGTAAAGTACACACGGATCTCAATGTAGCATATCCGTTGACTAAAACTCTCCCTAGAGCAAAACATGATCAACCAGAACTCCATGGGTGTTAGATTCATCACTATGTAACTAGATTATTGTCTCTAGTGCAAGTGGGAGACTGAAGGGAATATGCCCTGAGAGAAAATAATAAAGTGTTTATTATGTATATTCCAAGTATATGATAGATGTTTATTTTGCATGCTATAATTGTATTAATACGGAAACATTAATACATGTGTGTTTAATAAACAAACAGAAAGTTCCTAGTTATGCCTCTCTCATAAACTAGTTCATTGATTAACAAGATGATCAAGGTTTCCTGATCATGGACATTGGATGTTGTTAATAACGGGATCACAACATTAGTGTAATGGTGTGATGAACATTCATCCGAAGTATAGCATTAAGATCAAAGTCATTGAGTTTATATTGCTATAACAACTTACCAAGTGATCCTAATCCTTAGACCATGAGATCATGTCAATCACGAACACCGGAAGAGTTTCTTGATAACATTAAACGTCACACCGTAACAGGGTGATTATAAAGATGGGTTCAGAACTAATAAGGTGTTATGTTGAGGCCCATGGATCGAGAGTGGAATTTGTTCATCCTGATGACGGATAGATACTGGGCCAACTCGGTGATGTCATATTGGTTAGCTTGCAAGCAAGTGATTTGATCACTAGAATGTTATATCACGGGAACGAGAAAAGAGTGCATGTCAGTAACGAGATCAAACTAGGTATGGAGATACCGATGATCGAATCTCGGACATGTAATATATCGTGAAACAAAGGGATTAAGACACTAGCGTAAAAGGTTCCGACGATCACAAGAAAGTCATCATTGAATGTGTGGGAGTCAGTATGGGTCTCCAGATCCCACTTCTGATTATTAATCCGAGAGGGGTCTTGATCATGTCCGCATTATTCACGAACCGTAGGGTGACACACTTAAGAGACACCGACATCCAATTGGAGCAAAGGTTTCATGCCAAAAAGAATAACAAGCGCAGGAATTTATTTCACTAGATACCGAAACAGGTTTTCAGGTGAAATTGCAGAAAGTGTTTTTGCATGTGAAATAGAATTCTAGCAAGGGGTTATATGTGAATGTTTGTCATTAAAGTAATTTACAAAATTCTGAATAAATAAAAGGAGTTTTATTTAATGAAAGTTTGCATTAAATTTGGTGGAAATTTAATAGCAATTTTGAGTGGGATTTTGAGTGGAGGGAATTTAAAGGAATTTTGTGAGTGGAGTGTCCACCCACATGAATGAGGGGAGGGAAAGGGGAAGCTCCATGTGCCGGCCTCCCCCTTGGGGTCCCCCGTCTCCTATAAAAGGCACCCCTCTCCTTACTTCTCACTCACACCTCCTCGTGAAGGATCTCTCTCCCCCTCTAGAATTTATCCTCCATGGTCTCGGACTAGCGAGATACATGTTCCCGGTGGCTATTCAGCAAGAAAGAGTTGTGCTTCCGCTGCATCGCTGGAGCGAGGAGGCGAAGGTTGCTCGGTGCCTCGGACGTGTGTGAGAGCACGGATGCGCTGCTGATTTGCGGCGCTAGGACTTCCTCTCGATCTTGAGATCGGCAAGAGATCGTCTACATCAACCACGAGTTTAACTCGTTAAGCTTTGTCGGTCTTCAAGGGTATGTTCTCTATGGATATACATCCGCCCGTTATTTGTATCTAGTATATAGATCTTGGTACATAGTTCCCATCGTAGGAATTTTTTTTGTTTTCTATGTTGCGAACCCTATAGGTAGTGCTAGTGCTTTTTTTTGCGGGTGAGACACGGTAGTGCTAGTGCTCGAAATTTCATATTGTGTAGTGTTGCTCGAAATTGATACGTGCCTATCTTGATATGATAGTGTTGCTCGAAATTTCATTATGATGCTATCTTATTTGTGTAATGGTCAGATATGTAGTTTGGACAAACCAATATGTGACATATGGTATTTAATGATGATATATGCGATTTATGCACTTCAGTATATGTGTTATATGAATTACATGGACATAACAGAAAATTTCTTAGCACACAACCAGACAGCCAGCCAAGTTGCCAAACAGTCAAACTTAGAGAAGTAGCTTTCTCTGCATAGCAGATTTCCCTGCACAGCAGCACAACCAGCCACAGCCAGCCAGCCACAACCCAAACAAACAGGCCCTAAGTATCCCCCAAATTATCACACCATAAAATAGGTGCTCACTTCCGTGATACGCCGAGTTCCCTTAGAATCGACTCAACCCACATGGCCTCGGCAGCGCCATTCGCCAGCGCCTTGTACTCAGCCTCGATGCTAGATCTCGAAATGGTAGGATGCTTCTTCGAACTCCAGGAGACAAGGTTCGGTCCAACAAACATATCAAAACCACCAGTGGATTGTCTGTCATCAACACAACCTGCACAGTCTGCATCCGTGAATATGCTAACATCGGTGGAATTAGACTTGCAAATCTACAGTCCTGTATCCAGTGTACCTTTGACATATGTCAAAATACGCTTAATAGCTTCCCAATGAACCTCAGTCGGCTGAGAGAGAAACTGGCACACCTTTTTCACAACAAAAGAAATATCTGGGTGAGTGAGCGTCAAGTACTGAAGTGCTCCAACCACATTGCGATACCGGAAAGAATCATCAGCACTAAGAAGAGCACCAGACTCACGAGACAATGGCTCTGTCGTGATAAGCAGAGTGGAAGTGGACTTGCAATTCTCCATATTGACTCGATGAAGGAGATAAAGCGCATACTTTCGCTGAGTCAATGCCATGCCCCCTGAATGGAAGGACGCTTCCAATCCAACAAAGTACTCCAGCTTGTCCAAATCCTTGATAGGAAAACTAGCAGCCAGGGACTGTACCAGAAGATCCACCACGGCAGGAGAAGAGCCAGCAATGACAATGTCATCGAATAGACAAGCATGTAAATCTGAGTAGTACCTCGAGAGAAGATGAACAATGATGTATCCGCCTTTGAGGCAATGAACCCAAGCTAAAGAAGTAGTTGACTCAGCCGAGCATACCAGGCACACGAGGACTACTTGAGGACATAGAGGGACCGCTGCAGCTTGCAGACATGCGAGGGAAGCGGGCATCCTCAAAACCAGGAGTCTACCGCATATAGACATCTTCATCCAAGTATCCATGGAGAAACGCATTACTGACATCCACCTGACGAAGATGTAGGGGTTCGTAGCATGGAAAACAAAAAAATTCTACCACATGCACACAAACAAGCCAAGATCTATCTACTAGATTGTAGCAAAGAGTCGATAGAAGCACTCACCCTCGAAGATTCCAAAGCGGTTAATGAGATCAGATTCTCGTGGGTGATGTAGTCGTACACTTGCCGATCTCAAGATCGCATAGACGATCCTTCCGGCGCTGCGTTCCGGCAACGCTTCTGTAGTCGGTCACACGTTCGGTACTCGATGAAGACCTTCCTCTCCCTTGTTCCAGCAGGCAGCGGAGGTTGTAATTCTCCCTTCGTGATTCCGGCAGCATGACGGCATGGTGTCGGAAGTAGAGGGAAGATCCCGCAGGGCTACGCCTAAGCCGGTGTGAGTTATGGTGAATTTAGGGTTTCCTAGAGATCTAGGGTTTAGATGATCGGGAGGAGGAGGAGGTGTCGGCGTCGGCTTGTGCAGAGGTGACAGACTGGCAGCGGCGCGAGGCGGTGGCGGCGCGGGGGCGGGGGGGCTGCGGTGGCGGCGGCACGAGCGGGAGAGAGGGCCTAGGGCTTGTGTGTTGGGGCAGCCCTCCCCCTCTATTTATGAGAGGGGGGCAGCCTTGGGAGGGGTGGGTTTGAATCCAAACCCAAACCCAAGTTGGATTGAGAGAAGGACTTGTTTCTTCTCCCACTAGGAAACCATTGTTCCAGTTTGACTTTTCAAACTCCCGTTTGACTTTCAATTTAGAGCTTTAATTCTCTCTAGCAAATGCACACACCAAGTGACCTAGGATATGATCCAATCATTCCACTTATCCATGACACATTCATGGACCATTCTCCTTCCGGACCTGTGAACCTTCTAGAACCTCTCCGATGAAAACATCGGAATGTTCCCGAACTCCGGAATCGAACTTTCCTTATATGAATCTTATTCTCCGGACCATTCGGGATCTCCTCGTGATATCCCGGATCCCATACGAGACTCCGAACAACATTCGGTATCCCTTATTAACATTCCATATCTACTAAACAACATCGAATCCTTAAGTGTGTCTCCTTACGGTTCGCGAATTATGCGGACATGATCGAGACACTTCTCCGATCAATAACCAATAGAGGAATCTGGAAATTCATATGGCTCCCACATATTTCAACGATTACTTTGTGATCGAATGAACCACTTATATACGATACCAATTTCCCTTTGTCTCATGATAGTTTACTTATCCGAGGTTTTGATCGTCGGTATCTCTGCATACCTAGTTCAACCTCGTTACCGGTAAGTACTCTTTTCTCGTTCCCGTGATATGTGATCCCTTGTGAGCCAGTCACATGCTTGCAAGCTAATTGGATGACATTCCATCGAGAGGGCCCAGAGTATATCTATCCGTCATATAGATGGACAAATCCCACTCTTGATCCATGTGCCTCAACCCATACTTTCCGAACACTCAATGCCACCTTTATAGCCACCCAGTTACGGTGTGGTGTTTGATGTCATCAAAGCATCCTTCCGGTGATGGCGATTAACATGATCTCATGGTCGAAGGAATTAGGTTACTATGTATCAGAAAGCTTATAGAAAATGAACTATTGAAATGACTTGATCTTTATGCTACGCTTATCTATAGGAGTATGGACATCATACCATTCTCCTAATGATATGATCTCGTTGTTAACAACATCTCAATGTTCATGATCGAGAAACCACGATCATCTATTAACCAACAAGCTAGCATTCTAAAAGAGGCTTTACTAGGGACTCTAATTTAGTTTACAAATCACACAAGTATTAATGTTTCCGGTTAATACTGTTATAGCATGAATGTAAACATTTATCATAAACACAAAGATATAATAATAACCACTTATATTATTGCCTCTAGGGCATATCTCCAACAGTCTCCCACTTGCACTAGAGTCAACTAATCTAGATTACATGGTAATATACCGAACACCCATGGCGGTTTGGTGCTGGTCATGTTTTGCCCTCGGGAGAGGTTTACTCAACGGATCTGCCACATTCAGATCTGTGTGTACTTTGCAAATCTTTATGTCACCATCTTGGACATGCTCTCGAATAGCATGAAAACTTAGCTTGATGTGCTTCAGCTTCTTGTGTGACCTTGGTTCTTGCGCATTGGCTATGGCACCCATGTTATCACAGTAGATAGACATTGGGTCCAGCGCACTTGGAACCACACCAAGCTCTGTAATGAACTCCTTCATCCATATCTCCTCTTGTGAAGCCTCTGAAGCAGCTATGTATTCAGATTCAGTTGAAGATCTCGCCACAACGCTTTGCTTTGCACTCCTCCAGCTAACTGCTGCACCATTCAAAGTAAATACGTATCGAGATTCAGATTTAGAATCATCCGGATCGGTGTTCCAACTAGCATCGGTGTAACCATTAACAATGAGCTCTTCATCACCTCCATAAGAAAGAACCATATCCTTAGTTCTTCTCAAGTACTTAAGGATGTTTTTGACCGCTGTCCAATGATCCACTCCTAGATCACTTTGATATCTGCTAGTCAAACTAACATCATATGCAATGTCGGGTCTAGTACATAGCATGTCATACATAAGAGATCCTATGGCTGAGGCATAGGGAGTCTTACTCATCCTTTATCTATCTTCTGCCATTGCAGGACTTTGAGTTTTACTCAAGGTCGTATTGGACAACATGGGCAAGAACCCTTTCTTGCTATCTTCCATTCCAAACCTCTTTAGAACTTTTTCCAAATATGTACTCTGTGACAATGATATTAGGCGTCTCGATCTATCTCTATAAATCTTTATGCCTAATATGTAAGCTGCTTCGCCAAGATCTTTCATTGAAAAACTATTATTCAAATAATCCTTGACACTATTAAGAAGATCTACATCATTCCCAATCAACAATATGTCATCTACATACAGTATTAAGAATGCTACAGAGCTCCCACTCACTTTCTTGTAAATACAAGCTTCTCCATAAGTTTGTTTAAAACCAAAGATTTTGATCACCTTATCAAAATGTTGATTCCAACTTCGGGATGCTTGCTTCAATCCATATATGGACTGTTGAAGTTTGCATACCTTGTTAGCATCTTTAGGATCGGCAAAACCTTTGGGTTGCATCATATACAACTCTTCATCAATGTCTCCATTGAGGAACACCGTTTTGACATCCATCTGCCATATCTCATAATCATAATGTGCAGCGATTGCTAACATAATCCTCACAGACTTTAGCTTCACTATTGGTGATAAAGTCTCATCGTAGTCAACTCCTTGAATTTGTCGAAACCCTTTTGCGACAAGTCGAGATTTATAGACAGTAACATTACCATCAGCATCTGTTTTCTTCTTGAAAATCCATTTATTCTCGACAGCCTTCCGGCCATTCGGTAAGTCCACCAAAGTCCATACTTGGTTTTCGTACATGGATCCAATCTCGAATTTCATGGCTTCATGCCATTTATTGGAATCTGGGCTCATCATTGCTTCCTCATATGTCGCAGGGTCATCGGCGTTGTCCACCAACATGACATTCATAACGGGATCATAACAATTAGGAGTACGAGTTCTCGCCGACCTGCGAGGTTTCGTAGTAACTTCAACCGAAGTTTCATGATCAACATCATTAGCTTCCTCTCTTATTGGTGTAGGCGCCATAGGAACTACTTCCGGTGCTGCGCTACTCGCAAGTTCGAGAGAAGGTTCAACAACCTCGTCGAGTTCTACTTTCCTTCCAGTCACTTCTTTCGAGAGAAACTCCTTCTCTAGAAAGGATCCATTCTTGGCAACGAAGATCTTGCCCTTGGATCTTTGATAGAAGGTATACCCAATAGTTTCCTTTGGGTATCCTATGAAGACGCATTTTTTCGCTTTGGGTTCAAGCTTGACGGGCTGTAACTTCTTTACATAAGCTTCGCAACCCCAAACTTTAAGGAACGGCAATTTAGGTTTCTTCCCAAACCATAATTCATACGGTGTCGTTTCAACAGATTTAGATGGTGCCCTATTTAAAGTGAATGCGGCTATTTCTAATGCATAGCCCCAAAACTATAGCGGTAAATCTGTAAGTGACATCATAGAATGAACCATATCTAAGAGAGTTCGATTACGATGTTCGGACACACTATTACACTGTGGTGTTCCCGGCGGTGTCAATTGTGAAAGTATTCCGCATTTCTTCAAATTCTTGCCAAACTTGTAACTTAGATATTCACCTCCACGATCAGATCGTAGAAATTTAATCTTCTTGTTACGTTGATTCTCTACCTCACTTTGAAATTCCTTCAACTTCTCGAAAGTTTCGGACTTATGTTTCATGAAATAGATATACCCATATCTACTCAAGTCATCCGTGAATGTAAGAACATAACGATAACCACCACGCGATGCTACACTCATTGGACCACACACATCGGTATGTATGATTTCCAACAAGTCCGTAGCTCACTCCATCATACCAGAAAATGGAGTCTTAGTCATTTTACCCATCAGACATGCTTCGCATCTTTCAAGTGATTCAAAATCAAGTGATTCAAGAAGTCCATCAGAATGGAGTTTCTTCATATGCTTCACTCCAATATGACCAAGACGACAGTGCCACATATAGGTCAAGTCATCGCTCAATTTCAAACATTTAGCTTCAATGTTATTAATGTTGTATTACTACAATCGAGATTCAATAAGAATAGTGTTATCGCCATATTTTGGCCAAAGGAGGAGTTGGGCCGTGATCAAGATGGGCTTAGAAGATACGTATATGCAACGTGTTGTTGAATCGGTCTCGTGTGTTGATTTGGGCTAAAATTGCCCGTGTATCTTATATTGTAATAGATTCCGTTTAGATTTAGGTAAGAGATAGAGTTGTAGAGTTATTCCAAAGACAGAAAGTCTCCGGACTATAAATATGTACCTAAGGTTATCGAGAAAAGGAGGACAATCACGTTCACAACAAACACAATCTCGGCGCATCGCCACCCCTTGTTTCTAGGGTTTTTCTCGGGTAAGTGCCATGCTGCCTAGATCGCATCTTGCGATCTAGGCAGTATCTGCTTATGCGTTATCTGGTGCTACTCGTACTGAAGCCTTGTTGATGGCGAGTAACACTATTATCATAGATTTGTTTGGGTTGGCATCAGTACTTTTCGCTATGATTGTCTAGTTATGCTACCTCTAGCTATCTCGCCGCCTTTGCACCTTTTCCCGGGTGTAAGGGTGGCATCTTGCTTGATCTTTATTTAAGTCGATTTGATCTGTTATAGTTGTGCCTTGTTCTCCAAGGTTTAGTTTGATATCCACATGATCAGGCCTTGCAAACGGGTTGAACGATCCAGTAGTATGTAAGATATGGTTTACCAATCCAAGAGGGGGTGTTCCGGGAATTGACGCTACGTTGGTTTTTAGGCCTTCTCTAGGATTAGTTTTCTATTATCTTTTGTATCTACCAGGCTCAATTACGTGTAGGATGTTCCAGTCATATAGTGAAAATGTTAAACTGTCGTAGATCGATTTAACTTGTATTGATGAAGCAAAACCCCATGTTATAATGGATCTAATGCAGACCCATGGGATAATCGGCTCTCGGAGCCGATTCACAGGGAAACCTGGGAGCCGGTTACGGCTTGAATTTTACATATGTTTGTTTGCCATGCAGGAAACCAATCGAAGCAATCTTTCACCTTCCTGATCAGGTATAGGTCAGGTGGCACGCCCTCGAACCAAGCCAGGACGTGTGCCGGAGTTTTGCGGGCCGTTGCCCGAGGGACCAGGGCCCACCAGCAGTTCTGGGAGCCTCCCGGCTCTTCGTGTTGCCCGTCGCTGCTCGCCGGTGGGTTTTGGTAGGCAACACATTCTGGCACGCCCGGTGGGACATTAAACAACGTCTACATCAACATCCGACGCTGCGATGGACAACAGACCGGTCACGTACGATGAGCTGCCTGAGGAGCACAAGGCGAAGTATGATGACGTCAAAGCTCTCTTCGAAGCCGATCTCATCGGCTCTTTTGAGAGGACTCGTAAGCATGGTATCAGGTGGAAAGGGCTCTCACCCGAGGGTGCTCTTGATGAGGTGGATCTGTCTGTTCCGTCAGAGGAGCGCACCAGAGCTCTGCGCCAGGAAGTCAACTACATGGTGGCTCATTCTCTTCACCGCCATTCTGAGAGCTTGGTAAACGCTTTCGAGCGGATCGCAGTTCGCGTAGTTCAGGAGATCATGAAACATCAGTACTCTCCGTCGGGGCCCACTCTGGGGACTCACCAGGGAGAAAGACCGCTCCAGGCCAGGCCACCGCTGCCATTCACACTTGCAGCTCCAGAGCCACCAGGGGCACCGGCGTACGTCGTCTACAAGGTCGGAGGCGACCCTGGCGATTGCCAATTCCTGTGTGAACCACCTAAAGAAATCCCACATGGATACGTGTGCACCTACGTGCCAGACTGCAACAGCCTGACGCGCACAAACCAGATTGCAACCGCAGGGATTGCTGGGGCAGGAGTTTCTGGAGCAGGGGCTTCGGGAGCAGGTGTTTCTGGAGCAGGAATCGCCGGGATGGACGCCGACAAACAGGCGTGGCTAGCCAAGTATGCCACTGGAACGAGTCATGAGAATCTAGCCCCTGCAGCCCAAACAACGGAACAAATCCGTACCATCTTGAGAGACCAGTTCGGCTTCGTGCCGAAGAGAAGGACAATCGGCTATTCAAAGCCGTACCCCAACGAGTTTGACCTGATCCCGCTGCCACCCAAGTACCGGCTCCCTGAGTTCTCGAGGTTTAGCGGGTCAGAAGGGTCGAGCTCGATCGAGCACGTGAGCCGATACCTGGCACAGTTAGGCATGATATCAGCATTAGATCAGTTGCGCGTAAGGTTCTTTGCGCAATCTTTGACAGGACCAGCTTTTGGGTGGTACACCTCGCTGCCACCTGATTCGATCCAGACCTGGAAGCAACTGGAAGAGCAGTTCCACATTCAGTACCATTCAGAAGCTACCGAGGCTGGCATTGCAGACCTAGCACAGGTGCGGCAAAAGCGAGGAGAAACGGTAGCCGAGTACATCCAGCGCTTCAGGACTGTCAAGAACCGATGTTACTCAGCTCGGTTAACTGAGAAGGAAGCAGTCGAGCTGGCAGCGTTGGGTCTCGCAGCACCCATCAAAGATCTGGCTTTCCAAGTAGAGTACAACTCGTTGGCGCACATGGACCAGAAGCTGACGATGTATGAGCAGCGCCACCCCGAGTTGTACCAGGACAAGTTCAAACGTCCGATAGGCCTGGTCGATACAGAAGAAGAAGACCCCACGCAAGACCAGGAAGTGGCCGTGGCTGAATGGGCTCGGGGGGCAGATCCCGTATCCTGCAAATGGGTGAAACAGCAAGGGCCTGCAAAAGGGTTCGACTTCGATGTGAGCAAAGCTGAGCAAATATTCGATTTACTGCTGAAAGAAAAGCAGCTGAAGTTACCCGAAGGCCACAAAATCCCTACGGCTCAAACGGAAGACCATACTGCAAGTGGCACCACTCGTTCACCCACACCACCAATGACTGCAAAGAGCTACGTCGCTAGATCCAAACGGCGATAGAGCAGGGCCGTCTCATCCTGGGGCAATTCGCCATGAAAGTAGACACCAACCCGTTCCCCGGCGTCAACATGGTAGAACACAGCCACTCCACGAGGCGCCAGTTGGATTTCTCGTTCGATGTCAACATGGCAGGACCAGGGTACCACCATGGGACGTACAAGGAGGAAGGCGGTCGCTCTCGCGGCAGAGTAAGAGAGGAGGCTGGTCCACGCGACCGGCCCAGCTACGACGACAGGCGGTACTTAACTGAGGAACAAGTGAAAGATGTGCGATATCAGAAACCACATTCCACGCATCTCCTTAACAAGTATGAGCGTCAGTATGACCAACATCGCCGGCGCGACGATGAAGGATATGAGCACCTCGCTAGGGGACCGTCAAAAGAAAAGGGAGGCACAGACAAACATTGGGATTGTCCGTTCTTCAAGTATTGCTGGGATGCGGGAATGAGCCGATTGCCTACGATCCATAACTGCCCGGAATGCAGACAGCAGAAGAAGGACACGGAGCCAGTGTCAGTGTTTACGCGCCTAGGGCCCCTCCCACCTCAGAGCTGACGCAGGGAGTCGTTTCGAGCACCAGGTCTCAAGGAGCCAATTGATGACAAAGAGAAAGACAGGTATCACCGTCCAAGGTGGTGTCCCGACGGACTTAGACCCACCCAAAAGCGTAGAGTGCAGCGGCTGCGTAACTTGGAGGAAGCCGAAGCGCAGTATCTCCACGCTCTAAAGAAAGCACGGCCCGATCTGGCCGTTAAGATTAGGCAGACCTTGGAAACGGAAGATCACCCGAAAAAGAAAGAGTGGCGCCCCAAACCGGTAAAAGCCGATGCAAAGACATCGGCTGGCACAAACATGGTATTCATACTTCCGTCAGAGTTCTGCGCGCCAAGAACCAACGAGCTACCAGTGGCACAGTTCGACTGCGGCCCACGGCCAGTTATCTTTGAGAAGCCACGTGAGAAGGGTTACAAACATCTGAAAGCCCTGTACCTACGAGGTTACATTAATGGTCAACCTGTCAGCAAGATGTTAGTGGACACCGGAGCGGCAGTCAACATAATGCCATACTCCATGCTACGGCGTTTGGGACGCTCCACTGCAGATCTGATCAAAACCAACGTCACTTTAAGCGACTTCAACGGCCAGACTTCAGAAACGCAAGGCGTACTGAACGTGGATCTGACCGTGGGCAGAAAAACCATCCCTACGTCATTCTTCGTCGTGGACAGCAAAAGCACCTACGCTGTCCTGTTAGGGAGAGATTGGATTCATGCTAACTGCTGCATCCCATCCACGATGCACCAGTGCCTAATACAGTGGGATGGAGATGAGGTGGAAGTCATTCATGCAGACGATTCTGTCGAGGTCTCCATTGCTGGCATGAACGTCTGGGAAGCAGAAGACCAAGAGCCGATCTCTGGAATCAGTCTAGACGGCTGTGAACGCATTGAGGCTACAAAAAACGGGGTGAGGCTGGTCTTATCCACCGGCCTGACAGAGTAGCAAAGCCCACAACGGTACGTGGTACGGCCGATCCCTGCGATCGGCCAGAAAAAACAAAAAAAAGCAGCAATCTTACGACGAGCAGATCGTGCAGTCGTAGCAGGGAGATTCCCAGCCATTGTAAAACCATAATGTGTAAACCATCCTTGACTACTGCAATCAAAAAGGGGGCCGATTCAGGCAATCGGCCCAAATTATTTTTGTTAACCTCACCTACTGTTTGCCCTGTGCTTAGCATCGATTTGACAGGTGACGGAAAGCTAGGGTATGGATTTACATCTGCTGATGAACTAGAAGAAATCGACATTGGTCCTGGGGATAAGCCACGACCAACATTTATCAGCAAAAAGTTGGATCCGAGTCTGCGGGGTCCGATGATAGCCCTATTGAAAAAATATCCAGACTGCTTCGCCTGGGACTATACAGAGATGCCTGGGTTAGACAGGAGCATCATTGAGCATCGACTCCCGCTTAAAAAAGGATTTCGGCCATTCCAGCAGCGGGCACGACAGATGAAGGCCGAAATTCTGGAAGAAGTCAAGAAGGAGGTCGAGAAAATGTTGACAGCCAATTTAATCAGGCCATGCAGGTATGCTGAGTGGATTTCTAGTATCGTACCTGTAGAGAAAAAGGATGGCCGTTGGCGCGTCGCCATAGATTTTCGGGACCTCAATAGAGCTACCCCAAAGGATGAGTATCCAATGCCGGTGGCAGAAACGCTAATCAACGCAGCGGCTGGCCATAAGATCTTGAGCTTCATGGATGGCAATGCCGGTTACAACCAAATTTTTATGGCTCCAGAAGACATACACAAGACTGCGTTTAGAGTACCAGGCTCGGTGGGGTTGTTTGAATACGTTGTCATGACATTCGGACTGAAGAATGCCGGTGCCACGTACCAAAGAGCCATGAACTACATTTTCCATGATCTGATCGGCAAGCTGGTGGAAATTTATATCGATGACGTAGTGGTCAAGTCTGCCTCAGTAGAAGGACACTTGGGCGATCTACAACGCGTCCTGGACCGAACAAGAAAATTCGGCCTACGGATGAATCCAAAGAAATGCGCCTTAGGTGTAACGGCCGGTCAGTTCTTGGGTTTCTTGGTCCATGAACGCGGGATTGAGATCGGCCTAAAAAGTCAAGAGGCCGTGCGAACAATGAAGCCACCTACCACGAAGAAAGAGCTATAGGCTCTCATCGGCAAGATCAACTTCGTCAGAAGGTTCATCTCCAATCTGTCAGGAAGGATAGAGCCGTTCATGGGACTGGTAAAAATTAAATCTGACGAGGAGTTCCGCTGGGGAACAGAACAACAACGAGCCTTCGACGAAATCAAAGAATATTTAACGAAGCCGCCGGTTTTAGTCCCGCCCCAGCCGGACAAGCCATTCTACATTTACTTGTCAGTAGCGGACACGTCCATCGCCTCAGTGGTGGTGCAAGTTTATGACGGGCTGGAGAGAGTGGTATTTTACATCAGCAGAAGGATGCTGGATGCAGAGACAAGGTACTCTGAGATCGACAAGTTGTGCCTCTGCCTGTTTTTCACCTGCACCAAGCTGCGCCACATTTTGCTATCAGCAGAGATTGTCATCATCTGCAAATCAGACGTCATAAAGCACATGCTGTCGGCTCCTATGTTGAAAGGCCGACTGGGCAAATGGATGTTTGCATTATCGGAGTTTGACATCCGGTATCAACCCGCGAAAGCAGTTAAGGGGCAGACATTGGCTGACCTTATTGCTGAAAGGATCAACACCAATATAGCAGCACTGTCTATACGAGCGTGGGCTATGTTCTTCGACGGATCGGTTTGTGACGATGGGTGCGGCATCGGCATGCTACTCGTGTCACCCCGGGGGGCAACATTTTCCTTCTCTATTAGGTTATCAGCCCCTCGCACCAACAACGCCGCTGAGTATGAGGCGATACGCAAGGGAATGGAGTTGCTCATCGAAGCTGGAGCGGAAGCAGTGGAAATTTTTGGAGACTCCAAGCTGGTGATTTCTCAACTCACGGAGGAATACAAGTGTGAGAGCGAGTCGCTCTTCCCATTATGGATGCAATGCCGTGAGCTGATGGCACAATTCCGATACATAAACTTCACCTGGATCCCGCGATCGCAGAATACCGAGGCCAATGATCTTGCACAAATGGCTTCAGGCTGCAAGGACGTGGCAGAGGGAGCCGATGTTCAGGTGCAATTCCTGGACGCAGACGACTGGAGAGCCGATATCTTCAATTACTTGAAGGATTCGGCTCGGGGGGCACCTAAACGGGTAAGATACAAGGCCATGAAGTATGTGCTCATTGGGGACGACATGTTTTACAGGACTCTAGAGGGGTTATTGCTCAAATGTCTGGGGACAGCCGAGGCCAATCGGCTCCTACACGAGGTACACGAAGGCGCCTGTGGAACTCACCAATCGGCTCACAAGATGAAGTGGTTGATCAGGCGATCAGGGTTTTATTGGCCTACCATGCTCGAGGACTGTTTTAAGTACTACAAAGGGTGTCAAGCATGTCAGAGATTTGGAAAAATTCAGATGGTACCCGCGTCAGCAATGAACCCCATCATCAAGCCTTGGCCATTCCGAGGTTGGGGCATGGATATGATCGGCAAGATCAATCCTCCGTCAAGCAAAGGCCACATGTGGATTTTGGCCATCACGGATTATTTCACCAAGTTGGTGGAAGCCGTCCCTATGAAGTCAGTAAGTTCAAAGGATGTTGTCGATTTTGTGAAAGAACACGTCATTCATAGGTTTGGGATTCCCCAGACTATCACGACCGATGGAGGTTCGGTCTTCACTTCTCACGAGTTCAGAAAGTTCTGTGAGGACACAGGGATTAAGTTGATTCGATCATCTCCGTACTATGCTCAAGAAAACGGGCAAGCGGAAGCGTCCAACCAGAGCCTTATCAAGCTGATCAAGAGGAAGATCGATGAGCACCCTAGGCGTTGGCACGAGGTTTTGTCAGAGGCTTTATGGGCTTACCGCATGTCATGTCATGGAGCGATAAAAACCTCGCCGTATCATCTGGTCTACGGACAAGAAGCCGTATTGCCTTGGGAAATTACGGCTGGAGCGAGACGAGTCACTTTTCAGAACGATCTAACGACTGAAGAATATGCAGCTTTGATGAGTGACAGCGTTGAAGATTTGACTGAGCTTAGGCTGTGGTCGCTTGAGAAAATCAAAGAGAACAAGGCCAAAGTAGCTCGTGCATACAACAAGAAGGTGAGACCTAAGGAGTTCCACGTTGGCGATCTGGTATGGGAAGCGGTGTTGCCGTTAGGGACTAAGGACGCAGCATATGGTAAATGGTCTCCAAATTGGCACGGGCCATACAGGGTCGATCAGGTTTTAAGAGGGAACGCATACATGCTGGAAGAACTGGACGGCGTGAAATTCCCAGTAGCTGTCAACGGTCAACATCTCAAGAAATATTTCCCAAGTATGTGGGATGATGGACAATGAGATATAGGAGTCGATACACGAAATCGGCCAATAAAAAAAATTTATGTAGTTCCCAAGCACGTGGGATGATGGACAGCAAGATATGGGGGCCGATACATGAAATCGGCCAATAGAAGTATACAGCCGATGCACGGTCATCGACTTTAGAGGTTCAAAACTGGTACAAGCCGATGCCAGTTTACATAAACAAGCTACTGAAGAAATGCCTCGAAGGCGTGGAGGGCGTCAGCACGGACACGGTCCACCTCGGCGATCTCGGCTTCGTCATCCTCGTCCTTGCCCGTCACTAGCTGTTGGTTCAGGGCACGTATCTCTGCCAGATCAGTCTTCAGTTGAGCTCTGAGGCCTTCTGCTTCATCTTGGGATCGGGCGATGGAGGCTTCCTTGTCGCGAATGAGCTGTTTTGTCGCCCGGACCTTTTCTTCAAGATCTTCCAGCTCCTTTTTCAAAGATGCTAGCTCAGCGGTACTGACAGAAGTATCAGTTTTGGCATCAAAAGACGCCTTCTTCTCATTGAGCTGCTGACATCGGTCGGCAATGTTGGCCTTCAGCGGAAGTTGGGCACGGCGCAGGTTGATCCTTTCACGAGCTAGCTTCACCCTTGACCCGTAGAAGGACAGAGTTACGACGGGCCAAAGCTTCACCTGCAATGCTACTGGGAGTTGGTCCTTGATTTCGGCAAGAACGCCCTTCACTTCTTCAGAACCCTCGATCAACTCCTCGATTGGGGAAGACAGTAAGGCTCTAAGTCGTTGGAATTGAGGTAGGACAGCCCTGGCTGGTGGTTCATCGGTGGCGACAGAGGGAGTTGGATCGATCGAGTCAGGATCAAATGTCAGCAAGCCTGAAATGTTACAACCCTGGCAGCCCGAAAAGACGTCAGTATGCGTCCAACGGGGAAGAATAAGCCGAAAGAAGTTAACATACCTCTCCTAAGACCGAGGGGATGGCAGACGACGAGGCGATCGGCTTGTGTGTGGGTGCTGGAGGCGTGGCCAAAGTGGTAGCCGTTTCATCTGCATTTTCGGGGATTGCCAGGTCTGGTTTGGCTAAAGGCATCGGCGCGGCCCCGGCCTTCCCACTAGAAGCATCAGTTGTCTGCATGAAAGGTGATTAACTGATGTAAATGATGATGAATTGGCAGTCAAAAGGGAGTAAGGGGCAAGAGCATAAAGGATGATGATTTTTTGGAACCTCTGGGCTCGATGAAGAAGCTTGTGGTCCTTTACGAGCTCTCTTGGGATCCAAAGCTGGCCCGGCCTCGACTGGTGCTCGGGGGGCAGCAGGTTCAGGAACCAACCTTTTCCTGGAAGCCGATGGTGGCACATCTGGCTGGCTCGGGGTGATGGTCCTCTCAGAATCCGTTGGGCTCGATTCTCCCTCATTAGGTTGTGTGTCCTCGGGGGAAGTATCTTCGACGGAAGCCTGCAAAAGAAGGAAGGCAGTTAGACACGAGCACGTCTGAAGAATGAAAGAATGAGAAGAATCGACCAAGACATGGATCAGCTTACATGCGAGCTTTCTGGAGAAGGGCTCCGGTGCCTCAAGGTCTTCCTGGCAGCTACATTCCTCGTCATCGTTCTTGTCTTAGTTGGAACTCGAGGGGCAGCTGATGTTGAAGTTCCTTGCTTCTTAGAAGCCGATTGAGGTGTTATCGGCTGTTTCTGCATTATGACCTTTTTCAAAGGCGGCGAGTTTTTGCAGAAAAGAACCACAGGAGCTGGCGGAAAGAACTCAAAGGGGGAGCCATCACTGTGTGTAGGTTCAGGGCCATCTTGTTGCTGCAACGGGAGAAGTTGGGTTAGTAGGAGAGTCATTTATGAACTGCATTGAGGAAATTTACAAGTAGTGGTACCTGTTCCACAGGGATGTCATAATCAGCATCAAGTTGTTTCAGCAGCGGTCCCAGAGCTTTCCTGAAAGCGTGGGTTTTCCACATCGACCACCAGTCCTCGAAGCCATCAGTTGATGAAGCGAAGGTGAGGTCATTTGGAATAGGGATGGTCAGAGCATCAAAGAAGGAGTAACACCTCTGACTGGTGAGAGGATCAGGCAGGTCGGCTCTGCACTCCGTAAGATGATGGAGAAAGAGATGGGGAGGTACTTGCCCAAGGCCAAATTGCCGGGCTACGATGACCGGCTGGTAGAATTCATACCCAGGCTTGATGATTCTGTTGGATGTACTCATACCAACTGGAAGGAAACAGGGACGGATCACAATGGAGAAGAGTTGCCGAGTGCTGGTGTCATCGGCAAAGTTATCTAGCCTGAAGGAGAGTGGATTTTCGAAATGTTCAGATTCTTCCATATAAGGGAAGAAGGTAGGATTGTCCAGGCCTTGAAAGAAAGTGCTGAACCACTTGGCTGCTTCCTTAGGGGATAGTTTGCTGCCTGGCAGCCTGTACAAAGCTTGGCCATAACTAGTGCATCGGATCTGCTTCCCTTTGACATCGGGAAAGGTACAACTCGCCAAAAGGGGGAAGTTTGGGATGTGGTTCTGAAAGTACAGCTGAGCCCATAGCTGAATGAACCACCAAGGACCACCTGTTTTGACTGCTATGCCTGAGAACAGCTTGACAGACATCAACTGGAGGTATCGATAGACCTCTCCAAGGAACAGTTTGCCGATGCCAAGTTGAGTACCTTTGGCCAGTTCGTGGGCTAGGGAGAGATAGTTCTTGGTTGGAGCAAGGGAAGGGCCACAGAATATGAAATGCTTCAGCCAGAAGTTGAGAAAGGCTGTATGTTCTTTCTCTGAGACAGGGCCCTTTGTTTTCATATGGCGTTGGAGGTAGGCACCCCAGTTCGTGCAGTCTGTTTTAGAAGACAGTTTGTAGGGGACTTTGGTCAGTTTAAAAGCAGAGGGGCTGGGTGATGTGACATCCAGGCCAGTGATCATCACCACGTCTAACAGGGTTGGTGACATAGGGCCATGACCGAACATAAAGCAGTTCAGAGCGTCAGACCAGAAGTAGCCGATGGTTTTCAGAAGGTTCTCATGTTTTCTCAAGAGGAGACAATGATAAATGCAAAGCATCGGCTATTCCTGTGGTTTCCCATTGGGATTGGTAAGCTCTAGCTACTCTACTGAACCAAGAGACCCAGTGTTCAGGGGGATTAGGCCAGGCTCGCAGACAGTCGGCCCAGGAGTTCAGATCTAGGTCTTGGCTTACGAAGGGGATTCTATTTGCTTCGCAAGAAATCAGATGAGCAGGGCTGGATTCTGTGCGAGGGCCAAGACAGAGAGAGTTTGGGAGAGAAGGATGCGGCAGCAGAATGTCTGAAACCTAGAAAAATTAATGGTGGAATAAGGCATTAATTCAGGTGTTCGCCATTAAGTCTAGCATCGTGTTCAGACTGCGAGGAGTAGGCGTACCTTCAGACTGGAGACTTCTGGGTTGGTGTTGGACGATTCCGCCATCTAGTTCGCCGTCAGAGATGGATCTAAGCAGTTGGGGATCGAGGGTTCTTGTCGCTGTGAGCTCGATCTGGTCAGTGGGCGATTGAAGATCTAGGTCGCCCTTTTTGAAGAAGGTCGCAGGTTACCGTTTAAAGCTGAAAAGCAGCCGCTTAGGTTTGCCTAAATATGCGACCAAGTTTTGACCTTGTCAACGTTTTTGGGAAAGCCGATGTCCATCGGCTCTTTGAGCTTTGACTTAGTTAACGAAATGAGTGCAGTGTGGTAAAAGCCGATACAGCGTTATCGGCTTCTAGAGCATCGACCTATTTTGGCTATCGGCAAAATTGGGACGAAAAAAGCAATCTTCGAGAAACAGATTTTCTTCATTCATTCATTCAAAAGCTGATTGCTTACAAAAGGCTGATTGATTACAAAAGGGAGCTTGCTACTACTACTACTACTACTACTACTACTACTACTGGTTCCTAATCTAGAGGCCGAGGTCGTCTTCGCTGTCGTCGCCGCCGTCCTGTTTGCTGTCCTCAGCACTGCTGCCGGCGTCGTCTTCGCTGCTGCTGATCCAGATGCCCGCAGGGGCCTCCTCGTCCTCGTCATCGTCTTCGGTGTCCTCGCTGGACCCGGCGCGGAAGTACTTCACCGGCTGGTACTCCTCGGAGGAGGTGTCCTCCTCTATCTCCTCCTCATCGGAGGAGTCGACGCCGTCCCAGGACATGGCGTCGTCGGTGCTGTCCGCCTCCAGTTCCCCATCGGCGAGGAACTGCAGGTCCTCCTCGCCGTCAGTCAAGGACGCATCGTCCTCCGACCAAGCGGCGAAGTCCCAGTCTCTCTCGTCCCACCATTGTGGGGCGAGAGTGTTGTACGCCGCCATCGGCGGGTGTTCTGGCGTCGGCTCTCGGTCGCTCATCGAGTTGGAGGCTTGGGAGGACAGGCCAGATGAAGCGGAGGAGGCCATGGCGGAGAAAGAGGGTTTTTTTGGCGGAGGAGGAAGAAGGGTTTTTTTGTGGCTACTGGAGGAAGATGGGGACTGCGAACCGTTTAGGTGAATTTAAATAAGGGGAATAGTATGAAGCGGTTCAATGTTATAGCGGTTTCCCAGAATGCACTGCCGAAGTTGTCAAATCATGCGCTGCAGGGAAGTGGAGAAGACAAGGCATCATGATGAGGAGGTGGCGTGACGATCCTGTTCTGCAACGCATTCTGTCAACGCGCAACCCGATACAAAGAAGAAAAAAAGAGAACAGAGTGGTTTTGGAATTATTATTGCCAAAACCAGGGGGGCATGTGTTATCGCCATATTTTGGCCAAAGGAGGAGTTGGGCCGTGATCAAGATGGGCTTAGAAGATACGTATATGCAACGTGTTGTTGAATCGGCCTCGTGTGTTGATTTGGGCTAAAATTGCCCGTGTATCTTATATTGTAATAGATTCCGTTTAGATTTAGGTAAGAGATAGAGTTGTAGAGTTATTCCAAAGACAGAAAGTCTCCGGACTATAAATATGTACCTAAGGTTATCGAGAAAAGGAGGACAATCACGTTCACAACAAACACAATCTCGGCGCATCGCCACCCCTTGTTTCTAGGGTTTTTCTCGGGTAAGTGCCATGCTGCCTAGATCGCATCTTGCGATCTAGGCAGTATCTGCTTATGCGTTATCTGGTGCTACTCGTACTGAAGCCTTGTTGATGGAGAGTAACACTATTATCATAGATTTGTTTGGGTTGGCATCAGTACTTTTCGCTATGATTGTCTAGTTATGCTACCTCTAGCTATCTCGCCGCCTTTGCACCTTTTCCCGGGTGTAAGGGTGGCATCTTGCTTGATCTTTATTTAAGTCGATTTGATCTGTTATAGTTGTGCCTTGTTCTCCAAGGTTTAGTTTGATATCCACATGATCAGGCCTTGCAAACGGGTTGAACGATCCAGTAGTATGTAAGATATGGTTTACCAATCCAAGAGGGGGTGTTCCGGGAATTGACGCTACGTTGGTTTTTAGGCCTTCTCTAGGATTAGTTTTCTATTATCTTTTGTATCTACCAGGCTCAATTACGTGTAGGATGTTCCAGTCATATAGTGAAAACGTTAAACTGTCGTAGATCGATTTAACTTGTATTGATGAAGCAAAACCCCATGTTATAATGGATCTAATGCAGACCCATGGGATAATCGGCTCTCGGAGCCGATTCACAGGGAAACCTGGGAGCCGGTTACGGCTTGAATTTTAAATATGTTTGTTTGCCATGCAGGAAACCAATCGAAGCAATCTTTCACCTTCCTGATCAGGTATAGGTCAGGTGGCACGCCCTCGAACCAAGCCAGGACGTGTGCCGGAGTTTTGCGGGCCGTTGCCCGAGGGACCAGGGCCCACCAGCAGTTCTGGGAGCCTCCCGGCTCTTCGTGTTGCCCGTCGCTGCTCGCCGGTGGGTTTTGGTAGGCAACAAATAGACCATCTATCAAAGGTGCATGTGCATAAAACATATTACTCATATAAATCAAACAACCATTATTCTTGAATTTAAACAAGTAACCGTCTCGCAATAAACATGATCTGGATATAATGTTCATGCTCAACGCAGGCACCAAATAACAATTATTTAAGTATAAAACTAATCTCGATGGTAGATGAAGAGGTAGCGTGCCGACCGCGATCACATCAACCTTTGATCCATTTCCAACGCGCATCGTCACCTCGTTCTCCGCTAGCTTCCGTTTATTCTGTAGCACCTGTTTTGAGTTACAAATATGAGCAACCGAACCAGTATCAAATACCCAGGCACTACTACGAGTACTAGTGAGATACACATCAATAACATGTATATCGGATATACCTTTCTTCTTGATGTTGCCGTTCTTCAAATTCGCCAAGTACTTTGGGCAATTCCGCTTCCAGTGACCCTCTCCCTTGCAGTAAAAGAACTCAGTATCAGGCTTAGGCCTAGCCTTGGTCTTCGCCGGTGCGGTAACTTTCTTACTGCCCTTCTTGAAGTTTCCCTTTTTCTTAGACTTGCCTTGCTTCTTGAATTTGGTGGTCTTATTGACCAACAACACTTGGTGCTCTTTCTTGATCTCCACTTCTGTAGACTTTAACATGGAGAAGAGTTCTGGCAACGACTTGTCCATGTTTTGCATATTGTAGTTCATCACAAAGTTCTTGTAACTTGGTGGTAGTGATTGGAGGACACGGTGAATCCCCAAAGCATTAGGAATCACTATACCTAAGCTTTGAAGCTTTCTTGCGTGCCCAGACATCTTAAGCACGTGCTCACTGACGGAGCTGCCCTCTTTCATCTTGCAGTTAAAGAACTTTTCAGAAGCCTCATAACTCTCAACTGCCACGTGAGCCTCAAATATCATTTTGAGTTCACGGACAATATCATGTGGGTCATGGTTCTCAAACCTTTTCTGAAGCTCCGATTCCAAACCATACAAGATAGCGCACTGAACTGTGGAGTACTGATTCTTCTGAGCGAGGAAAACATTCTTTACCTGATCGGTAGCATCAGCTGCAAGCGGGTTACCTAGCGGTGCATCCAGCACATAGGTCAAATTACCAACATTGAGGACAATCCTCAAATTGCAGAACCAATCCGCGAAGTTGCTTCCATTGTTTTTCAACTTTTCTTTCTCTAGGAACGCATTAAAATTGATGGTAGGGGCCGCCATTGATCTACAACATATTTGCAATAGTTTAGACTAAGTTTATGACAAATTGAGTTCTAATTAATAGTTGAATTAATCTAGGTGAACTCCCACTCAAAACAATATCCCTCGTACTGTTTTAGTGATCACACGAACCAAATCTACCACATCAAAACCGATCATCACGAGAGTTGATGTAGCTTCAATGGCGAACAATCAACATGTTCATCATATCTTCTATATGACTCATGTTTTACCTTTTGGTGATCCATGTTCCGAGACCATGTCTGTACATGCTAGGCTCGTCAAGATCAAACCTTAGCTTCTGCATGAGAAAATCTGGCTTTCTCACGTTGTATACACTCGCAGAATCTAACACACCCGATCATCACGTGGTGCTTCGAAACAACGAGCTTTAGCAATGGTGCTTACTAAGGATGAACACTTTAAAACTTGAAATTGTGTGCTTGAGGGATCATCTTATAATGCTACCATCGTGAACTAAGCAATACAAGATGCATAAAAGGATTAACATCACATGCAATTCATAATATGTGATATGATATGGCCTTTCTTCTTGTGCTTCCGATCTCCATCTTCAAGCACGAACATGATATCCATCATCACCGGTATGGCGTCAAGGTCAATGGCGCCTTTTCATGGTTGTCTTCCACCAGCTTCAACTATTACAACTACTTTGAATAGACACGCAGGTCTTAACGGAATTTAAAGGACAACTATATGGATCCTGCCGGTTGCCAACTTACAATAAGGAACATTGCATACATCATATATAATCACAATCATGGCCATATCACATCACAGCACACCCCTGCAAAACAAAGTTAGATGCCTCTAATTTTCTTTGCATGTTTTACGTGGTTTGGGGCTTTCGATAAGTGTCGTTCTAACTTACATACAAAGAACCACAACGTTGATTCTTGAACTATCAAGTGCTCATTTTAAATTGAATCTATAATATGATGGGAGAGATAGACACCCGCAAAGCCACTTATGAAATACAAGTTGCATGTTGAGCGTGGAGCAAGTCTCATGAACGATGTCATGTAAGGTTAGCCCGGGCCGCTTCATCCCATCATACCGCAAGATGCAAAGTACACAAAAAGCAATTGATAATAAAAGCACCACCGCCCACAATGACCATTGTGTTCTACTCGTGCAACAGATCTACATATAGACACGACTCTGATACCACTGTTGGGGTTCGTAGCATGGAAAACAAAAAAATTCTACCACATGCACACAAACAACCCAAGATCTATCTACTAGATTGTAGAAACGAGTCGATAGAAGCACTCACCCTCGAAGATTCCAAAGCGGTTAACGAGAGCAGATTCTCGTGGGTGATGTAGTCGTACACTTTCCGATCTCAAGTTCGTGTAGATGATCCTTCCGGCGCTGCGTTCCGACAGCGCTTCCGCAGTTGGTCACACGTTCGGTACTCGATGAAGACCTTCCTCTCCCTTGTTTAAGCAGGCAACAGAGGTTGTTGTTCTCCCTTCGTGATTCCGGCAGCACGACGGCATGGTGTCAGAAGTAGAGGGAAGATCCCGCAGGGCTTCGCCTAAGATGGTGCGAGTTATGGTGGATTTAGGGTTTCTCGGAGATCTAGGGTTTAGATGACCGGGAGGAGGAGGTGTCGGCGGCGGCTAGCGCGGCGGCGGCGGGGCTACGGTGGCGGCGGCGCGAGCGGGAGAGAGGGGCTAGGGCTTGTGTGTTGGGGTAGCCCTCCCCTTCTATTTATGAGAGGGGTGGGGCAGCCTTGGGAGGGGTGGGTTTGAATCCAAACCCAAACCCAAGTTGGATCGAGAGAAGGACTTGTTTTTCCTCCCACTAGGAAACCATTGTTCCAGTTTGACTTTTCAAACTCCTGTTTGACTTCAATTTAGAGCTTTAATTCTCTCTAGCAAATGCACACACCAAGTGACCTAGGATATGATCCAATCATTCCACCTATCAATGACACATTCATGGACTGTTCTCCTTCCGGACCGGTGAACCTTCTAGAACCTTCTAGAACCTCTCCGATGAAAACATCGGAATGTTCCCGAACTCCGGAATTGGACTTTCCTTATATGAATCTTATTCTTCGGACCATTTCGGATCTCCTCGTGATATCCCGGATCCCATCCGAGACTCCAAACAACATTCGGTATCCCTTATTAACATTCCATATCTACTAAACAACATCGAATCCTTAAGTGTGTCTCCCTACGGTTCGCGAATTATGCAGACATGATCGAGACACTTCTTCGATCAATAACCAATAGATGAATCTGGAAATTCATATGGCTCCCACATATTTCAACGATTACTTTGCGATCGAATGAACCACTTACATATGATACCAATTTCCCTTTGTCTCACGATAGTTTACTTATCCGAGGTTTTGATCGTCGGTATCTCTGCATACCTAGTTCAACCTCGTTACGGATAAGTACTTTTTTCTCGTTCCCGTGATATGTGATCCCTTGTGAGCCAGTCACATGCTTGCAAGCTAATTGGATGACATTCCATCGAGAGGGCCTAGAGTATATCTATCCGTCATATGGATGGACAAATCCCACTCTTGATCCATGTGCCTCAACCCATACTTTTCGAACACTCGATGCCACCTTTATAGCCACCCAGTTACAGTCTGGTGTTTGATGTCATCAAAGCATCCTTTCGGTGATGGCAATTAGCATGATCTCATGGTCGAAGGAATTAGGTTACTATGTATCAGAAAGCTTATAACAAACGAACTATTGAAATGACTTGATCTTTATGCTACACTTATCTATAGGAGTATGTCCATCATACCATTCTCCTAATGATGTGATCTCGTTGTTAACAACATCTCAATGTTCATGATCGAGAAAGCACGATCATCTATTAACCAACAAGCTTGCATTATAAAAGAGGCTTTACTAGGGACTCTAATTTAGTTTACAAATCACACAAGTATTAATGTTTCCGGTTAATACTGTTATAGCATGAATGTAAACATTTATCATAAACACAAAGATATAATAATAACCACTTTTATTATTGCCCCTAGGGCATATCTCCAACAGAAGAGTCCAACCATGGGGAACTGCAAGAGAGAGCACCAAACGAACAGTGGATGGCTTGACAACTAGGCTGAAGGTATCACCATAATCTATACCATGCTGCTGAGTGAATCTACGGGCGACCAGGCGTGCTTTATGCTTGTCAATCGAACTGTCGGGACGGTGTTTGGTCTTGAAGATCCATTTGCTGCCAACAATATTAACTCCAGCCGGGCGAGCCACCAAAGTCCAAGTGTGAGTATCGTGAAGAGCAGCAAGCTCCTCATCCATCACCGCATGCCATGCCGCCTCCCGAAGAGCATCCCGATGTGAGGTGGGAGCGGCAAAAAACGCACGACGGCTGGGATTATACTGGACAGTGCCATCGTGGTAGGTCTTCTCGCGTCGTGTATGATCTCGATTACGAGTGACCATGCCGTGAATGGGGGCAGGCGCCAGACCCTCTGACGAACCAGGAGGCGGCTCAGCCAAGGGCGTCATGGCCAGGGGCTCCAAGAGCTCCCCAGCAGAGGACGACGCAGGCTGGCGGGAGGGGCTGGGCTGGGCCATGATAGCTCAGATATGTAGAGCTCATTGGGAACTCCAAGTGGAAGGTATGATGAGCACAACAACAAGTTTTCCTCAGTTATGAAACCAAGGTTATCGAACCAGTAGGAGTAAGGAAACAACTCCAAGGTGTTGCTAGCAACTTGGAATTCTGCACAACACAAACCACAATACTTTGCCCCAACTTACAGTGAGGTTTTCAATCTCACCGGTTTGCTGAAAACAAAGGACTAAACGCATAGTGTGGAAGATAGTGATTTGCTTGTAGAAAGTAAACAATAAACGGTAAATAGTAGATGGTATATCAATGATAAAGGAATGAACCGGGGTCCATAGTTCACTAGAGGTGTTATCCATAAGATAGATAGCATGTTGGGTGAACAAATTACAGCGGGGCAATTGACAGATTGAGAAAGCATAACAATGCACATACTAGACAACTTGACTCCTATGAGATTTGATTGGGCATTACAACATAATACATAGACCGTAATCCAACTGCATCTATGACTAATAATCCACCTTCAGGTTATCATCCGAACCCCTTCTAGTATTAAGTTGCAAGCAACAAATAATTGCATTAAACAATGTGTGTAAAGTAAACAATACAATTGCCCCATGGACAAAGGATTGTTGTTTTCTCCGTAGTAGCAACAGCACATCTACAACCTTAGAGATTTCTGTCACTTCCCTAGATTACTAGAGGCATGAACCTACTATCGAGAATAAATACTCCCTCTTGGAGTTGCAAGCATCTACTCGGCCAAAGCATCTACGAACAACGGAGAGCATGCAAGATCAAAAATAACATAGACATGATAGAATCAATAATCAATCTGACATAGTATCTCAATATCCACCGGATCCCCGCAAACACAACATGTATGATTACAAATAGATGATTTTGATCATGAAGGGAGCTCACAAGATCTAAACATGATAGCACAAAGGAGGAGAAAGAACCATCTAGCTACTGTATGGACCCATAGTCCAAGGATGAACTACTCATGCATCATTCCGAAGGCTGGCATGGTGATGAAGAAGGCCTCCGGGATGAACTATCCCCTCTGGAAGGGTGCCGGGAAGAGCTTCAGATCCCCCCGATCTAGGGATGGAGATGGCGGCGGCTACAGACTGTTTCATGGAGATTTGATCGGGTACTTAAGGTTTCTGCACCGGGGTGCTTTTATAGGCGAAAGGGCAAGGTCGGTGGGCGCCCGAGGGGCCCACACCTAGGGCTGGCGCGTCCCCTGGCCGCGTCGCCACCAGGTGTGGCCGCCTCGTGGCTCCACTTCGGCTGCCCTCCGGACTCCGTGTTCCTTCTGGTAAAATATTGAATTTTGCTTTTGTCCTGTCTAATTTCGAGAATATTTCCTTACTATCTTTTCTGAAACCAAAACAACAGAAAACATGCAACTAACACTACAACATCTTGTCAATAGGTTAGTTCCAGAAAATGTATAAAAATACCTCAAAATGTAGACAAAACATAAGAAAGTTGATACAAAACAAGCATGGAACATCAAAAATTATAGATACGTTTATGACGTATCAAACATCCCCAAGCTTAACTTCTGCTCATCCTCGAGTAGGTAAGTGATAAAAATAATAATTTTTGAGCTGACATGCACCATCACAGTGCCAGCCGAAACTCCGGTGAGGATGTGTTCGATGAGCTCGTCATCGGTGATGGGGGCGCCGGCAGTCGCCATGACATCGACAAGGCCCTTCATCTTATGCATGTACTCCGCCGCGGACAGATCCTCCTTGGGCAACGACTAGAGTTGCCGCCTAATGTGGCAGACGTTGGCGCGACTCTGCGCACCGAACATGGCGGTGACGGACACCCAGAAAGCCTGTGCCACTTGCAGCTGACAAGCTGGCACGTGATGTCATTGTCCATCACGGAGAGAAGAAGGCCCTTGACCTTCTGATCCTGAGTCCATCAACGAAGGTACTCGAGGTTGGCGACGGAGGTCACAGCATCACCGGTCCCCTGAGTTAGGGTTTTGGCCAGGGATGCAGTGGTGCCATCGAGATGGCTGTGGAGGCTAGCACCGGCGAGGATCGGGATGGCGACCCCATTCCACAGCATGAATTCCCCCGTTCGAGCTGCACGGAGATGGTGGTCAAGGAGGAGGGTGCCGATGCCGATGCTCCCGGAGCGGAGAAGATCGCACCGATCAGTGCGGAGGTGACGATGGAGGAAGACGTAGCCATCTCCGAGAGGGCGGCGGTGACTGTCGAAAATAGAGCGACGGCAGCAACAGTGAGTAGCGCGGTGGCGGCAAGAGTGGGGTGATGGGGCGGCAGCGGCGGCGGAAGGAGGAGCGTGTTTAGCTCTAATACCAAATCAAGTTTAGGGTTTCGTGGGGCAAAGCCTCCACAATATCTCGTATATATAAAAGGGAGCAACTGACGAGGTTTGATCTCGTCAGTGCCCATTGTTATGGACTTGGGTTTTGGAGAAGATGGGGATGCTGGAGATCGCGGAACGGTTAACAGATAAGCAACACAGGGACACGGGGTTTACCCAGGTTCAGGCCCTCGGAGGGAAAACCCTACTCCTGCTTATCTGCTCTTGATTACGGCGGAACCGAAGGTTATAGGGGTGCGCAGATGCAATCTGGCGTAAGGTGCGTATGAGGTAAGTTGAGATCTAGATCTGTAGATCTATCGTGGAGGTGGAGATTATAGATCTGTCTATTGGGGGGTTTATGGTGTCTATTGTATCGTGATCCTCCTCATTGGACCCTCCTAGCCTTTATATATGGGGAGGCTAGGTCTCAGGTACCAATACGAGTAGGTTCCAAGTTGTATTCAAACTCTAGTTTTGAGCTTTCCTTGTCTTGTGCGCTTGGGAGTCCGTGTCCATATGGGCTTCATATCAGCTGAACCGTCATAGGCGCAATGGACCTTGGTAGGTCGTCGAGTGGGTCTTCCGTCGATCCGGACCAGGTAGGCTAACATTGGGTACCCGTAGGGCATATCCATGTCAGTAGCCCCCGAGTGTCCATCCGAAACATAGATTCGGGTGGAGACTTAGTTGTCTTGAACCTTGCATCGGGTCAGCTGAATTTGTTCGGTTGTTGTAAAGGAGTCGCCATTATGGAAGTAATCAACACAATGGACTATAGGGTGCACGACCAGCGCTCCCTATGGGAGTAGCCCCCGAGTGTCTGTTCGAGTCGTAGACTCGAGCAGAGACTTATAGTTGTCGATTGCGCAATACGGTGATCTAGAAGTTCTTCGGATGACCTTGCAGATGCCCTGAATGGCTTCATTTTTAGAATGTGCAACCAACGCTCCCTATGGGAATATCCCCCGAGTCCTTAGTCGAATCATTGATTCGAGTAAGGAATCAAAACGTGCCACTTAAAGATCTTCTATGTGCGCGACCAGCGGTCCAGTTTGGAGTAGCCCCCGAGTGTCTGGCGGAGTCGTAGACTCGGGCAGAGACTCGAGTCTTGTATCGTGCAGCTATAGTCGGTAATCTCGTGGGCATACCGCTGACCCAGAAGTACATCGGGTGCGCGACCAGCGCTCCTGATAGGAGTATCCCCCGAGTGTCTAGTCGAGTCGCAGACTCGAGTGGAGACTCATGCAAGGAAAAACCATTGACCCGAAAGTGCGTCGAGTCAGCATCTCACGCATAAGGAGCCAGGAGTCAACGCAGCGGAGTCGCGCGACGTTTAGCCGAAAGGACTCGACGTTCCGGATGAAGTCGACGCCATTGCTTTTGTCGGGTGCGCGACCAGCGTCGCATCTATGTAGCATCGAGTGATGCAACCATCCGAAGAGGGACTCGACTCAGGTCTTGAGCTTATGGCGTAGCCAGTTGTTTTGTCGAATCCTGTTGGAGGACCCGATAGAATAGCTTGAGGCAGTCGGCGACCTTGTAGGCTTTAGAAAATATAAATAATTATGAAGTATTTATATCTTGTAAGAAATATTTTCCTGTCGACTTGTATAGTAAGATTATGGTGCCGATCGATTCGACACTTTTGCACTGTATGCTAGGCATTGTCGTTAGCCTGATTACCCTTAGTCTCAGTACCTTGCCGAGGCACTCGGAGTTCAAGGATTTGACGATCAGGCAGAATCAGCTACTCGGGCTGTCGCGTTCAAGGTGCTTGAGTGCGTGGAACCGATGGCACATTAGGTTGAGGGCGCAACCCCCCGAGTGTTTCGAGTGCGAGTTAAAAAAGAATAAGCTCTAAGTAGAGGGAAACTTAGCTTTACTAGTAGTTGTTGTGGATGAAGTTGATGCGGTAGCGAGTCACGTGGCGGACGTAATCGACGCGGTGGAGTCGGCGTGATGGAGAGTCATCAA
Organism: Avena sativa; assembly: GCA_916181665.1. NCBI lineage: Eukaryota > Viridiplantae > Streptophyta > Magnoliopsida > Poales > Poaceae > Avena > Avena sativa. The sequence continues at coordinate 251,161,853 of OV702284.1, read as the reverse complement.
AGTCGAAGGATGTGGCGGGTCACCTCAGTCGAAGACCGTGCCGGGTTTTCAAAGTCGAAGAAGACCCCAGGCCGCCGGAGCCGAAGACCATGGAGGGTCACCAAAGCGGAGGAAGCCCCTGAGTCGTTGGAGCCGAAGATCACATCGGGTCGAAGACCGCGGCGGGTCGCCGAAGTGAAGTCAGTGCAGCTGAATACCGTAGCGGGTCACCGCAACCGAAAATTGTAGCGGACCACCGCAGTCAAAGGCCGCAGAGGGTTGCGGGGCGGACAGAGTCACACAATGAAGTCACCCGATTTTGGCATCTAAAGTCGGTACGATGGACTCTTCGGAGTCGCACGACAGACAAGGAGTCGCTGTTGGAATTTGGTGTATATTGGGCTGTTGGCCCATTAAACAAATTATGAAATTCTCTTTGGCCCACTTGTATATGGCAGCATATGGCTGTGCTAGTGGTGCTAAAGTTTAGTCCCACATTGCTAGTTGAAGGGGAGTTGGACCACCTTATATAGTAGAGTGTTGCACAAATCACTAAGGTGTGACAAGAAGAGTAGCCCTCGCGCACTCCTCCTCCGACGCCGCCCGCTCGCCACGCCTCGCCTCGCCTCGCCTTGTCACGGCGCGCGCGCCGCGGGTTGCGGGAATCTCGCCGAGCCGAGCTTTATATTGCTGGTTGGGAAAACTGATTATGAGTCATTAATGGACACGTTAATTATAGCCGTTTCCAGTTTTTATGGACGTGGACTGTTACCGACTCGGACGTGGGCTGAGCCCACGATCCTCCTAACCTGCACTATATAAGTGTCCGGGGCTAAACCTAATCGACACGGAATCAATCCACACACGCGCCTACCTCCAGAACCTTGCGCCGCCGCTTTCGTCTTCCTCATCCCGGCTTGTGGCGTGCACCGCAGATCGGGACAGTAGGCCTCCGGAACCCCGCCTCTCGTGAACCTGTACGGGTGAGGGGCGATCAGGTTTTTGGGGAGCGCTCAAGCGCGACTACTGGAAACCACGACGTCGTTCGACGATGAGTTCCCTGACGACGACTTCTTCCCGGACGTCAGCGACCTCTTCGACAACCTCAACATGGGCGACGCTGCTACAACCGCTGCGGCTGCTATTCAGCCTACATCGTATGTGATCTCGATTTCTCTCTTTCGGATTATGCTAGAGTTCTTTGTTCTAGCATTTGGTGTAGATGTGATAGGTTTATCTCCTATAGATGTAATCTGTTCATCTACTTTGTTGATCTGCATAATTGGTGTTAGTACCGTTAGTATGATCATGCTTTATCAGTTTATTATTCGGATTAAATCATATGGATTATTGCTTATATTTCCAACAATCCAAAAACTTGATTATAGGCAACTGAATTCCACTGGTGTAGCCGCGGCTACTAGGCCGCCTCCTTTTGATGGCTTGCACTATAAGAGATGGCGCAAGAGAGCAGTTCTCTGGTTTGAAAACCTAAACTGTTATAGCGCCACTCTTGGCAAGCCTGAAGGAGATCTTTCTGCTGAGCAGAAAGCGAACTTTAAGAAAGCCGATACCATGTTTATGGCGGCTTTGTTCAGTGTTCTTGGGGACAACATTGTTGACCCTTATATGTCATTTGATAATGGCAAGGACGCATGGGAAGCGCTCGAGGCTAAGTTTGGGGTCTCGGACGCTGGCACTGAGTTGTATGTCATGGAGCAATTCTATGACTACAGGATGGTTGATGAGCGCTCCGTCGTTGAGCAAGCTCATGAGATACAATCACTTGCCAAAGAACTTGAGCAGTTCAAGTGTTCCTTACCGGACAAATTTGTGGCTGGTGGCATTATTGCCAAGCTTCCTCCCTCGTGGAGGAACTTTGCTACTTCTCTGAAACATAAGAGACAAGAGTTTTCCGTTACGGATCTCATTGGGTCTCTTCATGTGGAAGAGAAGGCGAGAGCAAAGGACAAAACTGCTCGAGGACTTGAGGGAGGTTCTACTGCCAATTTAGTGCAGAGGAAAAACTTCCAATCCCACAAGTTCAAGAATAAGAACAAAACTGAAGGAAAGGGAAAGTTTGATGGCAAGAACAAGGCCACGCACTCTACCAACTTCAAGAAGAAAAATGATAAGAGGAAAGGCTCTTGCCACATATGTGGTGATCCTGATCATTGGGCTCCTAGCTGCCCTAATCGCTTTGACAAGCGTCAACATGGGAACAACAGCAAGTCCGCTAATGTTGTTATTAGCGATACTGAGATGAAGGATGCTGGGTACGGTATTTTACCTACTATCCTTTCAGTATGTCATTCTCCTGATTGGTGGATAGACACGGGTGCTAATACACATGTATGTTCTGATATTTACATGTTTTCCTCTTATCAGGTCTCAAGGACCTCTTCCGTGCTAATGGGGAACGGCTCACGTGCTTCTGTTCATGGTGTTGGTACGGTAAATCTGAAGTTTACTTCGGGGAAGACCGTACAGCTGAAGAATGTGCATCACGTTCCCTCCATCAATAAGAATCTCGTCAGCGGATCGCTTTTATGTCGAGATGGATTTAAGTTGGTTTTTGAGTCCAATAAAGTTGTAATTTCTAAGTATATACAATTTGTTGGAAAGGGTTATGAGTGCGGAGGTCTGTTCCGCTTGTCTTTGTCAGACTCATGTACTAAAGTTATTAATCATGTTTGCAATGATAATGAGTCCAATGTTTGGCATTCACGACTCTGTCACATTAACTTTGGTTGCATGACGCGGCTAGCCAATATGAGTTTAATTCCGAAATTTACCACTGTCAAAGGTTGTGTGCAAGCAAAGCAACCCCGCAAGTCTCATACGGCTGCGGAACCGAGAAACTTAGCACCGCTAGAACTTATACATTCAGATCTTTGTGAGATGAATGGTGTGTTGACAAAAGGTGGAAAAAGATACTCTATGACGTTGATTGATGACTCCACTAGATACTGCTATGTTTATCTCCTGAAATCTAAAGATGAATCTTTGAACTACTTCAAAATCTATAAAGCTGAGGCAGAAAACCAACTTGATCTTAAAATCAAGCGGCTAAGGTCGGATCGTGGTGGAGAGTACTTTTCAAACGAATTTGATTTATTCTGTATGGAACACGGTATTATACATGATAGGACGCCTCCCTACTCACCTCAGTCAAATGGGGTGGCCGAAAGAAAGAACCGCACTCTAACTGATTTGGTTAACGCCATGTTAGATACATCGGGTCTTTCCAAGGAATGGTGGGGGGAGGCGCTAATGACTACGTGTCATGTCCTAATTCGTGTTCCTGTAAAGGATAAAACCATGACTCCATTTGAGGAATGGGAAAAGAAAAGGCTTAAACTCTCTTACTTACGAACTTGGGGTTGTTTGGCGAAAGTCAATATTCCAATACCCAAGAAGCGAAAGCTTGGACCAAAAACCGTGGATTGTGTTTTTCTGGGATATGCTTTTCATAGCATTGGCTATAGATTTTTGATAGTAAAATCTGAGGTATCCGACATGCATGTTGGTACAATTATGGAGTCGAATGATGCGACTTTCTTTGAGGACATCTTTCCTATGAAAGACATGTCTAGCTCATCAAATCAGGAGATGACTAGTTCATCTAGTCATGAATTTTCTATAATTCCTGAACCCACTATGCCGATAGAACACTCTGATGATCCTGTGGAGGATGACAATGAAGCTCCCAAAAGGAGCAAGAGACAAAGGACTGCAAAGTCATTTGGTGATGATTTCATTGTGTACCTTGTGGATGATACTCCCACTTCTATTTCAGAAGCCTATGCATCTCAAGATGCTGACTACTGGAAGGAAGCTGTCCGAAGCGAGATGGACTCCATCTTAGCTAATGGTACTTGGGAAATCACTGATCGTCCTTATGGGTGCAAACCTGTAGGATGTAAGTGGGTGTTCAGGAAAAAGCTTAGACCTGATGGTACTATTGAAAAGTACAAGGCACGTCTTGTGGCCAAGGGTTATACCCAAAAGGAAGGTGAAGACTTCTTTGATACCTACTCACCTGTAGCCAGATTGACCACTATTCGAGTACTACTTTCCTTGGATGCCTCACATGGTCTTCTCGTTCATCAAATGGACGTTAAGACAACTTTTCTAAATGGAGAGCTAGATGAGGAAATTTATATGGAGCAGCCTGATGGATTTGTAGTAGATGGTCATGAAGGAAAGGTGTGTAAGTTAGTGAAGTCTTTATATGGTCTTAAGCAAGCTCCTAAACAGTGGCACGAGAAGTTTGAAAGAACTTTAACTGCTGAAGGCTTTGTTGTAAACGAAGCTGACAAATGTGTGTATTATCACCATGGTGGGGGCGAGGGAGTAATTATGTGTCTCTATGTTGATGACATATTGATATTCGGGACAAACCTCGCTGTTATCGAGGAGGTCAAAGAGTTCCTATCTCACTGCTTTGAGATGAAGGACTTGGGAGTGGCTGATGTAATCTTAAACATCAAGCTACTAAAGGATGACAATGGTGGGATTACATTGCTTCAGCCTCACTATGTGAAAAAGATATTGAGTCGCTTCGGGTATAGCGACTGCAATTCTTCTCCAACGCCTTATGATCCGAGCGTGCTACTTCGAAAGAATCGAAGGACTGCTAAAGATCAATTGAGATATTCTCAAATTATTGGCTCGCTCATGTATTTAGCCAGCGCTACTAGACTTGACATCTCCTTTATTGTAAGCAAACTGAGTCGATTTGTGTCAAATCCTGGAGATGATCATTGGCATGCTCTTGAAAGAGTTTTGCGCTATTTGAAAGGCACTGCGAGTTATGGTATTCACTATACTGGGTATCCTCGGGTACTTGAGGGTTATAGTGATTCAAATTGGATATCTGATGCTGTTGCCTGCCAAAACCCACCGGCGAGCAGCGACGGGAAACACGGAGAGCCGGGAGGCTCCCAGAACTGCTGGTGGGCCCTGGTCCCTCGGGCAACGGCCCGCAAAACTCCAGCACACGTCCTGGCTGGTGCAAGGGCGTGCCACCTGACCTATACCTGGTCAGGAAGGTGATGGATTGCTTTGATTGGTTTCCTGCATGGCAAACAAACATACGTAAAATTCGAGCCGCGACCGGCTCCCAGGTTTCCCTGTGAATCGGCTCTTAGAGCCGATTATCCCATGGTTCTGCATTAAATCTACGATAACATGGGGTTTTGCTTCATCAATACAAGTTAAATCGATCTACGACAGTTTAACGTTTTCACCACGTAATTGGAACATCCTACACGTAATTGAGCCTGGTAAATACCAAAGATGATAGAAAACTAACCCTAGAGAAGGCCTAACAACCGACGTAAAGTCAATTCCCGGAACAACTCCTCTTGAATTAGCAAACCATATCCTCACGTACTACTGGATCGTTCAACCCGTTTGCAAGGCCTGACTACGTGGATATCAAACTACACCTTGGAAAACAAGGCAAAACTATAACGGATCAAATCGACTGAATAAAGATCAAGCAAGACGCTACCCTTACACCCGGGAAAAGGTGCAAAGGCAGCGAGATAACTAGAGGTAGCATAACTAAGCGATCATAGCAAAAAGTACCGATGATAACCTAAACAAATCTATGATGATAGTATTACTCGCCATCAACAAGGCTTCAGTACGAGTAACACCAAATAACGCATAAGCAGATACTGCCTAGATCGCAAGATGCGATCTAGGCAGCATGATACTTACCCGAAAGAAACCCTAGAAACAAGGGGTGGCGATGCGCCGAGATTGTGTTTGTTGTGAACGTGATCGTCCTCCTTTTCTCCATAACCTTAGGTACATATTTATAGTCCGGAGACTTTCTATCTTTGGAATAACCCTAACAATCCTATCTCTTTACTTAAACCGAAACGTAACCTACTACAATATAAGATACACGGGCAATTTAGCCCAAATCCACGCACAAGGCCGATTCAACAACACGTTGCATATATGTATCTTCCAAGCCCATCTTGATTACGGCCCATCTCCTCCTTTGGCCAAAATATGGCGATAACACATGCCGATGAGATTAAGGCCACAAGTGGTTATTTGTTTACACTTGGTGGTGGCGCTGTTTCCTGGAAGTCTTGCAAGCAGACCATCTTAACGAGGTCAACAATGGAAGCAGAACTCACAGCATTAGACACAACCACTGTTGAAGCAAAGTGGCTTCGTGAGCTCTTGATGGACTTACCTGTGGTTGAAAAACCAATACCCGCCATACCGATGAACTGTGATAATCAAACTGTGATCGTCAAAGTAAACAGTTCTAAGGATAATATGAAGTCATCAAGGCATGTGAAGAGGAGATTGAAATCTGTCAGGAAACTGAGAAACTCCGGAGTTATTGCGTTGGATTATATCCAAACATCTAAGAACCTGGCAGATCCTTTCACAAAGGGACTATCACGTAATGTGATAGATAATGCATCGAGGGAGATGGGTTTGAGACCCACGCTATGAGTTGATCCCAGTGGCAACCCACTCTATGTGATCGGAGATCCCGTGAATTAGAGATGGGAGACAAGCTGTTGGTCAGCTGAGAGGAGAGTATCCCCATATTATATTTACATCTCCATAAAGATGCAATACTCTCTTAATCTGCATGGCAGGTTGATATTTATCTTAATGTGTTCCAAGTGGCTTTTTATAAGCGGAGATGTTGTCCTACAGAACATCTCTTGAGGAACACACCTATATGAGTCTGACTGTCAAACATCGCAGTCCGTGAGAGTTGGGTGCTCTCTGATAAACTGATGAAAGGCCCTCAGGAAGCATCCAAATGGTTCAACATTTTCTTCCAAGGCCTGGATAATCCTATCTTCTTTCCTTACACGGAAGAATCGGAACATTTTGAAAATCCAATCTCCTTTAGGCTAGACAACTTTGCCGATGACACCAGCACTCGGCAGCTGTTTTCCACTGTGATCCGTCCCTGCTTTCTTCCAGTTGGCATGAGCACATCCAATAGAATAATCAAGCCTGGATATGAATTCTACCAGCCAGTCGTAGTGGCTCGGCAATTTGGCCTTGGACAAGTACCTCCCCATTTCTTTCTCCACCATCTTACAGAGAGCAGAGCTGACCTGCCCGATCCTCTCACCAGTCAAAGGTGTTATTCCTTCTTCGATGCTCTAACCATCCCAATTCCCAACAACCTCATCTTTACTTCATCAACCGATGGTTTTGAGAACTGGTGGGCGATGTGGAAGACTCATGCCTTCAGGAGAGCTCTGGGACCGTTGCTGGAACAGCTCGATGCTGACTATGATATCCCCGTAGAACAGGTACTATTACTTGTAAATTTTCTTGATGCAGCTCCCAAATGATCCTTCTAATAACCCGCTCTGTCTCCTTGAAGCAACAAGATGGTCCTGAACCTACACATGATGATGGCTCCCCCTTCGAATTCTTCCCACCAGCTCCTGTGGTCCTTTTCTGCAAAAATTCGCCACCTTTTAAAAAGGTCGTGATGCAGAACCAGCCGATATCACCACAATCGGCTTCCAAGATCCAAGCCACTTCTGGGTCCGCCGCCTCTCGAGTTCCCACTAAAACAAGAACAGTGGTGAGGAAGGTAGCTGCCAGGAAGACTTTGAAGCGCCGGAGCCCTTCTCCAGAAAGTTCGCATGTATACTGATCCATGCCTTGGTTGATCTCCTTCATCCTTGCAAACATGCTTGTGTTTACTAGCTCTCCTTCCTTACAGGCTTCCGTCGAAGACACCTCCAGCGAGGACACACAATCCAATCGAGGAGAATTGGGTCCAACAGACTCTGAGAGGATCATCACACCGAGCCAGCCAGATTTGCCACAATCGGCTCCCAGGAAAAGGCCAGTTCCTGAACCTGCTGCCCCCCGCGCATCAGTCGAGGCGGGGCCAGTCGTGAGCCCCAAAAGGGCTCGCAAGGGGCTGCAAACTTCTTCGTCGAGCCAGGAGGTTTCGAAAGTCATCACCCTCGATGCTCTTACCAATTATTATTTTTTATATCTGCCGATTCATCACTTATTTACATCGGCTAAACACCTTCATGCAGACGACTGGCACTTCTAGTGGAAAAGACGGGGAAGTGCCGATGCCCGCCGCAAGGCCGGATCTAGTAATCCCTGAAGGTGTAACTGAAACGGTTACCACTTTGGCCAAGCCCCTAGCAACAACACACAAGCCGATGGTCTCGTCATCTGCTATCCCCTTGACCTTAGGAGAGGTACGTTCGCTTCGTTCGGCTCTTCCGTCCGTGTTGGACGCATACTGACGCCATTTCGGCCTGCCAGGGTTGTGATATCTCAGGTCTGCTGACGTTCGACCCTGAATCCATCGAACCAACTCTCCCTGTTGCTGACGATGAACCACGAGCAAGGGCTGTTCTACCTCAATTCCAGCGTCTCAAAGCCTTGCTGTCCTCCCCGATCGAGAAGTTGATCGAGGGCTCTGAAGAGGTGAAGAGTGTTCTTGCTGAAATCAAGGACCAACTCCCAGTAGCACTGCAGGTGAAGCTTTGGCCAGTTGTAACTCTGTCTATCTACGGGTCAAGGGTGAAGTTGGCTCGCGAGAGGATTAATCTGCACCGCGCCCAACTCCCACTGAAGGCCAACATTGCAGACAAATGTCAGCAGCTCAACGAGAAAAAGGCGTCTCTGGATGCCAAAACTGACACCTCTGTCAGCACCGCCGAGCTCGCATCCTTGAAAAAGGAACTGGGAGATCTTGAAGAGAAGGTCCGGGCGACTAAACAGCTCATCCGTGACAAAGAAGCACTCATCGCCCGCTCCCAAGACGAAGCGGAAGGCCTCAAAGCTCAACTGAAGACTGATCTGGCGGAAATACGTGCCCTGAACAAGCAGCTAGTGACGGGCAAGGACGAAGACGACGAAGCCGAGATTGCCGAGGTGGATCGTGTCCGTGCTGACGCCCTCCACGCCTTCGAGGCATTCCTTCAGTAGCTTCTTCGCGTATACTGATACCTGCTCGTAGCAGTTTGAACCTCTAGAGTCGATGGCTGTGCATCGGCTGTATTTTTTATTGGCCGATTTCATGTATCGGCCCCCATATTTCACTGTCCATCATCCCACATGCTTGGGAAATATTTCTTGAGGTGTTGACCGTTGACAGCCACTGGGAATTTTACGCCATCTAGCTCCTCAAGCATGTACGCGTTTCCCCTTAAAACTTGATCGACCCTGTATGGCCCGTGCCAATTTGGAGACCATTTACCATATGCTGCATCCTTAGTCCCCAGTGGCAACACAGCTTCCCATACCAGATCGCCAACGTGGAGCTCCTTCGGTCTCACCTTCTTATTATATGCACGAGCTACCTTGGCCTTGTTCTCTTTGATTTTCTCAAGCGACCACAGCCTAAGCTCAGTTAAATCCTCAAAACTGTCACTCATCAGGGCCGTATATTCTTCAGTTGTTAGATCGTTCTGAAAAGTGACACGTCTCGATCCAGCCGTAATTTCCCAGGGCAATACGGCTTCTTGTCCATAGACTAGATGGTATGGCGAGGTTTTTATCGCTCCATGACATGACATGCGATAAGCCCATAAAGCCTCTGACAAAACCTCGTGCCAACGCCTAGGGTGCTCATCGATCTTCCTCTTGATCAGCTTGATAAGGCTCTGGTTGGACGCTTCAGCTTGCCCATTTGCTTGAGCATAGTACGGAGATGATCGGATCAACTTAATTCCCGTGTCCTCACAGAACTCTCTAAACTCGTAAGAAGTGAAGACCGAACCTCCATCGGTCGTGATCGTTTGGGGAATCCCGAATCTATGAATGACATGTTCCTTCACAAAATCGATAACATCCTTCGAGCTCACTGACTTCATAGGGACGGCTTCCACCCATTTAGTGAAATAATCCGTAATGGCCAAAATCCACATGTGGCCTTTGCTTGATGGAGGATTGATCTTGCCAATCATATCCATGCCCCAACCTCGGAATGGCCAAGGCTTGATGATGGGGTTCATTGCTGACGCGGGTACCGTCTGAATTTTTCCAAATTTCTGACATGCTTGACACCCTTTGTAGTACTTAAAGCAGTCCTCAAGCATGGTGGGCCAATAAAACCCTGATCGCCTGATCAACCATTTCATCTTGTGAGCCGATTGGTGAGTTCCACAGGCGCCTTCGTGTACCTCGTGTAGGAGCCGATTGGCCTCGGTTGGTCCCAGACATTTGAGCAGTAACCCTTCCAGAGTCCTGTAGAACATGTCATCCCCGATAAGCACATACTTCATGGCCTTGTACCTTATCCGTTTAGGTGCCCCCCGAGCCGAATCTTTCAAGTAATTGAAGATATCGGCTCTCCAGTCGTCCGCCTCCAGGAACTGTACTTGAACATCAGTTCCCTCTGCTACGTCCTTGTAGCCTGACGCCATTTGTGCGAGATCATTCGCCTCTGTATTCTGCGATCGCGGGATCCAGTTAAAGTTTATGTACCGGAACTGTGCCATGAGCTCATGGCATTGCAACCATAATGGGAAGAGCGACTCGCTCTCACACTTGTATTCCTCCGTGAGTTGGGAAATCACCAATTTGGAGTCTCCAAAAATTTCCACTGCCTCTGCTCCAGCTTCGATGAGCAACTCCATTCCCTTGCGTATCGCCTCATACTCGGCGACGTTGTTGGTGCGAGGGGTAGCTAGCCTGATGGAGAAGGAATATGTTGCCCCCCGGGGCGACACGAGTAGAATGCCAATGCCGCAACCATCATCACAAACCGATCCATCGAAAAACATAGCCCACGCTCGTATAGACAGCGCTGCTATATCAGTGTTGATCCTTTCAGCAATAAGGTCGGCCAATGCCTGACCCTTAACCGCTTTCGCGGGTTGGTACCGGATGTCAAATTCCGATAATGCAAACATCCATTTGCCGAGTCGGCCTTTCAACATAGGGGCCGACAGCATGTGCTTTATGACATCTGATTTGCATATAATGATAATCTCTGCTGAGAGCAAGATGTGGCGCAGCTTGGTGCAGGTGAAAAATAGGCAGAGGCATAACTTATCGATCTTAGGGTACCTTGTCTCTGCGTCGAGCATCCTTCTGCTGATGTAAAACACAACTCGCTCCTGACCATCATAAACTTGCACCACCACCGAGGCGATGGACGTGTCAGCTACTGATAAGTAAATGTAGAACGGCCTATCCAGCTGGGGCGGAACCAATACTGGCGGCTTCGTCAGATATTCTTTGATTTCGTCGAAGGCTCGTTGTTGTTCTGTCCCCCAGCGGAACTCCCCATCAGTTTTAATTTTCACAAGTCCCATGAACGGCTCTACTCTTCCTGATAGATTGGAGATGAATCTTCTGACGAAGTTGATCTTGCCGATGAGAGACTGCAGTTCTTTCTTCGTGGTAGGTGGCTTCATTGTTCGCACTGCCTCCTGACTTTTCAGGCCGATCTCGATTCCGCGTTCATGGACCAAGAAACCCAAGAACTGACCGGCCGTTACACCGAAGGCACACTTCTTTGGATTCATTCGTAGCCCGAATTTCCTTGTTCGGTCTAGGACGCGTCGCAGATCGTCCAAGTGTCCTTGTACTGAAGCAGACTTGACCACCACGTCATCGATATAAATTTCCACCAGCTTGCCGATCAGATCATGGAAAATGTAATTCATGGCTCTTTGGTATGTGGCGCCGGCATTCTTCAGTCCAAACGTCATGACTATGTATTCAAACAACCCCACCGAACCTGGGACTCTGAATGCAGTCTTGTGTATATCTTCCGGAGCCATAAAAATTTGGTTGTAACCGGCATTGCCATCCATGAAGCTCAAGATCTTATGACCAGCAGCTGCGTTGATTAATGTCTCTGCTACCGGCATCGGATACTCATCCTTCGGAGTAGCTCTATTGAGATCCCGAAAATCTATGGCAACACGCCAGCGGCCATCCTTTTTCTCTACAGGTACGATACTAGAAATCCACTCAGCATACCTGCATGGCCTGATTAACTTGGCTGTCAACATTTTCTCGATCTCCTTCTTGACTTCTTTCAAAATTTCGGCCTTCATCTGTCGTGCTCGCTGCTGGAATGGCCGAAACCCTTTTTTAAGCGGGAGTCGATGCTCAATGATGCTCCTGTCTAACCCGGGCATCTCTGTATAGTCCCAGGCAAAGCAATCTGGATACTCTTTCAACAAAGCTATCATCGGACCCCGCAGATTCGGATCTAACTTCTTGCTGATAAATGTTGGTCGTGGCTTATCCCCAGGACCGATGTCAATCTCCTCTAGCTCATCAGCGGATGTAAACCCATACCCTAGCTTTCCGTCACCTGCTAAATCGATGCTAAACACGGGGCAAACAGTTGGTGAGGATAACAAAGATAATTTGGGCCGATTGCCGGAATCGGCCCCCTTTTCGATTGCATTAGTCAAGGAAGGTTTACAACTTATCTGTGCTCTACAATGGCAGGGAATCTCCCTACTACGACTGCATGACCTGTTTGTCGTAAGCTTACTGCTTTTTATTTTTTGCGGCCGATCGCAGGGATCGGCCATACCACGTATGATCGTGGACTTTGCTACTCTGTCAGGCCAGTGGATAAGACCAGCCTCACCCCGTTTTTTGTAGCTTCAATGCGCTCACAGCCGTCTAGACTGACTCCAGAGATCGGCTCTTGGTCTCCTGCTTCCCAGATGTTCATGCCAGCTATGGAGATCTCGATCGAATCATCTGCATGAATGACCTCCACTTCATCTCCATCCCACTGTATCAGGCACTGGTGCATCGTGGATGGAATGCAGCAGTTAGCGTGAATCCAATCCTTCCCCAGCAAGACAGCGTAGGTGCTTTTGCTGTCAACGATGAAGAATGACGTAGGGATGGTTTTTCTGCCCACGGTCAGGTCCACATTCAGAACGCCTTGCGTCTCTGAAGTTTGGCCGTTGAAGTCGCTTAACGTTACGTTGGTTTTGATCAGATCTGGAGTGGAGCGTCCCAAACGCCGTAGCATGGAGTATGGCATTATATTGACTGCCGCTTCGGTGTCAACCAACATCTTGCGGACAGGCTGCCCATTGATATAACCTCGCAGGTACAGAGCTTTCAGATGTTTGTAGCCCTTCTCTTGTGGCTTTTCAAAGATAACCGGCCGTGGGCCACAGTCAAACTGTGCCACTGGTAGTTCTTTGGCTCTTGGAGCGCAAAACTCTGACGGAAGTGTGAACACCATGTTTGTGCCAGCCGATGTCTTCGCATCGGCTTTTACTGGTTTGGGGCGCCACTCTTTCCTTTTCGGACGAGCCTCCGTTTCCAAGGTTTGCCGCACTTTCACGGCCAGATCGGGCCGTGCCTTCCTTAAAGCGTGGAGGTACTGCGCTTCGGCTTCCTCCAAGTTACGCAGCCGCTGAACTCGACGCTTTTGGGTATGCCTGAGTCCATCAGGGCACCACCTTGGCCGGTGATATCTGTCTTCTTCTTTTCCACCCATTGGCTCCTCGAGGTCTTTTGCTCGAGGAGGGAGAGGCCCTAGGCGCTTGAACACTGAGACTGGACCTGTGTCATCCTTCTGCTGTCCACATTCTGGGCAGTTGTCGATTGTAGGCAATCGGCTCATTCCAGCATCCCAGCAATACTTGAAGAAAGGACAATCCCAATGTTTATCCATGCCTACTTTTTCCTTCAACTTTTTATTAGCGAGGTGCTCATATCCTTCATCGTCTCTATCGTGCCGGCGACGTCGGTCATACTGACGCTCATACTTGTTAAGGAGATGCGTGGAGTGTGGCTTCTGATATCGCACGCTTCTTACTTGCTCCTCGGTCACATACCGCCTGTCATCATAACGGGGCCGGTCACGTGGACCGGCCTCCTCTCTTTCTTTGCCCCGAGAGCGACCGTCTTCCTCCTTATATGTGCCATGGTGGTACACAGGTCCTGCCATATTAACATCGAACGAGAAATCCAACTGACGCCTCGTGGAGTGGCTGTGTTCTACCATGTTGACGCCGGGAAATGGGTTTGTGTCTACTTTCATGGCGAATTGCCCAAGGATCAGATGGCCCTGTTCTATCGCCGTTTGGATCTGGCGACATAGCTCTTTGCAGTCATTGGTGGTGTGGGTGAATGAGTGATGCCACTTGCAGTATGGTCTCCCGTTCATCTCTTGAGCCGTAGGGATTTTGTGGCCTTCGGGTAACTTCAGCTGCTTTTCTTTCAGCAGTAAATCGAATATCTGCTCGGCTTTGCTCACATCGAAGTCGAACCCTTTTGCAGGCCCTTGCTGCTTCACCCGTTTGCAGGACACAGGATCTGCCCCCCGAGCCCATTCAGCCACGGCCACCTCCTGGTCTTGTGTAGGATCCTCTTCTTCTGTATCGACCAGGCCTATCGGACGTTTGAACTTGTCTTGGTACAACTCAGGGTGACGCTGTTCATACATTGTCAGTTTCTGGGCCATGTGCGCCAATGAATTGTACTCTACTTGGAAAGCCAGATCCTTGATAGGTGCTGAGAGACCCAACACTGCCAGCTCGACCGCTTCTTTCTCAGTTAAACGAGCCGAATAACATCGGTTCTTGACAGTCCTGAAACGTTGAATGTACTCAGCTACCGTTTCTCCCCGCTTTTGCCGCACCTGCGCTAGATCTGCAATGCCAGCCTCGGTAGCTTCTGAATGATACTGAATGTGGAACTGTTCTTCCAGTTGCTTCCAGGTTTGGATCGAATCCGGTGGAAACGAGGTTTACCACCCAAAAGCTGGTCCTGTCAGAGATTGCGCAAAGAACCTTACGCGTAACTGATCCGATGCTGAAATCATGCCTAACTGTGCCAGGTATCGGCTCACGTGCTCGATCGAGCTCGACCCTTCTGATCTGCTAAACCTTGAGAACTCAGGGAGCCGATACTTGGGTGGCAGCGGAATTAGATCAAACTCGTTGGGGTACGGCTTAGAATAGCCGATTGTCCTTCTCTTCGGCACAAAGCCGAACTGGTCTCTCAAGATGGTACGGATTTGCTCCACCGTTTGAGCTGCAGGAGCTAAATTCTCAGAACTCACTCCGGTGGCGTACTTGGCTAGCCATGCCTGTTTATCAGCATCCATCCCAGACATCCCTGCTCCGGGAATACCTGCTCCCGAAGCCCCTGCTCCAGAAACTCCTGCCCCGGAAATCCCTGCAGTTTCCACCTGGTTCGTGCGCGTCAGGTTATTGCAGTCCGGCACGTAGGTGCACACATATCCATGTGGGATTTCTTTAGGTGGTTCAAACAGGAATTGGCAATCGCCAGGGTCACCTCCAACCTTGTAGACGACGTAAGCCGGTGCCCCTGGTGGCTCCGGAGCTGCAAGCGTGAATGGCAGCTGTGGCCTAGTCTGGAGCGGTCTTTCTCCCTGGTGAGTCCCTAGAGTAGGCCCCGGCGGAGAGTACTGATGTTTCATGATCTCCTGAACTACGCGAACCGCGACGCGCTCGAAAGAGTTCACTAGGCTCTCAGAATGGCGGTGAAGAGAATGGGCCACCATGTAATTGACTTCCTGTCGCAGAGCTCTGGTGCGCTCCTCTGACGGAACAGACAGATCCACCTCGTCAAGAGCACCTTCGGGTGATTACCCTTTCCACCTGATGCCATGCTTACGGGTCCTCTCAAAAGAGCCGATGAGATCGGCTTCGAAGAGAGCTTTGATATCATCATACTTCGCCTTGTGCTCCTCAGGCAGATCGTCGTACGTGACCGGTCTGTTCTCCATCGCAGCGTCGGATGTTAATGTAGACGCTGTTGAAGGTCCCACCGGGCGTGCCAGAATGTGTTGCCTGCCAAAACCCACTGGCGAGCAGCGACGGGCAACACGGAGAGCCGGGAGGCTCCCAGAACTGCTGGTGGGCCCTGGTCCCTCGGGCAACGGCCCGCAAAACTCCGGCACACGTCCTGGCTGGTGCAAGGGCGTGCCACCTGACCTATACCTGGTCAGGAAGGTGATGGATTGCTTCGATTGGTTTCCTGCATGGCAAACAAACATACGTAAAATTCGAGCCGCGACCGGCTCCCAGGTTTGCCTGTGAATCGGCTCTTAGAGCCGATTATCCCATGGTTCTGCATTAAATCTACGATAACATGGGGTTTTGCTTCATCAATACAAGTTAAATCGATCTACGACAGTTTAACGTTTTCACCACGTAATTGGAACATCCTACACGTAATTGAGCCTGGTAAATACCAAAGATGATAGAAAACTAACCCTAGAGAAGGCCTAACAACCGACGTAAAGTCAATTCCCGGAACAACTCCTCTCGAATTAGCAAACCATATCCTCACGTACTACTGGATCGTTCAACCCGTTTGCAAGGCCTGACTACGTGGATATCAAACTAAACCTTGGAAAACAAGGCAAAACTATAACGGATCAAATCGACTGAATAAAGATCAAGCAAGACGCTACCCTTACACCCGGGAAAAGGTGCAAAGACAGCGAGATAACTAGAGGTAGCATAACTAAGCAATCATAGCAAAAAGTACCGATGCTAACCTAAACAAATCTATGATGATAGTATTACTCGCCATCAACAAGGCTTCAGTACGAGTAACACCAAATAACGCATAAGCAGATACTGCCTAGATCGCAAGATGCGATCTAGGCAGCATGATACTTACCCGAAAGAAACCCTAGAAACAAGGGGTGGCGATGCGCCGAGATTGTGTTTGTTGTGAACGTGATCGTCCTCCTTTTCTCCATAACCTTAGGTACATATTTATAGTCCGGAGACTTTCTATCTTTGGAATAACCCTAACAATCCTATCTCTTTACTTAAACCGAAACGTACCTACTACAATATAAGATACACGGGCAATTTAGCCCAAATCCACGCACAAGGCCGATTGAACAACACGTTGCATATATGTATCTTCCAAGCCCATCTTGATTACGGCCCATCTCCTCCTTTGGCCAAAATATGGCGATAACAGATGCCGATGAGATTAAGGCCACAAGTGGTTATTTGTTTACACTTGGTGGTGGCGCTGTTTCCTGGAAGTCTTGCAAGCAGACCATCTTAACGAGGTCAACAATGGAAGCAGAACTCACAGCATTAGACACAACCACTGTTGAAGCAAAGTGGCTTCGTGAGCTCTTGATGGACTTACCTGTGGTTGAAAAACCAATACCCGCCATACCGATGAACTGTGATAATCAAACTGTGATCGTCAAAGTAAACAGTTCTAAGGATAATATGAAGTCATCAAGGCATGTGAAGAGGAGATTGAAATCTGTCAGGAAACTGAGAAACTCCGGAGTTATTGCGTTGGATTATATCCAAACATCTAAGAACCTGGCAGATCCTTTCACAAAGGGACTATCACGTAATGTGATAGATAATGCATCGAGGGAGATGGGTTTGAGACCCACGCTATGAGTTTATCCCAGTGGCAACCCACTCTATGTGATCGGAGATCCCGTGAATTAGAGATGGGAGACAAGCTGTTGGTCAGCTGAGAGGAGAGTATCCCCATATTATATTTACATCTCCATAAAGATGCAATACTCTCTTAATCTGCATGGCAGGTTGATATTTATCTTAATGTGTTCCAAGTGGCTTTTTATAAGCGGAGATGTTGTCCTACAGAACATCTCTTGAGGAACACACCTATATGAGTCTGACTGTCAAACATCGCAGTCCGTGAGAGTTGGGTGCTCTCTGATAAACTGATGAAAGGCCCTGGAGTATGACGCATAAGCTCCAAACCGCGGGGAAGCCGACGGTAGCCCTGTACCGGTCTAGATTTTGTGTGAAACTAGCGCGCAGAAAACTTGTAGTTCAAGGCATAGTCCACTATTCAAGTTGCAAGCTAGTGTAGCATGAAGTTTAACGTGGAAGTTCAACTTAACAGTCTCCACTACACACCGGTATATAAAACAATGTTCTGGAAGAAAAGTGATGTGATGTGCCAATGAGACTTTGTGGGGGATTGTTGGAATTTGGTGTATATTGGGCTGTTGGCCCATTAAACAAATTCTGAAATTCTCTTTGGCCCACTTGTATATGGCAGCATATGGCTGTGCTAGTGGTGCTAAAGTTTAGTCCCACATTGCTAGTTGAAGGGGAGTTGGACCACCTTATATAGTAGAGTGTTGCACAACTCACTAAGGTGTGACAAGAAGAGTAGCCCTCGCGCACTCCTCCTCCGACGCCGCCCGCCTCGCCTCGCCACGCCACGCCTCGCCTCGTCACGACGCGCGTGCACCGCGGGTTGCGGGAATCTCGCCGAGCCGAGCTTTATTTTGCTGGTTGGGAAAACTGATTATGAGTCATTAATGGACGCGTTAATTATCTAGTCATTTATGGACTATATAAGCGTCCGGGGCTAAACCTAATCGACACGGAATCAATCCACACACGCGCCTACCTCCAGAACCTTGCGTCGCCGATTTCGTCTTCCTCATCCCGGCTTGCGGCGTGCACCACAGATCGGGACAGTAGGCCTCCGGAACCCCGCCTCTCGTGAACCTGTACGGGTGAGGGGCGATCAGGTTTTTGGGGAGCGCTCAAGCGCGACTACTGGCAACCACGACATCGTCCGACGACGAGTTTCCTGACGACGACTTCTTCCCGGACGTCAGCGACCTCTTCGACAACCTCAACATGGGCGACGCTGCTGCAACCGCTGCGGCTG
Organism: Avena sativa; assembly: GCA_916181665.1. Taxonomy (NCBI): domain Eukaryota; kingdom Viridiplantae; phylum Streptophyta; class Magnoliopsida; order Poales; family Poaceae; genus Avena; species Avena sativa. Next base: position 251,143,223 of record OV702284.1, on the reverse strand, counting down.
CTATTCAGCCTACATCGTATGTGATCTCGATTTCTCTCTTTCGGATTATGCTAGAGTTCTTTGTTCTAGCGTTTGGTGTAGATGTGATAGGTTTATCTCCTATAGATGTAATCTGTTCATCTACTTTGTTGATCTGCATAATTGGTGTTAGTACCGTTAGTATGATCATGCTTTATCAGTTTATTATTCGGATTAAATCATATGAATTATTGCTTATATTTTCAATAGTCGCGCGACGGGTGGAATCGATACAGCCGTGAGCCACGTGTGGATGGAGTCGAAGTGGTAGCATATCCCGCTGTGGACAGAGTCAACACGGTGGCGGTTCGCTGGCAGAAGGAGTCAGTAGTTGTCTCCACATCATTTGTACTGTGTTTGTCTCTTTTATACTGATTTGGTGCAACGAATCGGATCAATGAAACTCATACGGATGCCCAAGCGCAAGGAGGCCACGCTAGCTAGTTTCGAGTGATCCCTTTTTTGGATGAATCACGTGGACATGCACTTGGTCTAATTGCTTGGGGAGCAATCGATTTCCTATCTTCATGTGCGTGGGACGGCAGTAGTAAAATTGAGTACCACTCTGCACTTTGGATCGATCCGAGCGTCCCGGCCGATCAATCAATTGGGTTTGCCTTCCACTAAAACTATGTTCCGTACGATTGCTAGGTCCTGAATCATATGCAAAAAGAAACTTTTGAGGCGGCTGCAGTTCACGTGATATTTTGTCTCCATGAACGTGATCTTGCACAAAGTGATACGGAAGACTGGCGCCGCTATCTCCGCAGACCGTGAGCAAAAACTTTCCAATCTTGTGAGCAAATAAATTGAGGCTTTCGAATCGCCTAGACTGGCGCGGTGACGAAGCCGCCGACTTTCTCGTTGATGATGCTTCAGCGTGCCCGACGCAGATGAGCTGATTTGGTGTGGTATAGTCACCGTTGATGAAGAGGGATCCTGCCCGGATGATGACTCCAAGTGAAGTAGATCTGTTTCCCCGTAGTCTTCGAATCGTAGATCGCAGGTGATGGAACTGTCATGACCGCACGATCAGCGTCTCCAGTTCCTACAGACGGCGCCAATTGACGAGGTTCGATCTCGTCAATGCCCATTGTTATGGACTTGGGTTTTGGAGGAGATGGGGATGCTGGAGATCACGGAACGGTTAACAGACAAGCAACACGGGGACACGAGGTTTACCCAGGTTCAGGCCCCCGGAGAAAAAACCCTACTCCTGCTTGTCTGCTTTTGATTACGGCGGAATCGAAGGTTACAAGGATGCGCAGATGCAATCTAGCGTGAGGTGCGTATGAGGTAAGTTAAGATCTAGATCTGTAGATCTATCGTGGAGGTGGAGATCGTAGATCTGTCTATTGGGGGGTTTATGGTGTCTATTGTATCGTGATCCTCCTCGTTGGACCATCCTAGTCTTTATATATGGGGAGACTAGGTCTCAGGTACAGATACAAGTAGGTTCCAAGTTATATTCAAACTCTAGTCTTGAGCTTTCCTTGTCTTGTGCGCTTGGGAGTCTGTGTCCATATGGGCTTCATATCAGCCGAACCGTCATAGGCGTCATGGACCTTGGTAGGTGGTCGAGTGGGCCTTCCGTCGATCCGGACCAGGTAGGCTAACATCGGTACCCATAGGGCATATCCATGTCACCAACCTATAGAGTTACAATTACAATACGACAAGTACACGAATACAACAAATATACGAGACCGTTTCCAACAGAAGGCACAAGTACTTCTGGCTCGGAGAGGAGCACGGATGCTTGGCCCATACAAGAAAAATTAGCCCCCTCGTGGCTACTCCAATGGCTGCAATGAGGACAGGGGCTATGGTGGTGGTGGAGACCGCCGCCATGAAGACAGAGGCTATGGTGGTGGTAGAAACTACCGTGGCCACTCCCAAGAACGAGGACAAGGACACAGAGACTGAGTTCCATCAAAATTCACCGATGTTACATGTCAAATTTGCAAGAAGCATGGCCACCCCGCTAGCGAATGTGGGTGACGCTATGGAGACGACAACAACAAATCCCATGAGAAGGGGGCCAATTTGGCCTATGGTGTTGATACCAATTGGTATCCCGACACCAGAGCCACCCATCACCTCACCGACAACCTCGAAAATATGATGATTCAAGACAAGTACCACGAGAATGACAAGGTGCATACCGCAAATGGTGAAGGTGTGAAAACTAGTCATATTGGTAAATCTATGATTCAAATCCCTAATCATGATCATGATCTTCATATCAATAATATTCTTCATGTACCTAGTGCGACAAAAAATCTTCTATCTGTTCATAAACTTGCTCTTGATAATGATGTTTTTCTTGAATTTTACCCATGGCATTTTTTTATAAAGGACCGAGCCATGCGGAAAATACTTCTCAAGGGGGAGATGTGAAGGAGGCCTCTACCCAATCATGTCATCATCATCATCATCCTCAAATAAAAAACAAGTGTGTGTTGTCACCAAGCCAACCCCTTCGAAGTGGCATAGTCGCCTAGGTCATCCTTCAAGTCTAGTTGTTCAACAAATTATGAATAAATTCATCTTCTTTGTTCTACAATTTCTAGTGTTGAGTCTATTTGTGATTCATTTCAAAAGGCCAAAAGCCATCAACTTCCGTGTCCTATGTCAACTACTATTTCAACCGAACATTTGCAACAAATATTCTCCGATGTTTGGGGACTGGCTATTCCCTTTATAAATCATCACATAACTATGTGAGCTTCATTGATGATTTTAGTAAGTTCACATGGATCTATTTGATCAAAAAGAAATCTTATGACTTTGTCAAGAACTTTATGAATCTTGTTGAACGTAAATTCTCTCGCAAAAATAATCACCATGCAAACCGATTGGGGAGGAGAGTATGAAAAATTTGAAGGGAATATGCCCGAGAGGAAATAATAAAAGTGGTTATTATCGTATTCCTTATTTATGATAAATGTTTATTTTGCATGCTATAATTGTATTAATATGGAAACGTTAATACATGTGTGTTTAATAAACAAAAAGGAAGTTCATAGTTATGCCTCTCTTATAAACTAGCTCATTGATTAACAAGATGATCAAAAGTTTCCTGATCATGGACATTGGATGTTGTTAATAACGAGGTCACAACATTGTTGGAATGATGTGATGAACATTCATCCGAAGTATAGCATTACAATCAAGGTTATTGTGTTTATATTGCTATAACATCATACTAAGTAATCTTAGTCCTTAGACCATGAGATCATGTTAATCACTAACACCGAAAGAGTATCTTGATAACATCAAACGTCACACCGTAACAGGGTGATTATAAAGATGGGTTCAGTGCTACGAAGGTGTTATGTTGAGGCTCATGGATCAAGAGTGGAATTTGTTCATCCCGATGACGGATAGATATACTCTAGGCCCTCTCGGTGATATCATATTAGTTAGCTTGCAAGCAAGTGATTTGATCACTACAATGTTATATCACGGGAACGAGAAAAGAATACATGTCGGTAACGAGATCAAACTAGGTATGGGGATACAGATGATCGAATCTCGGACATGTAATATATCGCAAGACAAAGGGATTGAGTTACATACGTATAAGGTTCACACGATCACATAAGTCATCGTTGAATGTGTGGGAGTCAGTACGGATCTTCAGGTCCCGCTGCTGATTATTGATCGGAGAGGGGTCTCGATCATGTCTACATTATTCGCAAACCATAGGGTGACATACTTAAGGGATACCGACACCATTCGGAGCAAATGATATGCCAGATAAAGAAAAAGGAAAGCGTAGGAATTTATTTCACTCGACACCGGAACTGTTTCGGTTGAAATTGCTGAAATTGGTTCTGCATGTGAAATTGGAATGTTGTAAGGGGTTTTGTGTGAATGTTTGTTAATTATAGTAATTAACAAAATTCTGAATAAATAAATAAAATATTTTTTTTAAATGGGAGCTTGCATTAAATTTGGTGGAAATTTAATGCATGTGAGTGGATTTTTGAGTGGAGGCATTTACATGGGAGTGGAGGCTTTTCATTTTGAGTGAAAGCTCCACCCACATGAATGTGGAAGAGGTGGGGGCAGCCACCATGGCTGGGTGCCATGCCCCTTGGGGTGCCCCTCTCCCTATAAAAGGCCCCCCTCTCCTCATCTCACATCACACCTTCTCATGAAGGATCTCTCTCCCCCCTTTAGAATTTCCCCATGGTCTCGAATCAACGAGATACATGTTCCTGGTGGATTTTCTAGAAATATTTGTTGCTTCCACTGCTTCGCTGGAGCGAGGGCGCGGAGGTTGTCGGGGTACCCGGACGTGTGTGCGATCACGGATGCACCACTGCTTTGCGGTGCTGGACTAGATGGTGTACCTGCTGGACCGGATGGACTTCTTCTCGATCTTGAGATCGGCAAGCGTTTGACTACATCATCCATGAGTACAACCTCGTTAACGCTATTCGGTCTTTGAGGTTATGTATTCTATGGATGTATATCCACCCGTTGCTTGTATCTAGTAGATAGATCTTGGTACATGGTTGTTCCCATCGTAGGAATTTTTTTGTTTTCTATGCTGCGAACCCAACAGTGGTATCAGCGCCGGATCTATGCGTAGATGCTTTGCACGGGTAGTACACATATGAGTATGTGGGCGATTATGATCATGTGGTTGCTTCTTAGTTGTACTTTGGATATTGGTGGCATAGTGGGCTGAAGCGGCCCAGACAAACTTTACATGTCCTCGCACATGAGACATGTTCCACGCTCGACATGCAACTAGTTTTGCATAAGTGGCTAGCGGGTGTCTGTCTCTCCTACTATAGTAAATATCTAATTTGCAATGAGTTGTCAACAATTTGGTTATCCTCGTTGTGGTTCATGTTCGTAGGTAAGAACAGTTCTATCTTCGAAAGCCCTAAGCCACGTAAAACTTGTAATGAATAAATTAGAGGCGTCTAGTTTAGATTGTTGCTGGGCTAGTGTCATGATATGGTGATGTTGTAAGTATAAGTATAAGTCGATACTCTTACAACACACATAACGTGTAAGTTCCATAGACCTTTGCCTTACACATAAAGGAATGATGAAGATCAAACCACGGTGCACATGATGGAGATCAAGTGTAAGAACCATATCATTTCACTTATTAACATGTGATGTTTGTTGCATCTTATATTGCTAGTTTGGCGTTTTATTAGCATAATAATACGATCCCTCATTTAGATATCAAGATAAAAATGTGTTCTTCCTTAAGTATGCATCGACAATGTTTCGTCGCTTCAAGACATCATGTGATGATCGGGTATACTTGAATCCACGAGCATATCTCGGGTGTAAGACAGTTTTACACACGCGAATACTAAGATTCTTACTTGGCGAGCCTAGCATGTGCAAACATGGCCTCGGAACACGGACCGAAAGGTTAAGCATGAGTCATATGCTTGATATGATGACCATGTAAATGCTCGCCTTTGAAGCTACACCGACTCACGTGATGATCGGACTTGGTGTAGTGGATTTGGTTCATGTAATCACCAAAAAGACACGAGGGATGTCTTTTTGAGTGGGAGTTCATTTCTAATTTGGATTAGTAGAACTCAATTTATCATAAATTAAATCAAAGTGAATTTGCATAATTTATTGTAGTCATTGGCATTCATTCACCACCTTATGCTTAGTTGTAATTGAGATAACAGAACTAAAAAGTTCTAGATATTGACTTTACGAACTGGTATCGTAGTGTTGAGTGTCAATCTAAAGTTTAAAGTCCTATTGCAAACTTTCAGCAAACTCTGTTTACTCCATGAAATTTAATAATTGGTATTAAATCGAGAGTAACAATTCCAGTGTTAGTATCTTAAGTATCATGTTTGCCTCCATGATTCTTGATTGTTTTAATATCAAGTTGTAAGACCCCACCTTTATAAAGGTAAAGGTCCCTGTGATTGCAATGCTAGTCCCTGGATCATTTGCTAGCATCCACAGTTTAATATGAAGTACACATATACAAAGGTCATTATTACATCATCATTCCATAGATAACATAGTCTTTTACAACTCCATAGCCATAGGCTAGTACAAGAGTTTAACTTAACAATATAAATAAAAGTTTTCATCTTCATGTGCCACAGGAAAGCATGTTGAATGTAGACTCATAACCCTATTCCTCATCAGAGTAACCTGCAACATCAGAAGTTACATCCATAGTGGGTCAATACATTGGAATGGTATTGGCAAGTGATACCTTAGTAGAATAATAGTTTCTAGCTTCTACATGAATTTGGCTAAGTGTAGCTTAGGCTTGCTTTGCTTAAAATAGGTTTTACCTATCAGTTGAAAACACTAAGTTTTTGTTTGGCAAAACTCCCAAGGAACCACCAATAGACATTGGTGAACCTTCACCCTTGTTCAACCACAAGTTTTTAACTTAGAAATTGGGATGAGGAGATTCTTGATAGCTTACATGTCTTGATGCTCAATTTGTCCATTTCCGGGGACACGGCTAAGTACTTAGATTCTTCCTTCTGTAGAGGTGGTGCACTTTCCCCACAAGACTTGAATTTCATCAAGACAGGACCTTTCAGAGGCCTTCCCTTAGACCAAAATGGACGCGTTCCAAACCTATCATCCCTCTACCACCAACTGTCCATTTGGATAAGTTATTGCAACCTATATGATCCAGGCAGAGCCCATAATGACATGTGGCTGTACTAGAAGCTTCTTAACATATGGCATCTCAAATCCCTTTGTTCCTGGGTGGCTTTCCACAAGTGTGATACACAAGGTAAACCATAGATATGGGCCTTGTGTAACCACTCAACACAACCCAATCAACCATTCCACCCAGGTGATTCATTCACTTAGTTGTTTTATTAAGAAAAACACAAGTCAATGACTTAGAAATATTTTTCCAAAGCATATGTATATAATCCACCCTTGGTTACTATAATCTAGGCTAAGCATGGAAATAGCAAGTATCTTAACTTTGAGAAAATACTAACAATTCTACAACTACTAGGATTTCCCAAGCATAACATATAGATACTTAGCAAAATTATCATGCAAGCCCTATACAAAATATCACTAATGCATAGTCAAAAATATTGGGACAAAAATATGAAGAACCACTTGCCTTGGTAGTTGGGGGAGTAACAACAATCCTCACAGTCACAATCACCACTAGCACCAAAATCTACACATAAAATGATAGCACCAAATTCATATTTCAAAGTAATCAAACAAAAAAATATGAATGCATGCAAATGCCATATGATGATTTCTTTTTAAACCAAACAAGACAAGAAAAACAGTACTCAACAATAAACTAAACATTTTTATACCAAATAAACATAATTTGGATTTTAAAACATTTTCCAAATAATTTTTATACACAAATTAGGCCTACAAATGTCTCTGCATAAATTTCCATTTTAACAGAAACAAAATACAAAACTAAGCCCATATAAGTGTAGGATTTATTTTTGTGATTCCAATGGTATCTTATTTGCATTTTTTGGATAAGTAGAAAAAAATTTATGAATTTTACAAGTTTAAACATTCAAAAATCATTTCTGGAATTTTAAATAGACAAGCTAGGCCACGTGGACTGTTTCTATTGGCTGATACCGCTTCGCACGGATCGATCAACAAGTGCCGTTGGATTTAAGTGATAGCGCACGGCCAAATCTGCTGATACCGTTTTGATTTAGTGATCTAATCTTGCCCCTTAGATCTAGATCTAACGGCGCTAACTACTCTGACCACAGATGGGCGACGCGAATGGGTGCTGGCAGCGGCGCTACTGGCGACGGTGCTCCGGCGATTCCAGAGAGGGCTAGGGGCAGTGGTTGGACTTACCAGCGTCGCACGATTGCGAGGAAGCTCAACGTGGTCGTGGTTGGGGCGGGGGCGTGTTGTAGCGGGGCCTAGAGCTCGTCGGAGTTGCAGGCGGCATCGGGTCCTAGCACAAACCATGGGCATCATTAGTTGCGCAAGGACATGGCAAACCTAGTCGTATGCAAGAGGGGTCAAGGGACGCTCAGTTTTTACCGTAATCGATCGCCGGAGTTGAGCTGCGGCTCGGTCGATTGCGGAGATGAACGAGGACGACGTCCTGGGTCACGAGCAGGCAAACAAATGGCATCAGAAGGTGCACAGGGACATGCTGGTCTCACTCGTTTGAAGTAGAGGCACAGGGCAGTCAGGACTCACCAGAATTGGCCGCCGGAGATGCTCGGTACCGTGGCGGTGCGAGCTTGATTGTGGACAGCCTAGCGGCGCTCTGTGGTTGGTGAGTGAGGGGAAAGGAGCGGAGTGGGGAGGTGGTTATGTAGCCATAGGGAGGACGGTAATTACGTGCTGTATCAATGGGAATTAAGCGAGGAATCAACGCGGCGTCACTGCGAGGAAGAAACGGCGGAGCGGGTCATCGCGCGGAGATTTGGGGATGATGATGCTGACTAGGCATTGGGTCCACTCGACAGAGAGAGAGGGGGTTTGCGCGTGAGTGAGAAACAGAGAGGGGAGGGGTTTTCTCGGGTGGGCTTGCTGGGCTGGCTATTGGGCCGCGGGTGGGTTGGGTTAGTTAGGTCGCTGGCTTTATTTTTTTCTTCCTATCTCTTTTTCTTTTCTGTTTTGATTTCTGATTTGAATTTGAATAAGTGTTTCAAATCTGTTTCAATTCAAATTTCTTCCAGAATTTTATTCTGTATTTCTTGTGTCCTAGGATGTGTAAAACATCCATTTATACCCAAAAACATTTTGGGTTTGAAAATAAAGTTTTAAACCATGCCTTTAGCTAAATATTTTTAATAGGCATACAAATGATTTTAAATTGAATTGTTTTTGAAAATCTTTGTGTGGCCTTGTATTCACTTTCAAAACAATGTTGAGCAAATACTAAGCATAAATAGAAAATAAAATATAACCCTTGCCTCACTTGAATAAGTAATAGGCATAAATATGGTTTCTTTTGTTTGAAATTTATTTGAAAAAGATCAAATGCTTATGAATGCATGAATGCTATGCAAGCTTTACAAATCATGATCTTTGGGATGTTACAAATCTAACCCCCTTAAGGTGAATCTCGCCCTCGAGATTCGGATTGGCTAGCAAATATGTGAGGGTGGTCTTTCCGAAGATCATCTTCCCTTTCCCATGTTGCTTCTTCCTCGGAATGATGGTTCCACTAAACTTTGCAGAATTTGATAGTCTTTGACCGAGTAACTATTTCTGTAGTCTCGAGAATCTTGATAGGTTTTTCCTCATAAGTGAGATCACTTTCCAATTGGACCTCTTCCAAAGGTATAATATCTTTCAAAGAAGTCTCTTCCATCTCCGAATGGCATTTCTTTAGCTGACTCACGTGAAACACATTGTGAACGGCAGACATTGATTCAGGCAATTCAATCTCATATGCCACTTCTCCTTTGCGGCTCAGAATCTTGAATGGTCCAACATATCTTGGGGCCAATTTTCCTTTGACTCCAAACCTTTTTACTCCACAAAGTGGTGATACTCTAAGATAAGCTCTATCACCCACCTCATAGGTGACTTCCCTATGCTTGGGATCTGCGTAGCTCTTTTGTCGGGACTGTGCTATCTTCAATCTATCCTTTACTAACTTGACTTTCTCTTCAGCTTCCTTGATTAGTTCTGGCCCGAACAAGTTTCTTTCTCCAACACCATTCCGTAGCAATGGTGTAGTACACTTTCTCCCATAGAGAAACTCAAATGGTGCCATCTCAATACTGGCTTGATAGTTGTTGTTGTAAGAGAATTCCGCGTAAGGCAGACTTTCATCCCAACTAGCACCATAATCTAGGGCACATGCCCTCAACATATCCTCTAAAATCTGGTTGGTCCTTTATGTCTGTCCATCAGTCTGGGGATGAAAAGCAGTGCTAAATTCCAATCTCGTTCCCAATGATTCATGTAGTTGCCTCCAAAAATGGGAAGTGAATTGAGTTCCCCTATCAGACACAATACTCTTAGGTACTCCATGTAGACACACAATCCTATTCGTATAGATCTTGGCTAACTTAGCACTTGTATAGTTTGTCTTCACGGGTATGAAATGAGCCACTTTAGTTAGGCGATCTACAATGACCCAAATAGAATCATATCCTGATCTAGTCCTTGGCAGTTTAGTGATGAAATCCATACCAATCTTCTCCCACTTCCAATCAGGAATAGGTAGTGGTTGCAACAATCCTGCTGGTTTCTGATGTTCCACTTTCACTCTACTACATACATCACACAAAGCAATATGTTCAGCGATATCCTTCTTGAGATTATTCCACCAAAATCTTTCCTTCACATCCATGTACATTTTGGTGTTACCCGGATGAATGGAATATGGTGAGTTGTGCGCTTCCTTTAAAATCAGTTTCTGAAGCTCCGGATCTTGCGGAATGCAGATACGTTTTCCATACCATAAAGTACCCTGTTCGTCTTCATGGAATCCTTTGGATTTTCACTTACCAATCTTCTCCTTAATCTCTTCAATTTCCATATCCGTCTTTTGGGATTCCTTCATTTTGTCCAACAAGGTGGTTGAACGTCCAATGACATGAGATGTCCTTCAGGCACTATCTCCAATCCGAGATCTTTGAATTGGGCACACAGATCATCTGGCAACTCTCCTTTAGTAAGGCCATTCACATAAACCTTACGGCTTAATGCATCCGCTACAACATTTGCTTTACCGGGGTGGTATTGCAAACTCAAGTTATATTCCTTGATGAGTTCTAGCCATCTTCTTTGTCTCATGTTGATTTCTTTCTGAGTGAAGATATACTTCAAACTTTTGTGATCTGTGAACACTTCACATCGCTTTCCCAAAAGATAATGTCTCCATGTTTTGAGTGCATGGACAACAGAGGCTAAATCCAAATCATGAGTAGGATAATTCACTTCATGGGTTTTGAGTTGTCTCGAGGCATGAGCCACTACTTTCCCTTCTTGCATCAGAACTGCACCCAATCCTTGGTGAGATGCATCACAATATACTTGGAAATCCTTCTCCAAATCTGGCAGACATAAGACTGGTGTTGTCACTAGTCTCTTCTTCAACTCTTGGAAACCGAGTTCACATCCCTCAGTCCAATCAAATTTCTTGTCTTTCTTAAGTAATTCCGTCATTGGCTTAGCTACCTTTGAGAAATTCTCAATGAATCTTCTATAGTATCCTTCCAAGCCAAGGAAACTACGAACTTCTTTCACTGACTTAGGAGATTCCCATTCAGTAACAGCTGACACTTTTGCGGGATCAACTGCTACACCATCTCCTGACACAATGTGTCCAAGAAATCCGACTTCATTCAACCAGAATTCATACTTAATGAATTTGGCATACATCTTATGTTCTCTAAGCTTCTCAAGTATCAATCGTAAATGTTCCTCATGCTCTTCATTGCTCTTGGAGTAGATCAAAATGTCATCGATGAATACGACAACGAATTTGTCAAGAAATTCCATGAACAGCTTATTCATCATATTCATGAAGTAGGCTGGTGCATTGGTCAAACCAAATGGCATCACGGTGTACTAATACAATCCATACCTAGTGGTGAAAGCAGTCTTAGGTATGTCTTGTTCCCTTATCTTTAGCTGAAAATAGCCTGATCGAAGATCAATCTTTGAGAACACATGGGCTCTTTCTAACTGATCAAACAAGTCATTGATTCTGGGCAAAGGATACTTGTTCTTGATAGTCACCTCATTGAGTGAATGAAAATCTATGCATAACCTTTGACTTCTATCTTTCTTTTCAACAAACAAGGCTAGTGCTCCCCAAGATGAAGAACTTGGTTGGATAAATCCTTTCTGTAACTGTTCTCCAAGTTGTTTCTTGAGTTCTTTCAACTCATCAACTGACATTTTGTAAGGTCTCTTAGCTATTGGTCCAGATCCTGGCAGCAAGTCAATCAGAAATTCTACATCTCTATCTGGTGGCATTCTTGGCAATTCCTCCAGAAACACATCCGGATATTCTCTGACAATTAGCACACTGTCTATGCTAACACCCTTAAGAGAATTTAGCTTTCTCCCTTTTGATTCAAAGTTAGACTTGAAGCTAATCCTTTTATTATTCGGGGTTGTGAGTGTGACAGTATGGTTGGCACAGTATAGCACTCCCTTGTACTTAGTCATCCAATCCATTCCCAAAATGACATCCAATCCTTGGGAATTTAGGATTATCAGATTAACAGGAAACTTATATTTCCCAAATTCTATCACTAGGTCATGACATCCTGAGTTCACTATCATTTCTCCACCAGGAGAACTTACTTTTATAGGACACCCAATAGTTTCAACTGGAAGTCCATTTCTATCAACAAATGCTCTTGATATGAATGAATGCGATGCACCAGTATCAAAAACAAGTGCTAGAACATAATTGAGTTTGAACTTACCAGCCACAACATCAGGTTCCTCATAAATCTCTTCCACATTGATGTGGTTCACTTGTCCCTTTTGGAAGGGATTGGTCTTGTTGGCACCATCAACTTTCTTTTCTGGGCACTCATTAGCACAGTGCCCCATATTCTTACACTTGAAGCATTCAACCTGACTGAGATCTTTCTTGACAGGCTGACTTCCACTACTACTTCCACCTCCATTGTGGTGGCTCTTGTATCCACTCTTGTGGTTCTTGTACTTGTCATTATCATGACTGCAGTGATGCTTGTTGTCATGATGACGGTTGTGGCTGTGGTGATTGTTGTACTTTCCATGTTTGTGGGATCCAGAGCTCCCACTATCATCATGATGGGAACGCTTGTGAGACGATCCCGAGTTGTTCTTATCAAAGCTATGTTTCCTTTTCCTGCTCTCAACCTGTTTCATCTTTTTCTCCAAGATGGTAGCCTTGTCACATAGTGATTGGTAGGTTGGAACATAGGCAACTGACAGCTGCAGATTCAGTTCATCATTCAGTCCTTCGAGGATTTTCTCCTTCCTCTTGGCATCTCTATCAACTTCATCCGGTGCATAACACGACAGATTGTTAAACTCCTCAATGTACTCAGCCACACTGTGGTGACGCTGTTTTAGGTTCTGAAACTCCTCCTTCTTCTTCAAATTCATCACTCCGGATGAAATGTGAGCTGTACGGAAACCATCCTCAAAGATAGACCAAGTCACATCCTCAATGGGGGTGGTGATCTGAAAATTGTCCCACCAGGTTGCTGCTGGCCCCTCTAGCAGATGTTCTGCAAACCTGACCTTCTCTTTGTCGGTGCAGCCAACGGTCACCAAGTCTTTGTTCACTGAACGTAACCAGTCATTGGCCACCATTGGATCAGTGGTTCCTAAGAACTTTGCAGGCCTCAGTCTTAGACATCTGGTGAGCATGTCAAATCCTGGTAAAATATTCTGGTTGTTGTTGTTATTGTTGTTGTTGTTGTTGTTGTTGTTGTTGTTGTTGTTGTTGTTGTTGTTGTTGTTGTTGTTGTTGTTGTTGTTGTTGTTGTTGTTGTTGTTGTTGTTGTTGTTGTTGTTGTTGTTGTTGTTGTTGTTGTTGTTGTTGTTGTTGTTGTTGTTGTTGTTGTTGTTGTTGTTGTTGTTGTTGTTGTTGTTGTTGTTGTTGTTGTTGTTGTTGTTGTTGTTGTTGTTGTTGTTGTTGTTGTTGTTGTTGTTGTTGTTGTTGTTGTTGTTGTTGTTGTTGTTGTTGTTGTTGTTGTTGTTGTTGTTATTCTGGTTCTGGTTCTGGTTCTGCATGAAGGTTGTTGTCGTGGTGTGGAACACGACAGAGCCACCGGGGATGGCAAAGAAGGGACACATGGATGCATTCGGTGGCTCACGCAACGGGTTGGGCACAGTGCACTACAAACACAGGGACGTACCCAGGTTCAGGGCCCTCTTGGCGAGGTAACACCCCTACTCCTACAAGATAAACTATGTATGGGAGCTTGATGCTCAGTACAGATGCTCCTTGAGCTGTTTCCTTAGCTACTATCGATGGCTAGAGGAAGATGGGAGCTAGATGCTAACACTTCTATCCTTCTCTTGTTGCCTCTACCTAGAACCCTAGCTCTGCCCTCCCTTATATATTGGTCTGGGGGGCATATTACAGTTCGGGTCCTAGGGTTTACTGTTTGGATATGGGTTTACAGGGTAGGGCCGGCTGCAGGGCCCAGCCGGTGGGCTAGGACCCAGTCCGCCCTTCTTTTAGCGTCATCCTTCTCTTTAGTGGTCATCCGGGCTTCCTTTGGGGCGTCACCCCTACTTTAACGGTCACCCGGACTGCTTTTGCCGGTCCAGCCGACCATCTCGCTTTATCTTCGTCGGGTAGCGCTGGGCATGACGACACGCCAGCTTCTTTGATGACGAGGGAGATCTAGAAGCGTACCCCGCACGGAGCGTCAGTCCTTCCATGCTCTCCATCGAATCCGAGGTGAGCCGGGTGGGAACGGCCACCCTGTCGGTTCTTCTGGCCACCGGCTAGACGGGCCAGCCGAGAAGGTTATAAGCCAAGTCGGGCTTGCTTGCCAGACGGTTAGAGTTGTATTTCTTGGAGGCCAGGAGGCCTGCATCTTCTAGAGCCGTCCTACTTATGCCTGGCTTTCCCCACCCGGGGGTTATCCCCCCGACACTAGTCCCCGAGCACGTATGGGCTTGGCCGGTGGGCAAGATCTTCCGTGATCCTTCCTGTTCCGAGAGTTTGCTTTATTTTCTCCGTCTGCGGCTTTTGCTTTTGCTTTCCGGCTGGAGTCAGCCGGCTGCGGAATCGATGGCCGTCCACTGGGTGTAAACAACGAAGGCAGGTACCGGCTGGCGGAGCTGAAGACGAAACATTTGGCTAGATGACGTCATTTATGGCGTCACCCACGCCTGTGGCTCTTGCGCACGTCGCGTCAGTTTGACTTCCGCGTTGCTGCGTCAGTTTTTGGCAACTGCACACGCAAACTTGCCGCAGCGTTTCCTCGGGACAAGTGCGCATGCCTCGCCTCCCGCTGAAGCCCGGGGATCTTCTGTGGCAGTCACGATGGCGCAGAGGATCTGGAGCCGAAGCGCCACGCAGCTGTGGCATCGTGACGCCACGTGTTGCGCAGAAGCTGAAGGGGCGATGCTGCCACTTGCGGGGATAAATAGGGCTCCGAGGGGATCGGTTCCCACACTTGTCCATCCTCTGGCTCATCTTCTCCTCGTGCCCCAGCGTTCCTTGTTCTTGCACGCCCTGTCCTTGTCGCCGTCGGCCACCTTCTTTCCGTCAACCACGGCCTCCTCCTCTCCCGAGATGCTGCCGGAGAAGAGCGGCGGCTGGTTCAGGTCCTTCATGACTGACGAGCTCATAAACAAGTATCGGCGGGGGAGGTTTCTTCCCTCGTCGTTGCTTGTGAAGCACCGGCTTGCGCCGGAGGGGGAGCGGGTGCCGAACCCTCGGCCGGAGGAGCGGGTCGTCTTCCTCGCGCACTTCGTGCGCGGCTTCGGCCTCCCCGTCAGCCCGCTCCTCCTCCAACTCTTCGGCTTCTTCGACCTCCAGCTTCATCACCTGGGCGCCAACGCCATGGCGCAGCTGTCGCACTTTGCGGCCTGCTGCGAGTCATATCTTGGGGTGTGGCCCGAGGTGGCGAACTTTCTCAAGTTCTTCCACTTCAAGGCCCAGAACATCACTAAGGGTGGCCTGCTTATGCGGACGGGCTGCTGCGCCATCTACCCGTGGACCTCCTCGCCGATGCCGCAGTTCGAGCTCCCTGACACCGTCAAGCTATGGCACCACACATATTTCTATGTGAGCAATTCCACGGAGATTGACTGGATCTGCCTTCTGCCCTTCACCGACGTGCCCTTGTCGCAGAGGGCCTGGACGATGAAGGGCATGGGCGCGATGGTGGACCTCGATCGGATGGACGCCCGGCTGGAGACGATGGTGGTAATGGAGAGGCTCACCGCCCGGGACATCACATTGTCGTGGATGGTGTGTCGCGTGCTTCCGCTGCAGAAGCGGTCGCACAAGATGTGACATCTTTCGACCGCGAACAATCTGACGAGGACGTCGCGGAAGGATGTGCCCTACCAGGACCTGCGGAACTGGATCTCCATGATCTCCAAGTTCCGCATCGAGGCCAACTGGGCATACTCCTGCCCCCCGTACCATCGCGGCCGCCTGCCGCCGTCGGTAAGTTTTTCTCTGGTTGCTTTGCGCCTCGCTTCTTGTATTTGCTAGCTTTCCTTGGGTGCCTTATGCCCCCCTTTTTGATTAGTTGTTCACGGCGCAGCTGGCCAAAGATGGCATGGGTGACTTCCCGCTTCCGTCCTTCTTGGAGGACAGGAAGCCGAAGAAGTACCCCTAGACGGAACCCGAAGGGTTTCCCGTCTGGGTGGACGACGGCCCCTCAGATCCTCATGGTAGGTTGTTGCCTGCAACTTTTTCTTTCACCTTTGTTCTTGAGGTTATGGTCTTTACTCTTTGCTTGGGCCGCAGTCGATGTCACTGACGAGGAGGGTGCCCGAGAAAGACCCGCGGCGAGAGACCAGGGAAAGAGGGCGGCACCTGTTGTCGCTCCCGCTCCAGTTGAGACGAAAAAGACGCGCCGAGGGCATCAGGTTGGTGCTCCACCGTTCGTCGCCGGATTAGTGTCTCTCTTGCCCTTGCTTGCCACTCTGCGGTTTTGCTGGTTTCTCCTTTGACTCTTCATTGTGCGCAGCGAGGCCATGGTGCTCGGTGATGGAGGTGCCGCTGTCATGCCTCCTCTGCCGGTTGAAGAGGTGGCGAGGTCACCGGCTGCGCCCGCGCTAGCTGCGGATGGCCCGGCTGCGCCAGCCATGCCATCTCCACCCAGGGCGCCTGAGGGCTGCTGCACCAGGCCCCTGCGTCTTTGCCGTTGGGCCAGCTGTTTGCGGCTGCGCAGGGCCCGGAGACCCCCTCCTTCGCCCCGGGGCTGGCGTGAACCCGGATTGGAGCGCTACTCCAAGCAGCTCTGCCAGGCCCGTCATTACGGAGGTGATGTAGGGAGCGGGGGCCGCGCAAGCAGTTGCGGCGGATGCCAGCCAGCCGGATGGTGGTCAACCGGCTAGGAGGGAGTTGGTGGTGGCTGCACCTTCGGGTGTAGATGCCGATGATGACGAGGTTATCGTCACCAGCGTGAGGCCAGCTCCGGCTGTGCTGACGCCGGCTGCGATCCTTGCCCAGCTCTCCGGCTCGGCGCCCGTTGCACTCAACCAGGTTCGCCACCTGGTTGAGGGAATGGAACAGGGCCTTGGCGAGGCCAAAAAATTGTCTGTTTTGATGGAGGTAAGTCGTTGACCTTCATACGTTTTCCGCTCTTTCGTCCGATTTGCTCCTCTGTTGCTCATTTGCTTTCTTGCTCAGAAAGCGTGTATGGAGTCTGTGAAGAACACCCAGGACCTTGGCCGTAAGATTGCTTCTTCAGATCTGTCTTGGCGATTGGCTCCCTTTTCCCGTTTTCTTTTTGACCATCGGGTATCCTCCTACAGCCATGATCCAGGACAAGGAGAAGGAGTTGGAACGCCTCAAGGCCGAGGTTGCCCGGCTGGAGGAATCGAACAAGGCGCGATAGGCGTAGTTCAATCAACTTGCCGCGGACAAACACCAGCTTGAGGTTAGTATGGAGCGGGGCAAGAAGACAGCTGACATCCTGGCAGAGGCGCTGAAGAACTTTGAAAAGATCTCCACCCAGCAGGAGGAGACAATTCAGGTTCTTCACCGCAGGGAGGAGGAGCTCAATCAGCACCTCCAGAACGTCTCGGAGATGGTCATCAGTAAGTTTCTCAGCTACCCTCCTCCGTTGTGCCGTGACTTTCTTGATCTTTTCAGTTTATTCCGCTTTGTGTCTGGCTGCAGATCACTACCCTGAGGCGACCGAGATGGCCATGGAGAAGCTGCCAATGGAAGAGGTTGGCCGTGACCTGACTGCTCTCGACTTGGTCAAGGTGGTGGCAGAGGAGAGCAACGGCTTGCACGCCGTTGGCAATGATCTCTTCCACTACATCTGGCCGGACACGGGCCTGGTTGTGCACGACATGGCCAGCCTGGCCGTGGCGCTGTCCAAGGGCATCGACATGCTGGACGTGCACAAGGAGTGGGCTGCTCGAGGCGGGGCGGAGATGGCACTTGCGATGGTGAAGTCATGGTATCTTGGTGTCGATCTGAGCATGGTCGACCGCGGCTTCCGCCTTGGGACGACTTACAAGGGTCTTCGCGAGAGCCTTCCTGCGCTCCAGGCCTGCGGGGTGAAGATTGGCACCTACGTGGACCTGGGGCGTGACTTCAGCGCCCCCGGAGAGCCACGGCCATTCCACTGGGAGCCAGCGCCCTGGAATCCCATTGACGTAGCCTCTAGCAGCCAGCCTCCTTCCACCGACACTGGTGCCGCCCCTGTTGATCCAGCTCCTGCTCCTTCCACTTCGCAAGCTCCTAAATCTTGATCCCCGGGATGCCGGGTGTATTTGTGAAAATTTCTACTCTGATGTGCTACACTTCGGCTGACTTCTGTCGCCGACCTTTGAATCTGTGTGGATCCTTCGTGCTCCGTTTTATGGCTTGGTGCCTTTTGCTAATCTTTGTTTGTGTCTTCGTCATTTGCAGTCTTTTATGCTTGCGTCGGCTGGGGTATCCACCCGGGTTCGAGCTCTTTTGCCATCCTGACTTGGTTTTGTGGGTGCGCGGGAGCGTGTCCACTAGGTGTAGTCCCCGAGGTTCGGGCCGGCTGGGGTAGCCAGCCGGGGCAAAGCTCTTTTGGCTACCTTGACTTGAGTGTGTGGGTGCGCAGGAGCGCGTCCACTGGGTGTAGCCCCCGAGGTTCGGGCCGGCTGGGGTAGCCGGCCGGGGCGAAGCTCTTTTGGCTACCTTGACTTGATTTTGTGGGTGCGCGGGAGCGCGTCCACTCGGTGTAGTCCCCGAGGTTCGGGCCGGCTGGGGTAGCCAGCCGGGGCGAAGCTCTTTTGGCTACCTTGACTTGAGTTTGTGGGTGCGCGGGAGTGCGTCCACTCGGTGTAGTCCCCGAGGTTCGGGCCGGCTGGGGTAGCCAGCCGGGGCAAAGCTCTTTTGGCTACCTTGACTTGAGTTTGTGGGTGCGCGGGAGCGCGTCCACTGGGTGTAGTCCCCGAGGTTCGGGCCGGCTAGGATAGCCAGCCGGGGCGAAGCTCTTTTGGCTACCTTGACTTGAGTTTGTGGGTCCGCGGGAGTGCGTCCACTGGGTGTAGTCCCTGAGCTTCGGGCCGGCTAGGGTAGCCAGCCGGGGCGAAGCTCTCTTGCCACCTTATTTCCTGCCAACTTGTGACTCGGCGTGCAAGACAAAGCATTGCTTTGGGTTAGTTTTCTTGTGCATATGCTCATGCGTTACTTGGTAATTATCGTAGGAGGAAAATAAACATGCGCCCCTTCAAGTTAGGCCGCGAGCAACTCCCCTTTTCTCAGCGAGTATTGGCCCTTCGAGCATTTTTCCTTGCCAGCGGTCAGCCGGGTTGCGGTCTGCAGCCGGAACCGAAGGAGCTGCTATGTTGGCGTGCCTCGCGATACTTCGGTTCGCTGTTGTTGGCTTAAATTTTGTAGGGCGCAACCAGTTCTCCTGGGCGCCCTTGCTTTCTATGCCGGCATCTTCTTGCCACGTGCGCTTTGAGTTTTTGCTCTTGCCGAGTCGACAGCCGACGTGCGTACTGAAGCCAGAACCGAAGAGGTTACTCTAGGCGTCGCGTGCAATATTATGCCGTCCGTAGAAATCGTGGGGCCTAGGCCAGCCGGTACGAAAATGCGGATGGTGCGCATAATTGGGACGAAGTCCTTACCGCTGCGCCAAGGCTCTCATTCTTGTTCACTTGTTACATAAAAAAGGGAAGATACATACACTTTTATAAGTGTAAAATGGTCAGAGCAGGCTGGCGTTCCATGGGCGCTCCGTCTCCTCGTCCGAGCGGTCTGCCTTGTTCTTCATCGGCTTCTGTGCGTCGATCAGATAGTACGAATTGTTGTGGAGTGCTCGGCTGACGATGAATGGTCCCTCCCATGGTGGGGATAGCTTGTGCATTCCTTTGGTGCTCTGGATCAGGCGCAGCACCAGGTCTCCCTCGCGGAAAGAGGTGGGCCGGATCCGGCTGGCGTGGTATCGGCGCAGGTCTTGTTGGTAGATTGCTGATCTGGACAGAGCCAACTCGCGTGCCTCCTCAAGCAAGTCCACACTGTCCTCCCTTGCCTCCTTGGCTTCCTGCTCCGTGTAGAGCTGCTTGCGAGGTGCGTTGAACTGGAGGTCTGTGGGGAGAATGGCTTCTGCCCCATAGATGAGGAAGAACGGCGTGAAGCCGGTTGAGCGATTGGGTGTGGTGCATAGGCTCCAGAGCACTGCTGGCAGCTCCTCTATCCAGCATCCAGGTGACCTGACCAGCGGTTCGATGAGCCTCGGCTTGATTCCGGCTAACACTAAACCATTAGCGCGCTCGCATTGTCCGTTGGACTGGGGGTGTGCGACCGATGCCAGATCCAGGCGGATCCCTTTTTCCCCACAGAAACGAGCGAAGACTCCGTTAGCAAAGTTGGTTCCATTGCCAGTGATGATGCTGTGAGGGTAGCCGAATCGGATGATGATGTCTGTGAAGAGCTTGATCACCGTCGCTCCATCCAGCTTCTTGATTGGCTTCGCCTCGATCCACTTGGTGAAATTGTCCATGGCTACGACTAGGTGCGTCATACCGGATCGAGCTGTCTTGAATGGCCCAACCATGTCCAGGCCCCAGACCGCAAACGGCCAGGTGATCGGTATTGTCTTGAGCGCCGCAGACGGCGTGTGCTTCAACTGGCTGAATTGCTAGAAGCCGCTGCATGTCTTGACTATTTCTTCGGCGTCCTTTAGCGCCGTCGGCCAATAGAAACCATGCCGAAGGGCCTTGGCTGCTATCGCCCTTGACGAGGCATGGTGGCCACACTCGCCCTGGTGTATGTTCGTTAGAAGCTTGGCTCCTTCCTCCCGACTGACGCATCGCTGATAGATGCCTCCGACGCTGCGCTTGTACAACTCGTTGTTGATGATGGTGTAGGCGCTTGCCCTTCGTCACACTTGTCGTGCTGCCACCTCTTCTGTCGGGAGTTCACCTTTGGCCAGAAAATCCATGAACGGCTTCGCCCAGTTGAGCGTCTCCCATATGGTGTGCACCGTCTGTATGATGATCTTGATCTCCTCGCGGACGGCCGACTCCGGAGCGTCGGGAGGTCTGCCGGGTGGAGGGGTGCCGATGTCAACCGTCGGCTGCGTTGATGTAGTTTCCGGGTGCAGCGAGGCAGTCCCCGGGTGCGGTGCGGCAGTCCTCGGGTGCGGCGCGGTAGTCCCCGGGTGCGGCGCAACAGTACCCGGGTGCGGTGCAATAGTCCCCGGGTGCGGCGCGACACCGGCTGTTCCTGGATCCGTGTCGAGTACGATGGAGTCAGACTCTGGTGACGAAGTGATGGAGAGCTTGCGCAGGTGCTCGAGGGAGACTCCGGGCGGTATGGCTTGTCTCGTTGACCCGACCCTGACCAAAGCGTCAGCGGCTTCATTGTTGGCCCTGGGTACGTGGTGAAACTCACATCCTTCGAAGCAAGCGCACAGCTGCTGGACGAAGAAGCGATAAAGGGCCATGTTCGCGTCCCTGGCGTCCCATTCGCCAGATACTTGTTGCACCACCAAGTACGAATATCTGAAGCAAAACACCCTCTGAATGCCTATCTGCTTGGCCATTTTGAGCCCATGGATGAGTGCTTCGTACTCAGCGATGTTATTGGAAGCTTTGAAGTGGATCTAGAGAACGTATTCCAGCCGGTCGCCTTTGGGTGAGGTTATCACGATTCTGGCTCCGAGTCCTCCTCTCATTTTCGACCCATCAAAATGTAGCTTACAGTAAGTTGAGTCTGGCACTAGGGGCATGTATTGTGTCTTCACCCAATCGACGATGAAATCAGCCAATGCTTGCGACTTGATTGCTATGCGTGGCTCGTATTGGATGTTATGCGCAACGAGCTCGATGGCCCATTTCGCCACGCGGCCTGTGGCGTCTTTGTTGCCGATGATCTCCACGAGTGGGGCCAATGCTACCACCCAGATGGAATGCTCCTGGAAGTAATGCTTGAGTTTCTTGGCGGCCATGTACACACCGTACACCAGCTTCTGGTAGTGAGGGTAGTTTTGCTTGGATAGCGAGAGCACCTCACTCAGATAGTATACGGGGCGCTAGACCATCTGAGCCTTCCCTTCATCTGGCTGCTCCACGACCAGTACCACGCTGACCACTCTGTTTGTGGCGGCGATGTACATCAGCATGGGCTCCTTTGCGGCTGGCGCTGCCAGGACAAGTGGCGAGGTGAGCATGCGCTTGAGGTCGCGAAAAGCTTTGTCCGCCTAGGCTGTCCAGAAGAATTTGTCTGTCTTCTTCATCAGCTGGTATAGGGGAAGAGCCTTCTCTCCTAGCCGGCTAATGAACCAGCTGAGTGAAGCAAGGCACCCGGTGAACTTCTGTACGTCGCGCAGGTTCTGTGGCAGCTCCATGCGCTTGATGGCTCCGATTTTCTCCGGGTTCGCCTCGATCCCACGCTCGGAGACGAGGAAGCCCAAGAGCTTGCCGGCTGGGATGCCAAACACACATTTTTCCTTCAGATCTGGAAACAACGGAGGTTGTGGAACGTTTCCTTCAGATCTTCAAGGAGCGTGCGCTGTTCCTTGGTCTTGATGACGACTTTGTCGATGTAAGCGTGTATGTTCTTTCCAATCTGCATCTGCAGGCATTTCTACATGCAGCGCTGATAGGTTGCGCCTGCGTTCTTCAATCCGAAGGGCATGGTGGTGTAGCAGTATGCTCCATAAGGGGTTATGAACGATGTATTTATTTTATCGGTTACATTGAGCTTGATTTGGTGGTATCCCGAGTAAGCGTCCAAAAAAGACAACAAATCGCACCCGGCGGTGGAGTTGATGACCTGATCAATTCGCGGCAGGGCGAAAGGATCTTTGGGGCAAGCCTTGCTAAGACTAGTACAGTCGACGCACATGCACCATGTCTTGTTCTTCTTCAGCACCAGCACCGGGTTGGCGAGCCATTCCGGGTGGAAAACTTCCATGATGAAGCCGGCCGCGAGCAGCTGTGTGATCTCTTCACCAATGGTTCTTCTTTTTTCTTCTACGAAGCGGCGTAAAGATTGTTTGACCGGCTTCGCGTCTGGTCGAACATGAAGGGAGTGCTCGGCGAGTTCCCTCGGGACACCTGGCATGTCTTTGGGGCACCATGCGAAAATGTCCCGATTCTCACGGAGGAGATCAACGAGCGCGCTTTCCTATTTGCTGTCCAGGCCATATCCGAACAGGACGGACTTGCTTGGGTCCTCCTCATTCAGCAGGATCTTCCTTGTCCCCTGCGAGGGCTTGAACTGCGATTCTCCAGCCGGTTTGGACTCTCCAGCCGGCATGTCCTTCTGCAGAGCCGCCACGTTCTGCATTATGACGCGCTTCTCTTCAGCGATGATCATTGCTTCGGCCAGCTTGGAGCCGTCTGTGGCGCACTCGATCGAACGCTTGTAGCATCCATCGGAGGTGATCACTCCCTTTGGGCCTAGCAGCTTCATATTGAGGTACGCGTAGTGCGGCACTCCCATGAACTTGGTCAGAGCTGGGCGCCCTAGTATGGCGTGGTAGGCGCTGGAGAGGTTCACGACCCCGAACCAAATTGGCTCGCGACGGAAGTTGTTCTCGCTGCCGAAGATGACGTCCAGCCAGATCTTGCCGATTGGGGAGTGCGACGGCCCTGGTACTGCTCCATGGAATGAAGTGCTTGAGGGTTCCAGCTGGGATTCACTGATGCCCAGCCTCTCGAGGCTGCTCCGGTAAAGGAGGTTGATGCTGCTCCCTCCATCGATCAGTACCCGAGAGAAGCGGCATGAATGTTTCTTGGAGATGATGATGGGGTCCAAGACCAACGCGTAGCTACCAGGGCTTGGTAACACGGCCGGCTGATCCTCCTTGCTCCAGGTGATCGCTTGATCGGACTAGTGCAGGTACTGGGGGACGGGTGGGACGATTGCGTTCACCTGCGCCTCACGTCTCCGCTTGGCGTGCTTTGTTTCCGGCTCCGCCAGGAATATGTGGTAATTACCCACCTGTCGTGGGTAACCATCCTCGTCGTCCTCGCGGCGGTTGCATCGTTCCCTGTTGTCCGATGGGCCTCCGGCTGGCGGTGGAGGTGGTGGTGGGAGTCCACCGGCTTCGGCCATTTTCTTTGTCCAGCTGCATTGGCGCGTCGTGTAGTTCGCGGGCTTGTTGCCGCTGCTGTGAAACTTGCACGGCCCATCGAGCATGGACTCCATGGTGTACTTAGGCCGAGGCGGCCTGTCATCCGGCCTCTGCCTCCGACTGCCTCCTGCAGCCGGATCCTCATGCACCGCGGCTACCTGTTTGGTACCGTACCGGCTATCCGGCTGGTCTTCTTTCCTCTTGTCGTGGCGGTTGTCATGACCGTGCCACCTGGGATGATGGTCGTCCGGCTGGCAGCGCTCCGCCTGATCGTCCGTGATGATTTGGCCCTGGTCGTCCACCACGATGGGCTTCTTCATTGCCGCGTCCGCAGTGGCGTACTTGTCTGCGATGGCCATGACCTGAGCCATGGTTTGCGGGTCTGACCGGCTGAGTTTATGCTTCAGCATGGTGCTGTCTCGGCAACCGTTGGTGAAGAAGTCTATCTCCTGGTGCTCACGCACCCCTTCACACGAATTGTGCATGCTGGTCCACCGGGTGAGGTAGGCGCGATCCGACTCATCCTTGCCTTGTACGCAGAGGGCGAGCTCGCGAGGTCGACCCGGCCGCTTGTATGTTCCGGTGAAGTTGCGGATGAACACCTCTTCGAAGTCCAGCCACGCGTTGATGCTGTTGTCAGGGAGGCTATTGAGCCACGTCCTCGCCGAGTCGACGAGCATGAGGGGGACGTAGAGGACGGCCAAGCGGAGGTTGCCATTGGCGATTCCCACCGTGGTGGTGTAATAGACCAACCAATCTTCAGGCTTGACGGTCCCGTTGTACTTTGGCGTGTCTATTGGGAGCGAAAATACTTTTGGAAACGGCTCGTTCTGGATGCGCGGGCCAAAACACTTTGGGCCAGCCGGGCTTTCCTTGTCCAAAGTGCGTGACTGCACCAGGAGGTCGATGCGCTCCTGCACGTCAGCCGGTTCTCGGAGCCCGAGCCGACCCTTCAAGCGCGACACAGGCGCGTCCTTGTTCGCGTTTGCTTCCTCCTCCGGTGCTCGCGCCTTTTTCCCCTGGGAGGCTCCACCTGCGCGACTGACGCTGGAGGCAGCGGCGTCCCGGTTGTGGCAACCACGGTTGCCAGATTCGCCACGCGGGCGGCTGTTTTGCCCAACCCCTCCTGGAGAAGAGGCTTGCTGATGCTTGCTTCCTCCATGCGTCGTCTGGTCCTCCCCTTTGCGGACGACGATGTCGTGGGAGTTGCCCACCTAGCTAGGGATGCCCTCGGCTTGCTGCTTGTTAGCAGTGGCCACGAGGAGCTGCACACGCTCCTGCTGGCGAGGAAGCTCCTCGCTCTCCAGGTTCTTCAATTCCGCGGCCGCCGCCTCGGCTTCCCTCATGTTATTGGCGGGAGTGCTATAGACGGGCTGCGCCACACCTGCATGTGAGTCGGCGGCGCGGTCCAGTTCCGACGCCAAGTCACGCCCTAGATGCTGGATCTTCCTGGCGAAGCCGTGAGCGGCGTTGTACTCGTGCACGGTGGCATTCAGCTGACGCTGGTTATCCATGACCTTGGTGGCTTCCTCCAGGAGCTTTTGGCGTGTAGCTTCGAGCGCTGCCACCGCATCCGCTGGATCCGTCTCGACGACGACCGGAGCGTGCAGATGCTGGATGGAGGCGGTGAGCGGGTCTTGCTCTTGCTCGAGCGCGGAGTTTTCTCCTCCTACCCGACGTTATTGAGGCTGCCGATGGTTTTTGCGAGCGTTCACCATCATGACTTCGACGCAGCTCCCCCCTGCGGCTGGGACACGGGCGACAGGCACGTCGAGGACGGGGGTGACCATGCTAGGAAAACCCTCAGCGATAGTGGCGACGTAGACGCGGACGTCTCCAAACCGCATGATGGAGCCGCCGGAGGGGAAGGTGTTCCCAGCGAAGCATGCTGCATTGTCGATGACACAGTCGAAGGCACCGAGCATGAGAACGAGGCTAGAGGCCACGCGTTCGCCGGCGACGAGCGGAAGTCCCGTGTGGAAGATGATCCCAGCCGAAGCGCTGTGCCCCATGGTGGGCACCAACTGTCGTGGTGTGGAACACAGCAGAGCCATCGGGGATGGAAAATAAGGGACACACGGATGCATTCGGTGGCTCATGCAACGGGTTGGGCATGGTGCACTGCAAAAACAGGGATGTACCCAGGTTCGGGGCCCTCTTGGCGAGGTAACACCCCTACTCCTGCAAGATAAACTATGTATGGGAGCTTGATGCTCAGTACAGATGCTCCTTGAGCTGTTTCCTTAGCTACTATCGATGGCTAGAGGAAGATGGGAGCTAGATGCTAACACTTCTATCCTTCTCTTGTTGCCTCTACCTAGAACCCTGTCTCTGCCCTCCCTTATATATTGGTCTGGGGGGCAGATTACAGTTCGAGTCCTAGGGTTTACTGTTTGGATATGGGTTTACAGGGCAGGGCCAGCTGCAGGGCCCAGCCGGTGGGCCAGGACCCAGTCCGCCCTTCTTTTAGCGTCATCCTTCTCTTTAGTGGTCATCCGGGCTTCCTTTGTGGCGTCACCCCTGCTTTAACGGTCACCCGGACTGCTTTTGCCGGTCCAGCCGACCGTCTCGCTTTATCTTTGTCGGGTAGCTCTGGGCATGATGGCACGCCATCTTATTTGATGACGAGGGAGAGCCAGAAGTGTACCCCGCACGGAGCGTCAGTCCTTCTGTGCTCTCCATCGAATCCGAGGTGAGCCGGGTGGGAACGGCCACCCGGCCGGTTCTTCTGGCCACCGGCTAGACGGGCCAGCCGGGAAGGTTATAAGCCCAGCCGGGCTTGCTTGCCAGACGGTTAGAGTTGTATTTCTTGGAGGCCAGGTGGCCTGCATCTTCTGGAGCCGGCCTACTTATGCCTAGCTTTCCCCACCCAGGGGTTATCCCCCCGACAGTTGTCATCATCTGCATCAGTTGATCTTGCACTGTCATCAACTGCTGCATCTCAGGAGTGACATTGTTGTTGTTGTTCTGGTTGGGGTTGGCACGTCAAGGAGGCATCTGTGGTTTTAATAAGGATAAGAATGAGATACCCATAGATGCTTAGCATGCACAATACATCACATAGAACAAACACAATAACCAAGCATCAAAATAACATAGAGTTTGAACGACAAAAACAACAAGTTTTGGAAAATGTAAACACACCATAACAAGCCATCCACATGTTGGATGGTCATTGCGACTCATAATCAAAGTACGGTAGATGAAAGATAATCGAGTATTCTACACTACTCCTCCGCATCAATCTCCACATCAACAAGGGTTAGACCTGCACTCTCCATGGCGGTCTTGTACTCATCAACACTAGTAGTCAAGGACTCAATCTTGGCCCTAAGATCCCTCTTCTATGAACGAAGACTCTCGATCACACCCTGCTGATACTCAAGCTCGAAGTCCTTGGCCTCTAACTCTTCCTTCATCTCCCGGATCTTATTGTTCCTGTCTTGGACTCTTTTCTCCTGGCTCTTGAATTTCTTGTCCTAGCTTTCAAACTTTGCCTCCATTTCCTTGACAATCTCGTCTTGTTCCACGAAGAGCTTGTCCTTTTCTCGAAGCTGAACCTAGAGCTCGTCATTGCTAAGCATGATGTTGGTCCTATCAGTATCTAGGTGTCTAATAAGACCCTCTAGGTCCTGAAGGTACAGACGAATCGGCTCCATCGTCTCTCTAGTAGCATCATCGTACTCTATAGCCTCACCCTCCTTGTTGCGTCTCCCGAGGGGGGTAAAGTAAAGACCTCTAAGCTCAGTGGAGTGTCTCCCTACCAGACGCCCAAGTAACTCCTACATGACTACATCTAAGCCTCTCTCCTTGTCGTCAAGCATCAGCTTGAAAGTGATAGCCTCCATGGGTGGCTCTATCTGGCGTCCTGGCTGTGTGACTCTGAAGCCCCATAGGTCCTTCCTCTCAAACTTGGTGAGCTGAAGTGTCATGATGCTAGGAAGTGGAAGGTTGAGCACACTAGTGAGCTCAATGAGATGAGTACCAAAACGAGTTCCCTTGAACTCCTCGGCCGTGCTGATAACAACATTAGGCATCTATTTTATAAGATAGAGAAAGTTAGGATCAACACATGTAGAGAAAAATCACAAGACAAAAACATCACAGGCACATCTTTTAGCAACATACACACAAGTCATGGCATACACAAATCCATTACAACATCAAAGGTTCAACATGACTTAAACAAATTTTTGGAAGTAAAAACGATAAGTGTGGTGGTCCAACTAACGAAGTACGTTACAACTCTCACTCACTAGACAAAATAGCTATCAGGGCATCCTTAGTAGCCATCTGTCTATCTTGTTCACAAGACTCCCATATTAGGTCTATGATGTCTCCCCTTAGTTGTTGGTTGGTAGTCTCTAATTCTTGGGTATGATTCTTTTCTTATCTTAGGTCATTTTGGGTGTTGAGAATTCTGCATTTGAGTCTATCACCAAGCTCCTTGATGGCATTCCAAGCTGCATTTCTTGTAGAGTCAAAGAATGTTGTGTGCATTTCAGAGTTGGTGACCATGCAAAATCCCGACTCCTTGTGGTTGTCTTCCTTGTTTTTGTACAAGTGAAGTTGTACCCACCAATACTCTTCTCCTTCATCCATCACATGGAATCCCTTGTACACAGATGTACCATGTATCCCCATGGTAACCATAAGGTTCTTGAGTGCCTTGGGAAATTCAGTCTCACACTCCAAAGTCATGGTCATGAGTGGTCCCTTCCTCACGGCTTCGTTGATGGAGTTCATCTACAAATAGAGATGAGAAAGAAGATTATAAAATTTTACGAGAAGAAAAAGACAAGTGTAGAAATTTTTCAAAGTGTTGAATTTTTTCCTTAGTGGTTTCTTAGTCTAATCCAATCCTAGGGTCATAATCCTACAGGCAACACAGTGCTCTGATACCATCTGTAAGACCCCACCTTTATAAAGGTAAAGGTCCCTGTGATTGCAATGCTAGTCCCTAGATCATTTGCTAGCATCCACAGTTTAAGATGAAGTACACAGATACAAAGGTCATTATTACATCGTCATTCCAGAGATAACATAGTCTTTTACAACTCCATAGCCATAGGCTAGTACAAAAGTTTAACTTAACAATATAAATAAAAGTCTTCATCTTCATGTGCCACATGCAAGCATGTTGAGTGTAGACTCATAACCCTATTCCTCATTAGAGTAACCTGCAACATCACAAGTTACAACCACAGTGGGTCAATACATTGGAATAGTATTGGCAAGTGATACCTTAGTAGAATAATAGTTTCTAGCTTCTACATGAATTTGGATAAGTGTAGCTTAGGCTTGCTTTTCTCAAAATAGGTTTTACCTATCAGTTGAAAACACTAAGTTTTTGTTTGGCAAAAACTCCCAAGGAACCACCAATAGACATTGGTGAACCTTCACCCTTGTTCAACCACAAGTTTTTAACTTAGCAATTGGAATGAAGAGATTCTTGATAGCTTCCATGTCTTGATGCTCAATTTGTCCATTTTCGGGGACACGACTAAGTACTTAGATTCTTCCTTCTGCAGAGGTGGTGCACTTTCCCCACAAGACTTGACTTTCATCAAGACATGACCTTTCATAAGCCTTCCCTTAGACCAAAGTGGACGTGTTCCAAACCTATCATCCCTCTACCACCAACTGTCCATTTGGCTAAGTTATTGCAACCTATATGATCCAGGCAGAGCCCATAATGCCATGTGGATGCACTAGAAGCTTCTTAACATATGGCATCTCAAATCCCTTTGTTCCTGGGTGGCTTTCCACAAGTGTGATACACAAGGTAAACCATAGATATGGGCCTTGTGTAACCACTCAACATAACCCAATCAACCATTCCACCTAGGTGATTCATTCACTTAGTTGTTTTATTAAGCAAAACACAAGTCAATGACTTAGCAATATTTATCCATAGCATATGTATATAATCCACCCTTGGTTACTATAAGCTAGGATAATCATGGAAATAGAAAGTATCTTAACTTAGAGAAAATACTAACAATTCTACAACTACTAGGATTTCCCAAGCATAGCATATAGATACTTAGCAAAATTATCATGCAAGCCCTATACAAAATATCACTAATGCATAGTCAAAAATATTGGGACAAAAATATGAAGCACCACTTGCCTTGGTAGTTGGGGGAGTAACAACAATCCTCACAGTCACAATCACCACTAGCACCAAAATCTACACATAAAATGATAGCACCAAATTCATATTTCAAAGTAATCAAACAAAAATATATGAATGCATGCAAATGCCATATGATGATTTATTTTTAAACCAAACAAGACAAGTAAAACAGTACTCAACAATAAACTAAACATTTTTATACCAAATAAACTTAATTTGGCTTTTAAAACATTTTCCAAATAATTTTTATGCACAAATTAGGCCTACAAATGTCTCTGCATAAATTTCGATTTTAACATAAACAAAATACAAAACTAATCCCATATAAGTGTAGTATTTATTTTTGTGATTCCAATGGTATCTTATTTGCATTTTTTGGATAAGCAGAACAAAAGTTATGAATTTTACAAGTTTAAACATTCAAAAATCATTTCTGGAATTTTAAACTGACAGGCTAGGCCACGTGGACTGTTTCTATTGGCTGATACCGCTTTGTACGGATCGATCAACAAGGGCCGTTGGATTTAAGTGATAGTACACGGCCAGATCTGCTGATACCGTTTTGATTAAGTGATCTAATCTTGCCCCTTAGATCTAGATCTAACGACGCTAACTACTCTGACGACAGATGGATGGCGCGAATGGGTGCTGGTGACGGCAGCGCTACTGGCAAAGGTGATCCAGCGAGCCAGAGAGGGCTAGGGGCAGTGGTTGGCCTTACCAGCATTGCACGGTTGCGAGGAAGCTCAACATGGTCGTGGTTAGGGCGGGGGCGTGCTGTAGCGGGGCCTAGAGCTCGTCGGAGTTGGAGGCGGCATCGGGTCCTTGCAGACGAAGATGTTGCCGACGCTCTGGATCGTCCTAGCACAAACCAGGGGCATCCGTAGTTGCACAAGGACATGGAGAACCTAGTCGTATGCAAGAGGGGTCAAGGGGCGCTCAGTGTTTACCGTAATCGATCGCCGGAGTTGAGCTGCGGCTCGGTCGTTTGCGGAGATGAACGAGGACGGCATCCTGGGTCATGAGCAGGCAAACAAATGGCATCAGAAGGTGCACAGGGACATGCTAGTCACACTCGTTTGAAGCAGAGGCACAGGGGCGGTCATGACTCACCAGAATTGGCCGCTGGAGATTCTAGGTACCGCGGAGGTGCGAGCTCGATTGTGGACAGCCTAGCGGCGCTCTGTGGTTGGTGAGTGAGGGGAAAGAAGAGGAGTGGGGAGGTGGTTATGTAGCCAGAGCGAGGGCGGTAATTACGCGTTGTATCAATGGGAATTAAGCGAGGAATCAACGCGGCGTCACTGCGAGGAAGAAACGTCGGAGCGGGTCATCGTGCGGAGATTTGGGGACGATGACGCTGACTGGGCATTGGGTCCACTCGACAGAGAGAGAGAGGGGGTTCGCGCGTGAGTGAGAAACAGAGAGGGGAGGGGTTTTCCCGGGTGGGCTTGCTGGGCTAGCTACTGGGCCGCGGGTGGGTTGGGTTAGTTAGGTCGCTGGCTTTATTTTTTTCTTCCTTTTTCTTTTTCTTTTTCTATTTTTGATTTGAATTTGAATAAGTGTTTCAAATCTGTTTCAATTCAAATTTCTTCCAGAATTTTATTCTGTATTTCTTGTGTCCTAGGATGTGTAAAACATCCATTTATACTCAAAAACATTTTGGGTTTTAAAATAAAGTTTTAAACCATGCCTTTAGCTAAACATTTTTAATAGGCATAAAAATGCTTTTAAATTGAATTGTTTTTGAAAATCTTTGAGTGGCCTTGTATTCACTTTCAAAACAATGCTGAGCAAATACTAAGCATAAATAGAAAATAAAATATAACCCTTGCCTCACTTGAATAAGTAATAGGCATAAATATGGTTTCTTTTCTTTGAAATTTATTTGAAAAAGATCAAATGCTTATGAATGCATGAATGCTATGCAAGCTTTACAAATTATGATTTTTGGGATGTTACACAAGTTTATCTAGGAGCTGAAAGAATTGTTTTCAGAAACCATCATGTGTGGCAGATATAACGATATCTGAAACAATGTTTTGGTTGCAATATGATAGAGTATAATATATGTTCTCATATTGGATGATAATTTGCAATGGTTGGAGATGCTAGACATCCTAATCATCCAAAAGGGTTTTGGAAAGTAATGTTATACTCACGATTCGCCTTTATAAACTACATTAGCTTGATCATGAAAGTCTTCATGATAAGGATGAATAGAAGATGTATGTAAAGTGTTCACTACACTAAAAGATTACTAAAGAATGGATTTTGAAAGAATGCCGATCATGGTGATCTACTTCAAAGTGCAAGTCCAAAGGTATTAGTATTTGAATATACATGCTTTGGACTATGTGTCATGTATATGGCGCCACTATTGATGTTGATAGATTCTTTTGAAAAGGAAAAGGAAATGCTGAAAGAGAATATATAAAATATATTTTGTAGAAAATAAAATACTAGAAATATCTAGTTTAGGTATATAGATGATATACGTGTTATGGTTGTATTCTTTGCTTGTTAAACAATGTGGTTCTTGGGTATTGGATACCGAATTGGTTGGTATGAAATTTCATACAGAACGACGCAATTCATGAACCACAATGGCCTAAGTAACTAGCAAGAGAATATGTGATGATTATCATCGAAAACAAACAAACCGTTGTTTGTATTTCTCGTTGACATCAAAGCTTGCCTTCAAGATTTGTTTTAATAATAGTTATTTAAATCAGGTATTATGAGAACAAAGATTGTTCAAATAATTACCATATTCCCTATAATATGGATGATTTACAAATCTATTTGGAGAAATCACATCCATAAAACTAATGCTAAAATGTCACAAGAGAAATGATTGGAAGATCACTTACGAAGTGACATCGCTGTTTAAATTATATTGGAAATAAAACATGAAGAAACTCCATTTTTATGGATTTTTGGAGTTGTTGATTTGATCAAATGACACTTGTGAGACTTTCCTCGGGTTAATGGCAACTTTGTTCAAAGGCCAACGAAGAACGATCGACTAAATTATTCGAATTTATACATATCGATGTATGTAGTGAAGGGAATATGCCCGAGAGGCAATAATATAGTGGTTATTATCCTATTCCTTATTTATGATAAATGTTTATTTTGCATGCTATAATTGTATTAATACGGAAACGTTAATACATGTGTGTTTAATAAACAAAAAGGAAGTTCATAGTTATGCCTCTCTTATAAACTAGCTCATTGATTAACAAGATGATCAAAGGTTTCCTGATCATGGACATTGGATGTTGTAAACAACGAGGTCACAACATTAGTGTAATGGTGTGATGAACATTCATCCGAAGTATAGCATTACGATCAAAGTCATTGAGTTTATATTGCTATAACTATTTACGAAATGATCCTAATCCTTAGACCATGAGATCATGTCAATCACTAACACCGGAAGAGTTTCTTGATAACATCAAACGTCACAACGTAACTGGGTGATTATAAAGATGGGTTTAGAACTACTAAAGTGTTATGTTGAGGCCCATGGATCGAGAGTGGAATTTGTTCATCCCAATAACGGATAGATATGCTCTGGGCCCTCTCGGTGATATCACATTGATTAGCTTGCAAGCAAGTGATTTGATCACTAGAATGTTATATCACGGGAACGAGAAAAGAGTGCATGTCAATAACGAGATCAAACTAGGTATGAAAATACCGATGATCTAATCTCGTACATGTAATATATCGCGAAACAAAAGGATTAAGATACTACCGTAAAAGGTTCCGACGATCACAAGAAAGTCATCGTTGAATGTGTGGGAGTCAGTATGGGTCTCCAGATCCCGCTTCTGATTATTGATCGGAGAAGAGTCTCGATCATGTCCGCATTATTCGCGAACCATAGGGTGGCACACTTAAGAGACACCGACATCCCATTGGAGCAAAAGTTTCATGCCGGAAAGAATAACAAGTGCAGGAATTTATTTCACTAGATACCGAAACAGGTTTTCGGGTGAAATTGCAGAAAGTGTTTTTTGCATGTGAAATGAAATACTAGAAATGTGTTATATGTGAATGTTTGTCATTAAAGTAATTGACAAAATTCTGAATAAATAGAAGGAGTTTTATTTAAGAGAGAGTTTGCATTAAATTTGGTGGAAATTTAATGGGAATTTGAGAGGGTTTTTGAGTGGAGAAAATTGAAGGGCCATTTTATGAGTGGAGTGTCCACCCACATGAATGAGGGAGAGGTGGGGGCACCCTCCATGGCCGGCGGCCATGCCCCTTGGGCTGCCCCCTCCCCTATATAAGGAGCCCCTCCTATCACTTCTCACTCACACATCCTCGTGAAGGATCTCTCTCCTCCTCTAGTATTTATCCCCATGGTCTCGGACTAGCGAGATACATGTTTCCGTTGGCTATTCGGCAAGAAAGAGTTGTGCTTCCGCTGCATCGCTGGAGCGAGGAGGCAGAGGTTGCTCGGTGTCTCGAATGTGTGTGCGAGCACGGACGCGCCGCTGTTTTGCGGCTCTAGGACTTCCTATCGGTCTTGAGATCGGCAAGAGATCGTCTACATCAACCACGAGTTTGAACTTGTTAAGCTTTGTCGGTCTTCAAGGGTATGTTATCTATGGATATACATCCGCCCGTTGCTTGTATCTAGTAGATAGATCTTGGTACATAGTTGTTCCCATCGTAGGAAATTTTTTGTTTTCTATGCTGTGAACCTTACAGTGGTATCAGAGCCGGATCTATGCGTAGATGCTTTGCACGTGTAGTACACATATGAGTATGTGGGCGATGATGATCATTTTATTTCTTCTTAGTTGTACTTTGGATATTGGTGGCATAGTGGGATGAAGCGGCTCGGACAAACTTTACATGTCCTCGCATATGAGACCTGTTCCACGCTTGACATGCAACTAGTTTTGTATAAGTGGCTAGTGGGTTCTGTCTCTCCTACAATAGTCAATATCTAATTTACAATGAGTTTTCAACAATTTGGTTATCCTCGTTATGGTCCATGTTTGTAGGTAAGAACATTTCTATCTTCGAAAGACCTAAGCCACGTAAAACATGCAATGGATAAATTAGAGGCGTCTAGTTTAGATTGTTGCTGGGCCAGTGTTATGATATGGTGATGTTGTAAGTAGAAGTATGAGATGATACTCTTACAACACACATTACGTGTAAGTACCATAGACCTTGGCCTTACACATAGAGGTATGATATTGATCATACCAAGGTGCACATGATGGAGATCATATGCGGGAACCATACATTTCACTTATAAACATGTGATGTTTCATTGCATCTTATATTGCTTGTTTGGCATTTTGTTAGCATAATAAGATGATCCCTCGTTTAGATATCAAGATAAGAATGTGTTCTTCCTTAAGTATGCACCGATTATGTTTCATGGCTCCAAGACATCACGTGATGATCGGGTGTTCTTGGATCCACGACCATATTACAGGTGTAAGACAGTTACACACGCGAATACTAAGGTTCTTACTTGGAGAGCCTAGCATGTACATACATGGCCTCGGAACATGGACCGAAAGGTTAAGCATGAGTCATATGGAAGATATGATGCCCATTTGATGCTTGCCTTTGAAGCTACACCGACTCACATGATGATCGGACTTGGTGTAGTGGATTTGGTTCATGTAATCACCAAAAAGACACGAGGGATGTAGTTTTTGAGTGGGAGTTCATTTATAATTTGGATTAGTAGAACTCAATTTATCATAAATTAAATCAAAGTGAATTTGCATAATTTATTGTAGTCATTGGCATTCGTTCACCACCTTATGCATAGTTGTATTAGAGAAAATAGAACTATAGAATTCTGGATATTTACTTTACGAATTGGTATCGTATTGTGTTGAGTGTTAATCTAAAGTTTAAATTCCTATTGCAAATTTTCAGCAAACTCTGTTTACTCCGTGAAATTTAATAATTGGTATTAAATAGAGAGTAACAATTCCAGTGTTAGTATCTTAAGTATCATGTTTGCCTCCATGATTCTTGATTGTTTTAATATCAAGTTTATCTTGGAGCTGAAAGAATTGTTTCAGAAACCATCATGTGTGGCAGATATAACGACATCTGAAACAATGTTTTGGTTGCAATATGATAGAGTATAATATATGTTCTCATATTGGATGAGAATTTGCAAAGGTTGGAGATGCTAGACATCCTAATCATCCAAAAGGGTTTTGGAAAGTAATGTTATACTCACGATTAACCTTTATAAGCTACATTAGCTTGATCATGAAAGTCGTCATGATAAGGATGAATAGAAGATGTATGTAAAGTGTTTACTACACTAAAAGATTACTAAAGAATGGATTTTGAAAGAATACCGATCATTTGATGATGGTGATCTACTTGAAAGTGCAAGTCCAAAGGTATTAGTATTTGAATATACACGCTTTGGACTATGTGTCATGTATATGTCACCACTGTTGATATTGATAGATTATTTTAAAAAGGAAAAGGAAATGCTGAAAGAGTATCTATAAATTATATTTGGTAGAAAAGAAAATATTGAAATATCCAATTTAGGTATATGGATGATATACATGTTATTGTTGTATTCTTTGCTTGTTAAACAATATGGTTCTTGGGTATTGGATACCGAATTGGTTGGTATGAAATTTCATACAAAACGACGCAATTCATGAACCACAATGGCCTAAGTAACTAGCAAGAGAATATGTGACGATGATCATCGAAAACAAACAAGCAGTTGTTTGTATTTCTCGGTGGCATCAAATCTTGACTTCAAGATTTGTTTTAATAATTGTTATTTAAATCAGGTATTATGAGAACAAAGGTTGTTCAAATAATTACCGTATTCCATATAATATGGATGATTTACAAATCTAGTTGGAGAAATCACATCCATAAAGCTAATGCTAAAATGTCGCAAGACAAATGATTGAAAGATCACTTACGAAGTGACATCGCCGTTTAAATTATATTGGAAAGAAAACATGAAGAAACTCCATATGCATGGATTTTTGGAGTCTTTGATTTGATCAAGTGACGCTTGTGAGACTTTCCTCGGGATAATTAAAACTTTGTTCAAAGGCCAAAGAAGAACGAATGACTAAATTATTGGAATTTATACATATCGATGTATGTAGTCCATTATGTGTAGTCGTAAGCGATGGACTTCAAATTCATATGCTTTCTCCGCAAATTTGAGTGAATATTCACATAATGAGAAAGAAGTATGAAATATATGAAAACGTTTCAAAGACTTTCAAGATGAAGTGGAAAATCATTGTAACAAGAAAATAAATGATTTATGATTTTATCATAAAGGGATTTATTTGAGTTACAAGTGTAACAATAAAATAAATGAATTATGATTTTATCATAAAGGGATTTATTTGTTTTGGAAGTATAGCAAAACACCTAGATTTACATCTCCCGAAACACCATAGGAGTATGGAGTGTTTGAAATTTGTAATGAAACCTTGTTTGACATGGTTGGATAAAATGTGTTATTTATAAAACTGCCATTATGTTTTAAAAGATTAAAGCTTTAGAGACTACCGCTTTTACACTGAAAAGAGCTCCATCTTGATCCGTTGAAATGACACCATGGAAGTTATGGTTTGGGGTAAAACTTAAGTTGTCCTTTCTTAAATTTTGGTATACTAAGCATAAGTAAGATGTTTACAACCAAAGTCGGATGAGCATGTCTTTGTAGGTTATTTTGAATAACCATTGGGTATTCCTCCATAACACTGAGGACAAAGGGGTTTGTCGCTTGAAATGTGAAGTTTCTTGAAAAAGGAATTTTTCACAAAAAGTTAAGTGGGAGGACAATAGAACTTTTACAAGGTTAACGGACCTTAGCTATATGTGATAAGTTGCGCAACGCCGGAAAATGTTCCGGAGACAGCCAAAATGCTCATGGATCACGTGCCTCAAAGGTTATGGTCATGCAGATCTTAGTTCCTATTGAACCAAGTAGGTCGGATAAACAATCAAATACTAAGATTTGAGAGTAAATCATTGTTGTTTGACAATGATGAACCGATTACATGCAAAGAAGCAATGATGGGCCCTGACTCCGTCAAATGGCTTGAAGCCATAAAATCCGTGATAGTTCCATACATGAGAAATCAAGTTTTGAACTTAGAAGACCCTCCGGAAAGGTGTAAAAACCTATCGGTCGTATTTGGATCTATAAAGAAACAGACATGGATATTTCACATCTATGAAATAGTCGACATGTCGTAAATTATTTTACGACAATGTTTAAGGAGTTGACTATGGCAAGATTTGATCTTTCATAGCGATATTTAGTCTGGACGGATTAAAGTAGCAACCACTACATATAATTTGCTATATGGTAGATGAATAAACAAAGCAAAGTTCTTCTAATAGAATGGTTACGTAGAACATGTGCGTGACACGATCCAAAGGGTTTTTTTAATTCAAAGGATGCTAAAAAGGGCATGCAAACTTCAATGGTTGAAGTAAGCATCGCGGAGTTGGAATCTTCACCGTGATGAAACTGTTAAAGGAATTTCCATTAGGATACGATGAAGATGCTTGCATTTGCAAGAAATTAAGTGGGAGCGCTGAGACATATTTCTAATACATTATGTGGAGGACATATTGTTGATTGTAAATGATGTATCTTCTATTGACAAAGGTTAAGAATTTCATTCGATGAAAGACTTAGGCAAAACCCGAATATTTAGCATGAATGTCTACATGGATAGACAGTAACGCTAATATGGTCGTGCCAAACGTACATATATGAGATATTGAAGGGGTTCAATATAGAAACGACAAGAAAAGGATCTCGTCGCATGGAAAAGAATTGAATCAATATTCAAGTGTATCCACACTTGATAAGTGAAACAAGATTCAAGTGCTTTGACACTTGATGAGTGAAATCACAAGAACATTTTGATCAATCATACCATGATATGTACACATCCATATATGTCCTATGCTCTAAGTGTTATGAGCATATACCAGAATGAATTATAAAATGATCATTGGACGATAGTAAGGATATTCTTATAATCCTTTGGAAGAATTAAGAATATTTTCCATTTTTATAAATTACAAATAGTTCATTGTAAAGCGTTACATTGATACTAGTTTTTTCACAAGATACAAATTAAGTTTATCTCAATTTAAACTATGGGTGACACAATGAAATGGAAAGGAGTTTCCATGACGGATTTGGATGAATTCCAAAGTTAATACATTATGACGGATACTACAACAAAAAGGCTAAGTATATGACTGCTATAGTAGCAGCAAAGGAGGGAATTTGTGTCAAGTAGTTTGTTATCAAATTAAGGTGTGGTTCGCAATGGGCTAACACAAAAGATATATTTTACGATGATAGTATCGACATGTTTTAACCCCAAGGAACTAAAGGTGTCACCAAAAGGCCAAATTTATACAATGCAATCTCATTGGAGAATGAGTGATGTGTGAAGATGCAAAGATATGCAAATACACACGGACCTGAAAGCGTAAGATCCGTAGATTATGTTAACCACTTGCAATCGCGTATATGGAACACCAGAAAGCCATAGCTGTTCAATACGCAAAGTTTTCAAACTAGATTATTGTCTCTAGTGCGAGTGGGAGACTGAAGGGAATATGCCCGAGAGGCAATAATAAAAGTGGTTATTATCGTATTCCTTATTTATGATAAATATTTATTTTGCATGCTATAATTGTATTAATATGGAAACATTAATACATGTGTGTTTAATAAACAAAAAGGAAGTTCCTAGTTATGCCTCTCTTACATACTAGCTCGTTGATTCACAAGATGATCAAAGGTTTCCTGATCATGGACATTGGATATTGTTAATAACTAGGTCACAACATTGTTGGAATGATGTGATGAACATTCATCCGAAGTATAGCATTACGATCAAGGTCATTATATTTATATTGCTGTAACATCATACAAAGTAATCTTAGTCCTTAGACCATGAGATCATGTCAATCACTAACACCGGAAGAGTATCTTGATAACATCAAATGTCACACCGTAACAGGGTGATTATAAAGATGGGTTCAGTGCTATGAAGGTGTTATGTTGAGGCTCATGGATCAAGAGTGGAATTTGTCCATCCCGATGATGGATAGATATACTCTGGGCCCTCTCGGTGATATCACATTAGTTAGCTTGCAAGCAATTGATTTGATCACTAGAATGTTATATCACGGGAACGAGAAAAGAGTACATGTCGGTAACGAGATCAAACTAGGTATGGGGATACCGATGATCGAATCTCGGACATGTAATATATCGTGAGACAAAGGGATTGAGTTACATGCGTATAAGGTTCACACGATCACAGAAGTCATCGTTGAATGTGTGGGAGTCAGTACAGATCTCCAGGTCCCGCTGCTGATTATTGATCGGAGAGGGGTCTCGATCATGTCTACATTATTCGTGAACCATAGGGTGACACACTTAAGGTATACTGACACCATTCGGAGCAAATGATATGCCAGAGAAAGAAAAAGGAAAGCGCAAGAATTTATTTCACTAGACACCAGAACTGTTTTGGTTGAAATTGCTGAAACTTGCTGTGCATGTAAAATTGAAATGTTGTAAGGGGTTTTATGTGAATGTTTGTTAATTATAGTAATTAACAAAATTATGAACAAATAAATAAAAGAGTTTTATTTAAATGAGAGCTTGCATTAAATTTGGTGGAAATTTAATGCATGTGAGTGGATTTTTGAGTGGAGGCATTTTTATGGGAGTGGAGGCTTTTCATTTTGAGTGGAAGCTCCACCCACATGAATGTGGAAGAGGTAGGGGCAGCCACCATGGCTGGAAGCCATGCCCCTTGTGGTTCCCCCCTCTCCCTATAAAAGGCCCCCCTCTCCTCCTCTCACATCACACCTCCTCGTGAAGGATCTCTCTCCCTCCTTTAGAATTTCCCCATGGTCTCGGATAAGCGAGATACATGTTCCCGGTGGATTTTTCTGGAAGGATTTGTTGCTTCCACTTCTTCGCTGGAGCGAGGGCGCGGAGGTTGTCGGGGTACCCGGACGTGTGTGCGATCACGGATGCACCACTGCTTTGCGGTGCTGGACTGGATGGTGTACCTGCTGGACCGGATGGACTTCTTCTCGATCTTGAGATCGGCAAGAGTTCGACTACATCATCCATGTACAACCTCGTTAACGCTATTCGATCTTCGAGGGTATGTATTCTATGGATGTATATCCACCCGTTGCTTGTATCTAGTAGATAGATCTTGGTACATGGTTGTTTCCATCGTAGGAAATTTTTTGTTTTCTATGCTGCGAAACCAACAAAATTAAATCCCTTCTTTCAACAACTAGGCATATCACACCATGTCTCGTGTCCCCATGCCCATCAACAAAATGGATTTGCCGAACGCAAACATTGTCACATCATAGAAGTTGGCCTCGCCCTCTTAGCCCATTCATCTATGCCACTAAAATTTTGGGATGAAGCGTTTTTCACTTCCACCTATCTTATCAATCTCATGCCAAGCAAAGTTATCCAAAATGACACCCCTACTGAACGCCTCCTCAACACCACCCCAGATTACAAATCTCTACGTGTTTTTGGTTATGCATGTTGGCCTAATCTCTCCCCTTACAACAATTGAAAACTGTCTTTCGGCTCAAACGGTGCATTTTTCTTGGATATAGTCCCAAACACAGAGGTGTCAAGTGCCTTGAACCATCTATAGGCCATGTGTACATCTCCCGTGACGTCATATTTGATGAAAATATTTTTTCTTTTGAATCTCTCTATCCAAATGTCGGTGCCCTCCTTCGAAAAGAAATCCTTTTACTTACAAATCACCTCCTACCTCATGATCAAAGGGATGCAAATATAGATAATCATGTGACTAATTTTTATGTGCCATTACCTTATGTCGCAGGAAGCTCCCGAAAATTTGGCTCAATTTGATGAACATACGGGAAAAAACAATGATGAAACCAGACATGATTTTATGGAAGGAAATGACAACGGCTCCCGATCCGAGGCGGATCCTCTGGAAACTGACAATGCCGATTTCCTTGGCGATCCGTTGTCACCTGATCGTGTTGATCCCGAGGCACACATGGGAAGGAAATCACCTGCCTCGTCTGTGTCGCCCACCTCACCTGCCTCGACCAATTCTGACCCGCGCCAATCAAGCCCCCTCCCACTCGCGCATGACACGATTGATGGGCCCAGGGATGCCGCACCAACTCTCGGCTCCGCTTTAGGGCCCACATCCATCGGCCCTGCAGCATCAGTGCCAGACGCCGTGGAAATTACTCCATCGTGTGTGCGCCCCGTCGACATGTCCTCTCCAACGAATTGCTCCTCTGCGAGGCCCATGTTGGCAGATCATGCAGCACCTGCGTCAGCAGTAGACGCCGCGGTGCACTCCCCAGGATGCGGACGTGCACACACGTGCGGATCGGCTGCACCAAGCAACTCTACATCACCACCTGTATCTAGGACACAACCACCTGGACCCTCCACACCGCGTCAATCTTCACCACCTCCAGCTCAGACAAGATTTCAGAAGGGTATCCTACATCCTAAAAGATATATTGATGACACTGTACGCTATAATTTTTCTTGTGTTTCCACAAGAGAACCTCCAAATCTACATGGAGCTTTACAAGACCAAAATTGGCATCAGGTGATGGATGAAGAATACATGGCTCTTACGAAGAACAACTAATGTCTACACACTTCTATTCTTATAGACATTTGTTAGGCCTCCAAGCGCAGAGGTTTGTAGATAGCAGCAAATTTCCCCTAAGTGGATTACCCAAGGTTTATCGAACTCAGAGAGGAACTGGTCAAAGGTATCCCTCTCAAGCAACCCTGCAATCAAGATACAATAAGTCTCTTGTATCCCCAACACACCTAATACACTTGTCAGGTGTATAGGTGCACTAGTTCAGCGAAGAGATAGTAAAATACAAGTGGTAACGGCGCCAGAAAAGAGCTTCTGACTTGTTGTTGA
Source organism: Avena sativa (assembly GCA_916181665.1). NCBI lineage: Eukaryota > Viridiplantae > Streptophyta > Magnoliopsida > Poales > Poaceae > Avena > Avena sativa. The sequence goes on along the minus strand of OV702284.1, from coordinate 251,099,859 downwards.
CGTGGGAGAGACTAAAGGAAAACTGAAATAAAGATAGCAGCAAGCAAACATGCAACAGATCTAGATGCAAACGGTGTTTCAATGTTTAGAAACAAGTCCTAGGGATCATACTTTCACTAGTGAAAATCTTTATAATACTACTCTTAACTACTCTCCGGTTGGACACTCTAATCCACGGTAGGGCCTTCCCCAATCTAGATAACCCCACACTATCGCCTTGAGCGCTAGATGGTACCAACAAACACCACAATTCCATAAAGACATCCAACTCCAAATATAACTCATGAATATATAAATGTAACCTAGCTTAAGTGCCACACACGGTGTGCACGCTGTCACTTTCACACACGTGGGGAAAAGCATAGATCTATTAAAGCACGATGAGTATTTATGTAGACTCTAGCCTAAGTGCCACCATGGCGTGCATGCTGTCACTTTCACACACATGGGGAGAGCAGAGATCTATTGAAGCACTTGAGTAGCAAGGTAGATCTACTTGATTACAAAGCTCATGACCACAACAAGATCATGCATAGAGAGAGAAATGAACACATAGCTACCGGTAGAGCCCTTAGCCTCGAGGAAGAACTACTCCCTCCTCATCATGGTAATCAGCAACGGTGATTACGATGGTGGTGGAGATCGATGGAGATGGCTCCGGGGGCACTTCCCCGTCCCGACAGGGTGCCAGAACAGAGACTTTCTGTCCCCCGAATCTCCCCTTCGGTGGCGACGGTGCTGCAGAACTTTTTCTAGAAGTATGATGGATGATTTAGGGTTTTTGGGTCGGAGACTTCTTATATGCGAAGGAGGCAAGGTCGGTGGAGGGACAGCGGGCCCACACCCCCTGTAGGCGTCACCAGGGCTTGCCCGCGCCTGGGTGTGTGTGGCCACCCTGGTGCCCTACTCCGTCTCTACTTCGTGGTTCCGTGTTGCTCCGAGAAAAATAATGACTTTGGCTTTTGTCCCATCCAATTCCGAGAATATTGATTTTCTGCCTTTTCAAGAACCAAAAACAGAAGAAAACAGAAAACTGGCACTTTGACGTCTTGTTAATAGGTTAGTCCAGAAAACATATAAAAATACCTCAAAGTGTAGACTAAGCATAGCAAAGTGGATATAAAACAAGCATGGAGCATCAAAAATTATAGATACATTTCCGACGTATCAAGCATCCGCAAGCTTAACTCCTGCTCGTCCTCGAGTAGGTAAGTGATAAAAGAATTTTTTTGAGGTGACATACACCATCAAAACCAAGATCAAACCATTTGCAAGCATTGAAAGCTGGGATCAAAGAACTCTAAACATGAGCATGAAAGATGGAGTTCTAACAGTAAGACAAAGTAACTATGCATGCAACATGAAAGGTTACAAACAAAGATCATGAATAACAATGTATTGAAAGACTTTTGTTTGTTTCACATATAGAAAACATATCATAGTGGCATTCAGCTTGTCCCTCATGGAGTAGCAAATAGATGCATAGGACACCTTCAAAGTTCATATGTAAGGTCCCCAACCTTTAATAAGGTAGAGATCCCTGTGTTTACAATGCTAGTCCCTGGATCAATAGCTAGCATCCACGGTTAAGATGTAATATCAAGAAACAAAGGTCATAATACAACTTTATAACCAGGAATAAAATAATTCTTTACATCTTACATAGCTCATTTGGCTATCTCATTACAATGCAGCAGAATATCTATATAGCATGGAGTCCTTCATCTTCAAAGTGCCACAGGCAATCATGTTGGTTGTAGACTTGTAATCCTATTCAACACACTTCACTAGCATCAAACAAACCTGCAACATAATAAGTTGCAGCCACAAGGGTCAATACATTGGAACTGTATTGGCAAGTTTCACTACTATGTAGAAATAAGTGGATCCTATCAATACATGCATATTTGGCTAGGTAGGGTTTAGGCTCATTTGCAGAATGCAATATAGTTTTATCCTATCTTTTCAAAAATAGTTTTGGTCTTTTGTCAAATCTTTCCGAACTCCTTAGAAGACTCCAAGTGCTCCTAATCCCTTGTTGACACCATCAAGTTTTACTTTGAGAAATTGGAATGTCGAGATCTTCCATAGCTTCAGGCCTTAGTTGCTCAGTATTGTCTGTAACCGGGGACACGGCTAAGTACTTAGAATTTGATCTTCTACAGAAGTTGTACACTTTACCCACATGACACAATCTCATCTTGATGCCACCAGTGGCCGCTGGATAAGTACACACCAAATGGAGTACCGGCAGATCGAGAATGTGACAAAGTCTTTCCAAAGGAGTCCTCCCAATACACAATGCTAGCTTGTCTACCAGGCACCAATGTAGGGATATATTTCCCTTACACAATTCTAGTTAACCCGAAGATGCCAATGCAAGGGTCTTCCACTATGTAGTTGACTAAGCCAGAGCCCATTTAGCACGTGGCTATACACGGAAGCCACTATACGAGAAACATGTTCAATCTCAAAGTCCCTGGGTGGTTTTCTTCTAGTGCACACACAAAAAGATAGCCATATAAACATGGTTCCTTTTGTTGCCACCTTGTCCAACCTTGAGTATCCTTTTCCACCCAGGTGGTTCTTTGAGTACTTGTTTTATTATATAAAACATATATCTTTCCAACACTTCATATAATCATATCATGTATCCCATCCCAAATATATAGCAGGGCTAAGCATACTACAACTACATTGTTTCCACTAAGGAAGATATAAGGGTATCCTATTAGGATTTAGCATAGCATAAAATATAGTAGTCCTTATCATGCATGTTACAAAAATCCACTAAGTGTAATGAAAATAGTAGGACTTGGATGATAGTGTCACTTGCGTTTTTAGTAGAGAATGTTGGTTCACTTCTTGATCTTGCAAATATCACACTCTTCTAACTTCACTACAATTCAATCAAGCAAACACAAATTCAACTAGCATTCAAACCATTTCACCACATAAAATAACAAAAACAAGGCAATGCATGCAAGCATGAAAAAGATAGTTTTATTTGCAAAAGTGGTTTCTACTAGGCTCTAACATTTTAAAGCTCAAAGTGGTCATTTACTAAAGTGGTAAAACCATTTGCAAAAGGTTTCATCTCATAAACCAAATATTATGCTAAGGTGATATTTTATGTTGTTGAAATTATCTTTTAGAAAAGTAATATTCTCTTAGGGTTCATCAAATATATATTAATTCTCAAAACTTGGTGTTTAGGGTCAGAAGGTTTGGATCACAACATTTCCCAAAGGCTTTACTCAAAAATCATTTCGAAACCTTAAACAATATTTTTATTTGACTAGAAATGAGCTAACTCAAATATTTATTCCTTAACTTCAAAAAATACATTTTTCAATCCATAAGTTGGTTCCTATGGTCAGTAGGTTCAAAACAAACCAATTAGCAAAGATTTCATCTTAAAAATATTTCTAGAACAATTTTTATACTCAAATTATGCCTACACATGTTTCTGCAATTTCAACCAATTTTACAGAAGCAAAACATTAAACAAAATGCATGGTTGCAAAGTACTTGCTCTTCTGATTTCATTGATATAAAATTTCCAAAATTTGGACGTGTAGAACTAAAGTAATGAATTTTACAAGTTTGCATATCTAATAGATTTCAAATTTATAATTTAAATCCCGAGTCTGGCCATGTGTGTTAACATTACTGGCTGATACCGTTTCACGCGGATTGAGCTCTGTGGGTCGTTGGATCTAAATGAGATCGTGCGGAAGCGAGCACATGATACCCCTTCGATTAAATCTAATCTCAGCCGCAAGATCAAGATCCAACGGGCACAGCGTGTTTGAGCACGGACTAGCGGCGCTGGCGGCGGCGGACGGCGGCGCACACTCGGGCGGTAAGCTTGCCGACGATTCAGGAAGCAAGGGAGAGGGAGGAGTAGCTCACCGTGCTCGTGGGAGTGTGGAGAAGCTCGAGGTGTGGTTGGCTTGTCGAGGGGTGCACTAGAGCTGCGTGCATTGCTCGTCGGAGTCTGCGGCGGCGCCAGATGCTTCGGTTCGTCGTCGGGGCTAAGTTTGTGAGCGCGCTAAGACAAACGGAGCACGCGGTTAGTTGCGTACAGGGCTGGGGATCCTGGGAGTATCAACGGGAAGGTTCGGGCGGTCTGTGCTTACCAGGGGAGCTCGCCGGAGCAATAGCAGACGCGGTGGCGCTCAGGTGTCGAGGTTGTCGAGGCTACGATGCTCGCGCGGGCTAACGAGCAGCACTCGGAGATGCGCCAGGAGATGGGGAGCAAGCCTGCGTGCAGTGGGAGGCGAGGGGCGGCTGGACGGCGCCGGAATTTGCTAGGGAAGCTCGTTGGAGCAGAGGGGTTCGAGCTCGTGATTCTCGCAGCCTGGAGGCAGAGGGGAGGTGTGGCTTGGGGGGAAAGAGAGAGGAGGGCGAGGCGTTTAATCGAGCGTGGTCTCTGGAGGAATTAACCCTGCCATCAACGTGAATTGATCGCCGCAATCAAGGGCAGAAACGGCGAGGGGGACGTGGTCGCGGTGAAGACGACGATGTGATGGCCAGTGGGGTCCAGCTGACAGCGAGAGGGAGGGAGTGTTTACTGGGTCCACTGGTCAGCGACTTAGCGGGTGCGCAGTTGAGTGAAGAACGATTCGGCAGAGGGGTTTAGTTGGGCTGCGCTGTTGGGCTTAGTTGGGCCAGATGGGTTGGGTTGCTCTGTTTCATTTTTTTATACTGAATGCTTTTCTTTTTCTGTTTGGAATTTCTGTTTTGATTTTATTTCAAACAATCCAAACTCCAATTCAATTCAAACCACCTACAAACTTTAGGTATAATTCAATTCTGTTTAGCAACATATTCCAAAGTCCAAAATAAAATAATTCTTTTATTCTTTTAGGATCTATTAATAATTAAATAAATAGACCTTAGTCTTTAATTCAAATAGGATTTAATATATTTTAAAAACTCTATTTGAAATCTAAATAATACCAAAACCTTTTTAGTAGGTTTCATTTGAAAAAACAAAACACTTGGAACTCTTATTTAAAATACTTTAACAAGTTTTAGTATTTATTTAAAATGGAGAAACCTTTACTTAAATAAAATTGGATATTAATAAATCCTTATTATTTTATTTAAATAATCCTTTACTATTTTTATCAAACAAAATATTTTATTTTTAAATGCTTGGCCAAGAATAAATTTGACTCTTTAAAATAGTCCTTATTTATATTTCTTTGCTTTATAAAAACCATATATTTTTATTTAAAGATCCAAAAATGGTGATTCCAACTTTTATAACTTTATTATTTATTTATCTTTTTAAATACCTTTAGGATTTGATTGGATCAAAATAGGTTTTGATGTTTCCATTTGGAATCAAAATTTTCTTCTCACCCTAAATTTCAACAAATTTTTATTTTGTCTATTTATTTTTTACATTTCAAAATTTGGAAAATTTTGGGATGTGACAGGCTACCACCCTTAAAAGAAATCTCGTCCCGAGATTTGGGAAGGCTAGGGTTACAAGTTGGCTTCAAGGCAACTAGGGTACTACCACCCTTAAAAGAAAGTCTCATAGGGTTACATTGATGGTTCAATTGACTATGGGTTCAACACTTGATATCGAGACAAGGAATCCTTATTTGACTCAAATGAGTTAACTAATTCCTGACATCCACTTCTTCTATTTCTTCAAAGTTCCCATCCATGTCAATGTGGTTCACATGTACTTTCTGTAGGGTTCGCAGCATAGAAAACAAAAATTTTACTACGATGGGAACTATGTACCAAGATCTATCTACTAGATACAAACAATGGGCGGATGTATATCCGTAGAGAACATACCCTTGAAGACCGACAAAGCTTAACGAGTTCAACTCATGGTTGATGTAGACGATCTCTTGCCGATCTCAAGATCGAGAGGAAGTCCTAGCGCCGCAAATCAGCAACGCATCCGTGCTCGCACACACGTTCAAGGCACCGAGCAACCTCCGCCTCCTCGCTCCAGCGATGCAGCGGAAGCACAACTCTTTCTTGCCGAATAGCCACCGGGAACATGTATCTCGCTAGTCCGAGACCATGGGGGATAAATTCTAGAGGGGGAGAGAGATCCTTCACGAGGAGGTGTGTGAGACAAGTGAGGAGGGGGGCTCCTTTTATAGGAGGAGGGGGGCACCCAAGGGGGTGGCCACCGGCCATGGGGCTGCCCCCTCCCCTCCTTCATTCATGTGGGTGGACACTCCACTCACAAATTGTCCTTTAAATTCCCTCCACTCAAAAGTCCACTCAAATTCCCATTAAATTTCCACCAAATTTAATGCAAACTCTCATTAAATAAAAATCTTTTATTTTATTCAGAATTTTGTCAATTAATTTAATGACAAACATTCACAAATAACCCCTTGCTAGAATTCCATTTCACATGCATAACCACTTTATGCAATTTCACCCGAAAACCTGTTTCGGTATCTAGTGAAATAAATTCCTGCGCTTGTTCATTCTTTCGGCATGAAACTTTTGCTCCAATTGGATGTCGGTGTCTCTTAAGTGTGTCACCCTATGGTTCGTGAATAATGCGGACATGATCGAGACCCCTCTTGGATCAATAATCAGAAGCGGGATCTGGAGACCCATACTGACTCCCACACATTCAACGATGACTTTCTTGTGATCGTCGAAACCTTTTACGCTAGTATCTTAATCCCTTTGTTTCACGATATATTACATGTCCGAGATTCGATCATCGGTATCTCCATACCTAGTTTGATCTCGTTACCGACATGCACTCTTTTCTCGTTCCCGTGATATAACATTCTAGTGATCAAATCACTTGCTTGCAAGCTAATCAATGTGATATCACCGAGAGGGCCCAGAGTATATCTATCCGTCATCGGGATGAACAAATTCCACTCTCGATCCATGAGCCTCAACATAACACTTTATTAGTTCTGAAACCATCTTTATAATCACCCTGTTACGGTGTGACGTTTGATGTTATCAAGAAACTCTTCCGGTGTTAGTGATTGACATGATCTCATGGTCTAAGGATTAGGATCACTTCGTAATTTGTTATAGCAATATAAACTCAATGACTTTGATCGTAATGCTATACTTCGGATGAATGTTCATCACACCATTACACTAATGTTGTGATCCCGTTATTAACAACATCCAATGTCCATGATCAGGAAACCTTGATCATCTTGTTAATCAACGAGCTAGTTTATGAGAGAGGCATAACTAGGAATTTCCTTTTTGTTTATTAAACACACATGTATTAACGTTTCCGTATTAATACAATTATAGCATGCAAAATAAACATTTATCATAAACAAGGAATACGATAATAACCACTTTATTATTGCCTCTCGGGCATATTCCCTTCAGTCTCCCACTTGCACTAGAGACAATAATCTAGTTTGAAAACTTTGCGTATTGAACACCTATGGCTTTCTTGTGTTCCATATACGCAATTGCAAGTGGTTAACATAATCTACGGATCTGACGCTTCAGGTCCGTGTGTATTTGCATGTCTTTGCGTCTTCACGCATGACTCATTCTCCAATGAGATGGCATTGTATAAATTTGGTCTTTTGGTGAGACCTTTAGTTCCTTGGGGTTAAATCATGTCGATACTATTGTCATACAATATATCTTTAGGGTTAGCCCGTTGCAAACCACACCTTAGTTTGATAACAAACTACTTGACACAAACTCCCTCCTTTGTTGCTACTATAGCAGTCATATACTTAGCCTTTTTGTTGTAGTATTCGTCACAATGTCTTTAACTATGGATTTCATCCAAATCCATCATAGAATCTCCTTTCCATTACATTGTGCCACCCATAGTTTAAATTGAGATAAACTTAATTTGTATCTTGTGACAAACCTAGTATCAATGTAACGCTTTACAATGAACTATTTGTAATTGTTTGTCGCCTCTACACAAATATATTCTTAGTTCTTTCAAAAAGATCATAAGAATATCCTCACTATCATCCAATGATCATTTTATGATTCATTCTGGTATATGCTCATAACATTTAGAGCATAGGACATATCTGGATGTGTACATATCATGGTATGATTGATCAAAACATTCTCGTGATTTCACTCATCAAGTGTCAAAGCACTTGAATCTTGTTTCACTTATCAAGTGTCGATACACTTGAATCTTGATTCAATTCCTTTCCATGCAACAAGAACTGTTTCTTGTCGTTTCTATATTGAACTCCTTCAATATCTCATATATGTATGTTTGGCACAACCATATTGGCGTCACAGTCTATCCACTATAGACATTCACGCTAAATATTCGGGTTTTGCCTAAGTATTTCATCGAAATGAAATTCTTAACCTTTGGTCAATAAAAGATACATCATTTCTAATCAACAAGATGTCCTCCACATAATGTATTAGAAATATGTCTCAGTGCTCCCACTTAATTTCTTGCAAATGCAAGCATCTTCATCGTATCCTAATGGAAATTCCTTTAACAGTTTCATCACGGTGAAGATTCCAACTCCGCGATGCTTACTTCAACCATTGAAGTTTGCATGCCCTTTTTAGCATCCTTTGAATTAAAAAAACCCTTTGGATCGTGTCATGTACACGTCCTAGGTAACCATTCTATTAGAAGAACTATGTTTTGTTTATTCATCTACCATATAACAAATTATATGTAGTGGTTGCTACTTTAATCCGTCCAGACTAAATATCGCTATGAAAGATCAAATCTTGTCATAGTCAACTCCTTAAACATTATCGTAAAATACTTTACGACATGTCGACTATTTCATAGATGTGAAACATCCATGTCTGTTTCTTTATAGATCCAAATACGACCTATAGGTTTTTACACCTTTCCGGAGGGTCTTCTAAGTTCAAAACTTGATTTCTCATGTATGGAACTATCACGGATTTTATGGCTTCAAGCCATTTGACGGAGTCAGTGCCCATCATCGCTTCTTTGCATGTAGTCGGTTCATCATTGTCAAACAATAATGATTTACTCTCAAATCTTAGCATTTGATTGTTTATCCGACCGACTTGGTTCAATAAGAACTTAGATCTCCGTGACCACAACCTTTGAGGCACATAATCTATGAGCATTATGGCAGCCTCCGGAACAATTTCCGGTGCTGCGCAACTCAGCTCATTTAGCTAAGGTTCGTTAACCTTATCAAAGTTCTATTGTCCTCCCACTAAACTTTTGCGAAAAATTCCTTTTTCAAGAAACTTCACATTTCAAGCGACAAACCCTTTTGTCCTTGGTGTTATGGAGGAATAACCAATTGTTATTCGAAATAACCTACAAACACATGCTCATCCGACTTCGGTTGTAAACATCTTACTTATGTTTAGCATACCAAAATTTAAGAAATGACAACTTGGGTTTTACCCCAAACCATAACTTCCATGGTGTCATTTCAACGGATCAAGATGGAGCTCTTTTCAGTGTAGAAGCGGAAGTCTCTAAAGCTTTAATCTTTTAAAACATAATGGCAGTTTTATAAATAACACCTTTGATCCTACCATGTCAAACAAGGTTTCATTACAAATCTCAAACATTCCATACTCCTATGGTGTTTCGGGAGATGTAAATCTAGGTGTTTTGGTAAACTTGTAACTCAAATAAATCCCTTTTATGATAAAATCATAATTCGTTTATTTACACATGTAACTCAAATAAATCCCTTATGATAAAATCATAAACCATTTATTCTCTTGTCACAATGATTTTCACTTCATCTTGAAATTCTTTGAACGTTTTCAAATATTTCACACTTCTTTCTCATTAAGTGAACATTCACTCAAATTTCCGGAGAAAGCATATGAAGTTGAAATCCATCGCTTACGACTACACATAATGGACTACATACATCAATATGTATAAATTCCAATAATTTAGTCATTCGTTCTTCTTTGGCCTTTGAACGAAGTTTTAATTGTCCCGAGGAAAGTCTCACAAGCGTCACTTGATCAAATCAAAGACTCCAAAAATCCATGAATATGGAGATTCTTCATGTTTTCTTTCCAATATAATTTAAACAGCGATGTCACTTCGTAAGTGATCTTTCAATCATTTGTCTTGCAACATTTTAGCATTAGGTTTTATGGATGTGATTTCTCCAACTAGATTTGTAAATCATCCATCTTATATGGAATACGGTAATTATTTGAACAACCTTTGTTCTCATAATACCTGATTCAAATAACAATTATTAAAACAAATCTTGAAGTCAAGCTTTGATGTCAACGAGAAATACAAACAACGGTTTGTTTGTTTTCGATGAACATCATCACATATTCTCTTGCTAGTTACTTAGGCCATTGTGGTTCATGAATTGCGTCGTTCCGTATGAAATTTCATACCAACCAATTCGGTATCCAATACCCAAGAACCACATTGTTTAACAAGCAAAGAATACAACCATAACATGTATATCATATATATACCTAAATTGGATATTTCCAATCTTTTCTTTTCTGCCAAATATATTTTATAGATTCTCTTTCAGCATTTCCTTTTCCTTTTTAAAAGAATCTATCAACATCAAAAGTGGCGCCATATACATGACACATAGTCCAAAGCGTGTCTATTCAAATAATAATACCTTTGGACTTGCACATTGAAGTAGATCACCATCATCAAAATGATCGGTATTCTTTCAAAATCCATTCTTTAGTAATCTTTTATTGTAGTAAACACTTTCATACATCTTCTATTCAACCTTATCATGATGACTTTCATGATCAAGCTACTGTAGCTTATAAAGGCGAATCGTGAGTATAACATTACTTTCCAAAACCCGTTTGGATGATTAGGATGTCTAGCATCTCCAACCTTCGTAAATTCTCATCCAATATGAGAACATATATTATACTCTATCATATTGCAACCAAAACATTGTTTCAGATATCGTTATATCTGTCACACATGATGGTTTCTAAAACAATTCTTTCAGCTCCTAGATAATCTTGATATTTAAATCAAGAATCATGGAGGCAAATATGATACTTAAGATACTAACACTGGAATTGTTACTCTTGATTTAATACCAATTATTAAATCTCACGGAGTAAATAAAGTTTGCTGAAAGTTTGCAATAGGACTTTAAACTTTAGATTGACACTCAACACAATACGATACTAGTTTGTAAAGTATATATCCAGAATTCTATAGTTCTATTATCTCAATTACAACTATGCATTAGGTGGTGAACGAATGCCAATGACTACAACAAATTATGCAAATTCACTTTGATTTAATTTATGATAAATTGAGTTCTACTAATCCAAATTAGAAATGAACTCCCACTCAAAAACGACATCCCTCGTGTCTTTTTGGTGATTACATGAACCAAATCCACTACACCAAGTCCGATCATCACGTGAGTCGGTGTAGCTTCAAAGGCGAGCATCCATATGGTCATCATATCAAAAACATATGAGTCATTCTTAACCTTTCGGTCCGTGTTCTGAGGCCATGTCTGTACATGCTAGGCTCGTCAAGTAAGAACCTTAGTATTCGCGTGTGTAACTGTCTTACACCCGAGATATGCTCGTGGATTCAAGTACACCCGATCATCACGTGATGTCTTGAAGTGACGAAACATTGTCGGTGCATACTTAAGGAAGAACACATTTTTATCTTGATATCTAAATGAGGGATCATCTTATTATGATAATTAAACGCCAAACAAGCAATATAAGATGCAATCAAACATCACATGTTAATAAGTGAAATGATATGGTTCCCGCATATGATCTCCATCATGTGCACCATGGTATGATCACTATCATACCTATATGTGTAAGGCCAAGGTCTATGGAACTTACACGTTATGTGTGTTGTAAAAGTATCATCTCATACTTCTACTTACAACATCACCATATCATAACACTAGCCCAGCAACAATCTAAACTAGATGCCTCTAATTTATCCATTGCAAGTTTTACGTGGCTTAGGGATTTCGAAGATAGAACCGTTCTTACCTACGAACATGAACCACAACGAGGATAACCAAATTGTTGACAACTCGTTGCAAATTAGATATTGAATATAGTAGGAGAGACAGACACCCGCTAGCCACTTATGCAAACTAGTTGCATGTCAAGCGTGGAACAGGTCTCATGTGCGAGGACATGTAAAGTTTGTCCGGGCCGCTTCATCCCACTATGCCACCAATATCCAAAGTACAACTAAGAAGCAATAAAATGATCATCATAGCCCACATACTCTTATGTGTACTACCCATGCAAAGTATCTATGCATAGATCCGGCTCTGATACCACTGTAGGGTTCGCAACATAGAAAACAAATTTTTTCCTACGATGGGAACTATGTACCAAGATCTATCTACTAGATATAAACAACAGGCAGATGTATATCCGTAGAGAACATACCCTTGAAGACCGACAAAGCTTAACGAGTTCAACTCGTGGTTGATGTAGACGATCTCTTGCCGATCTCAAGATCGAGAGGAAGTCCTAGCGCCGCAAATCAGCAGCGCATCCGTGCTCGCACACACGTTCGAGGCACCGAGCAACCTCCGCCTCCTCGCTCCAGCAATGCAGCGGAAGCACAACTCTTTTTTGCCGAATAGCCACCGGTAACATGTATATCGCTAGTCCGAGACCATGGGGGATAAATTCTAGAGGGGGAGAGAGATCCTTCACGAGGAGGTGTGTGAGACAAGTGAGGAGGGGGGTCTCCTTTTATAGGAGGAGGGGGGCACCCAAGGGGGTGGCCGCCGGCCATGGGGCTTCCCCATCCCCTCCTTCATTCATGTGGGTGGACACTCCACTCACAAAATGTCCTTTAAATTCCCTCCACTCAAAAGTCCACTCAAACTCCCATCAAATCACTTGCTTGCAAGCTAATCAATGTGATATCACCGAGAGGGCCCAGAGTATATCTATCCGTCATCGGGATGAACAAATTCCACTCTCGATCCATGAGCCTCAACATAACACTTTATTAGTTCTGAATCCATCTTTATAATCACCCTGTTACGGTGTGACGTTTGATGTTATCAAGAAACTCTTCCGGTGTTAGTGATTGACATGATCTCATGGTCTAAGGATTAGGATCACTTTGTAAGTTGTTATAGCAATATAAACTCAATGACTTTCGTAATACTATACTTCGGATGAATGTTCATCACACCATTACACTAATGTTGTGATCCCGTTATTAACCACATCCAATGTCCATGATCAGGAAACCTTGATCATCTTGTTAATCAACAAGCTAGTTTATGAGAGAGGCATAACTAGGAACTTCCTTTTTGTTTATTAAACACACATGTATTAACGTTTCCGTATTAATACAATTATAGCATGCAAAATAAACATTTATCATAAACAAGGAATACGATAATAACCACTTTATTATTGCCTCTCGGGCATATTCCCTTCACTTTCTGGGTCACATTGAAATCACTTCCATTGGAGTTTCTAGCATCCCTTTTCTTTTTCTTCTCAGGACAGTCTGATGCATAGTGTCCAAGTTCCTTACAATTATAGGACTGCAACTGGCTAATGTCTTTCTTCCTGAAAGTGTCATGTTGGTTCTGACCAAGGTCATCTCCATTATTAGTATCATTTCCATTATTATCACTTCCATTGTTGTTGTGGTGATACTGATGTGGTTCAGAATCTTCATTGCTCTTTTTGAATGAACGCTTCTTTTGTGATGATCTTGAGTGATACTTGATTTTATGCTTCCTCTTTCTGTTCTCAACTTGATTCATCTTGTTTTCCAAATTGGTGGCTTTGTCACAGAGTGATTGATAAGTTGTGACATAGGCAACAGACAGCTGCAGGTTCAACTCATCATTAAGTCCTTCGAGGAATTTCTCTTTCCTCTTAGCATCTGTATCAACTTCATCCGGTGCATAGCGTGCCAGATTGTTGAACTCTTCAATATACTCAGCCACACTGAGGTGACGCTGTTTCAGATTGTGGAATTCCTTTTCTTCAAGTGCATCACTCCAGATGAGATGTGAGCTGTACGGAAACCATCCTCAAAAATAGCCCAAGTCACATCCTCAAGGGGAGTGGTGATCTGAAAGTTGTCCCACCATGTTGCTGCTGGTCCTTCAAGCAGATGTGATGCAAACCTAACTTTTTCTTCATCGGTGCAGCCAACAGTCACTAAGTCCTTATTCACCGAACGTAACCAGTCATTGGCTTCCATTGATCAGTTGTTCCAGAGAACCTTGCAGGCCTAAGTTTCAAACACCTGGTGAGCATATCATGTGCTGGAGGATTATTCTGATTGTTGTTGTTGTTGTTGTTGTTGTTGCTGTTGTTGCTGTTGTTGCTGTTGTTGCTGTTGTTGCTGTTGTTGCTGTTGTTGCTGTTGTTGCTGTTGTTGTTGTTGTTGTTGTTGTTGTTGTTGTTGTTGTTGTTGTTGTTGTTGTTGTTGTTGTTGTTGTTGTTGTTGTTGTTGTTGTTGTTGTTGTTGTTGTTGTTGTTGTTGTTGTTGTTGTTGTTGTGTATGAACGTGGTCATCATCTGCATCAGCTGAGTCTGAGCTGTCATCATCTGCTGCATCTCAGGAGTGATGTTGTTGTTGTTGTTTTGGTTGGGGTTGGCACGACGGGGAGGCATTTGTTGGTTTGATAGGGATAAATAATGATGAATAGGTCTAAAGAAGTTCTAACACACAACTAAAAACAACCAAATTCAATCAAACAATCAATCAATCAACAAGCAACTATCCACTTAACAACTTATAAGCTTAACTCATGAGTTGAAGGAAACAAAAAATTTTCTTGAAATGATTGACTTGGTATGGTCATACCTCATAGGTCAATATGATCCATACACTAACATGATATCAATGTTTTGGTAGGCAATCTAATGTCTCTTGGTTCTCACTTGTAGTCCTTAGTGAAATCCTTGGTGAAACTAAATTGAAGTCATTGGTCATGGTGAAGGCTTTGTCCATCAAGTTGAAAAGGAAGAGATGCAAAATCAAAACCAAAAGGTTGAGGAAAGAGTTTACAAGATTGTTTGTAAATAAGTTTTGGAACAAATACAACTCCTATTCTTCTAAGGGGTTTTGTCCAATCCTAGGGTTACAATCCTACAGGAAACACAGTGCTCTGATACCATCTGTAAGGTCCCCAATCTTTAATAAGGTAGAGATCCTTGTGTTTACAATGCTAGTCCCTGGATCAATAGCTAGCATCCACAGTTAAGATGTAATATCAAGAAACAAAGGTCATAATACAACTTTATAACCAGGAATAAAATAATTCTTTACATCTTACATAGCTCATTTGGCTATCTCATTACAATGCAGCAAAATATCTATATAGCATGGAGTCCTTCATCTTCAAAGTGCCACAGGCAATCATGTTGGTTGTAGACTTGTAATCCTATTCATCACACGTCACTAGCATCAAACAAACCTGCAACATAATAAGTTGCAGCCACAAGGGTCAATACATTTGAATTGTATTGGCAAGTTTCACTACTATGTAGAAATAAGTGGATCCTATCAATACATGCATATTTGGCTAGGTAGGGTTTAGGCTCATTTGTAGAAAGCAATATAGTTTTATACTATCTTTTCAAAAATAGTTTTGGTCTTTTGTCAAATCTTTATGAACTCCTTGGAAGACTCCAAGTGCTCCTAATCCCTTGTTGACACCATCAAGTTTTACTTTGAGAAATTGGAATGTCGAAATCTTCCCATAGCTTTAGGCCTTAGTTGCTCAGTATTGTCCGTAACCGGGGACACGGCTAAGTACTTAGAATTTGATCTTCTGCAAAAGTTATACACTTTACCCACATGACACAATCTCATCTTGATGCCACCAGTGGCCGCTGGATAAGTACACACCAATGGAGTACCGGCAGATCGAGAATGTGACAAAGTATTTCCATAGGAGTCCTCCCAATACACAATGCTAGCTTGTCTACCAGGCACCAATGTAGGGATATATTTCCCTTACACAATTCTAGTTAACCTGAAGATGCCAATGCAAGGGTCTTCCACTATGTAGTTGACTAAGCCAGAGCCCATTTAGCACGTGGCTGTACACGGAAGCCACTATACGAGAAACATGTTCAATCTCTAAGTCCTTGGGTGGTTTTCTTCTAGTGCACACACAAAAAGATAGCCATATAAACATGGTTCCTTTTGTTGCCACCTTGTCCAACCTTGAGTATCCTTTTCCACCCAGGTGGTTCTTTGAGTACTTGTTTTATTATATAAAACATATATCTTTCCAACACTTCATATAATCATATCATGTATCCCATCCCAAATATATAGCAGGGCTAAGCATAATACAACTACATTGTTTCCACTAAGGAAGATATAAGGGTATCCTATTAGGATTTAGCATAGCATAAAATATAGTAGTCCTTATCATGCATGTTACAAAAATCCACTAAGTGTAATGAAAATAGTAGGACTTGGATGATAGTGTCACTTGCCTTTTTAGTAGAGAATGTTGGTTCACTTCTTGATCTTGCAAATATCACACTCTTCTAACTTCACTACAATTCAATCAAGCAAACACAAATTCAACTAGCATTCAAACCATTTCACCACATAAAATAACAAAAACAAGGCAATGCATGCAAGCATGCAAAAGATAGTTTTATTTGCAAAAGTGGTTTCTACTAGGCTCTAAACATTTTAAAGCTCAAAGTGGTCATTTACTAAAGTGGTAAAACCATTTGCAAAAGGTTTCATCTCATAAACCAAATATTATGCTAAGGTGATATTTTATGTTGTTGAAATTATCTTTTAGCAAAGTAATATTCTCTTAGGGTTCATCAAATATATTTTAATTCTCAAAACTTGGTGTTTAGGCTCAGAAGGTTTGGATCACAACATTTCCCAAAGGCTTTACTCAAAAATCATTTCTAAACCATAAACAATATTTTTATTTGACTAGAAATGAGCTAACTCAAATATTTATTCCTTAACTTTAAAAAATACATTTTTAAATCCATAAGTTGGTCCCTATGGTCAGTAGGTTCAAAACAAACCAATTAGCAAAGATTTCATCTTAAAAATATTTCTAGAACAATTTTTATACTCAAATTATGCCTACACATGTTTCTGCAATTTCAACCAATTTTACAGAAGCAAAACATTAAACAAAGTGCATGGTTGCAAAGTACTTGCTCTTCTGATTGCATTTATATAAAATTTCCAAAATTTGGACGTGTAGAACTAAAGTTATGAATTTTACAAGTTTGCATATCTAATAGATCAAATTTCTAATTTAAATCCTGAGTCTGGCCACGTGTCTTAACATTACTGGCTGATACCGTTTCGCGCGGATTGAGCTCTGTGGGTCGTTGGATCTAAATGAGATCATGCGACACCGAGCACACGATACCCCTTCGATTAAATCTAATCTCAGCCGCAAGATCAAGATCCAACGGGCACAGCGTGTTTGACCACGGACTGGCGACGCTGGCGGCGGCGGACGGCGGCGCACGCTCGGGCGGTGAGCTTGCCGACGATTCAGGAAGCGAGGGAGAGGGAGGAGTAGCTCACCGTGCTCGTGGGAGTTTGGATAAGCTCGAGGTGTGGTTGGCTTGTCGAGGGGCGCACTGGAGCTGCGTGGATTGCTCATCGGAGTCTGCGGCGGCGCCAGATGCTTCGGTTCGTCGTCAGGGAAAAGTTTGCGAGCGTGCTAAGACAAACGGAGCACGCGGTTAGTTGCGTACAGGGCTGGGGATCCTGGGAGTATCAACGGGAAGGTTCGGGGCGGTCTGTGCTTACCAGGGGAGCTCGCCGGAGCAATAGCAGACGCGGTGGCGCTCAGGTGTCGAGGTTGCCGAGGCTACGGTGCTCGCGCGGGCTAACGTGCGGCACTGGGAGATGCTGGGGAAGCTCGTCGGAGCAGAGGGGTTCGAGCTCGCGATTCTTGCAGCCTAGAGGCAGAGGGGAGGTGTGTCTTGGGGGGAAAGAGAGAGGAGGGCGAGGCGTTTAATCGAGCGTGGTCTCTGGATGAATTAACCCTGCCATCAACGCGAATTGATCGCCGCAATCAAGGGCAGAAACGGCGAGGGGGACGTGGTCGCGGTGAATACGCCGATGAGGTGGCCAGTGGGCTCCGGCTGACAGCGAGAGGGAGGGAGTGTTTACAGGGTCCACTGGTCAGCGACTTAGCGGGTGCGCAGTTGAGTGAAGAACGATTCGGCAGAGGGGTTTAGTTGGGCTGCGCTGTTGGGCTTAGTTGGGCCAGATGGGTTTGTTTGCTCTATTTCATTTTTTTATACTGAATGCTTTTCTTTTTCTGTTTGGAATTTCTGTTTTGATTTTATTTCAAACAATTCAAACTCCAATTCAATTCAAATCACCTCCAAACTTTAGGTATAATTCAATTCTGTTTAGCAACATATTCCAAAGTCCAAAATAAAATAATACTTTTATTCTTTCAGGATCTATTAATAATTAAATAAATAGACCTTAGTCTTTAATTCAAATAGGATTTAATATATTTTAAAAACTCTATTTGAAATCTAAATAATACCAAAACCTTTTCAGTAGGTTTCATTTGAAAAAATAAAACACTTGGAACTCTTATTTAAAATACTTTAACATGTTTTAGTGTTTATTTAAAATGGAGAAACCTTTACTTAAATAAAATTGGATATTAATAAATCCTTATTATTTTATTTAAATAATCCTTTACTATTTTTATCAAACAAAATATTTTATTTTTAAATGCTTGGCCAAGAATAAATTTGACTCTTTAAAATAGTCCTTATTTATATTTCTTTGCTTTATAAAAACCATATCTTTTTATTTAAAGATCCAAAAATGGTGATTCCAACTTTTATAACTTTATTATTTATTTCTCTTTTTAAATCCCTTTAGGATTTTATTGTATCAAAGTAGGTTTTGATGTTTCCATTTGGAATCAAAAAGTTTCTTCTCACCCTAAATTTCAACAAATTTTTATTTTGTTTATTTATTTTTCACATTTCAAAATTTGGAAAAATTTGGGATGTGACATCATAAGAGTGACTAGATAGAAATAGCACAAGAACAAGTAATATCAACAATATGCATCAATCAATAAGTTTTGGGACACTGCACATAGAACTAAGAATGGCAACTATGCTCTCTTAATGGTTCCTAAAGGTAGAAGGTGGAGACTCAATATAATGGTTTAAGAAAGGCCCTTCATAAAGGGAAGCAGGGATTTCAAGTTTCAAAAAGAGCTTCCAAAATTGTGTTACTTGTTAGCTTTCAGCCCTCATTGCCCCTATCATAAGCATCCTGAAGTGATTAAGGTTAAAGTGAACAAACTATGGAGTATATGCTTGACAAAGTATAAGTTGGACCACCAACTTGGTACCCCTTGCACATGGTACATGAGCTATCCCATAACCAAAATGACACGGCAAGCAGACAATGAGCATCTCAGCGATCTTTTTATTTACTATGTGCATAGCTTTTTATTGAGGATGCTTCATAGATAGCTCATTATGGTGATGCTGCAAGTTTCCACCATGATTAGGCATGGCTTAGGCTAGCGGACCAGGCGTTTCTCTAACACAAAATACATAACTCCATGGACTTACAATCTCCCTCTTTATTTCACACCGATGACATCCATAGACAAAAGAGCATGATATCAACTATGTACAAAGTACAAGTGCAATGTTGAAAACGTTCCCCGTGACAGCATGGTTCTGCTAATTCCAACGTATAAGTGCAAGCATATACAACATAGATGACACAATGGTTCAAGTTTATTAGGGGCAAAGAATATAAAGTGTGCCATCAAGTTTGTGAGGGCTTTAATCACTAAGTTTTCACATAACAAAATACTTTTTAATTGGAAGATAGCTGAAAACAAGAATATACTTGGAATGGTGTAACACACCATGCATAGGAGTTTATAGTGGATACTTCGGAATAACTTGGTTTCTTGGGAGTTGGAAGCATGAGTAGAGCTTACTCATACCAGTGGAGGCTAGCAAAAGACTGGGAGCAACCAACTAAGAGAGCAATAATGGCCATAATCATGTAGAGCGACAAAACATTACTAATCAAAGCATAAAGTGGTACTACAAGTCAAGGAATAAATGATCATAGAGGCTATGGTGACTTGTTCATAGTCATAACATGGTGTGAGCATGTGCCAAGTCAACCCAAATAAAGCATCAAAGGAGAATAACAAAATACTATGCTTTTGTATGCTAAAACAACGCATGATTCTTTCAAGGCACATTGAGCAATCCTAATTGTTTGGAACAAGTCATGCTACAGCAATAAGCACTAAGCATAAGGTCAAAATAACATATAGCATGACATGATAAAGTCTAAGCCACAGTCAAAGCAAGCTCCCTTTTGTACCACTATCAGCATGAAACTTTCTACTCTTTTCCAACACCAATCGACTTATTTAAAACAACTCACAAAGATAATAATCAATAAATATCAGTGAGCTTGTCTCACAAATCCACAAAGAAGAACTAAAAAGTTCTAAGCATAAAACACAAGAAAACTAAGGCTAAACACAGTGCTAGCAAAAGAGAACACTCACAAGACAATAAGAATGAAAACTAGAGTGTTCTAGGCAATGAAAACAGAGTGTGTCTCTCTCCAAAATAAGTGTTTTGGGATCCAACCAACTTATTGAACAAAACCAAGAAAAATAAAACTAAAAACAAAAACTAAGACACTCCAAGAACAACACAACTGTGCACGAAACAATAAAAACAAAGTGTCTAGAAAGACCTGAGATTTTTATTGATGAAGAAGAGGATGCCTTGGGCATCCCCAATCTTTGACACTTGTACCTCTTGAATATTTCTTGGGGTGACATGGGGTGGCATCCCCAAGATTGAGCTTTTTTTCCATTCTTCATCTTATTACATCATTCTTTCTCTACACTTGAAAATTTTCCTTCATACAAAACTTCACACAATCTTCATTAGCAACATTAGTGTATTCAAAAGATAATAGACCTTTGGGTTTAGCTTTAGAACAGAAAAACTTTCACTAAAAACACAAGATACTTTAGCAATTACCTCAAAAAGTTCAATTTCCCAAAAAGAACCCAAAAAGGAATCAATAAGAAGCAAATGCAAATAATGGCAGAAATCTGTCAAAACAGACCAGCAGTTAGAAACCGATTTTTTTGAAGACCTTCTGTTGCTCAAATAAAAAAGTGTTGAACTAACGAAAGTTATATAACATACTTGGGTATTTATTCACAAAATATCAGCTCAATCCTACTTACATAGATTCCTCACGAATTTTTATGGTGGAGCACAAAAATCTGTTTCAGGACAGCAACTCCCCAAATCTTACTTCCCTCTCATTAGAGGTTATTCTTGGCACAAAAAGCAAACAAAAAGGATAAGAAGGGGTCATAACAGAGGTAATAACTTACAAGACTCAAAAAATACTATTGGGTTATCTCCCAAGAAGTACTTTTTTAACGCCTTTAAGTTAGGCTTGATAGTTTGAGAAGATGCTCACATAAGAAATATGAATTGAAGTAAAAGAGAGCATCAAGAAGTAAATTCAAAACACATTTAAGTATAACCCACTTCCTATGCATAGGAACCTTGTAAAGAAACAAGTCATGAAAGCACAAAGAAACAAGCATATGAAAGCAAAACAAGTGCAACTTCAAGACTTTCAACATAAAGAGGGGAAACTTAATATTATTGAGATGCATAAAACCATGTTTCCCTCTCTCATAATAACTTTCAGTAGCAACATGAATAAAATGAACAATATAACTATGACATATACATGCATACAAAAATTATTACTCTCCACATAAGCATAGATATTCTTATTAATTGTAGTGGGAGCAAATTCAACAAAATAGCTATCACTATTATTCCGATCACCATAATCATCAAATATAGGAGGCATATTGTAATCACAAATAATTTTCTCCTCAATAGTAGGTGGATTGAAAATATCATAATCATCATATATTGGAGGTAAATTATCATCAAAGAAAATTTTCTCCTCTAAAGTCGGGGGACTAAAAAGACCATTTTCATAAAAACTAGCTTCCCCAATCTTAGACTTTTTCATAGCATTAGCAATAATGGTGTACAAAGAATTCATATTAATAACATTGCTATTAGCATGCAAATAAAGTTCCATAGGTTTTCTAATTATCTCTTCAAACACTTCATGTCCTAACTCAAGATAAACACTACAAAGCTCTCTAATTTTGTTGTTGTTTTCCATTAAGCCTAACTAGTGAAAACAAGAAACAAAAAGACAAAATTGCAGAATCTAAAGGAAATAACTTCGATCACTCACACCGGAGGATGTGAGTACCTTTTACCTTACCTCCCCGGCAACGGCGCCAGAAAATAGCTTGATGTCTACACACTTCTATTCTTGTAGACAATTGTTGGGCCTCCAAGTACAGAGGTTTGTAGAACAGCAGCAAGTTTCCCTTAAGTGGATTACCCAAGGTTTATCGAACTCAGGGAGGAAGTGGTCAAAGGTATCTGTCACAACCCGGGATCAGGGCTAGACAAATACCAGATCCTCATCTGATATAATCCTAACCTAAACTCCAAAACGCGCAGGTAAAGATCGGTAACATTATAGAACATACAAACCATACATTAATAAGGTAAACTCTTAAGAGAGTTACAAACCAGTCATCCAAGCCAGGGTTCATAGACCCATCATTACAACAAACAACGGAAGCAAACAAGTTGTTCTAAACAACAAACTTAGCAAAGGGCCTAAGAGGCCTTAAACAGAAGTAGCGACCCTTCCATAGATCCTAGGCTGCTGCCCGGGAACCCCGACTACTCGTTGACGTAGAAACCACCTTCAGTTGGAGTAGCTTCATTTGTAGAAAACATCAACGAAGCAAGGCTGAGTACAGGGTGTACTCCGCAAGACTTATGGCCAGTGGAGTTATTTTGCATAAAGCCATCTTTTGTTTTCAAAACAAGAGGGAGAAGAAACTCGTCTAGATAGATCATTTTCAAAATGGGATAAGAAGACTTCAACTCTAGCTCGTAGAATCATCTTTGATATTCACCAAGAACCATCATCAACTGAACCTCTCTTCCCAGAATACCCCCTCAAACAACCCCGAGGAAGTATTACGGATCTCAGTTTAGTTGACAACTTTTATCATTCGGTTATAGTTTTCTATGATCATAGAATTCGTTCCCAAGTCGTCCATAACCGTGGACATGGCTTTTCGAAAAGATTAATAACCCTGCAGGGGTGTACAACTTTACCCACACGCACCAACCGATTCTTAATGCCAATATATTAGCCCTCTTCCTTGGAAGGCCGACAGAGAGTGGTTGACCACGACCTTTACCTTGCTTTCGCCGAGACCATGAGTAACGCACTAGGGAGATGCCGCCATAATGGGTCACGTCCCGAAGCCGGTCCCTAATGATGTGTGCGGGGTTCAAGATTACGAATGCCGGGCATCTCTTTTTCCCGGCCATGCTTACCTACATGTTATGAATGCACCTCCTTCATCTCCATTAAAAAACAACCAAGATGTGTATGTTGAATGGAAAGCCCGAACTATGTGACTCATGGAATCTACTAGGCAAGTTAGTTGGTCGAGGGGGTTTCCAGGCCCCCGTGTGGTCGTACGCTCGTCTTGGTTCAAGAGGCGAGAACATCAGATCCTAGGGGTGGCAAGTATGGGACTACAAAAACCACAACCCACGTGGCCTCCCATACAAGCCTTAGCATGTTTATCATGCATCTCTGATCACATCACCACATCCTACCATACTAGATTCATTTCCATCTCCGGTGCATCATCTGAATGATCATCATCGGACCACTAAGCATGGCTAAGCTTGATTGAACTGTGGCACTAGCGATGCTCGTAATCCAAACCCTAGTTATGCTAGGAGCAGTGAATCAGGTAATATAGTTTACAAAGGGAAACATGCATCAGATAGGATTACTCTATCTACTGATAAAAGACTGTTGAACCGAATGCATATGACAAGAATGAAATACTTTGTAAACATAGGATTCATATGTATGAGTGGGGCTTTGCTTGCCTTGTCCGTTGTTGGACTAGTACTGCTCTTCAGTAGCGTTGACTTTAGCTTCGGGTTCGGTTCCTATTCGCGAAGAACCAATCACCGGAAAAGAGAAAGCAACATTCAATACATGGCATGTGAAATTCTCATACAATATGAATGATATGACAAGTTAAATGGGGTTTAAATGAACCCTAGAACATGCTTGGTCATTTTAAATGGAGTCCGAGAGGTCAAAACCCTAGAACATGGGGATCATCGGAATCACCTATGGGGTTCAATTAGTTCTTCTAATTAAACTTGCCATCAAAGTTGATTAACAATGTATGATTATATGTTAGTTAGATAGGTTTCATTTTCCTGAACATTTTGGTATATTATTTGTATTTTTATGATTTAAAATGAATTAGTTATGAATTTCTCCAATTTTAATTCATTTTAAATCATTTTTGGAATATTTAAAATAATTTACAACTTGGGCCCACATGTCAGACTTTATTAATTTCAGAAAACATTTACAGAAAAGATTAAAATCCTGACAGACAAGGCCCACCTGTCATATATTCTTATTACAGAAATAATAAAAATAAAAGAAATGGATTATTGCTTCATGCTGATGTCAGCATGACATCAGCAATGGAGCTCATCCTCAGATCGATGCTCGATCCACCGATCCTGAGCGCGCCTGGTTGCGTGGTTGTGGGGGTTAGAAAGAGGGCGTCGCAGGGAGCAATATAGTGGTGGCGCCGCTTCTTCTTGGTCACTGGAGACGGCGACGCAACGACGAACATCGGCGGCGGCTTCAGGCTCTCGCGGGGAAGACAACATAGAGGGGGAGGAGGCAAACGGAGGGGTGCGTTAGCACTGTGGGATCACCGCGAGCACGGCAGGGGTGGTGGCGAGGCTCGGGGAGGCCAGACAGTGGCGGATCGACGGCATAAACTGCGGCGGTCGTCGGTGCTTCGAGCTCGATTCTAGGGAGAGGAGGGCGTCCCAGCATGCGAGCTTCGAGGGAAAGGACGAGGGCGGCACGGTGCATCCAGCGGTGGTCTCAGCGTGGCGCAGGGTGGCCGGAGACGGCGAGGACGAGCGACGACAGAGCTAGGGTTCGGCGGCCATGGCGCAAGAGAGCTAGGGAGAGGGGGAAGTGTCGGGCTAGGGTTCTCCGGCGGCAGCTCTGGGGTCATATAGGCGCTCGGGGGCAGAGGCACGAATCGCGGCGCTCGCCGGCGATGGAGGGCGCCGCCAGCGAGCTGCTTAGCTCGATTGGGAGGTGGACGACAACTGATAGAAGCGACGAATTGGTACGGGGCTAGGCTGGGCCGCTGATGGGATGGCTTGGGCCCCAGGTGGGCTGGCTGGGGAGTGTGTGAGAGACAGGGAGAGAAGTGGGCTGCGGCCCAGTAGCTAGGTTTAGTTATTTTTTCTCCAGAAACTGTTTTTATTTTTCTGTTTTCTGATTTCTTTTGTATATTTCAAATTCAACTCTATTTTGAATAATTTCAAAATATTAGGGTTTTGTAAAATGTATCAAAATATTGCAGGGACCATTGGTACTGATTGGGATCCATACATTTTGTGTTTTCCAAATATTTTTTCAAAACCAAATGAAGGTTTCAAATAGAGAGGGGAGTTAGGGTTTAGGGTTTTGTTTGTTCTTTCTTGATTAAACGAAAGTGCAAGTGTTATGCATGCATGCAATGCTCAAACATGTCCTTATTAATATTACACAAAAGGGTGGTATGTTACAGTATCCCTCTCAAGCAATCCTGCAACCAAGATACAAGAAGTCTCTTGTGTCCCCAACACACCTAATACACTTGTCAGGTGTATAGGTCATATCCGTATGGGCACTTGCACTTTTGCTTCAATTGACTTATTGTGTGGGTGCGAGATCCTTCCCAGATGGTGTTTCTCTTATCGAATGCTTCTCCTGAATGGGTTAGTGCACTAGTTCGGCGAAGACATAGTAAAATACAAGTGGTAATGGTGCCATAAAAGAGCTTCTGACTTGTTGTTGACGTGGGAGAGACTAAAGGCAAACTGAAATAAAGATAGCAGCAAGCAAACATGCAACAAATCTAGATTCAAACGGTGTTTCAATGTTTAGAAACAAGGCCTAGGGATCATACTTTCACTAGTGAACACTCTCTCATATAAATATCTTCTCTTTATGATACTACTCTTAACTACTCTCCGGTTGGACACTCTAATCCATGGTAGGGCCTTCCCCAATCTAGATAACCCCACACTGTCACCTTGAGCGCTAGATGGTTCCAACAAACACCACAATTTCATAAAGACATCTAACTCCAAATATAACTCATGAATATATATGTAACCTAGCTTAAGTTCCACACACGGTGTGCATGCTGTCACTTTAACACATGTGGGGAAAAGCATAGATCTATTAAAGCACGATGAGTATTTATGTAGACTCTAGCCTAAGTGCCACCATGGCGTGCATGCTGTCACTTCACACACATGGGGAGAGCAGAGATCTATTGAAGCACTTGAGTAGCAAGGTAGATCTACTTGATTACAAAGCTCATGACCACAACAAGATCATGCATAGAGAGAGAGATGAACACATAGCTACCGGTAGAGCCCTTAGCCTCGAGGAAGAACTACTCCCTCCTCATCATGGGAATCAGCAAGGGTGATGAAGATGGTGGTGGAGATTGATGGAGATGGCTCCGGGGGCACTTCCCCGTCCTGGTAGGGTGCTGGAATAGAGACTTTCTGCCCCGGAATCTCCCCTTCGGTGGCGGCGGCACTACAAAACTTTTTCTCGAAGTATGATGGATGATTTAGGGTTTTTGTGTCGGAGGAGTCTTATAGGCGAAGGATCCAAGGTCGATGGAGGTCCAGGGGGCCCACACCCCCTGTAGGTGCCACTAGGGCTTTCCCGCTCCTAGGGGGTGTGGCCACCCTGGTGCCCTACTCCATCTCTGCTTTTGTCCCGTCCAATTCCAAGAATATTGATTTTCTGCCTTTTTTGGAACCAAAAACAGAAGAAAACATGCAACTGGCACTGTGACATATTGTTAATAGGTTAGTCCAAAAAATCATATACAAATACCTCAAAATGTAGAATAAGCAAAACAAAGTGGATATAAAACAAGCATGGAGCATCAAAAATTATAGATACGTTTTCAACGTATCAACAACACATGGCATTTGGTTCCTCCGCATCACGGTAACAAAAAATTTAATTGACTGCAGATGGGTGTAATGCATAAATAAAAATCCAAATGGTACCATTGAACGATACAAAGATCGCCTTGTGGCAAAGGGGTTCAAACAATGCTATGTCATAGACTATGAGGATACCTTTAGCCCTATAGTTAAACCTGCCACTATTAGACTTGTTTTGACTATTTCTGTCTCCGGGACTGGGATCTTCGTCAACTCGATGACAAAGTTCTGGAAGAGGAAGTATACATGAAACAACCCCCTGCGTATGAAGACAAGAATGCACCTCATTATGTGTGCAAACTTGACAAAGCTTTGTATGGGCTCAAACAGGCACCCCGAGCCTGGTATTCATGTCTGAGCAGCAAACTACAAGAACTAGGGTTCTTTCCATCGCAAGGAGACACATCTCTCTTCATCTACAACAAGTCAGGTATCACTGTATATGTATTGATTTATGTGTATGATATTATTGTCACAGGGTCCTCCGGCCAGGCTATCTCCACACTTGTGCGAAATCTGAACACTCACTTCGCCATCAAGGATCTCGGTGACTTACATATCTTCTAGGTCATTGAAGTTCGCAAAATACAAGATGGATTGATCCTCACTCAAGCAAAATATGCCGCCGAACTATTGGCGAAACTTGGTATGAACAACTGTAAGGCATTCTGCACCCCATTACATGCATTCGAAAAATTATCTCTTCATGAAGGGGATGTTGGAGATATGCCCTAGAGGCAATAATAAAAGTAGTTATTATTATATCTTTGAGTTTATGATAAATGTTTACATTCATGCTATAATTGTATTAACCGGAAATCTTAATACTTGTGTGATTTGTAAACTTAATAGAGTCCCTAGTAAATCCTCTTTAGAATAGTAGCTTGTTGGATGATATGAAGGGAATATGCCCTGAGAGGCAATAATAAAGTTGTTATTATGTATATTCCAAGTTTATGATAAATGTTTATTTTGCATGCTATAATTGTATTAATACGGAAACGTTAATACATGTGTGTTTGATAAGCAAAAAGAAAGTTCCTAGTTATGCCTCTCTTATAAACCAGCTCGTTGATTAACAAGATGATCAAAGGTTTCCTGATCATGGACATTGGATGTTGTTAATAACGAGGTCACAACATTGTTGGGATGATGTGATGAACATTC
The DNA here is from genome assembly GCA_916181665.1 of Avena sativa. Lineage (NCBI taxonomy): Eukaryota > Viridiplantae > Streptophyta > Magnoliopsida > Poales > Poaceae > Avena > Avena sativa. Next base: position 251,071,500 of record OV702284.1, on the reverse strand, counting down.
ATCCAAAGTATAGCATTACGATCAAGGTCACACTACAAGGAATCTGGCTATATATGACCCTCAATTTTTGTCACATAATCGTCATAGTAGTCCGTTTATGACGATTCTATGACGATTTTGAGATCGTCGAAAGCTGGGCGTCGCAAATGAACTATAACGACGTTTTTTTGGTAAAATCGTCATAACCGTATATGACGATATTGAATCGTCATAACGTCTATGACGATCCAATATCGTCATGGACCATTTAGCCAGGCCAGCTCAGATCCTACGTGGCCAATCCTACGTGGCAAAATTGTGACGAAATGAAATCGTCTTAAATCAAAATCAGCCCAATCCATTTTAGTGATCTAAATGGGCTAGCCCAATAATTATAGCCTTTTATTTGCTAGGCCTTGGCCTGTTTAGGTTTGTCTCTTTTGGGCCTTTCCTTCTTACCTTCCACTTATTTATTTTTATATTTGTTACAATATATTTTGGGCCACAGCCTTTTTAGAGCCCAAATACATTTCATCCAGTCCATATTTCTTCTATTTTTTAACTAGAATTTTCATTTTCATTTCTGGAATTGCTCCAGCCATGCAATAAATCGAGAAAATACATGAGAGTTTTCAAATACATCAAGAAAATACACCATTTTCAGCAAATACACAACATGCAGATAATTTATCAGCAAATTGCAGGCTCACAAATGCACATCCAAGATTACAATTCAGTATTTACATTAACTTATTAGCAAATAGCACCAATTGCAACATCTGCTAGGAAACAATAAGTTAACCAAGGAATACACCACGTCCAAGCTCCAGGATTATTTCCTACCAAAATCCCTCCCAGAATCAATCACCATCAGCTCACCACTAGGTTGTACCATGCCCTGCTCCCCGCGTCTTCCTCGCTGCACCACCTAGCACCAGATCACCAGCGATCTCCGGCTGCTGGCCGCTACCGCCCCCCACCTAGTAGCTCGCCGGCCGCTGGCCCTCACCCAGCAGGAGTAGACCGTCGGCCAGTCAGCTCCCCGGCAGCACTGTCTCCTCTCCTCGGCATTGTACCCTTCCCGCCTCATCCTCTTAACCACCAGCGTCTAGGTTCTTCCTCACGCAGCTCCCAGGTTCTTCCTCACTAGCGCCTCGACGCCCAGATGTTCCTTGCACAGAGAGGAGCAGCAGACCATACCTAAACAAAGACCAGCAGTCACAACAGCAGCAAACTCATGTCTAAATAAGGAGAAGCAGCATATCATAGCAGCAGTAGACCCATACCTAAACAAAGAGCAGCAAAAAGACGTCAGATTAACCAAGTAGAAACAATGAAATTGTTGTACAAGCAGAAACAACACTGGAGTAGCATAAATAAAACAGTCAATTTCTACTAAAACAGTTTGTACTACTCCTACTATGAAACAAGTTTGTACTACTACTGTGAAACAGGTTTAAAATGCAAGTTCAAGTTCAATTTCAGTGAGCAAGTACAGTAATCCATGAATGATTAAGCAAGGACAGACTGATAATCTTTTTGCAATACAAGCAGGCCATACTCCAACATTAAATTGAAGAATCTTTGAAGAAATATAATCTAAGCAGTATTAAAGAACTGTATATGCACAATGTAAGAAACTACTGTATGTGCATAGATCAAGTACCGTATCACTAATGGAGTGTTAACTCAAAATTAGCATGGTAGTCTACAGAGAAAGTATTGTATCACTCAGGTTTGTACCATACTCAAGCTTAAATACTTTTATGCGGTTAGGTATAATGTAAGCAGCCTGTACTACTCGGTTTGCTGGGTAAAGGGATTTAACTTAAGTAAAACATCTCCCGAACTCCCAAGATGCCAATACAGATTGAGATTCTCCTTGATTTGAGGAAACATGTGTCCAAGTATCCTTGTAAACAGATTATGCATTGAGTTCGGCCGCTGGTGTTCCTTGCATCTTCTAACTGAAACCGAACATCTGCGTACCCTTTCTTTCAAGCATGAACAAATTGATCAATTAATTTAAATGAGTTTTCACGAACGTTTCCTTGCAACTTCTGAACTAAAACTGAATGTCCGTGTACTCATTTTAGCATGAGAAACAATTGAGTCTCAGTGTTGTACTAAATTCAGTGTGGTTATATGGAGTAATAAAGTTTCAGTACTTACAGTACTTCTACAAGCACTACTTGGAGTATAGACTCTACATAGACCGGATAAATAGGAGTATACTAGGCATAGAAAAGAAATGCAATAGAAGTAACTAATCAAAGAACCATGATTAATTAGACGTAGACATGAAAAATGATAGAGGAAGATACAATACTTTTCTAAATGCTTGGATGTTTTTGTATGTCCTACCAGCAACAACTAGTCCTCTCACCCAAAACCATGTACCACACGTGAAACAAATAGCCCGACAACCATATATACCTGTAGTTACAAATAACATCAGAGATTCAAATGAGGACTAAAATTATGCACATCTTATGATGTAGCAACCGAGAGTTTAACCTTCCATTATCTAAGGAAAAAGGAGCGGAACTTCTAGAAATAATTAAAAGAATCCAAACCATGCCACTTTATCTAAAGAAAAAGGAGAGGAAGTACTACCATCTGCATTTCACTACTGCCATATTACTGTAACGTAATAGTGTGATTAGCATGTACTCACCTTGTTCTGAACAGGGATGTAAGGTTGTGTGGTCGGGAATAAATAACACATTGCAAATGGATCTCTTCCAGATATGTAAGAATGCAAAAGGAGGGAACAGGGAATCTTGGTTTTGGCTCAATAAAGCAACCACAAAAGGATTCATCAGGATTCAGACTTCCATCAGGATTAGAATGACCTGAAGAATGCAAGTATGCTATAGTTCTTATGATGTATGTTAGAATGACCAGCAGCTTCCATCAGGATTCAGGCTTCAGCTAAGCAAGCTACCACTACATGCATACATCGAGCACATCGCCATGTAGTGGTAGCTTGCTTAGCTGAAGCCTGAATCCTGATGGCAGCTGCTGGTCATTCTAACATACATGGTCCTATAGAAGTCAACTCAAAGGAACCTAACATCTTTGTTGAACTATTGTCCAGAGTACCATCAGGAATGAGTTTGAGCACCCAAACATGTACTTATCTAATAAATTCATGACTTTGACATTGCATTAATAAAATATATAACCAACTAATGTAATTATACTTGACCTAGTTGATGAATACATGCAAATAAGCTCCTGGTACAGCCACCTCTACCCTTTCACCATTAGTTATTGACAGAATAAGCTGCTTCATATAGTAAAAATGCATATACTCGCTTAACGAGATAGAACTACTATCTTTCATCACAATAACCTAATGAACTGAGCCAACTATAATTTATTGACTGCATCATAGAGATCATGAAGAAAGGGGAGCCGGGGACTTTCCTACAACATAGAGATCATGAAGAAGAGGGGCAGCAGGGGTGATGATCAGGTCGATCTGGTGTTGTCACGTGCGAGGTGATGCAGCAGTGGAGGTGGCATAGGACGTCGGGATTGGTCTTGGCGTGTGCGAACTACCGTCCACAAACCAAATCCAAATCAGAACGAAGCACAAATCTTGTGTGCTGAAACATCTCGAACGGGATCCGCCGAGCCAGTACAACATCAGCAAGTGAAGGTGGATTTGATCTAGGTAGTTTGTTGGTTAGAGGAGACCATACCTCTTTGGATTCGATCTGGGTAGTTTGTGGATTCGACGAAGAGGAAGGGAGCAGGTCGGTGACAAAGAGGCGATGAGCAGGTCGACGAAGAGGCGGGGAGCGTGTGATGAGAAGGTCGATTCGATCTGGCGGTGAGCCTGGGGAAGTGCCACATCGTCGAGGGCGCCTTCGGCTGCGCGGTGCCGTGCAGCACTATGAGTGGGGCAGAAGCGGGATGCCTCCATCATCAAGCACATCACCATACAAATAGAGGGTAGGGCCGCCCCTTTGCCAAGCTCGATGAAGGCCAGCACCTCCTTCCTCTCCAAATCAGACAAGGCACCTCCTTCCTCTCCAAATAAGATAAGTCCAGCACCTCCTTCCACTCCAAATCAGACAAATCAGACAAGGCCATCACCTCCTTCCTCTCCAAATCATCGAGCACCTCGCCATACAGATAGAGGGTTGGGGATGCGGTGGAGGATTGGATCGGAGAGAGGAGGGTGGGTGGCGGCGGTGGGAGATCTGAGTTAGGGTTAGTTTGGCAGCGCAGGGAAAGGGGCGGGTAGGGATGCGGTGGACACTGGGGAGTAGGTGTGCTTCTTCAGATGAGCTGAAAAGCGTCGGATTGAAACTGGACGGTCTAGATCATGCCCTGAGGACGATCCGTGGGAGGCGGTTTGCTGTGTTCTGATTGGTCGATTCACAAAACACCTTTTTTTGCACTCACAAAATGAATAACCCCTTCAAAAAGGTCCAAACAATGTAAAAATTTCGCGTGGTGTCATGTTATGTGACATAGTTTTAATAAAAAAAATAAACTTTGAATATTGCGAATATCTCAAAAAAACCTTCTCAAAAATGACCTATCATGTTCGATGCTTCATGACTTTCGGGGCAAATGACCAATGTTATGGCTAGAATCAGGGCATAGTTTGTGATAATGTGCCCGTATTGTGCATGCATGTGCATCTTGGAATGGCGAACAATGTTACAGGAGGAAGTTTTCCATTTCGACACACGGAAAATCCATTTTCTATTTTTCGAGCGCAAAAAACGGGGCGTTTTGTGAAGCAACCACTAAATGATAGTTTTATAATGGTACCGCCACATTTTGTAAAAATATTAGACGATCTTACATGGACAATGTACCAACCGGGGTATCTCAAACCTTTCCGTTCACCCCTGGCAAAAAAGACAAATTCCTGCCGAATCGGTAGGAAGTGGATCCGGTTTAAACTACAGGTACATGATCCAATGCTCATGATTTTTGGTAAAAATCATTTTTAGACTCACAATATGCTGTTTCTTCAGAGATCCAATGCAAGTTTAGCGAGGCTCAGCCCCTAGCTAAGAACCTTCATGCCCACCGTTTTGACCATAGTTTGAAACGGGCATAAAAAAATAAAAAACGGTCCAATCAACGCAAATCCTTCGCGTGATGTCTTCTTATGTGACATAATTGCAAGGAAAAATACCAAACTTGGTAAATTGAGTATGTCTCGAAAAACCCTTGACAAAATGACCTATCATGTTCGAGGTTTCGTGGCTTTCGGGTCAAATGACCAATCTTATGGCTAGAATCAGGGCATAGTTTGTGATAATGTGACCATATTGTGCACACATATGTATCATGGCATGGAGAACAATGTTGCAGGAGAAAGTTTTCCTTTTCGACGCACGGAAAATCCATTTTCCATTTTCCGAACGCAAAAAACGGGGCGTTTTGTGAAGCAACCACCAAATGAAAGTTTTAGAATGGTACCGCCACATTTTGTAAAAATATTAGACCACCTTACATGGACAATGTCCCAACCAGGGTATCTCAAACCTTTCCGTTCACCCCTGGCGAAAAAGACAAATTCCTGTCGAATCGGTAGGAAGTGGGTCCGGTTTGAACTACAGGTACATGATCCGATGCTCATGATTTTTGGTAAAAATCATTTTTAGACTCACAATATGCTGTTTCATCAGAGATACACAGCAAGTTTAGCGAGGTTCGGCCCCTAGCTAAGAACCTTCATGCCCACCCATTTTGACCATTGTTTGAAACGGGCATAAAGAAATTCAAAAACAGTTCGGAATATGTGAATCCTTCGCGTGGGATGGTATGGCGAACAATGTAAATCCTTTTCCTAGTGTCATGGGATGCCAAACAATGTTGTAGGAGAAAATTTTCCCTTTCGACGCACCAAAAAAGCCATTTTCAATTTTTTAAGTGCCCAAAACATATTCTGAATTATGATATTGTCCCTACTATGGACTAATGTGGGATTAGTAAATCTAATCTTATTAAATAATGAAACTGTTGGTAATTAACATCCTAAGATGATCTTAAATTTTATAAAAAATTAGAGACAAAAATCAATTCTTTTGGACATTTTATGAAACAGATACAAAAGAATTAAGAAAATAAAAAGTAGAAAAAAAATATACTAACCGGACCAGCTGAGCTGGACAGACTTAGTCCACCCGTTGCAAGCTCAAAGCCGACCCAGCCCAAGAGAACACAGAAGTCTGCCTCAAAGAAAAAAAAGAACAAGAGTCGGTTGCTGAGGCCCAGGCCCAACAGCTGTTCGATTCATTAATAAAGGGTGTTAGCATTACTTTAGCATGTAAGTAGTATTATCCTAGTGGTTAGTGGCAGTGTCAATGGTTCAGAGAGGTCTGTGGTTTGACCCCTTAGCGCGCTCTATTTTGCTTATTATTTTCTAATATGCTAGTGTTATTTACTAATAACGTGCAACTTTAATATACTGATACTAGTTGAAGCATGGCATGGTGGTTGATATCCAGTTTGTAGACAATAAGGTTGCTAGTTCAATTCCTGGAGGTTATTTTTATTATTTGGAGTTTGGTCGCTTCACAAATCGTTTACGTGTAACAACCGTTTGACAGTACTATATCCCGTTTGACAGATCGTCTGTCACGTAGACATAACTTGACACATGGACATGACACCTATGCAAAAGTGCTAATATGGCTTTTCTTTATTAAAAAATAAAATGGTATAATCCATTATGATGATCTAATATGGTCGCAATGGCCTAAAAATAAAACCAATAAGGTGTATGTTTATATTATGACGATTTAATCTAAAGAAATTACGACGATTTTGAGCTAATCGTCATAATTTTGAAGTGGTTTTTCCCTCCTCAACTGGCTAACGATGATCTTATGCAAATCGTGATAAAATTTACGATGATTTTTTCATGGTCACAATGAGAACGTTACAAACTGGTAGATTTCTTGTAGTGTCATTATGTTTATATTGCTATAACATCATATGAAGTAATCTTAGTCCTTAGACCATGAGATCATGTAAATCACTAACACCGGAAGAGTATCTTGATAACATCAAACGTCACACCGTAACAGGGTGACTATAAAGGTGGGTTCAGTAAACGAAGGTGTTATGTTGAGGCCCATAGATCAAGAGTGTAATTTTTCCATCCCAATGACGGACATATATACTTTGGGACCTCTCGGTGATATCGCATTAATTAGCTTGCAAAGAAGTGATTTGATCACTAGAATGTTATATCACGGGAACAAGAAAAGAGTACATGTCGATAACGAGATCAAACTAGGTATGAAGATACCGATGATCAAATCTCGGACCTGTAATATATTGCGAGACAAAGATATTGCGTTACATGCGTATAAGGTTCACACGATCACAGAAGTCGTCATTGAATGTGTGGGAGTCAGTACAGATCTCCAGGTCCCGCTGCTGATTATTGATCGGAGAGGGGTCTCGATCATGTCTACATTATTTTCGAACCGTAGGGTGACACACTTAAGGGATACCGACACCATTAAGAGCAAATAATATGCCAGAGAAATAAAAAGGAAAGCGCATGAATTTATTTCACTAGACACCGGAATTGTTTCGGTTGAAATTGCTGAAACTGGTTCTGCATGTGAAATTAAAATGTTGTAAGGGGTTTTATGTGAGTGTTTGTTAATTAAAGTAATTAACAAAATTCCGAATAAATAAATAAAATAGTTTTATTTAAATGAGAGCTTGCATTAAATTTGGTGGAAATTTAATGCATGTGAGTGGATTTTTGAGTGGAGGCATGTTTATGTGAGTGGAGGCTTTTCATTTTGAGTGGGAGCTCCACCCACATGAATGTGGAAGAGGTGGGGGAAGCCACCATGGATGGGAGCCATGCCCCTTGGGTGCCCTCCTCTCCCTATAAAAGGCACCCCTCTCCTCCTCTCACAACACACCTCCTCGTGAAGGATCTCTCTCCCCCTTTCTAATTTCCCCATGGTCTCGGATCAGCGAGATACATGTTCCCAGTGGCTTTTTCTGAAAGGATTTGTTGCTTCGCTGGAGGGAGGGCGTGGAGGTTGTCGGGATACCCAAATGTGTGTGCGATCACAGATGCACCACTGCTTTGCGGTGCTGGACTTGATGGTGCTGGACCTGCTGGACCGGATGGGCTTCTTCTCGATCTTGAGATCGACAAGCGTTCAACTACATCATCCATGAGTACAACCTCGTTAACGCTATTCGGTCTTCAAGGGTATGTATTCTATGGATGTATATCCACCCGTTGCTTGTATCTAGTAGATAGATCTCGGTACTTAGTTGTTCCCATCGTAGGAAATTTTTTGTTTTCTATGTTGCAAACCCTATAGTGGTATCATAGCCGGATCTATGCATAGATTCTTTGCACGGGTAGTACACATATGAATATGTGGGCGATGATGATCATGTTATTGCTTCTTGGTACTTTAGATATTGGTGGCATAGTGGGATGAAGCGGCCAAGACAAACTTTACATCCTCGCATGAGACATGTTCCACGCTTGACATGCAACTGGTTTTGCATAAGTGGCTGGTGTCTGTCTCTCCTACTATAGTCAATATCTAATTTACAACAAGTTTTTAATAATTTGGTTATCCTTGTTGTGGTTCCATGTTCGTAGGTAAGATCGTTTCTATCTTCAAAAGCCCTAAGCCACGTAAAATTTGCAATGGATAAATTAGAAGCGTCTAGTTTAATTTTGCTGGGCTAGTGTCATGATATGGTAATGTTGTAAGTAAAAGTATAGTCGATACTCTTACAACACACCTAATGTGTAAGTTCCATAGATCTTGTCCTTACACACAAAGGAATGTTAGAGATCATACCACGATGCACATGATGATGATCAAGTGCAAGAACCATATCATTTCAATTTTCATATATGATGTTTGTTGCATCTTATATTGCTTGCTTGGCATGTTATTAGCATAATAAGATGATCCCTCATTTGTATATCAAGATAAAAATGTGTTCTCCCTTAAGTATGCACCGACTATGTTTTGCCGCTTCAAGACATCACGTGATGATTGGGTTTACTTGAATCGACGAACATACATCGGGTGTAAGACAGTTTTACACACAGGAATACTAAGATTCTTACTTGGCGAGCCTAGCATGTTAAAACATGGCCTCGTAACACGGACCAAAAGGTTAAGCTGAGTCATATGTTATATGATGCCCATATATATGCTCGCCTTTAAAGCTACACCGACTCACGTGATGATCAGACTTGGTGTAGTGGATTTGGTTCATGTAATCACCAAAAAGACACGAGGGATGTCGTTTTTGAGTGGGAGTTCATTTCTAATTTGGATTAGTAGAACTCAATTTATCAATAATTAAATCAAAGTGAATTTGCATAATTTTTTGTAGTCTTTGGCATTCGTTCACCACTTTATGCTTAGATGTAATTGAGATAATATAACTATAGAATTCTAGAAATTTACTTTATGAAGTGGTATCGTATTGTTTTGAGTGTCAATCTAAAGTTTAAAGTCCTATTGCAAACTTTCAGCAAACTCTGTTTACTATATGAAATTTAATAATTTGTATTAAATCAAGAGTGACAATTCCAGTGTCAGTATCTAAAGTATCATGTTTGCCTCCAAGATTCTTGATTTAAATATCGAGATTATCTAGGAGCTGAAAGAATTGTTTCAGAAACCATAATGTGTGGCAGATATAACGATATCTGAAACAATATTTTTGGTTGCAATATGATAGAGTATAATATATGTTCTCATATTAGATGAGAATTTGCAAAGGTTGGAGATGCTAGACATCCTAATCACCCAAAAGGTTTTGGAAAGTAACATTATACTCACGTTTCGCCTTTATAAGATACATTAGCTTGATCATGAAATGTGTCAAGATAAGGATGAATAGAAGATGTAGGTAAAGTGTTTACTACACTAAAAGATTACTAAAGAATGGATTTTGAAAGAATGCCAAACATTTGATGATGGTGATCTACTTCAAAGTGCAAGTCCAAAGGTATTAGTATTTTACTATACACGCTTTGGACTATGTGTCATGTATATGGTGCCAGTGTTGATGTTGATAGATTCTTTTAAAAGGAAAAGAAAATGTTGAAAGAGAATCTATAAAATATATTTGGCAGAAAAGAGAAGACTGGAAATACCCAGTTTAGGTATATAGATGATATACATGTTATGGTTGTATTCTTTGCTTGTTAAACAATGTGGTTTTTGGGTATTGGATACCGAATTGTTTGGTATGAAATATCATAAGAATAACACAATTCATGAACTACAATGGCCTAAGTAACTAGCCAGAGAATATGTGATGATGTTCATCGGAAACAAACAAACGGTTGTTTGCATTTCTCGTTTACATCAAATCTTGCCTTCAAGATTTGTTTTAATAATTGTTATTTAAATCAGGTATTATGAGAACAAAGATTGTTCAAATAATTACCGTATTCCATATAAGATGGATGATATACAAATCTAGTTGGAGAAATCACATCCATAAAACCTAATGCTAAAATGTCGCAAGACAAATGATTGAAAGATCACTTACAAAGTGACATCGCCGTTTAAATTATATTGGAAAGAAAAACATGAAGAAACTTGTTGGGGGGGGGGGGGTGTGACCCCGGATAGGGTCAAGACAGGGGAAATACGAAAGGAGTCTCCTTCATATTAATCCGAATTACTGATTGTGTCAGCCGAATCATGTAAGATCCGACCGAGATGAGCTGAGCCATGGCAAAGATAGAATGAGTAATACCTTACTCGGCCGACATATGAATTATGTCGGCCGAATGAGGCTAATTAACTTGTATGCAGGTGAAGGCCGAGCCGATTTATGCGAGATAAGGCCGAATAACATGAAACTTGCAGGAGAAGGAGGTGCCTATAGTCAAACCCTAGTCACTGGCTAAGAGGAATCTAGACAGAGCCAAGCGCAAAGGACAATGAGCAGAGCATCATAAGGGCAGACAAATGTCACGGAGGTGACAGTGAGGAAGCCCGAGGCGCGCATGTGAAGGTTTCTAGAACATTGCCACCGATAGAAGGGGGACACGGAAAGGAGGCCGCCGAGTTACCATTTTGGGACAAGCATGTTCCAAGGATATGCTTGCCACGTTAGCCCTAGAAGAAACCAAGGAACCCCTTTATAAGGGCGGACGCGGGCTCCTGAGAGGAGATCGATTCATTCTACGCCGAAAGGCTCGAGTAGTAGTTTTATTCTTCTCTATGAGACAGCTCCAGGAGCACTTGTAGTTCTTGAGAAGAGGAATAAGGATGTACTTACAGGACAGTTGAGTGTAGAAATCACTACATCTTCCCTCCCCGGATCCCTCTAGCATCCATTGGCCCCATACTTTAGCCTACCCATGGCATCTGCCGTGCCACCACCACGACAGTTGGCGCCCACCGTGGGGCCAACAGCGGTGCTAGTTGGAGTCAAGATCCGGACGGGAAACTTCATCCACACCGGTGAGTTGGTTGTCTCTGGCTTAGTCCAGAGATTTGATATCTGGGACTATGTCAGCGATAACGCTGGTAGCTTCAGGAGGAAAGCGCCTCCACGCAACGACGTCTTCATCAACCTGGGCGCGCACAAGGTCTTTGTCGGCGTCGCCACGTCCTGTGTCTACCCTCACCGAGTCATTGAGGCAGGAGAGCCTCTCCTCCGTGCTGCTAGCGGTCCACGTGGAGTACGCCCCGTTGGTAGCGTCGAGGTGATGGTGACGGACGCGGCGCCAGCAGCAGGAGCGGGTGCCGGACCAAGCAGGGACCCGTCGATAGGAGCACAGATGGCCACGAAGCAGGCAACTCCACAACCCACCAAGGTAGATCCACTAGCAACCAAGTCAGCCGAGGTGCAGGAGGTGACCCCAGAGGCGGCAAGGGTAAGATGGCCACCTCTGGAGAGGCCAGAAAATATCCTTCAGGCAACTATAGATAATCTAACTACGCCTGTGGCGCCGATACTTGATCCGTCTAATGCACATGCGGAGTTAGAAGAAACTAGACAGAAAGTGCTAGTAGAGGCAAAAAAGGTGTCGGCCTTGCGGGAATCCTTAAACAGGACCCTGCGAGAGTATGCTAGGGCAAACAAGCTAGATGTGGCCCCTGAGCGAGTAGATGAATTGAGGTTAAGAGGAAAGAACCTCATGAATGATATCAACAAAGAGCATGAGGCTCATCCAGATGATTCGGTCGATCCAGGCTTGCCGAGGTATAGTACCCCGGCAAAGAACCTAAGGGCGGCAAATGCCGCAGCCCTGGAGTTGGAAGGATTAAGCGGGGAAGCCCGACAAAAACAACAAGAAAGGGTGAATGAGCTGGTGCGCATCGCGAACCAGCAGAATGAGGAAATGCTTAGGGTTGACCCGACAAGACCAGGAGCCTCGCACATGGTTCATTCGGCAGGAGCAGCCCTCGCACTATCTGCGGCAGCAGCGTCCGCACCCGGAAACAATGCGCGAAGAGATAGGGCGGTGACTTCGGGAAAAAGAAATAAGCAAATTGTCTCATATGATCCGGCAATGGCCGGGAAGGTTAATGAGAACAGAGGCAATGGTAGCCGAGGTAACAATGGATATAGAAACCCTGGCCGTGCAAACAAAGAGCACGGGAACCTCGGAAGGGGAAATCATGAGAACCATAACCCGGCGGAAGGGAGGAGGAATCCTCCACCAGATCCTCAGCCGAGGTATGAGCCTCGGCAAGAATGAGAAGCGAGACCTGCTCACCATAATCAGGCAAATGATAGATACAATGATGGTTACTCGGATATGGAGCATGCAGAGCATGGTGGGCATAACCTCTATGGAATACAAGAGAGGGTTATTTATAGAAACTTGCCGTCAACTGACGCAAGACTGAAACTGGACAGATTATACCGGTCCGAGCTATTGGAGGAACAGGGTCCGCCTAGTCTGGCGTGCTTCGGACCTCGGATCATGGGCGAACCACCCGTGCCGAACTTTCAATTGGCAAGGGGCACGAAAACATACAATGGGAGCACAAAACCACAAGATTGGTTAATTAACTATGCCACAACAGTGAAAATAGCTGGCGGAAACTTACGATGGGCGGTAAGATACGTCGCACAGATGCTGGAAGGGCCATCTAGAGTATGGCTAAACAATTTGCCAACAGGTAGTATCAATTGTTGGTTAGATTTTGAAGAAATGTTTGTCAGCAATTTCACCAATACCTATAAGAGACCAAACATGCCTCAACAGCTCGCAATGTGCAAGCAGAAGCCGAATGAAACAGATAGGGAATTCTTGACTCGGTGGTGTAACCTTAGAAACTCATGTGAAGGGGTCATAGAATCTCAAGCAATAGCTTGGTTTGCTCAAGGCTGCCGATATGGAAGCATACTATGGCAAAGGTTGTAGAGAGATATGCCAATCACATTAGCAGAAACCATCAGAATAGCAGACTCATATGCCTTGGGCGATCCGACTCAACCAGAGTTAATGTCGACAGAGCATCGGGAACACCAAGATCAGTATGCCAGGGATGCAGCCGGGTCATCGCGGCGTAATGAGTACCAAGGTAGAAGAAGGGAAGAGAGGCTAGACTACAGATATGCTTCCAATCAAGTGGCAGCGGTTGTACAGGATCAGCCGAGTCATGGAAACAATCAGCGGCAAAAGAATGGTCCTCAGCAGTGGACGCCGATGAATGAAGGGAAAAGACAATGGACACTAGAACAGAAGAAGCAATGGCAGGAAATACCAAAGTACACATTTGAATCCATGCTGGATCAACCGTGTAAGTTACACACCCCAAGCCCGGCCAAGCCAGCTAATCACACCACTCGCTAATGTGCATGGATGAAAAATGCAATGGGAAACTCGGCAGGCATGCAAGCACCTTCTCTTCAGGCACATCAACAGCAGCAGCCACAGCTATCTGGGGAAATGCACTACAGCTAATGTTACCACCGCCCCCTCCGAGGTATGACAACTCGGACTGGAGAGATGCAGTGCATCAAGTAGTAAATAAAAATCAAGATGGAAGGGCAAACCCCAGGAACTATGGGCGTAATGATTACAGGGAACATCATCAATCGTACTGTGTGTTCACAACAGAATAGCAAGATAGACAGAGCGTACATCGCCGGCATATGGAAGTGAATGCAGTTATGCCGGCAGTACCAAGATACGTGCCATGGTCAGATCAAGAGATAACCTGGAGCATAAAGGATCACCCGGAGATAATGCCGAACCCAGGGTCGTATGCACTGGTACTAGATCCGACATTTGTCGAGCCCAGCATTAATGTGAAATTCTCAAAGGTACTCATTGATAATGGAAGTAGTATCAACATTATGCACAAGGGAGAATTGCAGAGTGGAAAATCTGGAGTTTGAGGTGGTTGACCTAGAAAGTTGATATCACGCTTTACTCGGACGACCATCACTGGCTAAATTCATGAGCAGCTACCACATACCTATTTGAAAATGAAGTTACCCGGGCCTCAGGGGGTAATAAAAGTAGCCGGAGATTACAGAAAATCAATGGAATGTGCTTCAGCCGGGTCAAACCTGGCCGAGTCATTGGTAATTGCAAGGGAAAAAAATAAGGATTCAGGAAGTAGCAGCTATGGCTCAGTTGGCACAGCTGAATATGCCGGGATTAGCCAACCCGCATGGGAGTGTATCTTTCCAGCCGACTAAAGAGACGAGAAAGATCGAGATAGATGAGGAGTTCCCAGAGCGCACCATCATGATTGGTGCTGGCCTAGATGCCAAATAGGAAAGCGAGCTCACCAACTTCCTCCGTGAGAATCGGCATATCTTTGCATGGTCAACTCAGGACCTGCAAGGTGTGCCGAGGGAGTTGGCTGAGCACTCTTTGCATGTAAGGCCAGGGGCAAGGCTGGTGAAGCAACCTCTCTACCGCTTCGCCGAAGACAGGAGAAAGATAATAGGGGATGAGATAGCTCGGCTCCTTGCGGCCAGGTTCATCATGGAAGTACTTCACCCGGATTGGCTATCAAATCCGGTGTTAGTAGAAAAGAAAAAGGATGACCCAAATGTAGCCGTCGTGTGGAGAATGTGCATTGATTACACGAACCTCAATAAGGCGTGTCCTAAAGATCCTTTTCCTTTACCTAGGATAGACCAAGTCATTGATTCAACCGCAGGTTGTGAGCTATTATCATTTGTAGACGCGTATTCTGGTTTCCACCAGATACCGTTAAACCCGTCTATTCAAATAAAGACTGCGTTTATTACCCCATAAGGGGCTTATTGCTATCGCACTATGCCATTCGGCCTGCGTAATGCAAGAGCAACATACCAAAGGTGCATGCAAAAATGTCTACACGACCAAATAGGAAAGAATGTACAAGTGTATGTAGACGATGTGGTTATAAAAACCAAAGAGAGCAAAACGCTCCTAGAAGATATTCGGCAGACATTCGCAAACCTGAGAAGGTTCCGAATGAAACTTAACCCGGAGAAGTGTATCTTCAGTGTGTCGGCTGGAAAATTACTCGGTTTCCTCATGTCCAGCCGAGGCATAGAGGCAAATCCAACTAATATCCGAGAAGTTGAAAGAATGGAATTGTCGAGGTGTCTGAACGATGTACAAAAATTTACAGGATGTCTGGCTTCTCTGAGTCAGTTCGTATGTCGGCTAGGGGAAAAAGCATTACCTCTATACGAACTGATGAAAAAATCTGAAAGATTCATCTGGACACCATAGGCCGATAATGCATTTCATGAGTTAAAAATATGTTGGTCACAACACCGATTTTGGCTTCTCCATTGTCAAAGGAGCCAATTCTACTCTATGTGGCAGCTACTAACAGAGTCGTAAGTGCGGTAGTTGTCGTGGTGCGGAATGAAGGGGATAAATCCATACAAAGGCCGGTATATTACCTAAGTGAGGTGTTATCGGCCTCCAAGCAAAACTACCCGCACTACCAGAAGATGGCTTATGGAGTATACATGTCGGCGAAAAAACTGAAGCATTATTTCGAAGAGCATCCAATAAAAGTGATTTGTGAAGCACCCATAGCCGAGATATTAAGCAACAAAGATGCAAGTGGCCGAATAGCAAAATGGGCAATCGAGTTATCACCTTATGCTCCGCAATTTGATAGGCGAGATGCAATCAAGTCTCAGGCAGTGGCCGACTTCTTTGTGGATTGGTCCAAGGTACAGTATGAGCCCCCATTGCCAGATCCGAATTACTGGACAATGCATTTTGACGGGTCCAAGTTAAGAAATGTGCTAGGGGCAGGAATAGTATTGACTTCACCAAAAAAAGATCAGCTGCAGATACATTTCGCTGCATCAAACAATGTGGCCGAGTATGAAGCGCTCGTTCATGGGTTAAAAATGGCAAAAGAGATCGGCATACGTCGGATTCTGTGCTACGGGGATTCAGACTTAGTAGTACAACTAGTATCAAGGAATTGGGACGCACTAGATGCGAATATGGCCCTGTATAGGTTTCATGTGCAAACAATCAGTGGTAATTTTGATGGGTGCGAGTTTCACCACATACCTCGGGCGGAAAATGATGCTGCAGACACACTGTCAAAACTCGGATCAACTAGGCAATCAATTCCCCCGGGCATTGCCCCGGAACACCTGAGAAAACCATCAATTACACCTTCGCCAGAATCCGAGTCAATTCGTATCTCGGCAGAGCTGATAGAAGGAAATATGCCAATGGAAATTGACAAATAATATGACCGGAACTCTATAAGGGTGAACCCGGCCGACCCACGAGTGAACACGGAAAATCCCAAAGATGTTATGTCGGTGGAAAATATGGAAATTGACAATATAACTTCCCCGGAGAAAGTTACACCGACATGGGCACAACCCATATTCTCATTCCTTAAAGAGGAAATTTTGCCGAGTGATGAGGTCCTGGCTAGACAGATAGTGAGAAGAGCAAAAGCCTACACAATCATAAACAATGATCTGTATAAGAGAAGTGTCACGAGCATACTACAACGATGTGTTGACTCGGCAGAAGGGCGGGAAATACTCCTGGATATACAT
The DNA here is from genome assembly GCA_916181665.1 of Avena sativa. Taxonomy (NCBI): domain Eukaryota; kingdom Viridiplantae; phylum Streptophyta; class Magnoliopsida; order Poales; family Poaceae; genus Avena; species Avena sativa. Next base: position 251,054,499 of record OV702284.1, on the reverse strand, counting down.
CACGGAGAATGTGGGCATCATGCCTCGTCCAGAGCCCTAGTGGCCAAAGCATTTAGGCATGGATTTTATTGGCCGACTGCACTGAGGGAGGCAAAAGAATTAGTAGAAAAATGTAATGGTTGCCAGAGATACGCCAGCAAGATACATCTGCCTTCGTCCGAGTTAAAAACAATACCAATCACTTGTACCTTTTCTATGTGGTGCTTGGATATGGTTGGTCCGTTCAAGCCTGCCCGAGGCAGAATGACTCATATTCTAGTCATGGTGGACAAATTCACAAAGTGGATCGAAGTGAAACAAATAATAAAATGTGACGGACCCACAGCGGTAAAATTCCTCAAAGATATTATCTTGAGATATGGATACCCACACAGTGTTATCACGGATAATGGCACAAACTTCGCTGGAGGAGCCTTTGCTAGGTTCTGCCAAGAGAAACACATAAGACTAGATGTTGCCTCGGTGGCTCACCTGGCATCGAATGGGCAAGTAGAAAGATCAAATGGACTGGTATTGTTAGGAATAAAACTCCGGCTTATCGAACCACTGCAAAGGTCGGCAGGATGCTGGATTGAGGAGCTTCCGGCAGTGCTGTGGAGCCTCAGGACCACCCCAAACAGGTCGACAGGGTATACCCCATTCTTTCTAGTATATGGGGCAGAAGCTGTGCTTCCAGCCGACATAATGCATGACTCGCCAAGAGTGATCCAGTACACAACTGCCGAGGTAAACGAAGTATCACGACAAGACGATGTGGATCTGCTGGAAGAAGCAAGGGAATTGGCATTATCAAGATCAGCTATTTATCAACAAGATCTCAGACGGTATCACAGCAAAAAAGTCAATCCGAGAGTTTTTAAAGAAGGAGACTTGGTTCTTTGGCTAGTGCAACGCACAGCCGGCATGCACAAACTCTCACCCCCATGGGAAGGACCATTCATCGCGAGTAAAGCATTGCACAATGATGCATATTAACTGATCGACGCTCAGTCACCAGAAAAGAACAAGGAAAACAAAGCCGGAGATGAATCAAAAAGACCATGGAACATAGCCTTACTTCGCCCGTTCTACACTTAGAAGCCATATATTGCACGTCGCGATGTGACACACCAAGTCGGGGTATCAAGCATGTATTAAACCTCAGCACCCCAAGCAGTGACTCGGGGACTACACCATGTTATTTCTTATTTTGAATTATGTATTAAACCTCGGCACCTCGAGCAGTGACTCGGGGACTGCACCATGTTATTTCTTATTTCGGATTATGTATTAAACCTCGGCACCTCGAGCAGTGACTCGGGGACTGCCCCATGATTGTTTATCATTTTGAATTATGTATTAAACCTCGGCACCTCGAGTAGTGACTCGGGGACTGCCCCATGATGTTCTCTGCATTGAATTATGAACTATATTTTGGCGATCCGAGTAATAACTTGGGGACTGCTTCATGTCGTTTGATATTTTTTGAACAGATGTGAACCTTCAGTAACCCGAGTGATAACTCGGGACTGACTTACATTACCCGCTAATTTTTTCATACACATAAGAGTTCGATAACTCCAGTAGAAACTCGGGAACTCCCCCGATTTGTTGATCATAACTCGTAAGATGCAATATAAGCTTGCCTCGATCATCAAAGGAATAACAAGGAGGAAACAAATAACGATTTCTAAGGATGACAACCTCAGCAAGTCGAAGTATAATAAGGGATGCACCCTATTTATATCACTTTACCAGTGGAAACCTCGGGGAGGGTAATAAGCCAGTCTATGGGCTTAGAGCATTGTACTTCAAGTAGAAATTGCAAAAACAACTACTATAGAACCAAGTTTACATAAGGCAAACAAGATAGATGCCGAATGAAGGTCAGTCATATGGGAGAATACGATCCGGATTTACGAAATTAAAGTTTGGCAAAGCAAAGATGTGATGCAAATAGATTCACTTAGATGAACTGACAACAGTTACCATCACCAGTGCCTCAGCGGCACAAGGCAAAAGGGTTCACACTACACCAAAAGGCGGACAATTGTTTCAAAGACATCATACGCCTGGCATACCGGGGACTTAAAACAACTAAGAGTTTTTGAGCCTAGACACCGAAAGAGGCCAAATCACCCTTAAGGGGTAGTAACATTGTCAGGAGCATCGGGCATGGGTATCTCGGATGCAGGCGGGGTGACCTCGGTCTCCTTCAGAAGGGTATCTTCAGGAACTGGGCGCTCCAAGGTTGCTGGCGCCTCAGCAGAAGTTACCTCGGCATCAACAGAAGCCATAGTAACCTCGGGGGCAAGCCCCGGCTGCTGAGAGACGTCAACTTGGTCTTGAGAGATTTCAGTTCGTTTAGAGGACGATCGTGCATCGTCATCCTCATCCGAGCTGTCATTTGAATCATGGGCATTATCCGAATCATCCTTCGGTTCATCCTGATCGACCGAGTCACCACCTGATGCATCTTCAGCTTCGACGTCATCAGCCGGGTTGGGAAGAAAACTCGGCCCTTCGATCCAATGATGCACGTCAGCATACTCGATAAGCTAGAAGGCACGAGCTTGACGGCGAGCAACGAACTCCGGATTCTCAACCCAAGGAGAGCCAGTGCGCAGATTCATCAGAGTATCGAGAGAGATATCCTCGTACCAAGACAAATGAGCTGTAAGTGCCATATCATAACCAGCTCTTCCAGCAAATTCCCTCCAAAGGTTAAGTTGAGTTTGAGAGGCCATTCACCTCGCCACAAGCACTTCCAGCTCATCAATATCCGAGTAATTCGGCCAGAGAACATGATAATCTCGGATAGCTGCTTGCACCAGATCCTTTCCCATAATTTTCATTGGCCCAATAGCAGCGCCAACCGCAATCAAGATGTCTTTAATAGAACATTCTTGATTCGGTGTGACAAGCACACCTTGGCGCGTGCGAGCAGAAATCACAGCCTTGGAGCTCACATGTTTGGCTTCGGGAAATGATCTACAAGTAACGACACCATATAAGATAAGATGAGCAAAGGAAAAACATAAGCCGACGAGGAACAGAGACTTACGATGAATATAACTCAGCATTTTATGGAGATCCTACTCTTCTCAAAGCGAATAATTTCCTCGCTCATCACCCGGTTTTTTAGCTCGGCAGCATCAAGAAGTTCCTTGTCTTTCTGCAACTGTAGACTTAGTCGATTCTTTTCTTCAGATAATTCCTGATCAAAATTTTCCAACTCAGATTTCTGGGAAATCTTGAGAGACTCAACCTCGGAGCGTAACCGAGTTATCTCATCATCCTTTTCTTTGAGTTGCGCCGAATGAGTGGCAGCTTGTTCCAAAAAATGCAGCATCATATCAGACATAGGTATGCATTCTTGATGCGATGCTGCAAGTGTTTGTAACTCGGCTATACCAAAGCCGGAAGGTTGTAAGAAACCTAATATTTACCTCGGACAAAAGTCTACAAATTAAAAAACAAAAAGAGTAACTAATCTTCAAGAGCGCCAACTTTCTTGGTAAGGCGAGTATTCAAATTGTTGATACTAGCAGCGCACCAGCAAAAAGTCAATTAGCACGAAAAGCTAAAACTATTACGAAGTTAAAGAACATTACACGGACTGGTTAATTTACCAGTTTTCTTCACAACAGGGACAATATTCTCATATTTATCTTGATGTTTTTTGTGCGCAAAGAGCAAACTTTGAAATTCAGCAGTCCGGCGATCATGGGCAACCTGAAAAATGGAAACAAGTTACACAAAAAAATAGATAGATCCGAATCAAGTGAAACTTGACTCGGATCTAGATGGCTAGATATTCAAAAGCAAGACATATCCGAATCAAGTAAAATTTGACTCGGATCTAAATGGCTAGATATTCAAAAGCAAGACAGATTCGAATCAAGTAAAACTTGACTCGGATCTAGATGGCTAGATATTCAGAAAGCAAGACAGATCCAAATCAAGTAAAACTTGACTTGGATCTAGATGGCTAGATATTCAAAAAGTAAGATAGATCCGAATCAAGTAAAACTTGACTCGAATCTAGGTGGCTAGATATTCAAAAGCAGGACAGATCCGAATCAAGTAAAACTTGACTCGAAGCTAGATGGCTAGATATAAAAAATAAGACAGATCCGAATCAAGTAAAACTTAACCTGGATCTAAATGACTATATATTCAAACATAAGATAAGTGCAGACCAAATAAATCATGTAAGGCATGTAAAACAAGATGAAGCTTCCAAACGAACATTAAATCATCCGGTTGCAAGCTTCGGGGACTAGTGTATATGTGGTATAATAAACAAAGTATTAACGAGGGCGCTTACCTCGTTCATCTTATCACTATCGAGAACAATCTTAGCAGCCATATGCAGACGACTGCTGATGTCGGAAAGTTGAAACGGCTGGCTAATGGGATTGCCCTCAAGCTGATCGCAGGCATTCCAGTTGTTCGCATACTCCACCAGTGAGCCGAGGCTATGCCCGCTATCGGTACGGGTTAGTACTATACCTCGGGTCTGCTAAGTAACTGCGGTCGCCGCCGGACTCTTATGAAGAGTAAGCTGGGTGTCAGCGGCAAGGGCGACACCGGGTTTGGCAGAAGAAACTCCTTTGCGAAGTTCATCAGCAATACTGGGCTGCGAAGAGCTTGTCGGCCCCCTCTAAGATGCCAAGGGTTTGGTGACAACAACTTTCTTGCCCTTGGTAGAGACTTTGGCGAGGGCAGCAACTTCAGTATCAGGAACCACGTCCTTGGCGGAAGGAGGGACTATAGTTTCCAAAGGGGCCGAGGTGGTGGTATCCTCGAAAGGAATTGGAGTAGGAGCTGGAACTGCAGTGATCAAAGGATCATTGGGAGAAACCTTGCCTGTTTCAAGAGAGACAGCAGGCTCAACTGGGTGATCTGGCGTGGGGGTTACGTCGGCAACAACCGTGGGAGCAATAGGCTCATCTGGTTGAGGTGTTACATGGGTTGGCGCAGGAGGAGAATCAACACGAGGACTGGGAACCCGAGTATCCTCTGGAGGAGGGGGAGAAGACGACTAAGTAGTATGGCTTGTCATGCTAGGACCACTTAGCTTTGCAGAAAGAGGAGCTCTGCATAGGGAATAAAAGCCGAGTTGGAAACAAAGAGAGAAACAAGAAATACAAGTAGAAATAAACTTACCCAGTAACTCCAGGCATGGTCTTGCGCTTTGGGATATGCTGGGCAGATTTTTTGGTTCGCTTCTTGGGCGCGGCACTAGAAGGGTCCGTCGAGGCGGTGTGCTTCTTCGAAGCAACGGGAGCCTCAAAAGCAAGAGGTTCGGCGTCGTGCACCTGACCAGCTTGGTTAGCTGGGAAAGAAGGAGCCGAAAATGTGTAAGAGATAGGCACCGTGGCAACTACCTCACGAATTTGGACGTCGTCCGAGTCACCTTCATCCGCATGGGCCGAGGTCTTGCTCCGGGTGCGAACAGGCGGAGCAACCGACTTAGGGACAAACTCCTCCGAGTCAAGTTCCCTAGTGTCTGGGGTATTGCGATCAGCAGTCCAAGGAAGAGCCAGAACCTCGGCATCTTCCGTTTTCTTCTCCGTAAACCTCTGCGAGAGAAGTAAATTAGAATTAGTAAAAGAACAATCACAAAAGCGACTCGGAAGAAAACACTAGTGTTTAAACTTACTTGAGGAGGGGGATTCCCGCGAGAAAATGGCTTCAATCCCCATTTCCATTCTTTCGGCACATCGGTCTTAAAGATAGCCTGGACGCGCTTATAGATGTGATAATCGTCGAGCTCAACCGTAGATACTCGGTTGGGATCGAGAGGACCACTCATGTAACAGAGCTTATGAGTGCGAAGCTGAAAAGGGCAGATTTGGCTGCTGACAAATGCGGTCATTAAATCTTCACCATGGAGCCCGGCGCGAATCAGTTCTTTGAGCCGAATCTCAAATGCCTCGGCAAGAGCATGGCTTTTCCTAGGATTTTAGTTCCAATTATTGTTAGAAGGGGGACCGATAGAGAAAGCGGGGAGCCGAATCTTATCTTCCTTCCCTGTATTTTTGACATACAAAAATGATCTATGCCATTTCTTACAAGACTCGAGGCCGGCAACACGGAGGAACTCAGAGTTTGTCCGAGGTGTAATGGACGCAGCCCCGCATTGGGTAAGAGATTTCTCAGAAGGTTGAAGAGATTTGTCCGACACAACATTAGTTCGGATCTAAAAGAGTTTGGACCAAACATGTATGGAGGGTCAGAGGCCGAAATACCCCTCTGAAGCCGAGATAAAAGCCGACAGAGAGGCAATGGCATTGGCAGGAAGGTGATGCGGCTGAAGGCCGAAGTAATCAAGGAAACCCCTAGCAAAGTCGCTAAGAGGGAGGCCGAATCCACGAGCGAAGTGGGACATGAAAACTACATACTCGCCCTCGTTGAGTACGAGCGAGGATTCTTTGCCGGGCAAGCGACATCTTACCTCGGCGGGAATTCGACGCGTTTTAATTAACCATTCTACCTCTCGACGAGTAACGGTGGAACCCTGCCACGAACCCCGCTCTGGACCGGATGCAAAGTCATTGTCCCCGACGAGAGCACCTCTAGCGGAGCTAGACATAGGCTCGTCGGAGGAATCTACAGAGGAAAAACTAGCGGCGGGGAGATGCTTAGAGGTGCAGGGCCCCGTCGTGACTCTAACGAGCGCGACAGAGGAACAAAAAAGAATCGCCGCGGGGAATCTAGGAAAACAAGAGAGATGCCTAGTGCGCAGACCTAGCGGTGGCGCTGTAGGAAAACTCACCGGCGGAAGCACCAGAGCAAGGGCACTGCGGCGAGGTCGCAGGAGCCGGAGAACAGCAGCACGACCATCTAGGAGGACGACGATGGCACTGTAACACCCTCAGAATCGGCCCTATGCAAGTTTTAGCGAAACCCGCCAAACCCGCATAGAAACGATTCAAAGGTGCCCACCAGGCACTTTCGTGCGGGTGGAAAACGAAGTAATAACATTACACAACAGTCCTCGATGGGACCCACAGAACAGATATATATACAACAGCGACTCAAAGAGTCAAGAATACAGATATACAGAACAAAGATCCAAATCACCTTGAAATAGATAGAGCGTCCAGCTACGGACAAGATGCAAATGGGGCTAAGAGCCCTGAAGAATAACCAATGGCGTCCATAACCCTGCCCAGGCCAAGCCGGAAGGGTAACCCTGCTAACGACGTCGATCTCAAACCTGCTTAAACAAAAGGGGTGCCGACAAAGGCAAAGGCAAAAGAGGAGCGTCAGTACTGAGGCCAGTACACGGCGAGACTAGAATTCGGCGGTCCTCGCCTACATAGGTATGGTGGACTGAGCGGCAGCGGCAGCATGCACTGAACAACCTATAGAGACTCGATACAACTGGCGATTATCAGAGAGGGATAAGAATGACCTATCTGGAACCAACCTGATTCTTACTCCAAACAATCCCATCCTGGTATTTCCCCCTCGAGACCAATCGAGGAAGTCCACCGAGGAACTCACACAGTTGGCAGTTTTATTTATTCGGTTATCGTTGCGGCAATTACTAGTCAGGTATAGATAATCGTCCTGATAAAATAAACAGTGGGCAGTTTTATTTAACCATTCCGTTGTAGTTGCGGCACTTACTAGTCAAATATACGATAGCATGAGATATCCCAAAACCCAACAGTTGTTGGTACATTTATTTAGCCATTCCGTTGTGGTGAAGCTGATTACTAGTCATATCGGATACAAGTCAATTTATAGCAGTAAACTTTAGTTATAGTTGTCTATGATCAAGCACTGTGCTCCAAGTCGTCCATAACCGCGGACACGGCTTCTCGAAAAGATTAAACCCTGCAGGGGTGCACCAAAGTATCCACACGCACTTCGACCCTTTTTGCCAGATCAATTAACATACACCCATCGGTATGTCGGCGGGGCCTAAGTCATGACGTTTCCCAGACCCAAAGCAAGCACGAGGGGCCACCCCACTAAGTACACCCGCAACGAAGTCGGCCGGTCTCCGAGACGGACTCAGGGTTTGCGACAGTGGCTGTAAACGACAGCAAATCCCCAAACGGGGACTGTCGATACCGCGAAAACACTCCGCTTCCAAAACAGTACAGCGTGCTCCTCACACAATCGTAAATAAAGCAGTAAAACATGGCATAAGTACAGGATAGTAATAAAGCCCCAAACTACTTGTGGCCCCCAGTACAATACTTTGAAATCAGGTACTAAATCGATGGGGGGCCCATATCTCCCCACATGTGGTTAGCGCGCTCGATCTCGGAACAGGTGTCAAGAACTCGGGGTCCTACGGGACACAAGTGGGCGGTCGGAAACCAAATATTATCTATCACCCACCGGTGCCTCTGCTTACCTACTTCAATTTTAGTTATTAAACAATAATTAAAGTGACAATAAATAAACCATGATCATCTCCACATTAAACAGGCGGCAATTCTCCAACAACTGTGGTACTTGACGACACGCAACAGCACTAGAGCAAGCGACTACGACGCGCAAGTCCAACTAGCTACCAAACAACAGGTAATAGGATGTGTCCCAGGCAATATATGGCTGCAAGGAATATCACGGGTACGGAAACTAGAGCATCGCAACACGGAAAGCAATAGATCAACAAGAGGGAATAAATACTATAAAAGGAAGATAGGTAGAAAGGGGGAGATGCTCGCCTGAAAACATTGCCGAAGGTTCAGCCGAAGATCGGGTCGACACTCGCATCAACTCAACGGCCTTATCCGCGAAGAAGCAAAACACTAGAATAAACACCGGATGCAATATTTAATACGACGGCAGAAGATCGGCATGATGCATGTATGATGTATGGCATGGCAAAGGTGCGATGCAATTAGGTCATATTAAGCGGAACCGGGGTCCCGACAATTAATTAAATGGTTCAAGTTATTTGACTACCCCGCAAATAAATGTTGATTTAACATGGCAAAATATATCACCGGTTCGCTACACCAATTTAAATGAGGCCAATATAAGACTAGATTTGCCCGCATATGGGCCCCATATTTAATTATGATGTGAATCGGCATAAGGCCCCCAAACCAATGATATGCATGCGAGTATGACAATTTAATATGCAACAATTCATATAGATGGCATTTATAAAATAGGGTTCGGGAAAAGGATCACACATAAGGGTTCGACGATCTTGGGGTTCCGGGGTTCGGTCTCAGGGTTCAGATCTGGGTTCGGTCTCGGCGGGAGCGTTCTCGGATTACTGGGGTAGATATTGTCGCATCCGGGAGCAGGGCTTGGGTCGGTGTCGGGGCGCATCGGATTCTTCCGGGTCGGTGCCGATCTTGTCGTCGCGAAGGTCTTGTCGGGTCCGCGTACCGAGTCGGTCTTGGCGTGGCACCGGTTTCGGGGTGTCGAGGCTTGGTCTTCAGGTTCTAGGACGGAGATCTTGGCAGTCTTCTGGCCGGGCCTTGGCATTTCACATCCTCGTGATGGTCTCGGGGCGTCGAATCGCGGTAGGAGGACTTGGCGCGGCGGGTCCTACGGCAGAGCTTGGCGGGTGCGCTGCTGCAAGGAAGAGGACGGCGAGGGACTCCATCGTCGAACCGAAGCACCAGGGGGTCATGGTCTTGCGCGCAGATGGAGGCAGAGGCTAGGCGGAGAGGCGGGCCCAGGCTCCGGGGTGGCGGCAGGGTGCTGACGAGGAGGGCCTGGGGAGGAGGGCCGGCGGCGGGGTCGAGCACGGGCTCGGGAGCATGGACGACGCGGTCGCGACGGGCGGTCGAGGAAGGGGAGACCGGGCGGCGAGCACGACAGAGCAGAGGGGAGGCGACGCGCTTGGGCGGTGGCGGCCGCTCGCGGAGGGTGGTGGGGTTGGCGGCCAGAGGGAGCAGAGCAAGGACGGGGGAAGAGCGGGGTCGCCGGCGCTGGAGGGGCAAACGCGAGCGGGGCGAGGCGAGGGTCGCGTCGGTGGTCGGGGGAGAACCAGGGAAGAGGGAGATAGGAGCCTGGCGCGGCGGCGAGGGAGGTGGGGAGCGAGGCGAGGCGAGGGGCGGCGCGGCCGGAGGCGGCGGACGCGGGCCGGACGGGGAAAGGGGAGAGGCGCCGGAGAGAGGGAGGGAGAGGCGATGGCCGGGAGGAGAGGAGGGTGGCGGGAGGTGAGGGAGAGGGAACCGAGGGAGGTGGAGGGAGGCCGGCGAGCGGCGGTGAGCACAGAGGAGAGAGGAGAGGTCGGGGTGGGTGGCCGGCGGGACAGAGGAGAGAGGAGGAGGGGGATGGTGGGCGCGTGGGGAAGATGCTGCGGGCCAGGGGTGGGGCCAGGGAGGTGGGAAGGAAAAAGGGAGTGGGTCCAGGGAGGTGGGGCTGCGGGTGAGGGCCCAGGGGTAAGGGAGAGGGTAAGGAGAGTGGGTAGGCTGGGCTAGGGTGAGAGAAGGAGAGAGGGTGGGCTGGTGGATAGAGGTGGCAATTGGGGATTGGTGGGGGTTTGGCCCAGGGTGACGTGGCGTTCAGTGATTGGAGGGGGTGAGGTGGAGGGCTGGGTATATTAGTATTAGGTAGTTTTAGGATTCTGGACGAACCGTTTTATTCTGGGGGTGGTCGTTCGGGTCGAATCGGCCCGTTCGACTGCCCCACTAAAAACAATTAACTATTTTATTTATTTCAAACCGGGCTTTTGCAAACCGATAGCAGACAAAACAAAAATATTCCGGCGACCCGGGTTTTGCGTTTGAATAAAGACGGGGCGTTTAGAAAACAAGAACAGGTTTTTCTGCAAATAGTTTTATGCAAGCAAATGCAAGATGATGACGATGCTCAAATGCAATGTGGCATGATGACATGAGCATGCGGTCATGACGATGCAATGCACAAAAACAACGCGATTTTCTAGTAGTGGTTTTGTGGGATGCCACAATTCGACACCACTAACAATGGATCTCGCCCTCGAGATCCGCCTCATGGTACCAGAAGGAAGGTCGGCGATCTGATCCTTCGCGCTTCGTGTAGTTCCTCGCGACACCACTAACAAGAGGTCGTTGTCCGTGATCGTCGAGAGAACACTCCGGAATCAAAAGGTCGAAGGTAGAGGTATCAACAAATAAGCCACCCCTAACTTCCGTGGACGGAGTAAAACTGCTGGATCCACTGATCCGACGTACAAGAGCGAATGATAAGAGTAGTGATATGGTAGCTACTCCATCCCGCACTCAAACCATTACTCTGCACACGAATAGGCGGATTCTGCAACCAACTCTCGGAATTAGACTGAAGATCTCGACAAGCGAGGTTCGAAAACAAAGGGGTGATGCAAACTCTGCATCGGATCTGGCGTAGATGATGACGTCGCGTCGGAAAACACCGGAAAGCACAAACAAGGAACAATAATGGTACCACAGCAGACGGATTTCCTCAGGCAGCTTGAACACCGGATGGTAGAACACCGTTATCAAAGAAGGAAGCGAAACCCTGAAGGTACGATGGAAACCCAACCACGAGAATTCCTGGACTCGAAGAAAGAGAAGAGAGCGGATTCAAAACGCGTAGAGATAAGAGGAGAATAGCAGAGGGGTAAGGAGTAAAAGCAGACCTAATCAGAACTATCCAACCGATTTTTCAAATGTAGTTTTGACACTCTACTTCGGCCGTTAGCTAGGTTATCCTACAGGCTGGACTTGTGGGGTATCGCAACTGCTGAGCTCTGATACCACTCTGTAACACCCTCAGAATCGGCCCTATGCAAGTTTTAGCGAAACCCGCCAAACCCGCATAGAAACGATTCAAAGGTGCCCACCAGGCACTTTCGTGCGGGTGGAAAACGAAGTAATAACATTACACAACAGTCCTCGATGGGACCCACAGAACAGATATATATACAACAGCGACTCAAAGAGTCAAGAATACAGATATACAGAACAGAGATCCAAATCACCTTGAAATAGATAGAGCGTCCAGCTACGGACAAGATGCAAATGGGGCTAAGAGCCCTGAAGAATAACCAATGGCGTCCATAACCCTGCCCAGGCCAAGCCGGAAGGGTAACCCTGCTAACGACGTCGATCTCAAACCTGCTTAAACAAAAGGGGTGCCGACAAAGGCAAAGGCAAAAGAGGAGCGTCAATACTGAGGCCAGTACACAGCGAGACTAGAATTCGGCGGTCCTCGCCTACATAGGTATGGTGGACTGAGCGGCAGCGGCAGCATGCACTGAACAACCTATAGAGACTCGATACAACTGGCGATTATCAGAGAGGGATAAGAATGACCTATCCGGAACCAACCTGATTCTTACTCCAAACAATCCCATCCTGGTATTTCCCCCTCGAGACCAATCGAGGAAGTCCACCGAGGAACTCACACAGTTGGCAGTTTTATTTATTCGGTTATCGTTGCGGCAATTACTAGTCAGGTATAGATAATCGTCCTGATAAAATAAACAGTGGGCAGTTTTATTTAACCATTCCGTTGTAGTTGCGGCACTTACTAGTCAAATATACGATAGCATGAGATATCCCAAAACCCAGCAGTTGTTGGTACTTTTATTTAGCCATTCCGTTGTGGTGAAGCTGATTACTAGTCATATCGGATACAAGTCAATTTATAGCAGTAAACTTTAGTTATAGTTGTCTATGATCAAGCACTGTGCTCCAAGTCGTCCATAACCGCGGACACGGCTTCTCGAAAAGATTAAACCCTGCAGGGGTGCACCAAAGTATCCACACGCACTTCGACCCTTTTTGCCAGATCAATTAACATACACCCATCGGTATGTCGGCGGGGCCTAAGTCATGACGTTTCCCAGACCCAAAGCAAGCACGGGGGGCCACCCCACTAAGTACACCCTCAACGAAGTCGGCCGGTCTCCGAGACGGACTCAGGGTTTGCGACAGTGGTTGTAAACGACAGCAAATCCCCAAACGGGGACTGTCGATACCGCAAAAACACTCCGCTTCCAAAACAGTACAGCGTGCTCCTCACACAATCGTAAATAAAGCAGTAAAACATGGCATAAGTACAGGATAGTAATAAAGCCCCAAACTACTTGTGGCCCCCAGTACAATACTTTGAAATCAGGTACTAAATCGATGGGGGGCCCATATCTCCCCACATGTGGTTAGCGCGCTCGATCTCGGAACAGGTGTCAAGAACTCGGGGTCCTACGGGACACAAGTGGGCGGTCGGAAACCAAATATTATCTATCACCCACCGGTGCCTCTGCTTACCTACTTCAATTTTAGTTATTAAACAACAATTAAAGTGACAATAAATAAACCATGATCATCTCCACATTAAACAGGCGGCAATTCTCCAACAACTGTGGTACTTGACGACACGCAACAGCACTAGAGCAAGCGACTACGACGCGCAAGTCCAACTAGCTACCAAACAACAGGTAATAGGATGTGTCCCAGGCAATATATGGCTGCAAGGAATATCACGGGTACGGAAACTAGAGCATCGCAACACGGAAAGCAATAGATCAACAGGAGGGAATAAATACTATAAAAGGAAGATAGGTAGAAAGGGGGAGATGCTCGCCTGAAAACATTGCCGAAGGTTCAGCCGAAGATCGGGTCGACACTCGCATCAACTCAACGGCCTTATCCGCGAAGAAGCAAAACACTAGAATAAACACCGGATGCAATATTTAATACGACGGCAGAAGATCGGCATGATGCATGTATGATGTATGGCATGGCAAAGGTGCGATGCAATTAGGTCATATTAAGCGGAACCGGGGTCCCGACAATTAATTAAATGGTTCAAGTTATTTGACTACCCCGCAAATAAATGTTGATTTAACATGGCAAAATATATCACCGGTTCGCTACACCAATTTAAATGAGGCCAATATAAGACTAGATTTGCCCGCATATGGGCCCCATATTTAATTATGATGTGAATCGGCATAAGGCCCCCAAACCAATGATATGCATGCGAGTATGACAATTTAATATGCAACAATTCATATAGATGGCATTTATAAAATAGGGTTCGGGAAAAGGTTCACACATAAGGGTTCGACGATCTTGGGGTTCCGGGGTTCGGTCTCAGGGTTCGGATCTGGGTTCGGTCTCGGCGGGAGCGTTCTCGGATTACTGGGGTAGATCTTGTCGCATCCGGGAGCAGGGCTTGGGTCGGTGTCGGGGCGCATCGGATTCTTCCGGGTCGGTGCCGATCTTGTCGTCGCGAAGGTCTTGTCGGGTCCGCGTACCGAGTCGGTCTTGGCGTGGCACCGGTTTCGGGGTGTCGAGGCTTGGTCTTCGGGTTCTAGGACGGAGATCTTGGCAGTCTTCTGGTCCGGGCCTTGGCGTTTCACATCCTCGTGATGGTCTTGGGGCGTCGAATCCCGGTAGGAGGACTTGGCGCGGCGGGTCCTACGGCAGAGCTTGGCGGGTGCGCTGCTGCAAGGAAGAGGACGGCGAGGGACTCCATCGTCGAACCGAAGCACCAGGGGGTCGTGGTCTTGCGCGCAGATGGAGGCAGAGGCTAGGCGGAGAGGCGGGCCCAGGCTCCGGGGTGGCGGCAGGGTGCTGACGAGGAGGGCCTGGGGAGGAGGGCCGGCGGCGGGGTCGAGCACGGGCTCGGGAGCATGGACGACGCGGTCGCGACGGGCGGCCGAGGAAGGGGAGACGGGGCGGCGAGCACGGAAGAGCAGAGGGGAGGCGACACGCTTGGGCGGTGGCGGCCGCTCGCGGAGGGTGGTGGGGTTGGCGGCCAGAGGGAGCGGAGCAAGGACGGGGGAAGAGCGGGGTCGCCGGCGCTGGAGGGGCAAACGCGAGCGGGGCGAGGCGAGGGTCGCGTCGGTAGTCGGGGGAGAACCAGGGAAGAGGGAGAGAGGAGCCTGGCGCGGCGGCGAGGGAGGTGGGGAGCGAGGCGAGGCGAGGGGCGGCGCGGCCGGAGGCGGCGGACGCGGGCCGGACGGGGAAAGGGGAGAGGCGCCGGAGAGAGGGAGGGAGAGGCGGTGGCCGGGAGGAGAGGAGGGTGGCGGGAGGTGAGGGAGAGGGAACCGAGGGAGGTGGAGGGAGGCCGGCGAGCGGCGGTGAGCACAGAGGAGAGAGGAGAGGTCGGGGTGGGTGGCCGGCGGGACAGAGGAGAGAGGAGGAGGGGGATGGTGGGCGCGTGGGGAAGATGCTGCGGGCCAGGGGTGGGGCCAGGGAGGTGGGAAGGAAAAAGGGAGTGGGTCCAGGGAGGTGGGGCTGCGGGTGAGGGCCCAGGGGTAAGGGAGAGGGTAAGGAGAGTGGGTAGGCTGGGCTAGGGTGAGAGAAGGAGAGAGGGTGGGCTGGTGGATAGAGGTGGCAATTGGGGATTAGTGGGGGTTTGGCCCAGGGTGACGTGGCGTTCAGTGATTGGAGGGGGTGAGGTGGAGGGCTGGGTATATTAGTATTAGGTAGTTTTAGGATTCTGGACGAACCGTTTTATTCTGGGGGTGGTCGTTCGGGTCGAATCGGCCCGTTCGACTGCCCCACTAAAAACAATTAACTATTTTATTTATTTCAAACCGGGCTTTTGCAAACCGATAGCAGAGAAAACAAAAATATTCCGGCGACCCGAGTTTTGTGTTTGAATAAAGACGGGGCGTTTAGAAAACAAGAACAGGTTTTTCTGCAAATAGTTTTATGCAAGCAAATGCAAGATGATGACGATGCTCAAATGCAATGTGGCATGATGACATGAGCATGCGGTCATGACGATGCAATGCACAAAAACAACGCGATTTTCTAGTAGTGGTTTTGTGGGATGCCACAGGCACGACCACTAGAATACGAATGGAGGCGGCGACACGAGGAAGAATATGAAGGGAAAACGAGGGGGGAAAGTGAATCGTCTAACCCCGCTCCCCTCTTTATAACCGCGTAATGTTAGCGGTAGTGGGATCGTGGCTATGCCACGATAACCGCATAATCGCACGTGTGGCGAAACCGTTCGCAAGTAGTGGAGTCACACCGAAGACCACACAACGCAGTAGAGGATCGGGCCTTCTGACCGATGCGGTACTCGAGGCGTCACTGCGCCCACGCGATGGGCACAGTAACCACAGTAGCTTGTCAGTAAACACTGTAGAGGAACAAAAAACTAGAAAAAAATGATGATTGGTACACGTAGGATGAGGCTTACCCAGGAAACCACGCAAATACCTCGAACAAGGGGGGATAGCTCAGAAAGTAATCCACAAAGTGAGAAAGATGAAAAGATCAAGAGGGTGGCGAATAAAGAACGTCGTCTAAGAAATACCTTGGAAGGAAAGAGAGACGAATGTCGGGAAACTGATGTGGCCCGGCCAAGGTTTCCGGCAGGACCGCACCAGCTTCGAGGACTAATGTTGGGGGGGGGGGTGACCCCGGATAGGGTCAAGACAGGGGAAAGACGAAATGAGTCTCCTTCATCTTAAGCCGAATTACTGATTGTGTCGGCCGAATCATGTAAGATCCAGCCGAGATGAGCTGAGCCATGGCAAAGATAGAATTAGTAACACCTTACTTGGCCGACATATGAATTATGTCGGCCGAATGAGGCTGATTAACTTGTATGCAGGTGAAGGCCGAGCCGAGTTATGCGAGATAAGGTCGAATAACATGAAACTTGCAGGAGAAGGAGGTGCCTATAGTCAAACCCTAGTCACTGGCTAAGAGGAATCTAGACAGAGCCAAGCGTAAAGGACAAGGAGCAGAGCAGCAGAAGGGCAGAAAAACATCACGGAGGTGACAGTGAGGAAGCCCGAGGCGCGCATGTGAAGGTTTCTGGAACATTGCCACCGATAGAAGGGGGACACGGAAAGGAAGCCGCCGAGTTACCATTTTGGGACAAACATATTACAAGGATATGCTTGCCACGTCAGCCCAAGAAGGAACCAAGGAACCCCTTTATAAGGGGGGACGCGGGCTCCTGAGAGGAGATCGATTCATTCTACGCTGAAAGGCTCGAGTAGTAGTTTTCTTCTTCTCTATGAGACAGCTCCAGGAGCACTTGTATTTCTTGAGAAGAGGAATAAGGATCTACTTACATGATAGTTGAGTGTAGAAATCACTACATCTTCCGCTCGGATCCCTCTGGCATCCATTGGCCCCATACTTTAGCCTACCCATGGCATCTGCCGTGCCACCACCACGACAAAACTCCATATTAATGGATTTTTGGAGTCTTTGATTTGATCAAATGACGCTTGTGAGACTTTCCTCGGGATAATTAAAACTTCGTTCAAAGGCCAAAGAAGAACGAACGACTAAATTGTTGGAATTTATACATATCGATGTATGTAGTCCATTATGTGTAGTCGTAAGCGATGGATTTCAACTTCACATGCTTTCTCTAGAAATTTGAGTGAATATTCACTTAATGAGGAAGAAGTATGAAATATTTGAAAATGTTCATAGACTTTCAAGATGAAGTGGAAAATCATTGTAACAAGAAAATAAAGGGATTTATTTGGGTTGCAAGTTTAGCAAAACACCTAGATTTGCATCTCCCGAAACACCATAGGAATATGGAGTGTTTGAGATTTCTAATGAAACCTTGTTTGATATTGTTAGATCAAAGGTGTTATTTATAAAACTGCCATTATATTTTAAAAGATTAAAGCTTTATAGACTACCGCTTTTACACTAAAAAGAGCACCATCGTGATCCGTTGAAATGACACCATAAAGGTTATGGTTTGGGATAAAACCCAAGTTGTCCTTTCTTAAATTTTGGTATGCTAAGCATAAGTAAGATGTTTACAACCAAAGTCGAATGAGCATGTCTGTAGGTTATTTCGAATAACCGTTGGGTATTCCTCCATAACACCAAGGACAAAAGAGTTTGTCGCTTTAAATGTCAAGTTTCTTGAAAAAGAATTTTTCATAAAAATTAAGTGGGAGGACAATAGAACTTTGATAAGGTTGATGAACCTTAGCTAAATGTGCTGAGTTGCGCAACGCCGAAAATCATTACGGAGGCAGCCATAATGCTCATAGCTTATGTGCCTCAAAGGTTGATCTAAGTTCCTATTGAACCAAGTAGGTCGCGTAAACAATCAAATACTAAGATTTGAGAGTAAATCATTATTGTTTGACAATGATGAACCGACTACATGCAAAGAAGCGATGATGGGACTTGACTCTATCAAATGGATTGAAGCCATATAATCTGTGATAGTACCATACACGAGAAATCAAGTTTTTTGAACTTGGAAGACCCTCCGGAAAGGTGTAAAAACCTATCGGTCGTATTTGCATCTATAAAGAAATATACATGGATGTTTTATGACCCACAAGTATAGGGGATCGCAATAGTCTTCGAGGGTAGTAAAGCCGAATTTATTGGTTCGACATAAGGGGAGCCAAAGAATATTTATAAGCCTTAACAACTGAGTTGTTAATTCAGCTGCACCTGGAAATAGTCATGCTCACAGTAGTTTATCAGTAGCAACAGTTTTATAGTAGCAATAGCAAAGTAACAATAGAAGTAAAGTAAAGCAAAGGCAGTAGTAACAACAGTAGCAAACAGTAGGATTTGAGTGCGGTCGGCATATGGATGGATGGACGGGCGTTGCATGGACAAGACTATTCATGTAATATCAAGATCTAGGGTATTTGCAGATAAATAAGATAAAGTATCCAAGTACTAAATAATCATAGGCATGTGTTGCATATATAGTCATACGTGCTCGCAATGAGAACTTGCACAACATCTTTTGTCCTACCAGCCCGCTCCAGCGGGGCCTCAAGGGAATCTACTAGCAATTAAGGTACTCCTTTAAATAGAGTACCGGAGAAAATCATTAACACTCCATGAACACACGTGATCCTCACATCACAGCCATCCCCTCCGGTTATCCCAATTTCTGTCACTTCGGGGCCTTTGGTTCCGGACAATAATATGTGTATACAACTTGGAGACAAGATCACAAACAATACTATCATAATGATTCAATAATAAGTTCAGATATTAGATCATGGCACTCGGGCCCTAGTGACAAGCATTGAGCATAACAAGTTGCAACAATGTCAAAAAGCACTAACAATTGATACTAGGCACCATTCCCTAACAATCTTATTTGATTACATGATAGATCTCATCCAATCCCTACCATCCCCATAGCCTACAGTGGGGGATTACTCACTCATGGATGGGAAACATGGATGGTTGATGGAGAAGCGTTGGTGATGATGATGGCGATGATCTCCTCCAATTCCCCGTCTCGGCAGGGTGCCAGAACAGAGTTTCTGGTTTCGAATCGCTGTTTCTAGTGGTGGCGGCGCAACGAAACTCTATCTGGAAAAACATTGAACCCCCCCTCTGTTTTTAGGTCAGAGGGCTTATGTAGGCGAAGGGAGAGGTCGAGGGGGTGCCCGAGGTGGCCACACCACCCCCTGGCGCGGCCTGGCCTGGCCCGCGCCACCAGGTGGTGTGGGCCCCTCATGGCCCTTCTCCGTCTCGTCTTCTGGCTCCGTGGGTCTTCTGGTAAAATAGGAGTTTTGCGATATTTTCCGGGTTTTTTCCTAAAAGTTGTTTTTCTGCACAAAAGCTAGACACCAAAGCAATTTTGTTAAAAACAGCGTCAGTTCGTGTTAGTTGGATCCAAATCACACAAATTAGAGGAGAAACAATAGCAAAAGTGTTCGAGAAAGTAGATACGGTTTGGACGTATCAACTCCCCCCAATCTTAGCTTATTGCTTGTCCTCAAGCAATTTACTTGAAAACTGAGTGCGATAAAAGAAACTTTTACGAACACATTTGCTTCATAAGATGTATATATTCTCAACATATGATCAAATACTTAGGCAATTCATAATAAGGAGTATGCAACTAAGTCTACTCAATAGTCATGCAAGCTATGAAGAGGTTCCAACACAATAATAATGAGCATCATGAAACATAAGCAACATTGGAATGTTCATAATAAGGTATGATAAAGTGGTATCTCGCTTGCCTTTAATTGTGAAGCAAAACATAAATGCCAAGGCACCTCTTGAGTTCAAGTGAAGACTAGAAATAAAAATATCAAAGATACAAGCATCAAAGTTATGCCACAATTAACCGTGTTCTGGGACAAGCAAATTACACTAATAATGATAGCTATGCTCTCAAGAAGGTGGTCATAGAATAAATGGTGACTCAACAAAGAAGTGAAAAGGTTTTAAAAAGTTTGAAAGGCTTCCAAATGCTTGAAGTATGGTACTCATTAGCTTTGAGATCTCATTGCCCCTATCATAGGCATCTTTAAGTGGTTAAGGTTAAAGTGAGGTCCAATACGACTTATATGCTTGACAGACCATAAACTGGAAATCTCATGTCCCTTCAGTACGAGGGTTGTTCCTCATGCTACTCAACTTTAGTTACTGGTAATTTCTTGTCATTGTAAGTACATGTGTATCATAGAGAACCACCAACGGGGTACCCCTTGCCCCATGATACAGGAGCTATACCATATCAAAATGACAAGGCAACAGACAGTGAGCATCTCAGCAATCCTTTTATTTACCATGAGCATGGTGCATATATTTTTTCTTTTTCTCTTCTCTTTTTTTTCTATATTTTTTCCGAGGATGCTTCATAGATTGCTCACTATGGTTATGCTGCAAGTTTCCACCATGATTAGGCATGGATTAGGCTAGCTGCCCAGGCATTTCTCTAACACATATACATAACTCCATGGACTTACAAGCTCCCCTTTTATTTGACAGCGCCGGCATCTATAAACAAAAGAGCATGATATGAACTAGATAATATTTACAGGTGTTGAAAGTGTTCCCCGTGATAGCACAGTTCAGCTAACTCCCAGCCTATAATTTGTAAGCATATAATTTTCTTGGACAGTCACAATGGTTCAAGTTTATTATGTGCAAGAAAATAAAGTGTGCCATCAAGTTCGTGAGAGCTTTACTAACTAACTTTCTCATAAAAAGCAAACATTTTTATTTGGAAGAAAACAAGGCATAATAAATATGCACGGAATAGCAATGATGCTAGTAGGTAGATATGGGGGACACTTTTTGACAATTTTGGTTTTGGGGAGTTGGATGCACGAGTAGAGCATACTCATCGCAAGTGAAGGCTAGCAATAGAAAGGGAGCGACAATCGAGAGAGCAGTAATTGTCATAATCATGCTTGCAACAAAACAAAATTAACTCTGGCCTAAAAGTGATACAAGAACTCTGAGGCAAAATAAATCATCGAGGCTTAACTGACTTTTGTTTAGTCATATGCATGCGTGAGCATGTGCCAAGTCGATTCAAATGAAGCATTCAGAGGAGGATACCACAATGTCATACCAAGTTATGAATAGAACAATGCAAGCAAACATTTATATGACATGCCACAAACTATTAGCAAGTTGGAACTAATCATAAGAGAGCAAGAACTACTAAGCATCCATTAATAACATATAGCCTACATGAACAAACTAAGAATGCTCACAATGATGAGTATATGTACAAAAATGAAAACAAATAGAGTTCATTACCAGCCTCTTACCATACCTCGAGTTGTCATAAATCATCATTGCATTTCACTTGTGTGGCTTGAATAATAATATAAAACCAAACTCCAAAGGAGTCACCGAGGACCGCCGAACCCTGATGACCCACAAGTATAGGGATCGCAACAGTCTTTGCAGGTAGTATTACCCAATTTATTGATTCGACACAAGGGGAGCCAAAGAATACTTGCAAGCCTTAACAACTAAGTTGTCAATTAAGCTGCAACTGGAAACAGTTCTTTCTCACGGAAGTTTATCAGTAGCAACAGTTTGTAGTAGCAACAACAGTAGTAAAAAAGGAGCAATAGTAACAGTAGTAGCAAACAGTAGGATATGAGTGCGGTAGGCATAGGTGTAAGATTCCACCTTTATAAAGGTAAGATCCCTGTGATTGCAATGCTAGTCCCTGGATCAATTGCTAGCATCCACAGTTTAAGATGAAGTACACAGAAACAAAGGTCATTATTACATCGTCATTCCAGAGATAACATAGTCTTTTACAACTCCATAGCCATAGGCTATTACAAGAGTTTATCATAACAATATAAATAAAAGTCTTCATCTTCATGTGCCACAGGCAAGCATGTTGAGTGTAGACTCATAACCCCTAATCATCATCAGAATAACCTGCAACATCACAAGTTACAGCCACAGTGGGTCAATATATTGGAATAGTATTGGCAAGTGATACCTTAGTAGTATATTAGCATCTAGTTACTACATGAATTTGGCTAAGTGTAGCTTAGGCTTGGTTTGCTTCAAAATAGGTTTTACCTATCAGTTGTAAAAACACTAAGTTTTTTTTTGGCAAAAACTCCCAAGGAACCACCAATAGAAATTGGTGAACCTTCACCCTTGTTCATCCACAAGTTTTAACTTAGAAAATTGGGATGAGGATATTCTTGATAGCTTCCATGTCTTGATTCTCAAATTGTCCAATACCAGGGACATGGTTAAGTACTTAGTTTCTTCCATCTGCAGAGGTGGTGTACTTTCCCCACAAGACTTGATTTTCACCAAGACAGGACCTTTCAGAAGCCTTCCCTTAGAACAAAATGGACGCGCTCCAAACCTATCATTCCCCTACCACCAACTGTCCATTTGGCTAAGTTATTGCAAGCTATATGATCCAGGCAGAGCCCATAATGCAATGTGGTTGCACTAGAAGCTTCTTAACATATGGCATCTCAAATCCCTTTGTCCCTGGGTGGCAATCCACAAGTGAGATACACAAGGTAAACCATAGAAATGGGCCTTGTATAACCACTCAACCAAAAACCACCAAGCAATTACCATTCCACCTAGGTGTTTCATTCACTTAGTTGTTTTATTAAGCAAAAACATAAGTCAAAGACTTAGCAATATTTTTCCATAGTACATATTCCACCCTTGGTTGCTACCAGCTAGGCTAAGCATGGCAATAGCAAGTATATTAACTTAGGGATAATTCTAACAATCCTACAACTACTAGGATTTCCCAAGCATAGCATATAGATACTTAACAAAAATTATCATGCAAGCCCTATACAAAATATTTCTAATGCATAGTCAAAATATTGGGACAAAAATATGAAGCACCACTTGCCTTGGTAGTTGGGGGAGTAGCAACAATCCTCACAATCACAATCACCACTAGCACCAAAATCTACACATAAAAATGATAGCACCAAATTCACATATCAAAATAAACAAGCAAAAATATATGAATGCATGCAAATGCCATGTGATGATTTTTCCAATTCAAACAAGACAAGTAAAGCAATACTGAACACTAAACTAAACATTTATACACTAATCAAACTTAATTTGGTCTTTAAAACATTTTTCAAATAATTTTTATACTCAAAATAGGCCTATAAATGTCTCTGCAAAAATAACCAATTTTACAGAAGCAATTTATTAAAAAAGTGCATGGTTGGATAGAATTCTTTCTCCTAATTCCAATGATATAAAATTTGTAAAAGTTGAACGTGTGGATCAAAAGTTATGAATTTTGCAAGTTTGAACATATAATTGAAATGTTTCTGTCTTTTTAAATAAATCACAGGCCACGCGATGCTTCCTGATTGGCGCGTACCATGTGTTGAGTGTTGGTTTCACTTTTCCGGTGATTGGTTCTCGCGAATAGGAACCGAACCCGAAGCTGAAGTCAACGCCACCGAAGATCAGTATCAGTCCAACAACGGACAAGGCAAGCAAAGCCCCACTCATACATATGAATCCTATGATTACAAAGTATTTCATTCTCGTCATATGCATTCGGTTCAAATAGTCTTCTGTTAGTAGACAGATTAATCCTAACTGATGCATGTTATCCTTTGTGAACTATATTACCTGATCCACCGCTCCTAGCATAACTAGGGTTTGGCTTATGAGCGTCGCTAGTGCCACAGTTCAGACAAGCTTAGCCATGCTTAGTGGTCCGATGCTGATCATTCAAGTGTTGCACCGGAGGTGCGAATGAATCTAGTATAGAAGGATGTGGTGATGTGATCAGAGATGAATGATAAACATGCTAAGGCTCGTATGGGAGGCCACGTGGGTTGTGGTTTTTTGTAGTCTCATACTTGCCAACCCTAGGACCCGATGTTCTTGCCTCTTGAACCAAGACGAGCGTACAACCACACGGGGGCCTGGAAACCCCCTTGGCCAACTAACTTTCCTAGTAGATTCCATGAGTCACATAGTTTGGGCTTTCCATTCGACATACGCATCTTGGTTGTTCTTGAATGGAGGTGAAGGAGGTGCATTCATAACAGGTAGGTAAGCGTGGCCGGGAACAAGAGATGCCCGACATCCGTAATCTTGAACCCTGCGCACATCATTAGGGACCGGCTTCGGGACTTGACCCGTTATGGCGGGATCTCCCTAGTGCGTGACTCATGGTCTCGGCGAAAGAAAGGTAAAGGTCGTGGTCAACCACTCTCTGCCGGCCTTCCAAGGAAGAGGGATAATAATTTGGCATTAAGAATCGGTTGGTACGTGTGGGTAAAGTTGTGCACCCCTGCAGGGTTATTAATCTTTTCGAAAAGCCGTGTCCACGGTTATGGACGACTTGGGAACGGACGTGAAGATCATAGAGAACTATAACCGAATGTTAAAACTTGTCAACTAAAGTGAGATCCGGAATACTTCCTCGGGTTGTTGAGGGGGTAGTCCGGGAAGAGTTGTTCAGTTGATAATGATGCTTGGTGGATATCAAAGATGGATTTAAGGGCTAGAGTTGAAGTCTTCTTATCCCCTTTTGAAAATGATCTGACTAGACGAGTTTCTTCTCTCTCTTGTTTTGAAAACAAAAGATGGCTTTATGCAAAACAACTCCACTAACCATAAGTCTTGTGGAGTACACCCTGTACTCAGCCTTGCTTCCCTGATGTTTTCTATAGATGAAGCTACTCCAACTGAAGGTGGTTTCTACGTCGAAGTCGACGAGTAGTCGGGGTTCCCGGGCAGCAGCCTAGGATCTATGGAAGGGTCGATACTTTTGTTATGGGCTCTTAGGCCCTGTTGTTTGGAACAACTTGTTTGCTTCCGTTGTTTGATGTAATGATGGGTCTGTGACCCCTGTCTTGTATGACTGGTTTGTAACTCTCTTAAGAGTTTACCTTATTAATGTATGGTTTGTACGTTCTGTAATGTTACCGATCTTCCCCTGCGCGTTTCAGAATTTAGGTTAGGCTTATATCAGATGAGGATCTGGTATTTTGTCTAGCCCTGATCCCGGGTCGTGATAGATTTTGGTATCAGAGTAGGACTGCCTGTAGGAAACCCTTCTAGCTGGTCGATGTTGAGTCTAGAGTTTGAGAAAACTATTTGAAAGCTAAAAACTATTTGCAAAACTCTGAATAGGACTCTTTTTACTTCTTATCAAAGGTTGTTCTATTGCTGAGTTATCTTACCTCGTTTGCTTTGCAAGGTTTCCACTTCTCGTTTATCATTTAAAATCTTAGGATATATGGGTTTGGGTTGTTTTTCCTAAGTAATCCGTACTTGGTTGCAAGGCTCAGATTCTCCAAAATATATCAGTGCAACTGAAGCATTGTTTTTCAACTTTGCTAAGGATGCCTTCAATTCTGCTCCCAACTCTTTTGTGACTTGTTGGTATCATATCATGCCTGCATTCCATGGTTATGGTTTGTATGTAAGTTGGTAGTGTGTACGTTTCGTATGCTTGTTCTACTGCCATACTTAATGCATTGATATAGTTCTCTTCCACATGTTCACCTCTACCATGATCTTTTGATATGGTTTTGCCATCCTTTGCTGTATTATTTTTGACGAATCTATTCTCATGGTTTATGTTTTCTCCTCAGGATTCCGGCTGGTACTCGTGGTTCTGTTGGCCGTCGAGGACACAACGATGCTGATCAGGAACTTCCGCCACCTCCCACAATGGCTGAGGTTCTCAACAACATCGATACCAACCGTCTGCGAAATGAACGCCTTCTGGAGCGTGTGGCTCAGAACACTGAACGTCGTCCTGACGATTGTGTCACACTTGGATATTTCATCCGCTCTTTTCCTCCAATATTCACCCACTCCAAGGAGCCCCTTGAAGTTGATGATTGGCTCCGCACCATAGAGCGCAAGTTCAGTGCCCTTCGTGTCCGTCCCGCTGATCGTGTTAACTTCGCCACCTATCAACTGGTGAGGCTGGTGTTTGGTGGGAAGGTTTTCAGAATCTGCAAGCTCAGAGACATGTCGTCACCTGGGAGGAGTTTGTTGCAGCATTTCGTGCCTCATATATCCCTAAGCCCGTCATGGATCTCAAAAGGAGGGAGTTTTTGGATTTGACTGAGGGGCGCAAGGATATTGAAACCTATGGGCGTGAGTTTACTCGCCTGGCTCGTTATGCAACCAGGGATGTGACGAATGATGAAGATAAGCAAGAGTTGTTCCGTAAGGGACTTAACCCTGCACTTCGCTATGAGTTGCTGCCCTTCAAGTTCCAGTCTTTCCAGGACTTGCACAATCAGGCTCTTAATCTGGACCAGGGAAGGAAGGATATGGAAGTTTCTCAGAAGCGTGAAGAAGGAAATTCTCGTGCTTCTTCTTCTGTCAACAATAAGCGTCGTGTCTTTGTTCCATACAGTGCTGTGCCTCGTGCTCCTTATGCACCCAAGTATTCTGGCAATAACTCTCGTCAGCCATAGTCAAATACTGGTGGATCAAACTATCATCCTCCTGCTGGTTCTCACACTGGGGTTACCTGTTGATTCTGGAGCATCGCATACATTCATATCACAAGAGTTTGCACGGGATCATGGTATACCTTTTGAAGCAATGTCTTCCCCTATAGAGATTAGTACTCCCGGGTCTCGTTGGCAGACCATCTGGGTTACTCATGGGGTTGAGATAGATATAGAATATCAGAAGTTTCCCACTCCTCTCATTGCACTCAAGTCAACCGACATAGATGTCATTCTAGGCATGGACTGGTTAACCAAGTATCAAGCCGTCGTTGACTGTGCACTTAGAACAGTTTCTGTGACCTCTCCTGTTGGTATAACTGTCAAGTATTGGACTGATGGTTCAAAGTCTCCGTCAGCAGTTCTTAAACCTTTCTCGGAGTTGTATGCCATGGATGTCCTACCTGCTCTCGAGGTCCAAGACGTCCATGTAGTCTGTGTTTTCCCGGATGTCTTCCCTGAAGAGTTGCCTGGCATGCCACCTGATCGAAGTTTGGAGTTTGTCATTGAGCTAGTTCATGGAACTGCTCCTATCTCCAAAAGACCTTATCACATGCCTCCTCATGAGTTGGTTGAGTTGAAGAAGCAACTTGAAGAGTTAGAGGGTCTGGGATACATCCAACCTAGTACATCCTCTTGGGGTTGCCCTACCATCTTTGTCAAGAAGCGGGATACCAATATTCCAAGATTGGTGGTTGATTACCGTCCACTCAACACGGTGACAATCAAGAATAAGTACCCACTTCCCCGGATAAATGACCTCTTTGATCAATTAAGTGGTGCCACTGTCTTCTCCAAAATGGACTTAAGATCAGGGTATCATCAAATCAAGATCAAAAAGGAGGATATTCCAAAGACAACATTCACAACTCGTTATGGTCTTTACGAGTATACAGTGATGTCCTTCGGGCTAACTAATGCCCCTGCCACATTTATGAGGCTCATGAACTCCGTCTTCATGGAGTATCTCGACAAGTTCGCCGTGGTATACATTGATGACATTCTAATATATTCCAAGACCGAAGAAGAGCATGCCGAACATCTACGTTTGGTACTGACTAAACTTCGTGAACATCGCCTCTATGCCAAGTTTTCCAAATGTGAGTTCTGGTTACAAGAGCTTGTCTTCCTTGGTCACGTTGTGTCTGCAAGTGGTGTCGCTATCATACCGGATAAGGTTCAGACCATTTTGGAATTGAAGTCACCTACTTCAGTCAAGGAAGTCCGAAGTTTTCTCGGAATGGCAGTATATTACCGTCGATTCATCGAGAACTTCTCCAAGATAGCCAAGCCTATGACTGATCTTCTTAAGAAAGATAAGAAGTTTGAATGGTTAGAAAAGGCAGAAGAAAGCTTCCAAGCTTTGAAAACCAAGCTAACCACCGCTCGTGTGCTTGTCCTTCCGGATACAAGCAAGGATTTCGTCATCTATTGTGATGCCTCTCTCCAAGGGCTCGGTTGTGTGTTGATGCAAGATGGTCATGTAGTGGCCTATGCTTCTCGGCAGTTGAAGCCACATGAGAACAATTATCCAACCCATGATCTCGAGTTAGCTGCTGTCGTTCATGCTCTTAAGCAATGGCGACATTACCTCATCGGTAACCGTTGTGAACTTTACTCGGATCATCAAAGCCTAAAGTACCTTTTCACCCAGCCAGATCTGAATCTCAGGCAAAGACGATGGTGGGAACTCATCAAATATTATGATTTGGGTCTCAACTATCAACCTGGCAAAGCCAATGTCGTAGTCGATGCGCTAAGTCGGAAGTCTTATTGCAACAATCTGATGATTTCACAAGCCCAACCTGTTCTCTACAAGGAAATCAAGCATCTTAACCTTGAAGTAGTTCCTTGTGGGTTCCTTGCTAACCTTGAAATAAAATCTTCTCTAGAGGATCAAATCAAGGAAGCTCAAAATCAAGATGATGAAGTTACCAAGATCAAAGAACGTGTTGCAAGCGGTGAAGCTAAATGTTTCTCTGTCAATGATCACGGTATTCTATACTTCAGTAACCGGCTAGTGGTTCCAAACAATCGGAAAATCAAAGATCTAATTCTTTTGGAAGCTCACGAATCCCCTATGTCTATCCATCCTGGTGGAACCAAGATGTACCGAGATCTCCGTCAAATATTCTGGTGGAGTGGAATGAAACCAGAAATCGCTCGCATTGTTGCAGAGTGCGATGTTTGTCGTCGTGTAAAGGCTGAACACCAAAGGCCTACTGGACTTCTGCAACCGTTGAAAATTCCTGAGTGGAAATGGGATGAAATTGGTATGGATTTTATCACTGGACTCCCAAGGACACAAGAAGGAAATGATGCCATATGGGTAATAGTTGATCGGTTATCCAAAGTTGCTCATTTCCCTCAAGTTCGTGAAACTATCCGTGCTAGTCAATTGGCTGACCTATACATCTCTCGGATTGTCGTTCTTCATGGTGTTCCCAAGAAGATCATCTTTGATCGTGGAAGTTTGTTTACTTCCAAATTCTGGCAAAGTTTGCAAGAAGCAATGGGAACTCATGTCTCATTCAGCACATCCTATCATCCTAAAACCGGTGGCCAAACTTAAAGAGTGAATCAAATTCTTGAAGACATGATTAGAGCGTGTGTCATATCCTTTGGAAAGAACTGGGAGAAATGTCTTCCTTTTGCGGAGTTCTCCTATAACAACAGTTTTCAATCCAGTTTGGGCATGGCACCTTTCCAATTCTTGTATGGGAGAACACGTCGAACACTGCTGAACTGCACAGAAACCGGCGAAAGACAATTCTTTGGTCCGGACATGATCCAAGAAGCAGAAGATCAAGTTCGCATAATTCGAGAGCGTCTGAAGGCCATGCCGCTAGCTGCCCGTAGCCGTGTTGCCACCGTCGCCTGCCCATCCCGTTCGGTCTCGCCATCGGGCCTATAAAAGGAGGCCACCCCCAGCCTATCGAAGCACACCATCTCAGTCCCCTCACCTCAGTGATCATTCCACCCCTTAGCCTGAGAAAGGCGAGCAACGCATCGCCGGAATTGCGTCGGAGCTCGCCGCTGTAGAGGAGAAGAGGAGCCGTTGATTTCGTCCACCCCCGGATCTGCCGCGACCACCCCTGAGTCCGCCGTTGTTGACTTCGTCGTTTTCCCGCCTCGCCGTCGTCGCCGGAGCCCTGGTATGCCCCCTATGCACCCCCACCGAGCCGCTAGGGCTCGAGCTCGCTGGTGACCTGTTCATCGTCGACGACGACCCTCAGCCGTCGATCTTCATTCTAATCCAACGCACCACATCGCCCCGTACCGCTTCGCGTTTAAAGAGTCACTGACCAGTAGACCCCCCCTGTCTGTTGCGCCCCGCGCAGCGGAGTGAAACTGGGCCGACCCATTACCCCTTCCCGTGCAGCCCACTCGTTTGAATTTAGCTTTTTCTATTTTCATTCAAACTCAGTTCTGTACCTAGTTTCAAAAATCAACCCATCTCGATTCAGTGAACCAAATTGAATGAAACCAATTTTGTTAGAAAGGTATTGAAATGCTTAATCTAAGCCCGTTGGATTCAAATCATTTGGATCTATAGATCAACCTTGGTAAAAATAACAAGGCAGAAGCTTTTCTGCATTCAAACATTTTTCCAATTTAAACCATAATATCTTTTGAGTTGATTCCAACTCTCAAAAATCACATTTGATCATAACTTTAAGAATATATAAAAATATATGGGTTTAATTACAGAAATAATGTCCAAGTAATAAAAGAATGCCACATAGGCATTTCTAGTCACTTTATTTATTTAACATAAAGGTTAAACCTTATTAAATTGTGACACCACTTTAAATCACATTCCCATGTACTGAAATATGTGGTGATGACATGTGTCCACATGATACCATGTTTGGTTTGGAGAATATTAAATCTTAAGTAGTTTTTCAATGAGTAGAAATTACTTTTCTAAAAATAAATCAATAAGACAAATGCTTTAATCTTGTAATGTTAGTGATGATGCTAGATATCATCTATAGAACCCCTTTGTGTGATGATTGAAAATAGTTAAGTATTGTTTGGTGATTGTGTACCTCGTATTTATTCATAGACGCTAGTATCGACCAAGGATACGAGGAGGAAGGAGGATACTACGAAGAAGAAACCGAGGAGAACTTCAACCACTACTCTGCACAAGGCAAGCCTAATACTACTAGTTGATTGAGCAAGCTAACACTTGCAATTATGAAAGTTAGATAACCTATGCAATGCACTAAGCATGCTTGGTTAGACATATGTGATGATACCCCCTCCTAGTTTTACTTGCAAGCTTTTTACTTTAATTCTTTATCAAAGCTACTTCTTAGAGTTTATTTAAGTGACTTGTAGATTCTAGGAAGATAATTGAAGGTTGCATAAAGAGCATTAAATTTGGCCAAAGCTAGGAAATCTTGATGTCATCCAAAGGCATGAGATTGAACTTAGTTAATCCCCACTTGTTACCACCCCTCATTAGTACTTACCTCACTTGTAGATGCTAGTGCTAAGCATATAACTTGATCAACTTTAGATGGTAATACTTGGTGGAAAATGGTTATGAAAACCTTAGAATGATGAGTCATTCTACTGAGATGTTTTGACATGTGTTTCCGAACACCAGATGATTTGGATGATGAAAATGTTAAGGTATGAGCCTTAGCCCTTTTTAAAACTGTTGGTTGTCTAGATGCGATACGATTCCAATTTTACCGTACAACCATAATACCCGAAATTTGGGTAGGCCTTGACTGGAATCTTATATACCTTAGTATGGGTTCCCTCACGGCCAAGGTCTGAGCTGAGGCTACCTTGTGAAGATTGTCCACCTGTGCAATACCCAAGATGACAGTTGGTCATGGTTGGGAGGCCAAACTCACAGGAGAGGTGCCTATACTAGGGCGTGTAATTGAAAGGTTAGGATTGATTATCCGCATACTGTGTTTGGTGAATTCAGGATTTGTTCCTGACGGATGTATCGAATGTTGTGGTGAAAGTGTACAATCTCTGCAGAGTGTCAAACTATTCGAATAGCCGCGTCCGCGGTTATGGACAGTTGGAGTGGCCATACTGTTCCCCCGTCAGATGTTTTCAAAACGACTTGTGAAATGAATTGAGATTTTGACTTGACCACAACAGAGTTGTGATATGAAATTCAAGTTCCCACTTAGGTGTTATAAAACTTTCAACTAGCTTTCTTGCTTATGAACTTAGTAGAGGTAAATCTGGCTTTTTGCAAAACAACCCTAGAGCTTAGTGTCCTACTACAAAACCCCCTTCACTTGTTAGTATTAGTTTGCGAGTACTTAAAGAGTACTCATGGCTTTGTCCCTAGCTATTCCCGTGGCCAGACTATGAAGAGGAGTACCAGGATGATGGACCCCAGGAAGGTTACGACAACTAGGATCATCTCCCATCGTCATCATTGCCCGTGACCCCGAAGATGGAGCTTCGCCTATGCTACCTTTATTATTACGTATTTCCGCTGCCTGAGTTGTATTAAGAACTAGATCATGAGATCCTTATTTGTGTAAGACCTTATGTATGGTTTGTAATGGATGATGTACTGTGGTATCCAATTCTGTTATGTATCACAAAAATGGTAATCCTGGGATTGCGATGTATGGCATAACAGGCATCTGGGATCAAAAATCCGGGTGTTGACAAGTTGGTATCAGAGCCATCCTGACCATAGGAGACCCTAGTTAGACTAGACGTTGGAATCAAAAACTTAGTTTCAAAACCAAAGGAAGAAAATATTTACAAAAACTTATTCCCATTCTTATCACTTTGCTTCTTTCATAAAAATTAATGTTCCTCAAAAATCTTGCAAAATACATAAAATTTGACACACTTGATCACTCTACTAACTTACTCATCCTATATTATTAATAGATGGACGTGAAGTACATCAAGTTTTATCAGTTGGGGAATGGAGGAGACCTTATCTTTGAGCAGGATTTGGACCAGCTTTCGGAACTTCTGGAGCATCCGCACCCCGAGTTCTTCGGAGCTCAGCTCAATGATCAAGGAGGAGAAGATCTGCAGTGGCTAATTGTTGCAAGTATCTGAGGAAAGATTGAACCTCCCACTGTCGAGGGAATTCAATTCACCTTAAGAGAGAACAACTAGCTCGATGGACTTGCCAGGGCCATGCAGGAAGATCTTTCCCGTCTGTGTGGGCAGAGTATCAACCAGATCAAGGGTACCCGCTTTGAGTTTTGTCCAAGGCGTGATGCTAATGGACAGCCACTGGAAGCCCCATACCACCATGAGCTGAAGACTCAGTTGGACCACCTTAGCTTCATGATGTATGATCGTCAGAAGGAATTGGACAATTGCCGTGACTACTCCAACCACAAGACCGCCATCATCAAGACGAAGGATCAGACCATCGCCATGCTAGCAAAGGATCGCAAGTCTCGCTGCCGTTAGCTCGACAAGAAGGAGCGCATAATTGCCCGTCTTCACCATCGTATCTCGGATTTGGAGGAGACCATCCACGAGAGAGACATGCAGTTGGAAGAAAGGGAGAATGCCGGAGAAGATCTTCATGGAGACCCCTACTCCTATCTCAGCGATGATGATGATTTTCTGGAGGATCAGGCCATGGACTTCTTCACCGATGAGGAGGATTTCGCTTTCATCAATGACGACGATGATGATGAGGATGACGACTACACCGACTCCGAGGAGTAGTAGCACTTGAGCACTAGCATAGTGAGTTGTATTCGGTCCCACTGTATCGTAGTTTCCAGAATGGTTCTTAAAACCATCTGTTTACCTTTGTTGTGGTGTGTGTTTGTATCGTGTGATATGAATGAATGAATGAAAAGCAAGTTGCTAGAAAAATCTGAGTCAAACTTTAAAAACTTTTCAAAGTCCCGGAAACTTAGAAATTTCCCTCTTTTCTCATGATCTATCTCAATCTTCAGATGCCACACGGAGGAAGTGGTTCATCCCCGGACCCGATGTTGCAGATCCTGCAAATGTTGGTTTCTGACCGCGAAGCCGAAAGAGCCAAACGTCAAGCCAACCTAGCCACCCTTCAGCAGATAGCTCAGCTAGCCACAACAATCAAGGCCAAGCAAATTAGGAAAACCATGGATCTAAGCTCAAAAATTTCCAGAACACCAACCCACCTGTTTTCACTAAGTCGGAAGAGCCCCTAGACACAGATGATTGGCTGCAGACCATGGAGAATAACCTAGAAGTCGCCGGAGTGGAAGCTAACGAGAAAGTTCTGTTCGCCACCCACTATCTAGCCGGAGATGCAAGAGCATGGTGGAACAGTGTTCGTGCAATGACCGGAGGACAGATGATGACCTGGGAGGAATTCAAGGTCAAGTTCAGCAAAACCCATGTGCCCCCGAGTTTGATCAAGAGAATGAGAGATGAGTTCAGAGAACTGAAGCAAGGAAGGATGACCGTAGTGGAATACCATGAGAAATTTTTGTCATTAGCTAGGTATGCCCCGGATGAGATCGACACTGAAGACAAGAAGAAAGAGAGATTTCTGAATGGTCTGCACGATGAGATGCAGACTGTGTTAGTCAATATCCCCTTTGCTGATATTGAAGCCCTTGTCGACTCTGCTATCCAGATGGGAGGAAAGATCAACCAAGCCAATGAGAACCGCAAGCGTCGCATGATGCATCAGCCAGGAACCCATCAGACCCCAAATTACCGCCCTAACCCATCTCCAGGATTTGCCCCGAGAACCAATAGACCCCCGATGAACCGTCCGACCTATCCCAACCGTGGAAACCCATGGCCCGGAGGAAATCACAACAACTCCGGCAACTCTAACAGTTTCAACCGTGCACAACCCAAGTTCAACAACAACAATGCTACCGCCAACACCAACACTGCCCCGAGGACTGGAAGCAATGTTGTGCGTGTTGCAGCAAAGGACAAGTCACAAGTGACTTGTTATGACTGTGGAAATAAGGGTCACTACTCCAACGAGTGCCCCAAGAAGAATGCCGCAGCCCCCAATGCAAATGCCCCAGCTCAGCAGCAGCGTCGTGTTTAGCCCGGAAGAAGGTTTGCCCCAGGAAATTCGCTCAACCGCAACGACCGTCTTTTTCTCATGCATGCTGAAGAAGCCCAGGAAGCGCCAGACGTCGTGCTGGGTATGTTTTCTGTTAATTCAGAACTTGCTAGAGTGTTGTTTGATTGTGGTGCATCGCACTCATTTGTCACCGAAGAATTTGCATGCACTAGTAAAATTCAACCAACCAAACTGAAGAATGTCATGATTGTTCAAATCCCCAGTTCAACCACCAAAGCTAGGCAAATTTGCAAAGCCGTCCCCATCCGAATCCATGGCATAGACTTTTATGCTAATCTGATAATACTCGGAACTAAAGGTTTCGATGTAGTACTAGGAATGGATTGGATGTCCAAACATAAAGGATTGATTGACTGTGCCAAGAAAGCCATAACAATGACCAGTACAGCCGGAATATCAGTCGAGCATATATCTGAAACCTTATCTTGTCAATTCAAGTGCAACAAGAGTATAGCCCAACCTACCATTGACCAAGTCCGGATAGTCTATGAATACCCCGATGTATTTCCAGATGTTTTGCCCGGTATGCCCCTAGATCGGGATATCGAGTTTATCATTGAACTAATCCCTGGAACAAGACCCATATCTGAGAGACCATATAGTATGAACCCATATGAACTAGCAGAGCTGAAGAAGCAACTGGATGCCATGCTGGAAATTGGATTGATTCAACCAAGTGCGTCACCATGGAGATCACCTGTCTTGTTCGTGGACAAGAAGGATGGAGGTAACTGTTTGTGTACGGATTATCGGAAGTTGAATTATGTCACCATCAAGACCAAGTACCCATTGCCCAAGATAGAAGAATTGTTTGATCAGTTAACCGGTGCCAAAGTGTTTTCTAAGATTGATCTTAGAACTGGCTATCATCAACTCAAGATTCGCGTAGAGGATATTCCCAAGACTGCCTTTACCACCAGATATGGATTATACGAGTATACCGTCATGTCTTTTGGGTTAACCAATGCCCCCGCTTATTTCATGAATCTCATGAATAAGATTTTTATGGACTTCCTGGATAAGTTTGTCGTTGTTTTCATCGATGACATTCTGATTTATTCCAAATCAGAAGAAGAACATGAGCTACACCTAAGGACCATTCTTGGAACCCTTAGAGAGCATCAGTTGTATGCCAAGTTTAGCAAATGTGAATTCTAGTTACAGGAGGTAGGATTCCTCGATCACATTGTATCAGCCGGAGGAATTGCCGTTGACCCTGCAAATGTGAAAGATGTCGAAGATTGGCAAGCCCCAACCACTCAAACCCAAGTTCGTGCATTTCGCGGATTGGCGGGATATTACCGCAAGTTCGTAGAAGGATTATCGAGTATCGCCAGACCCATGACCCAATTGCTGAAGAAGGACAAGAAGTTTGAATGGACTGACAAATGTGAAGCGAGTTTTCAAGAACTCAAGAGGAGATTGATTTCAGCCCCAATCTTAATCATGCCGGATATCACGAAGCCCTTTGACGTGTATTGTGATGCATCCAAGATCGGTCTCGAATGTGTGCTAATGCAAGAAGGCAAAGTTATATCTTATCTATCTCGACAACTGAAACAACATGAGCAAAATTACCCAGCCCATGACCTCGAACTCGCAGCCGTAGTTCTAGCCCTGAAGACATGGAGGCATTACCTGATGGGAAACCGTTGTGAGATTTATTCGGATCACAAGAGCCTGAAGTATATATTCACTCAGAAGGAGCTGAATATGAGGCAGAGAAGATGGATTGAGCTAATCAAGGATTATGACATGGACATTCATTATCACCCTGGTAAAGCCAACGTGGTAGCAGATGCCCTTAGCAGATTGCCGTGCCGCTTGAACTCCATGATTTTGAAGGAGCAACCAAGCCTGCACAAAGAGATGGAAGATTTTCGAATGGAATTAGTAAGTGAAGGATTTTTGGCTAGCATAGAACTTCAACCCACTTTGATCAGCCAGATCAAGGAGGCGCAGAAAGGAAATTCTAGTATCGACGGAATCAAGCGGCCTATCGGTACAGGCAAAGTACCCGGATTCAAGGAAGAAGAAGGAGTTCTGTGGTACAAAGGACGCCTTTGTGTACTAGCAGATTCTGAGCTGAAAGGAGTGATTCTGAAGGAAGATCATGATACTCTTTATTCTATCCACCCCGGAGGAACGAAGATGTATCAAGACTTGAAACAACAATTTTGGTGGCATAAGATGAAGAGAGAAATCGAAAGCTATATCGCCAAGTGTGATATATGTGTCACATCCAAAGATTTTCCAAATCTTGTAATGTGAAAAATAATTGAATAAAATAAAACTTTGTTGATTTTTAGGGTGAGAAGAAACCTTTTGAGATCAAATGGAAACCTTCAAACTTATTTTGAACAAATAAAATCCTAAAGGGATTTAAAAAGATAAACATTTAATAAAAGGAAAAAATATATTTGGAATTACTATTTTGAATCTTTTAATAAAAGATTTGATTTTAAAATGAAAAGGAAGAAATTCAAATAAGGATTATTTTAATAGACAAAAAATAAACCTTGGTCAAGCATTTGAAATAAAACATTTTGTTTTAATACAAGTAGAAAAGGTTTATTTCAATAAAATAAAAAGGATTTAATATCCAAGCTTAGTAAAAATAAAGGTTTTGCTATTTCAAATAAACATCAAAACTTATTTATTTATTTAAAACAAGTTTTCCAAGTATTCTTTATTTCCAAATAAAACCTACTGTTTTGGTTTTGAAAATAATTTCAAATGGAGATTTAAATAAAATAAATTCTATTTTGATTTAATAAACAAGGTCTATTTATTTAATCAATAATGGACCCTAAATTAAAAATATTATTTTGGGAATTGGTTTATGTTGTTAAACAGAACCAAATTCAAGTACAATGTTTGGTGAATGTTTGATTTGATTTGAATGTTTGATTGTTGTTTGAAATTCAAAACAGAAAATAGAATTGGAAAAAGATAAAACAATCAGGAAGAAAAAAAAATAGAGTCGGACTCAGCCCAGCTGGCCAAGCCCACTAAGCCCAATACCAGCACACTCTCTTCCTCCCGCAGAAAACGTTTCGCACTCACTTACTCACCCACTCTGCGACTGACTGGTGGACCCCTTTTCTTTTCCCTTTCTCTCACTGCCCGTGGACCCCACAGCCACATGGTCATCTTCCCCACCCGCGACCTGTTCTTCCCCAGACACCGCGGCCGTTTCCTGCCAGTAATGTCGCTGTTGAATTCGATTCAATGTCGCGTTAATCCCTTGCCGTGACCACGCTGTTTTAAACGCCTCCCTCTTACCTCCCATTCCCCTCAGACTCCACGCCCTGAATGCCACCAGGCTGCCCTGAATCGAGCTTGCACTCCCACTGTTCCGACCACCCTTCCCAGCCAATTCCGGCCGAACCTCGTCACCCCCTACCTTCCTGAGCACACCGTCGAGATCCCCACCCCCAGACGCTTCTTCCTGTACCTCCCAATCACTCACGAGCACCCCAGAACGTCGGCTCCGTCTTCAACTGATCGCGCCGCCGCGTCTGCCTCTCTCCGGCGAAGTTCCCTGGTAAGAACTGACCACCCCGCGCCTTCTCGATCATGCAAGCATCTTCGCTTTGGTCTTGCGCACCTAACCATGCCCTCTGTTTGCCTTCTCGTGATCTGTAGCGTCGACTCCGACCACGACCAGAGCCGCCTGACGCCGTCCTTAACTCCGGTGAGGAATTCCGACGGAACCTGAGTGCCCCTCGCCTCCTCGCAACTACGTTGAGCTCCCCCACGTCACTACGATCACGGTGAGCATCCCCACTTTGTTCTTTGCTTCCTAGAGCCGCCGCTAACCCATCGCCTGACCGTCGCCGCCGTCTGCCGCCGCGCAGCGCCGCCAGCATTTGGCCAAGCATCTGTGGCCGTTAGATTAAAATCTGGTGGTTGCAATTAGAACTAGACGAACCGGTACGCGCCCCATCTGATCCGTTCGTTTAAGTTAGATCCAACGCCCCACAGCGCGCAATCCGCGCAAAGCGGTACCGCCCAATCAAAACGTGACGCGTGGCCAGACTTTGTTTAAAACAGAATTTGCAAAATAGATATAGATGCAAATTTGAAACCCTTGTAACTTTTGATCCACACGTCCAAAAATTGCAAACTTTATATCAATGGAATCAGTGGAACAAGCCCTAGCCAAACATGTAATGTGTTTAGTAAAAAGTATCTGTTAGATTGTCTGTTTTTGCAGAAACATTTGTATGCTTGTTTAGATTAGAAAAATTGTTCAAAAATGTTTTTGAGGTTGAAATCTTGGCAAATCAGCTTGTGGTGAACTTACTGACCCTAGGAACCAACCCATGGATTTAAAAATGGATTTTGTGAAGTTTAGGAATAAAAAATTGATTTAGCCATTTCTAACCAAATAAAAATATTGATTTTGCTATGGAAATGTTTTTGGAGTAAAAACCTTGGGAAAATGATTTGGACCAAACCTACCGACCCTAAACACCAAGTTTTGAGAAACAACAACTTATTTGGTGAACAACTTAAAGTTGTTGCTTTGATAAAAATGTTTTCCACCACATAAAATAATGATTGGATTTAAAAATGGTTTATGGACAAAACCCTTTTTGCAAATGACTTTGCCACTTTGGAAAATGACCACTTTGAACCTTACAAAGTTTAGAAGCCTAGTGGAGACCACCTTTGCAAATAAACCTATCTCTTGCATGCTTACATGCATGACTTAGATCCCATTGTTTTATGTGAGTGAATTGTTTGATTGATTATTGGTTTGGAATGCTAGTTGATATTGTGTTTGCTTGATTGATTGTAGTGAAATTAGAAAAGTGTGAGTCTAGCAAGAACACGAAGTGAACCATCATTCCCTACCAAAAAGGCAAGTGACACTATCATCTAAAGTCCTACTATTTTCATTATACTTAGTGGATTTTGAAACATGCATGAAAAGAATTTCTATACTTATGCTATGCTAAATCCTAATAGGATACCCTATACATTCCTTAGTGAAAACAATGTAGTTGTTACATGCTTAGCCATGCTATATTTTGAAAAGAGATACATGTTGAGATTTTATGAAGTTGAGAAAAGGACTTGTGTTTGTATATAATAAAACAAGGACTCAATGAACCACCTGGGTGGACAAGGACTTTGAGTTTTTGAGAAGGTGGCAACAAAAGGAACCATTTCTATGGCAATCTCTTTGTGTTGTGCTCCAAAAGAAAAACCACCCAGGAAACTTAGAGATTGAACATGTTTCTCCAATTGTGGCTTTCGTGTGCAACCACATGCTATTTATGGCTCTGGATTAGTCAACTACATTGGGAAGACCCATGCATTGTCTTCAGGTTACTGAAAATGAGGAACTGGAATCCTACATGGGTACTGAAGACAAGCTAGCAATGGTGTATGGGAGGACCCTCTGGAAAGACTTCGTCACATTCTCAATCTGCCAGTACTCCATCTTGGTGAGTACCAATCCAGTGGCCACTGGTGGCAACAAGATGAGATTGTGACATGTGGGTAAAGTGTGCAACTTCTGCAGAAGATAATAAAAATCTAAGTACTTAGCCGTGTCCCCGGTTATGGACAATACTGAGCAACTAAAGTTTGAAGCTATGGGAAATCTCGACATTCCAATTTCTAAAAGAAAAACTTTTAAGTGACAACAAAGGACTTGATGCACTTGGGGGTACCAAGGAGCTCAAGAGATTTTGTTAAAACTTGATGCACTTGGGGATGCCAAGGAGCTCAAGAGAATTTTGACAAGGACTTGAACACTTGGGATTTTACCAAGGAGTTCAAGGGATTTTGAAAAGGAGATTTGACAAAGGACCAAAACCATTTTGAAAAGATAGGATAAATTTTGCTTCTGCAAATGAGCCTTAAACCCCACTTAGCCAAAAATGCATGTAATGATAGGATCCACTTATATTCAACATAGTAGTGATACTTGCCAATACAATTCAAATGTATTGACCCTTGTGGCTGTAACTTGTAATGTTGCAGGTTTGATTGATTTTAGTGAAGATTGATTGATTAGGATTACAAAGTCTACAACCAACATGTCTGCCTGTGGAACTTTGAAGATGAAGGACCCCATGCTTATAGTTATTCCGCTGCAATGTAATGTAATAGCCAAATGAGCTATGTAAGATGTAATAAAATTATGTTATTCCTGGTTATAAAGTTAAATTATGACCTTTGTTTCTTGATATTACATCTTAACTGTGGATGCTAGCTATTGATCTAGGGACTAGCATTGTAAACACAGGGGACTCTACCTTATTTAAAGGTTGGGACCCTTACAATATGTCAGCGAGTCAAGGAAGGACATCAAAGACCCGCTGGATTGTTGCAACCATTGCAGATTCCGGAATGGAAATGGGATTCCGTTGGAATGGATTTTATCACCGGATTGCCTACTTCTAGTAGGGGAAATGACTTTATCTGGGTCATAGTGGACAGGTTGTCCAAAGTCTCCCATTTCTTACCCGTCAAGACCACATATCAGAGTTCGAAGCTAGCAGAGTTATACATCGCTAGAATAGTCAGTTTCCATGGAGTCCCCAAGAACATCGTATCTGATCGAGGAACTCAGTTTAACTCGAGATTCTGGAAGAAAGTCCAAGAAGGTTTAGGAACCCGACTCGATTTCAGCACCGCGTATCACCCTCAAACCGATGGACAAACGGAGCGAGTAAATCAAATACTCGAAGATATGCTGAGAGCATGTGTGTTAGAATATGGATCTAAGTGGGAAGACTGTCTGCGGTTTGCATAATTTTCATACAACAACAGTTATCAAGATAGTTTGCAAATGGCCCCATTTGAATTCATGTATGGAAGGAAGTGTCGCACCCCTTTGAACTGGTCGGAAGTAGGACAGAGTCAGATTTTCGGACCTGACA
Organism: Avena sativa; assembly: GCA_916181665.1. Classification (NCBI taxonomy): domain Eukaryota; kingdom Viridiplantae; phylum Streptophyta; class Magnoliopsida; order Poales; family Poaceae; genus Avena; species Avena sativa. The sequence continues at coordinate 251,012,906 of OV702284.1, read as the reverse complement.
TCCTACGAGAAGCAGAAGAGAAGGTTCACAAGATTCGTGAGCACCTCAAGACAGCCAAGTCTAGACAGAAGAGTTACGCCGACAAGAGACGTCGAGACCTCGCCTTCAACATAAGAGATTTTGTGTATCTGAAAGTGTCGCCATTGAAGGGAATGCAGCGTTTCCAACTGGAACGAAAGTTAGCACCCAGATATATCGGACCCTTCAAGATTCTGAACCGTCGAGGAGAAGTGTCGTATCAATTGGAACTACCCGAAGAGATGTCAGCCGTGCACAATGTGTTCCATGTCTCATTACTTCGCAAGTGCCTCGAAGTTCCAGAGAAGACTGAAGTGTTCAAGAATATCGATCACCGGACCATAGAGATCAACGATGACCTAACCTATCCCGAAGTACTCATCCGTATTTTGGAAGAAGCCTTCAGAACTACCAGAACTCGGAGCATCAAGTTTCTTAAGATTCAGTGCAGCAACCACACAGAAGAGGAAGCTACCTGGGAGCGCGAAGATCACATCAGGACGGAGTTTCCTGATCTCTTCAAATCCTAGGTAATATTTTTTGTCCTTTTTCAAATCTCGGGACGAGATTTTGTTTAAGGGGGGAAGGTTTGTAACATCCCAAAAATATTAAACTTGGATCATCAAACTCTAATCATCAAAATTAGGGTTAACAAAAACTTTTCCAATTAAAAATATGAAAGCATTCATATGTGTATGCATTACAAATTGGATTCTTTTGAATTGCCATGATTGTGTGTGTCTTTGCTTGTAAAATGATTCTTAGGTGAAATAAACATCATCTAAACAATCCCCACACTTTCCCAAAGACAAACAAGTCAAAACAAACAAATTAAGTGAATGGTCACTTTGGCCAAATTAACTCCCATGCCTACTTTGGCTATCCCTAACTTTCAAAACTTAACAGAAACTTGTTTGGATCCTTGCACCCCTTGATAATACTCATAACAAGGTACCAAGGCCACCTTGTGATCATCCAAAAACATTTGCATACATAGTTTAAAGGACAGTTTAAAATTGAATCTATTTCATATGGGAAGATCCCACTATTTCAAAAAGCACTCAAACAAGCTCAATTTTAAAAAACCAAGCATCCACAGACTCACCAGCACATGCCTAGAACACCCACCAAAAATATTTTCAAAATTCAAAACTTGAGTTCATGCGGCCATTTCATCAAACACTTGGAGGGAACAAATCAATCTGGCCAAACTTCACTGTTTTGAGCAGTAATTTGGCTAAGCAATGTTCACCATTGATCATCCTCGTCTCCCCCAGTGCCAACCAGTGCTTTGACCAACCCTAGCCCCTACCCTTTGCACCATACCATGCCAACCCGAGCACCCCTTGACAGCCGACCATGGCAAGCTAGCAGGAGCGTTCGCCGCGCCTAGCCACCATGTCCAGGAGGCAGCCCACCGTCCATCGCCACCCCCTGTCCAATGCTTGAACCCTGCCAGCCACTGGACCACACACCCACGCCGTGTCAAGCTTCTCTGAGCGCATGCCGAGAGCGCGCCAGAGCGCCACCCTCGACACACGCCCACAGACCGCACACCGCCCTCCCCGCGTGCGTACGTGATCACCACCGCCCCAGCAACCCCGCAGACACCCCCGTTCGCCGCCCCATGCCTCACAGCCACCGCTCGCCGTCGAAGACGCCGCCTCTGCCGCGTAGAGCACCGCACGTTCCCGACCTTTTGCCACCACCCCTACACGCGCATTAAAGCCCTAGAGCATCGCTAGGAGACCACCGATCGATCGCCACCCCCGGCAATGCCTCTAGCTGCCCGTAGCCGTGTCGCCACCGTCGCCTGCCCATCCCGTTCGGTCTCGCCGTCGGGCCTATAAAAGGAGGCCACCCCCAGCTGATTGAAGAACACCATCTCACTCCCCTCACCTCACTGATCGTTCCACCCCTTAGCCGGAGCAAGGCGAGCAGCGCATCGCCAGAATTGCGCTGGAGCTCGCCGCTGTAGAGGAGAAGAGGAGTCGTTGATTTCGTCCACCCCCGGAGCTGCCGCGACCACCCCTGAGTCCGCCGTCGTTGAATTTGTCGTTTGCCCGCCTCGCCGTCGTTGCTGGAGCCCCGGTATGCCCCCTATGCATCCCCACCGAGCCGCTAGGGTTCGAGCTCGCCGGTGACCTGTTCATCGTCGACGACGACCCTCAGCCGTCGATCTTCATTCTAATCCAACGCACCACATCGCCCCGTACCGCTTCGCGTTTAAAGAGTAACTGACTAGTAGACCCCCCTGTCAGTTGTGCCCCGTGCTGCGGAGTGAAACTGGGCCGGCCCATTACCCCTTCCCGCGCAGCCCACTCGTTTGAATTTAGCTTTTTCTATTTTCATTCAAACTCAGTTCTGTACCTAGTTTCAAAAATCAACCCAGCTCGATTCAGTGAACCAAATTGAATGAAACCAATTTTGTTAGAAAGGTATTGAAATGCTTAATCCATGCCCGTTGGATTCAAATCATTTGGATCTATAGATCAACCTTGGTAAAAATAACAAGACAGAAGCTTTTCTGCATTCAAACATTTTTCCAATTTAAACCATGATAGATTTTGAGTTGATTCCAACTCTCAAAAATCACATTTGATCATAGATTTCAAAATATATAAAAATATATGGGTTTACTTACAGAAATAATGTCCAAGTAATAAAAGAATGCCACATCGGCATTTCTAGTCACTTTATTTATTTAAAATAAAAAGGTTAAACCTTATTAAATTGTGACACCACTTTAAATCACATTCACATGTACTGAAATATGTGGTGATGACATGTGTCCACATGATCCCATGTTTGGTTTGGAGAATATTAAATCTTAAGTAGTTTTTCAATGAGTAGAAATTACTTTTCTAAAAATAAATCAATAAGACAAATGCTTTAATCTTGTAATGTTAGTGATGATGCTAGATCATCTATAGAACCCCTTTGTGTGATGATTGAAAATAGTTAAGTATTGTTTGGTGATTGTGTACCTCGTATTTATTCATAGACACTAGTACCGACCAAGGATACGAGGAGGAAGGAGGATACTACGAAGAAGAAACCAAGGAGAACTTCAACCACTGCTCTGCACAAGTCAAGCCTAATACTACTAGTTGATTAAGCAAGCTAACACTTGCAATTATGAAAGTTAGATAACCTATGCAATGCACTAAGCATGCTTGGTTAGACATATGTGATGATACCCCCTCCTAGTTTTACTTGCAAGCTTTTTACTTTAATTCTTTATCAAAGCTACTTCTTAGAGTTTATTTAAGTGACTTGTAGATTCTAGGAAGATAACTGAAGGTTGCATAAAGAGCATTAAATTTGGCCTAAGCTAGGAAATCTTGATGTCATCCTAAGGCATGAGATTGAACTTAGTTAATCCCCACTTGTTACCACCCCTCGTTAGTACTTACCTCACTTGTACTCCCTCTGTTCGGAAATATAAGACGTTTTAGCTTTGTGATACGAATGTATCTAGACGTCTTTTATTGTATAGGTTCGTAGAGGTTCGGAGTGAACCTATACCCAAAAGGTGTCTAGATACATTCGTTTCACAAAGCTAGAATGTCTTATATTTCAAAACGGAGGGAGTAGATGCTAGTGCTAAGCATAAAACTTGATCAACTTTAGATGGGAATACTTGGTGGAAAATGGTTATGAAAACCTTAGAATGATGAGTCATTCTACTGAGATGTTTTGACATGTGTTTCCGAACACCAGATGATTTGGATGATGAAAATGTTAAGGTATGAGCCTTAGCCCTTTTTAAAATTGTTGGTTTTCTGGATGCGATACCATTCCAAATTTACCGTACAACCATATACCCGAAATTTGGGTAGGGCTTGACTGGAATCTTATATACCTTAGTATGGGTTCCCTCACGGCCAAGGTCTGAGCTGAGGCTACCTTGTGAAGATTGTCCACCTGTGCAGTACCCAAGATGACAGTTGGTCATGGTTGGGAGGCCAAACTCACAGGAGAGGTGCCTATACTAGGGCGTGTAATTGAAAGGTTAGGATTGATTATCCGCATACTGCGTTTGGTGAATTCAGGATTTGTTCCTGACGGATGTGTCGAATGTTTTGGTGAAAGTGTACAATCTCTGCAGAGTGTCAAACTATTCGAATAGCCGCGTCCGCGGTTATGGACAGTTGGAGTGGCCATACTGTTCCCCCGTCAGTTGTTTCCAAAACGACTTGTGAAATGAATTGAGATTTTGACTTGACCACAACAGAGTTGTGATATGAAATTCAAGTTCCCACTTAGGTGTTATAAAACTTTCAACTAGCTTTCTTGCTTCTGAACTTAGTAGAGGTAAATCTGGCTTTTTGCAAAACAATCCTAGAGCTTAGTGTCCTACTACAAAAACCCCCTTCACTTGTTAGTATTAGTTTGCGAGTACTTAAAGAGTACTCATGGCTTTGTCCCTGGCTATTCCCGTGGCCAGACTATGAAGAGGAGTACCAGGATGATGGACCCCAGGAAGGTTAGACTATTCCTGTGACCCCGAAGATGGAGCTTCGCCTACGCTACCTTTATTATTACGTATTTCCGCTGCCTGAGTTGTATTAAGAACTGGATCATGAGATCCCTATTTGTGTAAGACCTTATGTATGGTTTGTAATGGATGATGTACTGTGGTATCCAATTCTGTTATGTCTCGCAAAAATGGTAATCTTGGGATTGCGATGTATGGCATAACAGGCATCTGGGATCAAAAATCCGGGTGTTGACACTATTGGTCCAGATCCTGGCAGCAAGTCAACCAGAAACTCCACATCTCTATCTGGTGGCATTCCCGGTAATTCTTTCGGGAACACATCTGGATATTCTCTCACAATTGGCACACTGTCCATGCTAACCCCCTTAAGAGAATTTATCTTACTCCCTTTTGATTTAAAAGTAGACTTGAATCTAATCCGTTTCTTATCCGCGGTTGTGAGTGCGACAGTACGATTGGCACAATCTAGTACTCCTTCATACTTGGTCATCCAGTCCATTCCCAAAATTACATCCAGTCCTTGGGAATCTAAGATTATCAGACTAACTGGAAACTTATGCTTTCCAAATTCTATCACTAGGTCACGACATCCGAGACTTACTATCATATCTCCACCGGGAGAACTTAATTTTATTGGACACCCAATGTTTTTAGTTGGAAACCCATTTCTATCAAAAAATGCCTTTGATATGAATGAATGTGATGCACCAGTATAAAAAAGAACAGGTGCTGGAATAGAATTGAGTTTGAACTTACCAGCCACATCATCAGATTCCTCATAAATCTCCTCCACATTGATGTGGTTTACCTGTCCTTTCTAGAAAGGGTTGGGCTTGGTGGTTCCTTCAACTTTCTTTTCTGGGCACTCATTTGCATAATGCCCCATCTTCTTACACTTGAAACATTCAACCTGACTGATATCTCTCTTTGCAGGCTGGCTACCACTTCCACTTCCACCTCCACTGTGGTGACTCTTGTGTCCACTCTTGTGGTTCTTATACTTGTCGTTATCATGACTGCGATGATGCTTGTTATCATGATGACGGTTCTGGCTGTGGTGGTTATTGTACTTTCCATGCTTGTGAGATCCAGAACTCCCACTATCATCATGATGGGAACGCTTGTGAGACGATCCCGAGCTGTGCTGATCAAAGTTGTGCTTCCTCTTTCTGCTTTCAACCTGTTTCATCTTGTTCTCCAAGATGGTAGCCTTGTCGCAATGTGATTGGTAGGTTGGGACATAGGCAACAGACAGCTGCAGATTTAGTTCATCATTTAGTCCTTCGAGGAATTTATCCTTCCTCTTGGCATCAGTATCAACTTCATCCCGTGCATAACACGTTAGATTGTTGAATTCCTCAATATATTCAGCCACGCTGCGGTGACGCTGCTTCAGATTGTGGAACTCCTTCAAATTCATCACCCCGGATGAGATGTGAGCGGTACGGAATCCATCCTCAAAGATAGCCCAAGTCACATCCTCAATGGGAGTGGTGATCTGAAAGTTATCCCACCAGGTTGCTGCTGGTCCTTCCAACAGATGTGCTGCAAACCTGACCTTCTTGTCGGTGCAGCCGAAAGTTACCAAATCCTTGTTCACCGAACGTAGCCAATCATTGGCCACAACTGGATTAGTGGTTCCTGAGAATTTTGCAGGCCTCAGTCTTAGGAATCTGGTGAGCATGTCAAATCCTGGCGGATTATTCTGGTTGTTGTTGTTGTTGTTGTTATTCTGATTCTGCATGAAAGTGGTCATCATCTGCATCAGTTGTGCTTGTGCTGTCATCAACTGCTGCATCTCGGGAGTGACATTGTTGTTGTTTGGGTTGGGGTTGGCACGTCGAGGAGGCATATGTGGTTGTCATAAGGATAAGAATGAGATACCCATAGATGCTTATCATGCACAATACATCACATAGACAATCACAGTAATCAAGCATCAAAATAACATATAGTTTGAACAACATAAACAATAATTTTGAAAATGCAAACACACCATAGCAAGCCACCCACATGTTGGATGGTCATTGCGACTCATTAATCAAAGTACGGTAGATGAAAGTAAATCGAGTAGTCTACCCTACTCCTCCGCATCAATCTCCTCGTCAACAAGTGTAAGACCTGCACTCTCCATGGAGGTCTTGTACTCATCGACACTAGTAGTCAAGGCCTCTATCTTGGCCCTAAGAGCCCTCTTCTGTGAGTGAAGCCTCTCGATCACTCACTGCTGGTGCTCGAGATCGAAGTCCTTGGCCTCTAACTCTTCCTTCATCTCCCGAATCCTCTTGTTCCTGTCTTGGACACTTTTCTCTTGGCTCTTGAACTTCCTGTCCTGGCTCTCAAAGTTGGCCTCCATTTCCTTGACTATATCTTCTTGCTCCACGAAGAGCTTGTCCTTCTCACGAAGCTGAACCTGGAGCTCGTCATTGCTAAGCATGACGTTGGTCCTATCAGTATCTAGGTGCCTAATAAGACCCTCTAGGTCCTGAAGATACAGAAGAATCGGCTCCGTCGTCTCTCTAGCAGCATCCTCGTACTCAATAGCCTCACCCTCCTCGTTGCGTCTCCCGAAGGGGTGAACGTAAAGACCTCTAAGCTCTGTGGAGTGTCTCCCGAGTAACTCCTGCATGAATACATCTAAGCCTTTCTCCTTGTCGTCATGCATCATCTTGAAAGTGATGGTCTCCGTGGTTGGCTCTGTCTGGCATCTAGGATGGGTGACTCTGAAGCCCCAAAGGTCCTTCCTCTCAAACTTGGTGAGTGGAAGTGTCATGATGCTAGGAAGTGGAAGGTGAGCACACTAGTGAGCTCAATGAGACGAGTACCAAAACGAGTTCCCTTGAACTCCTCGGCCGTGCTGATAGTAACATTAGGTATCTATTTTTATAAGATAGAGAAAAGTTAGAATCAACATCAGTAGAGAAAAAAAATCACAAGACAAAACATCACAAACATATCTTTTTGCAACAAACACACAAGTCATGGCATACACAAATCCATTACAAGCATCAAAGGTTCAACATAACTTAGACAAATTTTTGGAAGTAAAAAGATAAGTGTGGTGGTCCAACTAACGAAGTACGTTACAACTCTCACTCACTAGACAAAATAGCTATCAGGGCATCCTTAGTAGCCATCTGTCTATCTTGTTCACAAGACTCCCAAATTAAGTCTATGATGTCTCCCCTTAGGTGTTGGTTGGTAGTCTCTAACTCTTGCGTATGCTTCTTTTCTTCTCTAAGGTCATTTTGAGTGTTGAGCATTCTGCACTTGAGTCTATCACCAAGCTCCTTGATAGCATTCCAAGCTGCATTTCTTGCAGAGTCAAAGAATGTTGTGTGCATTTCAAAGTAGGTGACCATGCAGAATCCTGACTCCTTGTGGTTGTCTTCCTTGTTTTTGTACAAGTGAAGTTGTACCCACCAATACTCCTCTCCTTCATCCATCACAGGGAATCCTTTGTACACAACAGCACCATGTATCCCCATAGTAACCATAAGGTTCTTGAGGGCTTTGGGAAATTCAGTCTCACATTCCAAGGTCATGGTCATGAGTGGTCCCTTCCTTACGGCTTCGTTGATGGATTTCATCTAAAAATAGAGATGAGAAAGAATATTAGAAAAGTTTACGAGAAGAAAAAGACAAGTGTAGAAATTTTTCAAAGTACTGAAATTTTTCCTTAGTGGTTTCTAATCCAATCCTAGGGTCATAATCCTATAGGAAACACAGTGCTATGATACCATCTGTAAGATCCCACCTTTATAAAGGTAAGATCCCTGTGATTGCAATGCTAGTGCCTGGATCAATTGCTAGCATCCACAGTTTAAGATGAAGTACACAGAAACAAAGGTCATATTACATCGTCATTCCAGAGATAACATAGTATTTTACAAATCCATAGCCATAGGCTAGTATAAGAGTTTATCATAACAATATAAATAAAAGTCTTCATCTTCATGTGCCACAGGCAAGCATGTCGAGTGTAGACTCATAACCCCTAATCATCATCAGAGTAACCTGCAACATCACAAGTTACAGTCACAGTGGGTCAATACATTGGAATAGTATTGGCAAGTGATACCTTAGTAGTATATTAGCATCTATTTACTACATGAATTTGGCTAAGTGTAGCATAGGCTCTCTTTGCTTCAAAATAGGTTTTACCTATCAGTTGTAAAAACACTAAGTTTTTGTTTGGCAAAAACTCCCAAGGAACCACCAATAGAAATTGGTGAACCTTCACCCTTGTTCAACCACAAGTTTTAACTTAGAAAGTTGGGATGAGGAGATTCTTGATAGCTTCCATGTCTTGATGCTCAAATTGTCCAATACCAGGGACATGGCTAAGTACTTAGTTTCTTCCATCTGCAGAGGTGGTGCACTTTCCCCACCAGACTTGATTTTCACCAAGACGGGACCTTTCAGAAGCCTTCCCTTAGACCAAAATGGATGCGCTCCAAACCTATCATTCCCCTACCACCAACTGTCCATTTGGCTAAGTTATTGCAAGCTATATGATCCAGGCAGAGCCCATAATGCAATGTGGTTGCACTAGAAGCTTCTTAACATATGGCATCTCAAATCCCTTTGTTCCTGGGTGTAACATCCCTAAAATCATGATTTCAATGATTGCATATCATTCATGCATGCATATAGAATTGAGATCAATTTCAAAACTCATTTTAGAAAACAGAAGCACATAGTGCTATCATTTTATGTGAACAAACTTATATCAAATGGCCATCCCCATTTGAGAGTTTGAATGTTTTAAACCTAGATTGTTTATCTCCCTTGTTGAATGGATTGCGTGTGGAATTTGAACCAAACTTTACAAAATGGAAATGGTTTCAAAAACCATTTTTCAAACATTTGCAAATCAAGTGCAAAGTCCCTGTTATTTTGTTTCTCCAAAAATGACCAAGCCTTTTCAAAGTGACCCCATGGTTTTATACCTAGAATTGAGACTGTTGCACACTGCAAAAATCCCAAATAGATTTGAATTCAAATGGAGTTTGAATTCATTTGAAAACCATTCCTGAAATTCATTCTGGAAAAAGAAAAAGATTAAAGAAAAGAAAAGGGCCAGACGCTCCTAATCTAGCCCAACAGCACAACCGGCCCAGTTAGCCCACCCGGCCTCCCTCTCTCTCACTCGCACGCACAGACGCACCCACACAAGCACTGACACTCGGACCCCACCCCCTCTCTGTCTCACTCGCTGACTGGTGGACCTCGACAGCTCACCCTCATCTTCCCCAAAACGCGCCCGACCACGTCGCCGGCCGTTTCCTCCGCCCATCACTGCCGCGTTGATTCCTCGCTTAATTGCCCTTGATTCCGCGCTTAATCGCCGCTCCCCTCTCGCCTACATAACCCCCTCTGCACCGCGGTCATTTCCCCTCACTCAACGCCTCCACATCGCCACCAGGCTGCCCACAATCGCACTTGCGCCGCCTCAGACAGACGCGCTCCGGCGACGAATCACGGTAAGCTCAGACCGCCCCGTTGCCTCTCGTTCAAACCACTGCAACCAGCATGATCTGGTGCATCTGCTAACGCCTCTGGTTTGCTTGCTCGTGACCAGGTCATCGTTTCCGTTCACGCCCGCAACCACCAGCGCCGCCGCTCGACTCCGGCGAGCAATAGCGGTAAGAACTGAGCGCCCCTTGCCTTTCCTTTGTTACCAACTTGTTCGCTAGTCACTTGCGCATCTTCTAAACCCTCTGCCTTGTGCTAGGACGACACGGAGCCTCGACAGCGACCTCGACAGCAAGCGACAGACACCGCCCGCAACTCCGACGAGCCCCAGCGACCGTGCCCGTGCGCCCCTCGTCAAGCCGCTGCTAAGTTGAGCTTCTCCTCGACGCTACGAACCTGGTGAGCATCCTCCTGCCTCTCCGGACGAACTGTAGCACCGCGCCGCCGCAGACAGAGCTCGCCGCCGCTAGTAGCCGCCGCCAGCGCCGCCCCGCTTTGGTCGTTTGATCCAGAGCCATCAGATCTAGATCCAGCGTATAGGATTAGATCACTTAACGAATCGTTATGGGTAGATCTGAGCCGTGTGTTTTAAGTAGATCCGACGGCGTGGGAGGGTGATCCTTAGTGAAACGGTATCAACCAATAGAATTAAGATGCGTGGCTAGGGTTTGAGTTTAAAACAGAATTTAAAACAGATTTGGATTCAAATTTGATTAGGCTATAACTTTTGATTCCCACGTTAGATTTTTGCAAATTTTATACCGTTGGAATCAGGGAGACAAGCCCTTTCTGTTTATGCAATGTGTTTAGTGAAAAGTTTCTGTTAAAATGACTTTATTTGCAGAAACTTGTTTAAGGCTATTTTGAGTATAGAAATTGTTTAGGATTTTGTTTTAGTGCTAAATAAACTTGGTTTGGCAAGATTTTGACTTGTTTATGGTTCAGTATTGTGCACTTGCTTGGTGGAGTTTTAAAAGTCATCACTTAGCATTTTTGCATGCATGCATATGTATTTTTGTTTGTATATGACTTGTATGTGATTGTCGTTATGTTCTTTGTGTAGACTTTGGTGCTAGTGATTGTGATTGTGAAGAGTGCTACTCTCCCAACTACCAAGGCAAGTGGTACTTCATGAATATTCCCATTCCTATGTTTTATACAAGCATTAGAAATATTTTGCTAAGTCTTGCATGTTACTATTTTGCCAAATGCCATGTTGGGAAATCCTAAGTAGATATAGAATTGTTAGGAAATTCCTAAGTTAAGTTACTATGCCATGCTTAGCCTAGCTAGTAGCAAACAAGGGTTGGTAAAGTATACACATGCTATGATGAAAATATTTGTAAGTCTTTTGACTTATGTTTTTATTAATAAAACAACTAAGTCAATGAATCACCTGGGTGGAATGGGACTTGAATGGTGGTTTTTGGTTGAGTGGTTACACAAGGCCCATGGACATGGTTTACCTTGTGTATCTCACTTGTGGTATGCCACCCAGGCACAAAGGGATTTTAGAGGCCAAGTGTTGAGAAGCTTATAGTGCAGCCACTTGGCAATATGGGCTCTGCCTGGATCACATAAGTTGCTAGAACTTAGCCATTTGGACAGTTGGTGGTAGTGGGAATGATAGGTTGGAGCGCGTCCATTTGGTCTAAGGAAAGGCTTCTGAAAGGTCCTGTCTTGGGAAACCAAGTCTGGTGGGGAAAGTGCACAACCTCTGCAGATGGAAAATCTAAGTACTTAGCCAAGTCCATGGCAATGGACAACTTGAGCATCAAGACATGGAAGCTATCAAGAATCTCATCACTCCAACTTCTAAGTAAAACTTGTGGGTGAACAAGGGTGAAGGACCTCAATGTCTATTGATGGTTTCTTGGAAAAGTTTTGACAAAGAAAAACTTAGTGATTTCAACTAATAGGAAAAACCTATTTTGAGCAAGGCAAGCCAAGCCAAGCTACACTTAGCCAAAATGCATATAGTAATATAGTCCACATTAAAATTTACTAAGGTATCACTTGCCAATACTATTCCAAAGTATTGACCCACTATGGCTGTAACTTGTGATGTTGCAGGTTACTCCGATGATGATTAGGTGTCATGAGTCTACACTCAACATGCTTGCCTGTGGCACATGAAGATGAAGACTTATGTTTATTTACTTATTCCAAACTCTTGTATTAGGCCTTGGCCTTGAGTTGTAAAAGACTATGTTTTATCTCTGGAATGGATGTAATAAATGACCTTTGTAACTGTGTACTTCATCTTAAACTGTGGATGCTAGCAATGATCCAGGGACTAGCATTGCAATCACAGGGATCCTTTTCCTTTACAAAGGAGGGATCTTACAGATGGTATCAGAGCACTGTATTGCCTGTAGGATTATGACCCTAGGATTGGAAACCACTAAGGAAAATTTTCAACTACTTCTACACTTGTCTATTCTTCTCGTAAACTTTTCTAATCTTCTCTTTCTCATCTCTATTTGTAGATGAACTCCATCAACGAAGCCGTAAAGAAAGGACCACTCATGACCATGACCTTGGAGTGTGAGACTGAGTTTCCCAAAATTCTCAAGGATCTCATGGTGGCAATGGAAATACATGGTGCAGCTGTGTACAAAGGCTTTCCAGTGATGGATGAAGGAGTTGAGTACTGGTGGGTGCAACTTCACTTGTATAAAAACAAGGAAGACAACCACAAAGAAAAAGGATTCTGCATGTACACCAACACAGTGGTGCACACCACATTCTTTGAGTCAGCAAGAGAAGCAGCTTGGAGGACTATCAAAGAACTTAGTGCAAGAGTCAAGTGCAGAATGCTCAACCTCCAAAAAGACTTGATAAAAGAGAAGGAACTTACCCAAGAGTTGGAAGCCACCAACCAAACCTTAAGAGGAGATATTATAGACTTAGTGATGGAATCATGTGAGCAAGATAGGCTGATTGCTTCTAGGAACATTATGTTAGCCAACAGATCCAGTGAGATAGGATTGTAAACGTACTTCGTTAGTTGGACCACCACCTATCACCTTATTTTCCAAAATGATACCTTAAATAAGATTGGACCTTGGTTGATGTAATGGATTCATGTATGCATGACTTGTGTGATTTTGTTTTCCAAGGATATGTATGTGATGTTTGTCTTTGTTTTATCTTAAATTGTGTTGTTCTAACTTTTCTATCTTATAAATAGATGCCTATTACCATCAGCACTGTTGAGGAGTTCCAGGTTACCCGTTTTGGTCCTCGTATCGTTGAGCTTACCACCTTGCTCAATCTCCCTCTTCCCACCATCATGGTGCATCCACTCACCAAGTTCGAGAGGAAGGACCTCTGGGGCTTCAAGGTGAACCAGCCCGGACGCCAGATAGAGCCTACTACGGAGGCCATCGTCTTCAAGCTTATGCACGATGACAGGGAGAGAGGCATGGAGGTAGTTATGCAGGACCTGATAGGACGTCTGCTAGGTCGACACTCCCGACAGGTTAGAGGCACCCACTTCCACGTCTTCGGAAGACGTGATGAGGATGGAGAGTCCATCGACTTCGAGGACGACTCGAGGGACGCCGCAGAGCCGATACGTCTGTACCTCCAGGACTTAGAGTCTCTCATTAGGCACGTGGACACGGACATGACCAATGTCATGCTCAGTAATGACGAGCTCCAGGTGCAGCTTCGCGAGAAGGACAAGCTTTTCGCACAGCAGGACGAGATAGTCAAGGAAATGGAGGCGAAGTTCGAGACCCAGGACAGGAAGTTCAAGAGTCAGGAGAAACGTGTCCAGGATAGGAACAAGAAGATCCGGGACATGACTGAAGAACTGCAGTCCAAGGACTTCGAGCTAGAGTAGCAGAAGACGGTGATAGAGAGGCTTCGTTCCCAGAAGAGGGCTCTCAAGGCCAAGATTGAGTCCTTGACCACTACTATTGAGGAGAACAAGGCCGCGATGGAGAATGCAGGTCTTACCTTTGTCGAGGAGGAGATTGATGCTGATGATAGATTTGACTACTCGTTTATCTTTTATTATCGTACTTGTTATTTGAGAACTTGTTATTGGACCATCCGACATGTGGATGACTTGCTACTTGTGTGTTTTACTTTGTGAACTTGTTATCTTGTTGTTGAACTTTTATCTTTGTGTTGCATGCTATGTGTTTGCTTATGTGATGTAATGTGCATGAAAACATCTATGGGTATCTCATTCTTATCTCTATTTGAACAAACCAAAGATGCCTCCCCGTCGCGCAAAACCCAACCCCAACAACAACAACATCACACCAGAAATGCAACAAATGATGACTGCTCAAACACAGCTGATGCAGATGATGACAACATTCATTCAGAACCAAAACAACAACAACAACCCCAATAACAACAAGAATAACAACAACAACCCTCCGGGCTTTGATATGCTCACCAGATTTTTGCGATTAAGGCCAGCTAAGTTCTCGGGGACAACTGATCCCATGGTGGCCAATGATTGGCTACGATCTGTAAACAAGGACTTAGTGACCGTGGGCTGCACGGATGCTGAAAAGGTCAGATTTGCAGCACATCTACTAGAAGGACCAGCCGCCACTTGGTGGGACAACTTCCAGATCACCACTCCTATTGATGAGGTGACATGGGCTATCTTTGAGGATGGCTTTCGCACTGCTCGTATCTCATCAGGAATAATGAGCCTGAAAAAGAAAGAGTTCCACAATCTGAAGCAGCGCCACCGCAGCGTGGTTGAGTACATTGAAGAGTTCAACAATCTGGCGCGTTATGCACCGGATGAAGTTGACACAGATGCCAAGAGAAAGGAAAATTTTCTGGAAGTCTTGAATGATGAGCTGAATCTGCAATTGGCTGTGGCATATGTTCCCACTTATCAGTCGCTCTGTGACAAGGCTGCTATATTGGAGAACAAATTGAAGCAAGTCGAGAGTAGAAAGAGAAAGCACTCCGACAAGAACAGCTCGGGGTCATCTCACAAACGATCTCACTATGATGACAGTGGAAGCTCAGGATCCCACAAGCATGGGAAATTCAACAAGCACCACAACCACAACCGTCATGACAACAAGCATCACCGCAGTCATGACAATGACAAGTACAAGAACCACAAGAGTGGACATAAGAGCCACCACAGTGGTAATGGAAGTGGAAGTGGAAGTCAGCCTGCTAAGAGAGACATCAGTCAGGTTGAATGCTTCAAATGCAAGAAGATGGGACACTATGCAAATGAGTGCCCCGAAAATAAAGTTGAAGGACCTGTCAAGCCCAATCCTTTTCAGAAAGGTCAGGTGAACCACATCAATGTGGAGGAGGTCTATGAGGAACCTGATGCTGTTGCTGGTAAGTTCAGACTCAATTCTATTCCAGCATTTGTTCTTTTTGATACTAGAGCATCGCATTCATTCATATCAAAAGCATTTGTTGATAGAAATGGGTTTCCAACTGAAAACATTGGGTGTCCAATAAAAGTTAGTTCTCTAGGTGGAGAAATGATAGTAAGTCTTGGATGCCGGGATCTAGTAATAGAATTTGGAAAACATAAGTTTCCAGTGAGTCTGATAATCCTAGATTCCCAAGGACTGGACGTAATATTGGGAATGGATTGGATGGCTAAGTATGAAGGAGTACTAGATTGTGCTAATCGTACTGTTGCACTCACAACCCCGGAAGAAAAAGAATTAAATTCAAGTCCAACTTTGAATCCAAAGGAAGTAAGCTAAATTCTCTTAAGGGGGTTAGCATGGACAGTGTGCGAATTGTAAGTGAGTATCCGGATGTGTTTCCGGAAGAATTGCCGAGAATGCCACTAGATAGAGATGTGGAATTTCTGATAGATTTGGTACCAGGTTCCGGACCAATAGCAACGAGACCATATAAAATGTCAGTTGATGAACTGAAAGAACTCAAGAAGCAACTAGGAGAACAGTTGCAGAAAGGATTTATTCAACCCAGTTCTTCATCTTGGGGAGCCCCAGTTTTGTTTGTGGAGAAGAAAGACAGAATTCAAAGGTTATGCATAGATTACCGTTCACTCAACGAGGTAACTATCAAGAACAAATATCCTTTTCCTAGAATCAATGACTTGTTTGATCAGCTAGAAGGAGCATGTGTGTTCTCAAAGATTGATCTCCGGTCAGGCTATTTTCAACTCAAGATAAGAGAACAAGACATACCTAAAACAGCATTCACCACAAGGTATGGATTGTATGAGTATACTGTGATGCCTTTTGGCTTGACCAATGCTCCAGCATACTTCATGAATATGATGAACAAGGTGTTCATGGAATTTCTTGACAAGTTTGTTGTCGTTTTCATCGATGACATCTTAGTCTACTCCAAGAGCAAAGAAGAACATGAAGGACACTTGCGTTTGATACTTGAGAAATTAAGAGAGCATAAACTTTATGCCAAATTCAGCAAGTGTGAGTTCTGGTTAGAGGAAGTTGGTTTTCTTGGTCATGTTATGACAAAGGATGGTGTAGCAGTTGATCCTGCTAAGGTTTCAGCTGTGACTGAATGGGAATCTCCCAAGTCCGTGAAAGAAGTTCGTAGTTTCCTTGGCTTAGCAGGCTACTACAGAAGGTTCATTGAGAATTTATCTAAGGTAGCTAAGCCCATGACTGAATTGTTAAAGAAAGACAAAAAGTTTGCTTGGTCTGAAGGTTGTGAAGTCAGCTTTCAGGAGTTGAAGAAAAGACTTGTGACAGCACCAGTTTTATGTCTGCCAGATTTGGAAAAGGATTTTCAAGTTTATTGTGATGCATCTCATCAAGGTTTGGGTGCAGTGCTTATGCAAGACGGTAAAGTTGTGGCTTATGCCTCGAGACAACTCAAAACTCATGAAGTGAACTATCCTACTCATGACTTAGAGTTGGCCTCTGTCGTCCATGCACTCAAAACATGGAGACACTACCTTTTGGGAAAGCGTTGTGAAGTGTTCACTGATCACAAGAGTTTGAAGTATATCTTCACCCAGAAGGAAATTAATATGAGACAAAGAAGATGGTTAGAACTTATCAAGGACTATGACTTAAGTTTGCAATACCACCCCGGTAAAGCAAATGTTGTAGCAGACGCTCTAAGTCGTAAGGTATTTGTGAATGGCCTTACCAAAGGAGAATTGCCAGATGATTTGTGTACCCAATTCAGAAAACTCGGATTGGAGATTGTGCCCGAAGGACATCTCATGTCTTTGGATGTTCAACCCACTTTGTTGGACAAGATCCGAGAAGCTCAGAAGACGGATAAGGAAATTGAAGAGATTAAGGAAAAGATTGGCCAAGGAAAAGCTAAAAATTTCCATGAAGACGAACAAGGTACTTTATGGCATGGGAAACGTATCTGTGTTCCACAAGATCCGGAGTTGCGGAAACTGATTTTGCAGGAAGCACACAACTCTCCGTATTCTATTCACCCGGGTAACACCAAAATGTACATGGACATGAAAGAAAGATTTTGGTGGAATAATCTCAAGAGGGACATCTCCGAACATATTGCTTTGTGTGATGTGTGTAGTAGAGTGAAAGCGGAGCATCAGAAACCAGCAGGTTTGCTTCAACCACTACCTATTCCTGATTGGAAGTGGGACAAAATTGGAATGGATTTCATTACCGGACTACCAAGGACCAGGTCAGGATATGATTCAATATGTGTAGTAGTGGATCGCCTAACTAAAGTGGCTCATTTCATACCCGTGAAGACAACTTATACAAGTGCTAAGTTAGCCAAAATCTACATGAGTACAATTGTATGTCTACATGGAGTGCCCAAGAGTATTGTGTCTGATAGGGGAACTCAATTCACTTCCCATTTTTGGAGACAGCTACATGAGTCATTGGGAACGAGGTTGGAATTCAGTACCGCTTTCCATCCTCAAACAGATGGACAAACAGAAAGAACAAATCAAATCCTTGAAGACATGTTGAGAGCATGTGCCTTAGACTATTGAGCCAGTTGGGATGAAAGTCTGCCTTACGCAGAATTTTCTTATAACAATAGCTATCAAGCCAGCATTGAGATGGCACCGTTTGAGTTTCTCTACGGAAGAAAGTGTACCACCCCATTGTTATGGAATGGTGTGGGAGAAAGAAGTTTATTCGGGCCAGATCTTATCAAAGAAGTCGAAGAGAAGGTCAAATTGGTTAAGGACAGGTTGAAGATAGCACAGTCCTGACAGAAAAGCTACGCGGATCCTAAGCATAGAGAAGTCACCTACGAAGTGGGTGATAGAGCCTATCTTAGAGTGTCACCACTTCGCGGAGTGAAAAGATTCGGAGTCAAAGGAAAATTGGCACCAAGATATGTTGGGCCATTCAAGATCTTGAGTCGCAAAGGAGAAGTTGCCTATGAAATTGAATTGCCAGAATCTCTATCAGCTGTCCATAATGTGTTTCATGTGAGTCAGCTTAAGAAATGTCACCCAGAAATGGAGGAAACTTCTTTGAAGGATACTATACCTTTGGAGGAAGTTCAACTAGAAAGTGATCTCACTTATGAAGAGAAACCTATCAAAATTCTTGAGACTGCAGAAAGAGTCACAAGGACAAAGACTATCAAGTTTTGCAAAGTGCAGTGGAATCATCATTGCAAAGAGGAAGCAACATGGGAAAGAGAAGATGATCTTCGGAAGGACCACCCTCACCTATTTGCTAGCCAATCTGAATCTCGAGGGCGAGATTCACCTTAAGGGGGTTAGATTTGTAACATCCCTAAAATCATGATTTCAATGATTGCATATCATTCATGCATGCATATAGAATTGAGATCAATTTCAAAACTCATTTCAGAAAACAGAAGCACATAGTGCTATCATTTTATGTGAACAAACTTATATCAAATGGCCATCCCCATTTGAGAGTTTGAATGTTTTAAACCTAGATTGTTTATCTCCCTTGTTGAATGGATTGAGTGTGGAATTTGAACCAAACTTTACAAAATGGAAATGGTTTCAAAAACCATTTTTCAAACATTTGCAAATCAAGTGCAAAGTCCCTGTTATTTTGTTTCTCCAAAAATGACCAAGCCTTTTCAAAGTGACCCCATGGTTTTATACCTTGAATTGAGACTGTTGCACACTGCAAAAATCCCAAATAGATTTGAATTCAAATGGAGTTTGAATTCATTTGAAAACCATTCCTGAAATTCATTCTGGAAAAAGAAAAAGATTAAAGAAAAGAAAAGGGCCAGACGCTCCTAATCTAGCCCAACAGCACAACCGGCCCAGTTAGCCCACCCGGCCTCCCTCTCTCTCACTCGCACGCACAGACGCACCCACACAGGCACTGACACTCGGACCCCACCCCCTCTCCGTCTCACTCGCTGACTGGTGGACCTCGACAGCTCACCCTCGTCTTCCCAAAATCGCGCCCGACCACGTCGCCGACCGTTTCCTCCGCCCATCACTGCCGTGTTGATTCCTCGCTTAATTGCCCTTGATTCCGCGCTTAATCGCCGCTCCCCTCTCGCCTACATAACCCCCTCTGCACCGCGGTCATTTCCCCTCACTCAACGCCTCCACATTGCCACAAGGCTGCCCACAATCGCACTTGCGCCGCCTCAGACAGACGCGCTCCGGCGACGAATCACGGTAAGCTCAGACCGCCCCGTTGCCTCTCGTTCAAACCACTGCAACCAGCATGATCTGGTGCATCTGCTAACGCCTCTGGTTTGCTTGCTCATGACCGGGTCATCGTTTCCGGTCACGCCCGCAACCACCAGCGCCGCCGCTCGACTCCGGCGAGCAATAGCGGTAAGAACTGAGTGCCCCTTGCCTTTCCTTTGTTACCAACTTGTTTGCTAGTCACTTGCGCATCTTATAAACCCTCTGCCTTGTGCTAGGACGACACGGAGCCTTGACAGCGACCTCGACAGCAAGCGACAGACGCCGCCCGCAACTCCGACGAGCCCCAGCGACCGTGCCCGTGCGCCCCTCGTCAAGCCGCTGCTAAGTTGAGCTTCTCCTCGACGCTACGAACCTGGTGAGCATCCTCCTGCCTCTCCGGACGACCTGTAGCACCACGCCGCCGCAGACAGAGCTCGCCGCCGCTAGTAGCCGCCCAGCGCCGCCCCGCTTTGGTCGTTTGATCCAGAGCCATCAGATCTAGATCCAGCGTATAGGATTAGATCACTTAACGAATCGTTATGGGTAGATCTGAGCCGTGTGTTTTAACTAGATCCGACGGCGTGGGAGGGTGATCCTGAGTGAAACGGTATCAACCAATAGAATTAAGACGCGTGGCTAGGGTTTGAGTTTAAAACAGAATTTAAAACAGATTTGGATTCAAATTTGATTAGGCTATAACTTTTGATTCCCACGTTAGATTTTTGCAAATTTTATACCGTTGGAATCAGGGAGACAAGACCTTTCTGTTTATGCAATGTGTTTAGTGAAAAGTTTCTGTTAAAATGACTTTATTTGCAGAAACTTGTTTAAGGCTATTTTGAGTATAGAAATTGTTTAGGATTTTGTTTTAGTGCTAAATAAACTTGGTTTGGCAAGATTTTGACTTGTTTATGGTTCAGTATTGTGCACTTTCTTGGTGGAGTTTTAAAAGTCATCACTTAGCATTTTTGCATGCATGCATATGTATTTTTGTTTGTATATGACTTGTATGTGATTGTGGTTATGTTCTTTGTGTAGACTTTGGTGCTAGTGATTGTGATTGTGAAGAGTGCTACTCTCCCAACTACCAAGGCAAGTGGTACTTCATGAATATTCCCATTCCTATGTTTTATACAAGCATTAGAAATATTTTGCTAAGTCTTGCATGTTACTATTTTTGCCAAATGCCATGTTGGGAAATCCTAAGTAGATATAGAATTGTTAGGAAATTCCTAAGTTAAGTTACTATGCCATTCTTAGCCTAGCTAGTAGCAAACAAGGGTTGGTAAAGTATATACATGCTATGATGAAAATATTTCTAAGTCTTTTGACTTATGTTTTTCTTAATAAAACAACTAAGTCAATGAATCACCTGGGTGGAATGGGACTTGAATGGTGGTTTTTGGTTGAGTGGTTACACAAGGCCCATGGACATGGTTTACCTTGTGTATCTCACTTGTGGTATGCCACCCAGGCACAAAGGGATTTTAGAGGCCAAGTGTTGAGAAGCTTATAGTGCAGCCACTTGGCAATATGGGCTCTGCCTGGATCACATAAGTTGCTAGAACTTAGCCATTTGGACAATTGGTGGTAGTGGGAATGATAGGTTGGAGCGCGTCCATTTGGTCTAAGGAAAGGCTTCTGAAAGGTCCTGTCTTGGGAAACCAAGTCTGGTGGGGAAAGTGCACAACCTCTGCAGATGGAAAATCTAAGTACTTAGCCAAGTCCATGGCAATGGACAACTTGAGCATCAAGACATGGAAGCTATCAAGAATCTCATCACTCAAACTTCTAAGTAAAACTTGTGGGTGAACAAGGGTGAAGGACCTCAATGTCTATTGATGGTTTCTTGGGAAAAGTTTTGACAAAGAAAAACTTAGTGATTTCAACTAATAGGAAAAACCTATTTTGAGCAAGGCAAGCCAAGCTACACTTAGCCAAAATGCATATAGTAATATAGTCCACATTAAAATTTACTAAGGTATCACTTGCCAATACTATTCCAAAGTATTGACCCACTGTGGCTGTAACTTGTGATGTTGCAGGTTACTCCGATGATGATTAGGTGTCATGAGTCTACACTCAACATGCTTGCCTGTGGCACATGAAGATGAAGACTTATGTTTATTTAATTATTCCAAACTCTTGTATTAGGCCTTGTCCTTGAGTTGTAAAGAACTATGTTTTATCTCTGGAATGGATGTAATAAATGACCTTTGTAACTGTGTACTTCATCTTAAACTGTGGATGCTAGCAATGATCCAGGGACTAGCATTGCAATCACAGGGATCCTTTTCCTTTACAAAGGAGGGATCTTACACTGGGTGGCAATCCACAAGTGAGATACACAAGGTAAACCATATAAATGAGCCTTGTGTAACCACTCAACCAAAAACCACCAAGCAATTACCATTCCACCCAGGTGTTTCATTCACTTAGTTGTTTTATTAAGCAAAAACATAAGTCAAAGACTTAGCAATATTTTTCCATAGCATGTACATATTCCACCCTTGGTTGCTACTAGCTAGGCTAAGCATGGCATAGCAAGTATATTAACTTAGGGATAATTCTAACAATCCTACAACTACTAGGATTTCCCAAGCATAGCATATAAATACTTAGCAAAAATTATCATGCAAGCCCTATACAAAATATTTCTAATGCATAGTCAAAATATTGGGACAAAAATATGAAGAACCACTTGCCTTGGTAGTTGGGGGAGTAGCAACAATCCTCACAATCACAATCACCACTAGCACCAAAATCTAAACATAAAAATGATAGCACCAAATTCACATATCAAAATAAACAAGCAAAAATATATGAATGCATGCAAATTCCATGTGATGATTTTTCCAATTCAAAAAATACAACTAAAACAATACTGAACACTAAACTAAACATTTATACACTAATCAAACTTAATTTGGTCTTTAAAACATTTTTCAAATAATTTTTATACTCAAAATAGGCCTATAAATGTCTCTGAAAAAATAACCAATTTTACAGAAGCAATTTATTAAAAAAAGTGCATGGTTGGATAGAATTTTTTCTCCTGATTCCAATGATATAAAATTTGTAAAATTTGAACGTGTGGATCAAAAGTTATGAATTTTGCAAGTTTGAACATATAATAGAAATGTTTCTGTCTTTTTAAATAAATCACAGGCCATGCAGCGCTTCCTGATTGGCGCGTACCGCTTCGCGTGGATCACGCTTCCGTGCCGTTGGATCTTATCATATCCAACACACCAGATCTAAAGAAAACGATTCGATCAGATTCTAATCTGCACCCTACGATCTAGATCTAACGGCGCTGGCTTACTCGACCATAGTCTGGCGGCGATGCTCTGCCAGTGGTGTTCCAGCGATCTCAGAGGGGGCTGGGGTTGGCAGATGCTCTTACCGGACTCGCGAGGACTCAAGGATGCTCAAGGCGTTGTTAGCGTGGGTGGGGCGTGCTGTAGAGGTCGCTGGGGCTCATCGGAGTTGCGGACTACGTCGGGTTCTTGCAGACGATGATGTTGCCGATGATATGGACCGCCCTAACACAAACCAAAGGCTTCAGTGTGTGCACAATGATCTGGCGATCATGATAGGGTCAGGGAGAAGGCAAGGGGTGGTCGGGTTTTACCTAAATCGTTCGCAGGAGTTGAGCGGCGGCTCTGTCGCTTGCTGAGGTGGACGGGGACTGCGACCTGGGTCATGCGCGGGATAACCAGAGACATTAGAAGAAGCACAGAGACATGGCGAACTCGATAGGATCAAGCAAAAGGCAAGGGGCGCTCGGAACTCACCGGAATCAGTCGTCGGAGTTTCTCGGTGCTACGGCGGTGCAAGCGAGAATTCGTGGAGCCTGGCGGCGCTTCTGGCTGGCTGTGTTGGGGGAAATGGCCGCGAGGGGGAGGGGATTAAGTGGCCGGAGCAGGAGCGAGGATTGCGCACGAAATCAATGGCATTTATTCGAATTAAGACACGGTAGCGAAGGAGGAGGAAGAAACGACGAGGCCAGGTCGTGGGCGGGGTTTGGGGACGATGATGACGGGGCAGGTGGGTCCGGGGTGTCAGTGAGGGAGGGGTACGCGTGCGGGTGAGAAACAGAGAGAAAATAAAACCCCGGGTGGGCTGGTTCTAGTGTTGGGCCAGATTGGCAACGCTGGCCCTATTTCATTTCTTTACTCCTTTTTCTAATTCTGTTTTGATTTTCTGGATTCATTTTCAAATGCTTTTCAAAAGAGTTTGAATTCAAACTTTCTCTGGATTTTTGTAAGGTGAACCATGCACACATTTGAGTATTTAACATTGTTGCTCACTCAAATTTATATTGGTCCATTGGAATTTAAAATAAACAATGCCTTTATCATTTATTTAATAAAGACATATGAATGGTTTTAAATTCATATTTTTTTTAAAAAACTTTGTCCAAGCTTTGGAAAATATCAATCAATCTTAGGATCAATTCTCTACTAGTCAAAACAAATATTTTCTTCTTATAAGGTAGCAATAAGGCTAATGCCTTGCTTACATAAAATGATAGCTCAGAAAGTTTCTGTTTTTGAAGAAATGATCCTAAAATGAGTATGAATGCATGAATGATATGCAAACTTTGAAAACATGATTTTTGGGATGTTACAATAGGGATGGATGGACGGGCGTTGCATGAATGATTCTCAACATGTAACTTCAAGATCTAGGTATATTGCAGATAAATGATATAAAGCATCCAAGTACTAAACAATCATAGGCATGTGCTCCATATATAGTCATGCGTGCTCGCAATGAGAACTTGCACAACATCTTTTGTCCTGTCAGCCCGTGGCAGCGGGGCCTCTAGGGAACTACTAGAAAACCTGAGCAAAGCATTAACACTCCATGAACACATGTGATCCTCACACCACAACCATCCCCTCCGGTTGTCCCAATTTCTGTCACTTCGGGGCCTTTTGATCTGGACAATGATATGTGTACACAACTTGCAGATAAGATCACAAACAATACTATCATAATGATTAAATAATAAGTTCAGATCTGAGATCATGGCACTCGAGCCCTAGTAACAAGAATTAAGCACAACAAGTTGCAACAATGTCAAATAGCACTAATAGAGATACTAGGCACCATGCCCTAACAATCTTATTCGATTACATGATAGATCTCATCCAATCCCTACCATCCCCATAGCCTACAGCGGGGTATTACTCACTCATGTATGAGGGAAATATAGATGGTTGATGGAGAGGCGTTGGTGATGACGATGGCGATGATCCTCCCCAAATTCCTCGTCCCGGCAGGGTGCCAGAACGAAGTTTCTGGATCCGAATCTTGGTTTTTGGTGGTGGCGGCACAGCAGAACTCTTTCTGGAAAAATGACGAGACCCCCCTAGGTTTTTAGGTCAAGGGGTAACTTATAGGCGAAGAGGGAGCCCGAGGGGGTGCCTGGGGTGGCCGCACACCCCTAGGCGTGGGTTGGGCCCACCCGCACCTGGCAGGGGTGTGGGGCCCCCCAGGCCTCCACTCCGTCTCGTCTTCTAGCTCCGTGGATCTTCTGGTGAAATAACATTTTTGGCATATTTTCCGGGATTTTTCCTGATAGTTGATTTTCTGCACAAAAACTAGACACCAAGGCAATTCTGCTGAAAACAGTGTCAGTCCGTGTTAGTTGTATCCAAATCACACAAGTTTAGAGGAGAAAAATAGCAAAAGTGTTAGGGAAAGTAGATACATTTTGGACATATCAACTCCCCCAATCTTAGCTTATTGCTTGTCCTCAAGCAATTTAGTTGAAAACTGAGTGCAATAAAAGAACTTTCACGAACACATTTGCTTCATATGATGTATATATTCTCAGCACAGGAGTAGATACTTAAACCATTCATAATAAAATGTATGCAACTAAGTCTACTCAATAGTCATTGCAAGCTATGAAGAGAAACCAACTCAATAATAATAATAAGTAGCATGAAACATAAACATAAGAAACATTGCAATGCTCATAATAAGGTATGATAGAGTGGTATCTCACTTGCCTTTTTTGTAGAGCATAATATAAATGTCAAGGCACCTCTGAAGTTCAAGTGAAGACCAGAAGTAAAAATGTCAGAGATACAAGCATCAAAGTCATGACATAATTAACCAAGTTTTGGAACAAACACAAGAATGGCAACTATGCTCTCAAGAAGGTGCTCATAGAATAAGTGGTGACTCAACAAGGAAGTGAAAAGGTTTTGAAAGTTTGAAAGGCTTCCTAATGCTGGAAGGAAATGTACTCATTAGTTTTGAGCTCTCATTGCCCCTATCATAGGCATCTTCATATGGTTAAGGTGAAAGTGAGGTCCAATATGAGTTATATGCTTGATAGACCATAAACTAGAAATTCCATGTCCCTTGAGTACGAGGGCCGCTCCGCATGCTACTCAACTTTGGTTACCTGCAAGTTCTTGTCATTGTACATACATGCATATCATAGAGAACCGCCAACGGGGTACCCCTTGCACATGATACAGGAGCTATCCCGTGATCAAAATGACAAGGCAAGCAGACAATGAGCATCTCAGCGATCTTTTTATTTACTATGTGCATAGCTTTTTATTGAGGATGCTTCACAGAATGCTCATTATGGTGATGCTGCAAGTTTCCACCATGATTAGGCATGGCTTAGGATAGTGGCCCAGACGTTTCTCTAACACATATATATACTCCATGAACTCACAAGCTCCCCTTTTATTTCACACCGACGACATCCGCTAACAAAAGAGCAAGGTATCAACTGGATATGTATCCATAAGTGTTGAAAGTGTTCCCCGTGACAACATGGTTCTGCTAACTCCAATCCTATAATTTGCAAGCATATAACTTTCATGGACAGGTCACAATGGTTCAAGATTATTAAGTGCAAGGAATAAAGTGTGCCATCAATTTCGTGAGAGCTTTACTAACTAACTTTCTCAAAACAGACAAACATTTTATTTGGAAGAAAACAAGGCATATAGAATATGCACTGAAATAGCAAATGATGCTAATAGGTAGGTATGGTGGACACTATTGGCAATATTGGTTTTGGGGAGTTGGAAACACAAGTAGAGCTCATACTCAGTGCAAGTGAAGGCTAGCAATAGAGAGGGAGCGACAAACGAGATAGCAATAACTATCATAATCATGCTTCCAACAAAACATGACTAATTATGGCATGAAAGTGATACAAGAACTCTGAGGAAAAATAAATCATCGAGGCTTACTGACTATTGTTTAGTCATATGCATGCATGAGCATGTGCCAAGTCGATTCACATGAAACTTTCAGAGGAGGATACCACAATATCATACCAAAATATGAATAGAACAATGCAAGCAAACATTCACATGACATGCTACAAACTATTAGCAAGATGGAGCTAATCACAAACAAGCAAGAACTACTAAGCATCCATCAGTAACATACTCCTTACATGAACATACTAAGCATGCTCACCATGATGAGTATATGTACAAAAACGAAAACAAATAGAGTTCGTTACCAGCCTCTTACCACTCATCAAGTTGTCTTAATCTTCATTATTACCCTTCACTTGTGTGACTTGAATAATAACATGAAACCAAAATCCACTGAGGATGGTTGAACCCTACAAAGAAGAACAACAAATATTTTTGATGTTTTCGATTTTTCAAAGCAAACAAAACAAAAACAAAGAAAAATCTTTTTGGATTTTTTCTTTAAGGCAAACCAAAGCTAAAAAGCAAAGAAACAAACCAAGATAAAAAACAAAAATATTTTGGTATTTTTCTGTTCTGGGAAAGCAGAAACAAAAACCAAAAAGAAAGCGAAACAATGGATATACAAAGAACCGACGAACATGATATATAGATGAGTGTGATGTCGGTATACCTAACCCCAAGCTTAGGCTTTTCGCCTAAGTGGGGCTCAATAGCGCGGGTAGTAACCCCAAGATGGTGGGTCATCATAGGAATGATCATAGTCTGGCGCTTGCGAAGAAGAAGAAGACGCGCCCCAATCAAATGAGGGTTGCTGGTATGAAGACTCTCCCAAGTTGGAGGGCTGAATCGAATCATCTTCGGCATCCTCTCCAACATTCTCCTCTTGCTGGGAGAGCTCCGCCACATATGTGTGAAACTCCTCCTCCGTGAGCGACCGTCCTTGCCTGTTATCAAAATTAAACAAAGAAGGTGAAGGCAAATAAACTATTTTCTCAGTCCTACCCCCTCTCCAACCTCGCTGGGAAAAAGATAGTTCATACAGTAAACTTGTGACAGTAGCCCCCAAGGAAACAAAACCATGCTGAATCATGGATTCAAGATCAAGCCTCTCTATGGGGAACCAATAATCTGAATGGTGAGGCTCTAAAGCATGGAATGCTAGCAACCTAGAAGCAATGAGACCTCCACAAATTCCACCCTTCTCGTGGTTGGTGGTGAGACGGTAAGCTATCAAAGCACCCAGGTTATAAGATCTATTCCTATTCAAAGCAGCTGCGATAAAAGCTAGATCAAAAGAAGATAACTTTCTAGCAATCTTTCTAGCAAGAACACACTTGGTAATGAAGTAGGAAAAATATCTAATGGATGGGAACTGAATGTTACGAATTTTACCACTTTCTTTTGAGAAGTCGAAACCTTGGAAAATTTCAGCATATAAATCCGTAAGTGACTTGGGCCTCTCCTTGATCTTCTCACAAGATCCCCACTAAGGTACTCTAATTACTGCACAGAAATCAACAAAAGGCAGGTCGACAGCTATATTGTATATTTTATAATGGACCATGGGATTAGATGAAGACCAAGTAAACCGTAGGTCCTACACAACAACCATGGTTAGCTTAACATATTTAAGTGGTTCACCTTCAACAAAGTGTTCCAACCCTGCATTGGTAATCATAGTTTGGAAATCCTGGAAGATTCCCGCAGCCCTCATAAATTCATGGCATGGATATATGGAAGGGAAGACTCCTTCCTCACGATGAACTTTCATTGGCTCAAGTACCATCAAGTCATATTGATTCAGTGGGTATGCACTCATATTCCTTTCTAAAAAATTTATACAAACATCAAACCAAGTGATTTCCAAGTTGATAAATGATGAGAAACTACTATAGGAACTTGCTAGAGGGATACACATGCATCAAAATGAAATCTCTAAGCATAGAACAAACATTCAAGCTCACACAACCTGTCACCTATAGCAGCAAAATACTCAAGATACAATCTACCAATCACAAATCTAATTGGACAAGCGGAGGAGGCACATACCAAGGAGTAATCCCTCCAAAAATCAGCAACAAAGATGGGCTGAGCAAGGAGATCGAAAATCGCGAGAAAGAACAGCAGGAACTCGAGATTGAGAAAGTTTTCCGGTGTTTTTCTGGAGAGAGAAAGAAGATGGCTGGGAGGAGGCACCTTGGAGGGGCCCAGGTGGGCCACACCCCAGCCAGGCGCCACCTGGGGGCTAGCCACGCCTACGAGGGGTGTGCTGGCCTAGGGTGGCCCCCTGGGTCACTCCAGGTGTCCCTCTGCCCCTTTTTCGAGGAACAAATTATTTTGAATTTTCTGTGGCTTTTTGGAAAACTTTATTTTGGCCAATTTTCAGGGTATGAAAATTGATTTTATCGCAGAAACAGATTTTTTTAGAAGAATCAAAAGCAAACAAAAAACCAAACTACAAAAGTTCTAAGACACTCTAACAAGCAAACAACTAGCAAAACCAAATCTAACAAGAGAAGCAAAGACTAGGAAGGAGAAAAGTAAAAGTGAGAAAATATAACCAAAGTGAAAGCATTGCTTTGTTCATTAAAATACTTTTGTTAACAAGGTCGATCAAGTCTTGTTACCAAAACAAGCTTATATGAAACAAAACTTTGCATTCCACAAGGTGATTATGTTACCTCAAACTTGATAGCAATGGTCCCAATCATAATAGTTTCAAATTTTTCTTGTGGAATGGGACAATATATTTCTCCAACCTTGATGCTCTCAAAATTTTCAATGGAATTCAGGCAATAGCTTCTAGCAACCTTCTTGGGGAAATAAACAATATGCTCTTTGTCATTAATATTGAACGTTACTTTTCCTTGATTTCAATTAATGACAGCACCTGCAGTATTAATAAAAGGTCTCCCAAGAATAATAGACATATTATCATCTTCAGGCATCTCAAGCACAACAAAATCAGTTAAAACCAAGCAATTATGAGCCACTTGAACAGGAACATCCTCATATATACCAACAGGAATAGTAGTTGACTTATCAGCCATTTTCAAAGATATTTGAGTTGGTATCAACTTTTCTAGATGGAGTCTCTTGTAGAGAGAAAAAGGCATAACACTAACTCCAGCTCCCAAATCACATAAAGCAGTTCTAACATAATTATTCTTAATAGATCAAGGAATAGTTGGTATACCTGGATCACCAAGTTTCTTTGGAACCTTACCATTGAAGGAATAATTAGCAAGCAAAGTAGAAATCTCCTCATTAGGAACTTCCTTTTATTAGAGACAATATCCTTGATATACTTTGAATAAGGAGGCAACTTAATAGAATCAGTCAAAGGAATTTGCAAAAATAAAAGTTTCATCTACTCACAATTTTTTTGTAGTGTTCTTCCTCCTTTGACTTGTGTTTCTTACCTGGAAAAAGCATAGGTTTCTGCACCCAAGGTTCTCTCTCACTACCATGTTTCTTAGCAATAAAATCTTCCTTAGTGTACCTAGTGTTCTTAGTGTGCTTCTCAGGTTCTTCCTCAACTTCCTCCTTATCAGGAGCATCATTTTTATCATAACCACTCTCAGTTTCAGCATCAGAAACAGATATACTATTAGGATCTATAGCAGGTTCAAGTGGTTCCTCAACTATTTTATGTTTCTTTTTCTTTCTCTTACGAGGACTACCACTACTTTCACCTTGTTGAGAATCCTGCTAAATTCTTTTAGGGTGTCCTTCAGGATATAAAGGATCTTGAGTAGCTATACCACTCCTAGTTCTAATTCCATAAGCATGTTTATCTCCTGAGGCATTAACTAGCATATCTTTTTGTACCTTAGCAAGTTGATCAAGTTGGGTTTGAACCATTTGAAAGTGTTTACAAAGCATTTTAATATCATTAGAAGTTCTTTCCACAATATCTTTCAACCCATTAATAGCTCTAGAGTTTTCCAATAAATGCTTCTGAACTTGTTTATTAAAATTACCTTGTTTAACAAGAAATGTGTCAAGTTCCTCTAAGAATTGATCAGGAGGCTTACCATAGGGAATATCACCTTCATCAAAGTGGAGAGAGTGTACCTCAATAGTAGATGAGTGGGGAATTGGCTTACATAATTCTTCTATAGGAGGTAGATTCTTCACATCTTCATCTCTAATACCTTTCTCTTTTAGACATTTATTAGCTTCCTTCATCACTTCATCATTTGATGCAATAACTCCCCTCTTCTTTGGTGTTGGTATTGGATCTGGTTCAGGCACAACTGGTTCAGGAGTAATAGGATCAGGTGTATTTAGCTTAGTTGAAGTCCAATCATCATAATTCTTGCTTATTTTAGCCATTAATTCTTTAGCATCTGTAGGAGTTCTCTTCCTGAAAACACAATCAGCAAAACTATCTAGGTGTGTGCTAGAATCATCAGTTAGTCCATTATAATAAATATCAAGAAGATCATTCTTAGGAAATGTACATCCAGGATGTGCATGAATCAAGGCACAGAACCTTGTCCATGACTCAGGAAATTTCTCTTCTTCTCCCTGTTTAAAATCAAAAAGTCTCTGCAAAGCAACATGTCTAGCACTAGGAGGAAAATATTTCTGGAAGAATGAAGCAATCAAGAAATTAGGGCTATCAATGGAATCAGGAGGCAGTCTATTAAACCAAACCCTAGCTTCTCCTTTTAGTGAAAAAGATAAGATCTTAGTAACAAAGTACTTGCGCATCTTAAAATCATCAGATAATAAAGCACTCATAGTAGAAAGCTCATTCATATGAGCCACAACACTCTAATTTTCAGTCCCACAAAAAGGTTCTTTCTCAACAATGTCCCAAATAGGATAAATCAAGAGAGAAATCATAATCTTTATCTTTAATATCTATGGGAGAGGTGGCAAACTTAGGATCACATGACAGTTTAGGAATAATGGTATGTCTAGCAAGGAGACTCTTAATAGTATGAACACAATGTGTGTTTTGGCACTCTTCAACAAATTCATCAATGAACTCAATGTAACCATCATTAATATCATAACTCTCTCTAGACTCAGGTGAGCTAACATGTGTAACAATGTATTCACTAGGAGTTTCAGTATTTCCTAGACTAGCCATAGTAGCATCTAGGAAATGACCTAATGAACCACTCGCATCAAGCACAGTAGAAGTAACATCATGAGCATCAAAAGCAGTTTCAGATTCAGCAACAGTATTAGTGTGTGTAGCATGAGTATGTGGTGGTGGTGTAACAATCTTACTTATAACAGACGGTGAATCAAGAGCAACAGAGGTGTTTAGGACTGTACCTCTTCTTGTAGTGGATGGTAAAATAGGAAACTTTCCATCACAAGACTTACCCATGATGAACGGAGTAGCAGTGAACAATAGTAGATCCAAGTGAACTTACAAATAAAGCTATGCTCCCCGGCAACGGCGCTAGAAAATAGTCTTGATGACCCACAAGTATAGGGGATCGCAACAGTCTTCACGGGTAGTATTACCCAATTTATTGATTCGACACAAGGGGAGACAAAGAATACTTGCAAGCCTTAACAACTAAGTTGTCAATTCAGCTGCACCTGGAAATAGTTCTTGCTCACAGAAGTTTATTAGTAGCAACAGTTTGTAGTAGCAACAACAAAGCAAGAGCAGCAGTAAAACAGGAGCAATAGTAATAGTAGCATCAAACAGTAGGATATAAGTGCGGTAGGCATAGGGATGGATGGTCGGGCGTTGCATGGATGAGTCTAAACATGTAACTTCAAGATCTAGGGCAATTGCAGATAAATGAGATAAAGCATCGAAGTACTAAACAATTATAGGGATGTGCTCCATATATAGTCATGCGTGCTCGGAATGAGAACTTGCATAACATCTTTTGTTCTGCCAGCCCGTGGCAGCGGAGCCTCTAGGGAACTACTGACAATTAAGGTGCTCCTTTTAATAGAGCACCAGAGCAAAGCATTAACACTCTGTGAACACATGTGATCCTCACACCACAGCCATCCCCTCCGGTTGTCCCAATTTCTGTCACTTTAGGGCCTTTGGATCCGGACAATGATATGTGTACACAACTTGCAGATAAGATCACAAACGATACTATCATAATGATTCAATAATAAGTTTAGATCTGAGATCATGGCACTCGGGCCCTAGTGACAAGAATTAAGCACAACAAGTTGCAAAAAAAGTCAAATAGCACTAATAGAGATACGCACCATGCCCTAACAATCTTATTCGATTACATGATAGAACTCATCCAGTCCCTACCATCCCCATAGCCTACAGCGAGGGATTACTCACTCATGGATGAGGGAAACATCGATGGTTGATGGAGAGGCATTGGTGATGATGATGGCGATGATCCTCCCCAAATTCCCCGTCCTGGCAGGGTGCTAGAACGGAGTTTCTAGATCCGAATCATTGTTTCCGGTGGTGGCAGCGCAGCGGAATTCTTTCTGGAAAAACGACGAAGCCCCCTCGGTTTTTAGGTCAAGGGGTAACTTATAGGAGAAGAGGGAGCCCGAGGGGGTGCCTGGGGTGGCCGCACCCCCTAGGCGCGGGCTGGGCCCACCCGCGCCTGGTAGGGGTGTGGGCCTCCTATGCCTCCACTCCGTCTCGTCTTCTGGCTCCGTGGATCTTCTGGTGAAATAACATTTTTGGCATATTTTCCAGGATTTTTCCTGATAGTAAATTTTCTGCACAAAAACTAGACATCAAGGCAATTCTGCTGAAAACAGCGCCAGTCCGTGTTAGTTGTATCCAAATCACACAAGTTTAGAGGAGAAACAATAGCAAAAGTGTTCAGGAAAGTAGATATGTTTTGGACGTATCAAACTGTCGTGGTATTGCCGACGAGTACGCCATGGAGGGGTCCTCACAGTGCGTGTTTAGAGACGTGGGGTAAGGCGGACAGTTGACGGGTACGAGGTAACACAGCTTACCCAGGTTCAGATCCCACGACGATGGCGGAATCCTACTCCTTCTATAAATCACTATAAGGGCAATACGCCGAGTTATAGAGATAGGTTCGCTGTGCGAGGTGACTAGAGAGTGTAAGTTATCGTGCCCTAAAGGCTCCCATAGGCCCGACTTATATAGTCGCCAGGTCCAAGGGTTACAGGGAAAAGTCCAAGCCGGACAGGTTACAGAGTCCTACACCGTCTATCACTAGTCTTGTGTATCTTGTACTCCAAGGCTCCGGGTACGCTGGTGACTCCACCGTAGCCTTCCTTTATCTGGCATGGGCCTCCCTTCTGGATCCACCTAACTGGGCCGCCCAGCAGGCCATAGGCCATGCTACCGACTATGGGCCACCCGGGTTAGTCGGAGAAGAGACATGCTATTAGGATACCCATATAGCATATCCCCAACACAAACCCTGCAACGAACTTTACAAAACCAGAGAAGAACAACAAATATTTTTGGGTTTTCAAATTTTTATAGAACAAGAACTAAAGGCAAAAGCAAACAAAGCAAAATCTGTTTGGATTTTTCTTATAACAAACCAAAGCTAAAAGACAAAGAAGCAAACAAAGAGAAACAATGAAAATATTTTTGGTATTTTTGTGTTTTGGAAAGCAGAAACAAAAACTAAAAAGAAAACAAAACACAGAAATGCAAAGTACAGACAGAACATGATATGTAGATGAGTGTGATGTCGGTATACCTCCCCCTAAGCTTAGGCTTTTGGCCTAAGTGGAGATCAATAATGTGGAGTAACTCCAAGCTGGTGGATCATCGTAAGAATGATCATAGTCAGACCCTTGTGATGAAGAAGAAGCGCCCCAATCATAAGAGGGTCGCTGGTATGAAGACTCCCCTATGTTAGAGGGCTGAACTGAATTATCTTCGGCTTCCTCTCCAACATTCTCCTCTTGCTGGGAGAGCTCCGCCATGTATGTGTCGAGTTCTTTTTCCATGAGTGACCATCCTTTCCTGGTATCAAATTTAAACAAAGAAGGTGCAGGCAAAGGGACTACTTTCTCACACTTACCCCCTCTCCATCCTTTCTTGAGAATGGTTATTTCATGACTATCCCTATCCAATGTAGCTGAGATAAAAGCTAGATCAAATGAAGTTAATTTACTAGAAGTCTTCCTAGCAAGAACACATTTGGCAATAAAATAGGCAAAATATCGAATAGATGGGAGGTGAATATTCTGAATTTTACCACTCTCCTTTGAGAAACTGCTTCCTTGGCAAATCTCCGCATATAGGTCCATGAGTGGCGTGGGCCTCTCCCTAATCTTCTCACATGAACCCCACTATGGCACCTTGATAGCTGCACAAAAATTATCAAAAGGAAGATTGACAGCTATATTGTAAATTTTATAGTGAACCATGGGGTTAGGAAATGACCAACTAAATCGAAAATCCTGCACCGCAGACATGGTTAGCTTCACATATTGATAAGGTTCATCTCCAACAAAATGCTCCAACCCTGCATTAGAAATTAGAGTTTGGAAGTCTTGAAAATCCCTGCAGCTCTCATGAATTCGAGGCATGGATATATAGAAGAGAAAACTTCCTCCTCGCGGTGGACTTTCATAATCTCCGGTAAACTCAATTCATGTTGATTGAGATCGTATTCACTCATATTCTTTTTTGAAATTTTAGGCAAACATCAAACCAAGTGATTTCCAAGATAATAGATGATGGGGAACTACTATAGGGACTTGCAAGAGGGATAAACATGCATCAAAATGAATTCTCTAAGCATAGAACAAGCATGCAAACTCACATACTACAGTAGCAAAATACTCAAGATATAATCCACCAATCAAAAATCTAATTGGAAAAGCAGAGGAGGCACACACCAGAGAGAAATCCCTCCAAAAATCAGTAGCTAAGAAGGGCTGAGCAAGGAGATCGCGGGAGCAAGAACAGCAGGAACTCGAGATTTGAGAAATTTTCTGATGTTTTTCGGGAGAGAGAAAGAAGCGGCTGGAAGGAGAGTAAGTGAAGGGCCAGGGGTGGCCCACACCTGGGCCAGGCGCCCCTGGTCTGGCCGCGCCACCAGGGGGTGTGCCTGCCTGGTGGGTCCCCCTTGGTCACTCTAGGTACCTCTCTGCCCCTTTTTGTGTAAAAATTTAATATGAATTTTCTGGAATTTTTTGGGAAACTTTATTTTTGGGCAATTTTCAAGTAATGAAAATTGATTTTCTCGCAGAAAAATATTTTTGGAAAGAAGCAAAATCAAACCAAAACTAAAACTACAGAAGTTCTAAGACACTGTAACAAGCAAGAAACTAGCAAAACAAAGACGAACAAAACGAAGAGCAAAGATTGGAGTAGAGAAAATAAAGGCGGGAAAGGATAATCATGGTGAAAACATTGTCTTTCATAATCTGTTATATGAAATAAAACTTTGCATTTCACTTAATGATTATGTTACCTCAATCTTTATAGCAATAGTTCCAATCATAATAGTTTCAAAATTCTCTTGTGGTATGGGGCAATATATTTCTCCAACTTTGATGACCTCAATATTTTCAATTGAATTTAGGCCATAGGTCCTATCAATCTTCTTGGGGAAATAAATAGTATGCTCCTTGTCATTAATATTAAAAGTTACTTTTCCTTGATTACAATTGATGACAACACCTTCATTATTAAGAAAAGATCTCCCAAGAATAATAGACATATTATCATCTTCAGGCATTTCAAGCACAACAAAATCAGTTAATACCAAACAGTTATGCGCCACTTGAACAAGAACATCCTCACATATACCAACAGGGACAGTAGATATATCAGTTGGTATCAATTTTTCCAGTTTGAGTCTCTTGTAGAGAGAAAAAGGCATACCACTAACTCCTGCTCCCAAATCACACAAAGCAGTTCTAACATAATTATTTTTGATAGAGCAAGGAATGGTTGGGATACCTGGATCCCGAAGTTTCTTTGGAACCTTACCGTTGTAGGAGTAATTAGCAAGCAGAGTGGAAATTTCCTCATTAGGAATCTTCCTTTTATTAGACAGTATCCTTCATATACTTCGAATAAGGAGGCAACTTAATAGCATCAGTCAAATGAATTTGCAAGAATAAAGGTTTCATCCACTCACAAAACTTGTTATAGTGTTCTTCCTCCTTTGACTTGTGTTTCTTATCAGGGAAATGCATTGGATTTTGCACCCAAGGCTCTCTTTCACTACCATGTTTATTAGCAACAAAATCTTCCTTACTGTACTTAGTGTGCCTTTCAAGTTCCTCTTCAATTTCTTCCTTATCAGGAGCATCATTTTTGTCATTACCACTTTTAATTTCAGCATCAGAGACAGATATACTATTAGGATCTATAGCAGGT
Organism: Avena sativa; assembly: GCA_916181665.1. Taxonomy (NCBI): domain Eukaryota; kingdom Viridiplantae; phylum Streptophyta; class Magnoliopsida; order Poales; family Poaceae; genus Avena; species Avena sativa. Next base: position 250,975,794 of record OV702284.1, on the reverse strand, counting down.
TCAGAAGATTCTACAACTGATTTATGTTTATTTTTCTTTCTCTTAGAAGAAATTATATCTAATGGGGATATGCCGAGTGGGGTATACCCAGCAGGACGTTCCCTACCGGATCATACTCCCAGCGAGTGGGCCTGTAGGACGACGACTGGACCGCGACCCAAGAGAAAGCCAGGTGAGTGGATGCTGAAGGCCTAGAAGCGTAGCTAGGCCCAGTCGGATTAGGTCAAAACCCTCCAAGTCCTTATGCAAATCGGTTGTAAATCTGTAACCCTAGCGAGGTGACTCTATATAAACCTCCCTAGGGCATGCATAGCACTTACGTTCCATCATACACCCCCTCAACTCGCCGCCTAGTTTGCCCATTGTACTCTCTCATCAATACAATCTAGCAGGAGTAGGTCTTTACCCTCCGGGGGGCCAAACCTGGGTAAATCCCTGTGTCTTTGCCCTCATCTCGCACCGCATATGGCTGGTCTACTACTTGCTGCGAATCGCAGCATCTGCTGTGGCCATTACCACGATAGTGGCGCCCACCGTGGGGCCTGGCCGGTCAGGCCTGTTTTCTGTGGCGAGACCCTACTTGCCAATCCCCACCAGCCGCATGATCGCCATCAGCGAGATCTTCCAGATCTTGCCAACCAGCTACGTCCCAGCGTCGCGCCCGGTCACGCATAGCATGATCATGCCGGTCGGCATGATCAACCTCTTCGTCGGCTTCATCGACGTCATCGTCTTGGAGGACTCGGCGCACATCCGCGAGTCTCCACCGCGCGATTGGCTCTTTGAGAGTCAGGTCCGCACCATCCATCGCCTCGCCTCTAAGTACGACTCATCCACCAGCAACGTGGTCGAGACCAGCGCGGCCGCGGACGACGTGGCCCTCAACGATGATGTCTACTCGGTGACCTCGGCCTCAGTCGCCGGATCCATCACCGCCGCGTCGCCAGCCGGATCCATCACCCAAGTCTCCAACGTCGGGGATTTCTAGGACCCGTCTATCCTCGGGATCTTTGACTCCGATTTCGGGTCAGAGAACTCCGGCGACATCTATGCCTCGTCTGGTCGCTTCGTCGTGGCCTACAAGGCAGGCGGCGCGAGTGCCCCGCCAGACCCCTTCTCCACGCTGATCCCGCAAACTGCAAAGTCGGGGGAAGTCGAGAAACTCCGCCTGCGCCCGGAGGAGGCGGTTCGCAAGGAACAAGCCGAGCGCGAAAAATTTCGCCTCGAGCAGGCGACGGCATAGGAGCTCTCTCTCTCTACCACCAGCTCCGCATCAGGTCGCGCCTGAACTCCACTGTTCAGGTCCGCGCCCTGAACTTCGATGACGAGAATGATCCGGCTCACATGGCCGATCGCGTGATCTGCGAGAACGCGCCACCGGGAGGAAGCACCCGAGCACCGCCAGGCGTAATAGCAAACGACGCTCCCCCACCGCCGCCCGGTCGCACACCCCCTCCAAACTAGCCAAGAGTCCTCATCTCCCTACAAGAGCGGGACGCAAACGGCCTCCCAATGTACTCCACCCCGATGGACACGTCATCGCGGGTCAAGCCGCGGTCGCCAACCTCAACGTGACGGGGTAAGGCGCACTGCAGATCCAATACGCCAAGGCCCTACTCGCCAAGGCTGTCGAGCAGCAAGTCGCAGGAGCCGACTCGTGGGGGCGCATGTACTCCCGCTCCTCAGGAAACAGGGCGGCCTCAAGTGGCCGCCTCGATGGCAAACACTCTCAACTTCCCACCACCCAAGCCCCTGCAGCTCCAACCATAGGTCACGCACGCGGCACTTTCCACCAACGACCCGCGTCCAATGAACAACATGGTCGCCGCCAAGGGGCAGCCAGTCTACGCGCGGACCCACATCATCAACAACCAAAGTTGGCACGCATGCCAGCCTGACAACCTAAGGCACACCCTCACCAACCGCCGTGACGGCAAGCCAAGGGGGTCGCTCAGCCAAGTCGGACCCCAATTCTTCGGACCAATGATCCGAGGCGAAAATATCTGGAAAACTTCAAAGCGCCAAAGGAGATCGAAAAGTACGATCCCTCGTACGACCCGTCCGTGTGGCTGGACACATACCTCATGGCGATGGGAATCGCCGGCCACACCGACCTACTCGCCGCCCGCTACCTCTCCCTGATGATGGAGGGAGCGACTCGGCAATGGATCAACACCCTCCACATGGATAGAATCGATTCATGGGAGGACATGCGCGACGCCTTCGTCAGGCACTTAGAGGGTTCCTACACCCGCGCCACCAGCATCGAGGACTTGGAGCGATGCGTCCAGGGACCCCACGAGTCGACCCGCAACTGGCTCCAAAGGTGGCAAGATCTGTGGTTCAACGCGGCCGATATCCACCTAGAGACGGAAATCCACTGCTTCAAGACCTCATGCCGCTATGAACCCCTGGTTGCCAAGCTCAAGCGGGTGTACAAGACACTCGACAACATCCTAGACCTCCCCGAGATCGCCAAGTGGTACGCGGAGGACCTGAACCAAGAAACCGACGATGAGTCGGGTGGACATCGCCGCCAGAGCGGCCATGAAAACGGCAGGCAGCGCGAGCTGCGCTATAGCAACACTCGCCTCACCGACAAGCGCCGCGGTGACGGGCGAGTCAACTTCATCGCCAACGTCGGCTACGCGCCACGTGACCCCAAGAGCTTCCGCCGAGACGGAGGCCAACACCGCTATGGTGGAAACGTCCGAGCAAGGCCGAAATTCGACCCCCAGCTCTCCTTAACCAACCCTGTGTGTTCCACAGCAGGGAGGGGAAGCCCGCAACGCACACGACCGCCGATTGCCACTTCTTGAAGGAGATCAAGAAGGCACGGCGAGCAAGGGAGGACCCCAACAACAACCCTCCAAACGGTGCCGCATTCGGCAACGACGTCGGGTCGCTCCACACCTTCAACGGGTTCATCAACAAGCGCGAGAAGAAGTTCATCGCCTGCGCCATCCCCGTCAATGCGGTGTCCCAGGTCGACATCCCCCGCTTCCTCAACTGGTCCGAACAACACACGTGGAGCCGCGAGGACCACTCGCCACGGATCGAATATCCGGGACGACTAGCCCTAGTGGTCAAGCCCAAAGTGGGCAACTACTGGCTCCCTAAGACATTGATGGATGGCGGGAGATCTATCAACATACTCTACCTGGACACGTTTAGGCGGCTGTGGCTCCCGCAGTCGATGATCGAGACAACCTTCACCACCTTCCACGGCATCGTCCCCGATCGGAAGGCGTACCCGATCGGTAAGGTGACGCTGCCAGTCACCTTCGGCACACTAGCAAACTTCTGCACCGAGCGGATCGTCTTCGAGCTAGTGCCCTTCAACAACCCCTACCATTGCATCTTGGGGCGACAAGCGTTCGGCAATTTCATGGCGGCGCTGCACTACGCGTACAACGTAATGAAGCTCCCAGGGCCGTGTGGCATCATCACCGTCCACGGCGACCCCGACATGGCCACGGAGTGCGAGGCAAAGGGCGTCGAGCTCGCGGACGTTGTCATCGCCGCAGAGGCTAACCACGTCGAGGAGCTCACCAGATATGCGAGCGGGGTCGACAATGGCGACCCCACAATACTAAAGAAGCCCAACTCGGAGAACGGTGGATCAACCGCTTTCGAGGCCACCACGCACACACGCTCTGTCGAGCTGGTCCCAGGCGACTCTAGCCAGACGGTGACGATCGGGACATGCATGAGCCCCGCATAGGAAAGCATGCTCATCGAGTTCCTCTGTGAGAATCGCGACATCTTCGCATGGAAGCCATCCGACATGCCAGGTGTCCCGAGGGAAATCACTGAGCACAAACTCAATGACAAACCCAAAGCACGACCTATCAAGCAGTCTTTGTGGCCCTTCAATGAAGAGCGCCACCGAGCAATCACCGAAGAGGTGCGGCGTCTACTCACTGCAGGCTTCATACAACCCATCAAATAATCCAAGTGGCTGGCAAACCCATTCCTGGTCGAAAATAAGAATGAGACCTGGAGAATGTGTATCAACTACACAAACCTCAACAGTGCCTGCCCAAAGGAGCAGTTCGTCCTCCCGCGAATCGATCAAATCATCGACTCGACTGTGGGCTTGGATTCACTATGTTTCCTTGATGCCTACTCTGGTTCCAACCAGATCAAAATGGCGGTCGAGGACGAGGAGAATACGGCGTTCATCACGCCATTCGGTGCCTTCTGCTACACTGCCACAACATTCGGTCTCAAGAATGCCGGAGCGACCTACCAGCGGTGCATGCAGGAGTGCCTTGCGAGGCAAATTGTCCGCAACATCCGTGTCTACATCAACGACATGGAGGTAAAGTCCACTCGCCAGAGCGATCTACTCACCGACCTGGCCGAAACCTTCGCAAATCTATGGAGGTACAAGATCAAACTCAACCCAGGAAAGTGCACCTTCGGTGTACCCACTAGACAGCTACTGGGGTATGTAGTCTCCAAGCGAGGCATCGAGGCAAACCCCACCAAGATCAACACGATCGCCCGTCTCGGCAAACCCGAGTGCCTTCGCAACATCCAGAAGTTGCCCGGGTGAGTCGCGGCTCTTAGCCACTTCATCCCCCGGCTAGGCGAGAAGGAAATGCCTCTCTACCGCCTAATGCGCAAGAACCCGACATTCCAGTGGGACAAGGAGGAGGACGACGCGCTCCACGCACTCAAAGAAGTGCTACTCGCGGCCCCGCTGCTCGCCGCCCCCATCGACAAGGAGCCAATGCTCGTCTATGTCGCGGCATCCGAGCGAGTCGTCAGCACCATCATGGTCGTCGAGCGGCCAGAACAGGGCAAGGAGCGCCCGGTGTAGCGCCCCGTCTACTACATCAGCGAGGTCCTCATCGAGTCGTGACAGCGCTACCCGCAATACCAGAGATTGGTGTACGCGGTATTCCGAGCCTAGAGGCGGCTACCGCACTACTTTCAGGAGCACCCAATCGCGGTCGTCTCCTTCTCGCCGTTGTAGGACATCATCTGCAGCCGCGATGCGACTAGGCGAGTCGCCAAGTGGGCCATCGAGATCGGCGTCCACAACATCAAGTAGGAGTCGTGCAAGGTAATCAAGTCACATGCCCTGGCGGACTTCCTCGCTGATTGGGATGAGGCGCAGCAGCCAGAGAAGCTACCATACCTCCATTACTGGTCGCTCCACTTCGACGGGTCCAAGAACGTAGACAGCTCGGGAGCAGGGATCGTACTCACCTCTCCCAAGGGTGACAAGCTGCGCTACGTGTTGTACCTCGACTTCACCCCCTGCACCAACAACATGGACGAGTACGAGGACCTCCTTCACGACATGTGAGCCGCCAAGGAGATGAACATCAACCGCCTATGGTGCTATGGTGACTCCGACCTCGTCGCCGCGCAAGTCGCCGGCACCTGCGACACCGTCTCCCCCACCATGGCGGCATACCGCCAAGCAGTGGACCAGCTGGGGGTCACTTCGCCGGCTACTCCGTCGAGTGGATCGAACGGTGAAAGAATGAGGAGGCCGACGCCCTCTCTCGCATTGGGTCGACTCGACTAGCGCCACCTGCCGGCGTCTTTCTCGACACCATCACCAATCCTTCTGTCTCTCCATCGAAGGAGATCGACATCGGGGTCCCGCTGCAACCAGAACCCGCTCTGGTTGCCATGATCATGGAGCCAAGCGATTGGACCATGCCATACATCGCCTACCTCGAAGGAGGGACCCTTCCAGCATACGAGACAGAGGCACGCATGATCATGCGCCGATGCAAATCTTTCGTCATCATCAACGGTGAGCTCCACAAGCGCAGCGTGACTGGCATGTTCCAACGCTGCGTGCAACCCGCGGAAGGTCGCAAGATCCTCCAAGACATCCATGCTGGCGACTGCGGCCACCACGCTGGCGCCCGGTCCTTGGTCGCCAAAGCCATGTGGCACGGTTTCTACTGGCTCACCGCACACGCCGACGCGGTCGACATCGTCCAACGCTGCATTGGGTGTCAAAAGTACGCCAATCAAACACACGTACCAAGCTCGGCGCTCAAGACCATCCCCATCACCTGGCCATTCGCCGTCTGGGGGCATGGACATGGTGGGTCCCTTCAAGAAGCCCCCCTTCGGCTACACCCACCTCCTGGTCGCAGTCGACAAGTTCACCAATTGGGTGGAGGCCAAGACAGTCCGCAAGTGCGATGGGAAGAACGCCGCCAAATTCCTACACGAGCTCATCTACCGCTACGGATTCTCACATAGCATCATCATGGACAACGGCACCAACTTCGCCAAAGGCACCATATATGGCTGAGTACTGCGAAGAGCATAACATACGGCTCGACCTTGCCTCAGTCGCCCACCCGGAGTCCAACGGTCAGGCGGAACACACCAACCAGAGCATCCTCCACGGCCTCAAGCTGCGACCGCAAGTTCCCCTTGAGCGGACCCCAGGATGCTGGGTCGAGGAGCTCCCCTACATCATCTGGGGCATCCGCACCTCCATCAACCGATCGACTGGGTTCACACCATTATTCATGGTGTACAGCGCTGAATCCGTCATGCAAGCTGGCCTCGAGCAAGATTCGCCTCGGGTCGTCAACTACGCGGAGGCCAACAACAAGTTCGCATGCCAAGACGGTGTCGTCCAGCTCGACATGAAACGTGACCTAGCTCGCTCCCGCACCGCCATCTACCAGCAAGGAGTTTGCCGCTACAACAGCCGCCGAGTATGGACTCGCACCTTTCAGGAAGTCGACCTGGTCGTGCGACTAATCCAAGACAAGAAGGGTATGCACAAGATCTCTCCCTCGTGGGAGGGACCATTCGCCATAGGGAGAGTCCTGGGCAGCGACGCCTACTACCTCATCAACGTTCGAGGCGACGGATAACTCGACGTCACGCGGCCGTGGAATGTAAACCTCCTAAGGAAGTTCTACACCTAGAACTTCGACCTATACTCCCAACGCCATGCAATAAAGATATTCGACGCGCGCAAATTGTGTCTAATCTCCAACCCTTGTGCCTCTCGCACTCGTAAAACAACATTACGCTAATCACGGAAGTCAACCCTTGGTTGCACGACCGGCACGACTAAGTAGTGCAACGCAAGGTCATCGACAAAATTTGGGCCTTGCGTCGTCCATGAAAATGCCAACCTGGTGCCCCCATCGGAGTCGCCTCGCTCGACTGGCCCGCCGGGCCAAGACAACTGCACTTTCTTCTCACAGTGACCTAGTCCTCTGCACCCTCGGCGTAGCGACTCAAACGGTCAAGTACCACGCTCGGGGACTGGCGTCAGTCCTAACCTACGTGGCTAGGGAAAACACCAAGTCTGAGAGCGCGCCCTGGACTCGCCACGCGACTGGCTCCCCAAGTCAGGTAGAGAGACGTGCAAAGCACGATGCGCTCTGTCCTCACCTACCTTGGGCATGCGACTAGAACGGCTAAGTACCACACTCAGGGACTCGCCCAAACCGACCCCGTTCGCGTCCGGGAAAACGGATAAGTATAGAGCACCCCTCGGGGTTGCCAAGCGACTGGCTTCTCAAGCCACGGCGAGTCGACCTCTACTAACTAATAGTATACAAACAAACATAAATAGAGAAAAACGAGGTAAACCCCATAAAAGGGCGGACGAGCTCAGGGACTCGCACAACAAAACAATGCAAACTCAAATCAAAGCTAACACAAGCATACATGCATTCCTTACGGCAAAAAATTTTGTTCACTTACAAGGGCAGGCATACACTTCTTTCGATTAAGGCCAAATGGAAAAGTCATCTACTCTGCAGGCTTCGAAGACGACACGTCATCGCTACCACGAACGCGGATGAAGGGGACCCATGGGTTCGACGGGTACGTCGTCAAGGTGCCTTCTATCACCGATCAGAACGGCTGCTCCACCTTGAAGTTGTGATGCGCCGACTCGGGGTCGTTCGGAGCGACGATCATCTCCTAATATGGCAGAAGGTCGCCCATCGCTTGCACCAGCTCAGAGTAGACCGTGGCCCGATCGGTCAACTTCAACACGTCGGAGATCTTGACTGAGCCAGTTGCCGAGGGATACCCGCTGGTGACATCGTCAAGGTCAAAGTCATCAGGGAAGTAGGCGAGCCCAAGGCTCAGCGCAGTCGCGGCTCCATGGTGGAAGGCCGACCACGACATGTACTCCACCACCGCTGGAGCTCTCTCCAGGTAGTGCCACACCTCCGTGAGTTCGCTGGGGATCACCTCTGTCGGTGATATCTCCTGGAGGTACGCGCGAATGTAGGTCGCCAAAACGGCGTCAGAATCCACCAGCATGGTGACACACTGCCGAGAATCATACGACAGCGCCTCGGGCTTGTCATCAAGAATTTTCCCTCGCGACAAGAGCGTCAGACACATTCCGTTCCTCCGCTGCGGCAGTGACAACCACCTTAACCCTCTCTTTCGCTGAGCTCGCCTCTGCCTTCACGGCCTTGAGCTCTCGTTCCAGCTCGGCCACCCGCTTCTCCTTGACGGCCAAAGACGACTGGGCAGCCGTCAACTCGCTGACGGGGACCAAACCCTCGCGAGCCTTCGCAACCGCGGCCGAACGCTCCTTTGTAGTAACGCAAGGGTGAAATCACAGTCAAATACAAGATAGCAGTGGAGAGGGTATTTCAAAAATCTACCCACGGTCGCTTGTAGCTGTTTGTTCACCTCCTGCATGGAGCGGAGGTCGCGCTCCAGACGCTCTCTGGTGTCAAGCCTCTCTGTCGACTCATGCTGGAGGCCCTACACAGACACAACTAACATAAGCAATCATCGAAGAAATTCCTAAGTGCCTAGTCTCTGAAATTCAGCGACTAGCCACTCGGGGACTGGACATCGAAGAAAAATCCTAAGTGCCTAGTCACTGAAATTCAGCGACTAACCACTCGGGGAATGGACATCAAAGAAAATTCCTAAGTGCCTAGTCACTGAAATTCAGCGACTAGCCACTCGGGCACTGGATAGCAAAAAGCAATAAGAATCTGCACGCTAAAATTCAGCGACCAGATCCTCGGGGACTAGACATACCTGAATAGCCCCGCCCAGCATGCTGTGTGATACGTCCAAAACGTATCTACTTTGCCGAACACTTTTTATATTGTTTCTCCTCTAAACTTGTGTGATTTGGATACAACTAACATGGACTAACGCTGTTTTCAGCAGAATTACCTTGGTGTCTAGTTTTTTTTTGCAGAAAATAAACTATCAGGAAAAATCCCGGAAAATATGCCAAAAATCCTATTTCACCAGAAGATCCATGGAGCCAGAATACGAGACGGAGGGGAGCCCTGGGTGGCCCACACCCCCTGCCATGCGGGTGGGCCCACCCCATGCCTGGGAGGGGTGTGGCCAGCCCAGGCACCTCCTCGGCCTCTCTCTTCGCCTATAAGATGCCTTCTGACCTAAAAACTCTAGAGGGTTTGACGTTTTTTCAGAAAGAGTTCCGCTGCGTCGCCACCACCAGAAACCACGATTCAGATCCAGAAACTCCGTTCTGGCACCCTGCCGGGACGGGGAATTTGGAGAGGATCATTGCCATCGTCATCACCAACGCCTCTCTATCAACCATCAATGTTTCCCTCATCCATGAGTGAGTAATCCCCCGCTGTAGGCTATGGGCATGGTAGGGATTGGATGAGTTCTATCATGTAATCGAATAAGATTGTTAGGGCATGGTGCCTAGAATCTCTATTAGAGCTATTTGACTTTGTTGCAACTTGTTGTGCTTAATGCTTGTCACTAGGGCCCGAGTGCCATGATATCAGATCTGAACTTATTGTTGAATCATTATGATAGTATTGTTTGTTATCTACACATATCATTGTCCAGATCCAAAGGCCCCGAAGTGACAGAAATTGGGACAACCGGAGGGGATGGCTGTGATGTGAGGATCACATGTGTTCATGGAGTGTCAATGCTTTGCTCCGGTGCTCTATTAAAAGGAGCACCTTAATTGCCAGTAGTCCCCTTGAGGCCCCGCTGCCACGGGCTGGCAGGACAAAAGATGTTGTGCAAGTTCTCATTGCGAGCATGCATGACTATATATGGAGCACATGCCTATGATTGTTTAGTACTTGGATGCTTATTCTTATTTATCTGCAATTGCCCTAGATCTTGAAGTTACATGTTTAGACTCGTCCATGCAATACCCGTCTGCCGGGGGATAACCCCCGGTAGGGTCATAAGGGGTGAAACACAGCCCAGCTTGGCTTGCTCCGAGTAAAGAAAGAACCAGGACGAGTAAGTACGGCAGGGAGAGAGAATCGTATGCGGCCAACATAGAAACTATGTCGGCCCGTATAAGATAAAGTTGTTAATCTTGAAGGAACCAACAAGCCAAGTCTCCTCAGGAAGGGCCAAGTCAGATAGGACGCGTGGAACCTTTCCGAATGAGGTTCGGGAGGGACCATGGTAAAGCATGGTCAAAAGAGAAGGGCGACCCCGGGTGAAACAAAAGGAGCCAGGTGATGCCCAAAGAAAGGTCTTATGTACAAATTTAATGCGTGACGCCAAAAGGAACAGGAGGCGACGTACCAAAAGACCGTTAGCTGTCAAGCTTTGTGGACTAGGCCATTGGGCTTAGGGCAAGCCCATGACCCGGCCCGCATAGTAGGGAGCAAGATCCAAACAGTAACCATAGATTCCAAAGGGGTATAACCTAGCTAGCACCGCCTATATAAGGAGGGGCATAGCAGTAGTAGGGGAGGTTGGACCAAGTAGGGAATTGGTGCCTAGTACACTAGTTCATATAGCTCAAGGAGCACTTGTAAATCTCAAGTATCAATCAAACTCCTAAGTGTGGAGAGTTCATCTTGTTCTTCGTGCATGGCAAGACCGTGCACTCCCTCCCCGGTGACCACAAGCACCCATTCGACCCCCAACTTAAGCCTACCCATGGCATCTGTCGTGACACCACCAAGACAGTTGGCGCCCACCATGGGGCAGAAGTAGGTGCTTGATGGAGTCTTCATCCGGACGAGCAACCTCATCGCCAAGACCGGCGAGCGCGTCTACTCCGGCCTCATCCAGAGGTTTGAAGCATAAGCCTACAGCCGCTTATGCTTCTCTTACCTGGCCGTTCTTACCCGGCCTAGTTCTTTCTTTACTCGAAGCCTACCCAGCTGTGCTATGTTTCACCTCTCGTGACCCTACCGGGGGTTATTCCCCCGACATTAGTCCCCGAAGCTGGTGAGGTCTAGCAGTTCAAGATGTTAGGCGTCTCTAGGTTCCTTTTATGTGATTGAAACTTAGTTTTTGTCTGTATTTGTCGCAATCTTGCTCCTTGCCGGGTCTGTCTAACAATTTTCAGATACTCTCTTTGACTTCTTGGCTCATTTTTGCCTCGAGCCGAGTCACTTTGGCCAATTCCGAGTCATTTTTGGCGTTCTTAAGTCACTGGCAGCTGGTAATCATGATTACTTGCCTCAAATTTTGTTCCAAGATCTGGCGGCATAGTGACGGCTGCGCAGTTATTCCTCGTCACTGTGGCAGTCACATCGGCCTACGCCCCATGACCTTTCTTTCATGACGTGGCACGGGATTTTTCATGTACCTCTGGCTACGTGGCGCTGCTGATTGGCTTACTCGGCCTGGTACACGGCCACACGATGGCCGCACGACAGAGATGGATCCCACGACCAGGGTTTTTACTGTCCTTAAGTAGGGGTTGGGAGTTTGCACTTCCCCCACGCCCGTTCAGTTTTCCCTTGCCTCTTCTTCTTCCTTGCTCCTGCGAGATCGAACCGCCCCCCTTTGTGGTTTCCTCTTCCTCCTGCTCTTGTCCTTCAATTGCTCCTCTTTTCTTTCCATTCCACCACGGGTCTGCGTTGTTCCAAACCTCTTCCGACTGCGGAGGAGACTGATTCTGTGAAACTCATGGACGCTCGCGATGGCGCTGATGGTGCTGAGGAGCAGGAGGTTCCCACCGGCGAGCGCGATGGCTGGGAAGGCTCAGAGGTCTGCACCGAGGAGTTGGAATGGCTCCGCTCCACCAGGCGCATTCCGCTGCAACTGGATTGCCGTCTCCCCACCGGTGAGATCTCTCCTAAGCCCGATGCTAACGAGCGGGTGTTTTTCCTTTCTCACTTTGAGCATGGTTTTGCTCTTCCAGTGAGCACCTTCTTTTCCAGGTTTCTCTCCACCTTCCATCTGCAAACCCATCATCTCCCTGCCAATGCCATTGGCTCTCTTTCTTGCTTCATTTCTGCCTATGAGGCTTACCTCGGGATTTGGCCTATAGTTCTTCTGTGGGCCAAATATTTTAGCTTTAAGGTTCAAGTTGTTCCCCAGCCTGGTGCTCCTCGTTCCGAGAAGAGGCCGACCCGGTGCGGTGCTGCTAGTATCACGCCCAGGAGAGATTCCATCTTCCCTCGGGTTACTGGTATTGATTCCTGCAAGAAATGGCATAGAACTTTCTTCTATGTCAAAAACAGCGGGTCCATCGATAACATCCGGCTCCCCCCTTTCTAGGACGAGCTCTGGCTGTTGGAGATATGCCCAAGAGGCAATAATAAAGTGGTTATTATCATATCTTCACACTTATGATAAATGTTTACATATCATGCTATAATTGTATTAACCGGAAACATTAATACTTGTGTGATTTGTAAACTAAAATAAGAGTCCCTAGTAAAGCCTCTTGTTAAACTAGCTTGTTGGTTAATATATGATCATGGTTTCCTGATCATGAACATAGAGATGTTATTAACAACAGGATCATATCATTAGGAGAATGATGTGATGGACATACTCCTATAGATAAGCGTAGCATAAAGATCAAGTCATTTAAATAGTTCAATTGCTATATGCTTTCTGATACATAGTAACCTAATTCCTTCGACCATGAGATCATGCATATCACCTTTACCGGATGGATGCTTTGATGTCATCAAACACCACACCGTAACTGGGTGGCTATAAAGGTGGCATTGAGTGTTCGGAAAGTATTGGTTGAAACACATGGATCAAGAGTGGGATTTGTCCATCCATATGACGGATAGATATACTCTGGGCCCTCTCGGTGGAATGTCATCCAATTAGCTTGCAAGCATGTGACTGGGTCACAAGGGATCACATATCACGGGAACGAGAAAAGAGTACTTATCAGTAACGAGGTTGAACTAGGTATGCAGAGATACCGACGATCATAACCTCGGATAAGTAAACTATCGTGAGACAAAGGGAAATTGGTATCGTATGTAAGTGGTTCATTCGATCGCAAAGTAATCGTAGAAATATGTGGGAGCCATATGAATTTCCAGATTCCTCTATTGGTTATTGTTCAGAGAAGTGTCTCGATCATGTCCGCATAATTCACGAACCGTAGGGAGACACACTTAAGGATTCGACGTTGTTTGAGTAGTTATGGTATTATGAGAAAGAGACCGAATGTTGTTCGGAGTCTCGGATGGGATCCGGGATATCACGAGGTGATCCGGAATGGTCCGGAGAATAAGATTCATATAAGGAAAGTCCCGTTTCGGAGTTCGGGAATGATTCCGGTGTTTTCATCGGAAATGTTCTAGAAGGTTCCGGAATGTCCGGCACTCCGGGGGGGAAGGGGTACATGAATGTGTCATTACATATTGGAATGATTGCATCATGTACTAAGTGTTCTTGCTGTTCCAAATAAAGGATTAAATTGAATCCTAAAACAGAAAAGTCAAATGTCCAGTTTGAAAGTCAAACGGCTAAAACAAGAAACTGTGGGAAACAAGCAAGAGGAGGTTGAAACCAACTTGGAGGAGGAGTCCCTCTCCTCCAAGCCGGCGGCCAGCCTAGGCCGAGTTGGGGAGGGACTCCCCTCCCCTTCCCTGGCGCGCCAGCCCCTCCACCTATAAAAGGAGGGGCAGGGCCTCCTCCTCTACACACAAGTTCATATCTTCTAATCTCCGGTTTAGAGCCGTTTTAGTTTAGAGCTTCTAATTGCTTTAGCCTGCGGTTTAGAGCCTTCTAATTGGTGTGTCTAATCTCTAGACCACTAATAGCCCTCTCTCATACTCCACCATACTCGCTCCGGCTTAAGGCGAAGCCCTGCGGGACCTCCCCTCTACTTCCGGTACCACGCCGTTGTGCTGCCAGAATCGCGAGGAGAGTGCTACAACCTCCGCTGCCTGCTGGAACAAGGGAGAGGAAGGTCTTCGTCGAGTACCGAACGTGTGACCGACTGCGGGAGCGCTGCCGGAACGCAGCGCCGGAAGGATCGTCTACGCGATCTTGAGATCGGAAGCGTACGACTACATCACCCACGAGAATCTGCTCTCGTTAACCGCTTTGGAATCTTCGAGGGTAAGTTATTCCATCGACTCGTTGCTACAATCTAGTAGATAGATCTTGGCTTGTTTGTTTGTATGCGATAGAAAATTTTTGTTTTCCATGCTACGAACCCCTACAGTGGTATCAGAGCCATGTCTATATGTAGATCTGTTGCACGAGTAGAACACAATGGTCATTGTGGGCGTTGATGCTTTTATTGTCGATTGCTTATTGTGTACTTTGCATCTTGCGGTATGTTGGGATGAAGCGGCCCGGGCTAACCTTACATGACATCGTTCATGAGACTTGCTCCACGCTTGACATGCAACTTGTATTGCATAAGTGGCTTTGCGGGTGCCTGTTTCTCCTAGCATAGTTAAGATCCAATTTACAACGGGTGATTGACAATACTAGTATCAATGTTGTGGTTCTTGTTCGTAAGTTAGAACGACACTTATTGAAAGCCCCAAACCACGTAAAATATGCAAAGAAAGTAGAAGCGTCTAACTTTGTTTTGCAGGGGTGTGCAGTGATGTGATATGGCCATGATTGTGATTATATATGATGTATGCAATGTTCCTTATTATAAGTTGGCAACCGGCAGGAGCCATATGGTTGTCTTTAATTTATGTTAAGACCCGCGTGTCTATTCAAAGTAGTTGTAATAGTTGAAGACGGTGGACGACAACCATGGAGAGGCGTCATTGACCTTGATGCAATGCCGGTGATGATGGAGATCATGTTCGTGCTGGAAGATGGAGATCGGAAGCACAAAGAAGAAAGGCCATATCATATCACAAATTATGAATTGCATGTGATATTAATCCTTTATGCATCTTGTATTGCTTAGTAGACGACGGTAGCATTATAAGATGATCCCTCATGCACATGAATTTCAAGTCAAAGAGTGTTCACCCTTAGTTAGCACCGTTGCTAAAGCTTGTTGTTTCGAAGCACCACGTGATGATCGGGTGTGTTAGATTCTACAAGTGTATACAACGTGAGCAAGCCAGATTTGCTCATGCGGAAACTAAGGTTTGATCTTGACGAGCCTAGCATGTACAGACATGGCCTCAGGAACACGGATTACCGAAAGGTAGAGCATGAGTCATATAGCAGATATGATGAACATGTTGATTGTTCGCCATTGAAGCTATATCAACTCTCGTGATGATCGGTTTTGATGTGGTGGATTTGGTTCGTGTGATCACTAAAACAATGTGAGGGATATTGTTTTGAGTGGGAGTTCACCTAGATTAATTTAATTATTAATTAGAACTCAATTTATCATAAACTAAATCAAAGTGAATTTGCATAGTTGTTGTAGTCATTGGCATCCGTTTACCACCTTGCGATTAGTTATAATTGAGATGATAGAACTATAGAAATCTGGTTAGTTACTTTACGAACTGGTATCGTATTGTTTTTGAAGTGTTAATCTAAAGTTTAAAAGTCCTATTGCAAACTTTCAGTAAGTTCCGGTTACTCCATGAAGTTTAATAATTGGTATTAAAATCAAGAGTAACAATTCCAATGTTAGTATATAAGTATCATGTTTGTCTCCATGATTCTTGATATTCAAAGGATTCTCCTAATATCAAGGTTATCTAAGGATCTGAAAGAGTTGTTTCAGAAACCATGATGTGTGGAAGATATTGTGATATCTGAAACGGAGTTTTGGTTGCAACATGATAGAGTATAATATGGCAAAGTTCATGTTCTTATATTTTGATGAGAATTTGCAAAGGGTTGTAGACACTTGTTGTCCTAATCCTCCAAAAGGTTTTGGATAGCAACATTATACTCATAATTCATCGTTATAAGCTAAAGGTAGTTTGATCATGGACGATTCCATGATAAGGATGAATATTTGATGTAGGTAAAATGTTTACTACACCAAGAGATTACTAAATAAAGGAATATGAAAGAACACCAAACATTTGATGATGGTGATCTACTTCAAGGTGCAAGTCCAAAGACATTGGTATTTAACTATACATGTTTTGGACTATGTGTCATATGTATGACTCCACTAATTGATGTTGATAGATTCTTTCAAACAGAAAAGGAAATACTGAAAGAGAATCTCATAAATATATGGCAGAAAAGAAAAGACTAGAATTGTTCAGTTTAAGTATATAGATGATATACATGTTATGGCTATATTCTTTGCTTATTAAACAATGTGGTTCTTAAAGTATTTGATACTGAATTTGTTGGTGTGAATCGTCATACGAAACAACAGAATTCATGAACTACAGTGGCCTAAGTAAATAGCAAAAGAATATGTGATGATGTTCATCGAGAACAAATAAAGGGTTATTGTGTTGCTCGTTAAACATCAAAGCTTGCCTTCAAGATTTGTTTTATCAGGTATTATGAGAACAAAAGGGTTGTTCAAATAAATTGCCGTAATCCATAAAAGATGGATGATTCACAAATCTCGTTGGAGAAATCACATCCATAAAACTAGTGCTAAAAATGTCGAAAGACAAATTGATTGAAAGATCACTTAGGAAGTGACATCGCCGTTTAAATTATATTGGAAGGAAAACATGAAGAAACTCCATGTGGATGGAATTTTGGAGTCTTCTGATTTTGATCAAATGACGCTTCTGAAACTTTCCTAGAGATAATTAAAACTTCGTTCATAGGCCAAAAAGGGAACGAATGACTAGCTTATTGGAAATTGTACATATTGTTGTACAAAAGTCCATCATGTGTAGTCAAAAGCGATGGATTTCAACTTCATATGCTTTCTCCGAGAATTTGAGTGAATATATGAATATTTACTTAAAAAGGATAAAGTAAGAAACATTTGAAAAGTTCAAAGACTTTCAAGATGAAGTGCAAAATCATTGTAACAAGAATAACAGTTTATGATAAAGATCATAAAGGAAGATATTTGAGTTACAAAGTTTAGCATAATACCTAAGATTTATGGAATCGTTCCATGGATTTGCATTTCCCGAAACACCATAAGAGTATGGAGCATTCGAGATATGTAATTAAACCTTGTTTGACATGGTAAGATCGAAGGTGTAATTCATAAAACTGCCATTGTATTTTAACGATTAAAAGCTTTAGATATTACCGTTTTTTCACTGAAAAGAGCTCCATCATAATCCGTTGAAATGACACCATATGTTATGGTTTGGGATAAAACCCAAGTTGTCCTTTCTTAAACATTGGTATGCTATGCATAAGAAAGATGTTTGCAACCAAAGTCGGATGAAACAGTCTTTGTTAAAGTATTCCTCCATAACACCGGAAACAAGAGTGTTTGTCGCTTAGAACGTCAAGTTTCTTTGAGAAGGAATTTTTCGTGAAAAGTTAAGTGGGAGGACAATAGAACTTTGATAAGGTTAAAAGAACCTTAGCTATATGTGCAAAGTTGCGCAGCGCCGAAAAGTGTTCCGGAGGCAGCAACAATTCTCATGGCTCACGTACCTCAAAGGTTGTGGTCACGGAGATCCAAGTTCCTATTGAAACAAGTAGGTCGGATGAACAATCAAATACCAAGATTTGAGGGTTGAATCATTATTTGTGAATAATGAACCGACTACATGCAAAGAAGCGATGATGGGCCCTGACTCCGTCAAATGGCTTGAAGCCATAAAATCCGTGATAGTTCCATACACGAGAAATCAAGTTTTGAACTTGAAGGACCCTCGAGAAAGGTGTAAGACCTTACAGTCGTGTTTGGATCTATAAATAAATAGACATGGATGTTGCACATCTATGAAATAGTCGACATGTTGGGAAAGAGTTCACAAAATGTTCAAAGGTTGACTATGACAAGATTTGATCTTTCATAGTGATATTTAGTCTAGACGGATTAATGTAGCAACCACTACATATAATTTGTTATATGGTAGTTGAATAAACAAAACAAGTTCTTCTAATAGAATCGTTGCCTAGGACATGTGCATAACACGGTCCATAGGGTTTTGTTAATTCAAAGGATGCTAAAAGCATATGCAAACTTCAATGGTTAAAGTGAGCATCACGGAGTTGGAATCTTCACTATGATGAAACTGTTAAAAGAGTTTAATTTCATCAGAGACAATGAAGATGCTTGCGTTTGCAAGAAATTAAGTGGGAGCGCTAAGACATGTTTCTAATACATTATGTGGAAGACATATTGTTGATTGGAAATAATGTATCTTTTATTAACACATATTAAGAATTTCATCCCGATGAAAGACTTAGGCAAAACCCAAATATTTGGCATCAATAGATGCTAATATGGTTGTGCCAGAAGTACATAGACAAGATATTGAATGAGTTCAATATAGAAACTACAAGAGAGGTTCTTGTCGCACAGAAAGGATTGAATGAGTTCAATGTTGATGATATATTCAAGTGTATTGACATTTGGTAAAGTGAAACAAATTATCAAGTATAGATTGATACTTGATGTATGAAATCACAAAGAGTATTTATATCAATCATACTACGATATGTACAAATCCAGATATGTCCTATGCTCTAAATGTTGTGAGCATATACCAGAATGATTCATGATCATTGGACAATAGTAAGGATATTCTTATGATCTTTTGAAAGAACTAAGAGTATATTATTTGTAGAAGTGACAAATAGATGGTTAGTTCATTGTAAAAGTACTACATTGATACTAGCTTTGTCACAAAGTACAAACTAAGTTTATCTCAATCTAAACTAAGGGTGGCACAATATAATGGAAAGTAAGTTCCATAATGGATTTGGATGAGTTCCAAAGTTAAGACATTGTGACAGATACTACAACAAAAGGCTAAGTATATGACTGCTATTTTAGCAGCAAAGGAGGGCATTTGTGTCAAGTAGTTTGTTATCAAACTAGGTGTAGTTCACAGCGGGATAATACTATGAAGATATATTGTGCGACAATATTATCAACGTGTTTTAACCCTAAAGAACTAAAGGTCTCACCAAAGGACCAAATTTATACAAAGCCATCTCGTTAGAGAATGAGTGATGCGTAGAAACGCAAAAACATGCAATTACACACGGACCTGGAAGTGTCAGATCCGGAGATCAGTTGACCACTAGCAATCGTGTACATACAACACTGGAAAGCCATAGGTGTTGAATATACAAAGGTTTGAAACTAGATTATTGACTCTAGTGCAAGTGGGAGACTGTTGGAGATATGCCCAAGAGGCAATAATAAAGTGGTTATTATCATATCTTCACACTTATGATAAATGTTTACATACCATGCTATAATTGTATTAACCGGAAACATTAATACTTGTGTGATTTGTAAACTAAAATAAGAGTCCCTAGTAAAGCCTCTTGTTAAACTAGCTTGTTGGTTAATATATGATCATGGTTTCCTGATCATGAACATAGAGATGTTATTAACAACAGGATCATATCATTAGGAGAATGATGTGATGGACATACTCCTATAGATAAGCGTAGCATAAAGATCAAGTCATTTAAATAGTTCAATTGCTATATGCTTTCTGATACATAGTAACCTAATTCCTTCGACCATGAGATCATGCATATCACCTTTACCGGATGGATGCTTTGATGTCATCAAACACCACACCGTAACTGGGTGGCTATAAAGGTGGCATTGAGTGTTCGGAAAGTATTGGTTGAAACACATGGATCAAGAGTGGGATTTGTCCATCCATATGACGGATAGATATACTCTGGGCCCTCTCGGTGGAATGTCATCCAATTAGCTTGCAAGCATGTGACTGGGTCACAAGGGAACACATATCACGGGAACGAGAAAAGAGTACTTATCAGTAACGAGGTTGAACTAGGTATGCAGAGATACCGACGATCATAACCTCGGATAAGTAAACTATCGTGAGACAAAGGGAAATTGGTATCATATGTAAGTGGTTCATTCGATCGCAAAGTAATCGTAGAAATATGTGGGAGCCATATGAATTTCCAGATTCCTCTATTGGTTATTGTTCGGAGAATTGTCTCGATCATGTCCGCATAATTCACGAACCGTAGGGAGACACACTTAAGGATTCGACGTTGTTTGAGTAGTTATGGTATTATGAGAAAGAGACCGAATGTTGTTCGGAGTCTCGGATGGGATCCGGGATATCACGAGGTGATCCGGAATGGTCCGGAGAATAGGATTCATATAAGGAAAGTCCCGTTTCGGAGTTCGGGAATGATTCCGGTGTTTTCATCGGGAATGTTCTAGAAGGTTCCGGAATGTCCGGCACTCCGGGGGGGAAGGGGTACATGAATGTGTCATTACATATTGGAATGATTGCATCATGTACTAAGTGTTCTTGCTGTTCCAAATAAAGGATTAAATTGAATCCTAAAACAGAAAAGTCAAATGTCCAGTTTGAAAGTCAAACGGCTAAAACAAGAAACTGTGGGAAACAAGCAAGAGGAGGTTGAAACCAACTTGGAGGAGGAGTCCCTCTCCTCCAAGCCGGCGGCCAGCCTAGGCCGAGTTGGGGAGGGACTCCCCTCCCCTTCCCTGGCGCGCCAGCCCCTCCACCTATAAAAGGAGGGGCAGGGCCTCCTCTACACACAAGTTCCTATCTTCTAATCTCCGGTTTAGAGCCGTTTTGGTTTAGAGCTTCTAATTGCTTTAGCCTGCGGTTTAGAGCCTTCTAATTGGTGTGTCTAATCTCTAGACCACTAATAGCCCTCTCTCATACTCCACCATACTCGCTCCGGCTTAAGGCGAAGCCCTGCGGGACCTCCCCTCTACTTCCGGTACCACGCCGTTGTGCTGCCGGAATCGCGAGGAGAGTGCTACAACCTCCACTGCCTGCTGGAACAAGGGAGAGGAAGGTCTTCGTCGAGTACCGAACGTGTGACCGACTGCGGGAGCGCTGCCGGAACGCAGCGCCGGAAGGATCGTCTACGCGATCTTGAGATCGGAAGTGTACGACTACATCACCCACGAGAATCTGCTCTCGTTAACCGCTTTGGAATCTTCGAGGGTAAGTTATTCCATCGACTCGTTGCTACAATCTAGTAGATAGATCTTGGCTTGTTTGTTTGTATGCGGTAGAAAATTTTTGTTTTCCATGCTACGAACCCCTACACTGGCAGCTTGACCCGCGTGACCAAGATGCTGCGGTGAACGAGGATACTGTGATCTTGGAAAGGTTGCTGTCGCCGGATGAGCATTTTCATCTTGCCGAGAGGGACCTCATGTGCACCTTCATCTCACGCCGGGTTAGCCCCATCGAAGCTAGGAGCCATAAGATGTGCTTCATGAGTGGCACCCATGATCCCACTCGGCACTCTACCAAGGAGCTCTCCCATGACTCCATTTCTCGGCGAGTAAGCTCCATCTTTAAACTGAACTTGGCGGACGATTGGGCTTGGAGTTGTCCTCCGTTTAGCCGGGTCAAGCCTGTCCCCTGGGTAAGTTTTCCGAGTCTTTTTCCTTTCCGAGTAGGCTTTAGCTCTTTTGCCACTCTCAGTCTAGTTTTTGGTTACTCATTCTGTTTGTCTTTCACAGAATCTTGTTAACCAGGTTGATGACAGTATTGTCCCTCCCTGCAGTTATAACGGGGATCGCTCCGACTCTGATGAAGTCGAGTATGACCTGGAGCGCTTCATGCCGATCCCGCACGCTGTGGCTGCTTCAGCTTCGGGTAAGAATTGATCTCGTAATCCCTTACAAGATTGGTCTGACGATGATGAGGATGATGATTGTACTCTTTTGGAGGTACATGCCTTGCGACCTTAGTCTCCCAACTTATCTAAGCAAGCCTGCTATTTACTTATGCAGCTGGCCAGGTACATGAAACTCCTCCTCTCGCCGTGGGCGGAGTCGGCAAGATACTCGTCGCCAAGCCGAAGCAACGTGGAGCCTCCTCCAGCACTCAGCCAGCCAAGAAGAGCAAGCCCACTCCGGCAGCTCCTGCTGCCACTCTGGGTGAGACTCGCCAAGCCGCTGGGCGCCGAGTCACACGCCGAGTCACCCGTGACCCGGTCGTCACCGGGTAAGTTTTTATCCTCTGCTTTCTTTGTTCTTTCTTTTTCATCACTGATGTTCTCTTATACATGTCTTGTTATTTTCCGTGCCGCACCTTTGTCGATGAACCAGGCTGCTTCTATCATTGCCTCACCGCTAAGGCATGCGCCTCCTCCAGCTGATTTGGCGGCGCCTAGTCCCGTCCGAGTCGAGGCTCCCACTGTTGAGGCTCACGCCTCTCAGTGTCAGTCAGACCCGGTGGGTCATTCGGCTAGCGCCCCTGGTGCTGGCCAGGAACAACTTTCTGATCTTGGTGCCAGTGATTCTGGTGCTGAGAGACCTTCCGCCACTAGTTCCTCTAGCATCGTCCCTCAGGCTGGTGCGAATGAACAACTTCCTGATCTTGGAGCCAGCAAAACTGCTGAGCCCAGTCAGCCGGCTCCACTTTCTTCTGCAAATCCTCCTGCTCGCTCTCCTATTCTATCAAAGGGCCAGTCCTAGCCCAATGTCTCTAGCTCTGCTCGCCCTTTACCCGGAAAATCCACCTCCTCCAAGCAGACAACGTTGGTCTGCGCTCCGGGTTCTGCTCCTCAGATCCGGCCTCCGACGTTGGCAACAATGCTCGCTTCAACGGGCAAGCCGGGCGAGTCCACGGCTGCTGGGTCAGGTGACGGCTCTAAGGCTGTTACCCTCCATACTAGTGCTGCAGCGACCCGTGCCAATGTGGGAACTACCCTGAAAACGGGTCAAGTTCTCACTCGGACGCTCAGTGGAAAAAGCCTTAGTTTGGCTGAGCCTTATACTTTGGCATGGAATGCAGCTGGCGAGCAGGAGGTCAGCACCCGCGCTGGCAAGAAACTGAAGCTGGGCCCTAAGGCCATCTCTGACATGACCTAGCAGGCCATTTCTCTAATGTCCCGCGCCGACGAAGTGAACGAGGTAAAGTAACTTCTTACTCTTTTGTATTGTTGAGTATCCCCTTTATACATATCACCTAGTCCCTGAGGTTACTGCTGAGTAAGGAACTTACTCGACCGTAAGCTCTCAATAATCACTTAGTCTTTAAATTTTCACACCAAGCTTGCATGCTAGAGCTTCGATCCCTAGCCCTCGAGGTTACTGTCGAGTAAGGAACTTACTCGGCTATAAGCTCTTAAGCTTTTTAATCCGGCAGGCTGCTTGACTTGTCCTTTCCTTACTGTCTGTCTGCTTTGTCCAGCTCACGCATAATGAGCACACCAAGGTGCACCAAGCTCTCGTTCTGGCGCATCGCAAGCTCGAACTTGCGTATGAAAAGCTGCAGACTAACACCCAAGGCCAAGGTAATATCCTTACTCGTCCTTTCTCTATTGGGTGTATTTTTCTTTGGTTCATTTTCTCAATCTTTTCTTGCTCTTCTCTCACAGCCTCCGCTCAGTCCACCATCAATGCTCTTCATTCGCAGATCAGCGAGGCCGAGAGTAAGTTTATTGCCTCATTAATCTGATAGCTGAAGGTTTCTATTGGTGCTGACAAGTAGTTTGTTCCGAATAAGCAGAGAAGCACCAAGCCGAACTCTAGAAGGAGCGAGATGAGGTGACTCGGCTGAAGAAGATAATGGCCGAGACAGAGCAGAAGCACTTGGCCGAGGTGAGGGGGCTGAAGGAGGAGCTTGCCGAGAAGAATGAGCAGCAGGCCTCCAGCGCCGAGAAGACCAAGAGGCTGCTCGACGAGGCCGAGTCGGTTGAGTCGGCAAATCTGAATTTTGACGCCCTCCAAGCCAAGGCCAAAACTTGGCATAGAAAGCTCGCCACTGTCAACTTCTTTCTCGGTAGTAAGTTCTTACTCTTTTTGTACTGTATAGGTCGCTCTGGACTTCTTCCATATACTTTTGTTATTTTGCTAACTTTCTCTTTTGCTTGCAGAGAATTTTCCTGACGCCAATATGTTTAACATCCGAGCCATGAAGAAAGTGAGGGCCGAATCTGGTGCTTCGGCCGGCGGCGAGGTGTCCATGGAGGAGCTTCTCGAAGCGGTGTTAACACGGGTCAGGACCCTCAAGTCTTGAGGTGTGGACCTGCTCAAGTCGGCTATTCATGCATTTCGCATGCTCTGGCCGGATGAAGACGCACCTGAACTCATCGAGCCACTTCATGAGAGATTGCTCCTTATTGAGGACCGGCTGGATCAATGGCGTGAGTCGGCTGACCGAGCTGCAGCGGACAAGGCTCTCTCCTTTGTGCTTTCATGGTACGAGGACATCAATCTTGATGTTCTTTCTCGCATAAGAGGAGATGGCAAATGGCTGAATGACCCGAAGCTGATCAAGAAACGCCACGAGCGAGCTTACGCCATGATCAAGTATACCATGGTGCACGCTTGGTGCGATGGGCCTATCTTCCTCGACCTTGGCAACCCGCTCATCGAAGTTACTGATAAAGAGGGTGGCGATAGCGAAGCAACCGATTCAGATGGTCTGGATGACCCGGCCACAGATGCACCTGACTCGGCCGATGCTCCAAGCGACACTCCTGGCTCCAAGGGTGCTCCTCCGAGTCCTTCTGCTTCTTAGGCTAACAAACACTTTAATTTTTGATTAGATCCCCGGTATGCCAGGTACAAATGTAACATACATTGCACTTTAAGTTTGATTATGCGCCTTTTGATAAGCTTTATATATTTGCGTTATGTTCTGAATGTGAATCATTCAAGGGCAAGTCCCCGAGTTTCATTTTGCAGTGTCACCTTTCCTTGACTTTGCCCCCTGTCTACCTTTTTTGGTGTTCGACATTAGAGTCTCAAAGTACTAAGGATATAGTTAGCGGATATGAAACTTGGATCACTTGGCCGAGATTATTCCACATGCAGTATACCGTGACCTGCAGAGAGTTAGGAAAAAACTTAAAGCCGGCTCGCGTTTCTCCTTTGTACTTATCCGGCGTTCGTGTTTACCCGTCATACATCCTTTCCTATTGCTTGCCATGAAGCCGTGTTTCGGACAATAGCATAGTCAAAGAGTTTTTTTTTCGAGTAAACACTACTTGTTCCGAGATAAATTTCGGGTGTCACGCCAGCCGACACAAAATAATTGAGAGGGGATAGTCCCCGAGTCAGTTTTTCGA
Source organism: Avena sativa (assembly GCA_916181665.1). Lineage (NCBI taxonomy): Eukaryota > Viridiplantae > Streptophyta > Magnoliopsida > Poales > Poaceae > Avena > Avena sativa. The sequence continues at coordinate 250,950,510 of OV702284.1, read as the reverse complement.
ATCATACCATTTTATTATCAGCACATAGCCGACACACGTCCGACATATGAGAGTTCGAGTGATACATGCATTGCTTCTCCTAAGTATAGAAGGGACGAAGAAGCACCACATTCCATGGCCTTTTGGTCTCATCTCCTGACCTGTCCACCTTGTTCTTTTGCGCTTCACGAGCGTCTATGAGATAATAGGAATCATTGTGCAATTCTTTGCTTACAATGAATGGACCTTCCCATGGGGGTGATAATTTATGCATTCCCGCTATGCGCTGCACCAGCCTTAGCACCATATCCCCTTCTCGAAAAACACGAGGTTGCACTTTCCGGCTATGGTAGCGTCGGAGATTCTGTTGATATATAGCGGATATGGATAATGCCAGTTCCCTTGCTTCTTCGAGTAAGTCTACTCCAACGTCTCGAGCCTCTTTTACCTCGGCTTCTGAGTATTGCCTTATTCTTGGCGAGTCATACTCTATGTCGGCAGGCAAAACTGCTTCTGCCCCATACACGAGGAACAATGGCGTATAACCCGTTGACCGATTCGGAGTTGTTCTTAGGCTCCATAACACTGAGGGTAGTTCCTCTAGCCAACAACCAGGTGACCTATGGAGTGGTTCCATTAAGCGGGGTTTTATCCTTGACAGAACTAAGCCATTAGCCCGTTCAACTTGTCCATTTGATTCTAGATGGGCGAATGTGCTACATCGAGTCTTATTCGGTGTTTCCCGCAGAAATGAGCAAAAGCTCCTTCAGCAAAGTTCGTGCCATTATCAGTGATTACACTGTGTGGGTAACCATATCTGAGGATTATATCCTTTAAGAATGTGACAGTTATTTTACCGTCCAACTTTTTGATTGGTTTCACTTCTATCCACATGGTGAACTTATCAATCATGACCAAAATATGAGTCATGCCTCCCCTTGATGGTTTGAATGGTCCTACCATATCTAGGCACCACACTGCAAAAGGCCAAGTGATTGGTATAGTCTTTAATTCAGACGCTGGTAGATGTGACTTGGATGCATAGTGTTGACAACCACTGCATTTTCCGACTAACTCTTGCGCTTGTGCCAATGCGCTTGGACAATAGAATCCATGTCGGAATGCCTTGGCCATCAACGCTCTTGAGGATGCATGGTGCCCACATTCTCCTTGATGAATATCCAATAAGATCTCCTGGCCTTTCTCTGGGCTGATACAATGCTGCAGTACACTCGTCACACTTCTCTTGTATAATTCCTTGTTGATTATGGTGTACGCATTTGCTCTTCGTACTGTTTGCCTTGCCAATGTTTCATCACTCGGCAAGGTCCCATCTTTTAAATAGTCGAACATTGGTTGTGCCCATGCTGGTATCAGTGGTTCCGGGTCTGCTTCAGCGTCAATGTCCATTGGCTCCGCCGACATATTCTCTGCCGATATGACCTGAGGAGTCCCCGAGTGTGATTCAGCAGCCCTGAATTGAGCGGATCAGTCCCCAAGTGGTTCGAACCTACCCCTGAGTCGATATCCATTGGTACCACTTCTGACTCCTGAATCGCCGGGGTGACCCTGATCGAGTCGGATTCTGGTGACGGCTTGATCGATGGTTTTCTGAGGTGCTCTAGTGCTACTACTGGTGGTATTGCTTGCCGAGATGACCCTAGTTTGGATAATACATCTGCTGCCTCATTTTCTGCTCTAGGAACGTGATGGAATTCACATCCGTCAAAGTATCCCGAAATTTGTTGCACATGGAAGCGATATAATGCCATGTTTGCGTCCAGCGCATCCCAATGTCTAGACACTTGCTAAATCACCAAATCCAAATCACCAAAACACATGATCCTTTTGATACCAATTTCCTTGGCCACTTTGATGCCATGCACAAGTGCTTCATACTCGGCAACATTGTTGGAAGCAGCAAAATGAATCTGTAACACATACCTGAGTTGATCCCTCTTTGGAGATGTGAGCACTATCCTAGCGCCTAGACCCATTTTCATCTTGGACCCATCAAAATGCATTTTCCAGTAGTTCAGATCTGGCAGTGGTGGTTTGTACTGCATTTCCATCCAGTCTACAAAGAAATCTGCAATAGCGTGAGACTTTATTGCATCTCTCCTATCATATTGTGGAGTATATGGTGCCAGTTCTATGGCCCATTTTGCGACTCGGCCGCTGGCATCTTTGCTACCCAATATATCCGAGATAGGTGCCTCGCATATTACCCGGATTGGGTGTTCTTGAAAATAATGTTTCAGCTTCTTTGCCACCATATATACCCCATATGTCATCTTCTGATAATGCGGGTAATTCCGTTTCGAACGGAGAGCACTTCACTCAAGTAATAAACTGGTCTTTGGACTGATTTGCCCCCTTCTTCACGTTCAACCGCTATTACTGCACTTACAACTCTATTGGTTGCAGCGACATAGAGCAACATTGGCTCTTTGGATAGTGGTGATGCTAATATTGGTGTTGTTTCCAACATTTTCTTTAATTCATGGAAAGCGCTATCATCTTGCTGTGTCCATGTGAATTTATCTGATTTCTTCATCAGTTGATATAGTGGTAGGGCTTTTTCACCTAGCCGACTAACAAACCTGCTCAACGAGGCCAGGCATCCAGTAAACTTCTGGACATCGTTGAGGGTTTTTGGCAATTCCATTCTTTCTATGGCCCTGATTTTTGTCGAGTTAGCTTCAATTCCTCGGCTGGATACGAGAAATCCGAGTAATTTGCCAGCCGGGACACCAAATGTGCATTTTTCCGGGTTAAGCTTCATCCGGAATCTTCTCAAGTTTGCGAATGTTTGACGCAAGTCCTCAATTAGAGTATGACTTTGTTTGGTTTTTATTACCACGTCATCGATGTATACTTGAACGTTTTTGTCCAATTGATCTTCTAAGCATTTTTGCATGCATCTTTGATATGTTGCACCTGCATTTCTCAACCCAAATGGCATGGTACGATAGCAATAAGCCCCGTACGGGGTGATAAAAGCTGTCTTTATTTGATCATCCGGAATCAGTGGTATCTGATGGAATCCTGAATATGCATCCACAAACGACAACAACTCACACCCAGCAGTAGAATCTATGACTTGATCGATCCATGGCAGGGGAAATGGATCTTTTGGACACGCCTTATTGAGGTTCGTGTAATCAATACACATGCGCCATACCACTGCCATGTTAGGGTCATCTTTTTTCTTCTCGACCAAGACTGGATTTGACAACCAATCCGGGTGCAGTATTTCCATGATGAATCCAGCAGCTAGGAGTCTGGCAATCTCGGCAGCTATTACTTTCCTCCTATCTTCGGCGAAGCGGCGGAGGGGTTGCTTCACCAGCTTGGCATCTAGCCTTACATGAAGAGAGTGCTCAGCCAGCTCCCTCGGAATTCCTTGCAGATCTTGAGTGGACCATGTAAAGATATCCCGATTCTCACGGAGGAAGATGGTGAGCTCGCTTTCCTATTTGTTCGTGAGGCCAGCCCTGATGGTAACTGTGCGCTCTGGGAAAGTCTCATCCACCTGTACCTTCTTGGTTTCTTTTTTAGCTTGAAATGACACATTGCCATGCGGGTTGGTGACTACCGGCATGGACATTTGCGCTGCTTTGGCCAATGCTGCCACTTCCAACATTTGATTCTTTTCTTGTGCTATGACGAGTGACTCGGCCAGTGAAGATCCAGCTGAGGCACAAGCAATGGATCTATTGTAGTCCCCTTCAACTGTAATCACCCCACATGGGCCTGGCAACTTCATCTTTAAGTAGGAAATGTGGGTAGTAGCCATGAATCTTGCCATAGCCGGCCTGCCGAGTAAGGCGTGATATGAGCTGACCAATCCACTACCTCGAACTCTATGGCCTCAGTGCGACAGTTCTCTCTGTTGCCGAATAAGACGTCGACCCAGATCTTGCCAATTGGCTCACAGGACAATCCCGACACAATACCGTGGAAAGTGGTCTTAGTCGGCTCCAGCATGTTCATGCTAATGCCTAACTTGAGCATAGTATCCTTGTACATGATGTTGATGCTACTGCCATCATCAATCAGCACTTTTGAAAACTTGACATTGATATCTGGGCCCATGAACGTTGGATCCAATACTAGAGCATATCCTCCTGGGGTTGGCATGATCTTGGGGTGATCTTTTATGCTCCAAGTTATTTCTTACTCAGACCAATGCATGTATTTGGGAATTGCCGGCATTGTGGCATTCACGTCCATCATCCGTCGCTACTAGATCTTTTTTTCATTCGGCTCTGTGCCGAAGACAACATAGCTCTGGTGATGTTCTCCGTACTCATTTCTAGTTCCGTAGCCGACATGAGCGTCGTCACCTCTTGGATTGTGCACCTGGTGCACAATTTCTCTTCTTTCTTGATTGTGATACCTCGGCTGCTTGTTTTCGTATCTGTTATCTATTCCCACTATCTGAGCATTTCCTCCTGTAAGTGGTGGAGGGGAGGTGGTGGAAGCTGCTTATTCGGCGAATCCACTCTATCTCCTTTCTGAAACCAAGTGCATTGCCTTGTTGTGTGATTGGCCGGTTTACTCGGACTAGGCGTGTGAAACTTACACGGCTAGTCCAGAATCATCTCATAGGTATATTTCTATCGGTCCTGATATTGCCTCCTCTGTTCGTATGGCTTTTTGCCATCATTCTTTGGCACCCATTGTTGTTGTCCACTTGTCCTTTGACGTTGGCTACTTCCAGCATCTGGATGATCCTGACTTACGGCCGCAACCTGAGTCGAACCATATCTGTAGTCTGGCCTTTCGTCTCTTCTCTTACTTCTGTATTTGGATCTTTCCTGGCGCCTTTGCGACCCGGTAGCGTCATAGATCTGAGTCTCATTCATACCGTCTGCCGACATAAGCAGCGGCTGAGTCGGATCTCCTAACGCATACGAATCATCAATTCTTATCGTTTCTACCATACTTGCCGGCATATCTCTCTGTAACCTCTGCCATAGCACACTTCCATGTCTGCATCCTTGTGCAAACCAAGCGATTGCATGTGACTCGATTACCCCTTCACAAGAGTTGCGCACCGTACACCACCTTGTGAGGAATTCCCTGTCTGTCTCATTCGGTCTTTGCTTGCACATCGCCAGTTGTTGTGGGCGATTCGGCCTCTTGTAAGTGCTTTTGAAATTGCTCACAAAAGCGTCTTGAAAATCGATCCAACTGTTAATGCTTCCGGGTGGCAAATTGTCAGCCATACCCGAGCTGGTCCTTCCAGCATCTGCGGTACATATCGTACTGCCCATCTACAATTTCCCTGCACGATCTTCACAACAGTTCCATAATCTATGAGCCAGTCCTCTGGATTTGTACTTCCATCATACGTTTTTGTCCCTCTGGCCAGCTGGAAATTTGGTACCGGTGGCTCCTTCATGATCCTTGGGCCAAAGCTTGGTGGACCCTGCGGACCTTGCGATTCAATCAGCTCTGCCATCTTTATTCGGTCAAGCTTCAGCCTTGCATCATCCGGCTGAATGTTCTTGCCTCCGAGTCTAGCTCCCATTGCTTGATATGCGTGATCCGGCAATTCATATCGGTCATTCACCATAGCCGAGTAACCATCATTGTACTTATTTGCATTCTGGTCGGCAGGCTATTGAGCTGCCTTTACCGCACTTTGCTGTCTTCTTTCGGGTTGAGATGGTGCATTGTTCGGTGCTGGATTTCCTCCTCCTGCCGAGTGAGTTCCACACCTAGCTTGAGGCGCAAAATTTTGCCCTCCGTTGTCGTTTCTTTTCCCTGCTTGCCTTTCTCGGCCTGCATTCTCCTGGATTTCATTTCCTTGGGCATTATTCCTTCTCGCCCCCTGTGCGTGTACCGGGTTTACTTGAGCCATCGCCGGATCATAGGTGACCATCTGCTTGTTTCTTCCAGAATCCACACTCTTTTCTTTTCTCGGTCTAGGCGCCACTCCGGGAGAGGACACCGTGTGCCCTGCCGATCTTGTCGGGACAGGAGTCGCCGAGTGAACCAGCTGTGACCTTCCTGCTATACTCGGATTTTCTTTGTAATACGCTTCATTCAGCATGCTAGCTTCTCTTACTAGTTCATTGACTCGTTCTTGTTGTCTTTTCTTTGCTTATCCCTCCAAATGGGGTAACTCCGCCATTCCTGCTTCTGTTGCTCGCAGATTAGCTGCTTTTGTGTTATATGTTGGCCACATAGCTGTTTCGTTGCTGTTCTCTGGCGTTATTCTTGACGTTGCGTCTACCAGCTCTTCGTTGAGGTTTCTTCCTCTCAATCTCGTCGCATCAAGCCGGGTCTTTTCGCCCTTGACTCGATTTGCCGAGTTGAGATCTCGGATCGTCATATCCACATCCTGCTATAACTGTGCTAATTCCTTGGATTTTTCCAAAACTTTTATCCTGGCCTCCTCCAACTCGGCTTGCACACGTGCCAGGTCAGTTGCCTATGCTACTGGCTCTGCCAACTTGTCTATCGCTTCCTACAGCTCCTTATCCCTTTTACTCCTAGCTATGTTTTCTGGTTTTTCTAGTGGTGCCTTTGCTGTTCTTGCAGCCCTTGGTGTTTCCTCATGATTTCCTCCCTCAACATTCTCATTCACTACTGGAACTATCGGTGGAGCCGCGGGGTTTGGGGTTGTCATCATTACCTCAATGGAGACGAGTTGGTGAAGCTTCCCAGTGACCGGAATCGCTGGGGGATCCGGCTCCAGGACGACACACTCTGGATATGCGTGCTCCACGCGCACTGCGACGTAGACCTGGTGCTCGCCAAACTTGAGGAAGTGACCACCCCTAGGGAACGGCTTGGTCCCGAAGCAGCCCGCGTTGTCGCTGACGAAGTTGAGCGCTCCAAACCTCTGGATGAGGCCGGAGTAGACGCGCTCGCCGGTCTTGGCGATGATGTTGCCCGTCCGGATGAAGACTCCATCAAGCACATGCTTCTGCCCCACGGTGGGCGCCAACTGTCATGGTGTTGGCACGACAGATGCCATGGGTAGGCTTAAGTTGGGGGCCGAATGGATGCTTGTGGTCACCGGGGAGGGAGTGCACGGTCAAGCCATGCACGAAGAACAAGAAGAACTCTCCGGACTTAGTGATTTGATTGATACGCAAACATTACAAGTGCTCCTTGAGCTGTATGAACTAGGGTGCAGTGCACTAGTTCCCTACTTGGTCCAACCTCCCTCTACTACAGCTATGTCCTTCCTTATATAGGCAGTGCTAGCTAGCTTATACCCCTTTGGGTTCTAGGGTTTACTGTTTGGATCTTGTTCCCTACAATGCGGGCCACGTCATGGGCTTGCCCTAAGCCCAATGGCCTAGGCCATAAAGCTTGACAGCTAACGGTCTTCTGGTATGCTGCTTCATGTTCCTTTTGGCGTCACGTTGTAAATTTGTACGTCGGCGTATGCTTTGGGCGTCACCCGGCTCCTTTTGTGTCACCCGGCGTCGCCCTTATCTTTTGACCATGCTTTACCATGGTCACTTCTGAACCCTACTCGGAAAAGGTGCCACGCGTCCTACTTGACTCGACCCTTCCTCGGTAGACTCGGCTCGTCGGTTCTTGCAAGAATTACAACTTTTCTTATGCGGTCCGACATAGTTTATATGTCGGCCGCTTATGCTTTTCTTACCCGGCCGTTCTTACCCGGCATGGTTCTTTCTTTACTCGGATCCTACCCAGTTGTGCTATGTTTCACCTCTCGTGACCCTACCGGGGGTTATTCAATGCGGATGTGTGCCGTCTTCTCCAGTTCTGGGCCCAGCTTTCGGCTGATGCCTGTCTTAAACAGGGCCGGAGCCCACGACACGGAAGCCTTCTTTGTTGATGAGGACGCGGCAACGGGAAGTTCCCCTCCGGTCGACGCGGGTGCCTCCCTCGATGGATACGCCTCTACGGCTCGAGCAGCCCCGAGGCCCGTGGCTGCCGAGAATGGTGGTGGAAGCGACGCCCGCGGCACTTCATCTTCCACCATGGCCGCGCTGGCTGCCTCAGGTGCCTTTGGTGACGCTTCAGCACCAGCTTCATCAGCTGCACTATTCGCTTCAGAGCTAGTCGCTGACCGAGGCGGTGACACTGCCCTGGGCGCCTCCTTCTACTTCTTCTTCGACGGCGTAGCCACACACCATGAACTATGTTTGGGGGATTCGTCTTCGCCCCCATCGTGACCCTCGAGGCTCTAGCTGGCCTCGAGCTCGTGTTGTTGTTGCCCGTGAGTTTTCCGAAATGCGGGTGCGGCGACCTCCATGGCCTCGCCATCATCATCATCATCATCATCGTCATCGTTGTTTCCATCATTCTCCTTGTCAGAGGAGGACTCGCTCTCATCCTCGGTGGCCTCTTCTGATCTTTCATCGTTGGAGTGAGGGAGCCAACCTTACACCACTTGGAACAGCTGAACAAACAACACATGGTTAATAAACCGCGACTGTATTTCTGCGACTGCAAAATAGACAAGGAAAAAACAGACTTATCGGTGGTGCCTTACGCTTCATGGTGTATGGGCGATCCCGGCCTTCGGGTCGCGGTATTCTGTGTCGGTGATCTTCCTCAGCGCGAGGGCGTAATCGTCGGCCTTCCAGTCGGCTATGTAGGCCTTGGTCCCGTCGTCCTTACCGGTGCACTCATACATCCAGTGGGCACGGCTGGCTAGGGTCACCAGTCACCGCCCGAGCCAGCAATTGTATGAACTGATGGTCTCGACCCCATCTTTCTTCAACTGACAAATCGTTGTCAGCATCTCGTCGACCACCATCCGCTGGTCATGTGGAAGTTTGGCGACTTGGAGCTGACACGGCTTAGGACGCTCGGTGGAGTACATCGGGGGCGACAGCTCGCCATCTGGAGTCGACTCATTGACGTAAAACCAGTGCTTCTTCCACTCGTTCGCCACCTTCTTCGGCAGCATGAGGTCGAGGAAGGAGGCCTTTGGCTTCAGCTAAAAGGTAAGGCCGCCTACTGCCAGCATCAGGCCGCCTGCCCCTTCGCGATTGATCTGCCCGTGGAACAGATCCTGTCACAGGGGAAAGTATGGGCGGCAGCCTAGATAACACTCGCACAACTCCACAAAAATGGCAAGCTGCTCTATGCTATGTGGCCCCAGATCCGATGGCTGGATGCCATAGTACGCGCAGAATCGGCGGAAGAAGAGCGAGGTGGGGAATCCGAGCCCCTCTTTAGATGGCTAGTGAAGCAGATGAATTCGCCGGCGCGCGGATTCGGCTCCACCTCTCCCCCCACGGGGATTCGCCATCTCCCAGGGCGGAGAATCCCTGCGTCTTCGAAGGACTTTAGTAGCACCTTGGTACACCTAGATCTCCCCCACAATTCCTTCGGGGGCGCCATTGATTCAAGGGTCTAGGATCGCCAGATCATTCTGGGTCGCTCTGGAGGGAATGGAAGATTGAAGTACGCGCGGAGTCGGAAGAAATGTAGGGAATGCTCACAACTCACCAGTTACTCTCCTTATATAGCGGTTGGTTCCCGCCAATTTTGGGGAGCCGTTACCGCGCGGTGATTACGACGATATTACCGTTGGATTACCCAATGGCTAGTTTGACCAGGTTGACGATCCAACTTCGTCTACTCGACTTGATGACCTGTTTGCCATGGCTGCAACTTGATCACTCGCCAAAATTGGCGATTCAACTGGTCATGGTTATTGCGACCGAAGATGCATGCTAAAGACTCTTTCTTTCATTGAAGGAGTCCATCGCCGATTCGGCTGGGCGTCCAAATTGGACCCTAATACTCTAATGCCAAAGAACACCTATGACGAATCAATGACGGCCTCGGGGACTACTGATAGGGATATGCCGAGTGGGGTATACCCAGCAGGACGTTCCCTACTGGATCACACTCCCAGCGAGTGGGCCTACAGGACGACGACTGGACCGTGACCCAAGAGGAATCCAGGCGACTGGATGCTGAAGGCCCAGAAGCATAGCTAGGCCTAGTCGGATTAGGTCAAAACCCTATGAGTCCTTATCCAACTCGGTTGTAGAGATGTAAACCCTAGCGAGGTGACTCTATAAAACCTCCCTAGGGCACGCATAGCACTTACGTTCCATCATACACCCCCTCAACTCGCCATCTAGCCGCCGAGTTCGCCCATTGTACTCTCTCATTAATACAATCTAGCACGAGTAGATCTTTACCCTCCGGGGAGCCGAACCTGGGTAAATCCCTATGTCTTTGCCCTTATCTCGCACCGCAGATTGCTGGCCACCCTTGCCCCTCGTTATACTACTCGTTGCCAATCGCAGCATCTGCCGTGGCCATTCCCACGAATACCTCTATTTTCATCTTGTTGAGAATCCTGCTCAATTCTTTTAGGATGCCCCTCGGGATATAAAGGATACTGAGTGGCAGCACCACTCCTAGTTCTTATTTCATAAGCATGTTTATCTCTAGAAGCATTAACTAGCATATCCTTTTGTACTTTAGCAAGTTGATCAATTTGAGTTTGAACCATTTGAAAATGTTTAATAACCATTTTAACATCATTGGAGGTTCTTTCCACAATATCTTTCAACTAATTAATAGCTCTAGAGTTTTCCATTAAATGGTTCTGAATTTGCTTATTAAAATTACCTTGCTTAACAATAAAAGTATCAAGTTCCTCTAAGCATTGATCGAGAGGTTTACCATAAGGAATATCACCTTCATCAAAATGTCGGAGAGAGTGTAACTCAATAGTGGATGAGTGAGAGATTGGCTTACATAATTCTTCTATAGGAGGTAAATTCTTCACATCTTCAGATCTAATACCCTTCTCCTTAATACATTTCTTATCTTCTTTCATCACTTCATCATTTAGTTCAATCACTCCCCTCTTCTTGGGTGTTGGTGTTGGGGTTGGTTCAGACACAGTTGGTTCAGGTGTAGTTGACTCAAGTGTAGTTGGCTCAGATGTAGTCCAATCATCATAATTCTTGCTTATTTTAGCCATTAATTCCTCAGCTTCTACGGGAGTGATTCTCCTGAAAACACAATCAGCAAAACTATCCAGGTATGTCCTAGATTCATCAGTTAGTCCATTATAATATATATCAAGAAGCTCATTTTTAGGTAATGGACATCCAGGATGTGCATGGATCAAAGCATAAAACCTTGCCCATGATTCAGGAAGTTTCTCCTCTTCCCCCTGTTTAAAATCAAAAAGTTTCTGCAAAACAGCATGTCGAGCACTAGGAGGGAAATATTTCTGAAAGAAAGTAGCAATCAAACAATCAGGGCTATCAATGGATCCAAGAGGTAAAATATTAAACCAAGCTTTAGCCTCTCCTTTCAATGAAAAAGAGAAAATTTTAGCAACAAAGTATTTGTGCATCTTAACATCATCAGAGAATAAGCCACTAATAGTAGAAATCTCAGTCATATGTCATTCTTAGTCCCACAAAAAGGTTGCTTCTCAATAATAGTTATATAGGATAAATCAAGAGAGAAATCATAATCTTTATCTTTAATGTTTATGGGAGATGTGGGAAACTTAGCATCAGGAAAAAGTTTAGGTATAATAGTACGTTTCTCAAGAAGACTCTTAATAGAACTAGCACCACGTGTGTTTCGATACTGTTCAATAAATTCATCAGTCATTTCAATATAAGCATCATTAATATCATAGCTCTCTCTAGACTAAGGTGAGATAACAGGTGTAATAGTGTCTTCACTAGGAGTTTCAGTGTTCCCCAATATAGTTCTAGCAATAGTAGCATGTAGGAAAGGACCTAATGAACCACTCTCATCAAGCATAGTAGAAGTAACATCATGAGCATCAGAAGCAATTTCAGATTCAACAGTAGTAGTAGTGTGTGTAGCATGTGTATGTGGTGGTGGTGTAAGGAGCTTACTCATAACAGACGATGAAGCAACAGCAATAGAGGTGTTTAGATCTGTACCTCTTCTTGTAGTGGATGGTAGGATAGGAACTTTCCCATCACGAGTTTTACCCATGATGAAAAGGATAGCAAGGAACAATAATAATTCCAAGTGAACTTACAAATAAAGCTAGCTCCCCTGCAATGGCGCCAGAAAATAGTCTTGATGACCCACAAGTATAGGGGATCGCAACAGTCTTCGAGGGTAGTAAAGCCCAATTTATTGATTCGACACAAGGGGATCCAAAGAATATTTATAAGCCTTAACAACTGAGTTGTCAATTCAGCTGCACCTGGAAATAGTCTTGCTCAAGTAGTTTATCAGTAGCAATAGTTTTATAGTAGCAATAGCTAAGTAAAAGTAGTAAAGTAAAGGCAGTAATAACAATAGTAGCAAACAGTAGGATTTGAGTGCGGTAGGCATAGGGATGGATGGACGAGCGTTGCATGGACAAGACTATTCATGTAATATCAAGATCTAGGGCATTTGCATATAAATAAGATAGAGTATCCAAGTACTAAATAATCATAGGCATGTGTTTGATATATAGTCATATGTGCTCGCAATGAGAACTTGCACAATATCTTTTGTCTTGCCAGCCCATTGTAGCGGGGCCTCAAGGGGATCTACTGGCAATTAAGGTACTCCTTTTAATAGAGTACCGGAGAAAAGCATTAACACTCCATGAACACACGTGATCCTCACATCACAGTCATCCCCTCCAGTTATCCCGATTTCTATCACTCCGGGGCCTTTGGTTCTGGACAATAATATGTGTAAACAACTTGAAGATAAGATCACAAACAATACTATCATCATGAATCAGTAACATGTTCAGATCTGAGATCATGGCACTTGGGCCCTAGTGACAAGCATTAAGCATAACAAGTTGCAACAATGTCAAAAAGCACTAACAATACATACTAGGCACCATGCCCTAACAATCTTATTCGATTACATGATAGATCTCATCCAATACCTACCATCCCCATATCCTACAGCGGGGGATTACTCACTCATGGATGGGGAAACATGGATGGTTGATGGAGAGGCGTTGGTGATGATGATGTTGATGATCTCCTCCAATTTCCCGTCCTGGCAGGGTGCCAGAACAGAGTTTCTGGTTCCGAATCGCGGTTTCTGGTGGTGGCGGTGCAGCGGAACTCTATCTGGAAAAACATCAAACCCCCTCTGTATTTAGGTCAGAGGGCTTATATAGGCGAAGGGAGAGGTCGAGGGGGTGCCCAAGGTGGCCACACCACCCCTGGCGCGGCCTGGCCCGCGCCACCAGGTGGTGTGGGCTGCTCGTGGCCCTTCTCCGTCTCGTCTTCTGGCTCCGTGGGTCTTCTGGTAAAATAGGAGTTTTGCGATATTTTCCAGGATTTTTCCTAAAAGTTGATTTTCTGCACAAAAACTAGACACCAAAGCAATTCTGCTGAAAACAGCGTCAGTATGTGTTAGTTGTATCCAAATCACACAAATTAGAGGAGAAACAATAGCAAAAGTGTTCGAGAAAGTAGATACATTTTGGAAGTATCAATGTTTCACATCTATAAAATAGTCAACATGTCGGTAAAGATTTTACGACAATGCTCAAGGAGTTGACTATGACAAGATTTGATCTTTCATAGCGATATTTAGTCTAGACGGACTAATGTAGCAACCACTACATATATTTTGGTATATGGTAGATGAATAAACAAAACAAAGTTCTTCTAATAGAATGGTTACCTAGGACGTGTGCATGACACGATCCAAAGGGTTTTGTTAATTCAAAGGATGCTAAAAAGGGCATGCAAACTTCAATGGTTGAAGTAAGCATCACAGAGTTGGAATCTTCACCATGATGAAACTATTAAAGGATTTTTCATCAGGAGACGATGAAGATGCTTGCATTTGCAAGAAATTAAGTGGAAGCGCTGAGACACGTTTCTAATACATTATGTGGAGGACATATTGTGGAAATGATGTATCTTTTATTGAAAAAGTTTAAGAATTTCATTTCGATGAAAGACTTAGGCAAAACCAATTTTCATCGAACCAGTAGGAGGAAGGAAACGTCTCAAAGGTATTGCAAGTGATAGGCCCAATTTGTATCACCTTTATATACCATAATTTACCTCTATTCATTGATATTTGTCTTATTATGTGCTATTACTTATGGCTTTTCATCTATTTATGCATGTTGGATGATTCCTGGAGGATGGACTGCCGGAGTCTGGATTCTGATGGAAAAGAAGGCGTTTTGGTGCAATTTCGCAAAGATCAGAAAAATACCAGAAAAATATGGAAACATATTATTTTACCAGGAGACGAAGGAAGCCAGAAGGAGGTACGAAGTGGGGCCTTAGGGGCTCACACCCCCTAGGCGCGGGCCCACCTGACCTCGCGAGTAGGGCAGGTGTGGCGCACCTGCCCAGCCTCCGACTCTGCCCCTTCGCCTATATCTTCCCTACGGAACCCTAACACCTGGGGAGCGACCACAGATAGATTTCCGCCGCCTCTGGGGGGCGGAAAACACCAAGAGAGAAAGATCTCTCCGGCAGACAGATTTCTGCCGGGGGAATTCCTTCCTGGAAAGGGGAGACCGACGGCATCAACACCGCCATCAAGCTAGGCTTCATCGGGATCATCATCATCATCCACACCATCATCTCCACCAGCACCATCATCACCACTTCGTCCCGCTGTAACAATTGTGTTGGATATTGCTTTAGTTCTGAGGGTAAACTTTCCCGGTGTTGATTACTATTGTAGTTGATGCTTGTGAGTGGAACCATTGGATTATTGTTTATGTTCAGATTATTATCCATTACCATATCATCTTTGATCTTGATCCATATGATGTCTTGTGAGTAGTTCGTTTAGTTCTTGAGGACATGGGAGAAGTCATGTTGTTAGTAGTGAATTTGTGTTGAGTTATTATTCAACGGTTTAGTATTTAAGTTGTGGTGCTATTATTCTAGTGGTGTCATGTGAACGTCGACTACATGATACTTCACCATTTATGGGCCTAGGGGAATGCATTGTGTATTTGGCTACTAATTGTGGGGTTGCCGGAGTGACAGAAACCTGAACCCCCGTTAGGATACCTTTGCACAAGGGAGCGTAGGATATCAGAGTTTAAGGCTGTGGTTAGATTTATATCTTAATTACTTTCCTATAGTTACGGATGTTTGCAGGGGGTTTAATCAAAAGTATGTATTAGTCCAAGTACGGTCGGTACATTAGCACAGGTTCACCCACACAACACTTACAACACCAAAGAAGAGTACTCAGCTATTTGAAGTGAAAGCACTTGACAGAATTCCCATGTGTCCTCGAGAACGTTTGGTCCTTATAAGTATTTCCACCGGCTTGTCCTTTGCTAAGAAAGGATTGGGACACTTGCTACGTTTGTTCTTTATTACTTGCTCTTCGTTTTGTTGCCTTGTCAGAAAACCACTAAAAATCCATTTGCTAAGTATTCACAGGGATTTCCTGCTCCATACCACTGTTCAGCACCTTCCGCTCCTCGTTGGGATTGACACTCCTATTTATCGAAAGTACTACGATACACCCCCTATACGTTTGGGTCATCAGCAAGCAACTTGGAAACCTGCACAACACAAACTCAAGACATTGCCCCAACGAACAGTGAGGTTGTCAATTGTAGAGGCCTGAACCCAATAAGGTACAAGTCCCTGTGTTTACAGTGCTAGTCCCTGGATCGAATAGCTAGCACCCACAGTTTAAGATGTAATATCAAGAAACAAAGGTCATATTACAACTCATAACCAGAAATAAAATAGTTAATTACAACTTACATAGATCATATGTCTATCTTATTACAAAGCAGCAGATATAACTATAAAGCATGGAGTCCTTCATCTTCATACGCCACAAGCAAACATGTTGGTTGTAGACTTGTAATCCCTAGTCAACAAACTTCACTACATCAAACAAACCTGCAACATAATAAGTTACAGCCACAAAGGTCAAGTGATATCATATTGATATGGAGAATCTATCATCTACATGAATATATGGCTAAGTGGAGTTTTGGCTAGCCTTTGCATAAAATAAGTTTTCCCTATCCATAGTTTTCTCTTTTCAAAATATTTCATCACACATGGCACACTGCATACACACCAGGTGCTTCCCTTGTTCACCCTTCAAGTTTTAACTTAGAGAAATTGGGATGAGGAGATTCTTGATCATTTCAATGTCTTTGATGATCAAAATTTCCATTACCGGGGACACGACTAAGTACTTAGGTTTTACCCTCTCGAGAGTGGTGCACTTTTCTCACAAGATTCGACATGCATCGGGACGAGACTTTTCAGAAACAATCCCTCAGATCAGCACAGACGCGTTCCATCCTATCATCACTACCACCAACTATCTGTTCGTCTGAGTTCTTGAAACCTAGTTGGTCAAGGCAGAGCCCATATGCCATGTGGTTGCACGGTAAGCTTCTCAACACAAAACATCTCAAATCTCTTTGTTCCTGGGTGTCCATCCATAAGTGAGATACACCAGGGTGAACCATAGAAATGGTCCCTGGGTAACCCCTCAACACAAACCATTCTTCCCATTCCACCCACGTGATTCATTCACATAGTTGTTTTATTAATCAAATACATAGTCATAGACTTTGCATAATATCATAGTATGAATATTACACCCTTGTATTATAATTGCTAGGCTAAGCATACTAGCATAACTTGATTCCTACCAAGATATATTCTATAGGATCTACTATAGCATAGCAATATATAAAAAATAGTCCTATTATGCATACTACAAAAATATCACTAATGCAATATTGAAAAGATAGGACTTTTGATGACCAAAGTATCACTTGCCTTTTTATTAGAGAATCTAGGTACTCTCCTTGATCTTGCAATTGTCACACTCCTCAAAGTTCACTACAATACATTCAAGCAAATCACACATTCAAAACTAGCACTCAAACAATTCACAACACAAAACAATAAAAACAAAGAATTGCATGCAAGCATGCAAAAGGTTGTTTTATTGAAAAAGTGGTTTCTAACAAGTCTCTGAACATTTTAAAACACCTACTGGTCTTTTATAAAAGTGGGAATTCATTTTAAATCAAGTTAGTGAAAATAGGCCTTTTAAATCATTTTTGTTTTACTAGAAATGCTTTTATTCAAAGTAATAATTTCTACTGTTAACAAAATATATTTTTAAATTCAAATGTTAGTGTTTATGTTCAGAGGGTTCAAAACAAAACCATTTGCAAAAGGATTCACTCAAAAAAAAATTTTAGAACAATTTTTATACTCAAAATAGTCCTATTAATGTTTCTGCATAAAAAACCTAATTTTTCAGAAGCAAATGACCAAACGAGGGCCATAAGTGCAAAGTACACATTTTTCTGAATCCATAGACACCAAATTTGCAATTTTTTCACATACAGATCAAAAGTTATTGATTATAAAAATTCAAACAACTAATAAAACAAAATCATAATTTAAATAGAAAAGCCTGACCACGTGACAAGTTCCTACTGGCCGGTACCATTTCATGCGGATCGAGCATCGC
Source organism: Avena sativa (assembly GCA_916181665.1). Taxonomy (NCBI): domain Eukaryota; kingdom Viridiplantae; phylum Streptophyta; class Magnoliopsida; order Poales; family Poaceae; genus Avena; species Avena sativa. The sequence continues at coordinate 250,933,095 of OV702284.1, read as the reverse complement.
GCACTGTTGGATTTAAGTGAAATCGCACGACGCAGATCAAGTCGTACCCCTTCGTTTAAGTGATCTGTCCTAACCTTTGGATCTAGATCCAACGGCCCTAAGCGCACTTGCTAAGAACTGGCGGCGCTAGATGGAAACGCACGGAGGGGACGCCTCTGGTGGTGGCGCACCGGCGATTTATAGGGTAAGGGGGACGTGTGAGGATGCTACCGTGGTCACGGGGATGTGGTGATGCTCAAGGTGGTCATGGTTGCCGAAGGGGCACACAGGGTCGTCGGGAATTCCTTCCCGGAGCTTGCGTCGGTGTTGGGTGCGTGCTGTCGTCGTCAGAGGCGAGCCTACAGATCACGAGCGAGGGAATGCAGAGTATCAGAGGACTCGCAAGACGATGGCAAACAAGACAGCAAGATCTAGAGGACGAGTCACACACGGGGCTCACCGGGAAAACTCGCCGAAGTTGCGACAATCATCGGTGGCTTGCAGAGGAGGTCGTTGCTGAGCGTCCGGGGCACGCGCGAGCACACGGGGACTGCTGGCAGGTGCGCACGATGATGGAAAGCAAGCCTGCGTGAGATAGGGGTAAGGGGGTCTGTGCTTGCCGAAATTGGCGTCGGAGTTTGCCGGAGACAGGGCGGTGCAAGCCAAATTGGGGGCAGCATGTGGGCTCTCGGTGTGTGGATCTTGGGGGGAAACAGAGAGGAGGGGGAGAGGATTAAGAGGGAGTGGTCGAGGGGCGAATCATGGCGGCAGTTAATCGAATTTACGCCAAGAAATTTCGGCAAGAAACGGTCAGGGGAGGGTGTGTTCATCGCGAGTGAGGACGATGGGGTGACATGGAGGTGGGGTCGCGTTGTCAGGGAGGGCGTGGGTGCGGTGCACGGTGAGAAAATATGGTCTGCGGGGGAGGGGGTTGCCGGGTGGGCTGTTGCTGGGCCAGGTTGGGCTGGGGTGCTGGGTTGGGTTTGTTTTCTATTTTTTTCTTATTCTTTTTCCTTTTTTTGTTTCTATTTTTTGTTCTTATTTGAATTAATTTATTTAAACCTCAATTTGAATTCAAACCTTTACCAACCTTTTTAGTAGGTTTTATTCAAAACATGTGTTGGTTAATTAGTCCACTTTGGAATAATCCAACTATTTTCTTATGATTTAATATTCATTTAAGTGATGCATTTTGTCTTTATTTAAATAAAATTGAATATGGTTCATAAACCCATATAATTTTATTTAAATAATATTTTATTATTTTATTTTTATTTAAATTACTTTTCTTCCATTTACCTATGGATTTTAACCATGGATTTTTATATCCTTTTAGGATTACTTTGCTCACAATTTGGTGTTGATTTTACTTAGGAGCTTTATTAGCCCTGGGAATACTTTCTTTTATCTTATTAAAATCAAAAACAATTATCCATGGCTCCAAATGGAGTGAAATCAAGTCCCATGGTTTTTGTAATATTTTTGTTTACCATTTTTGATCATTTAGAAATGTTTGTTGCTAAATTTTTATATGGAACAAGGCCATAGTCTTGGAGTGATCTTGGAGATGATTTCTTTCATTAGGGTTTAGAGTTTTGTTTCAACTTTTCCAAATGCTTTAAATTCAAGATACATTCCATGAAGGGATGCATTTGACTTGTCAAAAATTCGTTTATTGCCTTTTCATTCAAATTTTGTTCAAGTAGGGTTTTGATGTTTCAATTTAGAAGCTAAAAGTTTCTTTTCACCCTAAATTTAAAATTTTGTTTCTTTTATTTTTTTATTTTTCACATTTCAAAATTTGGAAAATTTTGGGATGTGACATCAATCTCACCGGTTGCTGTAATAAAGGATTAACTGTATGATGTGGAATGTAATGGTGGTTTGCAGCAAGTAAACATTAACAGTGGAAGATGTATCAATGGTAAAGATTGGACCGGGGTCCGTAGTTCACTAGAGGTGTTCTCCTTAGAAAAACAAACATGGCATGTTGGGTAAACAAATTACATCAGGGCAATTGACAGGACTGAGTAAGGCATAACAATGCAATACAAGACATAAAGATCCTATGAGATTTGATTGGGCAATACAACAAGATACATAGACATCCATCCAACTGCATCTATGACTAGAAGTCCACCTTTGGGTTATCATCTGAACCCCCTTCAGTATTAAGTTGCAAGCAACAGACAACTTCTTTAAGCAAAGTGTGTAAGGTAAACAATCCACTTGTTCCATGAACAAGAGAACGTTGTTTTCTCCCTAGTGGCAACAGCACATCTACAACCTTAGAGATTTCTGTCACTTCCCTTGATTAAATAGAGGCATGAACCCACTATCGAGCATAAATACCCCCTCTTGGAGTCACTAGCAACTACTTGGCCAAGATAGATACTAACAACGGAGAGCATGCAAGATCACAAACAAAACAAACATGATAGAATCAAATAGACAAAAACATTAATCAATGTGACATAGTAATCTCAATATCCATCGGATCCCTGCAAACACAACATGCATGATTACAAATAGATGAGATCTTGATCATGAACAGAGCTCACAAGATCTAGACATGAAAGCACAAAGGAGGAGATACAACCATCTAGCTACTACATGGACCCGTAGTCCAAGGTGGAACTACTCACGCTTCATACCGGAGGCTGGCATGATGAAGAATAAGGCCTCCGGGATGATCTCCCCTCCAGCAGGGTGCCGGGAAGAGCTTCAGATCCCCCCGATCTAGGGATGATGGTGGCGGCGGCTACAGACGGTTTCGTGGAATATTGATCGGGTGCTTAGGGTTTAGGCATCGGAGCTTCTTATAGGCCAAGAGGCGAGGCTAGGAGGCGGCCAGGGGGCCCACACCCTGCCAAGGCACAACCTAGGGTGGGCCCGCGCCTAGGGGGTGCGGCCGCCCTGTGGCCCCCCTCCATCTCTCCTTTGGACTTCGTGTTCTCCTAGATAAAATATTTACTTTGTCTTTTGTCCCGTCCAGTTCTGAGAATATTTCCTTACTAGCTTTTCTGGAACCAAAAATAGCAGAAAACAGGCAACTGGCACTATGGAAACTTGTTAATAGGTTAGTACCAGAAAACATAGAAAACACACCTCAAAGTGTGGACAAAGCAAAGAAAAGTAGATACTAAACAAGCATGGAACATCAAAAGTTATAAATACGTTTCCGACGTATCAAGCATCCCCAAGCTTAACTCCTGCTCGTCCTCGAGTAGGTAAGTGATAAAAGAATAATTTTTAAGGTGACATGCACCATCAAAACCAAGATCAAACCATTTGCAAGCATTGAAATCCGGGATCAAAGAACTCTAAACATGAGCATGAAAGATGGAGTTCTAATAATAAGACAAATTAACTATGCATGTAACATGAAAGGATACAAACAAAGATCATGAATAACATGCATTGAAAAATGTTTGTTTGTTTCACATATTGAAAACATATCATAGTGGCAATCAGCGTGTCCCTCATAGAGTAGCAAATAGATGCATAGGACACCTTCAAAGTTCATAAGAGTGACTAGATACAAATAGCACAAGATCAAGTAATATCAAAAATATGCATCAATCAATAAGTTTTGGGACAATGCACATAGAACTAAGAATGGCAACTATGCTCTCTTAACTGGTGCCTAAAGGTAGAAGGTGGAGACTCAATATAATAGTGGAAGAAAGGCCCTTTATATAGATAAGCAGGGATTCCAAGTTTCAAAAAGAGCTTCCAAAAATTATGGTACTTGTTAGCTTTCAGCTCTCATTGCCCCTATCATAAGCATCTTAAAGTGATTAAGGTTGAAGTGAACAAAGATGGAGTATATGCTTGACAAAGTATAAGTTGGCAATCTCGTGTCCCTTGAATATGAGGGACGCACCGCATGCTACTCAACTTTAGTCACCTGTAAGTTCTTGTCATAGTAAGTACATGTGTATCATAGAGAACTGCCAACGGGGTACCCCTTGCACATGGTACAGGAGCTATCCCATAACCAAAATGACAAGGCAAGCAGACAACAAGCATCTCAGCGATCTTTTTATTTGCTATTTGCATAGGTTTTTATTGAGGATGCTTCACAGATTGCTCATTATGGTGATGCTACAAGTTTCCACCATGATTAGGCATGCCTTAGGCTAGCGGCCCAGGTGTTTCTCTAACACAAAATACATAACTCCATGGACTTACAAGCTCCCTTTTTATTTCACACCGACGACATCGATAGACAAAAGAGCATGATATCAACTGTGTACAAAGTACAAGTGCAATGTTGAAAGCGTTCCCCGTGACAACACGGTTCTGCTAATTCCAACGTATAAGTGCAAGAATATACAACATAGATGACACAATGGTTCAAGTTTATTAGGTACAATAAATATAAGGTGTGCCATCAAGATTGTGAGAGCTTTAATCACTAAGTTTTCACATAACAAAATATTTTTTAATTGGAAGATAGATGAAAACAAGAATATGCTTGGAATGGCGTAACACACCATGCATAGGAATTTATAGTGGACACTTTGGAATAACTTGGTTTCTTGGGAGTCGGAAGCATGAATAGTGCTTACTCATACAAGTGGAGGCTAGAAAAAAACTGGGAGCAACCAACTAAGAGAGCAATAATGGCCATAATCATACAGAGCGACAAAACATTACTAATCAAAGCATAGAGTGGTACTACAAGTTGAAAGAACATTTCATAATCCCTAGTGTTTTGTGTGTTAGATAGCAATATGAAGGATTATTTAACGTGTGTTGAAGTGCTGCAGATCTGTAAATCAAGAAGGGAAGGAAACTGCTTTCTGGGGGCAGATAATCCGCCCCATCCCTCTTTCAAGTGTGCGCGACCCCTAGAGAGGGGGGCGGAGTTTGTGCCCAGATTTTCCAGCCCAGGCGGATTGTCCGCCCCTTGGGGGCGGACTATCCGCCTCCTCGAGGATTTCCTTCAAGTCAAGGCTGCGTCGCTTTCTGTATGGGGGAGGAGTTTCCCTTGGACTTTCCGGTCCTTGGGCGGACTTTCTCCCAAGGGCGGATACTCCGCCCTTGGCGAGGGCGGATAATCCGCCCCCTCTGGAAATTTCTTCAAGTCAAGGCTGCGTCGCTCTCTGTATAGTGGGCGGAGTTTTCCCCGGAGTTTCCGTCCTGGGGGGCGGATTTTCTCCCCAGGGCGGATAGTCCGCCCCAAAGGGGGGCGGATTATCCGCCCCCAAATTTCTCCAACGGCTTGTTCTGGGCAGGGGTATTTAAGCTTGTCTTCCCCCTCTGTCTAGAACTCTTGATTCACTCAAAAAAGAACAGACCTGATTTGCAAGCTTCATCCGAGAGAACTCCACCTAGATACACTCAAAGGCTCCATCCATTAGGGAATCAAAGGAGGACTCGATCTTCATCAACTACAATCAAGCGCTTCATCTTCTCCCCATTCCTTTGTGGAAGCACCGATCTAGTATTTCTTGCAAATACCTAGATCCTTGTTTTTGTTTATATTGATAAACCTTGTTCTTGTGGTAGCTTGTTGTCATCTCGGGAGCCCCCAATTCGGTTGTGGGTGTGTGCCCCGATAGAGTTGTAAAAGGCACCGGTTCCCGCCTCGAAGGGATCCAATAGTGGAGAAGGTGGATCAGGCCTCTCGTGGCGAGATCCAACGGAGAATAGGGTGAGGCCTATTGTGGCGTGGTGGTCTTAGAACCACCCACCCCTCCAACGCAGATGTACTTCCCTTAACAAGGAAGGAACTGCGGTAAAACAAATCTCTGTGTCTCCGCGTCCTCCACTACGGTTCCTTCGATCCTCTCTTTACGTGCTAAGTAGCTAGGGTTGCATATAGGGAAATTCTCGTAGTTACATATCTAGAGAATTTACTTTGTGTCAAGCCTAAAATTGAAAAAGTATTAAAAAATTGGTTAGAACCTATTCATCCCCCCTCTAGGTGCCCATACGATCCATTTCAATTGGTATCAGAGCCCCGGCTCTTATTTCGTGCTTAACCACCTAAGATAAGTATGGGTTCCAAGGTAGATGGGAGTGATGCTCCGGATGTAGTCACCATGAACGATCTCAAGACGTTGGAAACAACCTTGGTGAGTTCAATGGAGGATAAGATGGAAGAGATGCGTCAATTGATAATGCGTCTCTCCCCATCCACAGCATCACCTCCATCTAACTCTGAGGCTACCACTCCGCAATCCAAGGAAACGGGTAAAACCGATTCCAAAGAGAACGAAGTGGTTGGTGATGACATTAGCAAGAGCTCCTCCTCGAAAAAGGGTAGTGGTAAGGATGGATACAATGAGGTTTCTCATGTGTATTCTCCTGATCCACCTATCCCTCACCCACATATACATAATAGGGGTGATCCACCCAAACTTTCTGCATCTACTTTTTCTCAATGGCAATTTTTGATGAAGTCTCATGTGTGCAGTTCCTCCATTGAGTTGTGGAAAATCATAGAAAATGGTCTTCATGTTGTAAACCCCAACAATCTCACAAGAAGAGAAGTTGTTGATAGCCAACTCAATGCTACAGCTCTACACATGATACAGCTTGGTGTGGGCGACAAAGACATGCCACACATTCAGCATCTTAACACAGCTAAGGAGGCTTGGGATTCCCTCACTGAGCTCTTCATCGGAAATGAAAGTATGAGAAGGAATAGATATGATGCTTTGAGAAACGAAGCTGAAGGATTCTATATGTTGGATGGAGAAGACCATGAGGACATGTATAGGAGGCTCAAGGCAATAGCCACAACTTTCAGAAACCATGGTGTAGCTCATGTTGATGATGCTTGGATCAAGCGCAAGTATGTCAGTGCTCTTATGCCATTTGAGCCCACAGATTTGAAAAGTCTCCAAGGTAGGCATAACTATCACCTCATGTCATCCAATGAGGTAATGCAAGAAATGGCCGCTTTCAAAGTGGCTACCAAGAATGCCGAAGATGCTCGTGCTCGAGCTATGGGGATGCAAAAGGGGGGTCAACATGGCCTTGAAGACTAGTGTGATTGATCATGATGAATATGCCGTAGAAGGTATGGACTGTCCCGAGGATATAAAAAGGATCCACGGACAATACTTGGATCTTTATACTAGAAACTTTTGGAAAGATCTAGCCAAGGCTAAAGCTGAACTAGAACGCAAGAGTGGGGCCTATGGAAGAAAAGAAAATGGTCCCAAGCTGAGAACATGTTTCAACTGTGGTGACCGGCTGCACTTTGTATCTGAGTGTCCATATCAAAGTAGGGAAGATAATGGAGGAAGACTTATTTTCAAGGACAAGTCAAAGGCTCCACGCAAGAAACAGTTTGTAAAGAAGAATGCTCCTTTCAAGAAGCAACCGAAGATTGTTCTAGTAGCTCAAGAAGAATATTCATCGGGAAGTGAAGATGAGGACGAGGACGATAGCTCTCAAGAGGTGGCTTCTATAGCCACCACATCTACATCAGCATCTCTCTTTGACTCTCCGAATGAAAACATCATCAACAAGAATGCTACTTGTCTCATGGCAAGAAGCTCCAAGGTAACGACTTCTAACTCTTCTTTTCTTAAGGCTATGATTGACATGGATGATCCTACTAGTCTTAAGGTTAAAGAAGAGATTATTGCTTTGGATTACTTCTACACTAACTTGCAAGGTGAGCACAAAGTTCGTTTTTAAGCTCTTATGGATTAGCTGGCACAAAACGAAGCACTCCTCGAAGAAAAGGGCAAAATTGAAAGGGAGGATGCAATGGAAATTGCATCCTTAAAAAATGCTCTTGAAGAAGAAGAAGCTCGGGTCTCTATTGAAGAGAGGCTTGAGTCCATTGAAGAGTCACATGAAGAAATTGTGAATAAACTTGTTAAGGAACATGACAATGCAGTCACCAAGGCAAAGAAGTTAAAGAAAGAAAAGATTGACTTTGGGGCTGCTCATGATAGACTCTCCGAGGAATTGGAGAAACTTAACAATGCTCACAAGGCGTTGAAAAATGATTTCTCTATTCTAAATGAGTCACATGATCAGCTTCAAAGTCGATTGGCCAAATATGATGTTCCTAGCTCATCCAACTCAACATATAGTCAAAAGGTAAATTCTAGTGTGGAAAAAGAAGTGGCCAAGGACATCACTCCCAAGGATAAGGGTGTGCTTGATGAAGTCCTTGACAAGCAAAGTTTAAATCATGGTAAAGAGGGACTTGGGTATGTCACTAAGTCAAAGAAAAAGAAAAACAAGAAGAACAAGACCAAGAATGTGCAATCAAAGACAAGCGCCGCTGAGAAGAATGTCACAAAACACAAGACTAACAATATTGGTTTGCAGGGTCTCACAATCTAAATTATGAACTCTTTTGTGATGATTATGGCGATGTTTATGCTTATTATGTTGGTCCCTTTTATGAATATATTGCTTGGTCTATTTGGGTCCCAAAGACCCTTGTTACTAACATGAAAGGACCCATTGAAAAATGGGTACCTAAAATCAAGAAGTAATTCTCTTACAGGGCTATGCTTCCGGTGGGTCGAAATGGGTGCTGGATAGTGGATGCACTAGTCATATGACCGGAAGCAAGGAGATCATCATGGAGATGCGTCCAAATCATGATAATATCACAGTCTCCTATGGTGATAAGTCTAAATATCAGGTATTGGGTCTTGGCAAAGTTGTGGTTGCCCACGATATCTCTCTCGTGGACGTCATGCTTGTTGAGACCCTTGGTTACAAACTTTTTTCTGTTTGTTCCCTTGGAAAGATGGGTTTTGCTATTTTTATCGATGATGATTTGGTGGTACTCTTGTGGAGCAAGTCTCTAAAGGTCGCTTTTGTTGGATACGTCGAAAATGACCTGTATGTGGTGGACTTTTCGGGGAAAACCACTTCGGGTCCGATGTGTCTATTCGGAAAGGCCGACGTGGGCTGGCTATGGCATCACCGTTTAGCCCATGTCAACATGAGAACTTTGAAAAGTATCCACAAGGGTAGCCACATCCTTGGACTAAAATACAATGTCTCCTTTGCCAAAGATCGTGTTTGCAGGGCTTGTGTTGAAGGCAAAATGCACGACTCTCCCCACAAAAGGAAGACTATTGTTTCTTCAAAGAGGATCTTGGAATTACTTCATGTGGATTTATTTGTTCCTCCTTCTCATGCAAGTCTTGGTGGGAAGAAATATTGCTTGGTCATTGTCGATGATTACTCAAGATATACATGGGTCTACTTCTTCAAACTAAAGAGTGAGAATCAACAAATAGTCATTGACTTTGCCAATGAAGTTCAATGTCAACACAATGTTCCTATCTTGGCAATAAGGAGTGACAATGGCTCCGAATTCAAAAACAACACCTTGAATGAGTTTCTAAGCGAAGAGGGGATTAGACATCAATATTCCGCTACGTACACCCCTCAACAAAATGGTGTAGCTGAGAGGAAGAACCGGACTTTGATGGATATGGCAAGATCAATGTTGGCTGAATTCAAGTCTCCTTACAATTTTTGGGCTGAAGCCATATCCACTGCTTGTCACCCATCAAACCGGCTCTATCTCCGAAAGATTTTGGACAAGACTCCTTATGAAATACTTACCAGTAACAAACCCAACATCTCATACTTTAGAGTATTCGGGTGTAAGTGTTTCTTTCTTATTAAAGGTGTCCGCTTGTCTAAATTTGAGTCCAAGGCTTTAGAAGGTATTTTTGTTGGTTATGGTGCCGAATCCCACACTTACAGAGTCTACAACAAGCTCACTGGGATTGTTGTAGAATCTTGTAGTGTGGAGTTCGATGAAAATAACGGCTCCTTTGTAGGGCAAGTTGATGTTTGTGATGCAGATGTTGAAATACCCCAAGATGCCATAAGAAGAATGGGCGTGGGATTTTTCCGCCCCATTGAGGAACCCCTTGTGGCGGATCGGGAAGGACAATGCTCCACTCAAGTTGAGCCCTCATCTACACAAGATCAACAAGCTCCTACTATTGGAGAAAACTCTGCACCAACACCGCAACCTGTTGAAGATCATCTGTCTCCTGGACAAGCTGGTAGTCCCAGGCCGGACTATCCGCCCCCGCCAAGGGGCGGACAATCCGCCCCTGGCACTCCAAATCATTCCAGGGGATCCGAAGGAGAAGACAACAGTCAAGAAGCTCCCAGGCCGGATTCTCCGGCCTCCGAGGGAGGATTATCCGGCCCTGGTTCTCCAACTCCTGGCAGGCACTCTCAGGAAGAAGGCACTGGTGCTTCACCTCCCAGGCCGGATAGTCCGGCCCCTCCAAGGGGCAGATTATCCGGCCCTGAAGAAGAAACTCAGCAGCAATCTCCTGGTGTTAACTCAAATCAAGATCAAGGGCAAGGCAGTGTTCAAGACCAGGATACAAATACTGAATCAACTCCTTCTAGAAACAATAAGGACATTGAGACTCGTCGCAAGGCTCGTGCTGATCGGAACCTTGAACTAAGGGGTCACACTCTTGATAAGGTTGTTGGTGATCTACGAAGAAGGGTATCTACTAGAAGAAAACTTGCAAGCTTTTGTGATCATCAAGCTCACATTTCCATGGTTGAACCGAAGAAGGTATTTGATGCTCTTGAAGACCCCGATTGGGTTGTTGCAATGCATGAAGAGTTAAATAACTTTGAACGCAATAAAGTTTGGAAGCTCGTAGAGAAACCCAAGGATTGCCGCAATGTTATCGGCACCAAGTGGATCTTCAAGAACAAACAAGATTAAAATGGCATTGTTGTGAGGAATAAAGCAAGACTCGTGGCTCAAGGATTCTCTCAAGTGGAAGGAATTGATTTTTGGCGAGACTTATGCTCCTGTGGCTCGTCTTGAGTCCATCCGTATCCTTCTTGCATATGCAGCCCATCATAATTTTAAATTACAGCAAATGGATGTTAAGAGTGCGTTTCTTAATGGTCCTCTACATGAGTTAGTATATGTCAAGCAACCCCCGGGTTTTGAGGACCCCAAATTTCCGAACCATGTCTACAAACTCGATAAGGCGCTCTATGGCCTTAAACAAGCCCCACGTGCGTGGTATGAGCACCTTAAAGAGCTTTTGTTAGACCGTGGATTCGAAGTTGAGCAAATCGATCCCACTCTTTGTACTAAGAAGGTTAATGGGGAGCTTTTTGTATGCCAACTTTATGTAGATGACATTATTTTTGGCTCTACTAACCAAGCTTTTAACGATGAATTTTCAAAGCTTATGACTGACAGGTTTGAGATGTCAATGATGGGTGAGTTGAGCTTCTTTCTTGGATTTGAGATCAAACAACTTAGAGAGGGAACTTTTATTAATCAAGCTAAGTACATCCAAGACATGCTCAAAAGGTTCAAGATGACGGATCTCAATGGTGTGGCTACTCCAATGCAAACAAAGTGTCATCTTGAGCTCAATCCCAAGGGTAAAGACGTGGACCAAAAGGTATACCGATCCATGATCAGCTCTCTCCTTTACCTTTGCGCATCTAGGCCCGATATGGTGTTAAGTGTAGGAGTGTGTGCAAGGTACCAAGCCGCTCCTAAAGAAAGCCACTTAGTGGCGGTCAAACGAATCTTCAGATATTTGGTTCATTCCCCAAATTTTGGGTTATGGTATCCCAAGGGTTCAAGTTTCTCTCTATGTGGTTACACTGATTCAGATTGGGCTGGTGACAAAGATGATAGGAAATCAACCTCTGGTGCATGTCAATTCTTGGGCAGGTCTCTGGTGTGTTGGTCTTCAAAGAAACAGAATTATATTTATCTTTCAACCGCCAAAGCTGAATATGTTGCTGCTGCAAGTTCTTGTACACAGTTATTATGGATGAGGCAAACTTTAAAGGAATATGGTGTCAATTGTGACAAAGTGCCTCTATTATGTGACAATGAAAGTGCCATCAAAATTGCTTACAATCCCGTGCAGCATACAAGAACAAAACATATTGAGATTCACAACCACTTCATTCGGGGTCATGTTGCTCGTGGTGATATTTCCCTATCCTTTGTGAGCACGAAGAATCAACTTGCTGATATTTTCACGAATCCCCTTGATGAAGCAAGATTTTGTTATTTGAGGAATGAGCTAAATATCATAGATTCAAGGAGCTTGGCTTGACTATCCTTGCACACTCACTTGCTCTTTTTCATGTATTTGGTTTAGATGCGGGCATAGACATAGGGGGAGTGTGGTCCTAATTGATTGGGCTAACCCTCCCCCCATAATGCCGAAAGCAAGAAAAAAAATCATTTCCCTTAATATCACTTTGTGATATGTGGGTCATCGATGAGCATTGGTTTTGAACTCAAGATACATCTTCGCGGTGTCATGCCATGCGCTCCAACATGGTGGCCTCGGCCACCGCCCTCTTCCTTGAGAAGAGTTGGTTTCTAATGACTCTCTTTGGATGTTCTTGCATATTTCTTATTCTTATGGAAAACACACCCAATTTTGGCTTTTGTTCGATTTGTTCTTGCAACTTTGGGTGTGTAGTACCATCACTGTTTGTTGAGGAGGCGTGATCTTCTTGGGCGTTAGCATCGCTCTTCTTCCTTTTTGGTGTTTCGATGGCAAAGGGGGATAAGTAGTATTAGGTCACCGGATTTGCATGGGTCGGGCGCAAGCACTTGCTTTTCCATTCGTTCGTTTTTATTTGCATGCTTGTGCCCCTTTAGCGTGAACTTATTCGTGTTATTTGTGTTTGGTTAATGTAAGACTCTGTCGTGTGCTTTATGATGTATGGTCCTATGGAATTCTGGATTTATATTATGGATCTACTCTCATGGAATTCTGGATTTATCTACGAAGTCTGGCATTCTATTTGATGGCATATGGAATCATGGGATTATCTTATGTATGCATCAATCATGGGATTTTCACATCCCGGTGGTATGACCTTGTTTACTAACTCACCTCGTTTTAATTGTCTTTGCTATGAAAGTTGCGTTTTCTCTAGTGTGTGCATGTGTATTTCAAAGGAAAATTTTAAATATGCACACATCTAGGGGGAGCCTCTTTCATTTAATTTGAGCGTGTTGTTAGTAGTCGTTTGCAAATCCTAATATTGTCATCTAACACTAAAAAGGGGGAGATTGAAAGAACATTTCATAATCCCTAGTGTTTTGTGTGTTAGATAACAATATCAAGGATTATTTAACGTGTGTTGAAGTGCTGCAGATCTGTACATAAAGAAGGGAAGGAAACTGCTTTCTGGCGGCGGATAATCCGCCCCATCCCTCTTTCAAGTGTGCGCGACCCCCAGAGAGGGGGCAGAGTTTGTGCCTGGATTTTTCGGCCCAGACGGATTGTCCGCCCCTTGGGGGCGGACTATCCGCCCCCTCGAGGATGTCCTTCAAGTCAAGGCTGCGTCGCTCTCTGTATGGGGGTGGAGTTTCCCTCGAACTTTCTGGTCCTTGGGTGGACTTTCTCCCAAGGGCGGATAGTCCGCCCCTGGCGAGGGCGGATAATCCGCCCCCTATAGAAATTTCTTCAAGTCAAGGCTGCGTCGCTCTCTGTATAGGGGGCGGAGTTTTCCCCGAAGTTTCCGTCCTGGGGGGCGGATTTTATCCCCAGGGCGGATAATCCGCCCCCAAATTTCTCCAACGGCTTGTTCTGGGCATGGGGTATTTAAGCCTGTCTTCCCCCTCTGTCCAGAACTCTTGATTCACTCGAAAAAGAACAGACCTGATCTGCAAGATTCATCCGAGAGAACTCCACCTAGATACACTCAAAGTCTTCGTCCATTGGGGAATCAAAGGAGGAGGACTCAATCTTCATCAACTACAATCAAGTGCTTCATCTTCTCCCCATTCCTTTGGGGAACCACCGATCTAGTATTTCTTGCAAATACCTAGATCCTTGTTTTTTTTATATTGATAAACCTTGTTCTTGTGGCAGCTTGTTGTCATCTCGGGAGCCCCCAATTCGGTTGTGGGTGTGTGCCCTGATAGAGTTGTAAAAGGCACCGGTTCCCGCCTCGAAGGGATCCAATAGTGGAGAAGGTGGATCAGGCCTCTCGTGGCCAGATCCATCGGAGAATAGGGTGAGGCCTATTGTGGCGTGGTGGTATTAGAACCGCCCACCCCTCCAACGCAGATGTACTTCCCTTAACAAGGAAGGAACTGCGGTAAAACAAATCCCTGTGTCTCCACGTGCTCCACTACGGTTCCTTCGATCCTCTCTTTACGTGCTTAGTAGCTAGGGTTGCATATAGGGAAATTCCCGTAGTTACATATCTAGAGAATTTACTTTGTGTCAAGCCTAAAATTGAAAACGTATTAAAAAATTGGTTAGCACCTATTCAACCCACCCCCCTCTAGGTGCCCATACGATCCATTTCACAAGTCAAGTACTAAATGATCATAGAGGCTATGGTGACTAGTTCATAGTCATAACATGGTGTGAGCATGTGCCAAGTCAACCCAAACAAAGCATCAAAGGAGAATGCCACAACACTATTCTTTTGTATGCTAAAACAACGCATGATTCCTTCAAGGAACACTAAGCAATCCCAATTGTTTGGAACAAGTCATTCTACAACAATAATCACTATGCATAAGGTTAAAACAACACCTATCATGGCATGCTAAAGTCTAAGTCACAGTCAAAGCAAGCTCCTCTTGCACTATTTCAAGCAAAAACTTCCTACTCCTTTCCAACACCAATCAACTGATTTGAAACAACACAGCGAGAACGGGGGTCCAAACTACTTTATTCAAGCAAACTAAACAAACTAAGCAAAGCAAACAAAAACTAAGACGCTCCAAGAACAACACAACAGTGCGTGAAACAATAAAAACGAAGTGTCTAGAAAGACCTGAGATTTTTATTGATGAAGAAGGGGATGCCTTGGGCATCCCCAAGCTTTGAAGCTTGTACCTCTTGGATATTTCTTAGGCAGACACCGGGGTGGCATACCCAAGCTTGAGCTTTGTCCATTCTTCATCTAATTACATCATTCTCTCTCTACACCTAAAATTTTTCCTTCATACAAAACTTCACACAATCTTCATTAGAAACATTAGTGTATTCAAAAGATAATAGACCCTTGGGATTAGCTTTAGAACAGCAAAACTTTTCACTAAAAACACAAGCTACTATAGCAACTCCTTCAAAAATCTCAATTTCCCAAAAAGAACCCAAAAAGGAATCAATAAGAAGCAAATGCAAATAATGGCAGAAATCTATCAAAACAGACCAGCAGGTAGAAACCAATTTTTTCAAAGACCTTCTATTGCTCAAATCAAAAAGTGTTGAACTAACGAAAGTTATCTAACATACGGGGGACTTATTCGTAAATTTTCAGCTCAATCCTACTTACAGAGACTCCTCACGAATTTTTATGGTGGAGGAAAGAAATATGTTTCGGGAAAGCAACTCCCCAAATCTTACTTCCCTCTCATTAGAGGTCATTCTTGGCACAAAAATCAAACAGAAAGGATAAGGAGAGGTCATTACTAAAGTAATAACTTCCAAGACTCAAGGAAACTCTAGGGTTATCTCCCAACAAATACTTTTCGTTAACGCCTTTAAGTGAGGCACAAGAAGCAAGAAATCAAGTATTTTCAAATGAAGAAGCATTAACTTCAACTCTCTTGCTCCTACCTTTCTTACCTTTCTCCTACTCTTTGGGGAAAATATGATTGCTTACTGGAGGAGCAAAATGCATAATGCCTTTTCCTACATCTATTATTGCTCCAAGGTGTTTCAGCAGGGATCTTCCAAGTGTAATCGGTCCTATGCCTACACATTCAATAACAAGATAATCAGTAGACACCATTTTCCATGAGATTTTTGTAAACACACCTTCATCTATTCCAATGGGTAATAAAGTTGCATTATTGGTAAGAGATATTTCTTCTCCTCCTTTAGAAAGTCCCCAAAAACTCAAAGACTCATAAATATCTCTAGGCATAAGGAAAAAATCAGACATGATATCACAGCGAGCATCAAAAGTTGCACTATTTATAGAGACTTTGATTGTGGGAAACCACTTTGAAGGCTCAGAATTTATTGGAACATAATCATGGTACTCCCTAAGCGTGTGATAGTAACTGTTCAAAGCAGCAGTACTAGACTCAAGAGTGTTCAACCTAGCAAAAATGTCTATAAAAGAGGAATCAGACTTGCCAAGCATATTATAAATTATAATCAATTTCTTTATGGCATCAAAATCTTCATCCTCAGTACATCTAAAAATATCTTTCTCAGCCATAGCACCCAAAGAATATCTATAACAAAGAGCAATACCGTGGTAGAAACTATTAATAACCAAGCTAAGACTCATCTTAGGCTCAGTTTCCCTTTGTAAAGCAGAGATTCTAGACCAAGCTTCTTTGAAACTATGTTCACTTTTTTTCTTGAAAGTAAAGATCTTTTCCATAGTTATCACAGAGATTGGACCAAAACCATACATGGTAGAAACTACGGAAGGAACTAATTTTTTTGTGTTTTTGAGAAGAGAAAGCAAACCAAACTAAACTAAAAAATTTGGAGTTTTTGATAAAAAGAGGCAAACAAAACCAAACAAAAGAAACTAATCAAACTAAAAACAAAGTAAAGAGAAAGGTTGTGGAGGACTCCCCTTGTGAATACGTCCTTAGCCTCCCCGGCTACGGCGCCATAAAATCTTGATGGTGCTACGTCAATGTGGGAGCGCTTCGTCGAGAAACCCCAAGAGCAAGGTGTGATGCAGCACAGCAGCAAGTCTTCCCTCAGTAAGAAACCAAGGTTATCGGACCAGTAGGAGGAAGGAAACGTCTCAAAGGTGTTGCAAGCAACTTGGAAACATGCACAACACAAACTCAAGACTTTGCCCCAACAAATAGTGAGGTTGGCAATCTCACCGGTTGCCGTAACAAATGATTAACTGTATGGTGTGGAAGGTAATGGTGGTTTGCATCAAGTAAACACTAACAGTGGAAGATGTATCAATGGTAAATATTGGACCAGGGTCCATAATTCACTAGAGTTGTTCTCCTTAGATAAACAAACATGGCATGTTGGGTAAACAAATTACAGCAAGGCAATTGACAGGACTGAGCAAGGCATAACAATGCAATACTAGACATAAAGATCCTATGAGATTCGATTGGGCAATACAACAAGATACATAGACCGCCATCCAACTGCATCTATGAATAGAAGTCCACCTTTGGGTAATCATCCGAACCCCCTCCAGTATTAAGTTGCAAGCAACAGACAACTGCTTTAAGCAAAGTGTGTAAGGCAAACAATCCACTTGTTCCATGAACAAGAGACCGTTGTTTTCTCCCTAGTGGAAACAACACATCTACAACCTTAGAGATTTTTGTCACTTCCCTTGATTAAATAGAGGCATGAACCCACTATCGAGCATAAATACCCCCTCTTGGAGTCACTAGCAACTACTTGGCAAAGATAGCTACTAACAACGAAGAGCGTGCAAGATCACAAACAAAACAGACATGATAGAATCAAATAGACAATAACATTAATCAATCTAACATAGTAATCTCAATATCCATTAGATCCCCGCAAACACAACATGCATGATTACAAATAGATGAGATCTTGATCATGAACGGAGCTCACAAGATCTAGACATGAAAGCACAAAGGAGGAGATAAAACCATCTAGCTACTATATGGACCCGTAGTCCAAGGTGGAACTACTCACGCTTCATACCGGAGGCTGGCATGATGAAGAAGAAGGAATCCAGGATGATCTCCCCTCCGGCAGGGTGCCGGGAAGAGCTTCAGATCCCCCCGATCTAGGGACAATGGTGGTGGCGGCTACAGATGGTTTCATGGAATATTGATCGGGTGCTTAGGGTTTAGGCAGCAGGGGCTTCTTATAGGCGAAGATGCGAGGCTCGGAGGCGGCCAGGGGGCCCACACCCTGCCTAGGCGCGGCCTAGGGTGGGCCCGCGCCTAGGGGTCCGGCCGTCCTGTGGCCCCCCTCCGTCTCTCCTCTGGACTCTGTGTTCTCCTCGATAAAATATTGACTTTGTCTTTTGTCCCATCCAATTCTGAGAATATTTCCTTACTAGATTTTCTGGAACCAAAAACAGCAAAAAACAGGCAACTGGCACTGTGGCAACTTGTTAATAGGTTAGTACCAGAAAACATATAAAAATAACCTCAAAGTGTGGAAAAATCAAAACAAAGTAGATACTAAACAAGCATGGAACAACAAAAATTATAGATACGTTTCCGATGTATCAATGATTTAACCCCAAAGAACTAAAGGTCTCACCAAAAGACCAAATTTATACAATGTCATCTCATTAGAGAATGAGTGATGCGTGAAGACGCAAAGACATGGAAATACATGCGGACATGAAAGCGTCAGATCCGTGGATTATGTTAACCACTTGCAATCATGTATATGGAACACCAGAAAGCCATAGGTGTCCAATACGCAAAGTTTTCAAACTAGATTATTTTCTCTAGTGCAAGTGGGAGACTGAAGGGAATATGCCCTGATAGGAAATAATAAAGTTGTTATTATGTATATTCCAAGTTTATGATAAATGTTTATTTTGCATGCTATAATTGTATTAATACGGAAATGTTAATACATGTGTGTTTGATAAACAAAAAGAAAGTTCCTAGTTATGCCTCACTTATAAACTAGCTTGTTGATTTACAAGATGATCAAAGGTTTCCTGATCCTGGACATTGGATGTTGTTAATAATGAGGTCACAACATTGTTGGAATGATGTGATGAACATTCATCTGAAGTATAGCATTACGATCAAGGTCATTATGTTTATATTTCTATAACATCATACGAAGTAATCTTAGTCCTTAGACCATGAGATCATGTCAATCACTAACACCGGAAGAGTATCTTGGTAACATCAAACATCACACCGTAACAGGGTTACTATAAAGGTGGGTTTAGTACTACAAAGGTGTTATGTTGAGGCCCATGTATCAAGAGTGGAATTTGTCCATCCCGATGACGGAGAGATATACTCTGAGCCCTCTCAGCGATATCACATTAATTAGCTTGCAAGCAAGTGATTTGATCACTAGAATGCTATATCACGAGAACGAGAAAAGAGTACATGTTGGTAATGAGATCAAACTAGGTATGAAGATACCGATGATCGAATCTCGGACATATAATATATCGCGAGACAAAGGAATTGAGTTACATGCGTATAAGGTTCACACGATCACAGAAGTCATCGTTGAATGTGTGGGAGTCAGTACGGATCTCTAGGTCCGGCTGCTGATTATTGATCGGAGAGGGGTCTCGATCATGTCTACATTATTTACGAACCATAGGGTGACACACTTAAGGGATACCGACACCATTTAGAGCAAATAATATGCCAGAGAAATAAAAAGTAAAGCGCATGAATTTATTTCACTAGACACCGGAATTGTTTCGGTTGAAATTGTTGAAACTGGTTCTGCATGTGAAATTGAAATGTTGTCAGGGGTTTTATGTGAATGTTTATTAATTAAAGTAATTAACAAAATTCTGAATAAATAAATAAAAGAGTTTTATTTAAATGAGAGATTGCATTAAATTTGGTGGAAATTTAATGCATGTGAGTGGATTTTTGAGTGGAGGCATGTTTATGTGAGTGGAGGCTTTTCATTTTGATTGGGAGCTCCACCCACATGAATGTGGAAGAGGTGGGGGCAGCCACCATGGCTGGGCACCATGCCCCTTGCGTGCCCCCCTCTCCCTATAAAAGGCCCCCCTTTCGTCCACTCACAACACACCTCCTCGTGAAGGATCTCTCTCCCCCCTTTAGAATTTCCCCATTGTCTCGGATCAGTGAGATACATGTTCCCGGTGGCTTTTTCTGGAAGGATTTGTTTCTTCCGCTCCTTCGCTGGAGCGAGGGCACGAAAGTTGTCGGGATACCCGAACGTGTGTGCGATCACGGATGCACCACTGCTTTGCGGTGCTAGACTTGATGGTGCTGGACCTGCTGGACCGGATGGACTTCTTCTCGATCTTGAGATCGAAATCCGTTTGACTACATCATCCATGAGTACAATCTCGTTAATGCTATTTGGTCTTCGAGGGTATGTATTCTATGGATGTATATCCACCCGTTGCTTGTATCTAGTAGATAGATCTTGGTACTTAGTTGTTCCCATCGTAGGAATTTTTTGTTTTCTATGCTGCAAACCCTACATGATAGATGATCATGGTTTCCTGATCATGAACATTGAGATGTTGTTAACAACAAGATCATATCATTAGGAGAATGGTGTGGTGGACATACTCCTATAGATAAGCGTAGCATAAAGATCAAGTCATTTCAATAGTTCGTTTGCTATTAGCTTTCTAATACATAATAACCTAATTCCTTCGACCATGAGATCATGATAATCACCATCACCGGATGTACGCTTTGATGACATCAAACACCACTTCGTAACTGGTTGGTTATAAAGGTGGCATTGAGTGTTCGGAAAGTATGTGTTGAGGCACATGGATCAAGAGTGGGATTTGTCCATCCATATGACGGATAGATATACTCTGGGCCCTCTCGATGGAATGTCATCCAATTAGCTTGCAAGCATGTGACTATCTCACAAGGGATCTCATATCATGGGAACAAGAAAAGAGTACTTGTCGGTAACGAGGTTGAACTAGGTATGTAGAGATACCGATGATCAGACCTTAGAGAAGTAAAGTATCGCGAGACAAAGGGAAATTGGTATCGTATGTAAATGGTTCATTCGATCGCAAAGTAATCATATAAATATGTGGGAGCCATATGAATTTCCAGATTCCTCTATTGGTTATTGATCGGAGAAGAGTCTCGGTCGTGTCTGCATAATTCGCGAACCGTAGGGAGACACACTAAAGGATTCGATGTTGTTTAGTAGATATGGAATGTGAGTAAGAAGATCAAATGTTGTTCGGAGTCTCGGATGGGATCCGGGATATCATGAGGGGATCCAGAATGGTCCGGAGAATAAGATTCATATAAGTAAAGTTCAATTCTAGACTTCGGGAATGATTCCGGTGTTTTCACCGGAATGATCTAGAAGGGTCTAGAAGGTTCACCGAACCAGAAGGGGAAGGGTACATGAATGTGTCATGACTAAGTGGAATGATTGCATCATGTCCTAGGTCACTGGGTTGTGCGTTTAAAAATAAACAAATGAAACTCCAAAATTGAAAGTCAAAAGGCAAATTTGAATAGTCAAACTGGAACAATGGTTCCTGGTGGAGAGAGGAGAGGAAACCTCCTATCCCTCCACCGCATGCGCCAAGGAGAGGGAGTTGGGGGAGGAAACGGCCTCCCCTCCCCTAGCTGCCCCTCCCTCTCATAAATAGTGGGGAGGGGATGCCCCAAAAGACTACAACCACCACCCTAATACCATGAGCCACTGCCGTCGTGCCGCCGTCGGACCCACCTCCTCTCTGGACTATAAAAACTAGACACCCGGGGACCCCTCTACTCCATCCTAACCTGCTCCGGCTTAAGGGGAAGCCCTGCGGGATTTCCCCTCTAACTCCGACACCACGTCATCGTGCCGCCGGAATCACGAGGAGAGAACTACAACCTCGCTGCCTGCTAGAAACAAGGGAGAGGAAGGTCTTCATCGAGTACCGACGTGTGACCGACTGTGGAAGCGCTACCGGAACACGGCGCCGGAAGGATCGCCTTCGCGATCTTAAGATCGGCAAGTGAATGACTACATCACCCACAAGAATATGCTCTCGTTAACCGCTTTGGAATCTACGAGGGTGAGTACTCTATAGACTCGTTGCTACAATCTAGTAGATAGATCTTGCCTTGTGTGTGTTCATGCGGTAGAATTTTTTTATTTTCAATGCTACGAACCCCTACAGTGGTATCAGATCTGTGTCTATATGCAAATATATTGCACGAGTAGAACACAATGGTCATTGTGGGAGGTGGTGCTTTTATTATCAATTTCTTCCTGTGTACTTTGCATCTTGCGGAATGGTGGGATGAAGCAGCCCGGGCTAACCTTACATGACATCATTCATGAGACTTGCTCCACGCTCAACATGCAACTTGTATTGCATAAGTGGCTTTGCGGGTGTTTGTCTCTCCCATCATAGTAATGATTCAATTTACAACGGGCACTTGATAGTTCAAGGATCAACGTTGTGGTTCTTGTTCGTAAGTTAGAACAGTACTTATTGAAAGCCCCAAACCACGTAAAATATGCAAAGAAAATTAGAGCCGTCTAACTTTATTTTGCAGGGGTGTGTTGTGATGTGATATGGCCATGATTGTGATTATATATGATGTATGCAATGTTCCTTATTGTAAGTCGGCAACCAGCAGGAGCCTTATGGTTGTCTTTTAATTTTGTTAAGACCTGCGTGTCTATTATTCAAAGTAGTTGTAATAGTTGATGCTGGTGGATGACAACCATGGAGCGGTGCCATTGACCTTGACGCCATGCTGGTGATGATGAAGATCATGTTCGTGCTTGAAGATGGCGATCCGAAGCACAAGAAGAAAGGCCATATCATATCAGATATTTTGAGTTGCATGAGATGTTAATCCTTTTATGCATCTTGTATTGCTTAGATCGCGTCGGTAGCATTATAAGATGATCCCTCTCACAAAAATATCAAGTTATAAAGTGTTCCTCCTTAGTAGGCACCGTTGCCAAGACTCGTTGTTTCGAAGCACCAAGTGATGATCGGGTGTTAGATTCTGCGAGTGTATACAACGGGAGCAAGCCAGATTTGCTCATGCGGAAACTAAGGTTTGATCTTGACGAGCATAGCATGTACAGGCATGGTCTCGGAACACGGATCACCGAAAGGTAAAGCATGAATCATATAGTAGATATGATGAACATGTTGATTGTTCACCTTTGAAACTGCATTATGTCTCGTGATGATTGGACTTGTTGTAGTGGATTTGGTTCGTGTGATCACTAAAACAATGTGAGGGATATTGTTTTGAGTGGGAGTTCACCTAGATTAATTTAACTATTAATTAGAACTCAATTTTTCATAAACTTAGTCTAAACTATTGCAAATATGTTGTAGATCAATGGCGTCCCCTACCATCAATTTTAATGCGTTCCTAGAGAAAGAAAAGTTGGAAGCAACTTTGCAGATTGGTTCCGCAATTTGAGGATTGTCCTCAATGCTGGTCAGTTGACCTATGTGCTGGATGCACCGATGGGTGACCCACCTGCAGAAGATGCTACTGATGATGAGAAAAATGTTTTTCGTACTCGAAATAATCAGTACTCCATAGTTCAGTGTGCTATCTTGTATGGTTTGCAATTGGAGCTTCAAAATAGGTTTGAGAACTTTGACCAACATGATATTGTCCGTGAACTCAAAATGATATTTGAGGCTCACGCGGAAGTTGAGAGTTATGAAGCTTCTGAAAAGTTCCTTAACTGCAAGATGGAAGAGGGTAGCTCCGTCAGTGATCATGTGCTTAAGATGTCTGGGCACGCTAATAAGCTCCATAGCTTGGGAATAATAATTCCTAATGCGTTGGGGATTCATCGTGTCCTCCAATCACTACCACCAAGTTACAAGAACTTTCTGATGAACTACAACATGCAGTGCATGGATAAGACGTTGCCAAAACTCTTCTCTATGTTGAAGTCTGCAAAAGTGGAGATCAAGAAAGAGCACCAAGTGTTGATGGTCAATAAGACCACCAATTTCAAGAAGCAAGGAAAGTCTAAGAAAAAGGGAAACTTCAAGAAGGGCGGTAAGAAAGCTACCGCGCCGGCAAAGAAGACCAAGGCTGGGCCTAAACCTGATACTGAGTGCTTTTACTGCAAGGGAGAAGGTCACTGGAAGCAGAATTGCCCCATGTACTTGGCGGATCTGAAGAACGGCAACATCATGAAGAAAGGTATATCCGATATACATGTTATTGATGTGTATCTTACTAGTAGTCGTAGTAGTGCCTGGGTATTTGATACTGGTTCGGTTGCTCATATTTGTAACTCAAAATAGGTGCTGCAGAATAGACGGATACTAGCAAAGAACGAGGTAACGATGCACGTTGGAAATGGATCAAAGGTTGATATGATCGTGGTTGGAACGCTACCTCTTCATCTACCATCGGGATTAGTTTTATACTTAAATAATTGTTATTTGGTGCCTGCATTGAGCATGAACATCATATCCAGATCATGTTTATTGCGATACTGTTACTTGTTTAAGTCCGAGAATAATGGTTGTTTGATTTATATGAGTAATATGTTTTATGCACATGCACCCTTGATAGATGGTCTATGCTTGTTGAATCTCGATTGTTGTAGTACACATGTTAATAATATTGAAGCTAAATGTTTGAAATTAAGAGATAACTCAACCTATATGTGGCACTGTCATCTTGGTCATATTGGAGTGAAGCGTATGAAGAAACTCCATTCTGATGGACTTATTGAATCACTTGCAAGATGCGAAGCATGTCTGATGGGTAAAATGAATAAGACTCCATTTTCTGGTATGATGGAGCGAGCTACGGACTTGTTGGAAATCATACATACCGGTGTGTGGCCCGATGAGTGTGGCATTGCGCGGTGGTTATCGTTATGTTCTTACTTTCACGGATGACTTGAGTTGATATGGGTATATCTATTTCATGAAACATAGTCCGAAACTTTCGAGAAGTTTAAGGAATTTCCAAGTGAAGTGGAGAAGCAACGTAACAAGAAGATTAAGTTTCTATGATCTGATCATGGAGGCGAATATCTAAGTTATGAGTTTGGCGAGCATTTGAATAAATGTGAAATACTTTCGCAATTGACACCGTCGGGAACACCACAACGTAATGGTGTGTCCGAACATAGTAATCGAACTCTCTTAGATATGGTTCGTTCTATGATCTCACTTACAGATTTGCCTTTTTCATTTTGGGGTTATGCATTCGAAACAACCGCATTCACTTTAAATAGGGCACCATCGAAATCCGTTGAAATGACACCATATGAATTATGGTTTGGGAAGAAACCTAAATTGTCATTCCTTAAAGTTTGGGGTTGCGAAGCTTATGTAAAGAAGTTACAGCCCGACAAGCTTGAACCCAAAGCGTAAAAATGCGTCTTCATAGGATACCCGAAGGAAACTATTGGGTATACCTTCTATCATAGATCTGAGGGCAAAATCTTTGTTGCCAAGAATGGATCCTTTCTAGAGAAGGAGTTTCTCTCGAAAGAAGTGACTGTAAGGAAAGTAAAACTCGATGAGGTTTTCGAACCTTCTCTCAAATTTGAGAGTAGCGTAGCACCGGAATAAGTTCTAGTGGCGCCTACACCAATAAGAGAGGAAGCTAATGATGATGATCGTGAAACTTCGGTCGAAGTTACTATGGAACCTCGCAGGTTGACGAGGACTCGTACCACTCCCGATTGGTATGATCCCGTTATGAGTGTCATGTTAGTGGATGACACCAACGACCCTGCAACATATGAGGAAGCGATGATGAGCCCATATTACAATAAATGGCAAGAAGCCATGAAATCCGAGATTGGATCCATGTACGAAAACCAAGTATGGACTTTGGTGGACTTACCGGATGACCGGAAGGCGGTCGAGAACAAATTGATTTTCAAGAAGAAAATAGATGCTGATGGTAATGTAACCATCTATAAATATCAACTTGTCGCAAAAGGGTTTCGACAACTTCAAGGAGTTGGCTACGATGAGACTTTCTCACTGGTAGCGAAGCTAAAATCTGTGAGGATTTTGTTAGAAATCATTGCATATTACGATTATGAGATATGGCAGATGGATGTCAAAACGGCGTTCCTCAATGGAGAAATTGATGAAGAGCTGTATATGGTACAACCCAAAGGTTTTGTAGATTCTAAAGATGCTAACAAGGTATGCAACTTCAACGGTCCATTTATGGATTGAAGCAAGCATCACGAAGTTGGAATCACCGTTTTGATAAGGTGATCAAAAGTTTTGGTTTTATACAAACTTATGGATAAGCTTGTATTTACAAGAAAGTGAGTGGGAGCTCTGTAGCATTCCTAGTACTATATGTGGACGACATATTGTTGATTGGGAATGACATAGATCTTCTTAAAAGTGTCAAATATTATTTGAATAATAGTTTTTCAATGAAGAATCATGGCGAAGCTGCATATATATTAGGCATATAGATTTATAGAGATAGATCAAGACACCTAATATCATTGTCACAAAGTACATATTTGGACAAAGTTCTAAAGAGGTTTAGAATGGAAGATAGTAAGAAAGGGTTCTTGCCCATGTTGCCCAATACGACCTTGAGTAAAACTCAAAGTCCCGCTATGGCAGAAGATAGAGAGAATGAGTAAGACTCCCTATGCCTCAGCCATAGGATCTATTATGTATGTCATGTTGTGTACTAGACCCGACATTGCATATGTTGTTAGTTTAACTAGCAAATATCAAAGTGATCCAGGTGTGGATCATTGGACAGCGGTCAAAAACATCCTTAAGTACTTGAGAAGAACTAAGGATATGGTTCTTTCTTATGGAGGTGATGAACAACTCATTGTTAATGGTTACACCGATGCTAGTTGGAACACTGATGAGGATGATTCTAAATATCAATCTGGATACGTATTTACTTTGAATGGTGCAGCAGTGAGCTGGAGGAGTGCAAAGCAAAGCATTTTGGCGAGATCTTCAACTGAATCGGAATACATAGCTGCTTCGGAGGCTTCACAAGAGGCGATATGGATGAAGGAGTTCATTACAGAGCTCGGTGTAGTTCCTAGTGGCTGGATCCAATGTTTATCTACTATGATAACATGGGCGCCATAGCTAATGCGCAAGAACCAAGGTCACACAAGAAGCTGAAGCATATCAAGCTGTGTTTTCATGCTATTCGAGAGCATGTCCAAGATGGTGACATAAATATTTGCAAAGTACACACAGATCTGAATGTGGCAGATCCATTGACTAAACCTCTCCCAAGGGCAAAACATGACGAGCACCAAACTGCCATGGGTGTTCGGTATATTACCATGTAATCTAGATTAGTTGACTCTAGTGCAAGTGGGAGACTGTTGGAGATATGCCCTAGAGGCAATAATAAAAGTAGTTATTATTATATCTTTGTGTTTATGATAAATGTTTACATTCATGCTATAATAATATTAACCGTAAATCTTAATATTTTTGTGATTTGTAAACTTATTAGAGTCCCTAGTAAAGCCTATTTATAATACTAGCTTCTTGGTTGATAGATGATCATGGTTTCCTGATCATGAACATTGATATGTTGTTAACAACAAGATCATATCATTAGGAGAATGGTGTGGTGGACATACTCCTATAGATAAGCGTAGCATAAAGATCAAGTCATTTCAGTAGTTCGTTTGCTATTAGCTTTCTGATACATAGTAACCTAATTCCTTTGACCATGAGATCATGCTAATCACCATCACTGGATGGATGCTTTGATGACATCAAACACCACTTCGTAACTGGGTGGTTATAAAGGTGGCATTGAGTGTTCGGAAAGTATGTGTTGAGGCACATGGACCAAGAGTGGATTTGTCCATCCATATGACGGATAGATATACTCTAGGCACTCTCGGTGGAATGTCATCCAATTAGCTTGCAAGCATGTGACTGACTCACAAGGGATCACATATCACGGGAACAAGAAAAGAGTACTTGTCGGTAACGAGGTTGAACTAGGTATGCAGAGATACCGACGATTAGACCACGGACAAGTAAAGTATCACGAGACAAAGGGAAATTGGTATCGTATGTAAATGGTTCAATCGATCGTAAAATAATCGTAGAAATATGTGGGAGCCATATGAATTTCCAGATTCCTCTATTGGTTATTGATCGGAGAAGAGTCTCGGTCATGTCTGTATAATTTGCAAACCATAGGAAGACACACTTAAGGATTCAATATTGTTTAGTAGATATGGAATGTGAGTAAGAAGACTGAATGTTGTTCGGAGTCTCGGATGGGATCCAGGATATCACGAGGAGATCCAGAATGGTCCAGAGAATAAGATTCATATAAGGAAAGTTCAATTCTGGAGTTCGGGAATGATTCTGGTTTTTCACCGGAATGATCTAGAAGGGTCTAGAAGGTTCACCGAACCGGAAGGGGAAGGGTACTCCTTAAAATAAGTTTTCAAGCTCCAAGTGTCTCCCTTTGATCCCATTCAAGTGATATTGAGTTGTTACACATCATATCAGGCCTTTTATAACCTAGGGTTTCTTGATAAATGATTAAGACTACCCTGATAAAGGTCGAGTTGGAAGGAAAGTTGAGACAATCTTTGATCCATTAGTCTGGATTAGGACCATGGTGTGGTGTATGTTTCATGCTGAACTATCCCATATGTCCCTCCACCTAAGAGAAACACTCTCTAGCATGCACGAGATATACCGTGCATGCTCCATATTCTCTCTCCTTTACTTTATAGATATGTGTGAGTTAGATTATCTCTCTCGTTATACTACTACATCCGGTGACAAACTTAAAACCTTCATAGCTTTTAAACCAAAAATTTAATTTGTGAATTATTTGAATATTTGAGATCCTAGTGAAGAGATCCCCAATATAAGACCAATATGAAATATAGTTTGACAATTATTAAAAATCAGCTTTTGAAACTTGGTGAAACATTAAAGAAGTTTATGAAACCGAATGAAATTTCCCTTTAAAATAATTTGTTCCACTCTGTTCCAAATTTTCTTTAGCAGAGTTCTGGATACCAAAAAAATATACATAGTTTTATTGAGTTTTAACGTGTATCATCATGTTTGAATGTATTTTAGAATACATTTAAAAAAATCAAAACAAAACCTTTTTAGGCTTGTTTGAAAGATATTGTCAGAATAAATATACATATTCAAACGGATTGTGAATCTCAGATATATTCTGATAAATATGCCTATTTCAAATCCAATCACTAGAAATTAAATCCATGTACTAATGGATGAGAGAGAGTACTAGCGTGAGCCAGGTTGAATGCAAAAAGATAGAAAGATTTTATGCACTCCAAGTCTCAAAGCAAATGTAACAACCGTTCTCCCTCCACCTAATGGTTACTTTGCTTGGGCCTTCCTATCTTGACTTCATCATTTTGTTTTCCTCCTTGTTTTGACTTCTTGACTATGACTCGTCGCTTGAAATTTTTATGACTTTTCTATTTCATCAATTTGTTACTTAGTTGTCACATAGTAGGATTTAGTAGGACCTTTGGTAGGATTATTAATTTCCACGCTGGGATTTATATGTTGGATTCTAGAGGAGGGGACATTGTAATACTGCATGCCTTGTATTTTGTGTCGTAGAAACCAACTTATATTTTGCAACACTTTTTTGAAACATGTAAAAAAAGCACTAATGTTGTGCATTTTGTTTGCACACGCCTAATAATGCACTTTGGCTCTCCCTAGTCATTCTTTTCAACATTGGTCAAATGATGGACACGTAAAATTAGCAGGTTAGAGTGTGCAATTACCTGAGGAGCCATTCGACCTCGCTACAGAGGTGGAACGAGATAGAGAGAAGCGATATAGTTTTTTTTAGATAAACAAGCAACTTTATTGGCATTTGAATCATAAAGATTGGTGCACACTATCCGAAGACAGAGTATATTATGAGAATTATTGAGATTTATAGAAGAAAAGGTATAAAATAGCATGCGAGACTCGTCACCCATGTTTAACTACCGAGAGCTATATAGTGGCTGTGACAAACCAAAGTGACTAATTGAACTCTTCTCGAAATAAAATTCTCGCTTCTTTTGATTTGTCAAATAAAATTCTCGCTTCTTTTTGACTTGTCAAAATAATTTAGCATTGGTACGCCAACAATTTTAGGTTTTTCTTTGGGGGCACAGGTCAAGGGTTTTAAGATACTTCCTCCGATCTAAACTAATGGATGCAGATTTGTTTAGATTTGAATGTATCTAGCACTAAAACATGATAGATACATACCGGTGAGGTCCTCTGTTCGCGGTTCACTGGTTGGACCGCTGGTTCAAATCGGTTTGATGCTGGCTTATTAAGAAAAATAATATGGATGAGAAAGTACGAATCTGTTAGAAAATAAAAACATATTTAGAGTATACATGAAGTACTTTGATATAAACATTGGTCGATCCAGTTGGCTAGCCAATTGAAGTATTTGTTGGCGCGAGCTAGGAGGTCTCGGGATTGAATCTTGATCATGGTGCCATATTTTCTTCCGTGGATGGTTTTCGACTGATCGGACCGCCGATTGGTTTTCCACTAAACCGCTGGTTTAACCGCTTTTTGTCTGGTTTTCCTGGTTCGTTAGCTAGACGGTCCGGTGCGCTTAAAAAACCGATGATGCCTTTGATTTCGGTTTTTTATGGTTTAACTAGTGAACTGGTCTAATTTTTAAAACTATGGTTTGATGTAGTCGTGAGACGTAGTATATGACTTACAAGCAGGCCCCCTATGGGGGCTAATATTTTACTTTGAGGATTTTTGCAACAAAAATCTGACGACAGAGCCCGCTGTGTCAAAAAAATGATGATAATATTTGAGAAAGTTGGGAAAGGAAGAGGGCAATACCTATTGTAAGTATGTGGTGCTCTATCGCTTGTCCCCGACGAACCGAGACACAATTTAGCATGTCCTTGACAATGTGAGGGTTGAATGTTGATTTATCAGATCTAAGTTTTTTTTTCAAAATTCTATTGATCTATTAATAATCATCAACCGAAATAAAAGAAGACATAAAAATAATAAAAATTACAAATAGGTTGTATTATACCACCTAACGATGACTACATACACTAGCGGGTGCCAAAGGAACATCCGTCCTCGTCCCCTCCATCACCGGATTCGGGCAAAGCCCACTGTATGGATCATTGAAGACCTAGATTTCTATCACTATATAAACCTCTTATAAGCTGCCGACTGGGATAATTTGCATCTGAGAAAATCTCCAGCATTTATAAACACTTCTCGATATAGTGAAGTTTCACTGGCTGACGCCCGTGGTTTTTTCTCTCTTTGTTGGAGAGACTTTTCCACGTTAAATTCATGTTCCCTTGCTGTGATTTCCTTTTCGTTCTTCATTATTTGCTTGTCGTTATTATAACAGCCGCCACCTGCGCCTATGCCTATGCCTTGGGGGAGTTTTGCTTCTTCTTCCGGTGTCTCGTCTTCTCCGTCTTGATTTGCTTCCTCTTACATTCCTCTCCGCAGAATGGCGTGTCCCCGCTGAACGACCAAACGCATGGAAGGCATGCGTGCGTATAATGTCAATTTCTTTGTGTAAGCAAGGGTTAGGTTCTATCATGACTTACGACAATCGTGGGCGTGTAGCGGCTGACATGTACATGAAGGCACCTCATTTTAACGAGGTCAAGCATGAAAGCAGAACTTACAGCTTTAGATAAAATCAATGTTGAGTTAGAATGACTACGTGAGCTTTTGATGAAATTGCATGTGGTTGAAAAATCTGTACCAATAATCCTTTTGAATTTCAAGTTTGCTCCGGTGTCCTCCCCCAAAAAAGGTTGGAAGCGGTGCTGGGACGAACGGCCACGATCAAATCTCGGACGGTTGGAATCAGTGCGGGTTGAAGGGTTCGATCGTTATTGGGTTCCCCTAGGAAATCCGTGCACATACACATACACGAATATATTGTGTACGTATAATACACGGTGACGTCATCGGAACTTGTACTTGCGATTACAGGAGGTGGGATCAGTATGTGTAGAATACTGACTCAGCCTCGTTTCTAATACAAAGGGGATATGAAGGTTGTTAAAGGTATTCGGGTGGGCCGAAACACATCCACAAACCCGCACGGGATTTGTAAGCCTTCAGCTTTTCAGTGGGAGGGGGCTAGGGGAGGACACTGAAGCAAGCCTCTTTGAATTGTCACAATCAAATTGTCATTGTCAAAGTGAACCATTCTAAGGATAATGCAAAGTCATCAAGACACATAAAAAGACATTTGATATCAGTTAGGAAATTAAAAAACTTCGAAGTAATAACTATTACGTATATTCAAACAGACGAAAATCTAGCAGACGACTTACAATGGGACTATCATGAGATGCGATGGAAATTGCATTGAGGGAGATGTGGCTGAGACCCATAGATATTACACTATGGTGGTAATCCAAACTTTGTGATCGTAGATCCTGTGAATTAGATCATGGAAAGAACAAACTAGTGGTTTGACTCAGGAGAGTATTCTATAAACCTCTTTATATGAAGATGCATAACTCTCAAAATCTATAAGGCAGATTAAGGATATGGCTGAATGTGTTTCTATTGGCTACAAGTAGGAAAGATGCTGTCCTATAATGTATTATTAAAATAACACACCTATATGAGTTTGACTGTTAAATGTCGCAGTCTATGAAATTAGGATGATCTCTAGTAAAATCATGAAGAGACCAGGTAGTACGACTCATATGCTCCAGCTACGGGGTAGGCTACTGGAAGCCGGGTACCAATTATGACTTTGAGTGAAACATGTTCAAGCAAAACTTGCAATTCAAGACACAGTTCATTGTTCAAGTGTGATTGGATGTAGCTTAAGGCTTTAGAGAAAAGTTGAACTTAACAGTCTCAACTGAAACAATGGTATATAAACAAGTAACAAGGATGAATAAATCTTTAATTGAGCATTTAAGACCTGGTGAGGGATTGTTAGAAATAACGGATTAAATTCTTGGCCCATGTAATATTCAGATTTTCTCTAAATCTTAAAGCCCATGTGTGTTGAAGCCTATATATGTGACAACCCATGTTCGTGGCATCTTACATATGAGTGGTAACAGGAGTGAGAGCAAAGTTTAGTCCCACATGAGAACTTGATGAAGAGTTACACCACCTTATAAGGTGGAGTGTCTCACAACTCGATAAGGGAGTGAGAAGAGAAGTGTAGCACACGCGCCTATCATCCTCGCTCGCTCGCCTCGTCATCACGCGACGCGATGCGACGCGACGTGCACCGCTCTTTGTGGAATAGGCCTTAAACCGGGCTTATTTTTTATTCTTAGGAATATTACGGGTTTCACGAACGCGTCTTAATTATTCGATTCGGGTCGCTTTCGGATCATGGGCCATCTGTAATCAACCTAAACATGCATAAACGTGGACTTGGACTTGGTCCACGTTGTACCCTTTCAAGTTTTTCCTGAGCTACTCTATATAAAGTATCAAACGGTTTTCACCGCACACACTGAAACCAATCTGGGGTTTTGCCTGCTTGTGCCACCACCTTAGTCTGCTCCATCCTTAGCGCCTACGTGTTGAGGATTCTGATCCACTCGACTTTATGATCCTGTATGGGAGGGCGAATAAGCCTTTTGGGAGTGTTTTGCACGACTCCTCGCATTTTTATCATGGGTCATCTAACATCCCAGTCAGGCGATGTTGCGTACCACCATCTCCATCATCGTCTTCTTCGATCTGTCTTCACCAATCACCAACATTGTCATCGACAATGTCATCGTTGCAACCATGACTGCTTCATATGTAACTGATCACTACGTATACCGTGATCCAATGTATTGTTATACTATGTCAGTTATTGTTTATGCATTGCTACTGTTTATATTGATTAATACATCTAGTATGTTATAGTTTTATGTAATCGTAGCAGCTATAGTTATAAATTATATCCTCAAATTAATCATGAATTTTTTTCCTAATAATCCAACATGCAATTGCCTAAGGAGCCATTCGACCTCGTTAGAGAGGTGGAACGAGATAGGGAGAAGCGATATAATTTGTTTTTGAAATAAATAAGCTACTTTTTTTGCGAAAAGAGATTTGTGCACACTATCTGAAGATAGAGAATATTGCGAGGATTATTGAGATTTATAGAAGAAAATGTATGGACTAGCATGAGTGACCCCACAACACAAGCATATATGCAATACCACCCGAAGGTGTTGAACGGTTTTGCATAGCAAGGCTGCTTCGTACCCATGTTTAACTACCGAGAGCTATAATAAACCAAAGCGACTAACTGAACTCTTTTCAAAACTATTTGATTTGTCCAAATAATTTAGCATTGGTACACCAACAGTTTGAGGGTATCT
Source organism: Avena sativa (assembly GCA_916181665.1). Taxonomy (NCBI): domain Eukaryota; kingdom Viridiplantae; phylum Streptophyta; class Magnoliopsida; order Poales; family Poaceae; genus Avena; species Avena sativa. The sequence goes on along the minus strand of OV702284.1, from coordinate 250,899,151 downwards.
TGTTCTAGGGTTTCAAGATAATTGAATGACAATTTGTCATGAGTCATTTTACTGTTACCGCCCCGTAACCAAATATCCCGAGCATCCCGGGAAAATGGTTTACCGAGCAAAAAATCATGATTTTATTATTTATTATGAATTTTAACAAAAAATTTGTGTAAATAGCCATACCGAGGAATTTGAATTTAAATTTTGATTTTAAAATTCGACTGGTAACTGACACTGGTGGAAAACAGGGCTGTAGTCCCGGGCCGCAACGGGCTCTAGTCCCGGTTTTGGACCCAGGACTGTGAAAACGGGACTAAGCCCCCCTCCCCCCCCCCCCCTCTAGACCCGGCTCGCTACGTCCCACGACTGATAACAGCCACGCGCGGGAGGCGAAACCCTCTAGTCCCGAGCCGTAGCACCATCCGGGGCTATAAGGTTTCCTGCCGCGGCAGAGATTGTATATATATATATATTTTTTACCATTTCGTTCCTTTTTCATTTTGTGTTTCACTATAATTTCAAACATATATTTAAGTACACATATTCTACGCTAGTACATACACAATACACGTTGATGCATCTATATAATTAATCGATCCCTTGCAAGCATACATTGATGATATATATATCAAAAGGAAGAAATGTTTTGAAATTACATGATCATTGATGAATATATATATATCATATCAGCTACATGGAGATCACTAAGGCAAATCGAATTCCACGTCATCCGCATAATGCTCTCCATGTACATCAAGGACTTCCTTTATCATAAATCCCGCCATCTCCTCTTGAATTGCTCTTATGCGCTGGTATGGCTCTAGTTTCTCCTGCAAATCATAAATATAATGTGAGTCAACTTTCCGCTCACTGGTCAACTCGCGGATGTACTCGCAGATGTAGTATCCACATAAATGAGTTTTTGGTGGCTGCTGTAAACTCTTCACCATTTTATAAGTTAGCTCTTCTTTTAATGTACCTGGTATTTTCTGTCTAAACTGTGTCCAACACCTGCTCGGCAAAGAAAATGAACAAATGAGTTATTAGTTACTTGATATCAGAAAATGAATGAAAGAGGACGATATAATGCGATAATGATTGAAATTACTTATGGAGCATTGCTTTCATGTCGCTCCACTGCTCTTGGTCCCAACTTAATGAGTCGTGGACTTCAACTAGGGAGTTGTCAACTTGAATGTTTAGCAAGATCCAGTGGAATCTGTGGACGTTTACATAATTACATGCATAGCTTATCGAGTAAGCAAAAATAAAATATGTACAAGATATAAACACTCACTTGAAGTTCTAAGGAAATAGTATTTCCTTAACAAAATTATTCTCGGTTAAGAATCTGCACAGGTCTTCCTCCACGTCCTTGGGGTGATTCTTTAACGTATATTCATTAACGATATATGGGTCAATGAACCCAACATCGTATCTTCTAGATCTTTTGCATTCAAGCATCTTCATTCTGCAGAATATAATATCATCATACAAAAGGATATATAGTTAGGATAATATATTAAATGCAATGAATGAGCTGAGCTACAAACTTAATTATAGAAATAAATCACTTACAGACAGTAGCAACCAATGATAGATTTGTCGAGGGCGCGCTGGTTGTATAACTGAAACAGTTCGGTCATTTGAACCTGTATCGAGTATGGTTTGAAGTGATGCTTCTTTCTAACGTCCACCGGAAACAAATCTTTCTGATGTTTTTTTCTGCTTGCGACATGTACCATTCGTGCAGATTTCGCGTATGTGTGGATAGACGCGCGAGCTCCTCATTACTGACTAGAGGCTCCCCTTGGACATACTTCCGTACTATCTGACCTACTGGCGTATCTTCATAGCCTAAATATTGACCAAGAGACATATTTGCTTCGGTAGCAAGTGTTTTGGCCTGCGATACAGTGATTCCCATTAGTGCAGCATTATTACGGGCTCTAGGGTCCATTATTTGCATGTCCATATCCATTTCAGCTCTGAAGGCCTTATCAAGGTCTGAAATAACTTTGAGCGGGGCGACCGATTGATTCTTCTGTGCTCCGAGCTGGGCAACTTACTTCCCGCTTGTTGCACTTGTGATTTTTTATCTTCTGTGCTTGCTTATAATCTTCCGGTCATAGTCTGATTCCAGATTCATCGATATCTGGGATGGTTGCTCAAGAAAGGACTTAGCCCACTTTTTGGTTTTTTCATCATATACCGGCTTTGGCTCAGGTTTTTTGGGTGCAAAATGCGCCTTAACTTGGGCAGCCACATCCGCGTTAGTTTCCTCATCGGTCTTGTCATAAGGTCTCTTTGGAAGAGCCGGCGGGATGTCGACTATCTTCGCCGTTTGACCTTTCTTCGATGTGGGGCATGGGGGAGCGTAGAACTTCCGTTTCTTCGACGAGGTAGTAGTATTGCATGGAGGCGGAGGCGGAGATTGAGTATTGCGCGGAGGCGGAGATCGAGTTGATGTACTCATGTTGCCGCGATCGTCAGCGGGGCGGGGTGGACTTGGAGGTTGGCGATAATAGGGTTGGGGTGGACTTGGAGGTTGACGATATTCGATGCGGGGTGGACTTGGATTTGTCACATCCCAAGATTTTCCAAATCTTGTAATGTGAAAAATAAATGAATAAAATAAAACTTTGTTTGATTTTCAGGGCCAGAAGAAACTTTTTGAATTCAAATGGAACCTCAAACCAATTTGAATCAAAAAAATCCTAAAGAGATTTAAAGAGATAAACTTTTATTAAAGGAAAATAAAAATATTTAAAATACTATTTAAATAAAATAATAAGGAATTAATATCCAAATTTCAATAAAAGGTTTACCAATTTAATTGAAACATCAAAACTTATTAAAAATTATTTAAAATAAGTTTTCTAAATATTTGATATTCACAAATAAAACCTAATAGAGAGTTTTTGGCTTTACTTTAGATTTCAAAATAAATATCTCAATAAAGCAAATCCTATTTGATTTAATAATGAAAGTCTATTTTATTTAATTATTAAATGGTTCTTAAAATAAAATGTTATTTCATTTTAAAAACAAATATTTCAAGAGTCTTATATCTTCAAATAAAACCTACTGATTGAGTTTTGAAAGTGTTAGGATTTCAAATAAGGATTTTATTAAATAAAACAAACCCTATTTGATTAAATAAATAAAGGACCCTTTTATTTAATTAATGAATGGATCTTAAAATGAATAAAAATTATTATTTTATTTTGGATTTTGGTGTATGTTACTGAATATAACCAAATTCATAGTTGCAAAGTTTGTTGATTATTTGAATTGTTTTGAATGTTGGTTGTTTGTTTGATTTCAAAACAGAATTCAGGAATAGAAAAAGAAAAAGTTACAGCATAAAAAAAATGGAAGTGGATCGACCCAACCCAACAGCCCAACAGCAGCCCACTAAGGCCCAGCGCCAGCCCCGCTCCTCTATCCACAGCGAAACGTTTTCCTACCTAAACACTGACCCGAATAGACACCGACTGGTGGACCCTTCCCCTCGTTTCTTTTCCCACTGACAGGTAGACCCCACCGCTCCTGTTCTTCTCTCACACCCGCGCGACCCCTTCTTCCTCCCTCGTCGCCGTTTCCTGCTGTGATTCCGCGGACTTAATTCGTCATAATGTCGCCACCATTACTCGCCTTGACTGTGCTCGATAAAACGCCAGCTCCTTTCTTTCCGTTCCCCTCAGACGCCAACCTCTCTTCGCCACTAGGCCGCTCCAATTTCTCCTCAAACTCCGCTGTCTCCGACGAGCTCCTATCACCGATTGCGGCCAACACACACCACCCCGATCCTCCCTGAGCACACTTACAGCTTCCCCACTCCCAGACAAACCTCCCTGTGCTCTTCGTTCAACCACGGGCACCCCAGAACACCATCCTCGACAAACTCCGAGCACCGCCGCGTCTGCCTCTGACTCCGGCGCGTTCCCCAGGTGAAATCCGACCGCCCCTCTGCTCCTCGATCACGCAAGCATCTTCTCCTTGGTCTTACGCACCTGACCATGCTCCTATCTTGCCTCCGCGTGATCTACAGCGTCGCCTTCGACCGCGGACAGAGCCACCCGACGCCGACGAAGTCTTCGGCGAGCAATCACCACCGTTCCCGTGCGCCCCCTGCTTCTTCGACCACACGTTGAGCTTCCCCGTGCCTCGGCGATCACTGTGAGCCACTCCTCCCTCTCTCTCGCTTCCTGTGTTAGCCGGCACTCCACCGCCAGAGCGCCGCCGCCGTCTGCCGCCGCGCAGCGCCGCCCATCTGTGACCAGGCAGTAGTAGCCGTTAGATCTGGATCGAACGAATCGGATAGATTACTTAAACACCGAAGGGGTATGTCCTCTGGACCACTCGATCTAACTAGATCCAACGCCCCACAGCCGCGATCCAACCGAACCGGTATGGACCAATAGGAACACGACGCGTGGCACTAAGTCTGTTTAAAAGAAATTTGAAAACAGATTTATTTGCAAACTTCAAACCTTTGTAACTTTCAAACCACACGTCCAAAAATTACAAATTTTATATCACTGGATTCAGGAAAACAAGACCTAACCAACCATGGCCTTAGTTTAGAAAATAGTATCTGTTAGTTTACTTGTTTTTGCAGATTCTTTTGTGAGCTTGTTTAGAGTAGAAAAATTGTTTAAAATTGATTTTAGGGTTAAAACTTTTGCAAAATGGTTTGTAGTGACCTTACTGACCCTAGGAACCAACCCATGGTTTTGGAAATGAAATTGGAAGAATTTAGAATGGATTAATTGAATTAGTCTATTTCTAGCTAGGTAAAGATAATGGTGTTATTATGAAAAAAGATTTTGGAATAAAAACTTTGAGAAAATTGTTTGGACCAAACCTACTGATCCAAAAACACCAAGTTTTGCAATGGCAACTAATTTGGTGAAAAACATAAAGTTTTGTTTTGATAAGAAGATATTCTTCACCACATAAAATGATGAAAGGTTTTGAAAATGGTTTAAGGATAAAACACATTTGCAAATGACTTTGCCATTTTGGTAAATGACCAATTTGGACCTTACAAAGCTATAAGCCTAGTGAAGACCTTCCTTGTGAATAAAACCATCTTAAGCATGTTTCCATGCATGACTTGGAATCTATTGCTTTGTGTGTGTGAAATGTTGATTGAATATTGGTTTGGAATGCTACTTGATACTATGCTTGTTTGATTGATTGTAGTGAAATTAGCAAAGTGTGAGACTAGCAAGATCAAGGAGTAAACCCTCATTCCCTACCAAAAAGGCAAGTTACACTCTCATACAAAAGTCCTACTATTTTCATTATAGTTAGTGGATTTGAAAACATGCATGAAAATGATTTATACTTATGCTATGCTAAATCCTAATAGGATGCCCTTACTTTCCTTAGAGAAAATCTTGTAGTTGTACATGCTTAGCCATGCTATATGCTATATTTTGAAAAAGAGATACATGTTGAGATTTTACAAAGGTTGAGAAACGGACTTGTGTTTTACATAATAAAACAAGGACTCAATGAACCACCTAGGTGGTGGATACTTTAAGTTATGGAGAAGGTGGCAACAAAAGGGAACCATGTCTATGGTAATCACTTTGTGTTGGGCTCCAAAAGAAAACCACCTAGGAAACTTAGAGATCAAACATGCTTCTCCAATTGTGGCTTTCGTGTGCAACCACATGCTATTATGGCTCTGGCTTAGTCAATTACATTAGGAAGACCCATACATTGTCTTTAGTTACTGGACATGGGGATCTGGAATGCTTCATGGGGGCTGAAGACAAAGCTAGCAATGATGTATGGGAGGAACTTTTGGAAAGACTTCGTCACATTCTCAATCTGCCAGTACTCCATCTTGGTGAGCACTAATCCAGTAGGCCACTGGTGGCAAAAGGATGGGATTGTGACATGTGGGTAAAGTGTACTCCTTCTGCAGAAGTAAATAAAATCTAAGTACTTAGCCGTGTCCCCGGTTATGGACAATACTGAGCAACTAAAGTTTGAACTATGGGAGATCTCGACATTCCAACTTCTAATATAAAAACTTGATGCCCTTGTGTGTCTACCAAGGAATTCAAAGAGATTTTGTTAAACTTGTTGTACTTGGGATTACCAAGGTGCTCAAGAGCATGATGTACTTGGGGTTACCAAGGAACTCATGGGTTTTGATAAAACTTGTTGCACTTGGGGTTACCAAGTAGCTCAAGGGATTTTTGACAAGGACTTGAACACTTGAGTTTCTACCAAGGAGTTCAAGGGATTCTTGGAAAAGATATTTGACAAAGTACCGAAACCATTTTTGAAAAGATAGGGTAAAATATTGCTTTGTGCAAACAAGCCTTAAACTCTACCTAGCCAAATATGCATGTACAGATAGGATTCACTCTTAATATACACATAAGTGAAGCTTGCCAATACAATTCAAAATGTATTGACCCTTGTGGCTGTAACTTGTAATGTTGCAGGTTTGATTGATTATTAGTGAAGATTGTTTAATTAGGATTACAAAGTCTACAACCAGCATTTGCCTGTGGCACTTTGAAGATGAAGGACCCATGATTTTATTTATTCCGCTGCAATGTAATAGCCAAATGAGCTATGTAATGATGTAATAAAATTATGTTATTCCTGGTTATAAAGTTATATTATGACCTTTGTTTCTTGATATTACATCTTAACTGTGGATGCTAGCTATTGATCCAGGGACTAGCATTGTAAAACACAATAGGGATCAATCTTATCTAAGATTGGGACCTCTACAGGATTCCTCGGAGTCGGTGGCCTTGGCGCCGAGCCTGGAAACTTGATGTACTTCTTCTTCCATAGAATGATGTTGCGATTGACATCTCCTAGTTTCGTAAGGCCTTCAGGCGTAGCGATTTCAATATCTAGGACCGCAAAATCCTCCACCATGTCATCCACCGTGACACGAACATAGCCTGGTGGAATCGAAAGTGAATGGTGGAGTGCTCTAGGTAGACAAGGTAAAGCAGTGCTAATCGCCACCTTGAAGGACAGGTTGTTCATTGGCTAATGTAGCTCGCATTGTGCCATCTCTCTGACATCATCCACGGGGTAGTGAGGAGCCGGTGCATCATCCAGCAGTACTTGATCATCAGCCCGGACCTCCGTGGAAGCCACGCTACTTCTCCACTGGCTAAGATCCAATGCAGGATCATCAGCTTGCGGGTGAGTTGACGACGGCGGCCTTTGTCTAATTTCTTGCATTAGGTTCTTCAGATCAGCTAGGTCCTTCTCTACCCTGGAGATCCGGTCTGCCTCCCGGTCCTTCTTTCTCTAACGGCTTCTGTAACTGGCATCGTACTAAGGAAACCCTTTCTTCCAAGAGACATCGGCGCCTTTGCCTCGTGTTCGTCCTCCCTTTTCAGGATTCCCTAGGGCGTGTTTCAGCTCGTCGTTATCTCTCCCGGGACGGAACAATCCCTTTTGAGCATCGTTCATTGCTTGAACAAGGTCTTCGGAGGGTTTTAGAATTTTTTAATGAAATAATGTCTTACTTGTTTATGGGTCCAACGATCCCCCGTGCCCGTACCACCAATGCTTTGACCTCTCGGGTCATCCATCTGTACCAAGAGTGACGCCTCTAGCCCTCATTTTCTTCTCCATAGTTTCCCACTTAGGGACGGCACTCTTGTAGCCACCTGTACCCATTTTATGATGGTATTTCTTTTGGTCAGCATTTAACGCGTTCTTTGCCGACTTTGCCTTTTATTTATCAGATTGCTTGTACTGTACAAAATCGGGCCACTGTTCTCTCAACTTCTCGTTTAATCCTTTGAAGTCTGGAGTTTTCTTTTTCGCGACATATTTCGCGTATAAACCTTTCTTGTGGTTCCGGTACAGTTCAGCCATCTTGCTCAGAGCCCACTCCTTGACTTTTGCTCTATTTTCAAGCCCACCCGGCCTTGGGGTAATACCATCTACCTCAAATTCTTCACACTCTGGAGGTAGTATGAAATGTGCTATGAGCTTCTGCCAAAGGTCATCTTTGGCATCATCGGTGACATAGCTGTTGGATTCTTCACCGGGTTTCTTTGACTGATTCCATTCTTGGATGGTGATCGGCAGGTTGTCCCTAACAAGCACCCCGCATTGATTTATAAACATCCTCCGGTGCTTCTCTGGAGCAATCGGTTCACCATCATCATCTATTTCTTCGATGGTGAACCTCTGATTACCATCCAACTTTTTGTTCGGCCCTTGTTTTGTTCGAGCTGTCGATTGCTTCGATCCGGTGGGCTAAAAGAAGAAGAGAGAGTGATTAATATATATCTAGATCAGTTAATGAATAGAGGTAACACGAGGCTTTATATATATATATGTACCTCGCCGGATCCTGTCGAGGGGCCATCATTATTGTTGTTATTTGTTTGCCCTTCGTCCATCCGGCTTTCCCTTGGTACATTAGGTTTTCCACTAGTCCATCACCGGATGGATTCAGATATGAGGATATCTCTTCCTCGAGCAAAATATCTTCGCCGGTAGTAATATTAAGACGAATTGCACCTCTTGTCATGCCCTGAAGAAAACCTTCACCGATGCGACCAGGATCTTCGGATGGATCCCTGACTTAATTATCTATAACAGAAAGAGAGTTAAACAGGTTAGAAAAACAATAACCCTAATAACTAAAACAAAAAAACAATAACCCTAATAACACAAATTAATAACCCTAATATTATTTGCGGTAAAACAATAATCCTAATAATTAATACAAAAAAAACAAGAACCCTAATTAATAAACCTAATATTATTTGTGATAAAACAATAATCTTAATAACTAAAACAAAAAACAATAACCCTAATTAATAACCCTAATATTATTTTTGGTAAAACAATAATCCTAATAACTAAAACAAAAAAACCCTAATATTATTTGTGCTAAAAAATAATCCTAATAACTAAAACAAAAAACCCTAATATTAATTGTGATAAAACAATAATCCTAATATTATTTGTGATTAAACAATAATCTTAATAACTAAAACAAAAAAAAAATAACCCTAATTAATAACCCTAATATTATTTGTGGTTAAACAAAAAATAACTAAAACAATATAATCCTAATAAATAAATAAAAATAACTAAAACAATAATCCTAATTCTAATATTTTAATTAAAACAATAATAACTAAAAAAATAATCCTAATCCTAACTAAAACAATAATTCTAATAATAACCGTAGCTAATATCTTGTGGTAAAAAAACCACCCGGCCTCGAGCTCACCGACACCGACGCGCGACAGCACGTGACGGCGGCACGGCGAGGCGGCGAAACGGCGGGGCAGCGCGGAGCGGCGGCGCGCGACACAGCGAGGCGCGCGCGGCATCACGTATACAAAATGGCAGAGCGTGGCAAAGCGGAGGCACGGCAGAGAGGTGGAGCACGCACGGCCGGAGACGAGGGCGGCGGCGCGGTGGAATCGGCGGCCGGGCAGCACCTCCCCTGCGTCTTCGATGCTTCATCTGCTTCGTCGAGAAATGCTAAGTGCTGGGCAGCACCTCCCCTAGCCCGCGGAATATATACGGACGGACCTTTAGTCCCGGGCTAAGCCACGCCCGCGACTAGAGGGTCTCTAGTCCCGGCCGTGGCTTAACCCGCGACTAAAGACCCCCCCTCCCCTTTAGTCCCGGGATAAGCCATAGCCCGGGACTAGAGTGTATTTTTCGACCGCTTCATTTTCGCGCGCGTAGGCACCCTCTAGTCCCGGGTCGAGCCACGGCCTGGGACAAGTTTGTTATTTGTAAATTTTTCTTTTTTAATTCAAATCAAATATAAAACTTTGGAAAATTATATTTTTTATTGTAAAAATCCAAATAAAACAAATAATATGTCTATTATTATCAGAAAAATATAAAGAATCTTAATATTAATATCCATATATATGTTTGCATCATTTATAAATTATTTCATTTGTAAATTTCCTTTTTTTAATTCAAATCAAATATAAAACTTTGGAAAATCATATCTTTTATTGTACAAATACAAATAAAACAAATAATATGTCTATTATTATCAGAAAAATATAAAGAATCTTAATATAATATCCATATATCTGTTTGCATTATTTATAAATTATTTCATTTGTAAATTTTCTTTTTTAATTCAAATCAAATATAAAACTTTGGAAAATCATATCTTTTATTGTAAAAATCCAAATAAAACAAATAATATGTCTATTATTATCAGAAAAATATAAAGAATCTTAATATAATATCCATATATTTGTTTGCATCATTTATAAATTATTTCATTTGTAAATTTTCTTTTTTTAATTCAAATCAAATATAAAACTTTGGAAAATCATATCTTTTATTGTAAAAATCCAAATAAAACAAATAATATGTCTATTATTATCAGAAAAATATAAAGAATCTTAATATAATATCCATTTAGTCCCGGTTGTAGTCACAAACCGGGACAAAAGATATTTCCCGCTATTTCCCACCGCTTCCCGCCAAGTTTTCCCGCCCTTTCCTTTTTACGAGAGATTTTAGTCCCGGTTGTAGTCACTAACCGGGACTAAAGATATTTCCCGCCATTTCCCAAAGCTTCCCGCCAAGTTTTCCCGCCCTTTCCCTCTATATCTAGGGTGATGCGCCATGGCTATCCACACATCCACACCTTCCTCTCTTAGAACAATGGACAACGCCTACTGGGCCATTCTCCCTAGAGGAGACCGAGGCGCTGTGCGCCTCCAGCTACCCTTGTCCGCCGGGCTACCGGCCGCCTACCGGCTAGATGCTGAGCGCTTGAGGGGTTCCTGTCCCTCCTGTCCGTCAAGGTTCCGCACGCCAGGCGGCCATCATGAACCACTTCTACCACGAGCTCATGCCGGAGCAGCGGATGGATCCCCAGTGGGATCCCGACAACTACGACACCTGGAATGCCTTCTTTGCTAATAGGCGGGAAAGGGAGCTCGCCAGGTACGAGGGTGATGGCCCGCCCCCGGTGAACCACAACAAAGCCGGATGTCGTCTATGGTGGGCGAACCGTACTATCATCGGAGTGATGCGCTACATCGCCGGGGGAGTCCACCCGCCACAGAGCCACAAGAAGGCCCCTCCCCCGCCTGGCGGTAGCGGCATCGTCTTCAAGGAGACCCCTCCCCCGCCCGCCGTGAATCCGAGGCCGGAGTGGCCCCTGGTATATGCCATGGCTAGGCTGAGGATCCCCGGAGTGGCAGGTGACGATGACGATGATGATGACGATGACGAATTAGACCCTGAATATGCGTACTATAGGACTAGGCATGATTATGACTAAAGGGGGAGGATTTTGTCCTGAGTGTTAGCTAGTCTTGGTTTGTTCCGGTTTTTAATATTAATAAATGTCTTGAGTGTTACCTAAATATGAAGATGTTGTATTTAGAGGAAAAGGCCTATAAATAGAGCAGCCTATAAATAGAGGAAAGGGCGGGCAGGCTGGATCGAGAAGCCTATAAATAGAGGGAAATGCCTATAAAGAGAGGGTTCATCTTTAGTCCCGGTTGGAGAAACCAACCGCAACTGAAGGGATTGCGGCAGACTGGGCCAGGCAACACTAATAATAGGGGTGAGTGTCGACATTATGTCGTGTGGCTTGTACCTTGTCCCGGATGGTGTCACCAACCGGGACTAAAGATGAACCTTTAGTCCCGGTTGGAGACATCAACCGGGAAAAAACATGAGTCAGCACTAATAATAGGGGTGAGTGTCGACATTATGTCGTGAGTGTCGACATTATGCCGAGCTGCTTGTACTATAAATAGGCATCCTTGTGAGTCCATTCCTCCAGCCAGTTTGAGGCATCTCCCAGATGGTTTTTGAGAGCAGGGACACCACTACGGCCAGTTTCAGGGGGATGCCGCCGGAGCCCAGTCCTCCGGCATCTCCAAGAAACTGGTCATAGAGGCACTCCCTAATATGTGAAATTAGTTAGCTCCCAGGTGTATTGATCTAGTTAGAGAAGTTACAAGATGCAAGATGGTTTTCGAGAGCAGGGACACCACTACGGCCAGTTTCAGGGAGATGCCTCCGGAGCCCAGTCCTCCGGCATCTCCAAGAAACTGGTCATAGATGCACTCCCTAATTTGTGACCTCACGCGTTTGGAGATCAGATCTTAATGGTAAGTATGAATCGGGACTAAAGGCCCCCCTTTAGTCCCGGTCCAGCCACAAAACGGGACTAACACACTCAAGATTGTTTGCAGACAACACTATAAAAATGGACACATGGAGCATCTTCACTCATAAAATGTTACAATTATTACACATCATTTCTTCGCGTGTGTTCTTTTCTGATCCCGTCGTATCCATGGAGCATCTTCATTCATTAACATGATGCTTGGGTCATCCTTCACCACGAAGGGCGGAATTTCATGAAACTTATCACAATCTTCTGACATATCTGTCTTTTCCTCCACTCCCACGATGTTTCTTTTTCCTGAAAGAACTATGTGGTGCTTTGGGTCATCGTCTGATGTATTCTTTTTCTTATTTTTTCTTTTTATAGGTTTGGTAAACATGTCCTTCACATAGAAAACCTGAGCCACATCATTGGCTAGGACGAATGGTTTGTCTAAGTACCCAAGATTGTTGAGATCCAACGATGTCATTCCGTATTTCTTGTCTACCTCAACCCCTCCTCCTGTCATCTTGACCCATTTGCACCGAAACAAGGGGACCTTAAAAGTAGGTCCATAGTCAAGTTCCCATATCTCCTCTATGCAACCATAATATGTGGTCTTTGACCCATTGTTGTCTGTTGCATCAAAGCGGACACCACTGTTTTGGTTGGTGCTCTTTTTATCTTGGGCTATCGTGTAAAATGTATACCCATTTATCTCATACCCTTGGAAAGTCGATATAGTCGAAGATGGTGACCTAGACAACAAGTATAGATAATCTCCAAGAGTGTTGTTTTTTATGAGATGTTGCAACCAACCGCCAAAACTCTTCATGTGTTCATCTCTAATCCAAGAGTCATGCTTTCCAGGGTTGTTGGAGCGTAAGATTTTCTTGTGTTCCTCGATATATGGGGCAGCCAAGATAGAATTCTGTAGAACGGTGTAATGTGCTTCGGTGTAAGAATGTTCGTCCCTACATATTATTGATTTCCTTCCTAGAGTACCCTTTCCACTCAGTCTCCCCTCATACCGCGATTGAGGAAGACCAATCGGCCTAAGGTCAGGAACAGAGTCAACACAAAATTCAATGACCTCCTCTGTTCCATAGCCCTTGGAGATGCTTCCTTCTGGCGTAGCACAGTTACGAACATATTTCTTAAAGATTCCCATGAATGGAGATCTCTTCGAATAGGTGAACCAGCAGGTGCGTCATAATATTGAAGAAGGATGGTGGGAACACCAACTCAAAACTGACAAGACACTGGACCACATCATTCTGTAACCGTGGTAGATCTTCAGGATTGATTATCTTCTGAGAGATTGCATTGAGAAATGCACATAGATTCACAATGGGTACTCGAACATTATCTGGTAGAAGCCCCCTCAATGCAATCGGAAGCATTTGCGTCATAATCACGTGGCAGTCATGAGACTTTAGGTTTTGGAACTTTTTTTTCCATATTTATTATTCCCTTTATATTCGACGAGAAGCCAGACGGGACCTTAATACTACTTAGGCATTCAAAAAATATTTCCTTCTCTTGTTTGGTAAGAGCGTAGCTGGCATGACCTTGAAACCATTCTGGATGCAGGCCATATGGGTCTTTCATACGTTGATGGTCCTTTCATGCTTCCGGTGTATCTTTTGTCTTCCCATACACGCCCAAGAAGCCTAGCAGGTTCACGCAAAGATTCTTCATCACATGCATCACATCGATTGCAGAGCGGACCTCTGAAAATTTCCAATATGGTAGCTCCCAAAATATAGATTTCTTCTTCCACATGGGTGCGTGTCCTTCAGCGTCCTTCGGAACAGATTTTCCGTCAGGACTCTTTCCAAAGGTTACCATTTGATCCAAATCTTTGACCATATCAAATATATCAGCACCAGTATGCTCCTTAGGCTTCGTCTGGTGACATGCTAGACCGTTGAAATGCTTGCCTTTCTTTCTTAAGGGATGCTTGGCCAAAATAAATCGACGATGCTCATTGTACACATTCTTCTTACAATGTTCCAAATATATACTTTCAATCTCATCTAAACAGTGTGTGCATGCATTGTATCTCTTGTTGGACTGTCCTGAAAGGTTACTAAGAGCAGGCCAATCATTGATTGTTATGAAAATCAATGCTCGGAGGTTAAATTCTTCCTGCTTGTGCTCATCCCACACGCGTATGTCGGGTTCGTGCCACAACAGTAAAAGTTCTTCCACTAATGGCCTTAGGTATACATCAATGTCGTTGCTGGGTTGCTTCGGACCTTGGATCAACACTGGCATCATAATGAACTTCCGCTTCATGCACAACCAAGGAGGAAGGTTATAGATATAGAGTCACGGGCCAGGTGCTGTGATTGGAGCTCTGCTCCCCAAAGGGATTCATGCCATCTGTACTTAGACCAAACCTTAAACTCCTTGCGTCATCTGCAAAGTCCGGGTACTTTCTATCGATTTTTCTCCATTGCGACCCATCAGCGGGGTGTCTCAACATCCCGTCTGACTTACGTTCCTCTTTATACCATCGCAACAACTTGGCGTGCTCTTTGTTTCTGAATAAGAGTTTCAACCATGGTATTATAGGAGCATACCACATCACCTTGGCAGGAACCCTCTTCTGGGGGGCTCGCCCTCAATGTCACCAGGGTCATCTCGTCTAATCTTATACCGAAGTGAAGTGCATATCAGGCATGCATCCAAATTCTCGTACTCCTCACCGCGGTAGAGGATGCAGTCATTAGGGCATGCATGTATCTTCTGAACCTCTAAACCTAGAGGGCAGACAACCTTCTTTGCTTCGTACGTAATGGCGGGCAATACGTTATATTTTGGAAGCATATTCTTCATCATTTTCAGCAACTTTTCAAATGAGGATTCAGGTATAGCACACTCAGCCTTCCATCGCAGCAATTCCAGTGTGCTGCCCAACTTTTTCAGACCATTTTCGCAATTTGGGTATAACAACTTTTTGTGATCCTCTAACATGTGATTGAACTACTCCCTATCCTTTTAAGTTTCACAATCTCTTCGTGCATCGACAATGGTCCAACCAAGATCATCAGCGGGTTCATCATGTGTCTCTTCTTCATCCTCCCCTTCAGCATCCCCCATGGAAGTATCTCCATACTCAGGGAAACCATGATAGTTGTCATCCTCCTCCTCTTCTTTATTGTCTTCCATTATAACCCCTCTCTCTCCGTGCTTGGTCCAACAATTATAACTGGGCATGAAGCCGGACTTCAACAGGTGGCTGTGAAGGGTTTTTGAGTCAGAGTAATCGTTCTGATTCCTACATCCACTACATGGACAGAATACAAAACCATTGCGCTTGTTTGCATCAGCAACACGGATGAATTCATGCACGCCATTAATGAACTCGCCAGAGCGTCGGTCAGTACCGTACATCCATTACCGAACCATCTGCATTATAGTAAAAGTATATCAAAAACCATTACACAACATGATAAAATTATTAAAAGTTATATTGAGAGCTTTTAGAGCATTAATTTTGAATTTTGAAAAATTTACATGCACCAATTTGTGAATTGGAGAAAACAATCAACATGATAAATGTGGAGTTTTTATTATTGTTCTATCAGTGAAAACCTCATTCCATTCTAAGCTCTGAAACTCTAAAATTACACATTTCAATTTCAGTAACTATGTGCCTAATCAAAATTTGTTACACATATATATCAAAATTCTTCTACTTCTAGAGCATGCATGCATTGATCCATATTTCTATACTTCTAGAGCATTATAGAGCTAAAGTAGCAATAAGATATGAAAGAATGAAGTTCTAACCTTTTAAAGCTTTGGATTTAGGGGTTGCAAACTAAATCTTGACAAATCTTGAGAAAAAAATGGCATGAACTCTCTTGCTTCTTTGAGAAAAATGGCCACCATATGCTTTAGGGAAGAAGGACAGGAAGCAGAACATATAGTGGTGGACAACTAGTCCCGGGCCGTGATACGACCCGGGACTAATAGTCCACGAAAAGACCAGCTGGCCTGCTCCAGGTCATTAGTCCCGGTCCGTAATACGGACCGGGACTAAAGATCTGGTCTAGCCCGGGACTAGTGACTACGGCTGTTTCTAGTCGTTAGAGGCCTCACGGCCCGGGACTAGTGCTCCCACTAGTCGCGGGCTATGACAGGCCGGGACTGCTGGCGTTGTTCACTTCGAACCGAAGAGGGTTTTTCCAGTAGTGTGATTGAGATTTTTTGGTAAGCACGCTAGATGGAAATCCCGACTCCCTTGGAGAAAATTTTCAGGTCCAGAACCAAATCCTTGGTTGTGAGATACAATATACGACTTACAAGGAAGCAAGGAGCCCTCCTATGGGGCTAGTGTTTTACTTTGAAGATCTATGTAACGAAAATGGATGAGAGAGTCCCACTAGTGCAGAACGCCCCATTGGTCCCGGTTTGTAAGGGGCATTAGTACCGGTTACCCAACCGGGACGAGGCAATAAGGACTAAAGCCCCAACCTTTAGTCCCGGTTGCCCCACCAACCGGGACAAATGTGGGTACACGTGGCCGCGGTAGAGGGCGAGGGGGGTGGAGCAACCGTCCCGGTTCGTAACACGAACCAGGACAAATAACCTTCTACCGCGGCAAAGACTTGGCACATTTCTCTGCCGCGGCAAATAATTCATTTTGGCAACTTTTGTTGCCGCGGCAGCATCTTGGCCACTTTTTGTGCCGCGGAAGAGAATTCATTTAGGTTGTTTTATTTTTTATTTAGTGTTTTGCACTCATCAATGAAGGAACCATTATATTACACAAGATCATCATGACAATATTACATTCAATACACGAATCGAGTTCATGCACTACATACAAAAGTTGCTCTTTGTACAATCCCTATTGTCTATACATAGCCGAATAGTATTCCCCTTTTGGGTCTAGGACTTCTGCATCCAAAAATCCCGCCAATTCCTCCTGAATTGCTCGTACGCGATCCTTTGGCAGAAGACCGTCCCGTAGACGTTCGATCTGATTTAAAAAAGGAGTCAGCCTATATGAATGAAACTAAACACAATTTGATTGTAATTAAAAACTATAGAAATTGTTTACGTATGTGGATTTGCTCTAAATTTCTGCCCTTCTCATCGCACGTCTGCCGGATGAACTCGCAAACATAGTATCCACATAGATTGTTACCTGGTCCCTGCGTCAGGCACTTTACGAGAACATAGTTCAATCAAAATAATAATCAAGCATGATAATAACTGTATCAAAACTAGAATCAAAGAGATGCGCGGATATAGCTAGTGGTGCTTACATCTAGTGCTTCAAATGTAATCTCCGCTTTCTAAACACCCCTAACCTTGTTGGTGAACCGTTTCCAAGCGCTGCCCGGTGAAGAAAACGAATAAAATAAGTTATTAATTACTTGATATCATAAAATTCACAAACGTTGCCGATATAGTGTCGTAATGATTAGAATTACCGCTGGAGAAGCATCCACATGTCCTTCCACTGCTCAAGGGGTTTATGTTTCGAGTCCATGACTAGTACACGCCCTTTGTAAGGTTGAATGATTAACAGAATATAGTGGAAGCTGCGAATGCATAATTAATCAATTATATACTTAACATCGAGTAAGTGAAATAGAAAGTGTATACAAGACAATAACACTCACTCGAAGTTGTAAGGAAAAAGTATTTCCCTTCTGGTTTCTTGAAATCTTAACGCGTGTACTATATTATCCTCCGTATCCTGGGGGCTTGTTTTGAGATTAGCTTGATGAACCCAATATGGGTCAATGAAGCCAATGTCATAGATTTGTCCTCTGCTGCATTCGAGAATATTCATTCTGCATATTACAGTATGATTATATACATGCAATAAACAAGGTGAGATAGCTGGAGACTAAATTAATTACAGAATTAGTACTTACAGACAATAGGCACTGATAATCGATTTGTCCAAGGCGTCTTGATTGAATAATTGAAATAGTTCATCAAATTCAATGGATATCATGTCATCTATTTCTTTCTCATAATGCTGTTTTGTAACCTTCAGCACTATCCAGTTAGCCCCGGCCTTTGTGGCATGCAGGTACCAGTAATGCAATCTTCGTATTTTTGTTGGAAGATTATTTACCTCCTCAGGTTTGACGAGAGGTTTGCCGTACTGGTATTTGTATGCTACTTCACACATGGGGAGGTACTCTAACTGGGATAAGTATTGGGCAATACTCATACCTTGAGCAGCGGCAGCTTCTCCGTATTGTGCAACTACCTCTGGATCATATTGCTCTTCGGCCGCATATTTGCTCAACCCCACATTGGTATGGGAAATCACCTTGAGAGGGGCGCAAGACTGTTTTGCTTGTTCTCCGAGCTGGGCAACAGATTTCTCGCTTGCATCAGTACTGCTCTTCGAGGCTTGTTGTGCCGCATGTGACTTGAGAATAGAACGCTCATAGTCTGATGACAGCTTTGGCTTGGGTTGATGAAGAGTCTTTAGCATTTTCAACACTCTGGCTTTTTCTTCTTTGGTGCTGGGGAACTCTGGCTCTTTCGGCCGCCTCGGATTAGCGAAAAACGTTGTCGTTTCCGCACCAACGATCGCCGCAGTCTCCTCTTTAGTACAGTCATAAGCTCTCTTGGGAGGAACCTTTGGTACTTTTGGAAGAGGCTCTTGTTTACGTTTTGGTGATCGCTTACCACGACGCAGATTAGCGGTACGCTTACGCTTTTTATCCTGAGGCGCCGGCGATGGCTCTCGCGGCGATGGCTGCGCTGGAGATTGGTGAGGCGACGGAGCCGGGTGAGGCGACGAAGACGGCTGCCGCGGCGGTGACGACCTCGCTGGAGACGGGTGAGGCGGCGGCGAAGATGGCCTTGGCGTGTGATTTCGAAGCACGATACATTTCTTTGGCCATAGAATGGTGACGTTTGTTGCGTCTCCCAGTACAGTCACATCCCCTTCACCTGCAGGGTAGTTAAGATCCAAAACTTCAAAGGTGGGCATGATTTCATCCACCCCGACAACAGCGTAGCCCTCTGGAACCGGACGACAGTGGTAAGTTGGTGTGGGTCCAATTGGTAAGGCATAGCCGACCACCACCTTCATTGATATGTTCACAACTTTGACATGTAGCTCGCAGTGTGTCATCTCTGTGATATCATCCACTGGGTAGCCAATAGGAGCCATCGTCGGTGCACCATCGTCATCGCCATTGTAATCACCCGGGACCTTGGTGGAAGCCACACTTCTTTTTTGATTATTCTATAGGACGGTGCATCGAATGCAGTGTGCTGCTGAGATGGGCTGGTAGTACTTTGCTCTTTAAGTGCGTTAATTTCATCTTGTTGTTGCTTTATTCGTTCTTCAATTATACGCATTCGCTCTTTCTGAATATCTGCTTCAACTTTCGGCCTGTCCTTTCTCCTCTGACGGCTTCTATCAGGATATTTCTTCCTCTCTTCGGGAAACCCAGTCCTCCATGGTTTGGAGCCGCTTGTGCCTCGTGTTCGTCCATCATGTTCCTTATTTCCAAGGGCGAGTGTGAGTTCATCATTCTATCTATCGGGAATGAAGTCCCCATCTTTAACAGCCTTTACTGCTTTTCTCATATTCTTGATTGGCAAGGGGTATTCTTTATGTCATATGTTATATATACACTTCCCTTCCGAGTCCAACGTGCCCCCATGCCCGTAAAACCAATTGCTTGCACGTTCTACCCAATCGTCTATCTCTGGGGTGATCTTTTTAGCACGCAGTTCATTCTCAAGTTTCTCCCACTTAGGAATGCCATCCCTGTAGCCACCTTTCCCCATAGTATGGTGATACTTCTTGTTAGCAGCATTCATCTTATTCGTTGCAGACATTTTCTTAGCTTTTTTTGATGTCTTGTATTTCACAAACTCAGCCCAGAATGGTTTTATCTTCTCAAACTGAATATTCTTGAAATCGGGAGTCTTCTCTTTCATAACATAGTCAAGGTGCAATATTTTCTTCCAGTTGGTGAAACACTGGGCCATCTTCTTCAAAGCCCACTCCCTGACCTTAGCCTCCATGGCTCTCCCATGTTCTAAGGCGTCCTCAACTGGATCCTCCGCATTTGGATCCAGCTCTATCTTCGGTAGTTTGAAATTAACCATGAGCCTCTTCCACAGTAAATCTTTGGCCACGGTAGGGAGAAATAAATACGTTCCCTCTTCTTCCGCATTAGCAGGCCTATTCAAATTTAGAACGGCGATCGGGATGAAGTCCCTAACGATTACTCCGCATTGTGCCACAAATTTGTTTGCGACAACTTCGGGAGCCGTCGGTTTGCCGTCTTCAGCGATATCTTCGATCCTGAACCTTTCATGGTCTCCCAACTTTTTGGTTGGGCCTCGGCTGCTCTTTTCAGTAGATTTCTTCGATCCGGAGGGCTAAAAGAAGAAAGATCATCGTTACTATTTCTATATAGATAGCAGATGATTAATTAATGAATTAATTATATTACATGCACCTCGCCAGAGCGGTCGTCTTCTCGATTACACAAGGCATCACCTTCTCCCTCGCGGAAGGCAACACCTTCAACCTCAAACAAGTCGTCTATTCCGGAAAAAAGAGGATCACCCTCACCGAAGTTGTTCAGAAACGTCGATACATCTAAATTTTCTTCCCCGCGGATCACACCTTGGATCAACTCTTCCTTTTCTTCGTCTTTGTCATGTGGGTCCATATTTTCTGCAAAGGTGGAAAAACGGATAAGTCAAAGCGGCTAAGGGAGAATGTTAGGTACGGTGTTGAGAGATATAAACCCTAATTCAGAGAAAACCTAATATATACATACACAATAATAAAAATATATACATACACACTATATATACATACACAATATATACATACACACTAAAAGGGAAGGGGCGGCTGGAGCACGTGGCGATGGACGGAGACGGAGGCGCTGTGGCGGTCGGGGAGGAGGGATAGGCGGAATGCTCAAACAAGGATGATGATATGACAAGTTGAATTGCATTGAAATGAAACCCTAAAACTTGCTCGGCAATTTAAACGGGGTTCCGAGGGTTGAAAACCCTAACTCGGGAAACTCCGGAAACACATGGGAGGGGTTGATTTAGTTTTCTAATTAAAATTGTCATTAAAGTTGGTTAGCAATGCATGATTATAGCTTAAAAAGGTAGAACTCATTTTTCTGAACATTTTTATATATTATTTGTATTTTTCTGACTTATAAATAATAATATATGAATTTTACAATATTTAATCATTTTCTAGAATTATAAAACAATTTATTACATCAGGCGCGTCGTGTATAAAGAGAAGAACCAATACCGGAAAGAAATGCGGCAATCAATCAACCCTCGGGTTCGGGATGCCCTGGCGAGGACACACCGGCTAACCCTAGGTGCAACATCGATTCAAATAGGGTCTATGACAACTAATATCATATACAAATACAAAATATGATAATATACATATACATATACATATACATATACATATACAAATACAAAATATGATAATATATAAAAAATATGATAATATACAAATACATAAACTACTTAAATCATCTAACATTATTTACAACTAAATCATCTAACAACGAAATCATCTAACAACTAAATAATCATCTACACATACACCTAAAATAATCATCTACACATACACCTAAAATAATCATCTACATCATCTAAATACACCTAAATCATCTACATCATCTAAATACACCTAAATCATCTAACAACTAAATCATCTAACAAATAAATCATCTAACAACTAATACACCTAAAATAATCATCACCTAGCCTCGGGTACGTGCGGTACCGGCGGCGGCGGTGGGCGCGGGCGGCACTGTGGCGGTCGGGGAGGAGAGGGAGAGGCGACGCGGTGGCGCGGCGCTGGTACGTGGAGGACGGAGGCGGCGCTGGCCGGTACGGAGGACGGAGGCGGCGCTGGTACGAAGGACGGAGGCGGCGCGCGGAGATGGACGGAGATGAAGGGTGGAGGCGGCGGTGCTGACGGCGATGGCGGGCGCGCAAGGATGGGGCAGCCTGCCGGCGTCCGGGGGATCGGGGCGGCGGCGTCTCTGTGTGGCGCGTCGGGTTGCAGAGAATGGAGAAGGGGAAGAAGAAGAAGAGGCGCGCGCAGTTATAAAGGAAGGACCTTTAGTCCTGGTTGGTGGCTCCAACCGGGACTAAAGGGTCATACGTCCCGGTTGGAGCCACCAACCGGGACGTATACTCCAATTTTTTCAGCAAACCAAGGGGCGCGCGCAGGGGGTCTTTAGTCCCGGTTGGTAGCTCCAACCGGGACATATGACCATGTTTTCAAATTTTTTCAGGAATTTTCTCTCTGTTCCCGCCTTATTTTTTATTTTGGGGTTTAAATTTGTAATGTTTTTTAAATGATAATTACTTTGGAATTTAGAAAAACTTTAAACATAAAAAGTGTTTGAATTTGAATAACTAATTCAAAACCATTTACTGTTTTTAAAAATAATTAATGTAACCATTTAAACTATGAAACATTTAAAATTAAAAATGAATTAACTTACACTTTTTGAATATTAATTTGGAATTTAGGAAAACTTTAAACATAAAAAGTGTTTGAATTTGAATAACTAATTCAAAACCATTTTCTATTTTTAAAAAATAATTAATGTAATTAAAAATGAATTAACTTATATTTTTTGAATATTAATTTGGAATTTAGAAAAACTTTAAACATAAAAAGTGTTTGAATTTGAATAACTAATTCAAAACCATTTTCTGTTTTTAAAAATAATTAATGTAACCATTTAAACTATGAACCATTTAAAATTAAAAATGAATTAACTTATATTTTTTGAATATTAATTTGGAATTTAGAAAAAGTTTAAACATAAAAAGTGTGTGGATTTGAATAAATAATTCAAAACCATTTTCTATTTTTAAAAAATAAATAATGTAACCATTTAAACTATGAACCATTTAAAATTAAAAATGAATTAACTTATATTTTTTGAATATTAATTTGGAATTTAGAAAAAATTTAAACATAAAAAGTGTTTGAATTTGAATAACTAATTCAAAACCATTTTCTGTTTTTAAAAATAATTAGTGTAACCATTTAAACTATGAACCATTTAAAATTAAAAATGAATTAACTTATATTTTTTGAATATTAATTTGGAATTTAGAACAACTTTAAACATAAAAAGTGTTTGGATTTGAATAAATAATTCAAAACCATTTTCTGTTTTTAATTTGGATTTGAATTAACTTATATTTTTTATATATTAATGGGCGGGAAAAAGGACGTGAAATAATGGGCGGAAAGAAAATTTTATCAGGATAGAACTAGAATTAAAGTACATAACGCAACTAACACAAAGTTACATAAAAGAACTGAAAATTAAGATACATGGCCAGATTAAGCCACAATCGGCCGAACTTGTTTTGCAATGTTGGAGTGATTCAATCATGCTCCTGCCTACACCTGTAATACTCGCCACTGTAGTCGTCGTACTCGCCACGGCAGTCGTCGCTGTCGTCGTCGGGGTCGCCGTAGTTGAACCTTGAAGGCTGAGTACGAGTGGGCTGGACTTGAGGGTAGCGCAGGCGGGGGCTAGAGTCGGCGGCCGTGTCATAGGCCATGACGCTCTGGAGAGTCCGACCACGCCACCACAACCAACGGCCGGCCTCGTTGAAGTTCGAAGGAGGTGGGCCATCCTCCTCGTGCCTGGCGAGCGCCCTCTCACGCCGATCCACGAAGAAGGCTTCCCAAGTCGGGAAATAGTCGGGATGCCATCTCGGATTCCTCCGCTGCTCCGGCGTGAGCTCGAAGTAGTAGTGGTTCGTGATGGCCATCCGACGCGCCACACCTAGAGGGAAAGGAGGAACCGGCACGCCTCCGGTGCTCACCATCCAGCCGACGGGGAAACAGTAGCCCGGCGGGCAGGAGTAGTTCGAGGCGCAAAGCGCCTCCGCCTCCCTGGGAGTTAGTGCTACGGTGGAAGTCATGGGAAAGAGTGATGAGGTTGCAGATATGAGTCTAGAGATGTGCAATGACAATGGAGGCCAACCCTATATATATATATAGTGAGAAATGGCAGTAAGATAACTGGAGGGAAGAACTGGCGGAAAAAACTGGTGGGAAGAAATGGCGGGAGAAATGCCAGGAAAAAATGGCGGGAAGAAATGGCGGTAAGAAAAATGGCTCATTTAGAACTTGCATTGGATCTCTGAAGAAACCACATATTGCGAGTCTAAAAATGATTTTTTCAAAAAATCACGGGCGATAGATCATGTACATGTAGTACAAACCGGACCCACTTCCTACCGATTCGGCAGACATTTGTCCTTTTTACCCGGGATGGACGAAAAGGTTTGAGATGTCCCGGTTGGGAGATAGTCCATGTAAGGTGGTCTAGTATTTTAGTAAAATGGGACGGTAGCATTCTGAAACGGAATTTTGGTGGTTACTTCACAAAACGACCCATTTTTGCGCTCGAAAAATGGAAAAGGGCTTTTCCGTGCGACAAGAAGGAAAACTTCCTCCTGCAACATTGTTCTCCATACCAATGTCCACATGCATGCATAATATGGGAACAGCATCACAAACTATGCCATGATTCAGCACATAACATCGGTCATTTGGACCGAAAGCCATGAAACCTCGAACATGATAGGTCATTTTGTGAAGGTTTTTTCGAGACATGATCAATATACCAAGTCTGGTATTTTTCCTTTCAACTATGTCACATAATATGACACCACGCGAAGGATTTTCATTGTTCGGATTTTTTTGAATTTATTATGTCCGTTTTGAATTTTCTGAATTTCCAACTATGGTCGAACCAGCGTGCATGAAGATAGGGGACGAGCATCATTATAACTTGCATTGGATCTCTGAAGAAACCACATATTGCGAGTCTAAAAATGATTTTTTCAAAAAATCACGGGCGATAGATCATGTACCTGTAGTTCAAACCGGACCCACTTTCTACCGATTCGGCAGACATTTGTCCTTTTTACCCGGGATGGACGAAAAGGTTTGAGATGTCCCGGTTGGGAGATAGTCCATGTAAGGTGGTCTAGTATTTTAGGAAAATGGGATGGTAGCATTCTGAAACGGCATTTTGGTGGTTACTTCACACAACGACCCGTTTTTTGCGCTCGGAAAATGGCAAAGGGTGTTTCCGTGCGACAAGAAGGAAAACTTCCTCCTGCAACATTGTTCTCCATACCAATGTCCACATGCATGCATAATATGGGCACAACATCACAAATTATGCCGTGATTCAGCACATAACAACAGTCATTTGGACCGAAAGCCATGAAACCTCGAACATGATAGGTCATTTTGTGAAGTTTTTTCGAGACATGATCAATATACCAAGTATGGTATTTTTCCTTTCAACTATGTCACATAATATGACACCACGCGAAGGATTTTTATTGTTTGGAATTTTTTTAAAATTTATTATGCCCGTTTTGAATTTTCTGAATTTCTAACTATGGTCGAACCGGCGTGCATGAAGATAGGGGACGAGCATCGTTAGAACTTGCATTGGATCTCTGAAGAAACCACATATTGCGAGTCTAAAAATGATTTTTTCAAACAATCACAGGCGATAGATCATGTACCTGTAGTACAAACCGGACCCACTTCCTTCCGATTCGGCAGACATTTGACCTTTTTACCCGGGATGGACGAAAAGGTTTGAGATATCCCGTTTGGGAGTTAATCCATGTAAGGTAGTCTAGTATTTTAGGAAAATGGGACGGTAGCATTCTGAAACAGAATTTTGGTGGTTACTTCACACAACGACCCGTTTTTTGCGCTCGGAAAATGGAAAAGGGTTTTTCCGTGCGACAAAAAGGAAAACTTCCTCCTACAACATTATTCTCCATACCAATGTCCACATGCATGCATAATATGGACATAGCATCACAAACTATGCCGTGATTCAGCACATAACATCGGTCATTTGGACCGAAAGCCATGAAACCTCGAACATGATAGGTCATTTTGTGAAGGTTTTTTCGAGACATGATCAATATACCAAGTCTGGTATTTTTCCTTTCAACTATGTCACATAATATGACACCACGCGAAGAATTTTCATTGTTTGGATTTTATTTGAACTTATTATGCCCGTTTTGAATTTTCTGAATTTCTAACTATGGTCGAACCGACGTGCATGAAGATAGGGGACGAGCATCTTTAGAACTTGCATTGGATATCTGAAGAAACCACATATTGCGAGTCTAAAAATGATTTTTTTCAAAAAATCACGGGCGATAGATCATGTACCTGTAGTTCAAACCGGACCCACTTTCTACCGATTCGGCAGACATTTGTCCTTTTTATCCGGGATGGACAAAAAGGTTTGAGATGTCCCGGTTGGGATATAGTCCATGTAAGGTGGTCTAGTATTTTAGGAAAATGGGACGGTAGCATTCTGAAACGGCATTTTGATGGTTACTTCACAAAACGACCCGTTTTTTGCACTCAGAAAATGGAAAAGGGCTTTTCCGTGCGACAAAAAGGAAAACTTCCTCCTGCAACATTGTTCTCCATACCAATGTCCACATGCATGCATAATATGGGCACAACATCACAAACTATGCCGTGATTCAGCACATAACATCGGTCATTTGGACTGAAAGCCATGAAACCTCGAACATGAAAGGTCATTTTGTGAAGGTTTTTTTGAGACATGATCAATATACCAAGTCTAGTATTTTTCCTTTCAACTATGTCACATAATATGACACCACGCGAAGGATTTTCATTGTTCGGATTTTTTTTGAATTTATTATGCCCGTTTTGAATTTTCTAAATTTCTAACTATGGTCGAACCGGCGTGCATGAAGATAGGGGACGAGCATCGTAAGAACTTGCATTGGATCTCTGAAGAAACCACATATGGCGAGTCAAAAAATGATATTTTCAAAAAATCACGGGCGATATATCATGTACCTGTAGTACAAACCGGACCCACTTCCTACCGATTCGGCAGACATTTGTCATTTTTACCCGGGATGGACGAAAAGGTTTGAGATGTCCCGGTTAGGAGATAGTCCATGTAAGGTGGTCTAGTATTTTAGGAAAATGGGACGGTAGCATTCTGAAACGGCATTTTGGTGGTTACTTCACAAAACGACCCGTTTTTTTGCGCTCAGAAAATGGAAAAGGGCTTTTCCGTGCGACAAAAAGGGAAACTTCCGGTGATCTGCCTCACCTTTGAAGTGCTTGCCTTTCTTTCTTACGAGATGATTGGTCGGAAGAAATCGTTGATTCGCCAGGTACACAACCTTCTTGCATTTATGCAAATATGTACCTTCAGTCCTATCTAAACAGTGTGTGCATGCATTATATCCCTTGTTTGTCTGTCCTGAAAGGTTACTAAGAGCAGGCCAATCATTGATGGTTACGAAAAACAACCCTCGTAGATCAAATGGCTCCTATTTGTTCTCATCCCACGCACGTACACCTGGTTTTCCCCACAACTGTAAGAGTTCTTCAACTAATGGCCTAAGGTACACATCAATGTCGTTGCCCGGTTGCTTCGGGCCTTGGATAAGCACTGGCATCATAATGAACTTACACTTCATGCACAATCAAGGAGGTAGGTTGTAGATACATAGAGTCACGGGCCAGGTGCTGTGACTACATCTCTGCTCCCCAAAAGGATTCATGCCATCCATACTTAGACAAAATCATAAGTTCCTTGCGTCACCTGCAAAGTCTGGGAAGTCTCTCTCGATTTTTCTCCACTGTTACCCATTAGCAGGGTGTCTCAACTTCCCGTCTTTCTTACGGTCTTCTTTGTGCCATCGCAACAACCTGGCATGCTCTTTGTTTCTGAACATGCGTTTCAACCTTGGTATTATAGGAGCATACCACATAACCTTAGCAGGAACCCTCTTCCGGAGGGGCTCTTCCTCAACATCACCAGGGTCATCTCGTCTGATCTTATACCGCAATGCATTGCATACCGGGCATTTATCTAAATTCTCATACTCCTTACCGCGGTAGAGGATGCAGTCATTAATGCATGCATGTATCTTTTACACATCTAATCCTAGAGGACAGACAGTCTTCTTTGCTTCGTAGGTACTCTCGGAAAGTTTGTTATGTTTTGGAAACTTCGGCTTCATTATTTTCAGCATCTTTTCAAATGAGGAGTCAGTTAGACCACACTCTGCCTTCCATCACAACAATTCCAGTGTGGTACTGAGCTTTGTGCTGCCATCTTCACAATTTGGGTACAACAATTTCTTGTGATCTTCTAACATGCCCTCTAACTTCAACTTCTCATTTTCTGTTTCACATTCTCGCTTTGCATCAGAAATGACCCTACCAAGTTCATCAGCCGGCTCATCTGATGCCCGTTCTTCACCTCCTTCCTCTCCATTGTCTTCCATTGCAGTATCACTGTATTCAGGAAACATATGATGATAGTTGTTATCATCTTCTTCTTCTTCATCGTCTTCCATCATAACCCCTCTTTCCCCGTGCTTGGTCCAGCAATTATAGTTGGGCATGAAACCTTTCATAATCAGGTGGCCGCGAATGATTTTCGAGGAAGAGTACTCCTTGTTGTTCCGACATTGAACACATGGACAACGTATAAAACCATTCTCTTTGTTTGCCGTAGCCACATCGATAAATTTATCCACGCCTTTCATATACCCGGGTACACGCTGGTCACCGTACATCCATTCCCGACCGTTCATCTGCATCATATAAGTAAGTTTATCAAAAACAGGACATCATAAATAGTGAAATGACCAATTCACATCGACACATGCATTGTATCAATGACAGAGAAAAGATAAGATTGCTAACCTCGATCGAGGGAAATAAAGAGGAGAAAGCTCAAGTGCGTCTCGGAAACCTTCTATATTTTTGTTCTATGAGAAATTGAACGGGATCATTCACTCAAACATTTCATCAAACACCTTGAATGCATGCATAGGGGAAAAAATTAGCACACCCCTCACACCTTCCACCAAGAAAAAACAGAGGGGAGGCAGAGGGCTGGGGCGTTGCATTTATAGAGGACGGGATCATACGTCCCGGTTTGTAACACAAACCGGGACTAAAGGTGCCACGTGGCTGACGCCCAACCTTTAGTCCCGGTTTGTGTTACAAACTGGGACGTATGCCCCCTTACCAACCGGGATGCATGCCTCCGGGCCCCGTGCCCGCTCGAACCAGGACGCGTGCCAGCATTAGTCCCGGTTCGTGGCGCAACCGAGACTAATGCTCTGAGGGGGCACGAACGGATGGCCTGTTTTCTACTAGTGTCCGTTATGTCAAAAAAAATTAGGGTAGTATATGAGGAAGTGGGGGATGGAAGGGGCAATACCCTCTTGTAAGTATGTGGTGCTCTATCCCTTTCATGGTCCTCGACAAACCGAAACGCTAGTTTAGCATGCCCTTGACCAGGTGGGGCTAGAATACTGATTTAGCATATCTAAGTTGGGTAAAAACGATATGTCATCACAAAGGAAACAATAACAAGTATTCTCTCTATCCCGAGAAGGATGTCGTGAATTTATCTAAATTTATATGTATTTATAAACTAAACGCTTCTAAATACATCCATAGTCAGACAATATGCGACATCCTTTTCGAAACAAAGGAAGTAATAACTAGACGCGAAGTAGTATTTCCTCTGTCTCGAAAAGAACGTCAAAATCATGTCTAAATACAAATGAATATAGACAAATTTGTGACATCCTTTGTGACCAAGGGAGTAAAAAATTGGCTCATGTGCTCTTCAAGTGGCCGTGATCTGAATCAGGAAGCAAACAAAAAGAGGAGCAGCTTTCCCTAGAAATTACAAAAAGTGGGAATATCAGGTAGTGATTCAAGAATGTATAGTACGTGGTAGTACCACTCCCGACGTGTAACTAGGATATATGCTCTTCCTCTGTCCGTACGTATACGTAGCAGCTCACGGTTTCTGCAGCAGGCCGTGCATGCTGAAACCGTGGAACGGCAAGGGCCCGACGAGCTCTACTGTGGCTGCGGTCGGCGCGACTGCGGCTCGCTCTCTTTCAGTGCCGCCGCCGCCACGGCCGCCGCCACCTGCGCCTGCGTCTTGGGGGAGTTTTGCTTCTTCCTCCGGTGTCTCGCCTTCTCCGTCTCGATTTGCTTCCTCCTACATTCCTCGCTGCAGAATGGCGTGTCCCCTCTGAACGACCAAACGCATGGAACATATGTCAATTTCTTTGTGTAAGCAAGGAGTAGGTTCTATCATGACGTACGACGATCGTGAGCGTGCAGCGGCTGACCTGTACATGAAGATGTCGCCGGTGAGGCATTTGCGACAGCGGGAGCACTCGTTGAGGAAGTGTTGCGACTCCCCCAGCTCCTCGTCCGGGACGGTAAAGGTCACGGGCGATGGGGTGGCGGTGGCGGTGGCGGTGTTCCTAGCCACCGCTCCCTTCTCCGCCTTCACGCCGGCTCCATCGCCGTCTCCGCTGCCGGCCGAGGGGCACGGCGCCGGGAGGGCCTGCGCGCTTCCGCCGGAGAAGACCGCCGCGAAGTCGGGGTTGCCGAACGCGTGGAAGTAGGATGCGTTGAACTCCATCGGCCCCGTCAGCTGGCACGCAACCTGCCGCCGGGTCCGGAGCCGAGAAGGAGGCGAAGGGAACCTAGAAGAAGCGCTCGGGAGAGACAAGAAGCCAATGGATGCCGATTAATAGGAAAGAGGTAACGGTTTCAGCCGATTTTAGCTTTAGCCATAGCTGTTTTATGTTTGTAGGGAGAACCACACGATACATGCATGTGGCCATTGATCTGGCCATGGAGGGAGGTCACGAAGCATGCCAAAGAGGAAAGTTTTGTTCTGGCATATGGGTCGATAAGTATGTACCGGCCATTACCTTTCACATCTCTGTGTGGGTTCGTTGCATGCACCTAAAGATAGATAATTATGTGCTGTGTACACAGCATGACACCCTGTAATGGATGAAATTGGCTGGTGGCTTCATACAGTTACCTCTGTCCTTAAAGAACAAAGTTAGCGCATACAATAAAGTTCCCATCTTGGACCATTTGGGTTTGGCTGGTGCTCTTTCAGAATGCTGATCCCCCCACCCACCCACACCCACACCCACACCCACACCCACATTATGGCTGGGGGCAATGCTCTTCAGGGAAAAGATGGCAATTGACATACCATTATGGCACTCTATGAGTGTCCACGATGCCGATCCCACCCCCCCCCCCCCCAACACAGACACACAAACATCGGTAGTGTGTCCCTCGCATGACGGATCCGTAATTGTCTCACGACATTGTTGGTGATTGTCGGTGCCCCGATCTAGGTTTCCGTCGTCCGTCGTGTCCGGTAATCTCCATTGTCATGTGTCTGTGATGATCTGATTCAGTTTCCACCCCATGTTTCTCGTAGGCCACACACCAAACCCTAAAAGCAACCACCATACAACCTTTTGTCTTTTGCTAGGGCACATGATTGTACACCACTGTTCCTCCTAGTTTTGATCCGACTTATTGTTTTGACAAGGCGGAAGGATAGAGAAGATGGGAAGGATGTTGCAGATCCTCAAGTTGTCAGGGAGAAAGTGGGTAGTGAAGATCAACTAGAGGGGAAGGTGGTAAAATCGGAGTTTTGGAGGTACAAGCAATCTGCAAACTAATTGCGGACAAGACAGCTTATGATTAGGCAATTGCTAATGCTCTAGGTCCTATTTGGTGCCCGATGAAAGGTTTAGATGTCAAGGATCTAGGAGAAAAAAATTGTGTTCACTTTTGATCAAGAGTCGGTGAGGAAGATAGTTGTAGAAGGGGGTCGTGGACCTTTGACAAAGATCTCCTAGTCATGGAAACTCATGTGGCAAAGCAAGAATATGGATGAGTATGACTTCAATAAGATCCCTATATGGGTTCAAATATTCAAGCTTCATCTTTTTTTAGAACAATTAAAGCTTCATCTTGACCAAATGAATCATGATACTACAAGAAGAGTTGGTGATCATGTAGGAGAGTACTTGAAAGTGGATGGTATATAGGATGAACTAGCATCTAGATAGCATCGGCGGTGAAAGTGAGAATATTGGTCACAAAACCTTTGATGAGGGGGCTAGATTGAAGCAGGTGAGAGGGGGAGATGATGTGATGTCCTTTTGAGTACAAGCACTTGACGATTTCCTGCTTCATATGTGGTTGCATTGGACATCTAGACATGGAGTACCCACTGAAACTCAAGAGAGGAGAAGAGGCACAATATGGTAAATGGTTGAAGTGGTTTCCACCAAAGTGTATGGCATATGGAGATAGCCGAAAAACCTTAAAGGAAGGAGGAGGAGGAGGAGGAGGAGGAGGAGGAGGAAGAAGAAGAAGAAGAAGAAGAAGAAGAAGAAGAAGGTATGGTACCTAGAGTAGTGGGACTATGGGAGTGGTATATGTAGGATGGAGAGACTACCATCAGCAAGGTGTGGTACTACTCCTGCAATTTGGCCCGAACTCCCTCGATCATATTTGTTAGCATATCTTCCAAATGTTGAATAACATCGTGATAGGGTTAACATCATTTATCAAATTTCATGGTCCATGTACCTCCTGCATGAAATCCTGAATTTAGGCGCAACATTTTGGAGAAGCCTTTCATTCTCACCGCTTATTGAAGAGAATACCATTTGCATTTGTCATAGTCCTTTAGAAAAATATTTCAAAGATTACACCATTCATTTTCTTTGACTGTAGTTATAGACTGTTTTATGCAGGATTACCACTCCATTAAGAACTTTTCTTCCTTGCATAAAGGTTGTCTGCAACGGCCAAATCACATGGCTAGCCACCAAGTTAAGCTTAATAGTTGCAACCTTCATGGAGATTTCGATGATGATATTATGAGGCAAATCAATCAATATTATTAAATACATTATCCTTCTTCAAATCTCCCTGAAGTTCCAATTTTTGTTGTGTAGAGCACCAAACGACTCTACAAGGTCAGTCTTAATTACATTCCAAACATTTTGATAGAACTTATCAAAGAAGCCATGTAGTCCGTAACTTTTTTACGATGCATATGAAAACTGTCATTTTCGCTTCTTTCTTTGTGAAAACTGACGTAAGATTTTATTTTACACCTCTAAAACATAAGAATGTCCTCTTCGCGTGACTCATTGAGCGAGAAATTTTCTTCCTCCAGCCCCTTATAGCAGGTCTTTATAATGATTTATTATTGAAATTTCCAGCCGATCGCGACCCTCAATAGTCCCCTCATCCTAGTGGAGATTATGAATGTACTTTTTCATACGGGAGCATTTTGCTACCATGTGGAAGTATCTTTTATTAATATTTAGTTCCATAATAAACTAGGATTTTGATTTTTTTATACCACGTATGCTCCTCCTCACACAAAAGTTACAATCTATTCATTCGACTGGCTCTTAAGCTCCATCTCCAGATCATGAAAGATTTGTTCAACAAGTTGTGCAAGATCATGACTAGTATCTGTCTTTACTTTTTGAATATGTAACTAGTGTAAAGAGCCCATTCTGCCAGGTGTTTTTGCAATCTGTGGATTTTTATAGTTTCATCATTGTATGAGATTTCACCCAACCACCGGCATGTGCTAGACCTTCTTAACCAGGTCCTCAAAATCATAAGGGTGCAACCAACCTAACTCAGATTTGAACTATTGTTGCGACCGTTGAGTTTTGTGACCCTAGCATCAAGTAGGCTTGGAGCATGGTGGCAGAGTGCCTTGATACACTCAAGTACGCACATTATGACAGAAGGGTACTTGGCTTCCCAATCCAGTGTCCATCAGTACACAATCTGATTGTTTCTTTGTTTGTATCGATCTATTATCAAGTGTATTGAATTCATGACATGGTGACATCTCTAATATCCAAATTGTCTATGACAACAAAATATCAAGTGTATTGGATTCATGACATGGTGACATCTCTAATATCCAAATTGTCTATGACAACAAAATAGAAAATACCAGCAAGTATCAAAATGGTCATTGTTTTTGTCTTGTTGAAAAGCTTTGGATATTGAAATCCCCTTCCTATAATAATAGGGTATGGATTATCCTTATTAAGATCGAGCAGTTCTCGAATGGGAAGGAACCTTGTGCTCATCCCGGGATGCACCATACATGTCAAGTAAACAACGTGTAAAATTGTGTCGGGCTTGTTCTAGAGGTGGAATTTTATATGAGACTCACCCTCTAAAAAGGCTAGCAGATCCATGGAGCTATTTTTTATGCCAAGTAAGATGCCACCAATCCGAACCATGAGGTCCATCTTAACCAACCCCTTTTAAGAAGAAATGCTTGAAATGAACTCAACTTTGAATTAACGAAGCCAACAACAAGGCCAGGAGAAGTACATTACAACGATTTGCTAGGGTTACAAGATACATATAAAACACAGAGAGCAATGCAAGACAAGATTGACTTGTAGTCTTGTAGCTTCCGAGCCTTAACAACGTGTTCTCCATGCTTGTCGGCGACACACCCTCTTTTATCGTGTGCTTTAGTTTTGTACACTAAATTTTATGAAAAATTGACTTCTCAGAAGTAGATAAAGTCAGATATGATCTTTACAGAGACCCTAAGAGACTAGATGGATTTCTCACTTCAACTCAATTCAAAGTTTACTTTGTTAGGAATAGACAACTTGTATTCCTCTGGGGTCAAAGGCCACAATATATAGTACATGTACAGGTGGAAATATGTAGGAAAACCCCCTAACAAGTGGGGACATACAATATACAAATATACATCTAACACCCCCCCCCCCCCCCCCCCTCAAACTCATGGTGGCTCGACAACACTGAGTTTGGAGAGAAAGAAAGTATGTTGCGCAATAGTCTGTGCCTTCGTAAAGAAATCCGCCAACTGTAACTCTGAAGGCACATATTGAAGCGCAACAACCTGAGCCTGCACCTGAGCACGTGTATAGAAAGCATCAACACCAATATGCTTGGTAAGCTCATGCTTGACCGGATCACGTGCAATACTAATAGTACATGTACTGTCAGACAAAACCAGAGTGGGTGTGGTAATAGAGACCCCAAAATCTGTAAGCAACCACCGTAACTAGGTCACCTCAGCAGTCAACAAGGCCATAGCGCGCAACTCAGCCTCAACACTCGAACGGGAAACCGATGTCTGTTTCTTTGTCTTCCAAGCAATAAGCGAACCACCAAGAAACACACAGTAAGCAGAAAGTGAATGGCAATCCGTAGGATCACTTGCCCACGTAGCATCCGAATATCACTGGAGCTGGAGGGAGCTGGAACGAGGAAAGAAAAGGCGACGAGTGATCGTGCCACGAAGATAACGAAGAACACGAAGAAGATGACTATAGTGAACAGTGGTAGGAGTGGAAACAAACTGACTTATAATATGAACAGGATAAGATATATCAGGACGAGTGACAGCAAGATAAACAAGACTCCCAACAAGATGGCGATAACGCGTCGGATCAGGAAGAGGATCACCATCAGTAGGACGAAGCTTTACATTAAGCTCCATAGGGGTCTCAATAGTGCGCTCATCCCCAAAAGCAGCACAAACAAGTAGGTCCTGAATATACTTTTCCTGGGAGATGAAAAAACCATCCGAAGTGGAGGAAACCTCAATCCCAAGAAAGTATCGAAGAGGACCAAGATCAGTCATAAGAAACTGATCACGAAGACGGGTCTTAACAAAGGCTATATACTCAGGATCATCACCAGTAATGATCATATCATCAACATAGAGAAGAAGAAGAGTGCGTCCATGAGGAGAAGTGTGAACAAACAGCGTTGGATCATGAGCACTAGGGGAGAAACCAGCAGCAGTCACTACAGAGGCAAAGCGCTCAAACCAGGCACGTGGGGCCTGTTTGAGGCCATAAAGAGAACGCCAGAGACGACAAACCATCCCCGCGGGAACAGAATACCCAGGAGGAGGCTGCATATAAACCTCCTCACTCAACTCGCCATTGAGAAAGGCGTTCTGAACATCAAGCTGGGACACGGGCCAGTGACAAACAGAAGCAACATCAAGAAGAGTACGCACAGTGGTCATATGAGCCACAGGAGCAAAGGTCTCATCATAGTCACGACCGTGCTCCTGCTGAAAAGCACGAGCCACAAGACGTGTTTTATAGCGCTCAAGAGATCCATCGGAGCGGGTCTTAATTTTATAGACCCACTTACACGTGATAGTACGAACACCGGGAGGGGGAGAAACAAGATCCCAAGTGCCAGTGCGCTCAAGCGCAGCAAGCTCCTCAGCCATGGCCAGCTGCCATTCAGGATGATGCTTAGCATCCCGATAAGAAGTCGGCTCAGAGACAACAGAAAGACCATACTGACTAGGAGAGTAACGATTGGGGGCACGACGCTGACGAACAGGACGAGTAGAGGGAAGCTCATCAGAGGAAGACGACTCATGAGACGACGATGAAGAAGAAGGGATAGCAGAGGAAGGATCTGGATAACGAGGCGAACTAGGGGAACTAGACGGAGCAGAGGAGGATGGTGTCGAAGAAGAAACATCAGGGGGGAGGGGGTCCTGAAGAAGACACAATAGGAGTAGAAGGAGGTGTGTCAGGAAAAAGAAGAAAAGAGATATCTTCCACCGGATAGGTACCAGTGGTGGGACGAGGATAGAAAGGGTGTGTCTCATCAAAAGTAACGTCGCGAGAGATACGCATTCGACGACCAACAGGGTCCCAACAACGATAGCCCTTATGATCATCACTGTATCCAAGGAAGACACACTCAACAGACTGAGCGGTCAGTTTGGTGCGTTCGCGGGGGGGGGGGGGGGGGGGCAAGGAGAACATAGCAAACACAACCAAACAAGTGAAGCATAGAGTAGTCCGGAGAATGACTAGATAGGCGCTCAAGAGGGATACCACCCTATAGAGCGGCAGAAGGCTGAATATTGATGAGGTAAGCCGACGTAGCGACAGCCTCAGCCCAGAAATGCGGCGGAAGAGAAGAAGCAATCATCATGGCACGAGTGGTCTCAAGAAGATGGCGATGCTTACGCTCAGCAACGCCATTCTGGGCATGTGCGCCAGGACAGGAGAACTGAGCAAGGGTACCCTGCTCATCAAGGACACCTCGCAGCATCTGGGAGATATACTCACCAGCAGAATCAGCATGAAACACACGAATGGGTGTAGAATATTGAGTATGGACCATGGCTGCAAAGCGTTGATATATGGAGAGCAATTCACTGCGAGAGCGCATAAAATACAACCAAGTGTACCGAGAAAAATCATCTATGAATAAAATATAGTAGCGATGGCCTCCTTTTGAAGCGAAAGGAGCCGAACCCCAAACATCGGAATGAACTAAATCAAAAGGTCGCTGAGATACAAACGCGCTAGTAGGATAGGGAAGCTGAATCTGTTTACCCAACCTACAGCCCTGACAATGTAAAGACCCATCTCCTGAGACAGACACTAGAAGACCACGATGAACTAATGACGACAGGAGAGAGTCACAAAGGTGACCAAGACGATGATGTTGTAGGGTTCGCAGCATAGAAAACAAAAAATTTCCTACGATGGGAACAACTAAGTACCAAGATCTATCTACTAGATACAAGAAACGGGTGGATATACATCCATAGAATACATACCCTCGAAGACCGAATAGCGTTAACGAGGTTGTACTCGTGGATGATGTAGACGAACGCTTGCCGATCTCAAGATCGTGATGAAGTCCATCTGGTCCAGCACGATCAAGTCCAGCACCTCAAAGCAGTGGTGCATCCGTGATCGCACACACGTACGGGTACCCCGACAACCTCCGCGCCCTCGCTCCAGCGAAGCAACGGAAGCAAAAAATCCTTCCAGAAAAATCCACCGGGAACATGTATCTCGCTAATCCGAGACCATGGGGAAATTCTAAAGGGGGAGAGAGATCCTTCAAGAGGAGGTGTGAGATGAGAGGAGGAAGTGGGTGCCTTTCATAGGGAGAGGGGGGCAGCCCCCTCCCATGGCGTGGCAGCCATGGAGGTTCCCCCACCTCTTCCACATTCATGTGGGTGGAGCTCTGTTGGAGATATTCCCTAGAGGCAATAATAAATGTGGTTATTATTATATCTTTGTGTTTATGATAAATGTTTACATTCATGCTATAATAGTATTAACAAGGAAACATTGATACTTGTGTGATTTGTAAACTTAATTTGAAGTCCCTAGTATAGCCTCTATACATCACTAGCTTGTTGGTTGATAAATGATTGTGGTTTCCCTATCATGAACATTGAGATGTTATCAACAACAAGATCATATCGTTAGGAGAATGATATGGTGGACATACTCCTATAGATAAGCGTAGCATAAAGATCAAGTCATTTCAATAGTTCAATTGCTATATGCTTTCTGATACATAGTAACCTAATTCCTTCGACCATGAGATCATGCATATCACCTTTACCGAATGGATGCTTTGATGACATCAAACACCACACCGTAACTGGGTGGCTATAAAGGTGGCATTGAGTGTTCGGAAAGTATTGGTTGAGACACATGGATCAAGAGTGGGATTTGTCCATCCATATGACGGATAGATATACTCTGGGCCCTCTCGGTGGAATGTCATCCAATTAGCTTGCAAGCATGTGACTGGCTCACAAGGGATCACATATCACGGGAACGAGAAAAGAGTACTTATCGGTAACGAGGTTGAACTAGGTATGCAGAGATACCGACGATCATAACCTCGGATAAGTAAACTATCGTGAGACAAAGGGAAATTGGTATCGTATGTAAGTGGTTCATTCGATCGCAAAGTAATCGTAGAAATATGTGGGAGCCATATGAATTTCCAGATTTTTCTATTGGTTATTGTTCGGAGAAGTGTCTCGATCATGTCCGCATAATTCACGAACCGTAGGGAGACACACTTAAGGATTCGACGTTGTTTGAGTAGTTATGGTATTATGAGAAAGAGACCGAATGTTGTTCGGAGTCTCGGATGGGATCCGGGATATCACGAGGCGATCCGGAATGGTCCGGAGAATAAGATTCATATAAGGAAAGTCCCGTTTCGGAGTTCGGGAATGATTCCGGTGTTTTCATCAGGAATGTTCTAGAAGGTTCCGGAATGTCCGGCACTCCGGAGGGGAAGGGGTACATGAATGTGTCATTGCATGTTGGAATGATTGCATCATGTACTAAGTGTCATCGCTGTTCCAAATAAAGGATTAATTCAAATCCTAGTTTGAAAAGTCAAATAGCTAGTTTGAAAAGTCAAACGGCTAAAATTGGAAAGAGGAAAAGAGGAGGAAGGGGGAAACCGAGATGGGGAGGAGTTCCCTCCTCCAACCGGCGGCCCACCTCCAAGCCGAGTTGGGGAGGGACTCCTCTCCCTCCCCTTGGCGCGGCCGGCCCCTCCACCTATATAAGGAGGGGAAGGGCTCCCTCCTCTAGACACACAAGTCCCTCACCTCAAACCCTAGAAGCTGCAGCCCTCCATAGCCGCCGCCACCACCTAGGGTTTTGCCCTAGCCGCCGACTTGGGGGTCCCCGGAACCCTAGCCGCCGGCTCTAGCCCCTCCTCCTTGGTGTGTCTAAACCCTAGATCGCCGAGGAGCTCTCTCATACTCCACCATACTCGCTCCGGCTTAAGGCGAAGCCCTGCGGGATTTCCCCTCTACTTCCGGTACCACGCCGTTGTGCTGCCGGAATCGCGAGGAGAGTGCTACAACCTCCGCTGCCTGCTGGAACAAGGGAGAGGAAGGTCTTCGTCGAGTACCGAACGTGTGACCGACTGCGGGAGCGCTGCCGGAACGCAGCGTCGGAAGGATCGTCTACGCGATCTTGAGATCGGCAAGAGTACGACTACATCACCCACGAGAATCCGCTCTCGTTAAACACTTTGGAATCTTCGAGGGTGAGTTATTCCATCGAATCGTTGCTACAATCTAGTAGATAGATCTTGGCTTGTTTGTTTGTATGCGATAGAAAATTTTTGTTTTCCATGCTACAAAACCCTTCAGTGGTATCAGAGCCGTGTCTATATGTAGATCTGTTGCACGAGTAGAACACAATGGTCATTGTGGGCGTTGATGCTTTTATTGTCGATTGCTTCTTGTGTACTTTGCATCTTGTGGTATGTTGGGATGAAGCGGCCCGGGCTAACCTTACATGACATCGTTCATGAGACTTGCTCCACGCTTGACATGCAACTTGTATTGCATAAGTGGCTTTGCGGGTGCCTGTTTCTCCTAGCATAGTTAAGATCCAATTTACAACGGGTGATTAACAATACTAGTATCAATGTTGTGGTTCATGTTCGTAAGTTAGAACGACACTTATCGAAAGCCCCAAAACCACGTAAAATATGCAAAGAAAGTAGAGGCGTCTAACTTTGTTTTGCAGGGGTGTGCAGTGATGTGATATGGCCATGATTGTGATTATATTTGATGTATGCAATGTTCCTTATTGTAAGTTGGCAACCGGCAGGAGCCATATGGTTGTCTTTAATTTATGTTAAGACCCGCGTGTCTATTCAAAGTAGTTGTAATAGTTGAAGCTGGTGGATGACAACCATGGAGAAGCGTCATTGACCTTGATGCAATGCCGGTGATGATGGAGATCATGTTCGTGCTTGAAGATGGAGATCGGAAGCACAAAGAAGAAAGGCCATATCATATCACATATTTTGAATTGCATGTGATGTTAATCCTTTATGCATCTTGTATTGCTTAGTAGACGACGGTAGCATTATAAGATGATCCCTCAAGCACATGAATTTCAAGTCATAGAGTGTTCACCCTTAGTTAGCACCGTTGCTAAAGCTTGTTGTTTCGAAGCACCACGTGATGATCGGGTGTGTTAGATTCTGCAAGTGTATACAACGTGAGCAAGCCAGATTTGCTCATGCGGAAACTAAGGTTTGATCTTGACGAGCCTAGCATGTACAGACATGGTCTCGGAACACGGATCACCGAAAGGTAAAGCATGAATCATATAGCAGATATGATGAACATGTTGATTGTTCGCCATTGAAACTATATCAACTCTCGTGATGATCGGTGTTGATGTGGTGGATTTGGTTCGTGTGATCACTAAAACAATGTGAGGGATATTGTTTTGAGTGGGAGTTCACCTAGATTAACTTTATTATTAATTTGAACTCAATTTGTCATAAACTTAGTCTAAACTATTGCAAATATGTTGTAGATCAATGGCAGCCCCTACCATCAATTTTAATGCGTTCCTAGAGAAAGAAAAGTTGAAAAACAATGGAAGCAACTTCGCGGATTGGTTCCGCAATTTGAGGATTGTCCTCACAGCTAGTAATTTGACCTATGTGCTGGATGCACCGCTAGGTGACCCACCTGCAGCTGATGCTACCGATGAAGTAAAGAATGTTTACCTCGCTCGGAAGAATCAGTACTCCATAGTTCAGTGTGCTATCTTGTATGGTTTGGAATCGGAGCTTCAGAAAAGGTTTGAGAATTCAGACCCATATGATATTGTCGAGGATCTCAAATTGATCTTTGAGACTCATGCAGCAATTGAAAGTTATGAGGCTTCTGAAAAGTTCTTTAACTGCAAGATGGAAGAGGGCAGCTCCGTCAGTGAGCATGTGCTTAAGATGTCTGGGCACGCAAACAAACTTCAAAGCTTGGGTATAGTGATTCCTAATGCTTTGGGGATTTACCGTGTCCTCCAATCACTACCACCAAGTTACAAGAACTTTGTGATGAACTACAACATGCAGAACATGAACAAGCAGTTGCCAGAACTGTTTGCTATGTTAAAGTCTGCAGAAGTGGAGATCAAGAAAGAGCACCAAGTGTTGTTGGTCAATAAGACCACCAAATTCAAGAAAGGCAAGTCTAAGCAGAAGGGACACTTCAATAAGGGTGGTAAGAAAGTTACCACGCCGGCGAAGAAGACCAAGGCTGGACCTAAGCCTGAAACTGAGTGCTTTTACTGCAAGGGAGAAGGTCACTGGAAGCGGAATTGCCCAAAGTACTTGGCGGATCTGAAGAACGGCAACATCAAGAAGAAAGGTATATCTGATATACATGTTATTGATGTGTATCTCACTAGTACTCGTAGTAG
This sequence comes from Avena sativa, assembly GCA_916181665.1. NCBI lineage: Eukaryota > Viridiplantae > Streptophyta > Magnoliopsida > Poales > Poaceae > Avena > Avena sativa. The sequence continues at coordinate 250,856,991 of OV702284.1, read as the reverse complement.
TGCCTGGGTATTTGATACTGGTTCGGTTCCTCATATTTGTAACTCGAAACAGGTGCTGCAGAATAAACGGAAGCTAGCGAAGAACGAGGTGACGATGCGCGTGGGAAACGGATCAAAGGTTGATGTGATCGCGGTCGGCACGCTACCCCTTCATCTACCATCGGGATTAGTTTTATACTTAAATAATTGTTATTTGGTGCCTGCGTTGAGCATGAACATTATATCGGGATCTTGTTTATTGCGAGATGGTTACTTGTTTAAGTCCGAGAATAATGGTTGTTCGATTTATATGAGTAATATGTTTTATGCACATGCACCTTTGATAGATGGTCTATTCTTATTGAATCTCGATAAGTGGAAATACACATATCAACAACATTGAGGCTAAACGTTTGAAATCAAGTGATAATTTGACCTATATGTGGCACTGTCGTCTTGGTCACATTGGAGTGAAACGTATGAAGAAAACTCCATTCCGATGGACTTCTTGAATCACTTGATTTTGAATAACTTGAAAGATGCGAAGCATGTCTGATGGGAAAAATGACTAAGACTCCATTTTCCGGTATGATGGAGCGAGCTACGGACTTATTGGAAATCATACATACCGATGTATGTGGTCCAATGAGTGTAGCATCGCGCGGTGGTTATCGTTATGTTCTTACCTTCACGGATGATTTGAGTAGATATGGGTATATCTATTTCATGAAACATAAGTCCGAAACTTTCGAGAAGTTTAAGGAGTTTCAAAGTGAGGTAGAGAATCAACGTAACAAGAAGATTAAATTTCTGCGTTCTGATCGTGGAGGTGAATATCTAAGTTACGAGTTTGGCGAGCATTTGAAGAAATGCGGAATACTTTCACAATTGACACCGCCGGGAACACCACAGCGTAATGGTGTGTCCGAACGTCGTAATCGAACTCTCTTAGATATGGTTCGTTCTATGATGTCACTTACAGATTTACCGCTATCATTTTGGGGTTATGCATTAGAAACAGCCGCATTCACTTTAAATAGGGCACCGTCTAAATCCGTTGAAACGACACCGTATGAATTATGGTTTGGGAAGAAACCTAGATTGTCGTTCCTTAAAGTTTGGGGATGCGAAGCCTATGTAAAGAAGTTACAGCCGGACAAGCTAGAACCCAAAGCGGAAAAATGCGTCTTCATAGGATACCCGAAGGAAACTATTGGGTATACCTTCTATCACAGATCCGAAGGCAAAATCTTCGTTGCTAAGAATGGATCCTTTCTAGAGAAGGAATTTCTCTCGAAAGAAGTGACTGGAAGGAAAGTAGAACTCGACGAGGTTGTCGAACCTTCTCTCGAAATTGCGAGTAGCGCAGCACCGGAAGAAGTTCCTGTGGTGCCTGCACCAATAAGAGAGGAAGCTAATGATGGTGATCATGAAACTTCGGTTGAAGTTGCTACAGAGCCTCGGAGGTCAACGAGAACTCGTACCACTCCAGATTGGTATGATCCCGTTATGAGTGTCATGTTGGTAGACAACACCGATGACCCCGAGACATATGAGGAAGCGATGATGAGCCCAGATTCCAATAAATGGCAAGAAGCCATGAAATCCGAGATTGGATCCATGTACGAAAACCAAGTATGGACTTTGGTGGACTTACCGGATGGCCAGAAGGCTGTCGAGAACAAATGGATCTTCAAGAAGAAAACAGATGCTGATGGTAATGTTACTGTCTATAAAGCTCGACTTGTCGCAAAAGGGTTTCGACAAATTCAAGGAGTTGACTACGATGAGACTTTCTCACCAGTAGCAAAGCTAAAGTCTGTTAGGATTATGTTAGCAATCGCTGCATATTATGATTATGAGATATGGCAGATGGATGTCAAAACAACATTCCTCAATGGAGATATTGATGAAGAGTTGTATATGATGCAACCCAAAGGTTTTGTCGATCCTAAATATGCTAACAAGGTATGTAAACTTCAACGGTCCATCTATGGATTGAAGCAAGCATCCCGAAGTTGGAATCAACGTTTTGATAAGGTGATCAAAAGTTTTGGTTTTATACAAACTTATGGAGAAGCTTGTATTTACAAGAAAGTGAGTGGGAGCTCTGTAGCATTCTTAATACTATATGTGGATGACATATTGTTGATTGGGAATGATGTAGACCTTCTTAATAGTGTCAAGGAATATTTGAATAATAGTTTTTCAATGAAGGATCTTGGCGAAGCAGCTTACATATTAGGCATAAAGATTTATAGAGATAGATCGAAACGCCAAATATCATTGTCACAGAGTACATATTTGGACAAAGTTCTAAAGAGGTTTGGAATGGAAGATAGCAAGAAAGGGTTCTTGCCCATGTTGCCCAATACGAACTTGAGTAAAACTCAAAGTCCGACATCGGCAGAAGATAGAGAAAGGATGAGTAAGACTCCCTATGCCTCAGCCATAGGATCTCTAATGTATGCCATGCTATGTACTAGACCCGACATTGCATATGCTGTTAGTTTAACTAGCAGATATCAAAGTGATCCAGGAGTGGATCATTGGACAGCGGTCAAAAACATCCTTAAGTACTTGAGAAGAACTAAGGATATGGTTCTTTCTTATGGAGGTGATGAACAGCTCGTTGTTAATGGTTACACCGATGCTAGTTGGAACACAGATCCGGATGATTCTAAATCACAATCTGGATACGTATTTATTTTGAATGGTGCAGCAGTTAGCTGGAGGAGTGCAAAGCAAAGCGTTGTGGCGAGATCTTCAACTAAATCGGAATACATGGCTGCTTCGGAGGCTTCACAAGAAGCGATATGGATGAAAGAGTTCATTACAGAGCTGGGTGTGGTTCCTAGTGCGCTGGACCCAATGTCTATCTACTGTGATAACATGGGCGCCATAGCCAATGCGCAAGAACCAAGGTCACACAAGAAGCTGAAGCACATCAAGCTACGTTTTCATGCTATTCGAGAACATATCCAGGATGGGGATATAAAGATTTGCAAAGTACACACAGATCTGAATGTGGCGGATCCGTTGACTAAACCTCTCCCGAGGGCAAAACATGACCAGCACCAAACTGCCATGGGTGTTCGGTATATTACCATGTAATCTAGATTAGATGACTCTAGTGCAAGTGGGAGACTGTTGGAGATATGCCCTAGAGGCAATAATAAATGTGGTTATTATTATATCTTTGTGTTTATGATAAATGTTTACATTCATGCTATAATAGTATTAACAAGGCAACATTGATACTTGTGTGATTTGTAAACTTAATTTGAAGTCCCTAGTATAGCCTATATACATCACTAGCTTGTTGGTTGATAAATGATTGTGGTTTCCCTATCATGAACATTGAGATGTTATCAACAACAAGATCATATCGTTAGGAGAATGATATGGTGGACATACTCCTATAGATAAGCGTAGCATAAAGATCAAGTCATTTCAATAGTTCAATTGCTATATGCTTTCTGATACATAGTAACCTAATTCCTTCGACCATGAGATCATGCATATCACCTTTACCGAATGGATGCTTTGATGACATCAAACACCACACCGTAACTGGGTGGCTATAAAGGTGGCATTGAGTGTTCGGAAAGTATTGGTTGAGACACATGGATCAAGAGTGGGATTTGTCCATCCATATGACGGATAGATATACTCTGGGCCCTCTCGGTGGAATGTCATCCAATTAGCTTGCAAGCATGTGACTGGCTCACAAGGGATCACATATCACGGGAACGAGAAAAGAGTACTTATCGGTAACGAGGTTGAACTAGGTATGCAGAGATACCGACGATCATAACCTCGGATAAGTAAACTATCGTGAGACAAAGGGAAATTGGTATCGTATGTAAGTGGTTCATTCGATCGCAAAGTAATCGTAGAAATATGTGGGAGCCATATGAATTTCCAGATTCCTCTATTGGTTATTGTTCGGAGAAGTGTCTCGATCATGTCCGCATAATTCACGAACCGTAGGGAGACACACTTAAGGATTCGACGTTGTTTGAGTAGTTATGGTATTATGAGAAAGAGACCGAATGTTGTTTGGAGTCTCGGATGGGATCCGGGATATCACGAGGCGATCCGGAATGGTCCGGAGAATAAGATTCATATAAGGAAAGTCCCGTTTCGGAGTTCGGGAATGATTCCGGTGTTTTCATCAGGAATGTTCTAGAAGGTTCCGGAATGTCCGGCACTCCGGAGGGGAAGGGGTACATGAATGTGTCATTGCATGTTGGAATGATTGCATCATGTACTAAGTGTCATCGCTGTTCCAAATAAAGGATTAATTCAAATCCTAGTTTGAAAAGTCAAATAGCTAGTTTGAAAAGTCAAACGGCTAAAATTGGAAAGAGGAAAAGAGGAGGAAGGGGGAAACCGAGTTGGGGAGGAGTTCCCTCCTCCAACCGGCGGCCCACCTCCAAGCCGAGTTGGGGACGGACTCCTCTCCCTCCCCTTGGCGCGGCCGGCCCCTCCACCTATATAAGGAGGGGCAGGGCTCCCTCCTCTAGACACACAAGTCCCTCACCTCAAACCCTAGAAGCTGCAGCCCTCCATAGCCGCCGCCACCACCTAGGGTTTTGCCCTAGCCGCCGACTTGGCGGTCCCCGGAACCCTAGCCGCCGGCTCTAGGCCCTCCTCCTTGGTGTGTCTAAACCCTAGATCGCCGAGGAGCTCTCTCATACTCCACCATACTCGCTCCGGCTTAAGGCGAAGCCCTGCGGGATTTCCCCTCTACTTCCGGTACCACGCCGTTGTGCTGCCGGAATCGCCAGGAGAGTTCTACAACCTCCGCTGCCTGCTGGAACAAGGGAGAGGAAGGTCTTCGTAGAGTACCGAACGTGTGACCGACTATGGGAGCGCTGCCGGAACGCAGCGCCGGAAGGATCGTCTACGCGATCTTGAGATCGGCAAGAGTACGACTACATCACCCACGAGAATCCGCTCTCGTTAAACACTTTGGAATCTTCGAGGGTGAGTTATTCCATCGACTCGTTGCTACAATCTAGTAGATAGATCTTGGCTTGTTTGTTTGTATGAGATAGAAAATTTTTGTTTTCCATGCTACGAAACCCTACAAGCTCCCACTCACATAAATAGCCACCCCACTCAAAATTCCACTCACCTCCATTAAATTTCCACCAAATTTAATGTAATCTCTCATTAAATAAAACTATTTTATTTATTTATTCAGAATTTTGTTAATTACTTTAATTAAAAAACATTCACATAAAACCCCTTGCTAGTATTCCATTTCACATGTAGAACCAGTTTCAGCAATTTCAACCGAAACAGTTTCGGTGTCTAGTGAAAAAAATTCCTGCGCTTTTCTTTTCTTTTTCTGGCATATCATTTGCTCCGAATGGTGTCGGTATCCCTTAAGTGTGTCACCCTACGGTTCACGAATAATGCGTACATGATCGAGACCCTTCTCCGATCAATAATCAGTAGCGGGACCTGGAGATCCATACTGAATCCCACACATTCAACGATGACTTCTGTGATCGTGTGAAGCTTTTACGCTAGTATATTAATCCCTTTGTTTCATGATATATTACATGTCCGAGATTCGATCATCGGTATCTCCATACCTAGTTTGATCTCGTTACCGACATGCACTCTTTTCTCGTTCCCGTGATATAACATTCTAGTGATCAAATCACTTGCTTGCAAGCTAATCAATGTGATATCACCGAGAGGGCCCAGAGCATATCTATCCATCATCGGGATGAACAAATTCCACTCTCGATCCATGGTTCGCAACATAACACTTTAGTAGTTCTGAAGCCATCTTTATAATCACCCAGTTATGGTGTGATGTTTGATGTCATCGACAAACTCTTCCGGTGTTAGTGATTGACATGATCTCATGGTCTAAGGATTAGGATCACTTCATAAGTTTTTATAGCAATATAAACTCAATGACTTTGATCGTAATGCTATACTTTGGATGAATGTTCATCACATCATTACACTAATGTTGTGACCTCGTTATTAACAACATCCAATGTCCATGATCAGGAAACTTTGATCATCTTGTTAATCAACGAGCTAGTTTATAAGAGAGGCTTAACTAGGAACTTCCTTTTTGTTTATTAAACACACATGTATTAATGTTTCCGTATTAATACAATTATAGCATGCAAAATAAACATTTATCATAAATAAGGAATACGATAATAACCACTTTATTATTGCCTCTCGGGCATATTTCCTTCAGTCTCCCACTTGCACTAGAGACAATAATCTAGTTTGAAAATTTTGCGTATTTGAACACCTATGGCTTTCTAGTGTTCCATATACGCAACTGCAAGTGGTTAACATAATCTACGGATCTGACGCTTTCAGGTCCGTGTGTATTTGCATGTCTTTGCGTCTTCACGCATCACTCATTCTCCAATGAGATGGCATTGTATAAATTTGGTCTTTCGGTGAGACCTTTAGTTCCTTGGGGTTAAAACACGTCAATACTATTGTCATACAATATATCTTTAGTGTTAGCCCGTTGCAAACCACACCTTAGTTTGATAACAAACTACTTGACACAAATTCCCTCCTTTGCTGCTACTATAGCAGTCATATACTTAGCCTTTTGTTGTAGTATCCGTCATAATGTCTTAACTTTGGAATTCATCCAAATCCATCATGGAAACTTTCTTTCCATTTCATTGTGCCACCCATAGTTTAAATTGGGATAAACTTAGTTTGTATCTTGTGACAAAACTAGTATCAATGTAACGCTTTACAATGAACTATTTGTAATTGTTTGTCACCTCTACACAAATATATTCTTAGTTCTTCCAAAATATCATAAGAATATCCTTACTATCATCCAATGATCATTTTATGATTCATTCTGGTATATGCTCATAACACTTAGAGCATAGGACATATCTGGATGTGTACATATCATGGTATGATTGATCAAAAGATTCTCGTGATTTCACTCATCAAGTGTTAAAGCACTTGAATCTTGTTTCACTTATCAAGTGTTGATACACTTGAATCTTGATTCAATTCTTTTCCATGCGACAAGAACCGTTTCTTGTTGTTTCTATATTGAACTCCTTCAATATCTCATATATGTACGTTTGGCACAACCATATTAGCGTCACAGTCTATCCACTATAGACATTCATGCTAAATATTCGGGTTTTGCCTAAGTTTTTCATTGAAATGAAATTCTTAACCTTTGTCAATAAAAGATACATCATTTCTAATCAACAAGATGTCATCCACATAATGTATTAGAAATGTGTCTCAGCGCTCCCACTTAATTTCTTGCAAATGCAAGCATCTTCATCGTCTCCTGATGAAAACTCCTTTTCATCACGGTGAAGATTCCAACTCCGCGATGCTTACTTCAACCATTGAAGTTTGCATGCCCTTTTAGCATCCTTTGAATTTAACAAAACCTTTTGGACCGTGTCATGTACATGTCCTAGGTAACCATTCTATTAGAAGAACTTTGTTTTGTTTATTCATCTACCATATACCAAATTATATGTAGTGGTTGCTACCTTAATCCGTCCAGACTAAATATCGCTATGAAAGATCAAATCTTGTCATAGTCAACTCCTTGAACATTGTCATAAAATACTTTACGACATGTCGACTATTTCATAGATGTGAAACATCCATGTCTGTTTCTTTATAGATCCAAATACTACCGATAGGTTTTTACACCTTTCCGGAGGTTCTTCCAAGTTTAAAACTTGATTTCTCGTGTATGGAACTATCACGGATTTTATGGATTCAAGCCATTTGACGGAGTCAGGGCCCATCATCGCTTCTCTTCATATAGTCGGTTCATTATTGTCAAACAATAATGATTTACTCTCAAATCTTAGTATTTGATTGTTTATCCGACCTACTTGGTTCAATAGGAACTTAGATCTCCGTGACCACAACCTTTGAGGCACATAAGCTATGAGCATTATGGCAGCCTTTGGAACGATTTCCGGTGTTGCGCAACTCAGCACATTTAGCTAAGGGTCGTTAACCTTATCAAAGTTCTATTGTCCTCCCACTTAACTTTTACGAAAAATTCCTTCTCCAAGAAACTTCACTTTTCAAGCGACAAACCCTTTTGTCCTTGGTGTTATGAAGGAATAACCAATTGTTATTTGAAATAACCTACAAAGACATGCTCATCCGACTTCGGTTATAAACATCAATTTAAGAAATGACAACTTGGGTTTTACCCCAAACCATAACTTCCATGGTGTCATTTCAATGGATCAAGATGGAGCTCTTTTCAGTGTAAAAGCGGTAGTCTCTAAAGCACTCCATACTCCTATGGTGTTTCGGGAGATGTAAATCTAGGTGTTTTGCTAAACTTGCAACTCAAAAAAATCCCTTTATGACAAAATCATAATTCATTTATTTTCTTGTTACACTTGTAACTCAAATAAATCCCTTATGATAAAATCATAAACTATTTATTTTCTTGTTACAATGATTTTTCACTTCATCTTGAAAGTCTTTGAAACATTTTCAAATATTTCATACTTCTTTCTCATTAAGTGAATATTCACTCAAATTTACGGAGAAAGCATATGAAGTTGAAATCCATCGCTTATGACTATACATAATGGACTACATACATCGATATGTATAAATTCCAATATTTTAGTCGTTCGTTCTTCTTTGGCCTTTGAACGAAATTTTAATTATCCCGAGGAAAGTCTCACAAGCGTCACTTGATCAAATCAAAGACTCCAAAAATCCATGAAAATGGAATTTCTTCATGTTTTATTTCCAATATAATTTAAACAGCGATGTCACTTCGTAAGTGATCTTCCAATCATTTGTCTTGTGACATTTTAGCATTAGCTTTATGGATGTGATTTCTCCAACTAGATTTGTAAATCATCCATCTAATATGGAATATGGTAATTATTTGAACAATCTTTGTTCTCATAATACCTGATTTAAATAACAATTATTAAAACAAATCTTGAAGTCAAGCTTTGATGTCAACGAGAAATACAAACAACGGTTTGTTTGTTTTTGATGAACATCATCACATATTCTCTTGCTAGTTACTTAGGCCATTGTGGTTTATGAATTGCGCCGTTCCGTATGAAATTTCATACCAACCAATTCGGTATCCAATACCCAAGAACCACATTGTTTAACAAGCAAAGAATACAACCATAACATGTATATCATCCATATACCTAAATTGGATATTTCCAATCTTTTCTTTTCTGCCAAATATATTTTATAGATTCTCTTTCAGCATTTCCTTTATACTTTTTAAAAGAATCTATCAACACCAAAGTGGCGCCATATACATGACACATAGTACAAAGCGTGTATATTCAAATAATAATACCTTTGGACTTGTACTTTGAAGTAGATCACCATCATCAAAATGATCGGTATTCTTTCAAAATCCATTCTTTAGTAATATTTTAGTGTAGTAAACACTTTACATACATCTTCTATTCATCCTTATCATGACGACTTTCATGATCAAGCTAATGTAGCTTATAAGGAGAATCGTGAGTATAATGTTGCTTTCCAAAACCCTTTTGGATGATTAGGATGTCTACACTACTAGGAAAACGGCCTTTAGTGGCGCACCTGAAACCATCATCTGTGGCGCACCTGCAGTGCGCCACGGGCCTTGCGCTACGGCTATCTCTCAGCCGTGGCGCACTGCCTAGTGCGCCACGGTTGTGTATAGATAGGCGTAGCGCACCTCCTAGTGCGCCACAGAAGTTTGGCATGGTGCGCTACCCCTTGGATCTTCTGTGGCGCACTGCCTAGTGCGCCACTAAACATCCATGGTGCGCTTTAGGTGTAGTGCGCCACAGAAGGTAGACCATGTGCGCCACAGATGTATTTTTTGTTTTTTTTTTAATTTCCAAGCCAGATTATATGCAATACAGATTATATACAATATTACAGCAGATATACACACACAGATACAAGATATACAATTATATATATAAATACTCAATATGAAAAACAAGATTGAAACAAATACATATAGATAAGTCTCATACATGAATACATAGTCTAAGTTACATTGTTTTGATCATGTTACAAAGTAGTAGTTGGTGACATGCGAATACATGTGTCGATCGGACAAGTTAGAGCTCGGAAGCTCGCCTAGACATCTAAACTAGCTAGCTAGACACAAACGCGGGATAAATAACCAAAGAAGATAAGCATGATCACCGCCGCGACGAAGGTGTAGGTCTTCATCCGGTTCCTTGTCCTAACTACCGCTAGATAGCGCGTGTATCTAGCTTCCGCCTTCGCCATAGTGTTGTACCCTTTGTAGCTATTGCCGCTGAAACGGTGCACCTGTCTCCGGCAGTCTTCCCAATCATCGTAGACTCCGGGAACCCGTCCCTTGTACACGACGTACCACGTCATCTACAAGTTGACAATAATAACTAACCGGTGATTGAAAAAACATGTATAATTAAAGTCGCATATGAAGATACACTTATAGAAAGTACTCTTAAATCAAAAAGAGCAAACTCAAAAAGCATGCCTCATATATAACTAGGTTGTTGGACACAGGAATATGCTTATGACGGGACTGTTAGCCAAGTAGGATGCACAATTCCTGGACTTGTGCATATCACAAGGCTAACAATCCCGTCATAGCACATTCACATATATATTGTGCCACGACATTTCAATCATCGGCATATTCTCGAAAAAGACAAAAATAACTCGAAAAGCATGCCTCATATATAACTAGGTTGTTGGACACAGGAATATGCTTATGACGGGACTGTTAGCCAAGTAGGATGCACAATTCCTGGACTTGTGCATATCACAAGGCTAACAATCCCGTCATAGCACATTCACATATATATTGTGCCACGACATTTCAATCATCGGCATATTCTCGAAAAAGACAAAAATAACTCGAAAAGAATGCCTCATATATAACTAGCTAGGTCGTTGGACACATGAATATGCTTATGACGGGACTGTTAGCCAAGTAGGATGCACAATTCCTGGACTTGTGCATATCACAAGGCTAACAATCCCGTCATAGCACATTCACATATATATTGTGCCACGACATTTCAATCATCGGCATATTCTCGAAAAAGACAAAAATAACTCGAAAAGAATGCCTCATATATAACTAGCTAGGTCGTTGGACACAGGAATATGCTATGACGGGACTGTTAGACAAGTAGGATGCACAATTCCTGGACTTGTGCATATCACAAGGCTAACAATCCCGTCATAGCACATTCACATATATATTGTGCCACGACATTTCAATCATCGGCATATTCTCGAAAAAGACAAAAATAACTCACACTTGTCGTCCGAGAACCAACGAGTAAGCAAAAAAACCAAAGAGTAAGCAAAAAAACCAAGCATTGATTGATATATAATAATAATAAGCAAAATAAGTAAGCGGTGATTCATAAACCTAATAAGATAAGTACACTTGTCGTCCACACACACACACAAAGGTCATCTATAGTTTGCAACTACAACTAGGCCAACATCAAGCCTTCTGGCTCGGCTTAGGGAACGGGAGGACGCCCTGTCTCGTCATGAACTTCCTATAGTCACCCTACATCTCTAGGCGATATTCTATGTCACGGTTATTCGGGATATTTCCTCCGTAGAAGATCCCCCCGAAGTCATGACATCACGAAAGATGATTGCCCCAAACTGCTGCTGGATGCGATACATCTCTTGTCTAATATCCGAATCATTGATCTTGGCCTTTGCTTCGGCCCACTGTTTGAGATGATCTGGCAGCGTAGAATTCTGCTGGTCAAGTAGGAACGCCCTCATGTGATGGAGTGCGTAGTAGGCTTCCTTCTTACTGTTTTCCGGCTGCTTCACGCAGGGGAACTCTGTTACGTGGTTGAAGACGTGCCTGCCGAACTTGACCTTCTTACGCACGAAGCTGGTGCCTTCCGTCGAGGCAAAGCCAGTGAGAGCATCATCCAGAACTTCCTTGATCTTGTCGTAGTTTTTCTTCTTTTCTAGACTCCCCGAGTCGAAATACGTGGCGTGGGAATGCTTCGGCGATAAGGAGATGAGCGTGCAGTGTTCATCTCTGCGCAAAAAATTCAAATGGAATGTGTTGAAAAAAGAATGATGATGATCTAATAAAGCCAATCGACGGTGGCGACTGAATAACGACTTACTCGGGAAAGTAAGGCACGAGAATGTATTCCTTTGTCTTGTTCGCCACGAGGATTCTTTTTAGGTACGAGGCCACGATACGTCGTTCGGCGGGGGAACCCAAGCAGCCGTCACGCATGTAGTAGGGGTCCACTATAGCGATGCCCGGTGTGTTCTCTCTAATGATCTGCGTGGCCAGGCTGAGAGAAAAGAGACGGACCATGGTATAGTGAAGCGGGTATAGGTGGAACATATTGAAGATGTCCTCGAACCGCAGGAAGAACAGATCCGCGGGGGCAGTGTCGACGAAGCCCAAGCCTGGTGGCACCTTAACCACGAATACCGGGTGCGAGGGATCTTTCTCCGATAGAAGGCGTCTCTCTATCGTCAGCACGCCGTCATGCACACTCTGCAGTTCCGAACTGGCGAGCTTCCGCAAATTCTTAGGTAGCATGGGCTCACCCGCCACATGAATCCTCCACATAATACCCTCGGGTCTTGGTGGCCCGTCCCGAAACCTGATCGGATTCGCAGTTGTTGACGCCACCGGCTGGCTCGAGCTGCTAGATTTTCTTTTCCTGCCCTTTTTTCCTTTTGGAGAGCGGGCAGGCACCGCAATCTGAGCACCGGCCGCCCTATGTAGTGTGTCAGGGCTTAGAATAAAGGGCCGGTTGGTTGTATCAGCTGGCTCTGTAAAGGCGCAAGCTGGAGGCGTCTCCTGAGAACCAAACAGACGCTTGGTGATAGTGGCTTTCTCTGTGGGGCCACCAGCTAGGTCTTCTTCGTTGCCAAACTGAGTGCTGAAGAAGTGATCATTCCAGTCTTCGTCGTCCTCGGCCGGATCCTGCGCCATGTGCATATCATCAACATGATCATCCGACCCACCGCGTGGAGGTGACGGCGAGGGCGGTAAGGGGGCCTTGCCACCGCTTGTCGCTGGCACGACAGGCGGTGCTGTTGTCTGTGGCGTGATGGCCCCCGCCGTCCCCAAACGGATCATGCTCTTTGGAGCATAGCAAGAATAAGCCGAAGCAACTTCTGAGGACAGACGGCTCTTCTTCATTCGCTCCTGGGGGTTGAATGGGAGGTTCCAGGTCGTCGCAGCCCCTTAGCACCCGACTAATTTTAACCCTGTGCACGCTATCTGGCATCGGATTTGAGTGGAACGTGCGCTGCAAGGGTTGAACGATGGTACCCTTGGCAACATCCCTCAGCTCGTTGTTCACGTAGCATAAGAGAGTGCAAGGAACATCCGTCTGCAGAAAACATGTACGGCATCGTCAGAGCGAGATGCCACAAGAGTAATATATAGATGGCATGAAAGGCGGTAATTAAAGCAATTTGTTTACCGTGATGGCGTCGAGATCGGCTAATGTCGACGCACCGCATACGGCGACGGGCGTGCAAGAGACGGAAGGGCTGCTTGATGGCGCGGTGCTGGCCGCCGGTGTATTCACCCTACCGACGGGTGCTTGGAGCTCCGGTGCCGCCGCGACGATGGCAGGGGGGCACCAACATGTACTCCGGCACCGCGGTGATGGCAGGGGGAGTCACCAACACTTGCGGCGCCGCGGTGCTAGCGGACGGAGTCACGAACACGTAGTTCGCCTGATTCGTCGGCGCCACGTTGTTCGAGTGGCTGCTGACCATGCTTGGAATCGGGCACGGCCCTACTCGACCACCCGCACTCCAGTTCGCTATTGACTCTACCAAGGTAGGCAGGAAGGACGTAAGGGTGATTGCCAGGTTGTCTTGGACGATCTGCGGGATCCGCGCCACTTGTGCCTTAAGTTCTTGAACCTCTCTGTTTTCCTCCTCGCTCCTTCCCGACGGCGCCAGATGCGTCCTCGGCGGTGGACCAAAATGATCCACCCAATTCTTACCCCCGAGGCCGGCCAGACGGCCAGCCGACGACGGCTTCTTCGTAACCGGCTCTATTTTCTTGGCCCGGTTCATCGCCCTGTTAAAAGGGTTATCCCACCGGGTGGCCGCCGTCGACCCCTGGGATGAGGAACCCTGGGATCCATGACTAGCAACAATTTCCTCCTCCTGCAGAAGAAGTAACAGTGAATCATTTAGATCATCGATTAGATTGCAATCGAGTTGATCCGCGGTAATTAGATTATACTTACCACAAGTTCCTCGAATTCCTTCACCGCAGGATCCACGGTGAGTTGTTTGGTTTTTGGGTCCACATGGTAACGGGCCCTGATGAAGTTTCGAACCTGCCCGGGTTCGAATTTAGCAAAGGGGTTTTCTATCCCCTTGGATATATACTCTTCGTCCTCCTTATTCCATTTGGCCTCCGCGGTTCTGTATCCACCAGATCCGAGATGGTGATGACCTATATTCATCGCCTGCAGCACCTTTCCCCGATTACTATTGGCCAGGGCTCTTTCGGATTCACACCTCTCCTTGAACTCCCGAAACTGATCTTCGGTGATCTGCGGGTCAATCTTCTGGATCTCCTCGAGACTTTTGCCTTCTTTATAGATCTTCTTCTTTATCCGGGTTCTCCAGCTGGCTAGGGCGGTGCTCATCTTTGTGAGGGCAGATTTGTTTACTTCGTTCCCATGATAATTTGTGTTCTGATACTTAGCGGGGAACTTGTATCTTGCGTGCAGCTTCTCGAAGAGGAGTGTGCGCAAGTGGCCATTATCTTTATGCCGGAGATTCTCGGTGTTGATCGAGATGGTTGTCCGGGTGATCTCCGCCACTTGCCCACCGTACCCTTTGACGACAAGGGCGGGCTCCAAATGAACCCCTGATGGGCTCACTTCGGTAATTTCCTCCCTGACCGTGCCGACCGTGTTCGGGCGCCGGTCCTTCGGCTTCTTCTTCTTCTTCTTAGGAGGGTTGCTACCACTCCCTGTGCCCTCGCCGCCATCAGTGGTTTCATCGTCCGCCGTTCCTTCGGCTTCTTCCTCCAAGTCTTCCATCTCATCATCCTCGCTCTACGAAGGATGGTATTCTTCATCGTCTTCTCGACGCTGGGCCGCCTCCCAGAATGTCAATTGTTTATTCGGAGGTCTGAGTTCTCCTTCAGCGCTGATGCGCTTAGAACATCCAGCCTCGTCGTTGTCACACATCTTTGCACTAATAAAAAACAAATAATTGGTTAAATGCACGGAAAAATCCGGCATGACCTTTGCTAATTTTTGGACCTACGAGCGCCCATTTTCTCAACCGAAACGGAAGTGAATCAACACTTCGGGAGAAATGGGCAACTCAATTGAAATCCCTAAAAGAAAAAACAGCCCCAGCCCCAGTGATAACCCCATTGACCCATCCATCATTCACACACAAAGAAAATAGCCCCATCCATCATCGCCGCCTCCGCTTCCATCATCCATCATTAATGATTAACACAGATACACAACAGTATATAACATATACATTGAGATAGTTTATAGTATATAACATATACACAGATACATAAAGAATATAAAATATACAGTATATAACATATACACAACAGTATATAACAGAGCACAGATATAACAGGGAACATATATAATAGGGAACATATATAATAGTACACACAGCATAGCAAATATATGGCCAGCATAGCAAATATATATGGCCAGTACACACAGGTTTCACAAATAGTACACACAGCAGCAAGCATAAAAGTTTATATTGCTTGCAGTAGTGCCTTCTCAGCACTACTAGACCATCACCAGGATCAGTACTAAAACCATACAACATAACTAGGATTTCAGCAGGAGCATTTCAGAAAAACCTATGTCTCTAAGATGAGCTTCCAGGGGGAGAAGAACAAGCAGAATATGGGGGGTTGGATGGGGAGCACCATGTCCATTGGTGGAAGAGTGACTAAGACTGATGCTTGTCTCTCTAACGATGTTGTATATCAAATGTCAATGAAAATACTACATAAAACAAATATTGTCCAGATGGAGAAGCCTACCAAATTTAACCTAGCTCTAATGTGCAAATGGTGGTGGAAGGTGGAAAAAGGGAATGGCCATTGGCAAGATTTTATGAGGAGAAAATATTTGGGGGATTCTAGAATTTTTTTTGTACAAAACATAGGTCTAAATACTATGCTCTTTGGTCTGAAATGCTCCAGGTCAAAGATCTTTATCTTTGTGGCAGAAAAATGCAAGTTAAAATTCTTGGTGTGGCCAGAATTCTTTGAAGGATACTTTCCCTGAGTTGTTTGATATATGCAATGAACAATATTGGACTGTGGTTGTTGCTGCAAGGAGAAGATGGTAGTTTGCTTTCAGGAGATGGCTATCTATGGCTAGGACGCCGCGAACCAGTAACGAACCAGTAACGAACCTAGGCTAGGACGCCGCGAAGAAGATCGCAGGCAGCCTGCAACATTGGAGGCACCGCCAGCGGGCTGCAGCGGCCCCCTCCTCCGCAACCGATTCGAGTGAGACGACGACAGCATTGTTCTATGGGAGGAGCTATAGCAGCATCAGGGCTTCTGGTACTAGCTAGCAGAGAGCCCTGCTTGCGGGGATGCCCTCTACTAGGGTTGCAAAGCCTAGGATGCCCCCAAAACAGAGGGAGAGAGGGAGAGAGGGAGGGAGGGGAGTGGAGATGCTCACCTCTGACGGGCGGACGACGGGCGGACGATGACGGGCGGACGACGATGGGCGGACGACGGTGGCCTCCACCTCCTGAGACGCGGCGGCTGCTCCTCCTCGGACACGGGCCTCCTCCTGAGACGCGGGCGGACCTCCTCCTCGGACACGTACGGGCGGGCCTCCTCCTCCTCGGGCACGGGCAGGCCTCCTCCTCCTCAGACGCAGCAGCGGCGGATCGAGAGCGGCGGCGGCGGTCCTTCGGCTTCGGGCTGAGAGATGGAGAGATGGGGATGAGAGAGGGGGTCGGGCGCCACACGTGTGGATAAAGCCACTTAGGCGTAGCGCACTGAGCCATAGTGCGCTACGGATATCTGTAGCGCACTATGGGCTAGTGCGCTACGCCTATCGGCTTCTAACTACTGGATAAGAGAACTACAGTCCCACTAGCTAACAACTATACTAGCCTATCCCACTGGTTCTGCCCACTACTCTATTCTAAACCTGAGAGCACCCAGGTTCGAATCCTGGTGCCCCAATTTTTTGTTTTGATTTTAAAAACACTTTTAAATATTCCAAAAAAATGCCCAAAAGTGGTGATATATGCCATAGAAGTTTTATTTTGATTTTAAAATACTTTTAAATATTCCAAAAATGCCCAAAAGTAATAATATTCCAAAAATGCCCAAAAATATGATTTAAAGTATAACTAAATTTCATAATACTTTGTTCATGAATATTACAATCTTTTTTGACCACGCGTTTACAATATTTTTTGAGCTAGCGTTTTACAATCTTTTTTCCCTTCTTTGTCGCGGTTGAATAATTTAGCCCCGGCACTTTAATGTTTCTTCTTTCGAACGGGCTACCTTTTTGGGGTAGGGTTGTCCTTTTTCTTCTTGTGATGTATGTTGCTGCATCGTAGTCGTCGTCATCTTCAATCTTTGGATCGCCGTACTGGTCGAAGTCTTGCTCGTTGGCGACTCCATCCATTCCGATGATGTTTCTTTTTCCTCTCCTCACGACAACACGGCTAGGCTTTGTCGGGTCGGTAATGAAAAAACATTGGTCCACTTTGGTAGCCAGTACCCACGGTTCATTTTTCGCGGCCACGTTTGCACCGGCGGCCTTGGATTTGGCTGCTTAGGGTATAACCATGGTTGTGAAATACCGGTCTTCTCTTTCGACGCTCTTTGCCCATCTGACACGGAACATCGGCACCTTTTCTCCACAGTAGTCAAGCTCCCAGATCTCCTCGATTCTTCCGTAGAATCTTTCCTTCATGTTGTCATCGGTGTAGAATTCCGACGTTACGCCTGAGTTCTGATAATCACACTTGTTGTCCTTTTCCTCCGTGTAGAATGTGTAGCCGTTGATATCATACGCCTGATAGGTTACCAGGTTTTGCATCGGTCCCTGCGACAAGGTGAATATGATCTTTTCCGTGTCAGAAGAATGCGAGCGCGGGGGATTATCAAGGAGCGTCTGCCTAAACCAACGCGTGAAATCTGAGTTGTGCTCTTTGATTATTTCTCCCTGCGTCCTCTGTATGCCCCGGTCACTGTACTTCTTCTCGATTAACCTTTTGTGCTTCTGTACCCAAGGATCGACCAGTTCTAAATGCTGTAGCGCGACGAGGTTTGCTCGATCAAAGTCTGCGCGTCGAAAATCGAAGTCTGCATGCAGTATGCGACGACCCTCTCGGTGACTAGATCCGTCGAGCTTGCCAAGGTGTCTGTTGACGGGAAGACCGACAGGGTTCTCGATGTCTAGATAATTCGTGCAGAAAGAGATGCACTCTTCGGCCAGAAAGCCCTTGGCTATGCTTCCATCTGGACGGGACCTGTTGCGAACGTATCCTTTGATGTGTCTGTTCATCCTTTCGAACGCCATCATGCTGCGGAGGAACATCGGCCCGAGTTGTACGATGTCCTCCACGACATGGACCAGCAGATGCACCATAATGTCGAAGAATGCGGGTGGGAAGTAGACCTCAAGCTCACATAGTATCACCACGATCTCCTCCTGTAGCCTTCCGAGCTGATTCAAGCCAATCGACTTCCTAGAGATGACGTCGAAAAACTTGCATAGGCCAAATAACGTTTCACGGACGTGCTCGTCCATTATCCCTCTTAGTGCGACCGGAAGTACCTGCGTCATTAGCACGGCACAGTCGTGAGACTTCATGCCACTGAACCTCTGCTTCGCCTCGTCTAGGTATCTGCTTATCTTGCCCGCGTAGCCGTAAGGAAATTTGACTCCTAGAAGGCACTTGAAAAACTGTTTGATCTCATCCTGGCTTAGAGTGAAGCAAGAAGGAGGGCAGTAATATTCGTTCTTCTTGAACTTTTTACCCTTCCGACGACCTTGTGTCGTCTCCGACTCATGATCATCGTCATCTTCCTGATCATCAGGAGTAGTGCGTCCTCCGTGAAGCTCCTTCCGGATACCCAAGCATATCAGGTCGTGCCTTGCTTTCGGACCATCTTTCGTCCTATCTGGCATGTTGATTATGGTGGCGACCAGACTCTCGCACACGTTTTTCGTGATATGCATGATGTCGAGGCTATGAGGCATGCGGAGAAACTTCCAGTATGGCAACTCCCAGAAAACAGACCTTGTTTTCCATACCTTCATCAGCGGCTTGTCTTGTTGCTGCCTCTTTCGCTTCTTTCCAGGCTTAGGAAATCTTTCCAATTTTTCAGCAACTCTTCCACTTCTTCGCTGCTCCTACGCTCTGGGATTCCTCGGGTCTCTGATTTGCCATCGAACAGGTCTCCACGTTTTCTCCATGGATCATTCTTGCCGAGCCACCTCCGGTGCGCCATGAACACGGTTTTCGATGACCCTGGATCTTTCTCTAGTTGGAGATAGCTTGTGTTATCCATGCACCTAACGCATGCGCAGAATCCTTGGATAACCTGCCCCGAGATATACCCGCAACCTGGATAGTCTTGCACCGTAGTGACCAACGCGGCTCTCATAGTGAAATAATCTTGTGCGACGGCGTCGTAATTATTGGCTCCAGATTCCCATAACGTGGCTAGCTCCTCTTTCAATAGCCCGAGATACAGATTGATGTCGGTACCAGGTTGTTTTGGCCCTTGAATTAGCATACTCATTTGTATGTACTTCTTCTTCATGCACAACCATGGAGGGAGGTTGTACATCCATATAAACACGGGCCAAGTGCTGTGCGTGCTGCTCTGGCTACCGAACGGATTGAGTCCATCGGTGCTCGCACCAAGCCTAATGTTCCTCGAATCTCCACCGAATTCTGGGAATTCGAGGTCCAATGCTTTCCACTGGCTAGCATCTGAAGGGTGCGTCAGCAGCTCATCCTTTTCGGGGTCATCATCATCTCCTGGCTTCTTCCTTTCCGCATGCCATAGCATGAGCTTCGCTTCCTTAGGGTCCGCGAAATAGCGCTGCAGACGAGGAGTGATAGGAAAGTACCATACCACTTTTCGAGGTGCTTTCTTCCCTTTATTGTATCGACTCACGCCGCACACCGGACATGTGGTTTTCTCCGCGTCCTCGCCCCGATAAATGATGCAATCGTTGATGCATACGTGATATCTAACGTGCGGTAGATCGAGAGGACAGACGATTTTCTTGGCATCCTCGATACTAGTTGGACATGTGTTCCCCTCCGGGAGACGATTGTGCCAGAATGCCATCATATCGTCGAAGCTTGCGTCGCTCAATTTGTGCTTTGCCTTCATCTCCATAGCCTTGAGCGTTACATTCAACCGGGTATCATCGGGCCTGCATCCTTCATACAATGGAGTAACCGCGTCTTTCTCAAGTTGCGCAAGCTTGGCTTTCTCTCTAGCGGCAGCCCTGGCGTTACTCGTCTGCTTGAGAAGCAGCTCTTGCACATAAGGGTCCTGCACCCAGCCTGACGTTGTTCCATCGTCGTCTGCTCCTCCGGCATCTAGATCATCATCATCCCGGTCTGCTTCCGCACCTTCACCATCTCCAGGAGACTCTTCATCATCTCGCCCGTTCTCGCCGTGTTGATGATCATCGTCATGTTGGCCACCTTCTTCACCGTCTCCATCATCTACGCCATCGCTTATCCAACGAGTGTATCCATCCATGAAACCATGGCGGAGCAGGTGCGCCTGCAGATTCCCGGAATCTGGGTCGATCACCTAGTTGAGTTTGCATCTTCTGCACGGACATCTTATATCTGTCTTGTTATTTCTTATCATGTCGGCCGTCGCACATTTCAAAAATCTAGCCACAATGCCTTCGCTCATTATGCGGACCATTTTTGCCTGCACGATGTACACGGTACAATTTTGAAGTCTATTAGAACCACATAATGAATGCATGCATGCAATGGTCGATAGAAAATTTCGGCATGACCTATCCTAAAATTAGGACCTTTGCGAAATGCCAAAGTCTTTCCAAAATGGAAATGAATCAACATTTTGGCAAAACAAATGGCAACTTGTTCACATACAAACACAAGAGAGAGAGAGACCGATCCATACACACATGAACATATCATTATCCTCTCCATACACACATGCATGAGCATCATCGATACTCTCCATATACACACACATATGACCATCGATCCTCTCCACACATACACACATCATGAGCATCGATCATCTACATACATATGAGCACATGCATCATCCATATACACATGAACACATCCTTACATGGACAACTTACCGAGATGAGAGACCGATCGCGAGAAAGATGGAAAGGAGAGGTGCGCGCGTCGACCGGAGACGGATAGATGAGAGACCGGAGACCTCCTCTATTACTTATGTAACATCCAAAGCAAGTTTTACATGCTAAAAATGGTGAATGTGTGGAGAAATTGAGGTGGGAAGGAGAAGATCCCGACTAGATCTAAGGAGGAAGAAGAAGGGGAAAGTGAAGTGTGGGGTGGTGGATGTGTGGGCACACATGTGCACATAAAGTGCTGTCCTAAAAGAATCGAAACATCCGTGGCGCACACGGCCCTAGTGCGCCACAGGGAGTACAAACTTCTGTGGCGCACTAGGCCGAGTGCGCCACAGATGCTCCTAGTCCCTGTGGCGCACTAGGCGGAGTGCGCCACAGAAGTTTGTGTCCGTTTCAGAGCAGAGGGGGGCATGCGCTTAGGCGTAGCGCACCAGGCACACGTGCGCCACAGATGACCCTAACAACCGTGGCGCACATGACTGTAGTGCGCTACAGATGTTTGGCGTGTGGCCAACAGGGCCCTGGCCCACACACATCTGTGGCGCACTATAGTCATGTGCGCCACGGTTGTTCTAGTTATTAGTAGGGCACTGCCCACAGGTGAGCCACGCCTGTTTTAGCCGTGGGGCACTTCAACCATGTGAGCCACGGATGTGCTGATTACCTATAGCCGTTTTCCTAGTAGTGCTAGCATCTCCAACCTTTGTAAATTCTCATCCAATATGAGAACACATATTATACTCTATCATATTGCAACCAAAACATTGTTTCAGATATCGTTATATCTGCCACACATGATGGTTTCTGAAAAAATTCTTTCAGCTCCTAGATAAACTTGATATTAAAATAATCAAGAATCATGGAGGCAAACATGATACTTAAGATACTAACACTAGAATTGTTACTCTCGATTTAATACCAATTATTAAATTTCACGGAGTAAATAGAGTTTGCTGAAAGTTTGCAATAGGACTTTAAACTTTAGATTGGCACTCAACACAATACGATACCAGTTCGTAAAGTATATATCCAGAATTCTATAGTTCTATTATCTCAATTACAACTATGCATAAGGTGGTGAACGAATGCCAATGACTACAACAAATTATGCAAATTCACTTTGATTAAATTTATGATAAATTGAGTTCTACTAATCCAAATTATAAATGAACTTCCACTCAAAAACGACATCCCTCGTGCCTTTTTGGTGATTACATGAACCAAATCCACTACACCAAGTCCGATCATCACGTGAGTCGGCGTAGCTTCAAAGGCGAGCATCCATATGGTCATCATATCAAAACATATGACTCATGCTTAACCTTTCGGTCCGTGTTCCGAGGCCATGTCTGTACATGCTAGGCTCGCCAAGTAAGAACCTTAGTATTCGCGTGTGTAACTGTCTTACACCCGAGATATGCTCGTGGATTCAAGTACACCCGATCATAACGTGATGCCTTGAAGCGACGAAACATTGTCGGTGCATACTTAAGGAAGAACACATTTTTATCTTTATATCTAAATGAGGGATCATCTTATTATGCTAATAAAACGCCAAACAAGCAATATAAGATGCAATCAAACATCACATGTTTATTAGTGGAATGATATGGTTCCCGCATATGATCTCTATCAATCATGTGCACCGTGGTATGATGACTATCATACCTATATGTGTAAGTCCAAGGTCTATGGAGATTACACGTTATGTATGTTGTAAGAGTATCATCTCATACTTCTACTTACAACATCACCATATCATAACACTAGCCCAGCAACAATCTAAACTAGATGCCTCTAATTTATCCATTGCAAGTTTTACGTGGCTTAGGGCTTTCGAGATAGAACCATTCTTACCTACGAACATGAACCACAACGAGGATAACCAAATTGTTGACAACTCGTTGCAAAATAGATATTGACTATAGTAGGAGAGACAGACACCCGCTAGCCACTTATGCAATACTAGTTGCATGTCAAGAGTGGAACAGGTCTCATGTGCAAGGACATATAAAGTTTGTCCGGGCCGCTTCATCCCACTATGCCACCAATATCCAAAGTACAACTAAGAAGAAATAAAATGATCATCATCGCCCACATACTCATATTGTGTACTACCCGTGCAAAGCATCTACGCATAGATCCGGCTCTGATACCACTGTAGGGTTCGCAGCATAGAAAACAAAAATTTTCCTACGATGGGAACAACTAAGTACCAAGATCTATCTACTAGATACAAGCAATGGGTGGATATACATCCATAGAATACATACCCTCGAAGACCGAATAGCGTTAACGAGGTTGTACTCATGGATGACGTAGACGGACGCTTGTCGATCTCAAGATCGTGATGAAGTCCATCTGGTCCAGCCGGTACAGCACGATCAAGTCCAGCACCTCAAAGCAGTGGTGCATCCGTGATCGCACACACGTACGGGTACCCCGACAACCTCCGCGCTCTCGCTCCAGCGAAACAGCGGAAGCAACAAATCCTTCCATAAAAAGCCACCGGGAACATGTATCTCGCTGATCCGAGACCATGGGGAAATTCTAAAGGGGGGAGAGAGATCCTTCGTGAGGAGGTGTGAGATGAGAGGAGGAAGTGGGTGCCTTTTATAGGGAGAGGGGGGGCACCCCCCTCCCATGGCGTGGCAGCCATGGAGGTGCCCCCACCTCTTCCACATTCATGTGGGTGGAGCTCCCACTCACATAAATAGCCACCCCACTCAAAATTCCACTCACCTCCATTAAATTTCCACCAAATTTAATGTAATCTCTCATTAAATAAAAATCTTTTATTTATTTATTCAGAATTTTGTTAATTACTTTAATTAACAAACATTCACATAAAACCCCTTGCTAGTATTCCATTTCACATGCGGAACCAGTTTTGGCAATTTCAACCGAAATAGTTTCGGTGTCTAGTGAAATAAATTCATACGCTTTCCTTTTCTTTTTCTGGCATATCATTTGCTCCGAATGGTGTCGGTATCCCTTAAGTGTGTCACCCTACGGTTCGCGAATAATGCGGACATGATCGAGACCCTTCTCCGATTAATAATCAGTAGCGGGACCTGGAGATCCATACTGACTCCCACACATTCAACGATGACTTCTGTGATCGTGTGAACCTTTTACGCTAGTATCTTAATCCCTTTGTTTCACGATATATTACATGTCCGAGATTCTATCATCGGTATCTACATACCTAGTTTGATCTCGTTACCGACATGCACTGTTTTCTCGTTCCCGTGATATAACATTCTAGTGATCAAATCACTTGCTTGCAAGCTAATCAATGTGATATCACCGAGAGGGCCTAGAGCATATCTATCCGTCATCGGGATGAACAAATTCCACTCTCGATCCATGGGTCTCAACATGACACTTTAGTAGTTCTGAAGCCATCTTTATAATCACCCAGTTATGGTGTGATGTTTGATGTCATCGAGAAACTCTTCCGGTGTTAGTGATTGACATGATCTCATGGTCTAAGGACTAGGATCACTTCGTAAGTTGTTATAGAAATATAAACTCAATGACTTTGATCGTAATGCTATACTTTGGATGAATGTTCATCACATCATTACACTAATGTTGTGACCTCGTTATTAACAACATCCAATGTCCATGATCATGAAACTTTGATCATCTTGTTAATCAACGAGCTAGTTTATAAGAGAGGCTTAACTAGGAACTTCCTTTTTGTTTATTAAACACACATGTATTAATGTTTCCATATTAATACAATTATAGCATGCAAAATAAACATTTATCATAAATAAGGAATACGGTAATAACCACTTTATTATTGCCTCTCGGGCATATTCCCTTCAGATGCCACTGCTGAAAAGAGCTGGTAGCAGAGGCGACGACCGGAGAAGAACTGGAAGATGAAGTGGCAGCGGAAGGAACATGAAGCCAGTCTAACTCCGAAAGTCCTGAAGAGTCACGGCTGCGAGGGCCAGATCCAACCAGGGCCTGTGTGCGACGATCCTGGACAACACAGGAATCAGCATCAAGAATGACGCGAAAACCAGAGTCAGTAAGCTGGCTAGCAGAGAACATATTCATCTTAAGACGAGGAACATGAGAAATATCAGGAACAGAAAAAGAAGAAGTAGAAAGGGTGCCCCGACTAGAAACATGAAGAGAGGTACCATCGGCCGTGAGAACACAGATAGGAGAAGGGAGAGAACGAATAGCGGACAGAAGAGAAGACTCAGAGGTCATATGAAAAGAAGCTCCAGAATCCAGATACCACGGGGACGTACTTGACTGTGTAAGGGTGGTGGTCACGCAGTGCTTGAAGAACCAGTCACAGAACCACCAGTGCCTATCGAAGAAGAGCCTGTAGCAGCAAGCAGACCGCGAAGACTCC
Organism: Avena sativa; assembly: GCA_916181665.1. Classification (NCBI taxonomy): domain Eukaryota; kingdom Viridiplantae; phylum Streptophyta; class Magnoliopsida; order Poales; family Poaceae; genus Avena; species Avena sativa. The sequence continues at coordinate 250,831,218 of OV702284.1, read as the reverse complement.
TGATAATGTCCTGATCAGAGAGAGCAACTGTTGAAGATCCGGAAGGAGCCGACTGCCCACGAGCCTGGTGCTGCTGACGTAAACTGGGGTCCCGTGTATAACAGGTGGCCCAAGTGTGGCCATCCCTGCTACAGTAAGTGCAGTGACACAGAGAACCACGGCGACCCTGAGCACGAGCCTACTGGTGCTGACTCTGACCCGGAGACTGCTGGTGCTGACTCTAACCCTGACCTGTAGGAGTGGGTAGTATCGGCGGTGGCACAGGTGTCACATCCCAAGATTTTCCAAATCTTGTAATGTGAAAAAAAAATAAACAAAAAAAATAATTGTTGAAATTTAGAGTGAAAAGAAACTTTTGTTTCTAAATGGAAAATTAAAATCCCATCTGGAACAAACTTTGGTTAATGTTTGAATCCAACTAAATTCAAATCAGGTAAAATGCATTCATCATAAAATGCATCTGGAAATTTAAACACTTGGAAAATAAATCCAAACCCTAAACCCTAATGGAATAAAAAATCATTTCCAAGTTATCTCCAAGCCTATGGATTTGATCCATATAAAAATTTGTCAACAAACATTTGTAAAAGATCAAGAATGACAAATAGAAATATTATAAGACCATATAAATTGGTTTCACTTAATTTGGAGCCATAGATAAAATCTTATGAATATAATAAGATAAGGATATTTAATTTCCAAAGCTAATAAAGAACCTATCTATAAATCCATACCAAATGGTGAGCAAATAATCCTAAGGATATTTAAAAGGATAAATAAATATCAAATAAGATCTTACAAATTGGAGTCACCATGTTTGGATCCATAAATAAAAAGATATGGATTTTACAAGATGAAGAAAGAAATATTAAATAAGGAATATTTAAAGACCAAATTAAACCTTGGCCTAATCCATTAAGCAAATGGAATGAATAGAATCCAAGTCCAAATAAAATAAAAGGATAAAGAATTTCCAAAATAAAATAAATGGCATTAACCATTCTATCCCTATTTTAATAAAGACAAATCTCTAATAAAGAATAACTATATAATTCATGGGAAAATAGTATTTTGGAATTTACCCAAGTGGAATAAAAGTTGTTTAATTAACTTAAATAAAATAAATCTTCCAAGTAAAATTTATGGAATTAAAACTATATTTAATTTCATTGGAATAAAGACAAGTACCCAATTTAAAATGATTACTAAATCATATTAAAATTATTCCAAATAATTCAAAGTGAATTATTTTGACATCCTGATAATTGATAAGAACCTAATGAAAAGATTTGGAAGGTTTTAGAAATTCAAATGGAGTTTGAAAATATTATAAAATCTTAATTGATTTAAAACAAGGGCCTAATTAAATAATTAAAAGACCCCAAAAATAATAAAGGAATTATTCAAAAATTAACTTTAGATTATATCACTAATCAATATTTAAACCTACACAAATTGTGGTTGAGTTTTGAATTCAAATTGATGTTTGAATTGTTTAATCAAAATCAAAACAGAATAAAAGAAATGGAAAAAAAGAGGCCGATGGACCCAAAAAAAATAAGGGGAAACGAACCCAGCCAGCCCAGCTAGCCCAACGAGGCCCAGTTAGCCCATCTACCCACCCCGCGAGAAAAACGATTCGCACCATCGCCTGCACCCGCTCAGCAGCTGACCGATGGACCCCACCTCCCCTGTCTCTCTTCGCTGACGAAACGGCCCCACCGCTAGCTCCTTTCTTCCTCACCCGCCGCTGACCGCGCGCACCATTACTGCCGATGAATGCCGGAGTGAATTCAATTTACTGGCCGAGTAACCCCCATCGGTGACCACTCCCTCTTAACCGCCTCTCTCTCCTCTTCCTTTCCCCTCAAACCCCGCTGCCAGAGAGCCACCAGGCTGCCCCTAATTTACTTTGCTTTGCCGCTACTCCGACGAGCTACACGAGAGAATTCCGGCAGCCCCGCGTCACCCCTTGCCTCCTCGACCACGCTGACTTGTTCCCCACCAACCACCGCACCTCCCAGTGGCATCAGCTCGCCCCCGCGCGCCTCAGACGCTCGGCAACAACCTCGAACTGAACTCCGCCACCCTCTGCCTCGACTCCGGCGACTCCACATGGTGAGATCTGACCCCCCCCCTTTCCCCTCTTTTTGATACTCCTGTGCGCTCCAGGACCTTGCGCATCTGACCGTGTCTTCAACTCGTCTTAGCACGCTCTGTAGCTTCGCCACCAACGACGTCTGAGCGAGACCGACGCCGTCACTGACTCCGGCGAGGAATTCCGACCGATCCCGTGTACCCCTCGACAAACTACAAACACGTTGAGCTTCGGCATCACTCCACAAACTCGGTGAGCACCTCCTTTCGCCCTCTCGCATCATGTAGCATTGTCACCGCCACCATCTGACCGCACCGCCACCACCTGCCGCCGCCAGCGCCGCCCATCTTTGGCAAACGTGCTGCGCGCCGTCCGATCTCGATCTAGCGGCTAGGAAAGAAACTAACCCGAAGGGGTACGCTTGCTTCTGAGCCGTGCGATCCCACTTAGATCCAATGCTCCACAGCGATCGATCTAACCGAAGCGGTACCGACGAGTAGTATCACGCCACGTGGCCTCTGTTTGATTTAAAAACCAGAAACTTATCTAATTGATGTTCCAATTTGAAAAATTCATAACATTCAAACCACTCGTCCAAATTTTGAAAATTTTATATCAATGGAATCAGCAAGACAAGTACTTTCTGACCATGCACTTTGTTTAGTAAAATGCTTCTGTTAAATTGATTGTTTTTGCAGAAACTTGTGTATGCATGTTTAGAATATAAAAATTGTTCTACAATGATTTCTGAGATAAAACCTTTGGAAAATGGTTTGTTTTGAACCTACTGGCCATAGAAATCAATTTGTGGTTTCAAAAATGTATTTGGTGAAAGAAAAGAATGAATCTTTGATTTAAACCATTTCTAGTCAAATAAAAATAATATTTATTTATTAAAAATACTTTTGGAGGAAAACCTTTGGGAAATGTTTTGATTTAAAATCTCTGACCCCAAAACACCAAGTTTTATGATTTGAAAATGTATTTAGAGAACCCTATAAAAATTATTACTTTGCTAAAGACATTTTCAACCACATAAAATAATGACTTGGTTAAAAATTGTTTATGAAGTGAAATCTTTTGCAAATGATTTTGCCACCTTATAAAATGATCATTAGGTGCTTTCAAATGTTTATAACCTATTAGAAACCACTTCTCCAAATAAAACAATCTTTATCATGCTTGCATGCATTGTTTTGTTACTATTATTTTATGTGATGTTGCTTGAATGGTAGATTGAAATATTGCTTGCTTGATTGAATTGTAGTGATTTGAAGTGTGTGAACATTGCAAAGATCAAGGAGTGAACCTATATTCTCTACCAAAAAGGCAAGTGATGTTTCATACTTTTGTCCCATTATTTTCACTATGCATTAGTGATGTTTCTAAGTAGGACTTGCATGGAATTTTGCTAAGTATAAACTATGCCATGGGAAGTCCTAATAGATGAAACCTTAGTAGAATTTCCTAAGTTAAGATTCCTACTACTATCATGCTTAGCTTAGCTAATAGAAAACAAGGGTGGAATATATATTCATACTATGGAATATTTCCAAGTCAAGGACTTGTGTTTTGTTTAATAAAACAACTAAGTGAATGAATCACCTGGGTGGAATGGAAGGAATGGTTTGTGTTGAGTGGTTACACAAGGCCAGGGGACTGGTGAACCTTGTGTATCACACTTGTGGAATGCCACCCAGGAACAAAGAGATTTGAGATGTCAAATGTTGAGAAGCTTCAAGTGCAGGATCATATAGGTTGCAATAACTTAGCCAAATGGACAGTTGGTGGTAGGGTATTTATAGGTTGGAGCGCGTCCATTCTGGTCTAAGGGAAGGCTTCTGAAAGATCTTGTCTTGGTGAAACCAAGTCTTGTGGGGAAAGTGCACCACCTCTACAGAGTGTAAAAAATCTAAGTACTTAGCCATGTCCCTGGCAAAGGACAATTTTAGCATCAAGACATGGAAACTATCAAGAATCTCCTCATCCCAATTTCTAAGTTAAAATCTTGTGGGTGAACAAGGGATTGAAGGATCACCAATTTCTATTGGGAGATGCCTTGGGTTATTTTGTCAAGCAAAAATTTAGTGTCTTCAAATGATAAGGAAAATCTAATTTGAGCAATGCAAGCCTAAGCTCCACTTAGCCAAATGCATATAGATGATAGACTCCACTATATTACCATAGTATCACTTGCCAATACAATTCAAATGTATTGACCCTTGTGGCTGTAACTTGTTATGTTGCAGGTTTGTTTGATATTAGTGAAGTTTGTTGAATTAGGATTACAAGTCTACAACCAACATGTCTGCCTGTGGCACTTTGAAGATGAAGGACCCCATGCTATTGTTATATTCTGCTGCATTGTAATGAGATAGCCAAATGAGCTATGTAAGATGTAATAAATTATTTTATTCCTGGTTATAAAGTTATAATATGACCTTTCTTTCTTGATACTGTGTTGCCTGTAGGATTTGTAACCCTAGGATTGGACAAAACCCCTTAGAAAAATAGGAGTTGTACTTGTTCCAAAACTTATTTACAAACAATCTTGTAAACTCTTTCCTCAACCATTTTTGGTTTTTGATTCTACATCTCTTCTATTTCAAACTTGATGGACAAAGCCTTTCCATGGCCAAAGACTTCACCATGTGCAAAGGACTTCATCAACTCTAATGACTTCAACATCTTCAAATAATTTCAACCTTATTATCAACAAGGACTTCAACCTTGGATATCACTAAGGACTACAAGTGAGACAAGGAATGTTGCTCAAGATTTGAAGACTAAGGAAACACAACTTGGGAATCATCATCACCTTTGAAGTTTTGTGACCAAGAATTTTTCCAAGGAAACCATGATCTTGTTCAAGAAGAATCAACTAAGAAGAATAGAAAGATGTCAAGTGAACCATATAGTTGGACCACCATGTTTAGTTTAAAATTTAACACACCAACTTATGTGGTGTAACAAAAATATTTTTGTTGCCTATAAATGTGCTTGAAACTTGTTGTTTGAGTGGAATGCTTGTTTATGAATTCTTGCACATTGCTTGAGTGAATTGTGATGTGTGTGATTAGAAATTTTATCCTTAGAAATATTTTGCCTATTCTAATCCCAATCCAACCCAAACAGATGACTACTCCAAGAAATTCCAACATCAAGGATGGTGACAACAACAACAACCAAGAGATCAACATGAGAGAACTCATAGTAACCCAAACCCAGTTGAACCAAGTGACAGCTCAATTTATAGCCAACACCAGTGAGGTAGATCCAACCATGCAAATGTTTTTGGAAACCCAAACCCAATTGTTGCATAAGGTGACAGATCAAATGATCAACATGGGAAACAACTCTTCCAAAGGAGTTTGTGACAACAAGGATGACAAAGATGATATTCTAGAAGGAATCCAAGCTTGCAATATTTGTGGAGACAAGGATCACACTTCCAAAGAGCATGAAGATCAATGTCCCAATTGTGAAGAGAAACATCCAGCTAATCAATGCCCCACAACCCAAGCTACTTGTTACTTATGTGAAGGAAATAATCATGTCCATATCCAATGCCCCATCTATTCCATAGTTCAACAAAGGAAACAAGTTGGAGTGCAACAACTGATTGCAGACTACCATGAGAGAGCCAAGTCTACCAAGAAGGATGAAGATAAAGGAAAATCTCAGCTTACACCTCCATGCAATATGACTCAATTTAAAGGACCAAAGAGGACACATATGTATTATCCAAGGAATAAGAAAAGGTCAAGGAGACCAGGAAACATTCCTACCTTTGAGATAACATATGAAGAACATGAACTAGAAGCACTCCTAGATTTGGAGAAGCCCAAGAAGAAGAAGTATAAGGAGATTAGCCAAGTATGGTGCAACAACTGCAAAGAGCTAGGCCATTATGTGTCAACTTGTCCATAGAAGATACGTGAAGAACTCAACCTTATCACATGTTACAACTGTGGTAACCAAGGACATTATGCAAGCAATTGTCCAGAAAAGATGAAGCACAAGATAAAGCCCATGAAGGATCTTAGCCTTGTCACATGTTTCAAGTGTGGAAACAAAGGACACAATGCAGATGTTTGCCCAGAGAGATTTCAACAAGATCCCAAGCAAACCAAGATGTAATTTAGTTGGAAATTTTTTTAAGGGTGGTAGTACCCTAGTTGTTTTGAGCCAGCTTGTAACCCCTAGCCTCCCCAAATCTCGGGACGAGATTTATTTTAATGGTGGTAGCCTGTCACATCCCAAGATTTTCCAAATCTTGTAATGTGAAAAATAAATAAACAAAATAAATAATTGTTGAAATTTAGAGTGAAAAGAAACTTTTGTTTCTAAATGGAAACTTAAAATCCCATCTGTAACAAACTTTGGTTAATGTTTGAATCCAACTAAATTCAAATCAGGTAAAATGCATTCATCATAAAATGCATCTGGAAATTTAAACACTTGGAAAATAAATCCAAACCCTAAACCCTAATGGAATGAAAAATCATTTCCAAGTTATCTCCAAGCCTATGGATTTGATCCATATAAAAATTTGTCAACAAACATTTGTAAAAGATCAAGAATGACAAATAGAAATATTATAAGACCATATAAATTGGTTTCACTTAATTTGGAGCCATAGATAAAATCTTATGAATATAATAAGATAAGGATATTTAATTTCCAAAGCTAATAAAGAACCTATCTATAAATCCATACCAAATGGTGAGCAAATAATCCTAAGGATATTTAAAAGGATAAATAAATATCAAATAAGATCTTACAAATTGGAGTCACTAAGTTTGGATCTATAAATAAAAAGATATGGATTTTATAAGATGAAGAAAGAAATATTAAATAAGGAATATTTAAAGAACAAATTAAACCTTGGCCTAATCCATTAAGCAAATGGAATGAATAGAATCCAAGTCCAAATAAAATAAAAGGATAAAGAATTTCCAAAATAAAATAAATGGCATTAACCATTCTATCCCTATTTTAATAAAGACAAATCTCTAATAATGAATAACTATATAATTCATGGGAAAATAGTATTTTGGAATTTACCCAAGTGGAATAAAAGTTGTTTAATTAACTTAAATAAAATAAATCTTCCAAGTAAAATTTATGGAATTAAAACTATATTTAATTTCATTGGAATAAAGACAAGTACCCAATTTAAAATGATTAATAAATCATATTAAAATTATTCCAAATAATTCAAAGTGAATTATTTTGACATCCTTATAATTGAATAAGAACCTACTGAAAAGATTTGGAAGGTTTTAGAAATTCAAATGCAGTTTGAAAATATTATTAAATCTTAATTGATTTAAAACAAGGGCCTAATTAAATAATTAAAAGACCCCAAAAAGAATAAAGGAATTATTCAAAAATTAACTTTAGATTATATCACTAATCAATATTTAAACCTACACAAATTGTGGTTGAGTTTTGAATTCAAATTGATGTTTGAATTGTTTAATCAAAATCAAAACAGAATAAAAGAAATGGAAAAAAAAGAAACAGGAACAAAAAAATAGGGAAACGAACCCAGCCAGCCCAGCTAGCCCAACGAGGCCCAGTTAGCCCATCTACCCACCCTGCGAGAAAAACGATTCGCACCATCGCCTGCACCCGCTCAGCAGCTGACCGATGGACCCCACCTCCCCTGTCTCTCTTCGCTGACGAAACGGCCCCACCGCCAGCTCCTTTCTTCCTCACCCGCCGCTGACCGCGCGCACCATTACTGCCGATGAATGCCAGCGTGAATTCGATTTACTGGCCGAGTAACCCCCATCGGTGACCACTCCCTCTTAACCGCCTCTCTCTCCTCTTCCTTTCCCCTCAAACCCCGCTGCCAGAGAGCCACCAGGCTGCCCCTAATTTACTTTGCTTTGCCGCTGCTCTGACGAGCTACACGAGCGAATTCCGGCAGCCCCGCGTCACCCCTTGCCTCCTCGACCACGCTGACTTGTTCCCCACCAACCACCGCACCTCCCAGTGGCATCAGCTCGCCCCCACGCGCCTCAGACGCTCGGCAAAAACCTCGAACTAAACTCCGCCACCCTCTACCTCGACTCCGGCGACTCCACACGGTGAGCTCTGAACCCCCCCCCTTTCCCCTCTTTTTTATACTCCTATGCGCGCCAGGACCTTGCGCATATGACCGTGTCTTCCACTCGTCTTAGCACACTCTGTAGCTTCACCACCAACAACGTCTGAGCGAGACCGACGCCGTCACTGACTCCGACGAGGAATTCCGACCGATCCCGTGCACCCCTCGACAAACTACAAACACGTTGAGCTTCAGCATCACTCCACGAACTCGATGAGCACCTCCTTTCGCCCTCTCGCATCCTGTAGCGTCGTCACCGCCACCATCTGACCGCACCGCCACCACCTGCCGCCGCCAGCGCCGCCCATCTTTGGCAAACGTGATGTGCGCCGTCCGATCTCGATCTAGCGGCTAGGAAAGAAACTAACCTGAAGGGGTACGCTTGCTTCTGAGCCGTGAGATCCCACTTAGATCCAACGCTCCACAGCGATCGATCCAACCGAAGTTGTACCGACGAGTAGTATCACGCCACGTGGCCTCTGTTTGATTTAAAAACCAGAAACTTATCTAATTGATGTTCCAATTTGAAAAATTCATAACTTTCAAACCACACGTCCCAATTTTGAAAATTTTATATCAATGGAATCAGCAAGACAAGTACTTTCTGACCATGCACTTTGTTTAGTAAAATGCTTCTGTTAAATTGATTGTTTTTGCAGAAACTTGTGTATGCATGTTTAGAATATCAAAATTGTTCTAAAATGATTTTTGAGATAAAACCTTTGGCAAATGGTTTGTTTTGAACCTACTGACCATAGAAATCAATTTGTGGTTTCAAAAATGTATTTGGTGAAACAAAATAATGAATATTTGATTTAAACCATTTCTAGTCAAATAAAAATAATGTTTATTTATTAAAAATACTTTTGGAGGAAAACCTTTGGGAAATGTTTTGATTTAAAATCTCTGACCCCAAAACACCAAGTTTTATGATTTGAAAATGTATTTGGAGAACCCTATAAAAATTATTACTTTGCTAAAGACATTTTCAACCACATAAAAATAATGACTTGGTTAAAAATGGTTTATGAAGTGAAATCTTTTTCAAATGATTTTGCCACCTTATAAACTGATCATTAGGTGTTTTCAAATGTTTATAACCTATTAGAAACCACTTCTCCAAATAAAACAATCTTTATCATGCTTGCATGCATTGTTTTGTTACTATTATTTTATGTGATGTTGCTTGAATGGTAGATTGAAATATTGCTTGCTTGATTGAATTGTAGTGATTTGAAGTGTGTGAAAATTGCAAAGATCAAGGAGTGAACCTATATTCTCTACCAAAAAGGCAAGTGATGCTTCATACTTTTGTCCCATTATTTTCACTATGCATTAGTGATGTTTCTAAGTAGGACTTGCATGGAATTTTGCTAAGTATAAACTATGACATGGGAAATCCTAATAGATGAAACCTTAGTAAAATTTCCTAAGTTAAGATTCCTACCACTATCATGCTTAGCTTAGCTAATAGAAAACAAGGGTGGAATATATATTCATACTATGGAATATTTCCAAGTCAAGGACTTGTGTTTTGTTTAATAAAACAACTAAGTGAATGAATCACCTGGGTGGAATGGAAGGAATGGTTTGTGTTGAGTGGTTACACAAGGCCAGGGGACTGGTGAACCTTGTGTATCACACTTGTGGAATGCCACCCAGGAACAAAGAGATTTGAGATGTCAAATGTTGAGAAGCTTCAAGTGCAGCCACTTGGCATTATGGGCTCTGCCTAGATCATATAGGTTGCAATAACTTAGCCAAATGGACAGTTGGTGGTAGGGGATTGATAGGTTGGAGTGCGTCCATTCTGGTCTAAGGGAAGGCTTCTGAAAGATCTTGTCTTGGTGAAACCAAGTCTTGTGGGTAAAGTGCACCACCTCTACAGAGTGTAAAAAATCTAAGTACTTAGCCATGTCCCTGGCAAAGGACAATTTGAGCATCAAGACATGGAAACTATCAAGAATCTCCTCATCCCAATTTCTAAGTTAAAATCTTGTGGGTGAACAAGGGATTGAAGGATCACCAATTTCTATTTGGAGATGCCTTGGGTGATTTTGTCAAGCAAAAATTTAGTGTTTTCAAATGATAAGGAAAATCTAATTTGAGCAATGCAAGCCTAAGATCCACTTAGCCAAATGCATATAGATGATATACTCCACTATATTGCCATAGTATCACTTGCCAATACAATTCAAATGTATTGACCCTTGTGGCTGTAACTTGTTATGTTGCAGGTTTGTTTGATATTAGTGAAGTTTGTTGAATTAGGATTACAAGTCTACAACCAACATGTCTGCCTATGGCACTTTGAAGATGAAGGACCCCATGCTATTGTTATATTCTGCTGCATTGTAATGAGATAGCCAAATGAGCTATGTAAGATGTAATAAATTATTTTATTCCTGGTTATAAAGTTGTAATATGACCTTTGTTTCTTGATATTACATCTTAACTGTGGATGCTAGCTATTGATCCAGGGACTAGCATTGTAAACACAGGGATCTCTACCTTATTAAAGGTTGGGAACCTTACAACAGAGGACCATGGCTGAGTAGAGGGAGCAGACGGCAGAGGAGGACCACGAGTAGCAAGCACAGACGGAACCGCAAGAAGACCAGCACCACGGAGACGAGTCTTCTCAGCCCGAAGCTCAGACAACACCTCAGAGAGCGGAACACGACCACGATCATTCAACTGAGCATGGCGGGGATCGAACTCCTGGCGGAGCCGAGACAGAAACTCATAGATGCGGTGGAACTCCAAATCCGATCGCACAATCTGGCAGCACAGGCATGTGCCACAAACAGCAGTACAGAGAGAATCAAGATGACGCCAGATAGCAGCACTCTGAGTATAGAACTCTACAATAGTGGAATCACCCTGCTGAAGAGCATGCTCCTGGCGAACCACAGACAGGTAAAGAGCATCCCTAGACGGATGATAGCGCTGACGAAGATGTGCCCACTGAGCGGCAATAGTAGGGAGACTCATGAACTCAGCAGCAAACTAGGGCAGAACATTGGAGGTGAGAACAGCAGCAGCACGAGCATCCTCATCGACCCACTGAGTGTAGGTGGTCAGATCGTGGCGGTAGGTCTCGAGATCAGCAGAGTACTGTTTGAACTTCAACTCATAAGCAGCAACAACACTATCATCGGCACTCTGAGCAGCATCCTTGGCCTCCTGAGAAGCATCAGCACCGAGAACAATCGGCGTCGGCGTAAGAGGATCCACAGGAGCAGGGGGCACGGCGGACAGGAGACCTCGCAGGAAAGCACACCCCAAAGACGGAGACCGCGCATGTGAACGCGCATAAAGGCAGCGAAATCAGGATAATTCGCGCCATCAAAGATCACCGGGCAGCGAGGAATCGCAACATAGCCCGATGCAGAAGACATCTCTCTCTCACACACTTTTTTTAAATCTCTGATCTCAGATCCGATCGGAACTACAGCCGGATGGATCACTCGATCCCAATCGAGAACCAGGAGGCCGGTGGGAGGCACGGCGACGGAAGGCTGGCTGAGGAAGACCGGCGGCGGGGGAAGACCGACGGGGCGCGGCTGGCGGTGGATCCGAGGCGCGGCCGGCTGCAGAGCCGAGGTGGGGCATGGCAGATCCAAGGCGGGGCGCGGTCGGTGGCAGATCAGAGGCGGTGCGGGGCGAGGCGGCGGGCGGACTAGGCGGGCGGCAGCAGCCCTCGACGGAGGAGGAGCGGCAGCGGCGACCGGCCGGGACGGCGGGCAGTAGCCCACGACGAAGGAGAAGCGATGGCGGCGACCGGCGGCGACGACGACGGCAAGCCGTCGGCGGCAGGGACGGTGGCGGCTACAACGATGAAGTTGCGAAAAAAAAGGCTAACCTAGGTATGATACCATGTTAGGAATAGACAACTTGTATTCCTCTGGGGCCAAAGGCCACAATATATAGTACATGTACAGGTGGAAATATGCAGGAAAACCCCCTAACAAGTGGGGACATACAATATACAAATATACATCTAACATACTTAAGATGTTTGGTGTTACGGTTTCTGTCCTACATAGCATAGCAACTGACAACTTGGTCTCAAAATATTCTAGAGGAGATGATATAGGTTCTATAAAAACAATTATGTCACTTGACTTTGTGTTTATTCTACATCTAATAGAGAAAATCACGAAGATCACATGTGTCTTATGTCAAACCCTGCAAAAGAGGTCCATTGAAATTTTAAATGCATTGGATTCGACCAGTTTCGAACACAGATGTGTTGTTTGGTAAGTTAAGAGGAAATGATTGGGAATCTCTTCTAGAGGAGTTTAAGACTTTTTGTTTGAAGCATGACGAGGTCCCTGATTTGAATCGCAAGTAATACCCCTCTCCTTGTATCTCTATAAATTATGATATGTATTAATGTACTTACTTAACTCTAGTATTATTATATATTGCAATTTATATGTATGTTGATGTGACAAGGTCTCGCAACAAAAATGATAACACAACAACACTACATCGCTGCAAAAAGAGACGTGTCCAATGCTGTTATATATCAACAATTGGTTGAGATAAATGATCACTTTGGTATTCAAAAATACATAACTCTTGAGACTTTGTGCATCTTTGGATCCAACGCATGATTCTTATGACATCTCAAAAGTATATATATACACACTCAGCTGAAAATTTTTATTCTGAAGTTTTTCCTAGTAAAAAAAGGGATCAACTGAGAGTTGCAACTTCCCAATTTCCAATTGGGTTTGCAATAATCTAGAGCTAAAGCACTAGTCTTTACTTTCTTATTTCGGAGTTGGACTAGTTAAAATAGGTAAAACTGCAACATACTTAATGGTTGATAGATTGTTATGGTTAATTAGGACTCTTTCGGTGTCAACTGCAACCGTGGAGCAAACTTTTTAGACCATGAAACTGACCGAGACACATCTTCAAATTATAATGGGAGATGATTTTCTTCGGAATTAAATGATTTTCTACATGGGTACGGAAATAGCTATAAAGATTCGTTTTGATGAGATTATCGACTTACTCGAAGCCGGTAGTCCTAAACCAGAGTTTAAGCAAATATACATGTAATTTTCTTTCGTAGTGTCGAACATATATTAAAAAAATTATATGGATTTTTAATTAATTTATTTTGGGAATTAATATATTATGATGTTTGTTTTCTTTGATGGTCGTAGACTCCCCCTTCCCCTCTCCAATGTTTGAATCCTAGCTCCACTCCTGCTTGTAGCTTCCGAGCCTAAACAACTGCTTCTCCGTGCTTGCCGGCGACACACACCCTCTTTTCTTATGTGATCTGATTTTGTACACCGACTCGTATGAAAAATGGACATCTTGTGCACCTTCATAACTTCGGGTCTCGAAAAGTTGATGAGTACGACTCCTCGTGTCGAACTTGTGAGTACTAACACTAAGGAGCAAATGCTCGGGTGTCCTCTGTTTCTGCAAATCAACAAAGATTGTATCAATTCCACAATTTCATTGGGAACTGAGCTTCGTGCAATTAAACATCTCCCATTTGCTCCCTCAAAAAACAAAAAAGACATTTCCCATTTGCTTACCAACGCACAGACTAGAGACCACCATGTGTGCATTGTTGGCTCCGGCGTGCTCTGTTTCTGCAGCCAGAGGGGAGAGAGACGGAGCAGCAGCCGCCAGTACACACTATGGCACGTCCAGGAATCAGAGGCACTTTTCTTAGAGGCACTTTTTCAAACTGCCTCTAATTGTATCTTTTGAGGCACTTCGAAAAATAGTGCCTCCAAATATGAATTTTTAGTGGCAGTTTTAAAAGTGCCACTAATAGTTTATCCTTTTGAGGCACTATTGATAGTGCCTCTAATGTTTTGAAAAATAGAGGCACAGTCCAGTGCCTCCATGCTAAACTATCAGTGGCACTTTGACCTGTGCCTCAAAAAGACATAACTTTTAGAGGCATTTTCCGTGATAATGCCACTAAAAGTATATCAACTGAGGCACAATTAGAAGTGCCACAATTGGTTACCATTTAGAGGCACTAAATTATGCCTCTAAATAGTGACCAACTGTGGCACTATTTGGTGTGCCTCCAATGATCATCCATCTGAGGCACTATGTTGCTGCCTCCAATGTCCAACCAGCTGAGGCACCTGACATTGCCTCAAATGGATGATCATTGGAGGCACTGTCAAACATGCCTCTAAATGGTCATCCATTTGAGGCACTATCAGGTGTGCCTCAAAATGGTCATCCATTTGAGGCACTTTGTGATGTGCCTCCAAAAGAATAACCAGCATAATCAAATAATCAGAAAACAGATACCACACAGCACATAATTATATACTACTGATTCCATACTGATAATCCAACATAGTACTTACTGCTCCATACTTACAACTACAAAAGAGTAGTCCAGCATATATAGTACTAGGCATTCCAACTTAAGCAGCCCATCAGATAATTACATCCAAAATAAGTAGAACTCATAACAGAAGTTCTACTTCCACCCAATCAGTACTGTCAGATCTACGCTTATGGGAGTGCCGCGAGCATCAGGCGCAACTTACCGTCTGACTTGTACCAGAAACTGAACAGCATAGCATCATCCTTCTTCATGTTGAAGGCTTGTACAGCTGTCCACCATCCACTGGTTATCATTGCTCTATTGTTTACTCCCATCTTCATCCTCACATCCACACGATCATCTTCAGCCATGGATTCAACTTGTACAGTAAGTGGTTCATCAAGAAAATCCTTCAGGTACTTGGTTGTGAACTCAGCATTAAATTCCTGTGTAAGTATCAAGTTTACACAACTGTTAGCATTCTTTTGGACTCTGTTTCTACTACACTGTTATGCATGATAAAGTAAATAGCTGCTCACCATTTTGCATTTCTTCTCAATGACAGCTGACTCTGTCATCTTGTAGACATAGTACTTTATTGCTGGCCTTCTGCCATTGCACCATTCGTCCAGAAACTCAACTTGGCATGGACACAGTAGTATGTCATTTCCAAACATACACTGGTGGTCCCACTCATATATTCCCTTGTTTTTTGGTCCTGATACAACACAAATAGAACAAATTTTATAAATATTAGTACCATTTCTCAACTGCTGTAACAGACTAGATAGTTCAAAGTTTGTATAGATACATACCCCTTAAAACCAAGCCATCATCTTGTGCTGGCATAATTGGCACATAACCATCTGGCACGAACCACTCCGTAGAGGTGTCACTGGCAGAGGTGTCACTGCCAGAGCTGTCACTGCCACTAGTGTTGTGGCTTGGGATCAAGCTGCCACTGTCATCTGAGATGTCAATGGCACAGTTCTCACAGGTTCCCATCTAGTATAAAAACAGCATGTAATCAGTAATGCTAAAGCAATGTAATCAGTAATGCTAAAACATGTTCAAGACATGATCAAATAGCAAAACATTTAGAAAGTCAATAATTACATTCTGAATATTCCTAACATTCAGAAAGTTCAGAAAGTACAGAACATTCAGACAGTTTAGATCACGCTGAACATTCAGTAATTTCTGAATTTTTTGAACATAGCAAAACAGAAAGATCAGAACATTCAGAAAGATCAGAACATTCAGTAAGTTCAGAAAGATCAGAACATTCAGAACATTCAGAAAGTTCAGAAAGATCAGAACATTCAGAACATTCAGAAAGATCAGAACATTCAGAACATTCAGAAAGATCAGAACATTTAGAAAGTTCAGTACATTCTGAACAATCTTAACAATCTGAACTTTCTGAACATTATGAAATTTCTGAAAATTCAGAACATTTCTTCATCAACAGACCCCTAACCAGAAATAATCATCAACTCTTGACATCAACAGAATTAATCCTAGCAGAACCCTAAACAAAATATAATCTAAGAACAGAACAAATCTAAGAACAGAACTAAGAACATAGATCTAGACAAAGAACATAAATCAAAGAACAAATCTAAGCACCCAAAGATCAGATAGCAGGTTAGATCAAACAAGATCAGATAGCAGGTTAGACAAAGAACATAAATCTCGAACAAATCTAAGAACATAACAAATCTAATCTAATAACAACAATCTAAACTAAGAACACTAATCTAATAACAACACCAGATTAGATCTAAGAACAACACCAGATCTAGTACAGTAATCTAAGAACACGAGAAAAGATCTATACACTATTCTAAGAGAACCAGAGTACACTAATCTAAGAAGACTAGATCAGATCTAAACAACAGTTCCTAATCAAGAACATAAAAGATCTAACGAGTAGAATAAGAACAACAGTTCCTAATCAAGAAGAACAGAAGAAGAAAGAAGAATAGAAGAAGAACACGAGAAAAAAACAGACAAGCTCCTCAGGTGGCGGCGACGATGGGATTCGCTGGAGGGGTTTCATGTTGGGCGGCGGCGGCGGTGGAACCCTAACACGAGGAAAGGGAGAGAGTGAGGGAGTGGAAAGTGAGGGAGTGAGGGAGTGGAGAAAGTGACGGCCGCGGTGGGTGGGTGGGTGCATATATAGTATGGTCATTTTGCACATTAGTACCTTAGGTTGTTATTAACTTTTCTGTGTCCTTCCACCTCGGCTCCGTAGTTATAGCGATTAGCTGGGACGCCCCTCAGTTAATATTTTAGTTTCCTATTTGTCCCTCCACCCGCGCCACCTTGCACAAACCCCCCTCCCCTATGTTGTCCAATGTATAAGAGAGGCACCCCGCCGCCAGCGCTAGGGTTTGGCCTCCATTTCTCGCGCGTGTCCTCTGCGCCGCCGCACCACCCGCCGCCAGAGAGCTGCCGATCCTCTTCGTCCGCGCCGCCGCACCACCCGCCGCCGGAGAGCTGCAGATCCTCACCGTCCGCGCCGCCGCACCACCCGCCGCCGGAGAGCTGCAGATCCTCACCGTTCGCGCCGCCGCACCACTCGCCGCCAGTCAATCGGAGTTGCAGATCCTCTCCGTCAGCGGCCGCCGCACCACCCGCCGCCGGAGAGCTGCAGATCCTCTCGGTCCACTCCGTCCGCGCCGCCACACCACCCGCCGCCGGAGAGCTGTAGATCCTAGCGGCACATCCATAGCAGCTTCTGCAATGGATCCGCGCGGCCGCACCAACTGGACTGCAGCAGCCACATCCCCTTCTCCCCCGCGTCACCTAGCGATTTCTCAAGAGCAATCAGATAATTGCAGGTGTGTGCTTTGTATATCTAGTGTGTGCTTTGTATATATAGTATGGTCTTTTCATCCATCTAGTGTGTGCTTTGTATATCTGAAATGGTTCATCTAATTCATCTGTAATTCTAAACAAAAAATCTGATTTTTACTAATGCTAGAAATAGATATGAAAATAGTTCTGTAATTGGTTCACTGATGAATATGATTACTACAGAGTCCAAGATGATGAGAGGGATGATAGGCTAATGATCACAATTAGAGGTTTGTTTAGCACCATTTACTTTGTAATCTATGCTCTTGTCATTGATCTATATTTTCTGGTACTGATGATACATTGTTTGGCATTTGTTAGGACCTGGACATTCAGGATTTGATTCAATTGATACAAACTGCATTTTTGGAAATTTGGTTCAAATGAATTACCACCAATTAATGCAGCTAAGAAGCAATGTGGAAGTGCTACCAAGGCCTGCAATTAAGAATTATGTTAGCACAATTACATCAACAAATGTCATTCCTTTGGAGGGTTTAATGGTATGTATATATGTTCTGCACATTATTCATATTTTTATCTGTAAGTTCTGCACATTACTCACATTTTTATCTAACAAATTCTAGGAATTCAGTCAAGAGTTTACAAGAAAGTTCCTGATGCAGTTCCTCATGGATGAACACCTCATGAGACATTGTATTCAAGCCAGATCTCAATTGGTTAGTGTAGGTGTGATGCTCAAGTTAGGATCTCCAATAAAGTACTGTAGGATGATTCTTCAGGCTGATGGAAAAGCCCAGATCATCCCTCCTGGATGGGCAAAGGTGGTAGAGGCATTTAATTTGAAGGAAGGGGATGTTTGCATGTTCAGTTTTACAGATGAAAGAAAACTACCACCAAGACTCAGACATCAGTGGTTCTACCTTAAGCTTGAGATACTTAAAATTGAAGAGTACTACCCTGTCTTATTAAACCCATTCTTACCATTTATCTAAGTATCTCTTATAACATATTTATGCACATCTTTGTAGGTACAGCCCCACTGAGATTCATGAAAGGAGTCTGATTACTACTAGAGGTGTGATTTTCACCTGAAGATGCTTACTATTATACTTGTTTTACTAGAGTTTTTTTGGGTGATGAATAATGCTTTATTTGTCATGTAGGACCTGGTTTTGCTGGTGAAGAATCCTTTGATAATGAATGCATTTTTGCAAACAAGGTTGATTTGACATTCAATCAAGTTATCCAACTGAGAAGCTATGTTGAAGTGCTACCAAGACCTGATATTAAGGAGTATGTGTGGAAATTGACAGAAGAAAACATCATAGCTTCCTTTGATCATGTTCACTGGAGACCTGGAGAAGGAGAAATGGTTAGTAATGTTTGATCATGTTCACTACTAATGGTTACTGTATGGTATGTTTTGATCATAATTGAAATTTCTGTTTTCCAGGTTTTTTCAAAAGAATTCACAAATACTTATCTTTTGAAGTTTCTAAAGCCTGTCTTATGCTCAAGATCTCCCGGGCTTGGGGTTCCTAAAGGATCTGAAGTTATTCTTCTTGCTGTGAACAAGCCAACAGTTTCCAAGACTCAGTATTGTAGAATGATGCTAACTGAATCTGGACAAGCAGTTATCTGTTTTGGATGGAAAGATGTTGTCAAAACATTCAGTCTGAAAGAGGGAGATGTCTGCTTGTTCAGTTTCAGGGACACTAGGATTATTCCAGTCAAAATTAGGGATCCAGCTGCGTGGCTCCAGTTGGTGATAATAAAGCTAGATTAGTACTGAATGGGCCTGGATAGTGTCTGATTAAATGGGCCACATCGTGGGGGAAAACAGTGGACATTGTCTGTTTAAATGGGCCACATCGTGGGGGAAGTGGTGGACGTGGGGCAGTGGTGGACGTGGGGGAGCAGTTTTACATCCCTTTACCTTTAAATAGGAGGAGAAACCTGGCCGGTTTACAATTCTTCTGCGCAGGGCTTTTCTTCTATCCCTTCGACTTTCTGGGTGAGTTCAATTCTGTACACAGATCTTATTATTCTATTTCATTTAATCTGATGCAATCTAATCCTTCTACTACATTTTCAGGTCGCATGTTCTGAATTTCCTCCTTCGACTTTTCAGCTCTCAGGTTCTGAATTTTAACCTGCTATCTGTGATCAACCTGGGTGAATTTTTGTAGGTGAATTAACCTGGATGTTATTTTGTAGGTGATGGATGGCATGACGTGTGCTATCTGTGATCAGCCTGGTGACAATTGTGGCAGATCTAACAGGAGAGCTAATGGATTTGACATTGTCATTGGCCATGGTTTTAGACGTGGTGTAGTAAGTTTTTCTGCTCATTCCCTGCTCATTCCCTAGTAACAGGAGAGCTAATGGATTTGACATTCCCTGCTCATTCAAATAGTTTTTGGCAATGGGAACTAAATTATGTTGTTAAACTGCAGTACATTCCCTGCTCATTCAAACAGAGGTTGAACAATTTAGTTCCTGGGAAATGGTTAGTTGCCAAGAGCCCAAGATTCAGAAGATTTGATTTATTCTTACAGAAGGATGAGTCATCTACACTAATATGTGGCCCTTACTGGAGATCATTAGTTAGAGTTTATGACATTGCTGTGGGTGATGTTGTACATTTCCAATGTACTGATGATCCCTTTGAACCTTTAGAGAACTCAATTGACATAACTGTTCATTCCAACAATGTTGAGAAGGATGCAGTTGAAGAAACTGGTATCACAACAATAACTCATCTTTTTTTCACAATGCATTTTCGAAATAATTAAGGCTAACACATCCTCTCTGATTAGTTGTAGGAGATTTGCCTAGCCCAATAAGAAGTATCCTCTATAGGACAATCTTCTCAGACATCCACTCCATTAGTGAACAGGACATGGCTGCAATCCTGTTTGGCATTTACAAAGATGTTTTTGTGGAGAAGGAATTTTATGAACCAAAGGATCAGAAACATTTTTGGGTGCACAAGATGGATGATGATAATGTTCACTTCAATGCACTGGTAATTTCCCACAGTTCATATGTTTGACATCTGAAATTATTTTATTTGCATGCAACTAAATCAATTGTGGATATTTATTTGTTTTGCAGTACATGCCTACTGAGGCTATAGATGGGTACAGGTACCCAGGTTTTGGCATTGCTCATCTTTCCAATGATGGACAGCTGCTAGGAGAAGAACAAGAAGAGTTCATTGACTGCACCTACTCCATTGCCTGGGACATGGGGCATGTGTGTTTTCAGAATGGATGGACTGATTTCACCAATGCTGCTAACATTGGCAATGAAGCACTTCTTTTGATGAAAGTAGAGCCCATGCAAGAGTTTATTGGTCTTAACTTTGTTGAGATCATCAACTAGGGATCATCTACTAGAGATCATCTAAGTAGTGCCCATGAATTAACTTTGTATCCAGTGTGTTTGTATCTAGTTGTGGTTGTGTACCCAGTTGTGTTTGTATCCAGCTATTATTGAACTTATATTATATATCAAGTTTGTGTTTTCTGATCCAGTTGTGTTTGCTTTTCTGAAAATATAGATGCAACAAATCCATACTGCTATTGTGTTAATTTTTCACAATAGCAAGGATAAGTTGTTGCAACAAATTGAATTTTTTTCTACTTGCCACTGCTGTTTTTTAAAATGGATTCAAAAAAGAAACTTCTTTGTATACTTCTTACAGTTGTATGCAACAAATCCATACTAAGGATAAGTTGCTGCAACAAAATGAATTTTTTCAAAAACACAAAGGCCCAACTGTAGGACAAAGTACTCCAACTGTAGGAGAAAGTACTAGGCAAAGGCCCACTCGGCCAAAATATGGGCCAAAATATCTGGAACCGAAGAGATAGAGAGCGCGTGGAGCGTTGGAATATTATAAGGAGGGAACCGAAGGGACAACCTCCCCTCTCTCTCCCATTCGGCAGTTCCCTCTCTCCCACTCGGCAGTTCTACGGTGAGTTCCTATGCAGTTCTTTAGACTTGTTTTCTTATCTTTTCTTCAGAGTTCTCTCTCTAATCTCTTCTTTTTCTTTCCATCCATCTGCAGACTCGGCAGATTGTACGGTGAGTTCTTCAGTTCCTTTGCAGTTCTTCATATTTCTTCAGAGTTCTCTCTCTAATCTTTTTTTTTCTTTCCATCCATCTGCAGACTCGGCAGTTCGTACGGTGAGTTCTAGTTCCTTTGCAGTTCTTCAGATTTCTTCAGTTCTCTCTCTAATCTTTTCTTCTGTTGCTTGATTCTTCCAACCTTCTTCACTTCTGTTGCTTGATTCTTCCAACCTTCTTCACTTCTGTTGCTTTAATCTTTATTTTGTGGTTCTGTCCTAATCCCTCTTTCTTCTTGTAATATTACAGTGACCGCAAGATACCCAAACAAGAAGAACCACTCCTTCATTAGGGTTTCTTCTCAGGTAAATCCCTCTTTATTCTAACTGTTCATCCTCTGCTTGATTAGGCTTTCAAATTAGGGTTTTCATGGAATGTGCGTTTTCCTGATTATGTTCCTGATTAGGGTTGCGTTTTCCTGATTAGGTTTTGTCCTTATTATGTTCCTGAATATGTTCCTGATTATGTTCATCAGATTATAAGTGACTGAAATGTGTAGAATGTTCTTCAGTACTGAAATGTGTAGATTGTTCTTCAGTACTATAATATGGTTGCAATGTTTAGGTTCTGTTACTAATTACTTGCTTAATTTTTAGCAATGGAATGTGCTGTGTGTGGACAACCTGCTCACAACTGTGGTAGGACACAGAGGAGGGCAACCAGCTTCTAGATTGTCATTGTTGATGAGTTTCCATTTGATGGTGTGGTGAGTTTTCACATCCAGACAACAATAGTTTACTTTATGTTATATTCATCCTGTAGGTTGGTAAGTTAACTACATTATGTTATGTTCATCATGTAGGTTGTTCCATGTTCATTTAGGGAGAGACTGAATGATTTCACTCCTAAGAATTGGCTGGTTGCCAACAGCAGTGCAATTAGAAACTATGATCTGTACTTGAAGAAGACTGATGAAAAGACATTGATTTGTGGTCCTTATTGGACGTCATTGTGGAGAGTCTACGACATTGGTCTTGGTGATGTACTGGAATTTGAATATGATCCAGATCCGATTGAGGGTTTGGACAATTTATTCCATGTCACCATTTCCTCAAATGGTGTTGAAAAGTACATCCATGAAGCTCCATGTAAGTTCTTGCTAACAACTACTACTAACTATTTCCTCAACTACTACTAATTTCTTTACATGTACTAGTACTAATTATTTTATTTCTTCTCTTTTGCTTAGTGATTGGAGATGTCCCTTCTGGAATAAGAAGCATTCTGTACAGGACAATCTTCTCAAACATTCAATCAATCACTGAACAGAACATGGCCACCATCTTATTTGCCATCTACAAAGATGTTCATGTGACAGACCATGAGATCATTGAAAGTAATGATGAGAAGAATTTCTGGGTACACAAGATGAATGAGGAAAACCAAGCATGGGATGCACTGGTAAGGCTTAGAGCTAAATCACTATTCTGTTGTTTCATTCTATGCATGCCTAATGTGTAAAAAAATACTAACTGCGAAATACATGATTATTGCAGTTCATGCCTATTGAGGCTGTACAAGGCTACAGGTACCCAAGACATGGCATAGCACATCTTTCCAGGGAAGGGCAAGACATAGAAGGAGACGAAGAGAACTTCATTGCATGTGCCTACTCCATTAGCAAGGAACATGGAGAAGTCATTTTCACCGCAGGGTGGAATGACTTCACATTTGCTGCTGATGTTGGATGGGCTTCAATGCTTGTGATCAAGATAGAACATATGAGTGATCACCTTGGGCTGAACTTTGTTGACATTGTCAACTAAGGAATCAGTTAGTGACAAGGCTAATGAGGAATCAGTTAGTTAACAGATGCTTGTTTAGGTTGTGCTGCAGTTGTTTAAGGAACAATGTCATCAATGTTGTTTTAAGCTTTAGTTATTATGTCCCTATTCTGTAAGTTAACTACTAGTGTTTGTATCACTTGTATTGTGCCTGATATTATATGGTTGTGCTTGTTTTAATGTTGTCAATTATGGTTGTGCTTGTTTTAATGTTGTCAACTATGGATGTGCTTGTTTTATTACTTGTTTCATATTCCTGTTTTGTTGATGTCTAGAAGGCCTTCATTGTTCTGAATTCATAAATATTCAGAGACCATGGGCTACTAGACTACATTAGTTCCATAATAGACTACATTAGTTCTACTACTAGTCAACTACTTGTGTAAATTACCAGAGCATTTTGTGCCTGAATTTTGTGCCTAAATTACCAGAGCATTCAGACCATTTTGTACATTTATTCAGAGCATTTTTTTCATTTATTACATTTATGCACTGCACACACGTCCTTGGAAGTGGGGAAAGTGGGGGAAGTGGGGGAAGTGGGGGAAGTGCTGCACCAGGTGCTTGCCCCGACGTCCAGGTGCTTTCCTATTTAACATGGTGGTAGTATGGAGTTATTTCTTCTGCCTATGTCGAGTTCTTCTGCCTATGGTGAGTTCATCTCTTGTTCTTACCTGAATATTGTTGTTCTGTTTGTGTACTTACATCTGAATGTTTCATGTGTGATGCAGATCTCTGATTGTACAACAGGAGCACAAGTTATCCTACAGGTGATTCAGATCCTTTGCCTCTTTTCATGTCATCCATGAATGAATTTGTGTTCCATATCTTAATACTTCCATTTTTTCATAGGAATGGATGAGATGAGTTGTGTTCTGTGCCAGCAACCAGTGCAAAATTGTGGCCTCCATTCTGACAGGCGTGTAGTTTCTTTTGATCTGATTATGATGCAGGGATTTGAAAATGGAGTGGTAAGTTATAACATCAGTACAATGGATCTCTTGTTTTTATCTGAAAAGGAGGTGTATAATGACAAACATTCCTCTTATTTTTATTTCAGGCAGTACCTTGCAAATTCAAGGAACAACTTGAAAAATTTGCAATGTCAAAGAACTGGATGGTGGATACATGCAGGAACAGGCATGTGTATGACTTCTTCCTGGAGAAAGAAGTGTCAATAACTACCATCTGTGGACCATACTGGAGTTCCCTTGTTAGGAAATATGATATCCAGCAAGGTGAGGTTCTCTCTTTCAAGTATGTGGAACAGGCCAACAATTTTGATATCACAGTGTCTGAATTTGTGGACAATATGAAGGTTGAGAAGCCTATTGTTGCAGATGGAGGTAAACTGTTTCACAATTTTAACTGTTTTATGTCATGTTAGCTGAAAGACTTGCTATGTTAACTAGTTTGCCATTGTTTACTACTTTGAGCAGGTCTTTACTGTGTGATGCCTGAAATTAGAGCTATACTTCAGAAGACTATTTTCTCAAACATCAGAGAAATTAGTGAGGAGAACATGGCAACCATCAATTATGGTATCTACAAGGTTTTGGCTCTAAAACCAGGGCAAGAACTAGATGAGGAAGAATTCTATGAAAGTGTCAATGAGATGCAGTTTATGGTGCACAAGTATAATCAGGAAAATGTTGAACTAGATGCTTTGGTAACTATCTACTAATTAATTTCTCACTTTTTTTATGCAATGTTTCAGACTTAGTTCTTACACAAGTTGTTACTATGCCAGTACCTTTCTGCAAAAACATTCAGAGAAGTTGGATGCCCATGGCAAGGACATTCAAATCTGTTGGCTAGGGAATTTGATGTGCCCTTTGAAGGATGGTACCACATGGAAGATGAAGATGATAGAATTGCATTCACAATAGGATGGCAGCAATTTAGGGAGGAGGCAAATATAGTAGAGGGATCACTGTTGTTGATTGTTGCAGACCCAAGGCATGGTCACATCTGCCTTGATTTTGTGGAGATTGAAGACCCTTGAAGAATATGATTGAAGACCCTTGAAGAAATTGTGTTTCATTTTAAGTTGTAATGTGTTCTAGTGGACTAGTGTTCTGAACAATGCATCTACTGTAATGTTGGTTTGTAAGTTGAACAATGGTTTGTAATGTTGGTTATCAAGTGTTGATGATTCTCAGTTTTTCAAGTGTTGATCAGTTTCTTGATTTTCTGTTTATCTAGTGTTGATCATTTAATTCTATGTCTAGAAGGCCTTCATTGTTCTGAATTCATAAATATTCAGACCATGGGCAACTAGACTACAATGTTTAGTTTTGCATCTAAATGTTTAGTTTTGCATCTAAATGTTCAATATTTAGCATCTCAATGTTTAGTTTTGCATCTAAATGTTCAATATTTAGTTTTGCATCTCAATGTCTAGTTTTACAATATTCAACTATGATTATGATTATGAATGTTTAAACTATGATTATGATTATGTATAAACTATGTAGTTTATACTAGACTACAATGTAAACTAGCTA
Organism: Avena sativa; assembly: GCA_916181665.1. NCBI lineage: Eukaryota > Viridiplantae > Streptophyta > Magnoliopsida > Poales > Poaceae > Avena > Avena sativa. Next base: position 250,805,423 of record OV702284.1, on the reverse strand, counting down.
GACAATTACTGTTAAAATAAAATATCACTAGCTAGACAACAATGTAAACTAGAAGGGAACAAAGCACAATAATAACACAAGTATAGTATATCTCCAGTACAGTATTTTTTCATTTTAGTCCTTTAATTTTTTCATTTTAGTCCTTTAATTTTTTCATGCCATGTTACTGACCCTTGTCTTTCTCTTTTTGACCTTGGCTCTCTTTTTTTCAGATACAACGCGCCTCTCCTCCTCTTCCTCGATCAAGCTCCTCTCCTCCGACGAGATCCGCTCCTCTCAGTTGAGATCCGCTCCTCTCCGTCGAGATCCACCACCGCCTCCTCCTCGAGCTCGCCCACCACCACCTCTCCGTCGAGATCCCCCACCACCTCCTCCTCGAGCTCGTCCACCACCACCTCTCCGTCGAGATCCACCACCACCTCTCCATCGATCTCGTCCACCACCACCTCCTCCTCGAGCTCGTCCACCACCACCTCTCCATCGAGATCCTCCACCACCTCTCCGTCGATCTCGTCCACCACCATCTCTCCGTCGAGATCCGCCGCCGCCTGGAGCTCGTCCACCACCTCTCCGTCGAGATCCACATCGTGCAATGGGCACTCGTAATGATGATCTATTCTTCATTGACAAATAACTCGCAATGATGCCGAGGCTGGTTCTTCAGGTTAGGAATTCACCACCTGTTCCTGTTATTACTTGTGCTCTGCTCTGATATGCTATACTTGTGCTCTGCTCTGATATGCTCTGTTCCTCTTCTGTTCCTGTTATTACTTGTGCTCTGATATGCTATGCTGTACTCTGAACAGTTCCTGATGTGCTCTGATATGCTATGCTGTACTCTGAACTGTTCCTAATGTGCTCTGATATGCTGTACTCTGAACTGTTCCTGTTATTACCTAGTTTGTTTGTTTGAATGTTGGTATAGTAACTAGTATCTTGCTATTGGTTACACAGGAACAAGTTGCTAAGTTTATTCATCTATTTGTACAATGGATAAAACTTGGATGAGTGCTGCTAGATCCAGTACACAGTTTGCAGATGGGGTTAGGGGTTTCATTCAGTTTGCAGCTACAAATTCTGGTTTTAGCCAAAAGATTGTCTGCCCATGCAAACTTTGTTGTAACATCTCTAGGAAAAGTTTAGAAGATGTTGAAGACCATATAATATCTGTAGGATTCATGCCTGGGTATACAACATGGGTATACCATGGGGAATCAGTAGATTGTGCTATTCCTACTGTACAACCCAATGAATCAGTAGAATTTCCTTTAGGAAGTGATGAGATGGATGAGATGATGTTGGGTTCTCATGATATGTACAACAATAGCTCTTTAGGATCAGATACACAAGTTGACAGTGATGATACTGATGATGACTCTGAAGAAACAGATGAAGCTGATGAAGAAGCTGATGAAGAAGCTGCGGCATTCAAAAAGTTAGTTAATGATGGCAGACAAGAATTATATGCAGGATGTAAAAAATTTACAAAACTGCAATTTCTTGTGAAGCTGATGAACATAAAGAACACCAGGGGATTAACCAGAGCTACATTTGAAGATGTGCTGCAGCTATTTAGGGATGTCCTACCAGAGGATACAACTCTCCCTATGAATTTTCATGAATCCAAACAGTACATCAAATCTGTAGGGCTGGGGTATGACACATATGATGCATGCATTAATGACTGCATCATATATAGAGGAGACAATATCAATGCATCTGTCTGTCCAGTATGTAATGCATCCAGATGGAAGATTGTGAAGGAAATTGGTGGTGGCAAAAGATTTAGCAAGGTTGCTCAAAAGGTGGTCAGGCATTTCCCATTGAAGAAGAGAATTAGAAGATTATTCATGTCAAGCAACACAGCCCCACTTATGAGTTGGCATGTTGATGGTAGGATCAAGGATGGTCTTATGAGGCATCCTGCTGATGCACCAGCTTGGAAGCATTTTGATGCAAAATATGAGTGGTTCAGTAAAGAAGCTAGAAATATTAGGTTTGGACTGGCAACTGATGGTTTCAATCCATTCAGAACTATGAACCTGTCTTACAGCATCTGGCCAATTGTACTGATTCCATACAATCTTCCAGCAGAGAGTTGCATGAAAGAAAACAACTTCATTTTGTCAGTTATTATTCCTGGTAGGAAGGCACCAGGGAAAGACATAGACATTTACCTGCAGCTAGTTGTTGATGAACTGAAAGTGTTATGGAAGGATGGTCTTTGGACTTTTGATTCTCATGTAGGAAGGAAATTCAGGGTGTATGCTGCACTGCTATGGACAATTAGTGACTGGCTAGGCCGGGGAAGTCTTAGTGGAGAGAGTATTGTTGTTTGCTCCCACTGCCTGCTGGGTACATGTTCCAAACGTTTAAAACATGGACACAAAGCATGCTACCTGTGTACTAGGATGTTTCTACCTGCAGACCACCCATTTAGGAAGGATAAAGACTCATTTGATGGCACAACTGAAGACAGGGAACCTCCAATTCAGCCATCAGGTCATGAGATTTCAGAAATGACAAAAGGCATTCACACCATCTATGGGAAAACACAGAAACAACAAAAGTCTAAGAAGAAAAAGAGACAAAGAGATGAAGGGGAGGAAGATACTGTACTGGAGGATGTGCACACTGTAGAGTCAACATTCAAGAAGAGAAGCATCTTTTTCCAGCTTGAATATTGGGAACATTTGCTGGTTCGACATAATTTGGACTCAATTCATATAGAGAAGAATGTGTTTGATAATATTGTTCACACAATTTTATAAGTGGACAACAGGTCCAAAGATAATGTGAAAGCAAGACTGGATATGAAAAGATTTAAAATCAGAACACATCTCCATGTTGATGAAACTCAAGAGAAACCAGACTTGCCTGAAGAAATGCACTACATGAATTCAGATAATAAGAAGGTATTCTTCTCAGTTGTGAAAAATGCAAGGTTTCCAGTAGACTATGCTTCAAACATGGATGGGAAGGTCAGGTTAGATGAGAAAAAATTAGTTGGGCTAAAAACTCATGACTGCCACATAATTTTTGAAGATGTATTTCCTTTAGCTATAAGTAGAACCATGCCTGCCCCTGTTGCTCTTCCACTAATTAATCTTAGCAAGTACTTCAAGAAAGTTTGCTCCAAAGTCATAGATCCTACTGAGATGCAAAAGTTGGAAGAAGAAATTGCTGAAACAATGTGTCAGCTAGAGCAGATTTTTCCACCATCATTCTTTGATATAATGGAACATCTTGTCATCCATCTTGCAAGTGAAGTGTTGATAGGTGGACCAGTGCAATTCAGAAACATGTGGTCTACAGAGATGTTTGTTGGGAAGTGTAAAGGGGTGGTACATACTAGAAGACATCCTGAAGCATCAATAGCTGAGGGATATATATTTGATGAGAGCTTGGATTTTTGTGCAAGATATCTGGAAAATTCCAACAAAGAGACAATGCATACTGATGATAGCACAACTAGCAGTCCAGACACTAATATATATTTAAGAACAATTGGAAGACAGCTCTCTGCATTTCAAGTTGATGAGCTAGATCACATTTCATGGACACAAGCTCAAAGGCATGTGTTGCTTAGTTATCCAGAAATTACTAGGTTTGCAAATGAGCATATCACAATGCTACAAGCAGACAGAAGGAAAAGTAGAAGAGAAGTTGAAGTTGCTCACCACCAACAATTCCTGAAATGGTTTATTGAACATGTGCATTCTTTAATGCATAAAGGAGTTGAACTACCACAAGAAGTTGTTCTACTAGCAAAAAAGCCTTTCATGATGGTGAAGAAATACAACAGCTACAAGATTAATGGCTATACATTCCACACAAGAAGCCATTCTGCTGGAAAATCTTCCCAGTGTGATGGAGTTTCAACTACTGCAAAGACATTAAGTTATTCAGTAGATCACACATTAGGAGATGGTCAAATTTGTGGCAGGATCCATGAAATAGTTGAATTGAATTATTCAAACACAGCTAGTGTAGTATTATTCAAGTGTGAATGGGTTAAAGATACTGGAATTAGAGTAGATAAATTTGGAATAACTGAAGTCAACTTCAATCATGTAGACAAAGGGGAAATTCTTTCATCTATGCCATTTATACTAGCTAGTCAAGCAAAACAGGTCTACTATTTGCAAGATCCAATTGATAATGAATGGTTTGCTGTTGTGTCTAGGTAATTTGATATAGTTCTATTATTTCTTTTGTTTGCTGGTTTGATTCTTTTGAACATGGTAATAAAGTTCTATTGTTTCTTCTGCAGGGACTGCTAACATGGACAGTCAGAGAAGTAGGCTAAATGAAGTTAACATGCAACTGATGAAACTTGGTGTGCCACCAACACAGATAGAAATCAAGAGTGGAGAAATTTTTACAAGATTTCTTGAGGAAGCAAGGATAAAAGGAATATACAAAGAACCAGCAGAAGTAAGAATCTAATTTATGCCATTCTAATATGTGATTTATGTGAAAGCATATGAAGCACCTAATTTATGGCATTCTAATATGTGATTTATGTTCCTGTCTTAATTTAGAACAACATGATATATGAAGAAATAGATGTGGTAGAAAATGAGGATGAGGATGATGATGGTAGTGAACAGTATGATAGTGATGCTACTACTCATGATGAAAATGAAGAAGGTGATATCAATCAACAGTTACAGGAAGGTTAGTTTTAGGTTGCCTTCTCCTCTTGTTAATTTAGGCAGTTTATTTGAATATTGTGAAATGGATGACACATTGGTTAATTTAAATACTTGTTACATGACAACAGCAGAGAAGTCTGTGAGAGGGCCCACTAAGTTGAAAAGATTCTGGAAAGAGTATGATCCAAGAAACAAGATCAGTTTGGAATTTAACAGCAAAGGCCAACCTTGTGGGTTCAAAACTTGTAGGCTCACAAATTTCATTGCTTCTTTAGTTAAGGGAAAAGAAATTTCTTTGGCAGCTACCAATTGGAGCAAAGTTCCTGAATATGAAAAAGATAAGCTATGGAAGACAGTTAAGGTAAAATCTCTTAAATAAACTGGATTGTAGTTTTGAACTATGTTTTTTGCCTGCAAATTACTAATGTTGCCTAACTGTAAACACTTTTGCAGTATTTCTTTGAAATACCAGATTGTTACAAGTGTTGGGTGTTGATATCTGCTAGAAAGAAGTGGAAAGATTACAAGTGCTATTTGAAGAGAAAATTTTACAAGGATGAGTTGTCACTCAAAAGCAACATTGCCAATGGATGCAAATCCAGGATACCTCCTGCTCAGTGGGTTTGTCTATGTAAATTTTGGAGAACACCAAATTCTAAGGTATACTAAAGTAGCAATGCTGGATATACTATTTTTTTCAACCTGCTTGTGCTAATTCATACTATAGGCATTAATGTATAATTTCTTGCTGTAATGTAGGCATTAAGTATGAAGAACAAAGAGACGAGAAATTGTCAAGCAAATGCAGTTCATACAGCTGGTACTAGAAGTTTTGCAGTAGTACAGGAACAAGAAGTAAGTTAATTGTGGATTTGTTGCATACTTGAATATATAAAATTTTCAAAGATCACAGTATGATAGTTTTCCATGAATATCAGGAAATAAAAGAAGGGAGCAAAATATCCAGAGCTCAGCTTTACAGAATTACACATACAAATAAGGATGGGAAACCAGTTGATGAATTTTGCAAGAAAAAGATTGTAATTAATAATGTAGTATATATTGAATTTTGTCATGTCCACATACATATTATATATTGAAAACTCAATAAATTGTTCTGAGCTACAATTCTGAGCTATCAATACTTCAATAAACCTGCATCCATGTTTGTAATGTTGCAAACATGGATTCAATGTTGTAACTTATTTTGTTTATCTTCAGTTTGAGTCAATCTTGCAAATATCCATTACATGTTCCTCATTCTTTGTAATGTTGCAAACAGGAAGAGATAAATGTGAAGTTTGTGGACAACCCAAACTTGATACATGAGGAAGCAAATGAGGAAGATTTGTATTCAACATTGTTCCCAAAGGCTAAGAAGTCAAGTAATCATGGATTAGGGCTCACTGTTGGTGGAAAGAACAGTGAGAAGCTGGCGCTGGCTCTATCTTCTCTACATGATGTTACACAGGAAAACAAAAATCTCAGGGGTGTTGTAGAGAAGCTTGTAGAAACTCAGTCAAGTTTGGTAGCCAGAAGTGATAAGCTAGAAGAGAAGTATTGTCAGATGATGGAGCTATTTCAAACATCACAGGAGAGAATGAAAGAACATATTGAAGAACCTCTTGTTGAAGAATCAGAAGGATTTGACAAGATGAAGAACAGTGGTCAGGAGGAGAAGAAAGCAGTAGATGACAAGAAAAGGAAAAGGCAAAGGGTAGAAGAAAAGATTGGAAATGAAGTTAATCTTGCGAAGAATGAAACTGCTGAGGTAAAATAACTACTGCTTGTACATGTGTCAATAAGAAATCCTTGTACGTGTGTTTTTTCTTGTACGTTGTAACTCTTGCTGACTAGGAATTTAACTAAATGCAGGTTGCTATGATAAAGAAAATTAAACTAGAGAAAGCTCAAGAGATGAAGAAGTCAAACATTTGCAGCACCATCCCAAAGCCCAGAATAAGTAGAGGAATGGAAGTTGTCTTGACTTCACCAAATTCTTCTAACCTTGCAGCTCTTGGAACAATTCAAACTGCAGATATAAATGCAGTTGGTTTAGATGGAGATCCACTAAGTGATTATGTGGAGGTCATGGTCAACATTGTCTACCGTGATACAACTGTACTGCCTAGACCACTTGGGAGAATGACAAGGATGGGAAATGCGCAAGCTAAGTGCATTCCATGGCCAAGGAATCATGTTAGTATTTCTTAAACTTTGTATGAAAAAAATCTGCTCCTACTCAGTCAAGGTGCTCCTACTCAGTATTTCTTAAATATGTGCAGGTTACATTAAGAGATTTATATGAAAAAAATCTGCAAAACAAAATTAATAGACAAAACTCAGTCAAGGTGCCAGGGAAGCCAGGAGCTAATAAGAAATCTGCTCCTACTGAACAGGCATGTGCAGTATGATTATAGAACTCAGCAGTTATCACTCAGCAGTATTGTTTATGCTTCTGCTCCTACTAACATATTGACTCAGCAGGGTACTGGTGCACAAGGAACAACTCTTGAAGCAAATGCTGCTGCTGTTTATGCTTCTGCTACTGCTACTGCTTCTGCTAACACAGAGTCTCAAATGAATGAAAAGGTATGTTACATATACTGCTTCTGCTCCAGCAATATCTGAATTGTTTCATGTACTAATACATGAAAAAATGTGCAGCTTCTGGATGAACCAGTCAGCAAAGTAATTGTGGAGGAACCAGTCATGATCCAGGCAAAAGGTAGAGTGAAGAAACCAAATTCCAGAAACCAGAAACAAACTGCTGCTACTGCTTCTGCTAACACAGAGTCTCAAATGCATGAAAAGGTATGTTACATGTACTGCTTCTGCTCCAGCAATATCTGAACTGTTTCATGTACTAACACATGAAAAAATGTGCAGCTTGTGGATGAACAAGTCATGAGCCAGGAAACAAAGATCAAGAAACCAAGATCAAGAGTACCGAAGCAAACTGCTGCTCCTGCTGCTATAGCTACAACAGATTCGCAATTACCAGACAAGGCAAGTTACAGTTGTAAACTATTACAGTTGATCAGAATATTACACTGACAACACTATAAACTAAAAAATGTGCAGATTCTGGATGAACCAGACATGAGCCAGGCAAAAGTTAGAGAAAAGAAACCAAGATCAAGAGTACAGAAGCAAGATGCTTCTCCTGCTGCTACAGATTCAGTACCACACAAGGTAAGTAAACTCCTAAACTAGTCTGAACAATGCATACTACTGTTGAACTAGCTGCTCCTTCTGTTGAACTAGCTGCTCCTTTTGTTGAAAATGTTGAACTGTTGAACTAGCTTCTCCTTCTGTTTGATCCTTCTGTTGAACTAGCTGCTCCTTCTGTTTGATCCTTCTGTTGAATTAGCTGCTCCTTCTGCTCCTTCTGCTCCTTTTGTTGAACTGTTGAACTTAGACAAATCTTAACAATGCAGACTGATGATATTGCATGGTCTCAAACTCAGACAGCTCAGACAAGGGATTGCCAAGCAGCTGATGATATTGCATGGTCTCAGTTGTAAGATATGGATGTGAACAATGGTTGTGGGATATGACTGTAAGATATGGCTGTGAACAAATGTAAGATATGACTGTAAGATATGTCACTATAAAATATGACTATAAGATATGACTATAATGTGGTTTGTAATATATGTGGTTTGTAATGTGACTGTAAGATATGACTATAATGTGGTTTGTAATATATGTTAGCCATCACATGCGGGCCACTGTAATATGACTGTAAGATATGACTTTGATTCAATTAATGTGAGCCATTTTGTAATATAAGTCACTGTAGTACACATTTGCTTTTGGCTAGGATTTAGAGGCACTATGGATAGTGCCTCAAAAAGTTGGGTTTTAGAGGCACTATGGATAGTGCCTCAAAAAGCTGGTTTTAGAGGCACTATGGATAGTGCCTCAAAAAGTTGGGTTTTAGAAAAGCTAGTTTTAGAGGCACTATGGATAGTGCCTCAAAAAGCTGGTTTTTTTAGGCACTATGGATAGTGCCTCAAAAAGTTAGGTTTTAGAGGCACTATGGATAGTGCCTCAAAAAGCTGGTTTTTTGAGGCACTATGGATAGTGCCTCAAAAAGTTGGGTTTTAGAGGCACTATGGATAGTGCCTCAAAAAGTTGGTTTTTTGAGGCACTATTGATAGTGCCTCAAAAAGTTGGGTTTTAGAGGCACTAGTCATAGTGCCTCAATTAACTAGGATTTAGAGGCACTCTAATTTGTGCCTTAAGTTGGTTTTTGAGGCACTAGTCATAGTGCCTCAATTGGCTAGGATTTAGAGGCATTAGTCATAGTGCCTCAATTAACTATGATTTAGAGGCACTTTTTAAAACTGCGTCAAAAAACTTTTACCTACACGACCGTCCCCGGCGCTTTTTTTAGTGCCTCAAAAACTTAATTGTGGCACTAATTTAACTATTGGAGGCACTTTAGAGTGCCTTTGAATACTGTACCTGCCATAGTGACATGGCCAGCGCTGCAGACGGAGGCGGCACCAAGCCAAGCACGGGCGCGGCGGTGCGATATGCACTATGGCACGTCCAACAATTAGAGGCACTCTAAAGTGCCTCTCATAGCTAAATTAGTGCCACAGTTGATTTTTTGAGGCACTAAAAAAAACGCCGGGGGCGGTCATGTAGGTAAAAGTCATTAGAGGCAGTTTTAAAAAATGCCTCAAAATCCTAATTATTTGAGGCACTTTCAATAGGCCAACCATTTGAGGCACTATTGAGAATGCCTCTAGAGCCAACCATTTGAGGCACTTTCAATAATGCCTCTAAAAGCCAACAATTTGAAGAGTGCCTCTAAAGCCAACCATTTGAGGCACTCTCAATAGTGCCTCTAAAAGCCAACCATTTGAGGCACTATCAAGAGTGCCTCTAAAGCCAACCATTTGAGGCACTCTCATTAATGCCTCTAAAAGCCAACCATTTGAGGCACTATCACTAGTGCCTCTAAAAACCAACCATCAACCATTTAAAGAGAGTGCCTTTAAAAGATAACAACAGTAAAGTTACAGTAGCCATTTGGCCGACATAAGTCAAATTACAGCAGTCAAATTTTCAAAATGGCTCACAGCAGTCTGATTACAGTAGGTATTGCACTCAAATCACATCAATACAAATCACAGTACTACTTGTCGCAGCTGTAGTACAAAGTTCATTTTGCAAAAAAAAGTACCCCATACAATGAAAACTGTACAAATTTGGCATCTAAACTCAAAATCCAAACTGAAATCTTTCCCGTCCTCCCAGCTCCCCCACAGTCCGCTGCTGATACGCTCCCCGTCGGACACGGGACACCTGACCCTGCTCGCTATGGGCGGGCTCCCATGGGGGACACCTGACCATGAAACACAAGGTAGAGAGACTTGGTTAGGAGCTCAATGTGAACAGAGAAAGTAGACCAAAAGAGTAAAGACGCCTCTGTAAATAAGAGCTGTTTTTGAGTCAAAATTGTTTAAATTTCGCAGTCGGCGTCATTGATATTTGACAGCGGCAAGACATGAAATCTAAAGAGTGTATGGGTTAGATAAACGGAGCTTCAATCAGGAGAAGTATAAAATCGGTATACACACTAGTCAAATATTAGTTGATACCGAGAACTTACTGGAAATTCTAGCTCTCACCGAACCGAGGGTTTTGTGAAGCGACTAACCCACTAATATTTAGCGTCATGACTGAAACTCTGTGGCCGAACCTGTTGGAGCAGAGAGAGCAGATGGGCAGAACAATTTTTCGTTAGAAGATAGACTAAAAAGGACCTGAATAACATTGCTAGCTTCAGGGATAACAAACTGAATGAGAGGGGTCGAGACAGAATGAAGAAGATAGAATCTGACCTGCGAAACGTAGCGCTATGCGCGATGAAGAGCGTGGTCAACCATCTGCGCAGAGTCGCGAGCAATGGAAGCACAAGCTCCAGGAGCAGTGTGCGGCGGCAAAACATGCACAGCGGCAACCAGCACCAGCAGACAACCTAAAACAAACAAGCTGGCCATTATTACAGAGATGGATCAAACTAAATGAACTCCTGAACAAAAAAAATAAAAAACTTCAGTAAATAGCAGCACCGAAGCATATATAAGCGACTAAGCGTACATAAACAAACATCCTAACCATTATCTTACAAAAACAGGAAAAACTAGGCTCCAGCCTTTGATGATCGCTACAGAATCTGTACAGAGGCATGCAAATTTATCGAATAATAATTCTTACTATACCATATCAGCAAAAATTCACGAGTATCTAAATAGACATGTAGTCCATGGTCTTTGTTCTCATTGTAGTTTACAAATAGTTGCATTTTTTGCTGTGAGTTGTACATATTTGATCCCAAACTAAAGCAACTGTCATATTAGGAACTGACAACAGTGAAGGAAATCTAAAATTGGAGATGGTATGTTGCATACTATTTTGATTTCATTGTGAATGCAGATCATTAAGTAAAATGCAATCAGGAGTATAGGTCTCAGTATTGAACTAAGGATGAGGCAAATCTTATGGATAAAATGTCAAGTATATATAATATAATATTACTGTATGAAGAAACTTGAGGAGGCTAAATATGAAATACCAATCACTAAATATATTTTTTGAACACTACATGAACAACCATCTGGGCTGTCCTTGTGTTTGAGATTATACGAGTTTGATACGAATTTAGGGGGAGGGGGTTGTACTGGATCAGATGCCTTTTTTTTATAGATAAAACTTAAGTCCATTCGAAGGATCATCTAGGTTGAACCTGAGATATGCACCGTATATGCATATTCAGGTTTGGTGCATTCCTGAATATACTCCCCTCCCCCTAAAATCGTATCAAACTCAAAGTTAAGAAATTACCTGAACGACAAGCTGAATATTCCTGAGTCCCGGTTGGTACCGTCGGTTCCTAGCTCAGGGCCGCGTGCATGCTGAGCACCAGCAACGCCAGACCGCTACCAGCAACACCAGGAACATCGGTGCCTAGTCATACATGTAGATAAGTAAATGAGAGGTGTAAAATAGTGAAAGATATCCAACCACACAAGCTATCATTGTTTTACTGGCATAATTCTTCCTGTGTTTCTGACGTTCATTGTTATCTCTATTTAAGATGACTAACTATTTTGAGGAATCATGATAAAATTTCAATATTCCACAGTAATATCTGATGATAAAATTTCAATATTCCACAGTAAGATGACTAACCGTAATATCTGATGATAAAATTTCATAACATGAGGAGAGCAAATATGGTATATAGTGAGATATGTTCTTTAATGCAGTGTAGGTTACAATCGTCCCTGCTGTTCTTTAATGCAGTGTAGGTTACCAAATAATCCCTTGCAAAAAAACTTAGGAACACCAGGATATACTTAAGACTAGGAAACATTGGATCCAGCTAGGCCAAAACATCCCACCAAGAATGCTACTGAGGTCTGTCATGTTGCTATTAATTTCGATCCAGCTAGGCCAAAACAAATAATGGATCTATTACCCTTTGTAACGGCCTACTCGGTGGCAGCATATATATATACTAGGTAGAAGTGCGCGGCTTGCCGCGCGTTTGCCCGCCTACGGCGGGCAAGCAGATATGAGTAAACGTTTTGAAAAAATGAAGTTAACTAGTTTATGTATATCAATACTGACACAAAGGATTGTCTCAAGTCTTAAAACGAACTGTACATAGTGAATATACAGAAATACAAAGTCCGGTAGAAACATATGGCCTTGGTGAGACTATAAATAGAAGTGTGTGAGTACTGTGTTGAACGAACGCAGCTATATATGTGGCTGATTTTCATTCTCGTCCTTCTAAAAGATACATGGGAGAATACTCAAATTATATAAGATTTTTTCCAGTATACTGGCATATTAACCCAACTGGGACATAGATATAACAACTGACAATCTGATTTGTATTGTATTTTGCACTTAACATAGTACCTACACCTACATCTTATCAAGAAAATGGAAAAGCCAGCGCGGGAAATAAACTAACATCTGAAACATCATGGAAAGCATCTGAAACTAACCTGAGGTACCATGTGTCGTGAATGAGACATTTGCAATCAAAGAAAAAATCTACAGTTACTACAGAAGCCCAATGCAATGACCTATATACCGTGTGTCATGAATGAGATATCGTAAAGGCAATGGAAGAGCAAACAAATCACATGACTGTAGGGACAAACCTCTATCTGAACAAAACCAGAACTTCGTTGAACATTGATTGTCAGAGCATGCACTCCGTTCAGTCATATGAAAGTCACCCATCCACCTTTTTCTCGCCTCAATGCCTGAATTCACATCAGAAAATGATGGGATTATTCAACAACAAAAATTGTAAAATAAACAGGGAGGGAATCAAGGCAAAAGGACAGATCAAGACGTATTTGCAGAAATGATCATAACTTCTATTGGACAAAAAATGTGGTATTATGGTTCATGATGACTCTGCTAACAAAACTCAGGTCTCTCCTGGTATCTCGAGGAAAAACAAAATTAGCACCATTTAAGGTATCTCGACAGAGCAACCAGATAAGGAATAGAAAAATCACCAAATATTTCGAAGGAAACTTATGATAAAAAGACAAATGTCAAAGTTCCGCACTATGTTCCATACTAATTATTCTAAGATAATTTATTGCATAATTTTAGATCATGGCAACGCTAGCTATTATTGCCATACATGTTCGTAATTCAGTAGCCCATGGTTGATAGATGCATCAAGAGATCACCTTCTCCCTGCAAGGCCCTAGCCAAAGACAATTCAGTATAACATGTTCTATTGAGCCCTTCGATAACCCTGTTGCGAGCAAAATTATTTGGAGGCACATTTTGACAAAGCAATTGCTTCTCCAAAAGAAGTTTCAGAAAGGTAACCTCCTTGTCCTGTTTCCACGATCCACTCTATGGCAAGCCATCACCCCAAAAGGAAAATATGCAAGCCTATCCTGAGTAACTCTATTGTAACACATGAAAACTCTAGTCGCATTCTCTTTCAGCTTATACCAGTAATGATAGAGCAATGGGCAATAGGTCATCGCATCATGTACATATTCGAAATAACCTGCAAAGAAAAGAAAGGGCCTAAAATCTGCAGCATATCTCATACACCTTTAGATACATCAAACCTGTATTTGTAAAGGGAACATGAAGGTGGATTCAGAGGTAGATCACTAGATTAGGCATCATGAACAACAGAAGCGTGTGTCATCATATCAAAGCAACAGACGGGGACCGTAATTTGCTGCGATTTTTGAGATTTCTGACCTTAAGCTCTTCCAGATCAGATCCCACCTTCGTGATCTCCTCCTGGAGATGCGAGGTCGTCGCCTGCACGCACCAAAACAAGCCAAACCAAAATCAGGCGAATAGGCGCTGATGAATTTCCCGATTCGGGGGCGAGGAGAGACAGACCTCGAGTGCCTGGATGGTCGCGGCGGCTATGGAGGCCTGCACCTGGCTCCCGCGCAGCTCCGTCTCCGCCGCCTCCCGCGCGCGCTTGGCGGCCTCGAGCTCGGCCGTGTCCGCGTCAGACGCCGCAACAACGTCATCGAGGCGCCGCTTCAGGCCCGACACCGTGCGCTCTGCAATAAGAGAAGAGACGCGCCGCGGTCAGCCGAGGACGTGCACGGAACCCTACTGACGGCGTGTTTGGGCGACCGCGTCGGAGGACGGAGCCCGGTCACTGCCCCGGCCTGCTGTGCGGAGCGGGCTCGCGGACACCGACGGTCTCCATCTCCTCCTGCCCGCACAAGCTGATCCTCTCTACCATCCGTGGCTCGCGCCACCGCCGCCTCGTCCTCGTGGTCGGCGCGCCCTCGCGGGCTTGCAACGCACACCCAACGGCCGCGGCCACACGCACGACGCGGTCCGGCGACCTCGACGAAGCGCCACGCATCGTGCTACCGATGCACGCGCGGGTCGGCGAGCAGGCCGGCCGGGACGGCTTGGTTCGGAGCGCGCCGTCGCCTCTCTCGTCGTCGGAGCGGAAGGAGCAGGGAGGGCTGGAGAAATGCGGCTAGGGTTTCTGTTCGGTGTGTTTGTTCAGGCCGGGTTGAATTGCAACCTTCGATCTCCATCGCACGGTTCTGAGCGCGCTGACCTGAAAATGGGCCGTCGAGCAGTGCGATGGGCTGGCTTTTGCAGTGCGTCATAGCCCGCGTTTGCTTCTGCCTATGATTCTATTTTTGTTTTTATTATTACAATTACAATTATATTTTTCCGGCTGGTTGCTCTACGGCTCTACGACCATGAAGCTCGATGTAAAGTAGTAATAATGTCTTAAACTCAACGGCATGTCTCCACGCTCCTTTATTTAATTTCAATCCATGGATATATCATCTACATAGAGCTATACTCACTGCATGCATTACTAATTTTTCCACTCCTATTTCTTATCTTTACACATGAAATAATCACCTTCACTCGCAGCAGCACGAGGTCAATGGTGAGTTCATATGGTGGGGTGTGGCCCACACGCATGCATGTAGCATGTCGACTCCATTATCTAATTAACATGCTAGATAACATTTCAAAATTTGGTAATCGACATCGCGGTCATTCCTAGGGCGGCTCAAGGACCGCTAGTCTAATATAGGAACTTCAGCGCGGTTGATTCTAGCAGCCCTGACAACATATCCGAATAGGTTGCTAGCTAGTTTATTCATCTCCGAATAAACCCAACTATCATGCTGGAATGATCTGTTTATAGTATTCCATAAACACTCACACTACCAACATAACTTTCGTAATATCATTTTCTCAACCGGCAGTCCCCTGTCACCCTCGCATAAGGTCACGCCACGCCACCTACCACACTAGCACCAATGTCGGCCAAACGCTAACAAATCACCTCCCCTGAGACATGGCATTATATCTTCACTCATGAAGGTATTGCTCCCTCCCCCGCCCTAAGCCCTTGGCTTTACCTTCACCGGTGCCATTGTGGAATGTTGCGTGTGTTATAGACCCACAAAGAAGTTATAGCCAATGATTATGAGGCGACACATGAAACAACAAGTAATAACTACTATTTCATGCATAATATAGTAGACTACGACACATGTCATGAAATCATGGAAAACATATGTCTCCTACCATAAAAAAATAAATTCTAATAAACAATATGACACCCATGAAATGACAAGAAATGTCTATCTTTGACCATGAAAGAAGGGCCCTGATAACATGCGGCCATGACAAGAGGCCACATTAAAGGTCCTTATTATTTCATCTCATGTATAAAATAATAATGCATGCAAATCGACATGGCACGTGAAATAATCAGTAATGCATTAAATAATAACACGTCAAGAAAATGGCACATAAAATGATAGACAATATGTATCTTATAGCTTAAAACAAGGCCCATAGTTAGACGCATATCAAAGTAGCTCAAAACTTTTCACCAAGTGTTTGGTTTCTCAACACTACTGATCTAAACCTCCGCTCAAGTAAGATGTTACCCTAGACGCCCACATGAATATATTCTTGATTCCTCTAGCACTAATGCCCCACTACCCTAGACGTGTGCGCAGAGTTGGAGGAGATGAAGTAGTCGTGGACGCTAGGGTTTGCTTCCGCAGCAACATCCCGTCGGCATCGAGGTAGTCGTGGATGCTAGGTAGAAGCCTTGATTTTGATTGACATCTGTGGAAGGTTCAAGGTTGCCTATAACTTGCAAGTCCATAGCTTCAAGCGTAACTTGAGTTGAAATATTCTCTGGAGTCACAAAATGAATATTCATCCCCTTTAAATGCATCTGCTCCATTTTGACAGTTGTGAATCTCTTTGTAACATTTTAAAGGAAGCATGGTTTTGCTAACCATGAAAAAGTTCTACATAATAAACTCATTTAACCATATAAATATATAAGGTCCTAATACAGTGTAAATCATTAACGATGGCTTGGGTCCGGTGGTTAAGCGGAGGCGGTGGGAAGCAGAGGTCGCGAGTTCGACCCCCCTCCATCAAGCCCTTTTGCGCCTATTTGCATGATTTAACGCTGGCCGCATGCTTAACGGGCCACATTGGCTTCTGCGGGGTGATCCACGTGGAGACTTTTTCGGTAATCTGATTCGCCCGAGATGTGTCACACAACTATCTCGGCTTGACACATTTTCCGGCCAAAATTTTATTTTTTCTTCAGTCCATACTCGCTTAAGAAATTTGGCCCGTTCAACGATGATTGGTTTAAAATGCTCCGAATGGCCAAATTAATTCAATGATGACTGGTTTAAAATGCTCCGAATGGCCAACTATTGGCATGATTTAACGCTGGTCGCATGCTTAATGGGCCACATTGGCTTCTGCGGGGTGATCCACGTGGAGACTTTTTCGGTAATCTGATTCGCCAGAGACGTGTCACACAACTATCTCGGCTTGACACATTTTCCGGCCAAAATTTTATTTTTTCTTCAGTCCATACTCGCTTAAGAAATTTGGCCCGTTCAACGATGATTGGTTTAAAATGCTCCGAATGGCCAAATTAATCCAACGATGACTGGTTTAAAATGCTCCGAATGGCCAACTATTAGAGGCATTATCATATGTGCCTCAAAAAATTATCAATTGGAGGCACAACGAATAGTGCCACAATTGGTCACTCATTAGAGGCATATTTTAGTGCCTCTAAATGGTAACGAATTGTGGCACTTTTAATTGTGCCTCAATTGATATATTTTAGTGGCATTTTTATAGAAAGTGCCTCTAAAAGATCTATCTTTTTGAGGCACAAGTCAAAGTGCCACTAATAATTCAACGCAGAGGCACTAAATTTTGCCTCTATTTTTCAAAATATTAGAGGCACTATTGATAGTGCCTCATAATGCTAAACTATTAAACTGTCTCTAAAATCTCACATTTTAAGATACTATTATTTAAAGTGCCACAAATAGTTATGATTAGAGATAGTTATAAACAGTGCCTCTAAGAAAATGCCTCTAATTCTTGGACGTGCCATAGTGATGCCCATGTGCGAGCGTGTGCCGATCTTTCACGCGTGCTCCCCGAACAACCAGCAAACCTGTCTCTGCATGCTACTGAAAATAATTCGGGTGTGCTTAATTAGTTGATGTCTCGCAACGGGTCAAGAATCTTGCACGGGGAGGAGTTGCCAATGCCCAAGTCTGCGCTTTGTTCAAGGGCCTCGATCCCTCCTACCCAAGCGTGTAATGTGGTTGCAACTTGCGAGCATCTACTACTAGTACTACATGAATCTACTGATTGCCTAGACAACAACTACTAGTACTACTAGTACTTCTTGTTGCGAGCAAAAGTGCAGATCTTAAGGCCGGCCGGTTTGTTAACGCCAAAGTCCACTTTGTTACGCAGACTAGCTAGTACTCCCTTCGTTAGGGATTAAAAGACCTGAAAACTTTTTAAAAATATTAGAAATTGTAAGTCCTCTTTTATTTATTAGTCTATCTCATCCAATGGAGTAACATAAATATGTTACCATCACATCACACTTTTCAATGCAAAGTGAGTCTATAAATCAATTAATGAAGTTTTCTATGTTACTACTATTACACATATGACACTCCCCACTATCGAGATAAACATGTTATTAGTCTAAGTTACTCTCACTATGACCAGCCTTATAATCCAGAGAGTAGCGGAGTACATCTTCGCGCCTGTAGTTGCCGGTGAAAGCGTGTAGTGGCACAATGTGACGGATTCCGATGGCGTCCCCTCCGTACAAATCATACGGGCATTGCGCACGATCGCTTTCGTGCTTCTATAAAGACTTACTAGTACTTGATTCTTTTTGATAAATTAAGTATTTGCTTGTCGGTCGCTTGTATCCGGGGTTAAGTATTTTCAATTGAACCCATGAAACGCATAAAATGATATATATTTCTATACAGATAGATATATAGGCCAGCTAAATAACATGGCAGAGCAAAACAACACGATTAGGTGCGATCGATGCCTTCTCGTAGAAAAAATAAATAAATTCCAGTCTAGAGTCTGGACATGAAGGTGACACAGGTGAAGGAATAAGTGTTGGATTTTGTCAACTTGGGCTACAGTTACTCGCTGCATGCAGCAAAACCTCTGGTATCTCGCTATAGATCCATTCATTCATATAGAACAATTCCCTGCCTCCAAGCTAGAGCTGGATTCCAATAGGGATTAACCGGATCACACAGTTTACCACCGAAGATCGAAGCTGGAGATCACACGCCGCAATCTCGAGAGGCGTCATGCGTACTCGCATAGAGGTATTTAGTATGTGAGCCATTGGAATTTGGATTGATCTACGCTTCTACCGAGCCCAGACGGGCACTCTGTGCGTGTTCTTCCGCTGGTGCGTCTGCTGCTCCCTCGTCGCGGCCGTGGACTGATTGGATCTCTTCTCCGCCGCCTCGTCGGTGTCGATCTGCTGCTGCCGGCACTCCTCGCTGCAGAAAGGGGTGTCGCCTCTGCACGCGCAAATTAATCAAGAACAACGTTTAGATGCCTCCATCACAGAGTGCCAGCTTCTACATACTAACAAAAACTGTATTTATTGGTCGGCGCTGTTTACCTGTACATGAAGATGTCTCTGTTTCGGGCAAGCGTGCGCGCGCAACGGAAGCAGGCGTGGAGGTAGTGATGGCCAAGTTCACCGCCGTCGAGGTCGCGGGATGACGCGCGGCGGGGTTTCCGACTCGGCGACGGCGAGCTCGAGCTCCGGTTGCTGGACGAGGAGTGCACGACTCGGAAGCTTGTGCTGATTTCGGCAGTTGTCTCCAGGGAGGCGGCGAAGTAGTAGTAGTCCTCCATTTCTTGGCTCGGTGGGTTTCGTTTAACTTGATGCTGCTTGGTTGGTTGGAGGAAGGACTGCTGGAGGTGATGGAGTTGGCCGGAGAGAATAGCGCGGTATATAAAGGAGACAGGGGAAGGGTGCGCTTTTCGTTCTAGACCCTCCGGTTCCCGCGGGATTGCGCTGTGGTCCCGTAGTATGGCTACATTCTTCTTTTTCCCGACGAGTACGCCTACATTATGGCGGTTCTTTCTCTCTTTGCCTCACGAGTATAGGACACCCATTGCACACTCCCTATAGGGCGCAAGCAACATAACATACGTACTATAAGAAACATAGAAGTTTTGGAGTATAAAAAAGATCATACGCCACTGTACACAAATGACAAAAGGTTGTAATTTTTTGTACTTATAAGATTTGTTCTGAGATTTGGAAGAATCATAATGCAGATTCATCTTAGAACAAATCTTCGACGCCGTCCACTCTTTTCGGCAAGGTCATGTAGAAAGTGTCTAGCTATTCCATGCACAATTCTAGACATGCTTAATTTCAGACGTACATATCTTTCTTTTCAGTTTTCGTATTTCATCATGTAGATATTCACATGTTACTTTATCCATCTTTATTTATTATTTATGTAGTTGTATAAGCACCGGTGGAGCTATGAAGGAGTCAAGGGGGCCACCGATCCCCCAGATTTTTGAAAGTTACTAAAGAAAAAAAATTCTACAATGCCTAGAATTGAAAAATTAGAGCATTTTGTCCCTCCTCGTTTGTTGGCAAACTCCGTCACTGAGTATAAGACAAATCTTTTGTCCCTTTTGAAGAATACAATGTGGGCCGGGTTAAAATGTGTGTACCGATGGGCTGTGCAATGATAAGGAACTAAAATTAATTTGAGTGTGTTGAAGTGCATCATCAAGATATCATAGAAATATACACCCTGTAGTGAAGTGTTAATCCTCTATCTCAGCTTTATGAAAAGGAAAAATATTCCCAGGAACGCCAAACCAATGATAGAACAATAACTAAAGCTGGAGAGGTACCACATATATATATTACAGGCTGGGAGCACCAAATTAAGATGTGTATCCTTCAAATCGAACAATAAAATGGTGGTTAGGCAACTGGCCAAGTTGCAACATATCTAGAGCTTGGCTCCTTTGAGTGCTTATGTGGCTAATCGGGTCGCCGAGCAAGCAGGAGCTCATGGGCTCAAACAATGTCCATATTTATTGTCCACGTTTCATATTGCAGTTTTATGTTTCTCAAAATCCTTGGTGTTGAATTATTGCATTAGCAGTCAGTTTCTCGCTTCTTAAAAAAATGTGGAGTAGGCCTTCCCCCTCTGGCCCGGTTTTTAAATATAAACCGGTTTCTTGAATTAATGGTGTTCAATAGTATGCAAATTGGGGTCAGTTTCTCGCTTCTTTTTAAAGAAGTCAGCTAGCTACTTCTTTGAGGGCGGTTCACTCCAGCATTAAACAATTAATGGTGTTCAATAGTATGCAAATTGCAGTGTTAAAAATTTGTTGCAAGTAGTAGACCCAGACTTTACTCAAACTGTCAAACAGATCGTGCCCAGTGTACTTAATAACATATACAACGGCTTTTGGATGTCAAACGCTCGATCGAGGCGTAATCATTTTAATTTCATATCTATATATTTATCTTCTATTGTACTACCCAAGCAGGTAATTAAACTACAGTGAACCAGCTGGAGATGGTGGAGTATTTGCAGCTAGGGAACAAAGGGACTAGCCATCAAAATCTTAAGAAACTACAGGGTATATACATACATGAGTGCGCACTTTCGGCAGACATGTGAAGTCCTATCATTTATAATAATTGACGAATACAGTGCTTGTGTATTATACATGCATAGGAGATATGACATGTCCCTGTCTTTTCTTTTCTACTTTTATAGGAGAAAGACGTGTCCTTGTCAATGGTCATTTTCATGATGTCTATTATATATAGCGGGGGTGTTGTAAGAGTTTTTTCTAGTCACGACGGGTTTTCATCTTGTCCTGCATGTTAAATTGATCTTGGCTGTGGTACATGTACGCACAATAACAGTTGGTACATGTACGCACAATAACAGTGGGCATTGGCGGTGCAACTCCCTCCCTCATCCAGATCTAAGACGGCAAGAGCGTTGGTCTCGTCTCCCTCCCCTTGTTGCTTCGGTGGTAGGAGGAAGAGGGTACCTCGTTTCTCCGTCTAGTAGTTAAGGTTAGGGTCAGTATGCTGTTGTGTGTCGTTAGGGTGGTGGAAACGGTGCCCTGGCAAAACATCTGCATCAACTTTATTTCTACACCGGTGGTGACCTTCACGGCGGCATCTCGGAGTTGGTGGTAATATGTGCTGGTTGGATCGACAGCTTGGTCTTCTAGCAGTTCTTAAGATCTGGCGAGATGTTTCTTGATGTGTTGCTAGCTAGAATTTGGCGTGCTGGATCTTTAAAAAAAGCTGTGCGGTGTGTGCTCACTGCCGCATCGGAGATAGATGCCCCTCCATCACCGCCCCCACGTTCGGTCGGCGACACAGATCGACTGGTGTCGTGTGCCTGGCCGCATCGGTTGTGGTGTGCCCATCGCCGCATCATGAAGATTCCCCTCCCATGCTACTTCACTTCGCCCCAATCCTTCCTCCCGTTGCTTGTTTTCTCTCTCTCAATCCTATTACTCTCTCTCACTAGATACACTGGATCTAGAAAAATTCAATTTTATTAATTTGAATCGAGTGAGTATGTGTTGCTTTCTGCTGCCAAAGAGACTTTCATCCCGGCCTAGTATCCGAGTACATGGACCCTAGTGGGTGTTCCTGGCCCAAGTGACCATAACATGCCAATTTAACGCCGAGAGTAGCATCATTTAGGCCTTGTTTACTTAGGATATTTAAGGGTATCTAAGGTGATTATTTTGTATCCCGAAATTTCCCCGATAGGTCGTTTACTATGCCAGGTTTTGAGGAGATAATCTCGGAATATCCCCACAAATCCCCTCCACACTAGGGTCTTTTTGAATAGATTAAAAACTCTCCATCATGGTAGAGTATTTTTGGGAAAAGTTATTTGAGAGGATTTGAGAGTATTGAACGAACACCAAATCCCCGCATATCCCAGCGTCTTTTAGGGATAAATACCGGAGAAGTAAACAAGACCTTAGGGCAACTATGCGAGTGCAGAAACTAATGGAGATCAGACAGTCTAAAACATCTAGCGGCCAGATCGGGTGGCCAAAAGTGTCTAGTTGGACATCCAGCGGCCAGATCGGATGGCCAAAAGTGTCTAGTTGGTGAGGATGGTCCACCTTGACTTGAAGTTATAATGTCCCTAATTGACAAATTAATTATTTGCTTGTCACTCGCCTGTATCTATGGTGAAATAGTTTCAACTGAACCCATGACACGCATCAAGTGAAATATGTTTCTATACCGATAGATATACACCAGCTAAATAACATGGCAGAGCAAAACAATACGATTAGGTGATTGAAGCGGACCTCATGTGCGTATACAACGACCATGAGTTTCAGCCTTCTCGTAGAAAATTTTTGGAATTCCAGTCCGGAGCCTGGGCATGAAGGTGATACAGGGGAGGGAATAAGTGTTGGATTTTGTCAACTTGGTGCTACAGTTACTCGCTGCATACATCAAACCTCTGGTATCTTATCATGCACGCCGGCACTGTTGGCGTCGGATCACACAGATTACCACCGAAGATCGAAGCTGGAGAGGTATCTGGTATGTGAGCCATTGGAATTTGGATTGATCGATGCTTCTACCGAGCCCAGACGGGCACTCTGTGCGTGTTCTTCCGCTGCTGCGTCTGCTGCTCCCACGCCGCGGCAGCGGACTGCTTGGATCTCTTCTCCGCCGCCTCGTCGCTGTCGATCTGCTGCTGCCGGCACTCCTCGCTGCAGAACGGGGTGTCGCCTCTGCACGCGCAAATTAATCAGGAACCACGGTGAGATATGCCACCATCACAGGCCAGTGTCGGCTTCTACGTAACACAAGTTGTATTGGTCGATCGGCGCTGCTGTTTACCTGTACATGAAGATGTCTCTGTTTCGGGCAAGCGTGCGCGCGCAACGGAAGCAGGCGTGGAGGTAGTGGTGGCCAAGTTCACCGGCGTCGAGGTCGCGGGATGACGCGCGGCGGGGCTTCCGACTCGGCGGCGGCGAACTCCGGCTGCGGGACGACGAGTGCACGACTTGGAAGCTCGTGCTGATTTCCTCGGAGGCGGCGAGGTAGTAGTAGTCCTCCATTTCCTGGTTCGGTGTGTTTCGTTTAGCTTGCTGCTTTTTGGTTGGCTGGAGGAACGACTGAACTCTGAAGGAGATGGTGGAGTTGGCCGAAGAGATTAGCGCGGTGTATATATAAAGGAGACAGGGGAAAGGCGCGCTTTTCGCTACAGACCCTCTGATTTCCGCGGGATTGCGCTGTGATCCTGTAGTACGGCTACATTCTTCCTTTTTCCGAGAGTGCGGCTACATTCTAGCTGTTTTTTTCTCTCTCTTTTGCCTCACGAGTATAAAACACCCATTGCACATTCCCTATGGCGCAAGAAACATTATGTACTATAAGAAAATAGAAGTTTTGGAGTAAAATAGGATCATACGCCACTGTATAGAAAAGACAAAAGGTTTTAATTTTTTGTACTTATAAGATTTGTTCTTAGGTTTGGAAGAATCATAATGCAGAATCATCTTAGAACAAACCTTCGACGCCGTCCAATCTTTTTGGCAAGGTCGAGTAGAAAGTGTCTTCCTATTCTATGCACATTCCAAGTTCTTGGCATCCTTAATTTCAGACGTCCATATCTTTCTTTCGGTTTTGATCTTTCATCATATAGATGTTTATACGTTACTTTATCCATCTTTATGATTATTTACATACAAGACAGAGCTTCTGTCCCTTTTAATAATACAATGTAGGCCGGGGTTACAACGTGTGTACCGATGGGCTCTTCAATGATAAGAAACTAACATTAATATGATGGTATCGAAGCGAAAAAAAATATTAATATGACAGTGTAGAAGTTGTTACAATTGCGACAAGAAGATAACGAAGAACGAAAACGAAAAACACAGCAAAGGGGACACAGATTTAACGTGGAAAAACCTCTCCAACAAAGAGAGGAAAAAACCACGAGCGCCAGCCAGCGAAACTTCACTATATCGAGGAGTGTTTACAAACGCCGGGGATTTCACGGATGCAACTCATCCCAACCGGCGGCTTACAAGGGGTTTATATATCGGTGGAAACCTAGGTCTTGGACGATCCGTAGCGTACCGCGGGGGGCTGTCGCCCCCCGCACCCCCCACAGGCATCCCCGTTGGGGCCGAGTGCAACGAGTCAGAAGTTGGCCTATACTTTGTAGAATTTGGATCAACATATAACAAAATCCTCCTTGTAGCATCAACAGCAACCATCTCCCTGAACAAATAAAGCAAATACTTTCGGCGCCAATAGCCACTTGGGCTAATCAGTTAAACCAACTAAGTTCGAGCAAAGATCAAACTTAGCAACAGGAACAGGTTTAGTCATCATATCAGCGGGATTATCATGAGTGCTGATCTTGCATACCTTTAATTTACCTTGAGCAACAATGTCTCTAACAAAATGGTACTTGACATCAATGTGCTTAGTTCTCTCATGGAACATCTGATCTTTTGTAAGGTATATGGCACTTTGACTGTCACAAAACAAAGTAATGCAAGAATCATCTCCACAAAGCTCAGCAAACAAACCTTTCAACCAAACAGATTCTTTGCAAGCTTCAGCAATAGCCATGTATTCAACTTCAGTAGTAGATTGTGCAACAACAGCCTGCAATGTAGCCTTCTAGCTAACAGCACAACCACCAACATTAAACACATAACCTGTGAGGGATCTTCTCTTATCCAAATCGGCAGCAAAATCTGAATCCACATAGCCAACGAGTCCCTCACCGGTCCTGCCAAACTTCAAACAAGCATTGGAAGTGCCAAGAAGGTACCTGAAAACCCACTGAACAGCCTTCCAATGTTCTTTACCAGGATTAGCCATGTATCTACTTATCAAACTCATAGCATATGATAAATCAGGACGAGAACAAACCATGGCATACATCAAAGAACCAACAGCACTAGAATATGACATCTTTGACATGTACTCAAACTCTTCATCAGTAGTAGGACATTGAGAAACTGACAATTTAAAATGAGGAGCAATAGGAGTACTAACTGAGTTGGCACCATCCATATTAAAACGATGAAGAAATTTCTTAATGTAACTTTGCTGACTAAGAAATAACAAACCAGATTTTCTATCTCGGGTAATCTCCATACCTAAGATCTTCTTAGCAGCACCAAGATCCTTCATCTCAAACTCACTACTTAGGTGTGCCTACAAACCAGATTGCACTTGGCCCAAGCCTCCGGCGACGGGCCTCGCTCCACTCGTCAGAAGTTGGCCTATACTTTGTAGAATTTAGATCAACATATAACAGAAGTGCATCATCAAGATATCATAGAAATATACACCCTGTAGTGAAGTATTAATCCTCCATCTCAGCTTTATGAAAAGGAAAAATATTCCAGGAAACGGCAAGCCAATGATAGAACAATAACTAAAGCTGGAGGGTACCACAAGCCGGGAGCACCATATCAAGACGTGTATCATTCAAAGAGAACAATAAAAAAAAGGTGGTTAGGCAACTGGCCAAATGCAACATATCTAGAGCTTGGCTCCTTTGAGTGCTTATGTGGCTAATCGGGTGGCCGAGCAAAAACAGCCGCATGGTCCCCCCTTATTATATAGAGAAGCAGGGGCTCATGGGCTCAAACGATCTAGTGCATATAGTATATGAGAGTCCAGGTTTGATATTGCAGTTTTTTCCCTTCTCAAAATCCTTGGTGTTAGTTGTCAAAAAAAAATCCTTGGTATCTTAATTATTGCATGAGCCAGTCAGCTTCTCGCTTCTTTGTTAATAAAAAAATGCCAAGGGGTTCTTCCGCCTCTAGCCTAGTTTCTATCTAAATATAACTTGGTTTCCTGAACTAAGTCGTCTAGCTTGCTTCTTCGGGGTCGGTTCAGTCCAGCATTAAACAATTAATGTTGTCCAACAAGTATGCAAATTGCACCGTTAAAATTTGGTTGCAAGTAACAGACCCACCAGAGTTTACTCAAATAGATCGTGCGTAACATATACAACGGGCTTTGGATGTCAAACGCTCGGTCATGGCGTATCATTGAAATTTCATATATATCTAGACTACCCAAGTAGATAATTAAACTACAGGGAACAAGATGGCAGGAACCCTGATATCCCTGGAGATGGTGTTATTTGCAATTTTTTTTCCTTCTCAAAATCCTTGGTGTTTTAATTAGTTCGTGCAAGGTCAATTTGATGGACACTATGATAATCTGGCTTCTTGAACAACTAAGTCAGCTCGCTGCATCTTTGGGATGGCGGTTCAGTCCAGCATTATTAAACAATTAACGTTGTTCAACTAGTGTGCAAATTGAAGTGGTAAAATTTTGTTGCAAGTAATAGGCCGAGCGTTTACTCAAACAGGTCGTCCCAAGTGTAACATATACAACGGGTTTTCGATGTCAAACGCTCGAGTGAGGCGTATCACTGAAATTTCATATCTACTCCCTCCGTTTCAAAATATAAGATGTTTTAGGTTTGTGAAGAAAATGAATCTAGACTTGTTTTAGTATGTAGATTCACTCAACTTTAGGATGAATCTACACACTAAAACAAGTCTAGATTCATTTTTTTCATAAACATAAAACATCTTATATTTTAAAACGGAGGGAGTACACTGTAGTACCCAAGTAGGTAATTAAAGTACGGTGAACCAGCTGGCAGGAACCCTAGTACTATATCCTTCCTGGAGATGGTGTTAAGTATTTGCCAGCTAGGGAACAAAGGGACTGTCCATGGAAATCTCAAGAAACTCTAGGGGGTGCATACATAAGTACATGAGTGCTCACTTTCGACGGACTTGTGAGGAAAATGCAGCATGGTTCTATCATTTATAATTGATGAATACAGTGCTTGTGCATTATACATGCATAGGACACATGACATGTCCCCTCTTTTCTTTTTTTATAGGAGAAAGACGTGTCGTTGTCAATGGTCATTTTCATGACAACCCCAATACATTGGGCGGGTGCCTACCTCAACTTAAAAGAAAGCTCACTGGCTACAAATATACTAATGAGCGAGCATGGTGAAGTTGCAAGAACGGGGCCCAACACCGGCGCATAGATCGAGCGCGTGCGCTTGTAGGAAAGCTAGCAGTGCCACCAATCGACGTACGATCTTGTACTACAAAAGTTACGCGCTTTGCGTCCGTGCTCTGGTGGTCGATCGTGGGCGTCTCCGTCGTTGGGCCATTTGATTTTACAGTTTCAGTTAACTTGGACGTGCTGCGACGGCAGGCCGGCATGGGCCGGGACGTTGTGGTGGGACATGCTCAAATTGGCTACAGGTAGGTTGCAAGTAGCTAGCTGCAGGAGTGAGTCTTGGTGAAATAAAGATGGCCGGCCAATCAACTCCGATCTAGCTAAGGTCGAATATGACATCGGGGAAATAATTCGAGACGCGGGAGAGGAGAGGAACGTGTGCTCCGTGTCTTGCCACGATCGCAAGATATCCATATGCACATCCGGAACGTCCCCTGCTCTCCTCATCGTCGTCCGTAGCATGGTCCGACTGCTTCGTTAGGGTATACGTAGCTGTTCCGCTCCATAACCGTATCCTCTCGAAGCCTCGAACTACTAGCTTAGCTCCACCGCTGTGGCACAGTTGCTGTTGCTGACGAGAGACAGCCCACATCACATGGTTAGGCGCGCTGATAGTAGCAGTAGCTAGCAGTAGCAGAGATCGATCGTTTCGTCGCCACGCCTACAAGTACAACTTTCTTTCATTACAAGAACCTCTCTCTTTTCAGGATCTTTTCTTTCTCTTCTCACCTTTTGCGTGTCGGGAGCCTGGCGGTGCGTGCTACGTAGCGCCTTGTGATTCGCGTACAGCGATAGGTTGATTAAGTCGATGCTTCAGGCACTTGCTTAGGTGTATTTTTTTTTAAAGGAGCATATATTAATATCGTGACGATATTAATTATTACATCTAGTCTTGCAATAACGCATTATTCTATTGGTATTACGAATGCACACAGCCAAAAAAATTATAAAAAAGAAAAGTCCCGTTATAGCGATAAAAATCCTTAGTAGCAGTGGCACTATCCTCACCAGAACAACACCAGAAGTCCAACATCTCCAATAACGACGCCTTCAATAAGAAAACAGAGCACAAGCACCGTCGTCGCCCGATTAAAGATCATAGGTTTTCACCCTGAAGAAAGTCCTCGCTTACAAAACAATGTCTTTAACAAGGTCATTGCCAGTCACAACCAATTAAGGCCAGACCTTGGATTTTCACCCTGCAAGGTAAGACTGTGAACTCCTCCTGTGGTGCCGCCCCCGCCTTTCGATGCCGCTGCTACAATTCACGAATCACCAAGCCAATTCCTCATCGCCACCAGAACTCGACACACCATAGCTAGTCCACAAATCTTGGCTTCCATGACATTCTCCGCACACTGACTTCACCATGGAACTAAAGAAATGTTCCGCGATGGAAACAAACTGCAGAGCTTAGCCTCGCTCCCTCTGAAACCAAACGGTCAGAGAAACACCGGCTGCGCGCGACCGAATCCATCCGTTCTAGCAATCTCTAGGCATGAATCGTCCATGGAAGTTCGCAGGCGGAGCCTTCCGGAACACGACACTGCCACCAGATCAATGGAAACAGGTTGAAGGTAGAACTTTGTCTTGGCATGAGAGAAACCCTAAGACTGCCCCCTGACAGCAGATGTGACCCACGCCGCCATCCGCCAAGGAAGAACCTCCATTAAAGCCTGAGGCCGCCGCCCCGGCTTACAGACCCCGCCGCCATCAGATCGTCGTCGGGCGACAACCTTTGAGCGCCCAAGGGGATCCCTACGGGAGAGAGGCCACCACGCGAGGAAGCATCCCCGCTGCCACCGTCGGCCGGCCGGACTTTGCCCGCCGGCGTCCTCCGAGAGGCAGCGGGTGAGAGGTAGGAGTCGGGGGCGGCGGCGGTTTGGGGTTCCACCCGTGCCGTCTCCCCCGAGAGGCGGCGTGTGCGTACATACATGTTCGCGTCTCGGGAAACAAAGTATGTCTAAAATGGAGGAAGAATTTCACTTCTCCGGCCTCTACGCCAACTAAAAATGCACACAGCCATCAAGCAAGAGTATCAGGATTTTTAAACTTAGTTAAACACCAAGCCTGATCCTCAAGATAAATTGTATGAGTACTAGAAGAGGCTGGTCCTTAAGTATAAATATAAATTTTAATTCTTTTCTATGAGAATTTGAATTTAGGGGTTGGACTTGTACGTCCACTTTTCTGACCAGTCGAGCTTGGCTCACTTCCCGGACTAGGGGTACATAGCAGGTTCTGGTTACGTGTGGTGTGGTGGCCGGCGTTCGGTCGGCAAGGAGCCAAGTACGAGTCTGCAACTGTGCTGCATAACCTGACGGTTGAAGGAAGCTGTTGCTGCCATGGTTTGCGTGTCCCCGATTGAGCGGATGACCCAGTTGCACGAGGAAGACACAGCAGACGAGCAGTTAGCAGGCGTACTTTTGAACTTTCATTTGTGGAGGGATCGAGCATGCTCAAGCACGCCTTGATGAGATCTGTTGGGGGTGGTGTTGTGTTCCTGTAATTGGAGCGCGACAGGTTGAGACCTTGTTAAGAACAGTGCACTGATTCCTGAAAGAATCCACACAGTGCTGAATAAGCTACCGGTGGCTCACCGAGGGCGACATGCTCACCGCTATCAGAAGAATCCACACAACACTATTAATCCACTAAAATAATCTTACAACCATAACATTAATTTTACTAATAATTTATATAATTACAATATCTTAAAATAAAGAAGATAAGGGGCTCACCGATGGCCCTGTGGTCGGAGAGCCGGCTCAAACGTGGCGGCTCAAGGATGGTCGGCGGCGGGGCAGGGCTGAGGCACGAGGACAAGGCGGTGGTGGAGATTGAGAGGTGACGGAGGAGATCGATAGGGTTACGGTGGAGCGGCCGGTGGGGTGAGGCAGATGGAGCATCTTCACCCGCTCCCCCAAAAGGATGGTCGACAAGCACGCCAACGTTGACTTTGGGGCCCGACGCCCAAACTGCCGACGTTTTAGGGAGCCATCTTATACTGGTGTCCCCAACGATTATCTCGGGCAACTTTACAAACAAGTTCCATTCAATATTTAAGCAAATTTTTATATAGAAAGGACATAAAAGTTGAACAATAGAAAACTACACTACAAGAAAAAATCGTCTTTTACAGCGGGCGATTTTTGTTGTTAAAGGCCTTTTTCGTGGTTAAAAAGCCTTTTACGATGGATGATCTTCGTGGTAAAAACACCATCACAAAAGAATCTATCAAGGGTTTTTTGACCATGGCGAATCGCAACCTTCAGCCATGAAAACTTGTTCCGTTGTAGATCTGTTTGCCAGCTGTATTAACTGCTGACGTCATGCAAACTGTTATAGAAACCGTGGTAAAAAGATAGTCCAGTCAAGGCCTAATAATTATTAAGTGGGCCAACCCATTAAGAGAGCCCAAAAGGAAGACGACCCGTTACTATTCTGACATACACTGTTTGAAATGGCTCATACGTGTGGCCCATAAATTTCTGGCTCGCTACCGTTTGGACCTACATAAGGCTCACAGCAACCGACACTATGAGGGCCGGCGTGGCGCACGGTCTACTGCCAGTCCGGCCTTCCACTTTTACAGCCTACTGTCAATCTAGACTTTTACTGTTTCGACCTGCTGTCAATCTCACCTTTTACTGTTTCAGCCTGCTATCAATCTGGTCTTCTACTGTTCAGGCCTGCTACAAATCTGGCTTTCTAATGTTCGGGCATGCCCGCTAATCTGGCATTTTACTTGTTCTGTCCTGCTGTGAATCTGGCCTTTTACTATTCCGGTCTGCTGACCATCTAGTCTTTAATTATTCAGACCTATTAGTATTCAGCCATGTTACTGTTCCAACCCATCAGGATTTTGTCCATGGTACTGTTCAGGCCATTTACTGTTTTGGCCTTTTGCTTTTTTAGGACAGTTACTGTTTTGGCCTATTACTGTTCTGGCCTTTCACCGTTATCGCCATTTACTATTACGGCCATTCTCTCTTCTGGCCTTTTACTGTTCTAGTCTTTTACTGTTTGGCCCTTTAATGTTCTGTCCTTTAAATGTTCATGCTCACGTCCATTCTTTTGTCGTTTCTTTGATCGTTCTATTCCATTCCGTTACTGTTTTGGCTTTTTTTTTGGAACTGTAGACTTATTTCGTAGAATAATACAGGAATGCCAAGACGCAAATTAATACACATGCGAAAATTTAAACTACTTATTACACAACAATAAAAGTTTATTACAACAGGTCATTGAACAAGATCTGCATTCTAAAAGATTACAGAGTGTTGGTATCCTCAGTAAGAGATCGGTACACGGCAATCCGCTTTAATGTATCATCTGTCCATTTCTTCAATATTTCAACTATAGATCTAAGAGCAGCTACACCCTTTCTTTCTGCATGCAACACAACCTTCATATATTTATCACATACAGGAGGTGTTCTAGGTGGACTGGTAAGTAAGTTGTTTGCTTCAGAAATGCAATGGGAGGATGAATGAGAAGAGGGATCACAACTTTTAGTCCTTCCTTCCGAGGTCTCTTGCTTGATTTTAACTACAGACTGGTAAAATATGGTGAAAGGGGTTAAAACAAAAAACAAGGGGGAAAGTAGTATATTATATAAATTAGATATCATTTAAGAGCAAGCACAAGGTGAGCCTTACTAGACGCGGCTAAGAAATTTACTAGGCTCGCGTCTAAGAAAATAAAATATACTCCATCGTTTACACCATATAGGGGACCTACTCATCTGAGTAGAAAGAAACAATAAATACATGGGTCTAGTCCCAGGGTCCACAAAAACTTGCTATACTAACCCTCTCTAGTGAAAAAGACTCTTAGACACCCCAAATTTCCAATGTTGCACATGCTGGGCATCCACAATGTATGAATAAACCAAACCATAAGCCAAAAAGTGCACAAGCCAAAAAGCTTAAGGGTGACCCATAAGCTTTAAGTAAGCATGAACTTACAGTTGCTCGTTTAGACTGACAGTTGCTCCTTCTCAAGCGGGTGTGACTCCTGGTTAATCTGCCGGTGGTATGTGAGTCGAGCTATTGGAACTCTGGTCCTTGTACTCCATTGTCCTTTCTCTGCATTAAGGCATGCCATTTAAAACCGAGTTAGCTAGTTTGTAAGGTTGAAAACACATGAAAAACACTAAAAAGATAGCATTAAAAATGGCTAGATGTATGATTCAAACTAGCTAGCTGGTTTGAAAGGATGAAAGCAGTTGATAACACCAAAAAGATAGCATTAAAATAGCTATATGGACATTTTCTGAATTAACCATTCACATATAGAATGACTTATTAACTTAACATACATATATGTAATATAACTTATTAACATGACAATAAACTATCATAAGTAACACACAGAAACCTCGCACTTCAGCCTTGCTTGGCGTTAGATTGTTAGTGTTGGATCCTTTATGAGTTTTTCCCATGACCCATTCGAGCGCTTGGAAAGAAAAGCATCTAAAGTTAGTATTGCAGGATTACACCGATAGTGTGAGAATGCAAGAAAGAAAATAATAGCGACAAGCTTATGATGTGGATACGATCTACCAGGTGTGGGCGCAAAAAAAAGACAATAGCATCCAAGATATTGATCAAAATTCTAACGCTTTCTTAGCTAACTGTTGTTGACGCCTTGTTGGGAGACCCTAAGAGCAAGGTGTGATGATCACATTAGCAAGTTTTCCCTCAGTAAGAAACCGAGGTTATTGAACCAGTAGGAGGAAGGAAACGAATTAAAGGTGTTGCTAGCAACTTGGAGACCTGCACAACACAAACTCAAGACTTTGTCCCAAAGAACAGCGAGGTTGTCAATCTCACCGGTTTGCTATAACAAAGGATTAACTGTATGGTGTGGAAGGTAATAGTGGTTTGTATAAAGTAAACAGTAACAGTGGAAGATGTATCAATGGTAAAGATTGGACCGGGGTCCATAGTTCACTAGAGGTTTTCTCCTTAGATAAACAAACATGGAATGCTGGGTAAACAAATTACAGCAGGGCAATTGACATGACTGAGCAAGGCATAACTGTAGGGGTTCGTAGCATGGAAAACAAAAAATTTCTACCGCATGCACACAAACAAGACAAGATCTATCTACTAGATTGTAGCAACGAGTCGATGGAGGAACTCACCCTCGAAGATTCCAAAGCGGTTAACGAGAGAAGATTCTCGTGGGTGATGTAGTCGTACTCTTGCCGATCTCAAGATCGTGTAGACGATCCTTCCGGCGCTGCGTTCCGGCAGCGCTTCCGTAGTCGGTCACACGTTCGGTACGATGAAGACCTTCCTCTCCCTTGTTCCAGCAGGCAGCGGAGGTTGTAGCACTCTCCTCGCGATTCCGGCAGCATGACGGCGTGGTACGGGAAGTAGAGGGGAGATCTCGCAGGGCTTCGCCTTAAGCCGGAGCGAGTATGGTGGACTATGAGAGAGGCCTTGGCGATCTAGGGTTTAGAGGCACCAAGGGAGAGAGCTAGGCCGGCGGCTAGGGCAAGGGGAAGCCCCAACTCGACGGCTTGGGAGAAAACCCTAGGGCGGCGGCGGCTGCAGGAGGGCCGGCGGCTAGGGTTTTGGTGGGGCAAGGTGTAGGTCTAGAGGGGCAGCCCTGCCCCTCCTTTTATAGGTGAGAGGGCGCGGCCAAGGGGGAGGGAGTCCTCCCCCAACTCGGCCTCCAAGGCCGGCGGTGGAGGGAGAGGAACTCCTCCCCAAGTAGGTTTCCTACTCTCCCTCCACCAAGCAAACTTGTCGTTTGACTTTTCAAATTGGCGTTTGACTTTTCAAACTAGGATTTGATTTATCCCTTTATTTTGCTCAGCGATGACACCTAGTACATGATGCAACCATTCCAGCTTGTTATGACACATTCATGTACCCTTCCCCTCCGGAGTGCCGGACTTTCCGGAACCTTCTAGAACATTCCCGATGAAAACACCGGAATCATTCCCAAACTCCGAAACAAGACTTTCCTTATATGAATCTTATTCTCCGGACCATTCCGGATCTCCTCGTGATATCCCGGATCCCATCCGAGACTCCAAACAACATTCGGTCTCTTACTCATCATTCCATAACTACTCAACAACATCGAATCCTTAAGTGTGTCTCCCTACGGTTCGTGAATTATGCGGACATGATCGAGACACTTATCCGATCAATAACCAATAGAGGAATATGGAAATTCATATGGCTCCCACATATTTCTACGATTACTTTGCGATCGAATGAACCACTTACATACGATACCAATTTCCCTTTGTCTCACGATAGTTTACTTATCCGAGGTTTTGATCGTCGGTATCTCTGCATACCTAGTTCAACCTCGTTACCGATAAGTACTCTTTTCTCGTTCCCGTGATATGTGATCCCTTGTGAGCCAGTCACATGCTTGCAAGCTAATTGGATGACATTCCACCGAGAGGGCCCAGAGTATATCTATCCGTCATATGGATGGACAAATCCCACTCTTGATCCATGTGCCTCAACCCATACTTTCCGAACACTCAATGCCACCTTTATAGCCACCCAGTTACGGTGTGGTGTTTGATGTCATCAAAGCATCTTTCCGGTGATGGTGATTAACATGATCTCATGGTCGAAGGAGTTAGGTTACTATGTATCAGAAAGCTTATAGCAAATGAACTATATTAAATGACTTGATCTTTATGCTATGCTTAACTATAGGAGTATGTCCATCATATCATTCATCTATTGATATGACCCTGTTGTTAATAACATCTCTATGTTCATGATCAGGAAACAATGATCATATATTAACCAACAAGCTAGTTTAACAAGAGGCTTTACTAGGGACTCTTTTATGTTTACAAATCACACAAGTATTAATGTTTCAGATTAATACAATTATAGCATGGTATGTAAACATTTATCATAAGTATGAAGATATGATAATAACCACTTTATTATTGCCTCTTGGGCATATCTCCAACAGTCTCCCACTTGCACTAGAGTCAATAATCTAGTTTCAAACCTTTGTGTATTCAACACCTATGGCTTTCCGGTGTTGTATGTACACGATTGCTAGTGGTCAACTGATCTCCGGATCTGACACTTCCAGGTCCGTGTGTAATTGCATGTCTTTGCGTCTCTACGCATCACTCATTCTATAATGAGATGGCTTTGTATAAATTTGGTCCTTTGGTGAGACCTTTAGTTCTTTGGGGTTAAAACATGTTGATAATATTGTCGTACAATATATCTTCATAGTATTATCCCACTGTGAACTACACCTAGTTTGATAACAAACTACTTGACACAAATGCCCTCTTTAGCTGCTATAACAACAGTCATATACTTAGCCTTTTGTTGTAGTATCTGTCATAATGTCTTAACTTTGGAACTCATCCAAATCCATTATGGAACTTACTTTCCATCATATTGTGCCACCCTTAGTTTAGATTGAGATAAACATAATTTGTACTTTGTGACAAAACTAGTATCAATGTAATTCATTTACAATGAACTAACCATCTATTTGTCACTTATACAAAATAATATATTCTTAGTTCTTTTACAAGATCATAAGAATATCTTTACTATCGTCCAATGATCATCTTATGAATCATTCTGGTATATGCTCATAACATTTAGAGCATAGGACATATCTGGATTTGTACATATCATAGTATGATTGATATAAATACTTTTTGTGATTTCACACATTAAGTATCAATCTATACTTGAATCTTTGTTTCACTCACCAAGTGTCAATACACTTGAATATATCATCAATATTGAACTCATTCAATCCTTTCTGTGCAACAAGAACCTTTCTTGTAGTTTCTATATTGGACTTACATCATCTATGTACTTTCGGCATAACCATATTAGCGTCTATTGATGCCAAATATTTGGGTTTTGCCTAAATCTTTCATCGGGATGAAATTCTTAACATGTGTTAATAAAAGATACATCATTTCCAATCAACAATATGTCTTCCACATAATGTATTAGAAACATGTCTTAGCGCTCCCACTTAATTTCTTGCAGATGCAAGCATCTTCATCGTCTCCGACGAATTTAAACTCCTTTAACAGTTTCATCATAGTGAAGATTCCAACTCCTCAATGCTTACTTCAACAATTGAAGTTTGCATATTCTTTTAGCATCCTTTGAATTAACAAAACCCTATGGACCGTGTTATGCACATATCCTAGGTAACAATTCCATTAGAAGAACTTGTTTTGCTTATTCAACTAGCACATAACAAAATTATATGTAGTGGTTGCTACATTAATCCGTCTAGACTAAATATCGCTATGAAAGATCAAATCTTGTCATAGTCAACCTTTGAACATTGTTGTGAACTCTTTCCCAACATGTCGACTATTTCATAGATGTGCAACATCCATGTCTATTTCTTTATAGATCCAAACACAACTGTAAGGTCTTACACCTTTCTCGAGGGTCCTTCAAGTTCAAAACTTGATTTCTCGTGTATGGAACTATCACGGATTTTATGGCTTCAAGACATTTTACGGAGTCAGGGCCCATCATCGCTTCTTTGCATGTAGTACATTCATTATTCTCAAACCCTCAAATCTTGGTATTTGATTGTTTACTCGACCTACTTGGTTCAATAGAAACTTTGACCTTCATAACCACAACCTTTGAGGCACGTGAGCCATGAGCATTGTTGCTGCCTCCGGAACACTTTTCGGCGCTGCGCAACTTTGCACATATAGCTAAGGTTCTTTTAACCTTATCAAAGTTCTATTGTCCTCCCACTTATCTTTTCACGAAAAATTCCTTCTCAAAGAAACTTGACGTTCTAAGTGACAAACACTTTTGTCTCCGATGTTATGGAGGAATACTTAACAGTTATTCGAAATAATATACAAAGACAGGTTCATACGACTTTGGTTGCAAACATCTTTCTTATGCATATCATACCAATGTTTAAGAAAGGACAACTTGGGTTTTATCCCAAACCATAACTTTATATGGTGTCATTTCAACGGATTATGATGAAGCTCTTTTCAGTGGAAAAACGGTAGTCTCTAAAGCTTTTAATCTTTAAAATATAATGGCAGTTTTATGAATTACACCTTCGATCTTACCATGTCAAACAAGGTTTAATTACATATCTCGAATGCTCCATACTCCTATGGTGTTTCGGGAAATGCAAATCCACGGAACGATTCCTTAAATCTTAGGTATTATGCTAAACTTGTAACTCAAATATCTTCCTTTATGATCTTATCATAAACTATTGATATTCTTGTTACAATGATTTTGCATTTCATCTT
Source organism: Avena sativa (assembly GCA_916181665.1). Taxonomy (NCBI): domain Eukaryota; kingdom Viridiplantae; phylum Streptophyta; class Magnoliopsida; order Poales; family Poaceae; genus Avena; species Avena sativa. Next base: position 250,767,478 of record OV702284.1, on the reverse strand, counting down.
GAAAGTCTTTGAACTTTTCAAATGTTTCATACTTCATCCTTATTAAGTAAATATTCATATATTCACTCAAATTTTCGGAGAAAGAATATGAAGTTGAAATCCATCGCTCTTGACTACACATAATGGACTTCATACAAAAATATGTACAAGTTCCAATAATCTAGTCATTCGTTCCCTTTCGGCCTATGAACGAAGTTTTAATTATCTCTAGGAAAGTTTCACAAGCATCATTTGATCAAAAATCAAAAGACTCCAAAATTCCATCCACATGGAGTTTCTTCATGTTTTCTTTCCAATATAATTTAAACGGCGATGTCACTTCCAAAGTGATCTTTCAATCAATTTGTCTTTCGACATTTTTAGCACTAGTTTTATGGATGTGATTTCTCCAACGAGATTTGTGAATCATCCATCTTTTATGGATTACGGCAATTATTTGAACAACCCTTTTGTTCTCATAATACCTGATAAAACAAATCTTGAAGGCAAGCTTTGATGTCTAACGAGCAACACAATAACCCTTTATTTGTTCTCGATGAACATCATCACATATTCTTTTGCTAGTTACTTAGGCCATTGTAGTTCATGAATTCTGTTGTTTCGTATGACGATTCATACCAACAAATTCAGTATCCAATACTGAAGAACCACATTATTTAACAAGCAAAGAATACAACCATAACGCGTATATCCTCTATATACCTAACCTGAACAATTTTAGTCTTTTCTTTTCTGCCATATATTTATGAGATTCTCTTTCAGTATTTCCTTTTCTGTTTGAAAGAATCTATCAACATCAATAGTGGAGCCATATATATGACACATAGTCCAAAGCATGTATAGTTAAATACCAATGTCTTTGGACTTGCACTTTGAAGTAGATCACCATCATCAAATGTTTGGTGTTCTTTCAAATTCCTTTCTTTAGTAATCTCTTGGTGTAGTAAACATTTTACCTACATCAGATATTCATCCTTATCATGGAATTATCCATGATCAAGCTACTTTTAGCTTATAACGGTGAATCACGAGTATAATGTTGCTCTCCAAAATCTTTTTGGAGGATTAGGACAACTAGTGTCTCCAACCTTTTGTAAATTCTCATCAAATATGAGAACATGACTTTTGCCATATTATACTCTATCATGTTGCAACCAAAATTTTGTTTCAGATATCACAATATCTTCCACACATCATGGTTTCTGAAACAACTCTTTCAGATCCTAGATAACCTTGATATTAAGACAATCCTTTGAATATCAATAATCATGGAGACAAACATGATACTCATACACTAACACTTGGAATTGTCACTCTTGATTTAATACCAATTATTAAACTTCATGGAGTAACCAGAACTTACTGAAAGTTTGCAATAGGACTTTTAAACTTTAGATTAACACTTCAAAACAATACGGTACCAGTTCGTAAAGTAACTAACCATAATTCTATAGTTCTATCATCTAAATTAAAACTAAGAGCAAGGTGGTAAACGGATGCCAATGACTACAACAACTATGCAAATTCACTTTGATTTTAATTTATGATAAATAGTGTTCAACTTTTAATCATATTGTTGTTGAACTCCCACTCAAAACAATATCCCTCACATTGTTTTAGTGATCACACGAACCAAATCCACCACATCAAAACCGATCATCTCGAGAGTTGATGTAGCTTCAATGGCGAACAATCAACATGTTCATCATATCTACTATATGACTCATGCTTTACCTTTCGGTGATCCGTGTTCCGAGACCATGTCTGTACATGCTAGGCTCGTCAAGATCAAACCTTAGCTTCCGCATGAGCAAATCTGGCTTGCTGACGTTGTATACACTCGCAGAATCTAACACACCCGATCATCACGTGATGCTTCGAACCAACGAGCTTTAGCAACGGTGCTTACTAAGGATGAACACTTTAAAACTTGAAATTGTGTGCTTGAGGGGTCATCTTATAATGCTACCGTCGTGAACTAAGCAATACAAGATGCATAAAAGGATTAACATCACATGCAATTCATAATATGTGATATGATATGGCCTTTCTTCTTGTGCTTCCGATCTCCATCTTCAAGCACGAACATGATCTCCATCATCACCGGTGTGGCGTCAAGGTCAATGGCGCCGCTTCATGGTTGTCATCCACCAGCATAAACTATTACAACTTCTTTGAATAGACATGCAGGTCTTAACGAAATTTAAAAGACAACCATATGGCTCCTGCCGGTTGCCAACTTACAATAAGGGACATTGCATACATCATATATAATCACAATCATGGCCATATCACATCACAGCACACCCCTGCAAAACAAAGTTAGTCGCCTCTAATTTTGCAAGTTTTACGTGGTTTGGGGCTTTCAATAAGTGTCGTTCTAACTTACAAACAAGAACCACAACATTGATACTAGTATTGTCAATCACCCGTTGTAAATTGAATCTTAACTATGTTGGGAGAAACAGGCACCCGCAAAGCCACTTATGCAATACAAGTTGCATGTCAAGCGTGGAGCAAGTCTCATGAACGATGTCATGTAAGGTTAGCCCGGGCCGCTTCATCCCACCATCCCGCAAGATGCAAAGTACACAAGAAGCAATCGACAACAAAAGCATCAACGCCCACAATGACCATTGTGTTCTACTCGTGCAACAGATCTACATATAGACACGACTCTGATACCACTGTAGGGGTTCGTAGCATGGAAAACAAAAAATTTCTACCGCATGCACACAAACAAGCCAAGATCTATCTACTAGATTGTAGCAACGAGTCGATGGAGGAACTCACCCTCGAAGATTCCAAAGCGGTTAACGAGAGCAGATTCTCGTGGGTGATGTAGTCGTACTCTTGCCGATCTCAAGATCGTGTAGACGATCCTTCCGGCGCTGCGTTCTGGCAACGCTTCCGTAGTCGGTCACACATTCGGTACTCGATGAAGACCTTCATCTCCCTTGTTCCAGCAAGCAGCGGAGGTTGTAGCACTCTCCTCACGATTCCGGCAGCACGACGGCGTGGTACCGGAAGTAGAGGGGAGATCTCGCAGGGCTTCGCCTTAAGCCGGAGCGAGTATGGTGGACTATGAGAGAGGCCTTGGCGATCTAGGCTTTAGAGGCACCAAGGGAGAGAGCTAGGCCGGCGGCTAGGGCAAGGGGAAGCCCCAACTCGACGGCTTGGGAGAAAACCCTAGGGCGGAGGCGGCTACAGGAGGGCCGGCGGCTAGGGTTAGGGTTTTGGTGGGGCAAGGTGTAGGTCTAGAGGGGCAGCCCTGCCCCTTCTTTTATAGGTGGGAGGGCACGGCCAAGGGGGAGGGAGTCCTCCCCCAACTCGTCCTCCAAGGCCGGCGGTGGAGGGAGAGGAACTCCTCCCCAAGTAGGTTTCCTACTCTCCCTCCACCAAGCAAACTTGTCGTTTGACTTTTCAAATTGGCGTTTGACTTTTCAAACTAGGATTTGATTTATCCATTTATTTTGCTCAGCGATGACACCTAGTACATGATGCAACCATTCCAGCTTGTTATGACACATTCATGTACCCTTCCCCTCCGGAGTGCCGGACCTTCCGGAACCTTCTAGAACATTCCCGATGAAAACACCGGAATCATTCCCAAACTCCGAAACAGGACTTTCCTTATATGAATCTTATTCTCTGGACCATTCCGGATCTCCTCGTGATATACCGGATCCCATCTGAGACTCCGAACAACATTCGGTCTCTTACTCATCATTCCATAACTACTCAACAACATCGAATCCTTAAGTGTGTCTCCCTACGGTTCATGAATTATGCGGACATGATCGAGACACTTCTCCGATCAATAACCAATAGAGGAATCTGGAAATTCATATGGCTCCCACATATTTCTACGATTACTTTGCGATCGAATGAACCACTTACATACGATACCAATTTCCCTTTATCTCACGATAATTTACTTATCCGAGGTTTTGATCGTCGGTATCTCTGCATACCTAGTTCAACCTCGTTACCGATAAGTACTCTTTTCTCGTTCCCGTGATATGTGATCCCTTGTGAGCCAGTCACATGCTTGCAAGCTAATTGGATGACATTCCACCGAGAGGGCCTAGAGTATATCTATCCGTCATATGGATGGACAAATCCCACTCTTGATCCATGTGCCTCAACCAATACTTTCCGAACACTCAATGCCACCTTTATAGCCACCCAGTTATGGTGTGGTGTTTGATGTCATCAAAGCATCTTTCCGGTGATGGTGATTAACATGATCTCATGGTCGAAGGAATTAGGTTACTATGTATCAGAAAGCTTATAGCAAATGAACTATATTAAATGACTTGACCTTTATGCTATGCTTAACTATAGGAGTATGTCCATCATATCATTCATCTATTGATATGACCCTGTTGTTAATAACATCTCTATGTTCATGATCAAGAAACAATGATCATATATTAACCAGCAAGCTAGTTTAACAAGAGGCTTTACTAGGGACTCTTTTATGTTTACAAATCACACAAGTATTAATGTTTCCGATTAATACAATTATATCATGGTATGTAAACATTTATCATAAGTATGAAGATATGATAATAACCACTTTATTATTGCCTCTTGGGCATATCTGCAACAATAACAATGCAATACTAGACATTAATGATCATATGAGATTCGATTGGGCAATACAACAAGATACATAGACCGCCAACCAACTGCATCTATGAATAGAAATCCACCTTCAGGTTATCATCCGAACCCCCTCCAGTATTAAGTTGCAAGCAACAGATAAATGCTTTAAGCAAAGTGTGTAAGGTAAAAAATCCACTTGTTCCATGAACAAGAGACCGTAGTTTTCTCCCTAGTGGCAACAACACATCTACAACCTTAGATATTTCTGTCACTTCCCTTAGATTAAATAGAGGCATGACTATCGAGCATAAATACTCCCTCTTGGAATCACTAGCATCTACTTCGTCAAGATTGCTACTAGAATCAGAGAGCATGCAAGATCACAAACAACATAGACATGATAGAATCAATAACACAAAACCATTAATCAATCTGACATAGTAATCTCAATATCCATTGGATCCCCGCAAACACAACATGCATGATTACAAATAGATGATATTGATCATGAACGGAGCTCACAAGATCTAAACATGATAGCACAAAGGAGGATATACAACCATCTAGATACTACATGGACCCGTAGTCCAAGGTGGAACTACTCACGCTTCATATGAGAGGTTGGCATGATGAAGAAGAAGGCCTCCGGGATGATCTCCCCTCCGGCAGGGTGCCGGGAAGAGCTTCAGATTCCCCCCGATCTAGGGACGACGGTGGCGGTGACTACAGACGGTTTCATGGAATATTGATCGGGTACTTAGGGTTTGGGAATCGGCGGGTCTTTATAGGCGAAGAGGCAAGGCAGGGGGGCGGCTAGGGTGGTCACACCCCCCAGGCGTGGCTAGCCCTAGCCCGCGCCTCCAGGGGGTGTGCCCCCCTGGTGACTCCCCTCCGTCTCGTACTCTGGCTCCGTGTTCTCCACGGTAAAATATTGACTTTAGCTTTTGTCCCGTCCAATTCCGAGAATATTGATTTTCTGCCATTCTGGAACCAAAAACAGAATAAAACAGGCAACTGTCACTGTGGCATCTTGGTAATAGGTTAGTACCAAAAAACATATAAAAATACCTCAAAGTGTAGACAAAGCAAAGCAAAGTAGATACTAAACAAGCATGAGACATAAAAAATTATAGATACGTTTCCGACGTATCATGTGCAAAGACGCACAGAGCTACTAAACAAATTGTTGAAGTTTTTGCATCTCACAGTACCTGTAACGACCTCTGGTATGGTAGGGAGGAACCGTACCGTACGCCCGTACCACATCGAGTCAAAGAAAATTAGAAATTTCAATTTTTGCCGCAGTGTTCATTGTCGGTAACGACCTGTTGTACGATCGGACACGCCCGTACGATGCCCATATGGTATCCTCGAGCAAAACATTAGATTTAAAGAAATATACCGTATTGATAACGACTAGTAGTACGAGTGCACGTGACCGTACCTCGCGCCCGTACCGAGTTCATCGCCTGGGAGCAGCCATATCCCCCAAGGTAAGTCACCCGGTATGGGCGGGGTCCGACTGTACCGCCACCCGTACCACGATTTCGGCCAGCATAATAACCCTGAGGAAGGTAACTAAAAATCCCTAAATATCAATATCTCTTTCTTCCTCCAAACTCCACACTACCTCCATTGGATCTTCAAATTTATTCAATATTTCTTTGATTCCTTGCACCCAATCGATCTAGGGTATGATTCTCCTCTATTCCCCAAGTTATTTTTGCAAAAGCTTCACTTAACCATTGACCATTGTCAATCTAGACTTAGGTCTTGTTTTTTATTCAATCTTGATGTTGAGCATGCTTAGCATTGTTTTAGTGGAGAATTCTTTTGTAACTAGTGTTGAGGATTACATATGCTATGTTTTTATCAGATCAAATTTTATTTTTAGCAATCATTATTACTTCTTATTTATTCAATCTTAATATTTTTAGATGAACACGAGGAGCTGTACGTTGACCCCCTGAGTCCCTTGGCATCGAGTTCACCGAGGAGTTCCACTCAAACCGTTTCGACCGTCTGAAGCTTTGGGAAATCAAGTCCACCAAGTGAGTGTGTCCCTATATACTGAACCAACTTGGCATTAGTGCTGATTTCGATTTACTTTGTAACGATTTTGGTTTGTATGACTATCTTTTGGGATTTCGCCATGTATCGCCGCTTGACACTTGAGTTCTTCAGCACCTTTACGCATACGGTGGATCATTACTATTGTAACGAGGAACAAAGGCCCGAAGTTGATCACGTCAAATTCCGCCCCATTAACCGTGAGTACATCCTAACATTCGACCAATGGGTTCAATGTTTTGGGTTTTCCAACAACACCATTGATGTACGCACAACTACTTTTGTTTTAGACCCTGCACCTTGGAAATATTTTAACTTGATGAGAATTCGTGGAAATACGCCTAAGGGGAACCAAATTGATCAACCTGCTATCCGCTATTTATTTTATGTGATTGCTAACACCTTGCAGGCACGTGGTGAGTTTACTAGAGTTAATGATGAGGATATGTTGATCCTCGCGAATGTTGTTATTGTTAATTGTAACTTAATGCTAAATTTGGGAGCTTTGCTTGTGTTTTACCTTAAGCAACATGCTCTTCAAACTCGTGGACCCATATGTGGAGGAGGGGTTGTGACTGTTCTTTCACGCACACTTCACGTCAACCTAGGTAATATCCAACCGTTGGTAAGAAATAATCGTCTCGGTATCTCTACTCTAAGAGCATGTTGTATGGTCTCTAAAACTCATGGTAGATATTTTCTTGATATACCTAGAGCATATCACTTGATCCCAACTCCTTTTCCTAATGTTCTCTTCTCTATCGAGGATGGATGTTTTCGTTATGAACACACAAGTTGAGGCTAATCTACCCCAACAAGAGATACCCATGGGAGGAGGAAAACATGAAGAAGTAGAACAAGAAGAGCCCGGACAAGATGAACAGCCACCAAACTACTCTACCACCTATGAATATATCTATGCACTCGAAGGAAATCTCCAAAACATGAACAACCCCTCCATCAACCTTCGAGATGCTACCACAAGCCTCAACACCCAGTTCCAGTATTGGCATGGCCAATGGAACTTGGGAGATTATCCACCACCACCACCATAATGAGCAACAAAGGGGCTTGAAAAAGCCTGAGCTAGGGGATGTGTTCCCCTTGCAAATTTATTTCTGTAATAATGAGGTTATACTCCAGATCCTTGGGAGCTTTGAAACACTCGTGTTGGTTTGTTCCAACACTTTTCTTTTTTCCTTTGCTTTTTTTGTTTCATTTTTTTCTTAGAACCCTTGCTTGGTCACAAGATCCTTTCTATTCTTTAATCACCTTCCTCAAAAATACAAAAAGATTTTTCCGTTCGTACTTTGCCTCTTTGCTTTTATATTATTATGAGAGTAATCGTGTTTGAGTTTTTGAAGGAACACATCCCTATAAGGAAGAGAATCATGAAGTCGCTTATGAGAGGTATTTCCTATGTCTCCCACTTTTGAAATTTGAGTTGATTATCTTAGTTGGTCGTTTTGTAAGATGCTATGCATGTGGGAGTAATTTAATTTAGTTAAAGAAAAGCTTTTTATTAGTATGATGGTTAGTTGTTGAAGCTCTTGATATAGTTGTTTTAGCTAACCGAGTATTTCCTTGGAAATAATAATGCCAAACAAGTACAATAAGAAAAGTCTAAAATTTAAGACTTGTTTGATGAATGATTGTCTTGAGAATATAACCTTGAAGATACTTAACCCCATAGATATTTTGATAGTCTTGACGACAATCATGAAAGGAGCTGTTTGATTGAAATAAAGTCTAGTGGTAATTGTGATACATGCCAAAGCTAACCTTGTGGATAAAACCATGGTACTAGCTCATGAAAAAGAAAGAAATAAAAATTCTGCTATTTATGATCCTATTACACACCTTTGGGATGACAACAACTCCGCTAGCTTTTGAATGATCTATGGTATAACCCCGGATTTCAGCTATGAGTTGATGACATGATTGGCATCAGTGTCAATGTATGGGCAAAAGTATTGGTATTCTCAAAGGTTGTGTAAACACTTGCAAAAATAAACAGCCAGCAATCCTTGAAAAAAAGAGTATGAGAAGAAAAAGATATCTCTTAAAGATCCACATAACAAGTCCTTGGCATGGTCTCATTACTACTTTACAAATCTTTCTTGAAAAACAATGATTGGATTAGAAGTGTTTTTGATAGACTTGAATCATTGATGTGGGTATAGATACGACACTTCATTGTTATATTACTTAGGAAATGAAAATCTCTTACTCAATTATGCTATTTAAACATCCTAATGTTCCTTGGCAAGCTAAGAGTTAACTAGAAGAATTGGATTGATTGCTACACTGCTAGTTATTCATATTGATATTAAACTCTACTTTGATTGTCTTAAATTGCCAAAGCCTATATGGTACTCTTGTCATCTCTCTAACTTTGATAAGCCTCGCAAATGAATGAAGTGTTATGCACATATGACTACCAATTGTAAGTGAATTCTTATTCTCGTTGTTTCAAGTTTGAACACTGAATTCCTTATAGTTCTTTGTTTCTTCTTGCTCGAGGGCGATCAAGGTTTGAGCTTTGGGGAAGTTGATGACTCTAAAACTTTCCATCTTTCTCTGCATTTAAACATTATTTTTAGTCAATCAATTGACAAGAAACTCTCAATCCTTGCCATTAATGACTAATAATTGCAAAGATATGAAAAACTTTGCTTTGAATTATGTTGTGCAGGAAATCACGGGTTTTAATGCGAAATCAGGAGTCAAAATGAAGGAATTATAGGAAATCCACACGTCCAAGTAATTGGGGAGCAATTTACAGGCACTAGTGCGTGTAACGACCAATGGTATGGGCGGGGCCTGCCCGTACGAGGTGCCGGCGACTTCATCTCATCAAACCCTATGAATTTCGTGAAGACGCCTATATATTTTGAGGCTCCAGCCGCCGCCCAGAGAGCCGTCATTCTCAGATTGCATCACAACACCACCAAAGGATATCCACACCATTGTTCATCCATTCCACCATCCATCCCTCCACTAGCCATAGCCATTGCTTTGTACTATAGATCTCCTTGTGATTTGGAGACCATTGTAAGAATATTCGATTTCAATCTAAGTATTTTGCACAATGGTTCCTATCATTGATCTATTTGTTATGAGTGAGTATTCCTCATGGGCTGCGGGTTGGGAGAAACCTCGTAGCAATTATGTGCATCTAATCATGGGAGTATTGTATTTTACTTGCAATTGAGATTTGTATCTTTTGTTTCTTTGTCTCTTGTCTCAGTCTGTGGACTTGTAGGTACCCAAGATCGCATAGATTGATAAAGGCTTGAGGTGAGATACTTGGCTAGCGGCGATCCCATAGGAACCCAGTGACAAAAAGGGTAGTACTGTCTTCACTTAGCGACCCATTCGGGATCACAAAAACATCACCACTTAATGCTTTAATCGGTGTTCATCACTTAATAATCGTTTGTAGCCTGTGGCTTCGGTGTGCACTCGGTTGGATTAAAAGGCTATTGCTATTCCCGCTGCATCACTGGGGCTTTAGTATACAAGGATGTGTTTCCCACAAGATATTATCTCCGTTCAAACATTACACATGACTCTGCTTATTATTATCTTTTATCCCATATGATGTGCAGCTGCAGGTGGATCTTCAACCCTGGCCTATCTCCATCTATTTATTCAACCCATTATAAAAAGTAAACTAGATTGGTGTGGTAAACTATGGTAAAATGAAATAACAAAGTCTTGTAGACGTGTCCTTATTTATTTCCTTTAGCATTGCTTTCCAAGGTTCGATTAAACCTAGGTCTTCTAGGGAAAAAGCTATTATACTACATCCATGAATCCGAATGGAAGGTATCAATGACCAAGCTAACATCCATATCTCTCCCATCGTTTATGATAATGTGTCCATATTTGGTAGATCGGTGCATATTGGCATTTCAAGCAATGTTTACCAAAGGAGATTCCAGATTTGATTGATATAATGCCCTTGTTGGTCAGGGTCATTTAAGGTTTTAGGGGGTTAGGATCTACTTTTTAGGGGTTTAGGTAATTTTCATTAATTTTCGAGCTTTATGCTTATATTCGTGGAATAGAATAGCATTACCGCAATTTGATGTAAGTATCTCAAATTTTGATCTATAAGTGCATGATACCTACTTTGTTAGGGTTTATGGGTCAAGGGTTTAGGGTTTTAGTATTGAGGGATTTAGAGTTTTGGTTTTAGGAGTAGTTCAGGGTTTAGTGTTTAGGAAATTTTCAATAATTTCTGAGTTGTATGCTTATATTCCTCGAATAGAATGGCGTTACCCAATTTAATGAAGGTATGTCAAATTTTGATCTATAAGTGCATGATACCTGCTTGGTCAGGGTTCAGGGGTGGTTGAGGGTTTAGGGTTCTAGGGTTTAGGGGTTTAGGTTTTAGGGAATTTCAATAATGTTCGTGTAATAGAATGACTTAGCAACAATTTAATGAAAGTATTTCAAATTTTTATCTATAGGTGCATGACACCTGCTTGGTCGGGGTTTAGGGTTTTTAGGGTTTACGGGTATAGGGCTTAGGGTTTAGGTTTTATGGGGTTAATATTTACTAAATTTTCAATAATGAGGGTTTAGGTTTTTTAGGGGTATAGGTCTTAGGGTTTAGGTTTTAGGGGGTTAGGATTTAGGGTTTAGGGATTTTTCAATAATTTTCAAGCTGTATGCCTAGATTCATGAAATAAAATGGAGTTAGTGCAATTTAATGAAAGTATCTCAAATTTTGATATATAAGTACATGATACCTTCTTGGTCAGGGTTTAGGGGTTGAGGGTATAGGGTTTAGAGTTCTAGGGTTTAGGTTTTTGGGTATTTTCAATAATGGTCAAGCATTATGCTTATATTCATGGAATGGAATGGCGTTAGTGTAATTTAATGAAAGTATATCTCAAATGTTGATCTACAAGTGGATGATACGCCTGCCTGGTCAGGGTCGTTTAGGGGTTTAGGGTTTAAGGTTTTAGGCTTTAAGGTTTAGGGAATTTTCAATAATGTTCAAGATTTATGCTTATAATCGTGGAACAGAATGGCATTACCACAATTTAATGAAAGTATCTCAAATTTAGATCTATATGTGCATGATACCCTTCTTGGTTAGGGTTTCATTATGGGTTGAATGGTTTAAGGTTTAGGGTTATAGTATTTAGGGCTTTAGGGTTTATGGGTGGTTGTTTAGGGTTTAGGTAAATTTTAATACAGTTCAAGCTTTATGCTTATATTTGTCGAACAGAATGGCATTGCCCAATTTAACGAAAGTATCTAAAATTTGATCTACATGTGCATGATACCTCCTTGGTAATGGTTTAGGGGTTTAGTGTTTAGGATTTTAAGGTTTCGAGAATTTTCAATAATGTTGAAGGTGCTTTATGCTTTTAATCATGGAATAGAATGGTGTTACCGTAATTTAATGGAAGTATCAAATTTGGCCGTATGAGTGCATGATACCTGCTTGGTTAGGGTTAATTATGGATTTAGGGGTTTGGGGTTTATATTATATGGGTTTAGAGTTTAGGGAATTTTCAATAATGTTCAAGCTTTATGCTTATATCATGGTTATGATAGCTTTACCGTAATTTAATTAAAGTATCTCAAATTTTTATCTATAATTGCATGATACCTGCTTGGGTAGGGCGCATGTGGGTTTAGGGTTTTAGTATTTATGGGTTCATGGTCTAAGTTTTAGGGGTTGTTTACAGTTGAGTATTTGGGGAATTTTCAATAATGTTCAAGCTTTATGCTTATATTCATCGAATAAGAATGGCGTTACCCAAATTAATGAAAGTATCTAAAAATTTGATCTATACCTATGCATGACAGCTGCTTGGTCAAGGTTTAGGGGTTTAGTTTTTCGGGTTTTAGGGTTTAGGGGTTTAGTGTTTCGGGTTTTAGTGTTTAGGGTTTAGGTTTTAGGTATTTAGGGGTTTAGGGTTTTGGTAATTTTCAATGAAGTTCTAGCTTTATGCTTATATTCGTGGAATAGAATGACTTAGCAACAATTTAATAATGAAAGTATCTCAAATTTTGATCTATAAGTGCATGATACCTGCTTGGTTTGTGTTTATGGGTCGAGGATTTAGGTTTTAGTATTGAGGAGTTTACGGTTTTGGTTTTTTAGGGGTAGTTTAGGGTTTAGGATTTTTTCAATAATGTCCGATCTTAGGGTTAGGGGTTGAGGGTTTAGGGTTTTTAGGGGTATAAGGCTTAGGGTTTAGGTTTTAGGGGGTTAGGGTTTAGGGATTTTTCAATAATTTTTGAGCTATATGCCTATATTCGTGAAATAGAATGGCGTTAGTGCAATTTAATGAAAGTATCTCAAATTTTGATCTATAAGTGCATGATACCTGCTTGGTGAGGGTTTAGGGGTTTAAGGTTTAGGTTTTAGGGCATTTTCAATAATGTTCAAGCTTTATGCTTAGATTCGTGGAATGGAATGGCAATAGTGTAATTTAATAATAGTATATCTCAAATGTTGATCTACTAGTGGATGATAATAACTGCTTGGTCAGGGTCATTTAGGGGTTTAGAGTTTTAGGGTTTAGGGTTTAGGGAATTTTCAATAATGTTCAAGATTTATGCTTATATTCGTGGAACAGAATGACGTTAACGCAATTTAATGTAAGTATCTCAAATTTGGATCTATAAGTGCATGTTACCTACTTGGTTAGGGTTTAATTATGGGTTGAGGGGTTTAGGGTTTTAGTATTTAGGGGTTTAGGATTTAGGCTTTAGGGGTTGTTTAGGGTTTAGGGTTTGGAGAATTTTCAATAATGTTCAAGCTTTCTGCCTATATTCGTCGAATAGAATGGCGCTGCCCAATTTAATGAAAGTATCTCAAGTTTTATGTAAAAGTTAATGATACCTACTTGGGCAGGGTTTATTGTTTAGGGTTTTAGGGTTTAGGGGTTTTGGGTTTTGGGAATTTTCAATAATGTTCAAACTTTAAGGTTATATTCGTGGATAGAATGGTGTTGCCAATTTTATCACCGCACCAATTTTATGGTCCAAAGTCGATATATTGTTCAAAGTCTCACCGCACCAATTTTATCACAAAGTATAAAATATTTGACGGATAATGCCTAGATTTCGTAATTTTCAAGTTTTTGAGGCAGCTTCACCAAGTTTAACGAGTTTATCTCGGTTTAGCGAAAAATGTTCAAATTTTGTACTGCAAACGATGGGAATCTGTACTTCTCGTAAGTCTGGGTGACTGACGTGCGTGTCACTTGCAGTGTGGGTCCACAAAGTCAGTGTAAGGCCAGAGTGGCAGGTGGGTAAATACTTATCTAAGAAGGGAAGGGAAATGTCTATGGGGTGATGGACATGGGAGAATGCAAATTTACCACCTATATCCCTCTATTACTGTAGTGCTCCTCGGGTTCTTGTTTTCGGAGCAGGGATATAAGAGGAATTTTGCATTCTAAAGAAAGGTGATGTATGTTTGAATGCTTTCGTGCGATGTTTGGGCGCCGTATCAAAAATTTGAGGTCAAAGCTTCTGACATTTTTGAGGAACGAAGCTTCTAACATGTTTTTATTGTGAAGCAACTACAAAGATGATGGCTCAAAATTCCACCGCCCCCCTTTTACGCACAAAGTATAACCTTTAAATATATACACCCTTTCAAGCGTTCAGGCTAAATTTGTGCAATAAAATGATTTTTGGGGTTGGATGTTTGAATGAATGGGCGGGGTGTTTGAATGGATGGGCGGGATATTTCGGCGCTCTCGTGAAATTTTGAAGTTGAAGCTTCTAAGGTACGCTACTCCCACTTGGGGATGATGTCCCCGTTAGATAGACCTAGATGCCTATACACTTTTGAGCATTTATTGAGTTGATAGATATATGCCGTCTTTCAAACAATATGACCAAGGTCACAGCCATAGTTTTTGATACTGTGTCCATGTTTTGTACTCCGTACATTGGATGCATCTTGGCCAACAAAGCTTTGCTTACAAAGGGAGAATTCAAATTTGATTTTTTTCCAAGTGACAACATTTTTTTGGTTGTGAAGCAACTACAAAGATTATGGCTCAATATGACATCATGCCAATTGTCACACAAATTAACCTGTTTAATGGATAAACCCATTCAATCTTGCAGGCTAAATTCTTGCAATAAGTTAACAATATGGCAATTTACCAAAAACATATCAATTTTGGTAACATGGTCTAGAGAAATGATGGAGAAGATTCTATAATGATGGAGAAGTATGTTTTGAGATTTGTGCATAGCGTTCAATGTGCTAAATACTATCAATAGTATCTTCTAGCATATGCTAATAGAGTGGAAAAGAAGATCTGATGGCTGGCAATGTTGGGATTCGCGAGTCTTGATCCAACAGTAAATATTTAAAGTTATTTGTACACTGTATATTGGTAGGATGGTAACATAATAGGTAATATAAGATAGGATGCAGATGCTAATGGAATGGAAAAGAAGATCCGACAGGTGGGTCAATTTTGATCTATGGTCACCAACAGGTGGTCCACGTATATGGGGGTGCCCAAAGCAGGGTAGGTCGGAATTTTAAGAGTTATCCCTCCCCACCCCTTCGCATTGTGTAAATAACATACACCATCCACCGCCAGACCCTCACCCCCTTTCCCACAAAACAGACGCGCTCACCGCCGCTCCTCATCTCACCACCGTGCGCACGAAGAAGCTTTCCCTACCCGTCGGTGTTCTTGAGACGCACCAGTGGTCACATCAATCCCACAGTAGTCCTTCTATATCTAGCTCGATCTGGTTGGAAGTTTATTTCATTCTCACCCGATCCGCCTCCTCAAATACATAGTTTAATTTGTCCTCAATATGCATGGTCATAGTTAATTTTGCGCTTGAGATGTGTTCTTATGTACCTTCGCCGATTTTTTGCAGTCAATATGTTTGCTGAAATGCATAGGCATATATAGTTGTTATACTCCATTTATATGTTTCCTACTTTTCTTTTATTAAGAACCACTCTTGTGTGTCATAATTAAACAGATGGAGAGATTTGGGATACAGGTTGCTCCATTAGGCAACCCTAAACATATATTTGGTGTTGTATGATTTATTGAGTTTGTTAGAGATCATTGTGACAACTCAGAAGTACATTGCCCCTTCTGCTTGTGTGTGAATCAGAGGGTGCTGCCTCTCAGTATAGTGGAACACCATATTTATATATTTGGGATGCTAAGCGCATATGTTATATGGGTATTTCATGGTGAAGCATATGAACTGGGGGAAGCGCATATTTATCATCAAGATCAAGTAGGGGAAGAAAATGTTGATCATCTAGATCAACTTAAAGAGGCATCTCCTGAGTATCTAAATCAACTTGGAAAAGGGGGAGGAGAGAAAAAGCAGAAGCTGCATGAAACAATTTTCATTTCAGGTGACCAGATACTATATCTGTAGAACGACAAATTTTCATGTTTGTGTCTTTGATGTTTCTCTTTAAATGTATATGTTAATCTACTAATCGCCGAAGCAGACAACCGAAGAGGACTCTGATGGTAATGACGATGACCTATTCGTTGATGAGCCTGCACCTGAGGCTGTGGATCGGGTACACTACTTCTAGATGGAGTTGATGCAGGGCTCCTGATCATAAGGGGTGTACTTTTTTGAGCTGATAAGGGGTGTACTTTTGGTGCAGTATGTGCATTCTCATGACCACTAACCCAGCTGCAAAACTCTTGTCGTGCACCTCTCTCTAAATATATGTAGAGTTATCCCATGATTGGTCTGGTACTGTCGTAGTACTGTAATACGGTGCTACCTTATGATTTTTAGGCCTTTGTTAGCAGATCTGTAATTGGAAACTATTTCATATATTAATAGTATATATGTGTGTCTGCGTGTTTCTAGTCTGAAATCCTAGCTTATGCTTTTGAGGCATCCCAAGAGGCTTTTGAGGCATCCAGTTGGTGCCCTATGCTTTAACAAACGTCTTCTTGTCCTCTGCGAGCCCTTCCCCTCCCTCAAATGCTAATCTTTAGAGTTTATGTTGTATGGGATATAATGTACTGTGTTTCTGATATTAGTATATTAGCTCTTCCGTTCAAAAAATGCTCCGTTAGCTGAATCAGTTTGATTCGAAACGGGGCGATTTTCTCGGTCCTAGGAGAGGAACACATGACGATTTTCTCGGTCCTGGGAGAGGAACACAGGACACCAAGGGAAAAAAGGAGGAGTTTGGATATGGGTCCCACATAATTTATTATCCCTTGAAGATGTATGGCATGACATGTTGAAAAATTTGAAAAAAACCCGGGTATCTCTTCCCGCTACCGCCACTCGAAATTGGCACTGTAGAAAAAGTGTAGTACTACTGGCCCTACTACTAGTAATAGTACTACTCCTGCTGCCCATCCCTTTCTGTTTTGACCAGCAACCTCTAATCGCTAGCTCCCATCATCAGGCAAGCAAGCAAGTGTCACCTCAAAATTGGGATATGTTCACCTAATCAGGGTATTTTCTCTCCTATGCTCTGGTAGATTGGGCCATTGGGGTGGAGGTGGAGGTGGGGGCGGGGTTACTAATTTTTTTTGGATTTGGGATCGGGGCATGGTCACCACTATTCTGTTTGGGGCATTTGTTCGGGTTCCAAGTCGATGTTCTTCACTTTGTAACCTTTAATTTCTACTAATGTGCAATGGATTCTGCATCAGATTATGCATGGAGAACTATGGATTAGTGGCGTGTACGGGCACTACAAACAAGGATGGTCCCGCCAATTCCCTTAAAAGTTTCCTAAAAAGGTACTATAGCATATTCGTTGTGTTCTTCCATTCTATCCCATGCTGAAAGTGGTTGGCTGCAACCTGGATTTATCCCTGTGCTAAAAGTTGTCTCTGTCTGCATCCTATTTTTGTGGAAGACTCTATGACACCATCTTATTATTTATTTAGTGTAGCACTATGGTACATACATGTGAACTTGCGGTGCTCTAGGTGCGGAAAATAGGATGATTCCCCCACATGCCGCAGGATCCGACCAGTATCACTACTCACCAAACAAGCGCAAGGCCACTTCCCAGCTGGGAGGGCCTAGCTTAAAGAGAAGGGTATGTTTTCTTAATCCACTTACCATGTTGCAGCCTGATTTAATTATTATCCGCTTGGTGCCATGCATGCTTATCAGATGTTCAGAAACATGTATGATTTTATTAAGTCTAGCACTATGTTTATGTGAATCCAGATCTAGATCTGTTTGACTGTCTCATACACGGTCATATATAACTACTATGTACTGTATGAACTACTAAGCTCTCTTTCTATTTATGTAGATTGAAGGTGTTGCTATGGAGGCTAAGGATGCTAGAGAGGCTAGTAGATTGTTGATGCCCCCACCAAAAGCGGACATTGTCTACACGAGGAAGCGCACACACAGTACCCAGGTGGTAGTGACCTCTCTAAGAAGTGGGTATAATTTGGAAATCCACAATTTCACATGTTATGATTTTCCATGTTATTGTTATCAGCTATATCTTTATGCTCACTAGAAGTAAACAAACATCAAATTCTACAAAGTTCAGTTGAAGCTGCTTTTTCTCACCTATGAGGAGGTGGAGGTTCAGTTGGAGAGTGATCTCACCTACAAGGAGAAACCTATCAAAATCCTCAAGACTGCAGAAAGAGTTACTCGTACCAAGACTATCAAATTCTGCAAAGTTCAGTGGAACCATCATTCCGAAGAAGAAGCAACTTGGGAAAGAGAAGATGACCTTCAGAAAGATCACCCTCACCTATTTGCTAGCCAATCCAAATCTCGAGGGCGAGATTCATCTTAAGGGGGTTAGATTTGTAACATCCCAAAATTCATGAATTGTAAAAGCATGCATTGCATTTGAAAGGATACGGATGTCGCCTAGAGGGGGGGGGGGGGTGAATAGGCGATTAAAACTTTTCCTAGAGTGGCTCAACAAAGGCGGAATAAAACTAGTGTTTACTTTGTTAAGCACAACCTAGAACAACTAAGGTTCACCTATGTGCACCAACAACTTATGCTAAGCAATACAAGCAACAAAGTGATAGCAAGATATATAGTACTTCAAGCACGAAGGCTATCACAATGTAGAGTGCATAAGTAAAGAGCTCGGGTATAGAGATAACCGAGGCACGCGGGGACACCGATATTTTACCGAGTTCCTCCCAACATGGAGTACGTCTCGTTTGGAGAGGGGGTGGTATCAAACCACCAATGCCACAAAAGGCCTCCCTTATTCTCCGGTGAATCTCACCCCAATGGGATCGATCCACGCTTCCACTATCGGTGCACTTGTCGGTGGCAACCGGAACCTCTCACAAGGTTGGGGCACAACTCCACAACTTAATTGGAGGCTCCCAACAAATGCCACCAAGGCCACAATGCCACCAAGGCCACAAACCGTCTAGGGTTCCAAAAACCCAAGAGGGACAATCTCCAATGAGTAACTCAAATCAAATCCTCCAAAGAGAACTCAAACCGATGCACCAAATGCAAATGGCAAGAACACCACAAATGTGCTCAAATCTCTCTCTCCCAAATTCCACCAAAGCTACAAAAGCTTATGGGGGAATAAGAGAGGAAGAACAATGGAGGAAATCCACAAAAGACTCCAAGATCTAGATCCCAATATGTTCCCCTCACTTAGAGGAGAGATTGATTGGTGGGATTGTAGATCTAGATCTCCTCTTTCAAATCCCTCAAGAATATGCAAGAATCATTGGAGGGATTGATAGAAAGCAAGCTCAAGAAGGTCAACAATGGAGGGGAAAACTTGCAAGAATGGTTAGGGAACCATTGGGGAAGAAGGCCCCTTAAATAGGTTCCCCGAAAATCCAACCGTTGAAGCCAAAAAAACGCGAATCCCGGTACTACCGGACATTCCCGGTACTACCGGACATTCCCGGTACTACCGGACAATCCCTGGGGATCCCAGGTCGCCAAACACACCTTTTTTAGTACCGACCGGTACTACGGGGCGGTACTACCGGACCTCCGGTACTACCGGACCCTGGTCCGGTACTACTGGTCATCCCTGAACGAAAACGGCCATAACTTTTGCATCCGGACTCCGATTTTGATGATCTTGGGCTCGTTTCGAAGAGGACAACAAGCTCTAAAAGATAATGCAAAGAAACATTATAGTACAGCAAGGGAGGATAGATCCAAATGACGAAAGGTTTAACCTCTATCAAAAAGATGAACCGATAAAACCTCCAACATCAAAAACGTAATAGAAAATGCATATGAAATCCGTTTTCGATGAACGAGAGCTTGTCATGGAGATTAACACAAGCTCTAAATCCTCACATGAGTAAGAACCAAATAATGGAAGGTTTTACCTATCTCTAAAATACAAACCGGTAAAACCTCCAAGATCAAAACGCAATAAGATATAAAAGGGAAATCCGTTTTTGATGGACTAGAGCTTGTTATGGAGATTACCACAAGCTCTATATCCTCACATGGATAAGACCAAATAACAACCAAATATGATGATGCAAGTATGCAAAGGTTTGATCTCTCTCCGAACGATGTGACCGAGTTACTCATTCGAGAGCCCCTCTTGATAGTACGGTTATCTATCCTAAACCCGGTCTCCCAACAAACATGAGACCGGCAAAAGGGAAAACCTATCAATATTATACCTTTGCCTTGAGCAATCCACTTGAGATCGATGTAGACGATCTTGTCCTTCTCAAGATGGACACCTTTCTTGATTCCTCATCATCGATCCATGATCACCGAGGATGGCAAGCATCAAACATGAGATCTTCTATAGATGGCGCATTTTGAGCTTGCACAACACATCTTCTTCTCATTTCATCTATCTTGAAGTCAACACATGCTCCAAGCAATGCCAATGGACAATTCCTACAAGTACAACTTAATACACACATTAGTCCATAAAGATTGTCATTAATTACCAAAACCACACATGGGGGCCCAACATGTTCTTTCAGCATTCATATCATCATAGCATGTTTGCCTTGCACCAAGATTTTCAAATCCAAAACCCTATTTGAAACTATATTTAAACCCCATTTTATATATCATATATGGGGCATGGTTTATTTTTATTTTCAAAAGACCAAAGTGTTTTTGAGTGAACAGTTATGTTTGACACACATTTGAGTGCAAGGTTCATAGTACAAAATTTTGGAAGTGATTTGAATTCAAACAGATTTGAAATTGGGTTTCAAACCATTCCTAAAAATCAAATTAGAAAAAGAAAAGGAGAAGAGAAAAAATAAAATCCAGCGCCAGCCTGATGACCCACAAGTATACGGGATCGCAACAGTCTTTGCAGGTAGTATTACCGAATTTATCGATTCGACACAAGGGGAGCCTAAGAATACTTGCAAGCCTTAACAACTGAGTTGTCAGTTCAGCTGCACCTGGAAATAGTTCTTGCTCACAGAAGTTTATCAGTAGCAACAGTCTGGTACTAGCAACAACAAAGCAACAACAACAGTAACAACAACAGTGAACAGTAGCAATAGTAACAGTAACAGTAGGATTCGAGTGCGGTAGGCATAGGGATGGATGGACGGGCGTTGCATGGACGAGTCTAAACATGTAACTTAAAGATCTAGGGCACTGCAGATAAATAATAACAAGCATCCAAGTACTAAACAATCCTAGGCATGTGCTCCAAATATAGTCATACGTGCTCGGAATGAGAACTTGCACAACATCTTCTGTCTAGCGAGCCCGTGGCAGCGGGGCCTCTAGGGAACTACTGGAAATTAAGGTGCTCCTTTTAACATAGCACCAGAGCAAAGCATTAACACTCCATGAACACATGTGATACTCACACCACAACCATCCCCTCCGGTTGTCCCAATTATTGTCACTTTGGGGCCTTTGGATCGGGGAAATTATATGTGTACACAACTTGCAAATAAGATCACAAACAATACTATCATAATGATTCAATAATAAGTTTAGATCTGAGATCATGGCACTCGGGCCCTAGTGAGAAGCATTAAGCACAACAAGTTGCAACAAAGTCAAATAGCACAAGAGATAATAGGCACTATGCCCTAACAATCATATTCGATTACATGATAGAACTCATCCAATCCCTACCATCCCCAAGCCTACAGCGGGGGATTACTCACTCATGGATGAGGGAAACATCGATGGTTGATGGAGAAGCGTTGGTGATGACGATGGCGATGATCCTCTCCAAATTCCCCGTCCCAGCAGGGTGCCAGAACGGAGTTTCTGGATCCGAAACTTGGTTTCTGGTGTCGGCGGTGGATCGGAACTCTTTCTAGAAAACTATCGACCCCCCCTCAATTTTTAGGTCGAAAGGAAACTTATAGGCGCAGAGGGAGGCCGAGGGGGTGCCTGGGGTGGCTGGACCCCCTCCAGGCGTGGCTAGTGGTGGGCCCGCGCCTAGGGTGGGTGTGCCCCCCCAGGCCCCCTCTCGGTCTCGTCTTGTGGCTCCGTGGATCTTCTGGTGAAATATAATTTTTGGCATATTTTCCGGGATTTTTCCTGATAGTTGATTTTCTGCACAAAAACAAGACACCAAGGTAATTCCGCTGAAAACAACGTCAGTCCGTGTTAGTTGCATCCAAATCACACATTGCTTCATATGATGTAAATATTCTCAGCACAGGAGTAGATGCTTAGACAATTCATAATGACGAGTATGCAACTAAGTCTACTCAATAGTCATTGCAAGCTATGAAGAGAAACCAACTCAATAATAATAAGTAGCATGAAACATAAACATAAGCAACATTGCAATTCTCATAATAAGGTATGATAGAGTGGTATCTCGCTTGCCTTTATTTTAAGAGCACAATATAAATGCCAAGGCACCTCTGAAGTTCACATGAAGACTAGAAGTAAAGATATCAGAGATACAAGCATCAAATTCATGACATAATTAACCAAGTTTTGGAACAAACACAAGAATGACAACTATGCTCTCACGAAGGTGCTCATAGAATAAGTGGTGACTCAACAAGGTGATGAAAACGGTTTTTAAAAGGTTTGAAAGGCTTCCAAATGCTGAAAGGAAGGTACTCATTAGCTTTGAGCTCTCATTTCCCCTATCATAAGCATCTTTATGTGGTTAAGAAAAGTGAGGTCCACTCTAAATTATATGCTTGACAGACCATAGACTTGAAATCCCAAGTCCCTTGAGTGCGAGGGCCACTCCGCATACTACTCAACTTTGGGTCCAGGCAAGTTCTTGTCATTGTAAGTATTTGCATATCACTGAGAACCGCCAACGGGGTACCCCTTGCACATGGCACATGAGCTTTCCCATAACCAAAATGACAAGGCAAGCAGACAATGAGCATCTCAGCAATCTTTTTATTTACTATATGCATAGTTTTTTTATTGAGGATGCATAGATAGCTCACTATGGTGATGCTGCAAGTTTCCACCATGATTAGGCATGGCTTAGGCTAGCGGCCCAGGCGTTTCGCTAACACAAAATACAAACTCCATGGACTCACAAGTCCCCCTTTCATTTCACATTGTCGACATCCGTAAACAAAAGAGCAAGGTATCAACTAGATATAAATATATCTAAAAGGTGTTGAAAGCGTTCCCCGTGACAGCATGTTCTGCTAACTCCCATCATATAATTTGCAAGCATATAACTTTCATGGACTAGTCACAATGGTTCAGGATTATTAAGTGCACGGAATAAAGTGTGCCATCAAGTTCATGAGAGCTTTACTAACTAACTTTATCAAAACAGACAAACATTTATTTTGGATGAAAACACAGCATATAAAATATGCACTGAAGTAGCAAATGATGCTAATAGGTAGGTATAGTGGACACAGCTGGCAATACTGGTTTTTGGGGAGTTGGAAGCACAGGTAGAGCACATACCCAATGCAAGTGAAGGCTAGCAATAGAGAGGGAGCGACAAACGAGAGAGCGATAACTGTCATAATCATGCTTGCAACAAAACTCTAATTATGGCATGAAAGTGATATAAGAACTCTGAGGCAAAATAAATCATCAAGGCTTACTGACTATTGATTAGTCATATGCATGTGTGAGCATGTGCCAAGTCGATTCTCATGAACAATCAGAGGAGGATACCACAATATCATACCAAAGTATGAATAAAACAACGCAAGCAAACATTCATATGACATTCTACAAACTATTAGCAGGCTGGAGCTAATCATAGACAAGCAAGAACTACTAAGCATCCATAATGACATACACCTTACACAAACAGGCTAAGCATGCTCACAGTGAAGAGTATATATACAAAAATGAAACAAATAGAGTTCGTTACCCGCCTCTTACCACTCCTCGAGTTGTTTTAATCTTCATTATTGCCCTTCACTTGTGTGACTTGAATAATTAACATGAAACCAAAATCCACTGAGAACGGCCGAATCCTGCAAAGAACTCACAAAACCAAAGAAGAACAACACATATTTTTGGTGTTTTCGATTTTTTAGAAACAAGCAAACAAAGAAAAATAAACCAAACAAGAAGCAAACAAAGCAAAATAAACAAACAAAGCAAAAATATTTTTGGATTTTTCTTTTAAGGAAAACCAAAGCAAAGAAACAAATAAACAAACCAAGAGAAACAACAAAAATATTTTTGGTATTTTTGTGTTTGTGAGAAAGAAGCAACAAGAACCAAAAAGAAAGCGAAAACAATGGATATACAAAGAACCGACCGAACATGATATATAAATGAGTGTGATGTCGGTATACCTGCCCCCAAGCTTAGGCTTTTGGCCTAAGTGGGGCTCAATAGCGTGGGTCATCATAGGAATGATCATAGTCAGGCGCTTGCGATGAACAAGATGACGCGCCCCAATCAAATGAGGGCTGCTGGTATGAAGACTCTCCCAAGTTGGAGGGCTGAACCGAATTGTCTTCGGCATCCTCTTCAACATTATCCTCTTGCTGGGAGAGCTCCGCCACATATGTGTCAACCTCCTCCTCCGTAAGCGACCATCCTTGCATGTTATCAAAATTAAACAAAGCAGGTGCAGGCAAATAAACTATTTTCTCAGTTCTACCCTTTCTCCTTCCTTGATGGGCAAAAGACAATTCATATGGTAGACTTCTTATGTTATCCCCCAAAGAAACAAGACCATGCTAAATCATGGGTTCAATATCAAGCCTCTCTATGGGAAACCGATAATCTAAAAAGTGAGGCTCTAAACCATGGAAAGCTAGCAACCTAGAAGCAATGAGACCTCCACAAATTCCACCCTTCTCACGGTTGGTGGTGAGACGGTGAGCTATCAGAGCACCCAGGCTATAAGATATATTCCTACTCAAAGCAGCTGCGATAAAAGCTAGATCAAAATAAGACAACTTTCTAGCAAGAACACACTTGGTAATGAAATAGGCAAAGTATCTAATAGCTGGGAACTGAATGTTCCGAATTTTACCACTCTCCTTTGAGAAGTCGAAACCTTGGCAAATCTCAGTATACAAATCAATAAGTGACTTGGGCCTTTCCTTGATTTTCTCACAAGATCCCCACTGAGGTAATCTAATTGCTGCATAGAAATCAGCAAAAGGCAGGTCGATAGATATATTATATATTTTGTAATGGACCATGGGATTAGAAGTAGACCAAGTGAATCGGAAGTCCTGGAAAAAAGCCATGGTTAGCTTAACATATTGGAATGGTTCACCTTCAACAAAGTGTTCCAACCCTGCATTTGTAAGCATAGTTTGGAAATCTTGGAGGATCCCCGCAGCTCTCATAAATTCATGGCATGGATATATGGAAGTAAAAACTGTCTCCTCATGGTGAACCTTCATTGTCTCATGCACCATCAAGTCATATTGGTTCAGTGGATAAGCACTCATCTTCCTTGCTGAAATTTTAAGACAACCATCGAACCAAGTGATTTCTAAGTTGATAAACGATGAGCAACCACTATAGGAACTTGCTAGAGGACTACACATGCATAAAGATAAAGTTTCTAAGCATAGAACAAGCATGCAAGCTCAAATAACTTGACACCTATAGCAGCAAAATACTCAAGATACAATCTATCAATCACAAATCTAATTGGAAAAGTGGAGGAGGCACATACCCAGGAACAATCCCTCAAAAAATCAGCACTTGAGATGGGCTGAACAAGGAGATTGAAAATCACGAGCATGAACAGCAAGAACTCGAGCTTGAAAAAGTTTTTCGGTTTTTTTTCGAGAGAGAAAGAAGATGGCTTTGATGAGGCAGCCTGGAGGGGCCCAGGTGGGCCAGACCCCCCTAGGTGCCACCCCCTGGTAGGCCGCGCCTACCATGGGTGTGGTGGCCTGGTGTAGCACCCCGGGTAAAATCACTACTAAAAAATCGCGTGATGTTTTATTTTCTTGCATAATCATCACATCATCATGCATGTCTTATCTCTAAAAATGTTTCAAGTAAAACCCTATTTTGTTTGCTAATTCTTCCCCCTTATATTCAAATAAAAAAACCATAGTCCTTCTATTTTATCGATGTAAAATTATTTACAATATATATAAGGTTTTTAAATGAATAAAAATAAATAAACCCTAGACCTAAAACTGGCCAGGCCCAGCCGGCTGAACCCTAACCAACCCTAGCCCCACCTAATCCCTAACCACTCACCCCCAAATCTTCCCTGCCGTCACCCACCATGCCACACCCTGAACCGGTCTACCCTGTAGCTCCCTAGCGCATGCACCCCTGGCCAAATCTGGCCAACGGGCCGGCCCGGCACGGCCCAGGCCCGACACGTGCCAAACGGGCCTGCACGCGGCACGGCCCGTCGTGGCCCGCCAAGCCACGTGCCGTGCCGGGCCGTGCGACGTGCCCCGCCTGGCGGCCCGAGCCCGGCACCTGGGCTAAACGGGCCGGGCCGCGCACGTCAAGCACGCTGGGCCGTGGCCTTTTTCTGCAGGCCTGTCAAAATTTAGCCTTAAAAACTTGTTAACCTGAACAATAACAGCTAGAATTCATTGTCTTCGTGGTAGACTGCGGCGTGGGAGACCAGAAGGTCTGGGGTTCGACCCCCGGCAACTCCTATTTTTGCATATATTTTCTAAATGTCGCCACAGCTGCTGCTAACGGGCCGTGCCGGGCCGGCCCGCGTGCCTGGGAAGACGACACGGACACGACACCCGCGTGCCACGGACCAAGCACGGTCCGTTAAACCACGTGCCGGGCCGTGCTCGGGCCGGGCTTTTTTTTCGTGCCGCGGGCCAGTCCGCCCAGGCACGGCCCGATGGCCAGGTTTGCTCCTGGCCACCTCGGCCAACACACACACCACCTACCGATCCCCACCCACCCACGACAGGTTCCCTCCCCGCTCCCGCAATCCTCTCTCCCGCATAGCGTACACGAAACGCACGTCGCTCTCGGCCCCGCCCCTGCTCTCTCTCCCTCGCGGCTGCAACCTCACCTTCCTCCCGATCCTGCCGCCAGGCTCCCTCATCTCCCCGGCCTTGTCCCCCGCCGCCATGGCTTCGCCGCCGCCCGACCACCTCCCCTCGCCCCTGCGCCTCCTGTCCTTCCTCCGCTCGCCTCCAGGCCTGGCGCCGCATGCCCCCGTCTGCTCGTGGTGTTCTGCCTCTCCTCGGCCAGCCCCGCCGCCAGGGTCGTCCCTCTCTTCCCGAGCTCCCCACCACCCTCTATGCCTCTAGACCCCGGACCTCCGTCCCCGAGCGTCAACGGCCGGCCTCCACCGACGGACGTGCTACGCGTGCCGCCGCCGCTCGATCCAGAGCCCTGCGCCGGTGGCACCCCTCATCGGCCGCCGTCAACCCTCCTGCATGTTCCCCATCAACTCCGGGTGCTCTACTACAGGTAGTCGTGCCCCTGTTTTTTGACCATGATCCCCTGCCGATGGGTTCCTTTGTTGTGGTGATGCTCCGGTGCGAGCCTGTGGAGTTGTGGCCTTTTGGTGGAATGGGTACTGCCACTTGGTGCCGACAACTGCTAGAGACTCTCAAGATCCTCCCAATCAGTGTCTCTCCCATGTACCTGGACCCATCAAGATCTTTGTGACGACAAGATCGACATCAGCAAGATTGTCATCCAGGATCCATGCCGAGGACCCGCGGTAGCCAAAGATTTCTGCAGCACTCGACGACACTCGAAGAACCACCGACGAGATTCCGGATGCCATGTTGTCCTTCATGGATCCTCATGAACTACTTTCTGGAAACCCGAAGATCAAACCCAAACCCTCGGAGCCCAAGATCACCGAACCGATGTGTGACCCTTTCCTAGCCCTATTTTATAAATTGACATCTATATGAATTGTTGCATATTAAATTGTACATGCTTGTACTCATATCATGTGGTTTGAGGGCATTATGCCGATTCACCTCATAATTAAATATGTGGTCCATATGCGGTCAAATCTATATTGGCCCAATTTAAATTTGTGTAGCGAGACGGTGCTATCTTTTGTCTTGTTAAGACCACATTTAAATTGCGGGGTATCTAAACAACTACAACCATATATTTATTGTCGGGACCCCGGTTCCCCTTAATATGGTCTAATTGCATCGCACCTTTGCCATGTCATACATCATACATGCATCATGCCCGATCTTTTGCCGTAGTATTAAATAGTGCAACCGGTGTTTCTTCTAGTTCTTTGCTTCTTCACGGATTAGGTCGATGAGTTGATGCGAGTGTCGACCCGATCTTTGGATGAACCTTCGGCAATGTTTTCAGGCGAGCATTCTCCCCCTTTCTACCTATCTTACTTTTGTAGTCTTTATTTCCTCTTGTTGATCTATTGCTATCTGTGTTGCGATGCTATAGATTCCGTACCCCTTTATACTTCCCTGCAGCCTTTATATTGCCTTGGACACCTCCTATTACTTGTTGTTTGGAAGATGTCGGCCTTTCGAGTCATAGTTGCTTGCTCAGGTGTTGTTTCGATAGTGTCAAGTACCACCGTTGTTGGAGAAATGCCTCATGATTAATGCTGAAGATGGTCATGGCTTTCATTACCGTTTAATAACTAAAATTGAAAGTAGGTAAATAATGCAGAGGCACAGGTGGGTAATAGATGTTATTTGGTTTTTAACCGTCCACTTGTCTCCCGTAGGACCCCTAGTACCTGATACCTATTCCTTGAATATTCACACTATCCGCATGTGGGACCATGAATCCCCTTAGCATGAGCTTGAGTCATATCTTATTTCTTGGGGCCACAAAGTAGTTTGGGGCTTTATTACTATCCTGTACTTATGCCATGATTATGCCATGATTTACTGCTTTATTTACTATTGAGCGTGAAGCACCTGTACTCTTTAGGGACAAATGTGGAATGTTTTCGCGGTATCGACAAGCCCAGTCACACTTTTCGGTTCCTAGTCGTTTACAGCCATTGGCACAAACCTCTGGGTCCGTTTCGGAGCTGGCCAACTTCGTCGCGGGTAGCTTGGTGGGGTGGCCCCCTGAAATATTATATGAATCTTGCGATTTCTTTGTCGTGACGCCTCGTTGGGTTTTCATTTGGTTTTTCCGAGGTTGATCGTGCGTGTGTTGCTATTTGTGCCCCTGCAGCGTAAAACTTTCTAAAAGCCATGTCCGCGGTTATGAACGACTTGGAGCACAGTATCTCGATCATAGACAACAATAGCTAAAGTAGTGCTATAAATTTGACTTTATAATGACTAGTAATCAGCTTCATTATAACAGAATGGCTAAATAAAAGTACCAACAACTGCTGGGTTTTGGGATGCCTCATGCTATATGTATTTGACTAGTAAGTATTGCAACTACAACGGAATGGTTAACTAAAACTTCCCACTGTTTATAATATCAAGATGACGCATGCTATCTAAATCTGACTAGTAATTGCCGCAACTATAACGTAATGAATAAAACTTCCAACTGTGTGAGTTCCTCGGTTGACTTCCTCGTTTGGTGTCGAGGGGGAAATACCAGGATGGGTATGCTTGGTGATAGTTTCAGGTTGGATCCGAATAGGTCTTCCTTATCCCTCTCTGATAGCCGCCAGATATATCGAGTCTCTATAGGTTATTTAGCGCATGCTGCGCTTCTGCTTTAGTCCACCATACCTATGTAGGCGAGGACCGCCGAATTCTAGTCTCGCCGTGTACTGGCCTTAGTACTGACCGCTCCTCTTTTTCCTTCGCCCTTTGCCGGCACCCCTTTGTGTTTGACAGGTTTTGAGATCGATGTAGTTAGCAGGGTTACTGTAACATCCCTAAAATCATGTTTCAAACTCATGCATATCATCCATGCATCCATGATCATATGAATTTCATTTCAAACAAAACATTTCAAAACAGAAGCATTTATGCTTAATATTTCATGTAAGTTTGCTCTAGCCTTAATGCTATCTTCCAAGGAGAAGAATACTTGTTTTGATTCAGTAAGGTTTGAAATTCAAACTTAGGCACTTTCAAAAGTTTGAACAAGTTTCAAAACAAAATGAGTAATAAAACCAATATTATGCCTATTGAATATATATCATAAAGGCTTGGTTTTATTTTTATTTTTACTTGATCAAAGAGTTTGGAATGGACAGTAGTGTTTGACACACATTTGAGTGCAAGGTTTGCAGTATAAAAACCTAGAGAAGATTTGAATTCAAACTCATTTGATTTGGATATGAAAATTATTCCAGAAAATCAAAACAGAAAAAGAAAAGGAGAAAAGAAATAGAAAAGGGCCAGCGCTACCTATCTGTCCCAACTGCTAATCCAGCCCACTAAGCCCACCCGTGATCTCCCTCTCTCTCGCTCACCCGCAGACACACCCCCATGTCACTGACTGCACGACCCCACCCCCTCGCTGCTTAACTCGCTAACGAGTGGACCCTGCGACCACGTCGCCTTCGTCGTCAATCACGCGCGCCTGCGACGCTCGCTCCGCCGTTACCTCGCCGTTGTTACTGCGCGCTTAATTGCCATTGATACGCCACGCGATCCTCGCCCCCCCTCTGGCTATAAGACCCCCTCTACACTGCGGCCCTTTCCCCTCACCTAGCGCCACCTCTATGCCCCCAGGCTGCCCGCAATTGCCCTTGCACCGCCGCAGACAGAGCAACTCCGGCAGGCGATTCCGGTAAGCTCTGACCGCCCCTCTGTCTCTTGTTCAAACGAGCGTGACCGCCATGTCCTTGTGCATCTGCTAACACCCCTAGTTTGCCTGCTCGTGACCCAGGACGCCGTCTTCATTCACGCCCGCAACCACCAGAGCCGCCGCTAGACTCCGACGAGCAATAGCGGTAAGAATCGTGCGCCCCTTGCCTCCACTTTGGTACTATCTTGTTTGACAGACCCTTGCGCATCTCCTAAACCCTCTGGCTTGTGCTAGGACGACGCAGAGCCTCGGCAACGACCTCGACAACAAGCAACAGACGCCGCCCGCAACTCCGACGAGCTCCAGCGACCAACTCCGTGCGCCCCTTGCCAAACCACCGCCACCTTGAGCATCAGCAACACTCTACGATTCTGGTAAGCCCCTTCCCCCTCTCCCGCGTGACCTAGAACGCCGGCAACTACTCTGACAGAGGCGTCGCCGCCAGCGCCGCCACTGGATGGTCAAGGTGCTGTGCGCCGTTAGATCTAGATCTTGCGGGTAGGATAGAACACGAGCGAAGCGTTAAGTTTAGATCTGAGCTGTGCGATTAAGTCAGATCCTGCGGCTCAGAAGCGTGATCCAACGCGAAGCGGTACGGGCCAATCAGAATAAGACGCGTGGCCAGGAATTAGATTTAAAAACAGAATTTGAATCTATTAGATGTTTGATTTTGTTTTGGCTATAACTTTTGATCCCCACGTTAGAATTTGACAAATTTTATATCGTTGGAATCAGGAGAGCAAGCCCTTTATAAATATGCAATGTGTTTAATGTTTTGCTTCTGTTAAAATGGTTTTATTTGCAGAAACTTTTGTAAGGCTAATTTGAGCATATGAATTGTTTAAGAAATGCTTTAGGCTTTAAATAAATGTTGTTTGGCAAGTTTTTAACTTGTTTATGAACCAGTACTGTATACTTGCCTTGTTGAGTTTTAAAAATCATCACATATCATTTTTGCATGCGTGCATATATTTTTGATTGTATATGTTTTGTATGTGATTTGTTGCTATAATTCTTTGTGTAGATTTTGGTGCTAGTGATTGTGATTGTGAGGAGTGTAGCTACTCTCCAAACTACCAAGGAAAGTGGTGCTTCATGAATATTTTTATCCCTATGTTTTCTACTAAGCATTATAAATATTTTGTTAGACTTGCATGTTATATTTTTCTTATATGCCATGTTGGGAAATCCTAGTAGTTGTAGAATTGCTAGAAAATTTCTAAGTTAAGATACTATCTATGCCATGCTTAGCCTAGCTAGTAGCAACCAAGGGTTGGTGAAATATATACATGCTATGATGAAAATATTTCTAAGTCTTTTGGACTTGTGTTTTGCCTAATAAAACAACTAAGTAAATGAAACACCTGGGTGGAATGGAAGGATTGGTTTATGTTGAGTGGTTACACAAGGCCCATTTCTATGGTCTACCTTGTGTATCTCACTTGTGGAAAGCCACCTAGGAACAAAGAGATTTTAGAGGCCAAGTGTTGAGAAGCTTCTAGTGCAGCCACTTGGCAATATGGGCTCTGCCTGGATCACATAGGTTGCTAGAACTTAGCCATTTGGACAGTTGGTGGTAGTGGGATGATAGGTTGGAACGCGTCCATTTGGTCTAAGGGAAGGCTTCTGAAAGGTCCTGTCTTGGTGAAAATCAAGTCTGGTGGGGAAAGTGCACAACCTCTGCAGATGGAAGAATCTAAGTACTTAGCCATGTCCCTGGAAAAGGAAAACTTGAGCATCAAGACATGGAAGCTATCAAGAATCTCCTCATCCCAATTTCTAAGTAAAACTTGTGGGTGAACAAGGGTGAAGGACCTCAATGTCTATTGGTGGTTCCTTCGGAAAAGCTTTGAAAAAGAAAAACTTAGTGATTTCAACTAATAGGCAAAACCTATTTTGAGCAAAGCAAGCCAAGCTACACTTAGCCAAATTGCATATAGTGTCTAGTCCACCTAAAATTATAATAAGGTATCACTTGCCAATACTATTCCAATGTATTGACCCACTGTGGCTGTAACTTGTGATGTTGCAGGTTACTCTGATGAGGATTAGGAGTCATGAGTCTACACTCAACATGTTTGCCTGTGGCACATGAAGATGAAGACTTTTATATATTTACTTATTCAAAGTCTTGTACTAGGCCTGTGGCCTTGGAGTTGTAAAGACTATGTTTGTCTCTGGAATGCCTGTAATAATGACCTTTGTTTCTGTGTACTTCATCTTAAACTGTGGATGCTAGCAATGATCCAGGGACTAGCATTGCAATCACAGGGATCCTTTCTCTTTATAAAGGAGGGATCTTACATATGGTATCAGAGCACTGTATTGCCTATAGGATTATGACCCTAGGATTGGAAACCACTAAGGAAAATTTTTCAACAACTTCTACACTTGTCTATTCTTCTCGTAAACTTTTCTAATCTTCTTTTTCATCTCCAATTGTAGATGAACTCCATCAACGAAGCCGTAAGGAAGGGACCACTCATGACAATGACTTTGGAGTGTGAGACAGAATTCCCCAAGGCTCTCAAGGACCTCATGGTTGCAATGGAAATACATGGTGCAGCTATGTATAAAGGTTTTCCAGTGATGGATGAAAGAGTTGAGTACTGGTGGGTGCAACTTCACTTGTACAAAAACAAGGAAGACAACCACAAGGACTCAGGATTCTGCATGTTCAGCAATTGAGTGATGCACCCTACATTCTTTGACTCAGCAAGGGATGCAGCTTGGAAGACCATCAAAGAACTTGTTGAAAGAGTCAAGTGCAGAATGTTCAACATCCAAAATAGCCTAAAGGAAGAGAAGAAACATACCCAAGAGTTGGAGGCTACCAACCAAACCTTAAGAGGAGACATTATAGACTTAGTGATGGAGTCATGTGAGCAAGATAGACTGATTGCTTCTAGAAACATTATGTTAGCCAACAGATCCAGTGAGATAGGATTGTAAAGTACTTCGTTAGTTGGACCACCACTTATCACCTTATTTTCCAAATGTTGCTTGAAATAAGTTGAACCTTGGTTATTGTAATGGATCCATGTATGACCTGTGTTTTGATTTCCAAAGATATGCATGTGATATTTTGCCTTGTGTTTTATCTTAATTTGTGTTGTTCTAACTTTTTCTATCTTGTAAATAGATGCCTAATGTTACCATCAGCACTGTTGAGGAGTTCCAGGGAACTCTATTTGGTCCTCGTATTGTTGAGCTTACTACTTTGCTCAATCTTCCTCTTCCTACCATCATGGTGCTTCCCCTCACCAAGTTTGAGAGGAAAGACCTTTGGGGTTTCAAGGTCAACCAGCCTGGACGCCAGACTGAGCCTACCATGGAGACCATCGTCTTCAAGCTCATGCACGACGACAAGGAGAGAGGCCTTGAGGTAGTCATGCATGATCTGATAGGACGTCTGTTGGGGAGACACTCCCAACAGGTTAGAGGTACTCACTTCCACGTCTTCGGTAGACGTGATGAGGATGGAGAGTCCATCGACTTCGAGGACACTGCGAGGGATATAGCCGAGCCGATTCGTCTATACCTCCAGGACTTAGAGGCTCTCATTAGGCACGTGGACTCTGATAGGACTAACGTCATGCTCAGCAACGACGAACTCCAGGTGCAGCTTCGCGAGAAGGACAAGCTCTTCGCGGAGCAAGATGAGATAGTCAAGGAGATGGAGGCGAAGTTCGAGAGCCAGGACAGAAAGTTCAAGAGTCAGGAGAAGCGAGTCCAGGATAGGAACAAGAAGATCCGGGACATGACTGAAGAACTGCAGGCCAAGGACTTCGAGCTCGAGCATCAGCAGACGGTGATTGAGAGGCTTCGTTCCCAGAAGAGGGCTCTCAAATCCAAGATAGAGACCTTGACCACCAGTGTCGAGGAATACAAGACCGCGATGGAGAACGTAGGTCTTACCTTTGTCGAGGAGGAGGTTGATGCCGATGAGTAGATTTGACTACTCATTTATCATTTATTATCATACTTGTCGTTGAGAACTTGTTATTTGACCATCCAACATGTGGATGGCTTGTTATTTGTGTGTGTTTTACTTTGCGAACTTGTTATCTGGTTGTTGAATCTTTATCATTATGTTGCATGCTTTGTGATTGTTTATGTGATGTATTGTGCATGAAAGCATCTATGGGTATCTCATTCTTATCTCTATTGATCAAACCACAGATGCCTCCCCGTCGTGCAAATCCCAACCCCAAAAACAACAACATCACTCCAGAAATGCAGCAAATGATGACAACCCAGACTCTGCTAATGCAAATGATGACGACGTTCATCCAGAACCAAAACAACAAAAACAACAACAATAACAACAACAACAACCCACCGGGTTTTGACATGCTTACCAGGTTCTTGAGATTGAGGCCAGCAAAGTTCTCAAGAACGACTGATCCCATGGTGGCCAATGATTGGCTACGCTCTGTAAACAAGGACTTGGTAACTATGGGCTGTACTGATGCAGAAAAGGTCAGATTTGCAGCACACTTGCTGGAAGGACCAGCCGCCACCTGGTGGGATAACTTCCAGATCACCACTCCCATAGAAGATGTGACATGGGCTATCTTTGAGGATGGCTTTCGTACTGCTCATATCTCATCTGGAGTGATGAGTCTGAAAAAGAAAGAGTTTCATAATCTTAAGCAGTGCCACCGCAGCGTGGCTGAATATATCAAGGAGTTCAACAATCTGGCTCGTTATGCACCGGATGAAGTTGACACTGATGCTAAGAGGAAAGAAAAGTTCCTCGAAGGGTTGAACGATGAGCTAAACCTGCATTTGGCTGTGGCATATGTTCCCACATACCAGTCTCTTTGTGATAAGGCTGCTATCTTGGAGAACAAAATGAAGCAAGTTGAGAGCAGGAAGAGAAAGCACTCGGACAAGCACAGCTCGGGATCGTCTCACAAACGTTCCCATTATGATGATAGTGGAAGCTCAGGATCCCACAAGCATGGGAAATTCAACAAGCACCACAACCACAACCGTCATGACAACAAGCATCACCGTAGTCATGACAATGACAAGTACAAGAACCACAAGGGTGGATATAAGAGCCACCACAGTGGTAATGGAAGTGGCAGTGGAAGCCAGCCTGTCAAGAAGGACATTAGTTAGGTTGAATGCTTCAAGTGCAAGAAGATGGGGCATTATGCAAATGAATGACCAGAAAAGAAAGTTGAAGGACCCAACAAGCCCAACCCTTTTCAGAAAGGACAAGTGAACCACATCAATGTGGAGGAAATCTATGAGGAGCCTGATGCTGTCGCTGGTAAGTTCAAACTCAATTCTGTTCTAGCATTTGTTCTCTTTGATACTGGTGCATCTTATTCATTCATATCAAGAGCATTTGTTGAAAGAAATGAACTGCCAGTAGAAACTATTGGGTGTCCTATAAAAGTAAGTTCTCCTGGCGGAGAAATGATAGTGAACTCAGGATGTCATGATCTAGTCATAGAGTTTGGGAAGTATAAGTTTCCCGTTAACTTGATAATCCTAAATTCCCAAGGATTGGATGTCATTTTGGGAATGGACTGGATGACTAAGCACAAGGGAGTGATAGATTGTGCCAACCATACTGTCTCACTCACAACTCTGGAAAATAAAAGGATCAGATTCAAGACCAATTTTGAAGCAAGAAGGAGTATGCTGAATTCTCTTAAGGGGGTTAACATAGACCGTGTGCCAATTGTGAGTGAATATCCGGATGTATTTCCGGAAGAATTGCGGGAATGCCACCAAATAGAGATGTGGAGTTTCTTATTGATTTGCTACCAGGATCTGGACCAATAGCAAAGAGACCCTACAAGATGTCAGTTGATGAACTGAAAGAACTCAAGAAACAACTCGGAGAGCAGTTGCAGAAAGGATTTATTCAACCAATTTCTTCATCTTGGGGAGCCCCAGTGTTGTTTGTGGAAAAGAAAGATAGGAGTCAAAGGTTATGCATAGATTACCATTCACTCAATGAGGTGACTATCAAGAACAAATACCCTTTGCCTAGAATCAATGACTTGTTTGATCAGCTAGAAGGAGCTTGTGTGTTCTCGAAGATTGATCTCCGGTCAGGTTATTTCCAACTCAAAATAAGGGAGCAAGACATACCTAAGACAACTTTCACCACAAGGTATGGATTGTATGAGTATACCTTGATGCCATTTGGATTGACCAATGCTCCAGCATACTTTATGAATATGATGAACAAGGTGTTCATGGAATTTCTTGATAAATTTGTTGTTGTTTTCATCGATGACATTTTAATCTACTCCAAGAGCAAAGAAGAGCATGAAGGACATTTGCGTTTGATACTTGAGAAGCTTAGAGAGCATAAATTATATGCCAAATTCAGCAAGTGTTAATTCTGGTTGAATGAAGTTGGATTTCTTGGACATGTTATGACAAAAGATGGTGTGGCAGTTGATCCTGCTAAAGTTTCAGCTGTAACTGAATGGGAATCTCCCAAGTCAGTGAAAGAAGTTCGTAGTTTCCTTGTCTTAGCAGGTTACTACAGAAGGTTCATTGAGAATTTCTATAAGGTTGCCAAGCCTATGACAGAATTGCTAAAGAAAGACAAGAAATTTGCTTGGTCTGAAGGTTATGAACTCAGCTTTCAGGAGTTGAAGAAGAGACTTGTGACAGCACCAGTCTTGTGTTTGCCAAACTTGGAAAAAGATTTCCAAGTATATTGTGATGCATCTCATCATGGTTTGGGTGCAGTACTTATGCAAGAAGGAAAAGTTGTAGCTTATGCCTCGAGACAACTCAAAACTCATGAAGTGAACTACCCTACTCATGATTTAGAGTTAGCCTATGTTGTCCATGCACTCAAAACATGGAGACACTATCTTTTGGGAAAGCGATGTGAAGTGTTCACAGATCACAAGAGTTTGAAGTATATCTTCACCCAGAAGGAAATTAATATGAGACAAATAAGATGGCTAGAACTCATCAAGGACTATGACTTAAGTTTGCAATACCATCCCGGTAAAGCAAATGTTGTAGCGGATTCTCTAAGCCGTAAGGTTTTTGTGAATGGCCTTACCAAGGGAGAATTGCCTGATGATTTGTGTGCCCAATTCAGAGATCTCAGATTGGAGATTGTGCCTGAAGGACATCTCATGTTTTTGGATGTTCAACCCACTTTGTTGGACAAGATCAAAGAAGCCCAGAAGACTGATAAGGAAATTGAAGAGATTAAGGAAAAGATTGGCAAAGGAAAAGCCAAAGGATTCCATGAAGACGAACAGGGTACTTTATGGCATGGGAAACGTATCTGTGTTCCATAAGATCCGGAGCTTCGGAAACTGATTTTGCAAGAAGCACACAACTCTCCGTATTCCATTCATCCGGGTAACACCAAAATGTGCATGGACATGAAGGAAAGATTTTGGTGGAATAATCTCAAGAAGGACATCGCCGAACATATTGCTTTGTGTGATGTGTGTAGTAGAGTGAAAGCGGAACATCAGAAACCAGCAGGTTTGCTTCAACCACTACCTATTCCTGAATGGAAGTGGGACAAGATTGGTATGGATTTCATTACCGGATTACCAAGGACCAGGTCAGGATACGATTCTATTTGGGTAGTAGTGGATCGCCTAACTAAAGTGGCTCATTTCATACCTGTGAAGACGACTTATACAAGTGCTAAGTTGGCCAAAATCTATATGAGTAGAATTGTATGTCTACATGGAGTGCCCAAGAGTATTGTGTCTGATAGGGGAACTCAATTCACTTCCCATTTTTGGAGACAGCTACATGAGTCATTGGGAACAAGGTTGGAATTCAGCACTGCTTTTCATCCTCAAACTGATGGACAAACATAAAGGACTAATCAGATTCTTGAAGACATGTTGAGGGCATGTGCCCTAGACTATGGAGCCAGTTGGGATGAAAGTCTGCCTTACGCAGAATTTTCTTATAACAACAACTATCAAGCCAGCATTGAGATGGCACCATTTGAGTTTCTCTACGGGAGAAAGTGTACCACCCCATTGTTATGGAATGGTGTGGGAGAAAGAAGTTTGTTCGGACCAGAACTTATCAAAGAAGCCGAAGAAAAGTTCAAGTTGGTTAAGGACAGATTGAAGATAGCACAGTCCCGACAGAAAAGCTACGCAGATCCTAAGCGTAGAGAAGTCATCTATGAAGTTGGTGATAGAGCTTACCTTAGAGTGTCACCACTTCGTGGAGTGAAGAGGTTTGGAGTCAAAGGAAACTTGGCCCCAAGATATGTTGGACCATTCAAGATTCTGAGTCGCAAAGGAGAAGTTGCTTATGAAATTGAATTATCGGAGTCTTTGTCAGCTGTTCATAATGTGTTCCATGTGAGTCAGCTTAAGAAATGTCACCCAGAAATGGAAGAAACTTCTTTGAAGGATACTATACCTTTGAGGAGGTCCAATTGGAAATTGACCTCACTTAATTAAGAGAAACCTATCAAGATTCTTGAGACTGCAGAAAGAGTCACATGGACTAAGACTATCAAGTTTTGCAAAGTTCAGTTGAACCATCATTCCGAAGAGGAAGCAACATGGGAAAGAGAAGATGATCTTCGGAAGGACTACCCTCACCTATTTGCTAGCCAATC
Organism: Avena sativa; assembly: GCA_916181665.1. Taxonomy (NCBI): domain Eukaryota; kingdom Viridiplantae; phylum Streptophyta; class Magnoliopsida; order Poales; family Poaceae; genus Avena; species Avena sativa. The sequence continues at coordinate 250,728,141 of OV702284.1, read as the reverse complement.
CGAATCTCGAGGGCGAGATTCACATTAAGGAGGCTAGATTTGTGGCAGGCGATTCCGGTAAGCTCCGACCGTCCCTCTGTCTCTGGTTCAAACGAGCGTGACCGCCATGTCCTTGTGCATCTACTATCACCCCTGGTTTGCCTGCTCGTGACCCAGGACGCCGTCTTCATTCACGCCCGCAACCACCAGAGCCGCCGCTAGACTCCGACGAGCAATAGCGGTAAGAATCGTGCGCCCCTTGCCTCCCCTTTGGTACTATCTTGTTCGCCAGACCCTTGCACATCTCCTAAACCCTCTGGCTTGTGCTAGGACGACGCAGAGCCTAATCAACGACCTCGACAACAAGCAACAGACGCCGCCCGCAACTCCGACGAGCTCTAGCGACCAACTCCGTGCGCCCCTTGCCAAACCACCGCCACCTTGAGCATCAGCAGCACTCTACGATTCTGGTAAGCCCCTTCCCCCTCTCCCGCGTGACCTAGAACGCCGGCAGCTACTCTGACAGAGGCGCCGCCGCCTGTGGCCACCGCCAGCGCCTCCACTGGATCGTCAAGGTGCTGTGCGCCGTTAGATCTAGATCTTGCGGGTAGGATAGAACGCGAGCGAAGCGTTAAGTTTAGATCTGAGCCGTGCGATTAAGTCAGATCCTGCGGCTTAGAAGCGTGATCCAACGCGAAGCGGTACGGGCCAATCAGAATAAGACGCGTGGCCAGGAATTAGATTTAAAAACAGAATTTGAATCTATTAGATGTTTGATTTTGTTTTGGCTATAAATTTTGATCCCCACGTTAGAATTTGACAAATTTTATATCGTTGGAATCAGGAGAGCAAGCCCTTTCTAAATATGCAATGTGTTTAATGTTTTGCTTCTGTTAAAATGGTTTTATTTGCAGAAACTTGTGTAAGGCTAATTTTAGCATATGAATTGTTTAAGAAATGCTTTAGGCTTTAAATAAATGTTGTTTGGCAAGTTTTTAACTTGTCTATGAACCAGTACTATATACTTGCCTTGTTGAGTTTTAAAAATCATCACATATCATTTTTGCATGCATGCATATATTTTTTATTGTATATGTTTTGTATGTGATTTGTTGCTATAATTCTTTGTGTAGATTTTGGTGCTAGTGATTGTGATTGTGAGGAGTGTAGCTACTCTCCAAACTACCAAGGCAAGTGGTGCTTCATGAATATTTTTATCCCTATGTTTTCTACTAAGCATTAGAAATATTTTGTTAGACTTGCATGTTATATTTTTCTTATATGCCATGTTGGGAAATCCTAGTAGTTGTAGAATTGCTAGAAAATTTCTAAGTTAAGATACTATCTATGCCATGCTTAGCCTAGCTAGTAGCAACCAAGGGTTGGTGAAATATATACATGCTATGATGAAAATATTTCTAAGTCTTTTGGACTTGTGTTTTGCCTAATAAAACAACTAAGTAAATGAAACACCTGGGTGGAATGGAAGGATTGGTTTATGTTGAGTGGTTACACAAGGCCCATTTCTATGGTCTACCTTGTGTATCTCACTTGTGGAAAGCCACCCAGGAACAAAGAGATTTTAGAGTCCAAGTGTTGAGAAGCTTCTAGTGCAGCCACTTGGCAATATGGGCTCTGCCTGGATCACATGGGTTGCTAGAACTTAGCCATTTGGACAGTTGGTGGTAGTGGGATGATAGGTTGGAACACGTCCATTTGGTCTAAGGGAAGGCTTCTGAAAGGTCTTGTCTTGGTGAAAATCAAGTCTGGTGGGGAAAGTGCACAACCTCTGCAGATGGAAGAATCTAAGTACTTAGCCATGTCCCTGGAAAAGGACAACTTGAGCATCAAGACATGGAAGCTATCAAGAATCTCCTCATCCCAATTTCTAAGTAAAACTTGTGGGTGAACAAGGGTGAAGGACCTCAATGTCTATTGGTGGTTCCTTGGGAAAAGCTTTGACAAAGAAAAACTTAGTGATTTCAACTAATAGGCAAAACCTATTTTGAGCAAAGCAAGCCAAGCTACACTTAGCCAAATTGCATATAGTGTCTAGTCCACCTAAAATTATACTAAGGTATCACTTGCCAATACTATTCCAATGTATTGACCCACTATGGCTGTAACTTCTGATGTTGCAGGTTACTCTGATGAGGATTAGGAGTCATGAGTCTACACTCAACATGTTTGCCTGTGGCACATGAAGATGAAGACTTTTATTTATTTACTTATTCAAACTCTTGTACTAGGCCTGTGGCCTTGGAGTTGTAAAGACTATGTTTGTCTCTGGAATGCCTGTAATAATGACCTTTGTTTCTGTGTACTTCATCTTAAACTGTGGATGCTAGCAATGATCCAGGGACTAGCATTGCAATCACAGGGATCCTTTCTCTTTATAAAGGAGGGATCTTACAGTTACCCTTCCGGCTTGGCCTGGGCAGGGTTATGGACGCCATTGGTTATTCTTCAGGGCTCTTATCTCAATTTGCATCTTGTCCGTACTCGGACGCTGTATCATTTTTAAGGTGATTTGGATCTTTGTATTGTATATCTGTATTCTTGGCTCTTTCAGTCGTTGTTGTATATATGTGTTCTATGGGTTCCATCGTGGACTATTGTGTAATGATATTACTTTGTTTTCCACCTGCACGAAAGTGCCTGGTGGGCACCTTTGAATCGTTTCTATGCGGGTTTGGCGGGAATCGGTGAAACTTGCATAGGGTCGATCCAAGGGTGTTACACCTGGGGTGCCCCCTGGGTCACTTCAGGTACCTCTCTGCCCCTTTTTCGAGGAAAAATTTATTTTGAATTTTCTGGGATTTTTCGGGAAACTTTATTTTTGGCCAATTTTCAGGGTATGAAAATTGATTTTCTCGCAGAAACAGTTTTTTCAGAAGAAGCAAAAGCAAACAAAAACCAAACTACAGAAGCTCTAAGAAACTCAAACAAACAAAAACTAGCAAAACTAAAGCTAAAGCAAAGACTAGGAGGAGAAAAGTAAAAGAAAGAAAGAATAACCACTGTGAAAACTTTATTTTGTTCATTAAAATCCTTTTGTTAACAAGGTTGATCAAGTCTTGTTACCAAAACAATCTTATATGAAGCAAACCTTTGTATCCAACCAAGTGATTATGTTACCTCAAGCTTGATAGCAATGGTCCCAATCATAATAGTTTCATAATTTTCTTGTGGAATGGGACAATATATTTTTCCAACCTTGATGCTCTCAATATTTTTAATAGAATTCAGGCAATAGCTCTTAGCAACCTTCTTGGGGAAATAGACAGTGTCCTCTTTGTCATTAATATTGAATGTTACTTTTCCTTGATTACAATTGATGACAGCACCTGCAGTATTAAGAAAATGTCTCCCAAGAATAATAGACATATTATCATCTTCAGGCATTTCAAGCACAACAAAATCAGTTAAAACCATTTAATTATGAGCTACTTGAATAGGAACATGCTCACATATACCAACAAGAATAGTAGTTGACTTATCATCCATTTGCAAAGATATATCAGTTGGTATCAACTTTTCTAGCTGGAGTCTCTTGTAGAGAGAAAAAGGCATAACACTAACTCCAGCTCCCAAATCACATAAAGCAGTTCTAGCATAATTATCTTAATAGAGCAAGGAATAGTTGGTATACCTGGATCACCAAGTTTCTTTGGAACCTTACCATTGAAGGAGTAATTAGCAAGCAAAGTAGAAATCTACTCATTAGGAATCTTCCTTTTATTAGAGACAATATCCTTCATATATTTTGAATAAGGAGGCAACTTAATAGCATCAGTCAAAGGAATTTGCAAAAATAAAGGTTTCATCCACTCACAAAACTTGTTGTAGTGTTCTTCCTCCTTTGACTTGTGTTTCTTACCTGGAAAAGGCATAGGTTTCTGCACCCAAGGTTCTCTCTCTTTACCATGTTTATTAGCAATAAAATCTTCCTTAGTGTAACTAGTGTTCTTAGTGTGCTTCTCAGGTTCTTCCTCAACTTCCTCATTATCAGGAGCATCATTTTTATCATTACCATCTCAGTTTCAGCATCAGAGACAGATATACTATTAGGATCTACAACAGGTTCAAGTGGTTCCTCAACTATCTTATGTTTCTTTTTCTTTCTCTTACGAGGACTACCACTACCTACTTGTTGGGAATCCTGCTCAATTCTTTTTGGGTGTACTTCAGGATATAAAGGATCTTGAGTAGATATACCACTCCTAGTTCTAATTCCATAAGCATGTTTATCTCCTGAAGCATTAACTAGCATATCCTTTTGTACCTTAGCAAGTTGATCAAGTTGGGTTTGAACCATTTGAAAGTGTTTACAAAGCATTTTAATATCATTAGAAGTTCTTTCCACAATATCTTTCAACTCATTGATAGCTCTAGAGTTTTCCAATAAATTATTCTGAACTTGTTTATTAAAATTACCTTGTTTAACAATAAAAATGCCAAGTTCCTCTAAGCATTGATCAGGAGGCTTACTATAGGGAATATCACCTTCATCAAAGTGTTGGAGAGAGTGTACCTCAATAGTAGATGAGTGGGGAATTGGCTTACATAATTCTTCTATAGGAGGTAAATTCTTCACATCTTCAACTTTAATACCTTTCTCCTTTAGACACTTCTTAGATTCCTTCATCACTTCATCATTTAATGCAATAATTCCTTTCTTCTTTGGTGTTGGTGTTGGAATTGGTTCAAGAACATCTGGTTCAGGAGTAATAGGCTCAGGTTTATTCATCTCAGTTGAAGTCCAATCATCATAATTCTTGCTTATCTTAGCCATTAATTCTTCAGCATCTGTAGGAGTTCTTTTCCTAAAAACACAATCAGCAAAGCTATCTAGGTAGGTCCTAGAATCATCAGTTAGTCCATTATAATAAATATCAAGCAACTCATTCTTAGGTAATGGACATCCAGGATATGCATGTATCAAGGCGCATAACCTTGTCCATGACTCAGGAAATTTCTCTTCTTCTCCCTATTTAAAATAAAAAAGTCTCTGCAAAGCAGCATGTCTAGCACTGGGAGGAAAATATTTCTGGAAGAAATAAGCAATCAAACAATCAAGGCTATCAATGGAACCAGGAGGTAATCTATTAAACCAAGCCCTAGCTTCTCCTTTTAGTGAAAAAGGGAAAATCTTAGCAACAAAGTACTTGCGCATCTTAAAATCATCAGAGAATAAAGCACTCATAGTAGAAAGCTCATTCATATGAGCCACAACACTCTCATCTTTAGTCCCACAGAAAGGTTCTTTCTCAACAATATCTATATAGGACAAATCAAGAGAGAAATCATAATATTTATCTTTAATATCTATGGGAGAAGTGGCAAACTTAGGATCAGAGGACAACTTACGCATAATAGTACCTCTAGCAAGGAGACTCTTAATAGCACTAGTACCATGTGTGTTTCGGCACTCTTCAACAAATTCATCAGTGAGCTCAATGTAACCATCATTAATATCATAACTCTCTCTAGACTCAGGTGAGATAATAGGTGTAACAGTGTCTTCACTAGAGTTTCGGTATTTCCTAGACTAGCCATAGTAGCATCTAGAAAAGAACCTAATGAACCACTCGCATCAAGCACAGTAGAAGTAACATCATGAGTATCAAAAGCAGTTTCAGATTCAGCAATAGTAGCAGTGTGTGTAGAATGAGCATGTGGTGGTGGTGTATCAAGCTTACTTATAACAGACGGTGAATCGAGAGCAGCAGAGGTGTTTAGGATTGTACCTCTTCCTGTAGTGGATGGTAAAATAGGGAACTTTCCATCACGAGACTTCCCCATGATGAAAGGAGTAGCAGTGAACAATAATAGATCCAAGTGAACTTACAAATAAAGCTATGCTCCCCGGCAACGACGCTAGAAAATAGTCTTGATGACCCACAAGTATAGGGGATCGCAACAGTCTTCGTGGGTAGTATTACCCAATTTATTGATTCGACATAAGGGGAGCCAAAGAATACTTGCAAGCCTTAACAACTGAGTTGTTAGTTCAGCTGCACCTAGAAATAGTTCTTGCCCACAGAAGTTTATCAGTAGCAACAGTTTGGTAGTAGCAACAGCAAAGCAATAGCAGTAGTAACAACAACAGTGAACAATAGCAATATTAACAGTAACGGTAACAGTAGGATTCGAGTGCGGTAGGCATAGGGATGGATGGGCGGGCGTTGCATGGACGAGTCTAAACATGTAACTTCAAGATATAGGGAATTATAGATAAATAATAACAACCATCCAAGTACTAAACAATCCTAGGCATGTGCTCCAAATATAGTCATACGTGCTCGCAATGAGAACTTGCACAACATCTTCTGTCCAGCCAGCCCGTGGCAGCGGGGCCTCTAGGGAACTACTGGCAATTAAGGTGCTCCTTTTAATAGAGCACCAGAGCAAAGCATTAAAACTCCATGAACACATGTGATCCTCACACCACAGCCATCCCCTCCGGTTGTCCCAATTATTGTCACTTTCGGGCCTTTGGATCCGGACAATGATATGTGTACACAACTAGCAGATAAGATCACAAACAATACTATCATAATGATTCAATAAAAAGTTCAGATCTGAGATCATGGCACTCGGGCCCTAGTGACAAGCATTAAGCACAACAAGTTGCAACAAACTCAAATAGCACAAGAGATACTAGGCACTATGCCCTAACAATCATATTCGATTACATGATAGAACTCATCCAATCCCTACCATCCCCAAGCCTACAGCGGGGGATTACTCACTCGTGGATGAGGGAAACATCGGTGGTTGATGGAGATGCGTTGGTGATGACGATGGCGATGATCCTCTCCAAATTCCCCGTCCCGGCAGGGTGCCAGAACAGAGTTTCTGGATCCGAATCTTGTTTTCTGATGGCGCCGATGGAGCAGAACTCTTTCTGGAAAACTATCGACCTCCCCTCGGTTTTTAGGTCGAAAGGCAACTTATAGGCGCAGAGGGAGGCCGGGAGGGGGGGTGCCTAGGGTGGCTGTACCCCCTCTAGGCGCGGCCAGTGGTGGGCCCTCGCCTAGGGTGGGTGTGGGCCCCTAGGACCCCTCTCCGTCTCGTCTTCTGGCTACGTGGATCTTCTGGTGAAATATAATTTTTGGCATATTTTCTGGGATTTTTCCTGATAGTTGAATTTCTGCACAAAAACAAGACACCAAGGTAATTCTTCTGAAAACAACGTCAGTCCGTGTTAGTTGCATCCAAATCACACAAGTTTAGAGGAGAAACAATAGCAAAGTGTTCGAGAAAGTAGATACGTTTTGGACGTATCACAGCCTTTTGTCCCAGCCCCACCCCCGCGGCCCAGCAAGCCCACCCGGCTCACCCATACCCCTCTGCCTATCTTTTCTCACCGCGCTCGCACCACACCCCCTCGCAGACCTTCTGGTTCCACCGCCACGTCGGCTTCATCGTCCTCATTCAACATGCAGAGACCACACCGTTGCAGCCGTTTCCTCCGCCGATTCAATTCGAATCAATTCGTTGATTCTCGGTGTTAATCCCGCACCCGACCCCTTCTGCTTAACCCCCTTCCCCTCCCGCTCCTTTCCCCTCATGCCACACCCCCGGAGAGCCCCCAGGCTGCCCACACTAGAGCTCACACCGTCGCGGTACCGAACCTCTCTAATGAACGATTCTGGTGAAGCCTGCCCACCCCTCGCCCTCTGGTTCTTGCTATCTTGTTCGCCACCCTCGCGCGCACCTAATGCTGCTTGTTGTTTTCCTTCTTGTAGTTTGTAGTGTCGCCTTCGTCGACACACGCGCGTGCCCGATGGAGAGCTCGACTCCGGCGAGGAATCCTCGACAATCCCGTGCGCCCCCGCCTCAACCTCGTCGACCACTGCGACCGCCTCAGCTCCATGATACGCCCAATTTGCATCACCATTCTATATCATAATTTACCTCTATTCATTAATATTTGTCTTATTATGAGGTATTTATTATGGATTTTCATCTGTTTATGCATGTTGGATGATTCTTGGAGGATGAACTGCCGGAGTCTCGATTCTGATGGAAAAGAAGGCGTTTCGGTGCAATTTTGCGAAGATCAGAAAAATACCAGAAAAAATATGTAAACATATTATTTTACTAGAGGACGAAGGAAGCCATAAGGAGGAGTGAAGGGGGGCCGCAGGGGGCCCACACCCCTAGGCGCGGGCCCACCTAAGGCCGCGCCTAGGGCAGGTGTGGCCCACCTGCCCGGCCTTCGACTCCCCCCTTTGCCTATATCTTTCCTATAGAACCCTAAGCCTCAGGGAGCGACCACAGATATATTTCCGCCGCCTCTGGGGGGCGGAAAACATCGAGAGAGAAAGATCTCTCCGGCAGACAGATTTCTGCCGGGGGAATTCTTTCCTGGAGAGGGGAGACCATCGCCATCAATACCATCATCAAGCTAGGCTTCATCGGGATCATCATCATCATCCACACCATCATCTCCACCAGCACCATCATCACCACTCCGTCTCACTGTAACAATTGTGTTGGATATTGCTTTAGTTCTTAGGGGAAACTTTCCCGGTGTTAATTACTATTGTAAATGATGCTTGTGAGTGGAACCATTGGATTATTGTTTATGTTCAGATTGTTATCCATTACCATATCATCTTTGATCTTGATCCATATGATGTCTTGTGAGTAGTTCGTTGTGTTCTTGAGGACATGGGAGAAGTCATGTTGTTAGTAGTGAATCTGTGATGAGTTATTATTCAATGGTTTAGTATTTAAGTTGTGTTGCTATTCTTCTAGTGGTGTCATGTGAACGTCGAGTACATGACACTTCACCATTTATGGGCCTAGGGGGATTCATTGTGTATTTGGGTACTAATTGTGGGGTTGCCGGAGTGACAGAAACCTAAACCCCCGTTAGGACACCTTTGCAGAAGGGAGTGTAGGATCTCAGAGTTTAAGGCTGTGGTTAGATTTATATCTTAATTACTTTCCTATAGTTACGGATGTTTGCAGGGGGCTTAATCACAAGTATGTATTAGTCCTAGGAAGGGCGGTATGTTAGCACAGGTTCACCCACACAACACTTACAAACACCAAACAAGAGTACTCAACTATTTGCAACGAAAGCACTTGACAGAATTCCCATGTGTCCTCGAGAACGTTTGGTCCTTATAAGTATTTCCACCGGCTTGTCCTTTTCTAAGAAAGGATTGGGCCACTTGCTCCATTTGTTCGTTAACTTTGTTACTTGCTCTTTGTTTTGTTGCCTTGTAAGAAAACCACTAAAAATCTGTTTGCTAAGTATTCACAGGGATTTCCTGCTACATACCACTATTAAGCACCTTCTGCTCCTCGTTGGGATCGACACTCCTATTTATCGAAAGTACTACAATACACCCCCTATACTTGTGGGTTATCAAGACTATTTTCTGGCGTCGTTGCCGGGGAGTGAAGCGCTATTGAAGAGTGGAACTGGTAAAGGAAACTTTTACTATGAGTATTTCTTTTGTTACTGCTTGTTACTTTGTTTCCAATATGGATAACCCACTTGGTTTTCTGTTTGGAAAAACTACTACCACTACTAGGGTAGTAGATGAACCACCACCTGTTGAGATAGATCCTTTTAATATACCTACAATTATTGTTGTTCGTCTTATGGATAATTATTATTTAGGGGATGGAACTGTCCATCCCAGTGATCACTTGCTTTTTATCCATGAATTATGCGGGTTGTTTAAGTGTGCAGGTATCACAACTGAACAGGTGAAGAAGAATCTACTCTCCATATCCTTGAAAGGGAGAGCTGAAGAATGGTATAAGCTGCTGAAGAATGGACAATCCATGGAATGGGAGGAGATGGCATCTCTCTTTTACTCTAAATTTTATCCTCCTAGTGAAATTCATAAGGATAGAAATCTTATATATAACTTTTGGCCTCTTGATGGAGAGAGTACAACTTAAGCTTGGGGGAGATTGAAGTTACTAATGCTTAAATGTCCTATTCATGAACTCCCTAACAATATTATTCTCAATATCTTTTATGCTATGCTTTCTCTTCATGATAAATATTTACTAGATGCTTCTTGTGTTGGATCATTCACACGTATGAAGGAAGAAGCTAAATGGGATCTCTTAGACCGTATTCAAGATAACACTAAAGCTTGGGAGAATGACAAAGGAAGAAAGTCAGGTATAAACTATGATTATGAATGCATTAAATATTTTATGGGAACTGATGACTTTTGTGATATTAGCAATGAGTTTGGACTTGATTCCCAAAGTATTGCCAACTGTTTTAAAGCCTTTGCCTCTTACATAGAAATTCCAAAGAAGAAGTGGAATAAGTACCATGCCCCTTATAAAGATGTTGTTAATCATGTTCCTGTGAGAAGTACTCAAGTTTGTACTACTAATCATATTGTGCCTGAGCCTCATGTTGATAAAATGCCTTTCCCAGCTAAGGTAAAGGAGTATTCTATGATTATTAGTGCAAATAACAAAGGTACAATGAAAAATATGGAGCCTGGTAAGCAATTGAATGTTGAACCCGTGGTAGCTATTGTGAAAGACACTGTCACTAGAAATATAGAGGATGAGCACATTTTCTTATGTGAAGACGCTTCTAATATTATTTCTCATCCTAGTAAGACTAGAAAAGCTAGTGTTCCTGTGCTTTCTGTTAAAATTGGTGATCATTGCTACTATGGTTTATGTGATATTGGTGCTAGTTCTAGTGCTATTCCTTATGAGCTTTACAGGGAAATTATGCATGAGATTGGTCCTTGTGATCTTGAAAACATTGATGTGGTTATTCACCTTGCTAACAAGGAAACCATTTGCCCCATTGGCATTGTAAGAGATGTGGAGGTTCTCCGCGGTAAGATTAAATATCCTGCTGATATTCTAGTGCTTAATTCAGCAGCTAGCAAAACTTGTCCTATCATTTTTGGTAGACCTTTCTTGAACACTTGTGGAGCTATTATTGATTGTAAGAAGGAAAAAAGTTTTAACTAATTTTGATGGAGATTCTTATGAGTTTAACTTCTCCAAATTTGCTAAAGCTCCTTGTGAAAATATCTTGCCTAATAAAGATTTCAGGATGGAACAACTTGCTTCTATTGATCCAGTCTATGAACTAGGACCTCTTTTTGATGACTATAAGTATGCTTATTCTGATGATAAAGTTGTTTCCAGTGATAGTTATATCGTCAACTTTATTCAAAGTGCTACTGAAAGTTATTATGAGAGAGGGAAACATGGTTTTATGCATCTCAATAATGTTAAGTTTCCCCGTTTTATGTTGAAAACTTTAAAGTTGCATCTGTTTTGTCTTCCTATGCTTGTGGCTTTTTGTTTCAACAATTTGTTTTATCATGATACCCCATGCATAGGAAGTGGGTTAGACTCAAGTGTGTTGGTTATTTGCTTCTTGATGATCTCTTTCACTTCAAATATATATATCCTATGTGAGTATCCTTGAAAGTTTCAAGCCTAACTTAAAGGCATTAAAGAAAAGTACTTGTTCGGAGATAACCCAAGAGTTTTGTCGAGTCTTGGAAGTTATTACCTTAGTAATAACCGCTCCTTATCCTTTTTGTTTTTGTTTTTTTGTCAAGTTCAACTACTTTTGTGAAGTAGAGGAGTTGTGAAAAGTGGCTGTCCTGGGACAGATTTTTGTGCTGTATTGTAAAAATTCATGAGGGATATTAGTACATCGAATGGATCTGCATTTTTCTGAGCTTGTTCTTCGGGTTTTTACCCAACTTTCATTAGTTCTGCACTTTTTGATTTGATCAACATAAGGTCTTCGAAAAAATCAATCTTTACCTGCTGGTCTGTTTTGACAGATTTTTGCTGTCATTTGCATTTGCCTCTTATAGGAGATTTTGTTTTTATGGGTTTTCAGTTGAAGTGTGATCTTAAAGGTTATTGTTTTTTCTTACACTAATGTTGTCATTGAGTTTGTGCAAGGGTTTTGTATGAAGGAAATTTTCAGGAGAAGGAGAAAAGGAATCTGCAGAGTTCTTTGAATAGGTAAAAGTGGTGAAAATAGAAGGTTCGTGAAACTACAATCTTTCTATATTTTTGATGTTTTTAATACATAAGGGAAGTTAGGAGACTAAACTAAGGAGGAAACAGAGCCCGGGGTGGACAAACCCACCCGAGGCACGGACCCAGCCTGGCCGCGCCTAAGGGGGGTGTCCCCCCCCCCAAACTCCGTCTCCGCCTCGTTTCGTGTCAAAACCTTCCTTATGTATTCAAACTTTGTAATATATAATCCCCTAGATCCCCCGTGGTTCGTGCATCGTGTTTTCGTTTTGATCTGTTTCTGTCAGGAAACCTTCTCAAGTTTAGAGCACCATGGCCTCCGCCAATGACAAAGGCAAGAAGCCCGAGGAAGAAGAACCTAAAGTCTCCAAGGAGGAGGAGACTTCAGTAGGGTACGAAGGTGACATGGAGGAGGACAAGCAACCGGACACTCGCGCTACAGTCGCAAGCATTGGCTTGGTGGCACGACCTACCAAGCTTAAGAGGACATCACGGAAATCTACAGGAGGGAGAACTCCGCGTCATATTCTTGCTCCACACACACTTCCTCCTAGTACCCCTTGTTCTAACCGTGCAGGGAAGAAACATTCTAATTTGGAAGAATGGAGAAAGAATAACAAGGACTAGGATCCTCGGTCTGAGTTGATCATGGGCTGCATTGAGCATAATTCAGAGTTAATTCCTACTCTGACCTTCGATATGGAGGACTTGAAGAAACTTATTGAAGAGCTTATCAAGAGAACACCACCACCAAAGGAGTAATTCGCTATCAGGTTTGACATCCCCTTGGCTTGTTCCAAGCTTGGGGGAGTGTCGCGGTATCACCACCATTATCTTTTATCTTTTACCTTTTTAGTGGATTTATATCTGTGGTAGATAAGTTATCTTATAATTTGGTTTGCATGAGTAAGTATCTCTCCTTTAGTTGATTATCTATGTATCCCTTGGTGTGAGTGCCTTTATTGAATATTAATGAGAAGTCTCATCTTTTACTTTTTGCACTTCTTATTTTAGTTTGCAATCTATATTATATGATGGATCTTGTTGATCAGTATTGGAACCACTTTGGGAGCATCAAGTGGATCTAAATGTGTTTTGGAAAACCGAGTTCTAGTCAGTAGCAACAAATTTTGAGGTTTAAATGAAAAAGAGAAAGAAAGAGCTTACATGTATTTTGTATCATTTGTTTTCTTCCTTGTTGGCTCATAAGCTTAGTATTATTTATTTAAGATATTTTTTGTCTTCAAGGAAGTTTGCATGTTTGGCTTTATTACTTGTATGTTTGCTTGTTTCTTTAAACTCTCTTGCTTTCTACCCAGCCTTGCTAGCCAAAAACCTGTTTTGAGAATGCATGGTTCTCATTCTTCCAAACCCCTTTGAACCAAAAACTTTTTGCCACTTGTGTCCACCATATCTACCTAGTAGCTATTGCTATTCAAAGCAAATTCTCAAGCTTCATCTACCTTCCGAATTAAAAAGTATTTTGTTATGTGAAAACTAGTTTGTAAAGCTCTCACGAACTTGATGGCACACTTTATTTTCTTGCCCCTAATAAACTTGAACCATTGTGGACATCGAAGTTGTATATGCTTGCATCTATATGTTGGAATTAGCAGAACCGTGCTGTCACGAGGAACATTTTCAACATAGCACTTGTACTCTGTACATCATTGATATCATGCTCTTTTGTCTATGGATATTAACGGTGTGAAATAAAAGGGGAACTTGTGAGTCCATGGAGTTTGTACTTTGTGTTAGAGAAACGCCTGGGCCACTAGCCTAAGCCATGCCTAATCATGGTGGAAACTTGCAACACCACAATAGTGAGTATTCTGTGAAGCATCCTCAATAAAAATCTATGCACATGGTAAATAAAAAGATCGCTGAGATTCTCATTGTCTACTTGCCTTGTCATTTTGGTTATGGGAAAGCTCCTATACCATGTGCAAGGGGTACCCCGTTGGCGGTTCTCAATGATATGCAAGTACTTACAATGACAAGAAATTGCCTGGGCCCAAAGTTGATGTAGCATGAGGGTGGCCCTCATATTCAAGGGACATGAGATTGCCAACTTATATTCCGTCAAGCATATACTCCATCTTTGTTCACTTTAACCTTAATCATCTCAAGATGCTTATGATAGGGGCAATGAGGGCTCAAAGCTAGTAAGTACCATAATCTTTTGGAAGATCTTTATGACTTGTAATCCCTACTTCCCTCTATGAAGGGACCTTTCTCCCACTTCCAAGTTGAGTCAGTAAACCTATTTCCTCTCTATCTCCAGCAAGCATTTGAGTTGTTGTGTTTCAAGCATTCATATGGTGATTTATTCAATCATGTTCTTTATATTCCTTGTTTGCACAAAACTCTTATCTATTGAATATTACTTTGAAAGCCTTCACTTGTGAAAAACCTTTTTGAGCAAAGAGTGCTCCTGTTTTGAAACTTCTACAAAAAGCTTGTTGTGAAACTGTTTGCCAGGTGTTCTCTGACCAAGAACAAGTTTGCCAATTCCAATTATGATTTATCTTTATGCATCTCTATTGTGACAGTTGTGCTTGGTTGCAAGCTAAGTTATATAATGGTGAGTTGCTTTATTCTATGAGTTGTGCAATGGTAAGTGTGATGCTTCTTGTTCGTATTCTTTTATCAGCACTTCACTCCATAAACCTGTGGACATGTTTACTGAGCTTAGTTTTCGCTTGGGGACAAGCGAAGTCTAAGCTTGGGGGAGTTGATACGCCCAATTTGCATCACCATTCTATATCATAATTTACCTCTATTCATTGATATTTGCCTTATTATGAGGTTTTACTTATGGTTTTTCATCTGTTTATGCATGTTGGATGATTCTTGGAGGATGAACTGCCGGAGTCTGGATTCTGATGGAAAAGAAGGCGTTTCTGTGCAATTTCGCGAAGATCAGAAAAATACCAGAAAAATATGGAAACATATTATTTTACCAGAGGACGAAGGAAGCCAGAAGGAGGAGCGAAGGGGGTCCGCAGGGGGCCCACACCCCCTAGGCACAGGCCCACCTAATGCCGCGTCTAGGGCAGGTGTGGCCCACATGCCCGGCCTCCGACTCCCTCCCTTCGCCTATATCTTACCTACAGAACCCTAAGCCTCAAGGAGCGACCACAGATAGATTTTCGCCGCCTCTAGGAGGCGGAAAACACCGAGAGAGAAAGATCTCACCGACAGACAAATTTCTGCCGGGGGAATTCCTTCCCGGAGAGGGGAGACCATCGCCATCAATACCATCATCAAGCTAGGCTTCATCAGGATCATCATCATCATCCACACCATCATCTCCACCAGCACCATCATCACATCTCCGTCTCGCTGTAACAATTGTGTTGGATATTGCTTTAGTTCTTAGGGGAAACTTTCCCGGTGTTAATTACTATTGTAATTGATGCTTGTGAGTGGAACCATTGGATTATTGTTTATGTTCAGATTGTTATCCATTACCATATCATCTTTGATCTTGATCCATATGATGTCTTGTGAGTAGTTCATTGTGTTTTTGAGGACATGGGAGAAGTCATGTTGTTAGTAGTGAATCTATGATGAGTTATTATTCAATGGTTTAATATTTATGTTGTGGTGCTATTCTTCTAGTGGTGTCATGTGAACGTTGACTACATGACACTTCACCATTTATGGGCCTAGGGGGATGCACTGTGTATTTGGCTAATAATTGTGGGGTTGCCGGAGTGACATAAACCTGAACCCCCGTTAGGACACCTTTGCAGAAGGGAGTGTAGGATCTTAGAGTTTAAGGCTGTGGTTAGATTTATATCTTAATTACTTTCCTGTAGTTATGAATGTTTGCAGGGGGTTTAATCACAAGTATGTATTAGTCCTAGGAAGGGCGGTATGTTAGCATAGGTTCACCCACAGAACACTTCACCAAAGAAGAGTACTCAACTATTTGAAGCGAAAGCACTTGAGAGAATTCCCATGTGTCCTCGAGAACATTTGGTCCTTACAAGTATTTCCACCGTCTTGTTCTTTGCTAAGAAAGGATTGGGCCACTTAATCCGTTTGTTCGTTACCTTTGTTACTTGATATTTGTTTTTTTGGCTTCTCAGAAAACCACTAAAAATTCGTTTGCTAAGTATTCACAGGGATTTCCTGCTCCATACCACTATTCAGCACCTTCTGCTCCTCGTTGGGATCGACACTCCTATTTATCGAAATACTACGAGACACCCCCTATACTTGTGGGTTATCACTCCGCGACCTTGGTAACACACCGCACCCTCCCTCTTACCCCCTAGCGCTGCCAGTGCACCGCCGGCAGTAGCGTCGCCGCCGCTCTGGCCATTTGTGCCGCCCATCTATGGTCGGAGTAATTAGCACCGTTTGATCTAGATCTAGAGGATTGGTTAGATCACTTACTCGAATCGGTATCGGTCGATCTAGCCCATACGTTTTCACTTAAATCCTACGGCTCACGTGCGCAATCCACCCGAATATGTATCAACCAATCAGAGCGTGCCACGTGACAGGGTTTTTGTTTTAAAATCCAGAAAAGGGTTATTAAATGTTTAAACTTGTAAAATTTATATCTTTAGTTATGTTTGTCCAAAATTTGCAAATAATATATCATTGGATTCATAAAATTAAGCCCTACACTACTATGGCCTTGAATTAGTATTTTCCGTCTGCAAAAATAGGATGATTTGCAGAACCAATTATATGCTTATTTTGGCTTATAAAATGTTTATAAAATTATTTTGAGGCAAATTTGAGTTTGTTTAGACTTTAGATAGATTACTTTGTATTCAGTACTGTTTGGTTTGACTTGTTTAGTGTAGAAAATCATTCCATTGCATTTGCATGCATTCATATATATATTTGCTTGAATAATTGAATGTGAATTTAGTGTTATTATTTTATGTATAGATTTTGGTGGTAGTGGTGATTGTGATTGTGAGGACTATTGCTACTCCCCCAACTATCAAGGCAAGTGATGCTCCATATATTTTGTACTATTATTTTGACTATGCATTAGTGATATTTTTGAGTAGGACTTGCATGGAATTTTTCTAAGTATCTATGCTATGCTATGCCTTGGGAATCCTAGTAGTATTTGTCTTAGTAGAATTTGCCCTAAGTTAAGAAAACTTGTTATGTTATCATGCTTAGAGTAGCTAGTAGAAAACAAGGGTGGTATATTCATTCTATGAAATTTTGCTAAGTCTATGACTTGTGTTTTTGCTTAATAAAACAACTAAGTGAATGAATCACCTGGGTGGAATGGTATGTTGGTTTATGTTGAGTGGTTACACAAGGCCCATGTATATGGTTTACCTTGTGTATCACACTTGAGGAAAGCCACCCAGGAACAAAGGGATTTGATATGTTTAGTGTTTAGAAGCTTCTAGTGCAACCACATGGCATATGGGCTCTGCCTTGACCACATAGGTTGCAAGAAATTAGCCAGATGGACAGTTGTTGGTAGGATGATAGGATGGAACGCGTCCATGGTGTTCTAAGGGAATGCTTCTGAATGGTCTCGCCTCGATGCATGTCGAGTCTTGTGGGGAAAGTGCACCACCTCTCGAGAGGGTAAAACCTAAGTACTTAGTCGTGTCCCTGGCAACGGACAATTTGAGCATCAAAGACATTGAAGCTATCAAGGATCTCCTCATCCCAATTTCTAAGTTAAAATCTTGTGGTTGAACAAGGGTAAAGGTTCACCAATGTCTATTGGTGGTTCCTTGGGTGTTTTTGACAAAGAAAAACTTAGTGTTTTTCAACTGAAAGAAAAACCTATTTCGAGCAAAGCAAGCCTAAGATACACTTAACCAAATTCATATAGATGCTAGATACTACTATTATACTATGGTATCACTTTCCAATACAATTCCAAATGTATTGACCCATTGTGGCTGTAACTTATGATGTTGCAGGTTACTCTGATGGCGATTAGGGTTGTGAGTCTACACTCAACATGCTTGCCTGTGGCACATGAAGATGAAGTCTTATAGTTATTTCCTTTATGTTATGAACTCTATGTATTAGCCTTGGGCTATTGAGTTGTAAAGACTATGTTATCTCTAGAATGGCGATGTAATAACGACCTTTGTATCTATGTACTTCATCTTAAACTATGGATGCTAGATTTTGATCCAGGGACTAGCATTGCAATCATAGGGACCTTTACCTTAAAAGGTGGGGTATTACATTTACTAAGTCTATAATGAACATATAAATTGAGACTATCATATTACACAGTAATATGATATTTTTAAGTGATAAAAGTCATTTTATTGAGTTATCTTCGCACCTGGAGGAATTTCCTGCACCCAGGAGGTTCTAGCCCGCGTAACGACCGGTGGTACGGGCAGAGCTTGCCCGTACCGCGCGCCTGTATGACCCGGCGATAGGACCACCTTGTTAAATACTTCCTCCTTGCGAAAACAGATCACAAATTCGACATTCACAGAAACCTCCAGCCACGAAAAACCACACTAGAAAGGGATTTGAAGGAGGAACTTGGAGAAAGGAAAATCCTTGCTGCTGCACGGGTCATTGGAAGGCAACCCATCATCCCCTACATCATCAACCGCTGCATATCCATCACCATATCTACCCCCATCTTCCATTCATTAGATCTTGTTGCAATTCCAGATTCAATTGTGGTTTGCACTATATTAATTCCATTACATTTATCCATCCATTTGATTATGATGTTGTTGTTGATTGCTTCCATGTGTGAGTAGTTCCCTTCATTCTTGGGGATATGGAGAAACCCTATCATTATTATGAAATGAAATAAAGATGAAATATTACTTGTGTACAAGATCCACTGATTTATGATGTGTGTTTGATCTCTCCCTTTAGATGGTATGTGTAGTCGGCCACATATCATTTGCCTTTGGGTCTAAAGTAAGAGGGTGAAACCCTTTGGAAGTGTTTGGGTGTTGTGCCTGAAGCTATTGTGACTAGAAGCGCCGTTGGCACCGAACGCGGTCGAGGGGGAACAAAGAGAGATTCACTAAGCTAATTATGATATCCACGTGGAAACCCTTAATTGCGGTGGTCTGCATGGTGAATTCGTCTAGACATCAAAGTGGTTATTTAGAAATGACCTCATTCTTGGCTCAACAAAATGACTGCCTACGAGCCTTGAAGTGAACATCTTATTACGGAACTCTCTCCACACATATCATGACATAAGAAATAGGTTATCCTAATTATTATTAATTACAACATGCTAGTGGTGTATCCTATAGCCCTAAGAATGTCTTATCCTTATTGAGTTCAACCACCATTCCATACACTCGTTTTACTTGCTTCCTTTTTACTTGTTTTATTTACATTCTTGCATTCAACCCAAAAACCTTTCAACACCCTTTACTTAAAATCAAAGGAAGCTTACAAGTATCGTTTGGTAGATAGTGACGTGGCATAAATACCCGAACCAATTAGCTCTCGGTGGGTTTGATACTCTTATTTCGAAACTAGATACAATTGATCTTTGCATTTGCAGTCATCAAGCTTTTTTCTGGAGCTGTGGCCAGGGAGCTAAGCACTTTTGGTCTTTGTTCTTAGTTGCTAATTCTATTAATTGTTTTACTAAAGTTGTTTACTAGTTTCAGGTAAACACCATGGCTACACTCGGACTAATGAATTAGCTCGATGCAGCTGAACACCTCGAAATTCAATCGAGGACTTGTCAAAGAATTTCTAAGTGGGGCTGAACCTAAGTATGAGGTTAACCCTCGTTTTATTGCTATTATTAAAGAAAAGCCTTTGAAGGAGATGATACAGATGAGGATCATTACGATCATTTAATGCATTTTACCGAGTTATGTTGGACACTTAAATTGAGAGGCTATTCCGATGATGAACTAAGACTTAAATTGTTTAGCCAATATCTAACCAACACTACTTTAGCTTGGTATAGAATTTTCCCTGTAGAGAAAATTGATACCTGGGAAAATCTCAAAGAAGAATTCGTATTCTGATTCTTTCCCAAGATAAACACTGCTGAAGTAAGAATGGAAATTACAAATTTCAAGAACCGCCCAGGTGAAGGCTTGGTAAGAGCCTTCAAAAGGTACAAATCTATGCTTAATAAATGTCCCACCCATGATTTACTGGAATGTTATGTGTTACATATTTCATATGGGGGACTTAATCAAGAAATTATACATGAGATTGATACAAATTTTGGAGGATATTTTATGGAGCTAACTATAACTAAAGCTAGGAACTCCTAGAACGCATTCGCAGAAATAGAGAAACATGAGGATTTGATTTAGGAGGCGAAGGAGGAGTAGAAATTGAATATGATTGTCTTAATGCTTATATATATAATCAGCTAAGATAAAATAAACTGATAATGAGCTTTAACTTGATGATGATATTATTGTGTAAATCCTTCATTTGTTTAAAGAACACAGTGAAGCTCCCAAGAAAGACTGGCTTCATTATACTCCTGAAGTAGTCGAACATGTTGATGTAATAACTACAGCTCCCGAAGAGCCATCAAGGGAGGTCCCTCAGTATATTGAACCCCTTCCTTTTCAAAGGATTGCGAGAAAACATATGATGGCCCAGCAACTCGAAGACCAATACGAGGAAGAAAGAATGTTCCTCAAAATGCTAGAATAAGAGACATAAGCAATAAAATCTAATGAGATAAGTAAGGGGGATACTAGGGAACCAACAAAATAAGATATCTTAACTATGTTTTCACATTGCAACATAATAGAGTTAGATACCGAAGCTTTGCAGTTTGTTGAAGGGAAGGTAAAAGCTAAAGAAGTTGGTAAACCTATTCTCCCTTGCACTTTTGGTGGATCTTCTTATTATGGCCTCTGTGATATAGGAACAATAGTTAATGTAATCCCATTTAATTTTAATTTGAAAATCCAAAAATAATTTGCCCCAACCGAGTTACAAGATACCGATATGACAATATCTTGCTCATAAAACACTCAGAGTTCCTATGGGGGTAATTAGAGATGTTCCAATTTGTATTGGACCCTACAAGTATCCTATTGATTTTGTACTTATTGACATGCCTACTGATATTCATTGTCCAATTATTTTTGGAAGAACTTTCTTAAACACTGCAGGAGCAAACATTGATTGCAAGAAAGAGACGGTATATCTCAAGTTTGGTGAAGATAAAATGGAATTTCAGTTCTCAAAATTCCAACATAAAACCTGCTTTGAGGACTTAGACGAATATGACTTTGGGCAAGAGGAAGAAGGTAATATGATTAACCTTGCCTCTATAGTCATTGAAACTCGCGATGATGATTTAGTTAGGAGTTTAGTTGCTAATGATGATATGCCTCAAGATATGGATAAAATTGAAATAGATGATTATCTTGACTCCACACCTGTGGTGGATTCAGAGATAAATCAAAATTATGAAGAACCTATAAGAAAAGGAGATGAAGCACATCCACCTCCTACACCCAAAAGCTTACCCAAGGAATTAAAATATAGGTTTCTTGATGAAGCTAACAATAATTTTTCCTGTTATTATAAGTTCTAACCTTTCAGAAAGAGAAGAGGGAAACTTGATAATGGTTCTCAGAATGCATCAGAATGCTCTTGGGTATTCGATGAGTGACTTGAAGGGCATTAGTTCTTCGATAGCCACTCATAGGATATTTATGGAAGAAGGAGCTAAGCCCATTGCAGATTTCTAGAGACGATTGAAACCCCACATGAAAGAAGATGTGAGAAAGGAAGTAATATGTTTATTAGATGCAGGAATTATCTTTCATGTAGAGGAGAGTGATTGGGTAAGTCTTGTTCATTGTGTTCCTAAGAAAGGTGGGTTTACCGTTGTTCAAAACGAACACAATGAACCGATACCAACTAGAAATGTAATTGGTCATAGGATGTGCACTGATTATAGAGAACTTAATAAGGAGACAAGAAAGTATCACTACCCTTTACCGTTTATGGATAAAACTTTATAAAAGGATTGCTATGCATTCTCATTTTTGTTATCTAAATGGTTACTCCGGATTTTCCCAAATTGTTGTCCACCTCGAGATCAACTTAAAACAACCTTCACTTGTCCTTATGGGTTATATGCTTATCGACGTATGTTTTTTGGTCTTTGCAATGCCCCAACTACCTTCCAAAGATGCATGACTGCTATATTTGCTGACTATGTTGAAAGTATTATGTAAGTGTTCATGGACAATTTTTCTATTTATGGAACTTCATTTAATCATTGTCTTCATAACCTTCTTAAAGTCTTGCAGAGATGTGAGGATACTAACCTAGTCTTGAATTGGGAAATGTCATTTCATGGTTCAAGAAGGTATGGTTCTTGGTGATGCAACGCTAAGTTGATGTAGGAGCGCTTCGTTGGGTACCCCAAGAGCAAGGTGTGAAGCAGCAAAGCAGCAAGTTTTCCCTCAGTAAGAAACCGAGGTTATCGAACCAGTAGGAGGAAGGAAACGTCACATAGGTGTTGCAAGCAACATGGAAACATGCACAACACAAACTCAAGACTTTGCCCTAACGAATCAGTGAGGTTGTCAAGCTCACCGGTTTGCTGTAATAAAGGATTAAACGTATGGTGTGGAAGGTGATGAAGGTTTGCAGCAAGTAAACATGTAACAATGGAAGATGTATCAATGGTAAAGATTGAACCGAGGTCCATAGTTCACTAGAGGTGCTCTCCTTAGATAAACAACATGGCATGAAGGGTAAACAAATTACAGCAGGGCAATTGATAGGAACTGAATAAGGCATAACAATGCAATACTAGACAAAAATATCCTATGAGATTCGATTGGGAAATACAACAATATACATAGACCGCCATCCAACTGCTTCTATGACTAGAAGTCCACCTTTGGGTTATCATCCAAACCCCATCCAGTATTAAGTTGCAAGCAACAGATAACTGCTTTAAGCAAAGTGTGTAAGGTAAACAATCCACTTGTTCCATGAACAAGAGACCGTTGTTTTCTCCCTAGTGGCAACATCACATCTACAACCGAAGATATTTCTGTCACTTCCTGTCGTGGTATTGCCGACGATTACACCATAGAGGGGTCCTCACAGTGCGTGTTTAGAGACGTGGGGGAAGGCGGACGGTTGACGGGTACGAGGTAACACAGCTTACCCAGGTTCAGATCCCACAACGGTGGCGGAATCCTACTCCTGCTATAAATCACTATAATGGCAATACACCGAGTTACAGAGATAGGTTCACTGTGCGAGGTGTATGCTAATATCTACTTGGTTGTCTATGATCGTGTGATATTGTGCCCTAAAGGCTCCCATAGGCCCAACTTATATAGTCGCCAGGTCCTAGGGTTACAGGGAAAAGTCCTAGCCGGACAGGTTACAGAGTCCTACACCGTCTATTACTAGTCTTGTGTATCTTGTACTCCAAGGCTCCGGGTACGTCAGTGACTCCAACCGTAGCCTTCCTTTATCCGGCATGGGCCTCCCTTCTGGATCCATCTAACTGGGCCACCCAGCAGGCCATGGGCCATGCTACCAACTGTGGTCCACTCAGGTTATCCGGATAGGAAACATGCTATGAGGATACCCATATAGCATATCCCCAACAGTAGCCCCCGGAGAAATCCGAGATCTTGCACCATCTTGCCTCTTCACGTGGAATGATCCGTCTAGATGGATGTCGGCAAATCTTCAAACAATATCTTGTAGTCCTCCCAAAGAACCCTGCAAGGTTTTCTCTGTCTTCACTTGTAAGTCAGAGAATTTGCTGAATCTTCCATTGTACTATTCCATAGCCGGACTGGATCTGTCCATGCCGGAATCTTCTGATGTGATGGCTCATCTGCCTATGTCAGCTAGGGTGACGCAGATGTTGGTCAGCAATGCCTCGTAACTCACATATGCAGAGAACGCAATCATGTCCACTTTTCCCGCGCGAGCGATACGAACCGTTGGCGGCGACGGTTGGGACGTGGAGAAATTTCCGCGCACGTTCGCACACACGTCGTCTATGCGGCAACCGTCCGATCAAGCTGCACGAATCTTGATGCTGGAGATCATAAATATTAACTGCGGTGGAATTTTTAGTTTTCACCTCATTCTCTCTTTGCATCGTCTTCTTCCTCCAGCGAGCGCCCCCTCGAGCTCTCCGCGCAATCTTGCGAAAAACCCTAGATCCCAACCTCGCCAGTCACCTCCAAACTCGCGCAATGGCCAGCAGTAGCTCCACTCCCTCGATGGCGGCGTCAGGCGAAGCCACGGCAAAGCCAGCGAGCTTTGTCGTCATGCCCCCAGAGGGTCTGGTCATCCCCATCTCTGCGGTGGTCGAGACCACCGGCGGTGACCACAATCCAGCATCACTAGAGCCGCTGGAAGAGGAGCTTGACTCCCACAAAGGCGATTGGCGCAGTTCGGATATCACGGACCGCGATATCAAGGAGCTGATCACCGATGGCTACCTCCCTGCGACGGAGGGGCTCGCCTGGTGGGCGACGCCGGCCAGAGAGGTCACACCTTCTCCCCAATCCGGAGAAAAGGTGTACCTGAAAGCACAATTGGTACGCGGCGTCTCCCTGCCCATCTCTAACTTCTTCCTTTCCGTCTTGAACCACTACCGAGTCCAACCCCAAAATCTCTCTCCCAATAGCATCCTAGCGCTTAGCAATTGTGCGGTGCTCTGCGAGGGTTACTTAGGGATTAAGCCTAGGCTAGTTCTCTTCGTGTATTTCTTCACCGTCAAGCGTGAAGCCGGAGCCAGTAAGGACGAACTTAGAAATTGTGGCACCATAAGCTTCAAGATCCGTCCTGGTCGGCGGTTCCCCGACATCGTCGGCCACGAGTCCTGCAAGAACTGGCAGCGCACTTACTTCTATGGTCCAGCTATCCCTTTGGCCAGCCGAGAAGTAACGTATCCGGACTTCGTCGATGGAGTCGCCGCTGAAGACTCGTCATGGAGATCCTAGGCCTCCCTTCCCTCCGACCTCGATGCTTCCCGCGCCATAAGGCGGATAGAGTGGTTCGTAGAGACGGGTTTGACCAGGTTGGACCTAGCCATGTGCTGGTTCATTAGGCGAATCCAGCCTCTGCAGCACCGCGTGAAGCTAATGCACGAGTATACCAGCGATAGAAGGGATAGCCTCCGCATCTCCATGGAAAATTTCTCGAGCGACTCCGTCAAGCTCCGCCTCAAGGACATCGTCAAGGTGAAGGACAAGAAGCGTGGATTCACCATCACCTACGACATGTTCGTAGATGGCAAGTGCCCAAAGGTAGTTGTTTATTTTCCGTGTATGACATATACTCCAGTTCTTCCGTCTAGCAAATGTCATCCCGTCCAACACAATGGTTCTTCACCTTACAGCTTAGTGACATAGATGAGGACATCATGGCTCCTCAAATCTATGAACCAAATATGAAGGAAGTCACTGTCGTGTCCGACGACGATGCTCCATTGGCGCGAAAGCGGAAGAGCTCCACCTCTGACGCTGCCGACGGAGGCAAGAAGAAGAAGACGGAGGGTGGAGCCTCCAAGAAGACTACCGCCGCCCTGGAGGCGGAGAAGAGAAAAGTTACCGGGATCCCCTTTGCCAAAGAACCCCCACTTGCGTAAGCTTCTTTCTCTCCGACATTGTCTATTTATCTGTGTTGCTCCTGTACTTATGAATTTTGCACGTTTCAGGAAGAAAGCCACGACCAGCTTGAAGAAGACCTCCAAAACATTGGGGGCTTCTAGAACCATCAAGGATATGCTGCATCGTGATGCATCTCCCACCATACTATAGCCCCCAAGCCTCTAGTTGTAACTGAATTAGTTCTGACTAGATGCTTAAAGAAAAGCTAAGCATATATCCGAGTTAAAAACTTTATATTGTAGCCCCCAAGCTTCTAATCGAAAACTGAATTAGTTCCGACTAGATGCTTAAAGAAAGACTAAGAATATTGCTAAGTTAAAAACTCTCGTTGTAGCCCCCGAGAGTCTAGGTGGAGTTTTTCCGGCTAGATGCTCCAAGTAGACCAAACAACATTTAACCTTTTCCTTTTTTCCATAGAACGAGAATGCTCGGAGGGGCATGGCCATCGACAAGTATCAGAAGATGCGCGCAGACTTGGAAGCTGAAAAGGGTAAAACTGCCTTCTTGAAGGAACATATCACCAAGAGCAAGCGTCTGTTTTCTTTTTCGCATTCCGACTTGGTTTTGTGCCCACATTCTCCGAGTACTCACTGTGTACTTTGCTTTCTCTGACTTGCAGAAACCATTGCCAAGGCTAAGGACATTGTCGAGCAATCCAAGCACATTCAGGAGATGGATAGCAAGAACAAGATCCTTAAGCAGGAGAGGAAGGACATATTGAAGATGCATGAAGAATCCATGAAAGTCCTGCAGGACTCCGCCACCGAGGAGATCAACCGCTTGAAGGAGGAGATCTCGATCTTAAGAGATCAGAAGAAAGCTATCAACGAGAAGAATCAACGCCATCATGAGGCGTACAAGATCCTCCAACAAGAACGGGACTCCTTGGCGGATACCCTCTGGCAGGCTGAGGCCAGCATCTTCAGTAAGAAATTCTCCGTCTTGGATTTTTGTAAGTTGGATACTTTGAATTTTTGAACTCATGTGCTCCTTGTCGGAATTTGGAGCTCCTATGGGTTTAACCCGGTCGCCTTATCCAGCAAAGGAATGCATGGTTCTTGTCGCAACTTCATCAACACCGCCATCGCGCAAGCCAAATAGACTGCCAAGCCCCTCTAGATAAACATCAAGGCATCAGACTCTGTGGCGAAGTACTCGGAGATTCTGCGTCGAGCCCCCGAGCGTATCACAAGCTGGAAAGCTTCATGTGCACGGGCTGGTGCAAGGATGGGGCTGTCCATGGTCAAGGCACACTATGAAGATGCCGACATCGACACGGTAACCTCTGGCATACCCGACGTGGATGACGATGGCAAAGCAATTAATCATGAATCCATTTTGTCGTCACTCACGGGCTATGATACCAGAGTAGCCGAGTTAGTCAACGTCAATGTCTTCGTGCCAATGAACACCATCGATAGAGGCAATCAAAGCTCCTCCTAGTCCCTTCACACTGCCGACTTTGAGGGTGATTCTCCTGCTGCCGATGACGCTGCTTCTAAGTCACCTGCGCCAAAGCAATGAAAAAAAAACTTGTAATATTTGTTTCATCTTTGATGCATATGCGGAAAAACTAATGTATTTAACTTAAGGCGGAAAACAATGATGTATGTCCTGCTACTTAAGAACCAGTTTCTAGCATGTATATATTTTTTAAGAAAGTGTTGGCTTGTCCATTACTTTGGTTCTTATGCTTGACTTTTCGTGAGTCGGAAGACTCGTTGTCGGAACCATGCGCTCAGGTGATGATGCCCAATGGCACCGTCAAAAACCTAAGCACAAAATCGCCGACAACAAGTGCCGAAAGTCACTACTCCAGAATCCACATAAAAACAACAAAGAACGTGTAGACCAAAAAACTTAAGCTAACGCCCGTAGGAGGAATTTTCACAAGTGCAATCGCAAAGCTTGTGCATAAAGGTTTTATATGATCCAAAAATGAACACTAAAGGAGGTAAAAGACTCAGAAATATGAGTGAACCAGAGAGCTTTATTTCATTGATCATATAAGAGGTACACAATTAGATAAAAAATGCTAAGTGTAAAAAGGACGTAGCTGTGCTATGTTCCATGGCCGATCAAGCTCCGGGTAGTCATCATCCGGGTCATGTCGCTTACGCTTGTGATCCTCATTGGGTCTATCCTTTAATTCACGATTGTCAACAAGGTAGTAAGACCCATTGATTAGTGCCTTGCTTATGATGAACGGTCTTTCCCATGGCGGGGATAATTTGTGTTACTTCTTCTGCTTAATTCGGAGCACCAAATCCCCCTCTTTAAACGAGCGATGCTGAACGCGGCGACTATGGTAGCCGTGTAGCTTTTGCTGGTAGATGGCGGATCTTTGGCATGCCAAAACGCGCTCCTCCTCGAGAAGGTCCACATCTAGGCGTCTGGATTCTTCAGCGTCATTTTCGTCGTAGGCGGCAAATCTTGGTGCATCGTGAAGTATGTCGGAAGGTAGGATGGCTTCTGCTCCATATACCATGAAGTAAGGGGTGTAGCCGGTGGATCTGTTGGGTGTAGTTCGTAAACTCCATAGCACATATGGCAATTCTTCCACCCAGGCTCCAGCTGCTCTATGTAGCGGTGCCTCAAGACGTGGCTTGATTCCCCGCAGAATTAATCCATTGGCTCGCTCAACCTGACCATTGGATTGTGGATGTGCCACAAATGCAAGGTCAATTCGGATGCCCTTCTCCCAACAATAATCCTACACTTCTCCGAGTGACAAGTTGTTGCCATTGTCGGTGATAATTCTATGTGGGAGACCAAATCTCACCACTAGATCCCGGACAAACCTGAGGGCAGTTGCCCCATCAAGCTTTCTAATGGGTTTAGCTTCTATCCATTTAGTGAATTTAGCAACTTCTACTAGCAGATGCGTAAATACACATGGTGCCGTTTGTAACGGTCCCACCATGTCTATCCCCTAGACTGCAAACGGCCAAGTTATTGGTATTGTTCGCAATTCTTCAGCAGGAACATGTGGTTGTCGGGCATAATACTGACATCCCATGCATGTCTCAACCAGCTTGTCGGCGTCCGCCTTCGTGGTGACCCAGTAGAATCCTAGCCAAGAAGGATTTCGCGACCAACGATCGAGGAGCGGCGTGATGCCCGCAATCTCCGAGATGGATTTCGCGTAGGATTTCCATACCTTCTAGCTAGGAGACACACTTAAGGTATACACCAGTAGTGCTCCTTTTGTAGAGTTGTCCATTGATTATGGTATAACCAAGGAAAAAAATAGCACGCTATTTATTTTAGCGTCGCCTCTCTCTAGACGCTACACAAGTTATAGCGTGCTAATAGCGTTCTATTTTTCAAAATAGCGTTTTGCAAAAGAATATTTTTTTGATAGGTATAGTCTGTATACTAAGGATTTTAGTTGCTAAAAAATTGTCCAAAGTAATATATATGCATAGCCAATTAACCGGTGATGACCAAATGGTGACTAAATGATAGAGTACGGATAAAAATGATCGGAAAATTCAAAATGAAGGACATATTTTTTAGATAGTCACATCAACAGCCAACAAAGCACCCAAGAAACAACATAGGAGAAACTACTTATTCAGAATCAGTGGGGATGAAGATGACTTCTTTGGGCCAAGGAAAACATCGTGCCTGTTCCAAGACTTCCAGTTCTCTCCAAGATGGAGGAGAAGTTGATAATCGGTGGGGATGAATCTAGGCGTGGTGTTATTCGCTGCTATGGGAGATCCTTGGTCGCTGCGTTGCTAGCTGCACTCCTTTTGGTCAGGGATGTGCTGGATGGAGGCGAGCGTCCGGCCGGAGCTGGAGGAGATGGAGGAGCCTGCAGCCGCCACCACCGTCGCATGGTGGGGAATGGGATGCAACGTGGGGCTGGGAGTTAGTTTAGCTAGGTTTGTTGAGTCGTGCAGGATGAATGGGCCGGATAGATGGCCGATATGATTCTGTAGCACCGCTATAACGGTATAACGTATAGCGTGTTTAGCGCCATTTAGCACCATTAAAACGTGATTAGCGTCATAGCGAGCATTTTATGCATAACGTAGCGTCTGACTCCCGAAAACGCTATAGCGCTGAAATAGCGTGCTATTTTTTGTTGGGTATAACCCTTTGCTCATCGTACTATTTGCCGTCTTTAGACTTTGTCATCGGGCAAAGTTCCATGTTCGAGATATTCCATGAATGGTTTTGTCCAAGCCGGAGGGACCTTTGTCACCATGTGGACGAAAAAGTCGAATCTATCCGGGTTGTCGATGTCGGCTCCCTTCACGGATGGTGTGCGCAGATGCTCTAGGAGAACTCCTGGCGGAATTCGTTTGCGCCCTGATCCAAGCTTAGATAGTAGATCAGCCGCCTCGTTTTTCTCCCTAGGTACATACTTGACTTCGTAGCCCAAGAAGCTCTTGGCTATCTCATCCACTTCGTCTCGATATGCCGCCATCATAGGGTTCCGCGCATTCCAGGTGCCAGCCACCTGCTGGGCAACCAAGTCGGAATCTCCACAACAAACTATGCGTTTGATGCCAATATCCTTGGCTACACGCAGTCCGTGAATGAGTGCTTCATACTCCGCCATGTTGTTTGTAGCCTCGAAGTGGATCTGCAAAATGTAGTGTAGCTTTTCTCCTGTTGGTGACTGTAGCAATACACCAGTCCCCGAGCTGTTGAGCAGCTTTGATCCGTCAAAGTGCATCACCCAGTACTCTGGTTCCGGCAACGGAGTAGCATCTGGCATCTCCGTCCAATCTGCGATAAAATCCGCCAAGGCTTTTGACTTGATAGCGTCGCGTCTCTTGTAGGTGATCTCGAAGGCGGCAAGTTCAATGCCCCACTTCGTGACCCTTCCCGTAGCGTCGCTGTTGTTGATAATGTCAGACAGTGGAGTCTTGCTCACCACTGTGATTGGGTGCTCTTGGAAGTAATGCCTCAGCTTCCGAGAAGCAAGGAATACTCCATAAGCTATCTTTTGGTAGTGCGGGTAACGCTTCTTGGACTCCGTCAAGACCTTGCTCACATAGTAAACTGGTCGTTGAACTCCGTGCTCATAGCCTGGTTCCTTCCTCTCTACCACGACGATGATGCTGATTACCCGGTTGGTTGCCGCCATGTAGATTAACAGGGGTTCTCCAGGCTCGGGTGCTGCAAGGATGGGCACTGAGGAAAGGATCTCCTTGAGCTGCTTCAATGCTGCATCTGCTTCGTCCGTCCACGTGAATTTGTCCGCCTTCTTCAGCAACTTGTACAGCGGCAGAGCCTTCTCTCCAAGTCGACTGACGAACCAACTAACTACTGCAACACAACCTGTTAGTCGTTGAATGTCCTTTAGGCATGTCAGACGGTTTATGTTTAAGATGGCCTTGATTTTCTCCGACTTGACCTCGATTCCACGCTGGGAAACAATGAAACCCAACAATTTGCCGGCTAGAACCCCGAACACGCACTTCTTAGGGTTAGGCATCATGTTGTATTTCCGGAGACTATCAAAGGTTTCTTTTAAGTCGGAGATTAAGTCGTTTGACTTTTTAGACATCACCGCGATATCGTCCACATAGGCATGAACGTTCCGACCAATTTGGTCGTGAAGGCAACGTTGCATTGTCCGCTGGTACGTATCACCTGCGTTTTTCAGCCCAAAGGGCATCGTAACATAGCAAAACATGTTGTATGGGGTAGTGAACGAAGTGGCCTATTGGTCCGACTTCCTCATCTTGATCTGGTGGTATCCTGAGTATGCATCGAGAAAATACAAAAGTTCCGAGCCAGCCGTCGAGTCAATGACTTGGTCAATGCGAGGCAAAGCAAACGGATCTTTGGGACATGCTTTTTCAAGCCGGTGTAATCAACACACATTCTTAATTCTTTGTTCCCTTTTTTGGGACAAGTATAGGATTGGCCACCCATCGGGTGTGAAGGACTTCTCGGATAAATCTAGCCTTAAGTAACCTAGCTATCTCTTTGCCAATGGCGCGTCTCTTCTCGTCTCCGAAGCGTCGTAGAGGTTGATTCACTGGTTTGCATTTTGGATCAATGTTTAAGCTGTGCTCGGCAAGTTCCCTAGGTACACCTTTCATGTTGGCCGGTTGCCAGGCAAAGATGTCCCTATTCTCACGGAGTAACTCGACGAGCGCGCTTTCCTATTTGGGATCCAGGTTCGTCCCAATGGCGGTGACCTCGGAGGCATCGCCTACCACAAGTTCCACCGGCTTGGTCTCGATGGCGGCCTTGAATGCAGGAGCGGAGTCGGAGATCTGTTTCTTCGACGCGGGCATCTCTGAGTCATCGACCTTGCTCTGGATCTCTTTGAATTCTTCGCTGTAGAGGACAGCTTCCGCGAAGGCTGCTTCATTAATCTCACAGTCCCTTGCCTTGGTAAAGCTTCCGGATACGGTGATTACACCGTTTGGTCCGGGTATCTTGAGTTTGTTGTAGACGAAGAATGGCGTGGCCATGAACGTGTGGAATATGTCGCGGCCGAATATGACGTGGTACACACTCTTGAAGGGGACCACCTCAAAGGTCATGCGCTCTTGGCGGTAATTATTAACATCGCCAAAGGCAACCTGAAGTGTAATGCACCCAAGGGACCGAGCCTCCTTACCAGGAACTACGCCGTGGAAGATGGTGTTGGTCCGCCTTAGGTTTGCCTCCGTCAAGTTCATCTTTTGAAGTGTATCCAGGTACATGATGTTGATGCTGCTTCCACTATCCACCATACACTTGGTGAACTCCATGCCGTCAATCAAGGGGTTGATGACCATGGTGTATTGGTTCTCCGTAGGAATAAGGTCTAGGCGGTGCGTCCAGTCCCAAGTAATTGGAACCTCCGACCAGCGCAGGTAATGGGGAACTGGGGGTAGAGTAGCCATCAGGATCCTCATAGAGGTCTTCTGTTGTCGGACGGTGGGGGTGCCAAGGAAAGTGTGGTAGACTGGCGCCTTCTTCACGAAGGGGTTCTTGCCCTTGTCATCGCTCTTGGCGGCGTGCTTGGGGTCAACATCCTCGTCCATGTCACTTGAATCCTTGGACTCCTCCTCCTTCTTCTTCCCCTTGCCCTTACCTCGCGGTCTATTCTTCCGACTTCGTTTGTAGCCGGACTCTGGGTCTTCCTTGAGGTCATTGACGAACTTGTAGTGTCGATTGGTATGGTAGCCTTGCCGTTGACATCGAGGTGTAAGAGGCACGGCATATCGCGGTACTCTTCGTAGGTTTGGGGAACCCGGAGCGGCGCCGAGGTAGTTTCACTTCCTCGTTGCTGCCCACGGCCAGCTCCCCGTCCTCGGCCACGTTGTCCGCCATCACCTCGTCCTGCAAAGGTCATGGCGACCATGTCGGGAGATTTCTTTTATTTTGGAGTGGTTTTCCGCTTTGTGCTGCTGTTCCTCCGAGCTTGAGTTGGAACGGCCATTGCCGGCAAGGAGCCGCGAGCATCATCATCGGCAGCTGCGAACTCACTAGCCAACTGAATCATCTGGTTCAAGTCAAGCTGGTGATTGTCCTGCAAGCGCTTCAGCTTATGTTGGAGCAATGTGCCCCTTTCCAACCCATCGATGAAGGCGGCCATGGCGGTCTAAGCATGCACCCCTGCACAGGAATTCTTCATATCCAGCCAGCGAGAGAGGTAGGCGCGAGATGTCTCGTCTTTCTCTTGCACGCACCGCTATAGATCGCCAACAGTACAGGGACGCTTGTACGTACCCTCGAAGTACTTGGTGAACGCTTCTTGCATGTCCAACCAATTGCAGATGGATTTATCTGGCAAGTCGTCGATCCATTGGCGATCCGTGCCTGCCAACATCAAAGGGAGGTACTTGACGGCAACGTTGGGGTTACCTCCGACAATCTCCACCGCGTTGCCGTAGTCCTGCAACCATGTGGCTGGCTTGGCGGTGCCGTCATAGGGCTTGATGGTCTTGTCAATCTGGAAACCTTTAGGGTAAGTTGCGGACCATATCGCAGGTCCAAAGCAACGTGATCCCAGGTATGGTCCTTCCCAGGCCTCGTGGATCTTATCGATCCGCGATCGTGCATCGTATGACTCCGAGTTCTTCTGCTTCTTATCAACATGGGATGGGCTGCGTGAACGACGCGGTCCTCCTCCTACATGGTGACTGCTAGTTGGCGACGGGGGCGGAGGTGGCGGTGGGTTAGCTCTTTTGCTGTTACCCTCCTGCGTCGCCTCACGCTTGTCATGGT
This sequence comes from Avena sativa, assembly GCA_916181665.1. NCBI lineage: Eukaryota > Viridiplantae > Streptophyta > Magnoliopsida > Poales > Poaceae > Avena > Avena sativa. The sequence continues at coordinate 250,694,350 of OV702284.1, read as the reverse complement.
TGCATGTCGGACGCGGAGGGTCATGGAGCGACCTGCTCTTGTGTCCCTGGTTGCGCTCTCCGTCATGACGGGTCTGCTCCGTGTTGTCGCGGATGACGATGCCACACTGCCTTGGCGGGGCATATCCGTACGGTGGTGAGCCTTGGGATCTTCGCGATGTCGGGGGGATCGAGGCGGTGGCGATGGGCGACGAGGTCGGGCTTTTTCTCCGTGGTCGGAGGATATGGGGATAGCATCCTTCCTGTTGCGCGCATCCCTCCGTCTTCATTCTGATGAACCCGTCTGAGACCCGACATCAAGAGGAGATCTGTCCCTTGGCGGCTTATGCTGGCTAGACTGGCAAAACGCTGGGTCAGACTCAAGCCTATGAGAGGTGGCCATTTCCTGCTATTTTATTGCCTTGGCCACTAGGTCATAGACCCGTTCCACTGCATCGGGCGATCTATCCTGCTCTAGAAGGGTTTTTGCGACGGCGAGGTTGAGGAGTGGGGTGGGCATCACTTGTTTGCCTTCACTGTCAATGTATGGCTTGGCCTGTGCCGGCTTCGAGGGAGCCCATCCTAGGTTTCGCCGTACACCAGGATCGTTGATGACGCGATCCGGAGCTTTCTTGGCCTTCTGCTGCTGCTGCAGAGTCTTCTACTCGGCCTCCATTGCTCTAGCTTTCTCTATGGACTTCTGCGCGTTGACTAGATCTCGATCTAGCTTAGCGCCTTGCTCCGCGATGGCCTGCGCTTCCTCCAGCAGCTGCTGGCGCTTCTCGTCAAGCTAAGTCACATTCCGGATATGAGCTACGGTTAGTGGCTCAAAGAGGAGATTGTCGTGCATCACTCTATCAGCTGGAGTAACTTGGGCAGCAACAGACGTAGATACCGGAGGCGGCAAGTTTGCGGCGTTGTTGTTGCTCGGGCAGGTGCCGAGTTCCTGCGGCTGTTGTACTGGATTAGGCGGAGGCGGCATGGCCTTTGCGCGATCATCGTCAACAGCAATAAGTGGCCCCTTCCCCTTTTCCAGTGCTGTAGGCGGAGCTCGTCCGGGTTGATATTCATCCATCGCCGTCCCAATGGTGACGAACACCTCTCGAGACGTGATGGCATTGTTGGCTTACTCGTCGCGCGTGTAATCCTCCTCCATCTCCTGCATGGCTGAGTCTAGTTCCTCTGGACTGAAATCTATCTCCTCTGAGTCTGCACTGAAGTCGGCGTATAGAGTGTCAATCACAGAGTCAGAGGGTGCCAGGACTTCCTCTATGACAGGGGGTGGAGGTGCAACAACAACGACAATGACTAGTGGTGGCGGTGCAACTGCGACGACAATGACCGGAGGCGGTGGTGGCGGTGGCTGAATCGGAGGGGCTCCGTCAATGAGCGCAAGCACTGCCTGAGCTTCCGCTTCAACCTCTCCGTAGTTGTTGACAGTGCTCACCATGCCTTCGAAGGTAAGGCGTCCTGACGCCTGCTTCCGTCTTAGAGAATGCCGGAGGAGCGTGCCATGGTACAGTCCTTCCACAAAGTGATACATGGCATCATCATTGGGGTAGTGGGCCAGATCGGCTCATATACGGAGCCACCTGGCCAGGTAATCGTGGTGGTTTTCGCTCTCTCTCTGAAAGCAACGCGACAGGTCGAAGATGGTAACCACGCCGACGAACTTGGATCTCTTATGTCCAGACACACGGGCGAAGCGGGCTGACTTGTAGTGATCTTCCACCTTTATATCCTGCACAGGGGCGGTTTGGGTGGGCCTTGAATTTTTCCGATCTTCGTTGGCAAACTCCAAAGAGAGATCCGACATTGATCCTTCTGCGAACATATCCTACCCGTAGGCGGTCCGTGCGGGCCTTGATGCTCCTCTGACTCCCAGGGAACTAGTGCCCGAGTCGGTTTCGCCAATGAAGAGGTGGATGTCTCCGATAGGAATGATCGAACACCGCGTAGGGTTCGTCTTCCCCGGGATCCAGAACTCGTCGGGAGGGATGATCGGAATGTTGCCGGAGAAGAGAACGCGACCGATGGCTACGGTTTCACCGATTCCCGTGAAGATCTTGGTCCTCGCCGGCTGAAGAGCCTGAAGCGCCTCTTTCCCCATGGTGGGCGCCAACTGTCGTGGTATTGCCGACGAGTACACCATAGAGGGTTCCTGACAGTGCGTGTTTAGAGACGTGGGGGAAGGCGGACAGTTGATGGGTACGAGGTAACACAGCTTACCCAGGTTCAGATCCCACAACGGTGGCGGAATCCTGCTCCTGCTATAAATCACTATAATGGCAATACGCCGAGTTACAGAGATAGGTTCGCTGTGCGAGGTGTATGCTAATCGCTACTTGATTGTCTATGATCGTGTGAGATTGTGCCCTAAAGGCTCCCATAGGCCCAACTTATATAGTCGCCAGGTCCTAGGGTTACATGGAAAATTCCTAGCCGGACAGGTTACAGATTCCTACACTGTCTATTACTAGTCTTGTGTATCTTGTACTCCAAGGCTCCGGGTACATCAGTGACTCCAACCGTAGCCTTCCTTTATACGTCATGGTCCTCCCTTCTGGATCCATCTAACTGGGCCGCCCAGCAGGCCATGGGCCATGCTACCAACTGTGGGCCACCTGGGTTATCCGGATAGGAAACATGCTATGAGGATACCCATATAGCATATCCCCAACACTTCCCTTGGAAACTAGAGGCATGAACCCACTATCGAGCATAAATACCCCCTCTTGAAGTCACTAGCAACTACTTGGCCAAGATATCTACTAACAACGGAGAACATGCAAGATCACAAACAACACAGACATGATAGAATCATAAGACAAAACCATTAATTAATCTGACATAGTAATCTCAATATCCATCGGATCCCTGTAAACACAACATGCATGATTAAAAATAGATTAGATCTTGATCATGAACGGAGCTTACAAGATCTATACATGAAAGCACAAGGAGGAGATACAACCATCTAGCTACTACATGGAACCATAGTCCAAGGTGGAACTACTCACGCATCATACCGAAGAAGAAGGCCTCCGTGATGATCTCCCCTCCAGCAGGGTGTCGGGAAGAACTTCAGATCCCCCCAAATCTAGGGACGATGGTGGCGGCGGCGATAGACGGTTTCATGGAGTTTTGATCGGGTGCCTAGGGTTTTTGCATCGGGGGCTTCTTAAAGGCGAGGAGGCGAGGCAGGGGGTGCCCAGGGGGCCCACACCCTGCCTAGGCGCGGGCCAGGCTTGGCCGCACCTGGGGGGTGTGGCCACCCCATGGCGCCCCTCTGTCTCGTCTTCTGGATTCATGTCTCCCATGGTAAAATATTGACTTTAGCTTTTGTCCCGTCCAATTCCGAGAATATTGATTTTCTGCCTTTCTAGAACCAAAAACAGAAGAAAACAGGCAACTGGCACTGTGGTAACTTGTTAATAGGTTAGTTCTAGAAAAGATATAAAAACACCTCAAAGTGTAGACAAAGCAAAGCAAAGTAGATACTAAACAAGCATGGAACATAAAAAATTATAGAATAGTTTCCGACGTATCAAGCATCCCCAAGCTTAACTCATGCTCGTCCTCGACTAGGTAAGTGATAAAAAGAATAATTTTTGAGGTGACATGCACCTTCACAATAAAGATCAAACCATTTGTCGTGGTGGTGGCACGGCAGATGCCATGGGTAGGCTAAAGTATGGGGCCTATGGATGCTATAGGGATCCGGGGAGGGTAGATGTAGTTACTTCTACACACAAATGACTAACATACAGATCTTTATTTCTCCTCTCTTGGGCTACAAGCGCTCCTCGAGCTGTTTGCAGGAAGAAGAGAAGAACTACACGAGCCTTACGGTGTTGAATGAATCGAACCCCCTCTCAGGAGTCCATGCCTCTCCTTATAACGGTGTTCCTTGGCTCCTTCTAGGGCTGACGTGGCAAGCATATTCTTGGAATATGCTTGTCTCAAAGTGGTAATCGGCGAGCTCCTTTCCATGTCTCCCTTCTATCGGCGGCAAGGTTCCAGAGGGACTCACATGTACACCTCGGGCTTCCTCACTGTCACCTCCGTGACGCGTGTCTGCCCCTCTGCATCTTTGCTCTTTGTCCTTAGCGCTTGGCTCTGTCTAGGTTCCTCCTATAGCAGCTAGGGTTTGACCTTAGGCACCTAATTCTCCCGCAAGCTTCATGTTACTCGGCCTTGTCTTGGATAACTCGGCTCGACCTTTACCTGCATTCAAGTTGTACATACATACTCGGCCGACTTAACTCGTATGTCGGCCGGATCAGGTATCGCTCCCTTCGTAGGTATCATGGCCGTGCTTATCTCGGCCGACTTTTACAGGACTCAGCCGATATAAACAGTAACTCGTCATATGACAGGGGAAACTCCTTTTATCTTCCTCTGTCTTGACCCTATCCGGGGTCACCTCCCCAACATTAGTCCCCGAAGCTGGTGTGGTCCTGCCCGTAACCTCAGCCGGGACACATCAGTTTCCGTATATACATTTCTCCTCATCTCCGAGTTACTTTTTCCTGTTCGAGGTATCCGCGCTACTTCTCGTGCACGCCTCGTCCTACGTGTAACACTCATCATTATTTTTCTAGTTTTTTGTTCCTCTACAGTGCCCACTGACAACCTACAGTGATTACTGCGCCTGTCGCGTCGGCGCTGCGACGCCTCGCGCACCGCATCGGTTAGGAGGCCTAATCCTCTCCTGCGTCGCGTGGTCTTCGGTGTGGCTCCACTCAGCCGCGAGCGGTTCCGCCGCACGCACGATCTACACGGTTAACGCTCGCATGCACGATCCCACTACTGCCAGGGCCGCGCGGTTATAAAGAGGGGCACGGGGCTAGAGGGTTCACTTTCCCCCTTCGCTTACCGTTGCTTTTCTTCCTCCTTGCGCCCGTGCGTCTGCTCGTGCTCCTGCGGTTGCGCCATCATCGACATCTTCGACGGCGAGGCCACAGTTCCTCTGCTCCGTCGACCCCATCGCCGTGCGCCTGCTCCGACGCCGTTTCCGGTGAGTTTTTCTATGGTCCCACTGCTAGGCTCTCTCCCTAGATGCATCCGCCGTTCTCCAGATTTCCCGTGCGGCTCTTTTCTGCTCCGCCGCCGTCTTCGCTTAGAACCACGACGGGGCCCTACACCTCTAAGCCTAGCTCCGCCGTTAGTTCTTCTTCCGTTGATTCCTCCGGTGACCCTATGTCGAGTTCAGTTAGTGGCGCGCTCGTCAAAGACGACGACGTAGCGTCTGGTACAGTGCGGGGTTCCTAGCAGGGTTCCTCCGTCACTCGTTGTGATATCGAGTGGCTAATTAGGACTCGCTGGATTCCTGCCGAGGTAGGCTGTCGCTTACCCGACAACGAATCTTCTCCTGTACTCAACGACGGCGAGTATGTCGTCTTCATGTCCCACTTTGCTCGTGGGTTCGGTCTTCCCCTTAGCGATTTCACTAGGGATTTCCTCGATTACTTCGGCCTTCAGCCGCATCACCTTCCGGCTAATGCCATCGCCACCCTATCCGCTTTTATCTCGGCCTCGGAAGGATACTTCGGCCTCTGGCCGTCTGTGTATGTATGGTCCAAATTCTTCCAGATCTGATCTAACGTCGTTCCAGACAAATCCCTTCATCCCTTTGAGAAGTTGCTTACCCAGTGTGGAGCCGCGTCCATCACACCTCGGAGAAAATCCGAGTTCCCTCGTGTTGCTGGTCTCGAGTCTTGCAAGAAGTGGCATAGATCGTTTTTCTATGTCAAGAACACTGGAAAGGAAGACAAGATCCGGCTCCCTACCTTCTCCATCTGCCCCCCTTCCAAGAAGAACTGGACCTACAACCCCAGGAAGAGCCATGCTTTGGCCGAGGCCTTCGAGATTCGGCTGAAGGAGTTGATCCGCGCCGGGCTACGCGGCGAGGATCTGATGACCACCTTCGTCAGCAGACGAATCTGCCCTTTCCAGCGTCGCACACACAAGCTCTGTTACATGAGCGGTCCTCTCGATCCCAACCAGGTCTCAACGGTTGAGCTCGAGGATTATCTTATTTTCAAGCGTGTCCGAGCTATCTTCAAGACTGATATGCTAGAGGACTGGACCTGGGGGCTGAAGACGTTCACCTGCGGGAATCCCCCTCCCGAGGTAAGTTAACGTATTTGTGTTTTGTTTCCTAATCGCATTTGTGACTCCTTTTGCTGATTCCTTTTTGTCTCTTTTCTTGCAGAGATTTATGGAGCAAAAGATCGAGGATGCCAAGGTTCTGGCCCTCCCGTGGACCGAAGATCAGAACACCCCGGACAATGGGAAGCCTGACTTGGAGGAGTTTGTTCGCAATTCAGACGTCGCTCCGGCTCGCGCCCATGGCAAGACCTCGTCCCACGGGGAGGAAGGTGATTCGGACGACGTCCAAATTCTTGAGGTAGTCGCCGCAATGCCTATCTCTTATGCATTCCCGACGTTTACTTACCCAGCTAATCATGCCGGTCAGGTGCACGACGCCGAGCCTCTCGCCTCCCAACCTCCTGCTACTTCGAGGAAGCCTACCGCTCCAGCAGGTGTCTCCGAAAAAGCTCCCAAGAAGCGAACAAAGAATTCATCCCAGCAACTTCCGAAGCGTAAAACCATGCCCGGAGTTACTAGGTGAGTTCATTTTCATTTGTATTTCTTGTTTCTCTCTTTCTGTCTTTCGATTTAACTTTCTGTGCTTTTGCAGCGCTCCTCTTTCTGTTAAGCCGAGTGGTCCGAGTATGACGAGTCATACAACTCGGCTACCTTATCCTCCGCCTCCTGAGGATACTAGAGCTTCTAGTCCTGCTCGCATTGACTCTCCTCCTGCGCCGACTCAGACATCACCTCGACAAGATGTACCCGCGGTCTCCATTGCTGATGACGATATAACCCCGCCAGTAGATCCTCCTACCGAACATGTTGCCTCCGTTGCGAACCCCGAAGTTTCCCCCGAGATTTCTTTGACCCCCACAATTCCAACCGCAACTCCAACTCCAGCCGAGGATATTACCATCTCGGCACCCTCGGAAACCATAATTCCTCCGGCCCCCAAAGATGCCACTCCGAGTGCCGAGGTTGTGGCCCCTGCCGACATCTCTTTTAAGGCTAAGAAGGTTGTTGTTACCATACCTTCATCATCTCAGAAGGGGCCGGCTAGCTCTTCTCAACCCAACATTGCTGATGCGTTCCGCAAGGGGATTTCTTCTGCTAAACCTGTTGTCACCCCGTCCGCTGATACTCAGCTCACTCTTCACAAGATCCATGAGGCGGCGGTGGTTACACAACGGGTCCGAGGTAAGGTGCTAACCCGTACTGAGAGCGGGAACATCCTCGGCTCTTTGGTGGAGTACACCAATAATTGGAACGCTGCTGATCAGCTTGAGGGCAATCCGAGCAATCAGCCATTTCAGCTTTCCGACATCAGCAGTCGTTTGCATATGGCTGCCAAGATCGTTCTTGACAGCGATAAGATGAACGAGGTAATTGCTTCCGTTGATATCTGGTTAGTTATTCAAATGGTAGTATATATACCCTAGTCCCCGAAGCTTGCAACCGAATAACTTGTTGTTACTTTGGAAGCTTTATTAAGCTTAAAGTGCGTTATTCGCCAAGTAAATTTCCTGTATGACTTTGACTCATTGTGGTTCATTTGTATTCCATATTAAGCGTTTGCTAAATCCGGATCTATGTCACCTTTGATTATCCAGTCATTTAGGTCCGAGATAGTTTTAGCTCGATTCGGATCTGTTTAGCTTTGAATATCTAGCCACCTAGGTCCGAGTTAAGCTTTGCTTGATTCGGATTTGTCTTAGCTTCAAATATCCAACCACCTAGATCTGAGTTAAGCTTTGATTGATTCGGATCTGTCTTAGCTTCGAATATCCAGCCACCTAGATCCGAGTTAAGCTTTGCTTGATTCGGATCTGTTTTAGCTTTGAATATCTAACTGTGTAATTTATTTTGTCGCTTAGGTTGCCCATGATCGGCGGACAGCCGAATTCCAAAGGCTGCTTTTCGCGCACAAGAAATTGCAAGAGAAGTATGAGAAAGTTCTTCCCGTGGTTAAGAAAGCTGGTAACTTAACAAATCTTTGTATTGTCCCTTAAGTTCTTAATATTTTCGAATTGAGGTGCTAACCCATTCTGCTGGTAAACAGGTAATATCAATAATCTTAATATCCATCTTGAGAAGAAAGTCAAAGCTCTGGAAGGTTAGTTATTCTTTTCCTCTATTGCTTTTCGTTCGAGACTTATCCTGGGTTTCTTATAACCTTCTGGCTTTGCTATAGCCGAGTTACAAACTCTTGCAGCGTCGCATCAAGAATGCATACCCATGCCTGATATGATGCTGCATTTTTTAGAGAAAGCCGCCACTCATTCGGCACAATTGAAAGAGAAAGATGACGAGATAACCTGGTTGTGTGCCGAGGTGGAGTCCCTCAAGCTTTCTCAGAAATCCGAGTTAGATAAAGTTGATCAGGAGTTCTCCGAAGAAAAGAATCGGCTAAGTCTGCAACTGCAGAAAGAGAAAGAACTCCTCGAGGCTGCCAAACTTAAGAATAGGACGATGAGCGAGCAAATCACTCGCTTTGAGAAGACTAAGGTTGACTGGACTCAGGATCTCCAGAAAATGTTGAGCTATATTCATCATAAGTTTCTGACCGTGGCCGAGTTATCTTCTTCTCTTTCTTACTTTTAACTGATATACTTTTATTTTGCGTAGATCATTTTCCGGAAGCTAGGCCCGTGAGCTCTAGAGCGGTGATTTCTGCTCGCCAGCGCCGAGGTGTCCCCGCAAATTCGAGTCTAGAATATTCAATGGAAGACTTCTTGGTTGCCGTTGGCGCTACTATTGGGCCAATGAAGATTATGGGCAGGGATTTGGTGCAAGCAGCCATTCATGCCTACCATGTTCTCTGGCCGAATACTTCTGGAACTCCTGATATTGACGAGATCAAGATACTTGTGGAAAGATTAATGACATCCCAGACCTAGTTAAATCTCTAGAGGGAATCCGCTGGAAGGGCTGGTGCTGATATGGCGCTCATAGTCATTTTGTCTTGGTACGAGGACATTTCGCTCGACACTTTGATAAACTTGCGCACTGGCTCCCATTGGGTTGAGGATCCAGAATTCATTGCTCGCCGCCAAGCTCGTGGCTTCCAGCTTGTTGAGTATGCTGATGTGCATAACTGGATTGAAGGGCCGAGCTTTCTTCCCAACCCAGCGGATGACGTCGAAATCGAAGATGCCTTTGATAATGATTTGGCTGACCAGGATGAGGGTGAGGGCGACTCGGACAACTCTGGTGATTCCAGCGCAAGCTTGGATGGGGACGGCGACGCGCGATCATCTTCCAAAGGGACTGGGCACTCTCAATCTCAAACTAATGTTTCTCGGCAGCCCAGGACTTCCCCCGAAGTTACCATTGCTTCTGTGGAAGGCGAAGTAAGTTTGGCCGAGGCGCCGTCTACCTCGGAGCGCCCAGTGCCTGATCATACCGCTGCCTCTTAGGTTCAAAAAAACTTCTTAAATTATTTCCAGTCCCCGGTATGCCGGGCGTATGATGTGTGTGAAACAATTCTCCGACTTTCTGTTAGGTACGAACCCTTTTTGCCTTTTGCCGCTGAGGCATGGGTGATTGTGATCATTATTAGTTTGTCTAAACAAATCTTGTTGCTTTATATTTTTTCTTTGGCGACCTTCAATCTCATAAGTTCGGATCGTATGTTTTCATGTGGTTGACCTTAGTCCGGCGCTTATATTTCCTGGCCTTTATAAATTCGATGTCTTGGCCATTGTGTTCTTGACCTCTATCCGAGATATAAAGCCCGAAGCCCATATCTGGCAAAGTGAAACAATAAGTTCAATCCCTTATCATACTTTGTTTTGCTAGGAGTGTTACTCTTTTTGCATCATTCTTAGAGATCTTTGTTTGCTGAGCTATGGAACTTTTATGTGTCTGGCGACAAATAATCGATTAAACCCACTATTCCCCGAGTTATCACTTGGGCTATCGAGTTCTTGCGTGTGCTCAAAGAATTACCTTGGACCGTGTGGTCGTCTCCGAGTTGCAAACTTAATTGCCGAAATATATTTCATGGGTTAATGCAGAGAATCTTACGGGGTAACCCCTGAGTCATTGCTCAAGGCGCCGGGGTTTAATGCATGACTCCAGATAAGGGATAATATGGCACAGTCTGCGAGTCCCTGCCCGAGGTCTTGAAACTTAACATGTGATTCGTGAATAAGAGATAACACGGCACAGTCCCCGAGTCCCTGCTCGAGGCGCCGAGGTTCAATACGTAACTCAGAATAAGAAATAACATAGGGCAGTCCCCGAGTCACTGCTCGAGGTGCCGAGGTTTAATACATAACTCAAAATAAGAAATAACATAGGGCAGTCCCCGAGTCACTGCTCAAAGTGCCGAGGTTTAATACATAACTCAAAATAAGAAATAACATAGGGCAGTCCCTGAGTCACTGCTCAAAGTGTCGAGGTTTAATACATAACTCAAAATAAGAAATAACATAGGGCAGTCCCCGAGTCACTGCTCAAGGTGCCGAGGTTTAATACATAGTTGATACTTCGACTTGAAGCGTCATATTACAACGTACCATAGATGGCTCCTACGAGTAAAATGGACGAAGTAAAGGAATGTTCCATGGTATTTTCGATTCTTCGCCGGCTTTGTTTGCCTTGTTCTTTTCTGGTGACTGAGCATCGATTAGGTAGTATGCATCATTGTGCAATGCTTTACTCACGATGAATGGCCCCTCCCATGGGGGTGATAGTTTGTGCATTCCGGCTGTGTGTTGCACTAGCCAAAGAACCAAATATCCTTCTTTAAACACTCTTGGATTGACTTTATTGCTGTGATATCGTCGTAGGTCTTGCTGATAAATAGCTGGCCTTGATAGTGCCAACTCCCTGGCCTCTTCTAGCAAATCGACATCATCTTGTCGAGCAACCTCATTTACCTCAGCAGTTTTATACTGGGTTACTCTTGGCGAATCATGTATTATGTCGGCTGGAAGCACGGCTTCTGCCCCATATACCAGAAAAAATGGGGTATACCCTGTTGACCTGTTTGGGGTAGTTCTGAGGCTCCATAGTACTGCTGGTAGTTCCTCGATCCAGCATCCTGCCGACCTTTGCAGAGGTTCGACGAGTCGGGGTTTTATTCCGGACAATACTAGTCCATTAGATCTTTCTACTTGCCCATTTGATGCTGGGTGAGCCACCGAGGCGACATCTAGTCTTATGTGTTTTTCTTGGCAGAATCTAGCAAAAGCCCCTTCAGCAAAGTTTGTGCCATTGTCTGTAATAACACTATGTGGATAACCATATTTCAAGATAATATCTTTGAGGAATTTTACTGCTGTTGGTCCATCACATTTTTTTATTTGTTTTACTTCAATCCACTTTGTGAACTTATCCACCATGACTAAAATGTGAGTCATCCCGCCCCGGGCTGGCTTGAATGGTCCCGCCATATCCAAGCACCATACAGAAAATGGCCAAGTAATTGGTATCATCTTTAACTCGGACGATGGCATATGTATCTTGCTGGCGTATCTCTAGCAACCATTACATTTTTCTACCAATTCTTTGGCCTCTTTCAACGCCGTCGGCCAATAAAATCCATGCCTGAATGCTTTGGCCACTAAAGCTCTGGATGAGGCGTGATGCCCGCATTCTCCCTGATGTATATCTAGGAGGATTTCCTGGCCTTCCGCCGAGTAAACACATCTTTGCAACACGCTTGTGACGCTTCTTTTATACAGCTCATTGTTTATGATTGTATAAGCTTTTGCTCTTCTCACTGTATGTCTAGTCAGTACCTCATTACTCGGCAAAATTGCATCCTTAAGGAAGGAAAATATGGGTTGCGCCCATGTTGGCATGATTTTCTCTGGGATAATTTTACTATCTATTTCCATATTTTCCGCCGACATAACAACCTCGGATTTTTCCATATCCATTCGTGCGATGGCCGGGTTCACTTTCGGAAATTCCGGGTTACGTTCTTTGTCAATTTTCATTGGCATACTATCTTCTCTTGATTCTGCCGAGAGATAAATGGATTCAGACTCTGGTGATGGTGCTATTGATGGTTTTCTCAGGTGCTCTAGGGCGATACCCGGGGGAATTGATTGTCTAGTTGATCCGAGTTTTGACAGCGTGTCTGCAGCGTCATTTTCTACCCGAGGTATATGATGAAACTCACATCCATCGAAGTATCCACTGATTTTTTGCACATGGAATCTATATAAGGCCATATTCGCATCTAGCGCGTCCCAATTGCCTGATACTTGCTGTACTACTATATCTGAATCCCCGTAACATAGGATCCGACGTATGCCAATCTCTTTTGCCATCTTTAACCCATGGACGAGTGCTTCGTACTCGGCTAAATTATTTGACGCGGCGAAATGTATTTGCAGCACATATTTCAGCCGATCTCTTTTTGGCGAGGTTAACACTATCCCTGCCCCCAAGCCATTCCTCAGCTTGGAACCGTCAAAGTGCATTGTCCAATAATTCGGATCTAGTAATGGCGGCTCATATTGTACCTCGGCCCAATCCACAAATAAGTCTGCCACTGCCTGAGATTTGATTGCATCTCGCCTATCGAATTGCGGGGCATAAGGTGATAACTCGATTGCCCATTTTGCTCTTCGTCCACTGGCATCTTTATTGCTCAATATCTCGGCTATGGGTGCTTCACAAATCACTTTTATCGGATGTTCCTCGAAGTAATGTTTAATTTTTTTCGCCGACATGTATACTCCATAAGCCATCTTTTGGTAGTCCGGGTAATTCTGTTTTGAGGCTGATAGTACCTCGCTTAGGTAATATACCGGCCTTTGTACCGACTTATCATCTTCATTCCGTTCCACGACAACCACCGCGCTTACCACTCTGTTAGTGTAAGCTACATAAAGTAACATAGGCTCCTTTGATAATGGAGAGGCCAGAATTGGTGCCGTGACCAACATCTTTTTTAATTCATGAAATGCGTTATCTGCTTGCGGTGTCTAAATGAACTTATCGGATTTTTTCATGAGTTGATATAGAGGTAATGCCTTTTCCCCCAACCGACATACAAATCAACTAAGCGAGGCCAGGCAACCTGTGAATTTTTGTGCATCATTTAGACACCTCGGCAATTCCATTCTTTCAACTGCTCGTATTTTAGTTGGATTTGCCTCTATACCTCGGCTGGATACGAGAAAACCGAGTAATTTCCCAGCCGGGACACCGAAGGTACATTTTTCCGGGTTAAGCTTCATTCGGAATCTTCTCAGGTTTGCGAATGTCTGCCGAATATCCTCCAGGAGTGTTTTACTTTCTTTGGTTTTTATAACCACATCATCCACATATACTTGCACATTGTTCCCTATCTGGTCGTGTAGACACTTTTGCATGCATCTCTGGTATGTTGCTCATGCGTTGCGCAGGCCGAATGGCATGGTGCGATAGCAATAAGCCCCGTACGGGGTAATAAACGCAGTCTTTATTTGATCGGCCGGATTTAATGGTATCTGGTGGAAACCAGAATACGCGTCTACAAATAACAACAGCTCATAACCAGCGGTCGAATCAATGACTTGGTCTATCCTAGGTAAAGGAAAAGGATCTTTGGGACACGCCTTGTTTAGGTTCGTGTAATCAATACACATTTTCCATACGACGGCTACATTTGGGTCATCCTTTTCTTTTCTACCAATACTGGATTTGATAGCCAATCCGAATGAAGCACTTCCATGATGAACCCGGCCGCCAAAAGCTGAGCTATCTCATCCCCTATTATTTTTCTCCTGTCTTCGGCGAAGCAGCGGAGAGATTGCTTCACCGGCCTTGCTCCTGGCCTTACATGCAGAGAGTGCTCAACCAACTCCCTCGGCACACCTTGTAGGTCTTGAGCTGACCATGCAAAGATATCTCGATTCTCACGGAGGAAGTTGGTGAGCTCGCCTTCCTATTTGGCATCTAGGCCGGCACCAATGGTGATGGTGCGCTCCGGGAACTGCTCATCTATCTGGACCTTATTCGTTTCTTTAGTCGGATGGAAAGAAACACTTCCATGTGGGTTGGATAATGCTGGCATATTAAGCTGTGCTGACTGAGCGAGAGCCGCTACCTCTTGAATCCTTCTTTTTTCTCTTGCGATCACCAATGACTCGGCCAGGTTTGATCCGGCCGAAGCACATTCCATCGACTTCCTGTAATCTCCTGCTACTGTTATCACCCCTTGTGGTCCGGGTAACTTCATTTTCAAGTAAGTGATGTGGCAGCTGCTCATGAATTTGGCCAATGCCGGCCGCCCGAGTAAAGCATGATAGCAACTTTCTAGATCCACCACCTCAAACTCCAAATTTTCCGCTCTGCAGTTATCCCTTGTGCCGAATAATACATCTACTTGAACCTTCCCAATGGGTTCGCATGAAAGTCCCGGCACTATTCCATGGAATGTGGTTCTCATGGATTGCATCATATTCTGCGATATTCCGAGTTTATGCATTGTATCTTTGTACATGATATTGATACTGCTCCCATTGTCAATGAGTACTTTTGAAAATTTCACATTAATGCTAGGCCCGACAAAAGTCGGATCTAGTACGAGTGCGTACGACCTAGGATTCGGCATTATTTTGGGGTGATCCTTTATTCTCCAAGTTACTTCTTGATCTGACCAAGGTACATATCTTGGTACTGCCGGCATAACTGCATTCACTTCCATATGCCGGCGCTGTACACTTTGCCTGTCTTGCTGTTCTGTTGTGAACATGCAATATGATTGATGATGTTCCCTATAATCATTGCGTCCATTATTTCCGGGCTTTGTCCTTCCATCCTGACCCTGATTTATCACTTGATGCACTGCATCTCTTCGGTCCGAGTTATCATACCTCGAGGGAGGAGGGGGTAACATTAACTGCTGTGCATTTGCCCCAGTCAATTGCGGCTGCTGCTGCTGATGTGCCTGATGAGAAGGTGCTTGCATGCCCGCTGGGTTCCCCATTGCATTTTTCATCCAGGCGCATTGCCGAGTTGTATGATTAGCCAGCTTGGCCGGGTTTGGAGTGTGAAACTTACACGGTTGATCCAACATGGATTCAAACCTGTACTTCGGCCTTTCCTGCCACTGCTTCTTCTGTTCTGGTGTCCACTGTCTCTTCCCTTCATTCCTTGTGTCCATTGCTGAGGACCATTCTTCTGCCGCTGACTGTTTCCGTGACTCGGCTGATCTTGCATTACCGCTGCCACCTGATTGGAGGCATATCTGTAATCCGGTCTTTCCTCTCTTCTTCTACCTCTGAACTCGTTGTGCCTCAATGATCCGGCCGCATCTCTTGCATACTGATCTTGATGCTCTCGATGCTCCGCCGACATTAGTTCTGTTTGCGTCGGATCACCCAATGCATACGAATCCGCTATCCTGATGGTTTCTGCCAAAGTGGTTGGCATATCTCTTTGCAGTCTCTGCCACAAGACACTGGCATATCGGCATCCTTGAGCGAACCAAGCTATCGCTTGAGATTCTATAACTCCCTCGCATGAGTTCCTAAGGTTACACCACCGAGTTAAGAATTCTCTGTCTGTCTCATTCGGTCTCTGCTTGCACATTGCAAGATGCTGTGGCCTGTTTAGTCTCTTGTAAGTACTGGTGAAGTTGCTGACAAACATCTCTTCAAAATCTAGCCAACAGTTGATATTTCCCGCTGGCAGATTGTTCAGCCATACTCTGGCTGGTCCTTCCAGCATTTGCGGGACATATCTTACTGCCAATCGCAAGTTCCCACCAGCTATCTTTACTGCAGTAGCATAGTCAATCAACCAATCCTGTGGTTTGGTGCTCCCATTGTATGTTTTCGTGCCCCTTTCCAGCTGAAAGTTCGGCACTGGTGGTTCGCCCATGATCCGAGGTCCAAAACACGCCAGACCAGGCGGACCCTGCTCTTCTAACAACTCGGACCGATACAACCTGTCCAGTTTTAATCTTGCATCATTTGACGGTAAGTCTCTGTACATGATTCTCTCCTGCATTCCATAATGGTTATTTCCACCATGCCCTGCATACTCCATATCTGAGTAACCATCGTTGTACCTCTCATTTGCGTGATTATGGTGAGCTGGTCTCACTTCTCGTTCTTGCCGAGGTTCATACCTCGGCTGAGGATTGGGCAGCGGGTCCCTTCTTCCTTCCGCCGGGATTTAATTCTCATGATTTCTTCTTCCGAGGTCTCCATTACCTCGGCTTCCGTTGCCTTTATTGGCTCGACCGGGATTTCTTTCGCCACCGTTACCTCGGCTTCCATTGCCTCTGTTCTCATTGACCTTTTCAGCTACCGCTGGATCATACGGTACAATTTGCTTATTTCTTTTTCCTGAAGTTACTGCTTTATCTTTTCGCATGTTGTTTCCGGGTGAGGATGCTGCTGCCATTGATAGGGTAGGTGCTGCTCCAGCCGAATGAACCATGCGCGAGGCTCCCAGTCTCGCCGGGTCAGCCCTAAGCATTTCTTCATTTTGCTGGTTCGCAATGCGTACCAGCTCATTCACTCTTTCTTGTTGCTTTTGCCGGGCTTCGCCGGTTAGTCCTTCCAATTCTAATGCAGCGGCATTAGCCGCCCTTAGGTTCTTTGTCGGGGTGCTATACCTCGGCAAGCCTCGGTCTACTGAGTCTGCCTTGTGAGTCTCATGTTCTTTGTTGATATCATTCATGAGATTTTTTCCTCTCAATCTTAACTCATCTACTCGCTCTGGGGCAATATCTAGCTTATTTGCCTTGGCATATTCTCGCAGGGTCCTGTTCAGGGACTCCCGCAAGGCCGACACCTTTTTTGCCTCTACCAGTACTTTTTGCCTGGTCTCTTCTAACTCTGCCTGAGCATTAGCCAGATCAAGTATCAGCGCTACAGGCGTGGTCAGGTTATATATAGTTGCCTGGAGAATATTTTCTGGTCTTTCCAGGGGTGGCCATCTTACCCTTGGTGCTTTCGGGGTTGTCTCCTGCACCTCGGCTGGCTTGGCTGCTGAAGGATCTACCTCGGTGGGCTGTGGAGCTGCTTGCTTTGTGGTCACCTGTCCTCCCGTCGTCGGGTCCTTGCTTGATCCGGCGCCTCCTGCTGCTGCCTGTACCCCGGCTGCGACCATCACCTCGACGCTGCTGGCGGGGCGTTCTCCACGCGGACCGTTTGCAGCGCTGAGGGGGGGGCTCTCCTGCAACAATAACTCGGTGAGGATAAACGCAGGAGGTGTCAACACCGACGTAGATCTGGTGCATGCCCAAGTTGATGAAGACGCCGTTGCGCGGAGGAGCTTTTCTCCTGAAGCTGCCTGCGTTATCGCTGACATATTCACAGAGATTAAATCTCTGGACTAATCCAGAGACAACGCGCTCGCCTGTGTGGATGAAGTTTCCCGTCCGGATCTTGACTCCAGCTAGCACCGCTGCTGGCCCCACGGTGGGCGCCAACTGTCGTGGTGGTGGCACGGCAGATGCCATGGGTAGGCTAAAGTATGGGGCCTATGGATGCTAGAGGGATCCGGGGAGGGTAGATGTAGTTACTTCTACACACAAATGACTAACATACAGATCTTTATTTCTCCTCTCTTGGGCTACAAGCGCTCCTCGAGCTGTTTGCAGGAAGAAGAGAAGAACTACACGAGCCTTACGGTGTTGAATGAATCGATCCCCCTCTCAGGAGTCCATGCCTCTCCTTATAACGGGGTTCCTTGGCTCCTTCTAGGGCTGACGTGGCAAGAATATTCTTGGAATATGCTTGTCTCAAAGTGGTAACTCGGCGAGCTCCTTTCCATGTCTCCCTTCTATCAGCGGCAAGGTTCCAGAGGGCCTCACATGTACGCCTCGGGCTTCCTCACTGTCACCTCCGTGACGCCTGTCTGCCCCTCTGCATCTCTGCTCTTTGTCCTTAGCGCTTGGCTCTGTCTAGATTCCTCCTATAGCAGCTAGGGTTTGACCTTAGGCACCTCCTTCTCCCGCAAGCTTCATGTTACTCGGCCTTGTCTTGGATAACTCGGCTCGATCTTTACCTGCATTCAAGTTGTACATACATACTCGGCCGACTTAACTCGTATGTCGGCCGGATCAGGTATCGCTCCCTTCGTAGGTATCATGGCCGTGCTTATCTCGGCCGACTTTTATAGGACTCGGCCGATATAAACAGTAACTCGGCATATGACAGGGGATACTCCTTTTATCTTCCCATGTCTTGACCCTATCCGGGGTCACCTCCCCAACACCATTTGCAAGCATTGAAAGCTGGGATCAAAGAACTCTAAACATGTGCATGAAATATGGAGTTCTAACAATAAGGCAAAGTAACTATTCATGCAACATGAAAGGCTACAAACAAATATCATGAATAACATGCATTGAAAAATGTTTGTTTGTTTCACATACAGAAAACATGGCATAGTGGCATTCATATTGTCCCTCATGGAGTAGCAAATAGATGCATAGGAAACCTTCAAATTCATAAGAGTGACTAGAAACAAATAGCACAAGAACAAGTCATATCTCAATATGCATCAATCAATAAATTTTGGGACACTGCACATAGAACTAAGAATGGAAACTATGCTCTCTTAATGGTGCCTAAAGGTAGAAGGTGGAGACTCAATAATAGTGAAAGAAAGGCCCTTCATAAAGGGAAGAAGGGATTTCAAGTTTCAAAAAGAGCTTCCAATAATTATGGTACTTGTTATATTTCAGCCCTCATTGCCCCTATCATAAGCATCTTGAAGTGATTAAGGTTAAAGTGAAAAAACTATGGAGTATATGCTTGACAAAGTATAAGTTGGCAATCTCAAGTCCCTTGAATACGAGGGCCACACCTCATGCTACTCAACTTCAGTCACCTGTAAGTTCTTGTCATTGTAAGTACATGCGTTCATAGAGAACCGCCAACGGGGTACCCCTTGCACATGGTACATGAGCTATCCTATAACCAAAATGACAAGGCAAGCATACAATGAGCATCTCACCGATCTTTTTATTTACTATATGAATAAATTTTTATTGAGGATGCTTCATAGATAGCTCACTATGGTGACGATGCAAGTTTCCACCATGATTAGGCATGGATTAGGCTAGCGGCCCAAGCATTTCTCTAACACAAAATACATAACTCCATGGACTTACAATATCCCTCTTTATTTCACACCAGTGACATCCATAGACAAAAGTGAAGGGAATATGCCCTGAGAGGCAATAATAAAGTGTTTATTATGTGTATTCCAAGTATATGATAGATGTTTATTTTGCATGCTATAATTGTATTAATATGGAAACGTTAATACATGTGTGTTTAATAAACAAATAGAAAGTTCCTAGTTATGCCTCTCTCATAAACTAGCTCGTTGATTAACAAGATGATCACAATTTCCTAATCATAGACATTGGATGTTGTTAATAACGAGATCACAACATTAGTGTAATGATGTGATGAACATTCATCTAAAGTATAGCATTACGATCAAAGTCATTGAGTTTATATTGCTATGACAACTTACGAAGTGATCCTAATCCTTAGACCATGAGATCATGTCAATCACTAACACCGGAAGATTTTTTTTTGACATCAAACATCACACCATAACTGGGTGATTATAAAGATGGCTTTAGAACTACTAAAGTGTTAAGTGGAGGCTCATGGAGCAAGAGTGGAATTTGTTCATCACGATGACGGATAGATATACTCTGGGCCCTCTTGGTGATATCACATTGGTTAGCTTGCAAGCAAGTGATTTGATCACTAGAATGTTATATCACGGGAACGAGACAAGAGTGCATGTCGGTAACGATATCAAACTAGGTATGGAGATACCGATGATCGAATCTTGGACATGTAATATATCATGAAACAAAGGGATTAAGATACTAGAGTAAAAGGTTCCGATGATCACAGGAAAGTCATCGTTGAATGTGTGGGAGTCAGTATGGATCTCCAGGTCCCGCTTCTGATTATTGATCGGAGAAGGGTCTCGATCATGTCCGCATTATTCGCGAACCATACGGTGGCACACTTAAGGGACACTGACATCCAATTGGAGCAAAAGTTTCATGCCGGAAAGAATAACAAGCGCAGGAATTTATTTCACTAGACACCGAAACTGTTTCGGTTGAAATTGCTGAAACTGGTTCTGCATGTGAAATTGAATACTAGCAAGGGGTTTTATGTGAATGTTTGTTAATTAAAGTAATTAACAAGATTCTGAATAAATAAATAAAATAGTTTTATTTAAATGAGAGTTTGCATTAAATTCGGTGGAAATTTAATGCATGTGAGTGGATTTTTGAGTGGAGGCTCTTTTATGGAAGTGGAGGCTTTTCATTTTGATTGGGAGCTCCACCCACATGAATGTGGAAGAGGTCGGGGCAGCCCCCATGGCTAGGCTCCATGCCCCTTGGGTGCCCCCCTCTCCCCTATAAAAGGCCCCCCTCTCATCCTCTCAAAGCACACCTCCTCGTGAAGGATCTGTCGCCCCCTCTAGAATTTATTCCCCATGGTCTCTGACTAGCGAGATACATGTTTCCGGTGGCTATTCGGCAAGAAAGAGTTGTGCTTCCGCTGCATTGCTGGAGAGAGGAGGCGGAGGTTGCTCGGTGTCTTGTACGTGTGTGCGAGCACGGATGCGCTGCTGTTTTGCGGCGCTAGGACTTCCTCTCGATCTTGAGATCGGCAAGAGAACATCTACATCAACCACAAGTTTAACTTGTTAAGCTTTGTCGGTCTTCAAGGGTATGTTCTCTAGGATTTACAGACGCCCGTTGTTTGTATCTAGTAGATAGATCTTGGTACTTAGTTGTCAACACCCGGATTTTTCAATCCTAGATGCCTGTTATGCCATACATCGCAATCCCAGGATTACCATTTTTGCGAGACATAACAGAATTGGATACCATAGTACTTCATCCATTACAACGATACAATTTCGTACACAAATAGGGATCTCATGATCCGGTTCTTAATACAACATCAAGCAGCGGAAAACGTAGTAATAACGGTAGCGTAAGCGAAGCTCCATCTTCGGGGTCACAGGCAATGCTGACGATGGGAGACGATCCTAGTTGTCGTAACCTTCCTGGGGTCCATCTTCCAGGTACTCTTGTTCATAGTCTGTCCATGGGGATAGCCAGGGACAAATCCATGAGTACTCTTTAAGTACTCGCAAACTAATACTAACAAGTAAAGGGGTTTTTGGATAATGGGACACTAGGCTCTAGGGTTGTTTTGCAAAAAGCCAGGTTTATCTCTACTAAGTTCCCAAAACTAGTTATAGTTTTATAACTCCTAAGTGGGATCTTGTAACTCGGGTCACAACTCTGTTGTGGTCAAGTCAAAGTATCAATTCATTTCACAAGTCATTTTGAAAAGTCTGACGGGGGAACAGTATGGCCACTCCAACTGTCCATAACCGCGAACACGGCTATTCGAATAGTTTGACACTCTGCAGAGATTGTACACTTTCACCACAACATTCGATACATCCGTCAGGAACAAATCCTGAACTCACCATACTCAGTATGCGGATAATCAATCCTAACCTTTCAATTACATGCCCTAGTATAAGCACCTCTCCTGTGAGTTTGGCCTCCCAACCATGACCACTGTCATCTTGGGTACTGCACAGGTGGACAATCTTCACAAGGTAGCCTCAGCTCAGACCTTGGTCGTGAGGTAACTAATACTAAGGTATATAAGTTTCCAGTCAAGCCCTACCCAACATTCGGGTATTGTGGTTGTACGATAAAATTGGAATGGTATCGCATCCAAACAACCATCAGTTTTATAAAGGGGTAAGGCTCATGCCTCAACGTTTTCATCACCAAAATCATCAAGTGTTTGGAAACACATGTCCAAAACATTTCAATAGAATGATCCATCATTCCAAGGTTTTCATAACCATTTTTCCACCAAGTACTCCCATCTAAAGTTGATCAAGTTTTATGCTTAGCACTAGCATCTATAGTTGGGGATGGTAATAATGAGGGGTGGTAACTAGTGGAGTTTCACTAAGTCCAACATTATATCTTAGGCAGAGATCAAGGTTTCTAGCTTAGGCCAAATTTTATGCTCTTAGGGCAAATTTGAGCACAGCTGTCTAATATCTACCAAACTCTTAAGTAGACTCTAAGTAAGCTTTGGTAAAGAAATATAGTAAGACGCTTGCCATAAAACTAGGATTGGTTTAGCAAGTTGGTATGATCACATACGCTTAAGGCATATAGTAATCATATCACAAGCATGGGTTTGTGGCCACAATAGGCTATCTTGCAAGTGTTAGCTTGCACTGGTATAGTATCTTGCAAGTGTTAGCTTGCATTGGTCAACTTGGTTAGTAAAGCTTGCCTTGTGCAGAGCAGTGGTTGAAGTTCTCTTCGGCTTCCTCTTCGTAGTATCCTCCTTCCTCCTCGTAGTATCCTTGGTCGGTACTAGCGTCTATGAATAAATACGAGGTACACAATCACCAAACAATACTTGACTACTTGCAATGATCACACACAAGGGTCCTATAGATGATCTAGCATCATCTCTAACATTACAAGGTTAAGGATTGGTTTAAGTCTTTTTATTTTAGAAAAGTAATTTCTACTCATTGAAAAACTACTTAAGATTTAATATTCTCCAAACTAAACATGGGATCATGTTGACACCTGTCATCACCACATATTGTAGTCCATGGGAATGTGATTTAAAGTGGTGTCACAATTTAATAAGGTTTTACCTTTTTATTTTAATTGATTAAAGTGGCTAGGAATGCTTAAGTATCATTCTTTTATTCCTTGAACATTATTTCTGCAAGTAAACCTATATATTTTTATATATTCTGAAAGGTATGGTTAAATGTGATTTTTGAGAGTTGGAATAAACTCAAAAGCTTTTATGGTTTAAATTTGAAAAATGTTTGAATGCAGAAAAGCTTCTGCCTTGTTATTTTTTATATGGGTGATCTACAGATCCAAATGACTTGAATCCAACGGGCTTGGATTAAGCATTCACAGACCTTTCCAACAAAATTGGTTTCATCCAATTTGGTACACTGAATCGATCTGGGTTGATTTTTGAAGTTGGGTACAGAGGTGTGTTTGAAATTAAAAAGAAAAAGGTTTAATTTGAATTGCTGGGCTGCGCGGGAAATTCTAACGGGCCGGCCTGCTAAGCGCAGTGCTCCCGCGGGCTGCTTAAGTGGGTGTCCCCACTCGTCAGTGACACGGGGCTGGGCGAAGCGGTATGGGGCAACGTGGGTCGTCCGATCTAGTTCTAATCTAACAGCTGAGGGTCATCGTCGATGCGAGACAGCTCCGGCGAGAACGAAACCTAGCGCGGCCAGTGGGGGGTGCTGGGGGCTCACCGGGGTACGGGCGAGGGTTGGCGAGGCGGGCGAACGACGAAGTCGACGACGGCGATCCTCCTGGTACCGGTGGCTTCTCCTGGGGCGGCTCCAATCGCTGGCTCCCTTCTTCTCCAGAGACGGCGGGCTCCGGTGAAATTCCGGCGAAGTGGTACTCGCCTTGCTCTGAGGATGGTGTGGCACAGTCAGTGGGGAGAGGGGAGTGAGATGGTGTGAAGAAATCGTGTGGGGGTGGCTTCTATTTATAGTCGAGCGAGGGGACCGTCGGGGCGCAAGGTGAGCTCGTCGGGGGCGACGTTACAGGCAGCTAATGGCATGGGCAAGGGTAGGGGACGGTGCTGTGTCTCCTGGCGATGCTCAACGACATGATCGCGAGGCATGGGGCGGTGTGGTTTGGTCTGGAACGGGCGTTGCTCTGCGCGGCAGAGGCGGCGTCTTCGACGGTGGGCGGTGGTTGTATGGCACGGGGCGGCAAACGGGAGTGTCTGACGGTGTCCTGGGTCGGTGGTGATCGTGTGTGCGCGCGGTGAGGGCGGCGTGCGGTCTGGAGACGCTGGTCGCGGGTGGCGCTCTGGCGCACGCTCAGCATGGTCTGGGTGCGGCTTGTGCGCGTGGTCCAGGGCTTGGCAATGCTCGCGGCTGGGACAGGCAGTGGCGATGGACGGTGGGCTGCCTCCCAGACATGCTGGCTAGGCTTGATGCTGCTCCTAGCTTGCTGTCCACATTGGGGTGACATGGGGGTGCTCGGCTGTTCACCATTAATGGCAATGGCAAGCTGACAGGGGTGCTAGTGTTGGGCTAATCTTTCTAGATGATCTACTGAGTTGTGTGTGATCTAACTAGGGAACAAGTTAGGCTCAAAACACTGCACACTATAGTGTTTGTGGTTTTGTTTGATTTGTGTCTGCCACCTGTTTGACGAAATGGCCGCATGAACTCAAGTTTTGAATTTTGAGATGAATTTTGGTGAGTTTTCTAGCTTGGTTCTGGTGAGTCTACAGATGCTTGGGTTTTGAAAGTTGAGCTCGTTTGAGTGGGTTTTGAAAAGGTGGGATCTTCCCATACGAAGAAGATTCAATTTTGAATTGTCATTTAAACTATGCATTTGAAAGTTTCTGGATGATCACAAAGTGGGCCTTGATACTCTGTTGTGAGTACATTCAAGGGGTGCAAAGGTCCAGAAAAGTTTCTGTTAGGTTTTGAAAGTTTGAGACAGCCAAAGTAGGCATGTGAGTTAAATTGGCCAAAATGACCATTCACTTAATATATTTGTTTTGATTTACTTGTCTTTAGGAAAAGTGTGGGAAATGTTTTAGATGATGTTATTTTCACCTAATAAACATTTTACAAGCAATGGATCACACAAACAAGGTGGTTTTTAAAGAAATTCAAAATTCATGCATACACATATACATGCATTCATGAATTCATTTAGAAAAGTTTTTGTTAACCCTAAACTTGAGGATTAGTGTTTTGATGATCTAAGTTTGATATTTTTGGGATGTTACATAAGTTCCCATCGTAGGAATTTTTTTGTTTTCTATGCTGCGAACCCTACAGTGGTATCAGAAGCGGATCTATGCGTAGATGCTTTACACGGGTAGTACACATATGAGTATGTGGGCGATGATGATCATGTTGTTGCTTCTTAGTTGTAATTTTGGATATTGGTGGCATAGTGGGATGAAGCGGCCCAGACAAACTTTACATGTCCTCGCACATGAGACCCGTTCCACGCTTGACATGCAACTAGTTTGCATAAGTGTCTAGCGGGTGTCTGTCTGTCCTACTATAGTCAATATCTATTTTGGAACGAGTTGTCAACAATTTGGTTATCCTCTGTGGTTCATGTTCGTAGGTATGAATGGTTCTATCTTCGAAAGCCCTAAGCACCGTAAAACTTGCAATGGATAAATTAGAGGCGTCTAGTTTAGATTGTTGCTGGGCTAGTGTTATGATATGGTAAAGTTGTAAGTAGAAGTATGAGATGATACTCTTACAACACACATAGCGTGTAAGTTCCATAGACCTTGGACTTACACATAAAGGTTTGATAGTGATCATACCATGATGCACATGATAGAGATCATATGTGGGAACCATATCATTTCACTTGTAAACATGTGATGTTTGATAGCATCTTATATTGCTTGTTTGGCATTTTATAAGCATAATAAGATGATCCCTCATTTAAATATCAAGATAAAATTGTGTTCTTCCTTTAGTATGCACCGATTATGTTCTCGTCGCTCCAAGACATCACGTGATGATCGGGTGTTCTTGGATCCACGACCATATATCGGGTGTAAGACAGTTACACACGCAAATACTAAGGTTCTAATTTGGCGAGCCTATCATGTACAGACATGTCACATCCCAAGATTTTCCAAATCTTGTAATGTGAAAAATAAATGAATAAAATAAAACTTTGTTCATTTTCAGGGCCAGAAGAAACTTTTGAATCCAATCGGAAATCTTCAAACCTATTTTGAACAAAGAAATCCTAAAGGGATTAAAAAAATATAAATATTTAGTAAAGGAAAAATAAAAATATTTTACTACTACTTTGAAATCTTTTTATAAAGGCTTTGGTTTTCAAAGGGAAAAGAAATATTTAAATAAAGATTATTTTATAGAGCCAAATTAAACCTTGGCCAAGCTTTTGAAAATAAAACTTTTTGTTTTGGTAAAAGTAGTAAAGGTTTATTTAAATAAAGTAATAAGGATTTAATATCCAAGTTTTTAATAATAAAGGTTTTATTATTTCTAAACCATCAAAACTTGTTTATTTGTTTAAAATAAGTTTTCCAAGTATTTTATATTTTCATATAAAACCTACTGAATGGTTTGGTACTATTTTAGTTTTCAAAAATAAAGTTTTAATAAAACAAATCCTATTTGATAACTAAGGCCCATTTTATTTAATTATTAATGGACCTTATAACAAAAATGTTATTTTGTTTTAAACAAGATTTCCAAATATATCTTATTTTCAAATAAAACCTACTGATTTGGTTTTGAAAATATTTGGTTTTCAAATGGAGTTTTTATTAAATAAATCAAACCCTATTTGATTAAATAACTAAAGGGCCATTTTATTTAATTAATGAATGGATCCTAAAAAGAATAAAAATATTATTTTATTTTGGGATTTGGTTTATGTTGATAAACAGAACCAAAAACTCATTACAAGTTTGGAAGTGTTTGAATTGTTTGAATGTTTGATTTGTTTGTTTGAATTTCGAAAACAGAAAATAGTATTGGAAAAAGAAAAAGGTTTCAGACAGAAAAAAAAAATATGAGAAGGAGCCAGCCCAGTCGACCCAACCCAGCAGCCCACAAGGCCCAACCAGCCCATATCCTCTTTCCCTCCCCCGAAGCGTTTTCTTCCACTCACGATGTAACCCGCACAGACGCTGACCAGAGGACCCCACTTGAAACGTTCCTCCCTCACTGACGCCGGGCCCCACAGCCAGATCATCGTCGTCTTCACCCCCGATGAACTCGCCTCTGACTGTTTCCTCCGTGTCTTAAATCGAATCAATGCGAGTTATTCTGCGAATTGAAATCCCCCGCGATCACGCTCGTTTAACCACCTCCCCCTCCCCTTCCTTTCCCCTCAGACACCGCAGCAGGAGAGCCCCCAGGTTGCCTCCAATTTCTTCTGCACCGCCGCCGTCTCCGACGAACAACCACGGCAATTTCGGCCAGCCCACGCCCCCCTTGCTCTCTGGCGCACCCAAGATTTCTCCCCACCTCCAGGCAAACCTCCCCATAGCGCCAGCTTGCCCGCACATGACCTGCAACCTCGACTCTGTCCATGTCTGAGCGCCACCGACGATAAGCCCAACTCCGGTGAGCCATAGCTGACGAGCTCGTGCGCCCCTTGCTCACTGGTGAGTGTTTTCGTGAACCTTGAACTCGTGTGCATCTTCCTGATGCATTGTTTCTCTCGCATGCGCCCCAGACGCTCGCCTCCGACAACATCTGTCCGCGCCCGAGGTGAAGCACAGCTCCGGTGAACGATTCAGGACTACTCCGTGCGCCCCTCGTCGAACCAGCGCCACGTTGAGCTTCCCCAGGCGTCTGCGAGCACGGTGATCCACCCCACTCCTCCTCTAGCTCCATGTATCACCGGAACCATCGCGAGCAGAGCCGCGCCGCCAGTCGCCGCCGCGCAGCGCCGCCAGTTACTGGTCAAGCGGCTATGCGTCGTTGGATTGTCATCCAGTGGCTGAGATTAGATTAGGTCGAAGGGGTATGCGTTGATCAGAGCCGCACAAATCCCTTTTAATCATGTGGTCTGTAACGCTCGATCCACACGAATCGGTACCGCCCAATAAGAAACAGCCACGTGGCCTCTGTTTGATTTAAAAGACAGAAAACTTTCTATTAGAGTTCCAATTTTGTAAATTGCACAACTTTTGATCCACACGTCCAAAAATTGCAAACTTTTTATCAATGGAATCAGTGGAACAAGACCTAGCAAACCATGCCATTTGTTTAGTAAAAAGCTTCTGAAAAAATGGTTGTTTTTGCAGAAACATTTGTATGCTTGTTAAGGATGTAAAAATTGTTTAAAAATGAATTGGGGGATAAAATCTTTGGCAAATGGTGTGTTTTGAACATACTGACCATAGGAAACACTTTGTGGATTCAAAAATGTATTTGGTGAAACAAAATAATGATTCTTTGATTTAAAACCATTTCTAGTCAAATAGAAATGTGGTTTATTTATTAAAAATGGTTTTGGAAGAAAACCTTTGGAAAATGTTTTGTTTTAAACTCTCTGACCCCAAACACCAAGTTTTAAGGTTTGAAAACATATTTGGTGAACCCTATAGATTAATGCCTTAGTAAAAATATTTCTACACCACATAAAATGATACTTTGTTTTGAAAATGGTTTTTGAAGTGAAACCTTTTGCAAATGACTTTGCCACTTGACAAAATGACCATTAGGTGTTTTCAAATGTTTATGACCCATTAGGAACCACCTTTCCAAATAAAACAAAGTTTGGCATGCTTGCATGCATTATATTGGTTCTATGATTTTATGTGATGAAATGCTTGATTGGTAGATTGAGTTTGTGCCTTGCTTGATTGATTTGTAGTGACTTGAAGAGTGTGATTGTTGCAAGGACAAGGAGTGAACCTATACTCTACCAAAAACACAAGTGATGCTTCATACTTTTGTCCCATTACTTTCACTATGCATTAGTGATTTTCTCTAAGTAAAAACTTGCATGGAATTTTGCTAAGTATAAACCTTGCTACAGGAAAACCTAGTAGATGAAACCTTAGTAGAAATTTCTAAGTCAAGATACCTACTACTATCAAGCTTAGCCTATCTAATAGAAAACATGGGTGGAATATATATTCACACTATGGAAAAATATTCTAAGTCTATGGACTTGTGTTTTTGTTTAATAAAACAACTAAGTTAATGAATCACCTGGGTGGAATGGTAATTGCTTGGTGGTTTTTGGTTGAGTGGTTACACAAGGCCAGGGGACTGGTGAACCTTGTGTATCTCACTTGTGGATGGCCACCCAGGAACAAAGAGATTTGAGATGTCAAATGTTGAGAAGCTTCAAGTGCAACCACTTGGCAATATGGGCTCTGCCATGATCATATAGGTTGCAAGAACTTAGCCATATGGACAGTGGGTGGTAGTTTTTGATAGGTTGGAACGCGTCCATTTTGGTCTAAGGGAAAGCTTCTAAAAGATCTTGTCTTGGGAAACCAAGTCTTGTGGGGAAAGTGCACCACCTCTGCAGAGTGTAAAATCTAAGTACTTAGCCATGTCCCTGGTAAAGGACAATTTGAGCATCAAGACATGGAAGCAATCAAGAATCTCATCATTCAAATTTCTAAGTTAAAACTTGTGGTTTGAACAAGGGTTATTTGAAATCTTCAATCTTTGATTGAGAGAAGCTTTGGAAAAGATTTTGTCAAAACAAAAACTTAGTGTTTTCAAAATGATAAGGAAAATCTATTTTGAGCAATGCAAGACTCAACTCCACTTAGCCAAATGCATATAGATGATAGACTCCACTATACTACCATAGTATCACTTGCCAATACAATTCAAATGTATTGACCCTTGTGGCTGTAACTTGTATGTTGCAGGTTTGATTGATTTAGTGAAGTGTGTTGATTAGGATTACAAAGTCTACAACCAACATGTCTGCCTGTGGAACTTTGAAGATGAAGGACCCCATGGCTATAGTTATTCCGCTGCAATGTAATGTAATAGCCAAATGAGCTATGTAAGATGTAATAAAATTATGTTATTCCTGGTTATAAAGTTATATTATGACCTTTGTTTCTTGATATTACATCTTAACTGTGGATGCTAGCTATTGATCCAGGGACTAGCATTGTAAACACAGGGGACACCACCTTATGGATTAAAGGTTGGGACACTCCCTCTACAAGACATGGCCTCAAAACACGGACCGAAAGGTTAAGCATGAGTCATATATTAGATATGATGCCCATTTGATGCTCGCCTTTGAAGCTACACCGACTCACGTGATGATCGGACTTGGTGTAGTGAATTTGGTTCATGTAATCACGAAAAAGACACGAGGGATGTCGTTTTTGAGTGGGAGTTCATTCGTAATGTGGATTAGTTGAACTCAATATATCATAAACTTAGTCTAAACTTTACAAATTCTTTTGTAGATGGCACCACCTGCTTTTAATTTCAATGTGCTCATGGAGAAAGAGAAACTTGCAACGAACGGTAGCAACTTTACCGAATGGGCCATGAATTTTAGGATTCTCCTCTATGCTGCACAAAAGCAATATGTGCTAGAAGCGCCGCTAGGCCCCCCACCTTTCGATGATGCCCCTGACAAGGAGAAGAATGTCTATCAAACTCGTCAAGAGGATCACAACTTAGTTCATTGCGGCATATTGTATGGGCTAGAGCCAAACTTCGAAAGCGTTTCGAAAACGGCAATGCATTTGATACAATGGGTGAGTTGAAAATGATTTTCGACACACATGCTGCTGTAGAGAGCTACAATGCTTTAGAAAAGTTCTTTAGCTGCATGATGGAAGAGAACAGCTTCGTAAGTGAGCATGTACTCAAGATGTCGGGTTACGCCTATAAGCTTGTCTCCTTGGGAATAATGATTCCCATTGACTTAGGCATCCATCATGTTCTGCAGTCTCTGCCACCTAGCTATAAGAGCTTCATGATGAACTATAATATGCAAGGCATGAAGAAGTCTCTCCCTGAGCTTCTGTCAATGCTTAAAACTGCAGAAGTGGAGATCAAAAAGGAACATCAATTGTTGATGATCAATAAGAACACTGGTTTCAAGAAAGACAAGAAGGGAAAACAGAAGGGAAGTAAGGGCGGCAAGCAGGTTGCCGTGCCTGAAAATAAACCCCGAGTTGGACCTAAGTCTGATACCGAGTCCTACTATTGTAAGGGGACTGGCCACTGGAAGCACAACTGCCCCAAGTATTTGGCGGACAAGAAGGCCGGCAAGGAAAACAAAGGTATACATGATATACATGTTATTGATGTGTACTTGACTAGTGCTCGCAGTAGCACCTGTGTATTTGATACCGGTTCAGTTGCTAATATTTGTAACTCGAATCAGGGGTTGCGGAACAAGCGACCGCTAGCAAGGGGTGAGGTCAAGATGCGTGTAGGCAATGGATCAAGCGTTGATGTGATCGCCGTCGGAACGCTGCCTCTCCATTTGCCGCCGGGATTAATAATAAACTTGAAAAATTGTTATCTGGTGCCAACACTAAGCATGAACATTGTATCTAGATTGTGTTTGATGCGAAGTGGTTATTCATTTAAATCTGAGAACAATGGTTGTTCTATTTATATGAATGAAATCTTTTATGGTCATGCACCGATGATGAATGGTTTATTTCTATTGAATCTCGATAATAATGTTACACATATTCATAATGTTGATGATAAAAGGATTAAACATAATGATGATATATCCGCATATATGTGGCACTGCCGTCTAGGTCATATTGGCGTTAAACGCATGAAGAACCTCCATTCGGATGGACTTTTGGAATCACTTGATTTTGAATCAATTGATACATGTGAGCCATGCCTTATGGGCAAGATGACTAGAACGTCGTTTTCCGGTTCAATGGAACGGGCGGCAGATTTATTGGAAATCATACATTCTGATGTATGTGGTCCAATGAGTGTGTCGGCGCGAGGTGGACATCGTTATTTTGTTACTTTCACGGATGATTTAAGTAGATACGGTTATATATACTTGATGAAACACAAGTCTGAAACCTTTGAAAAGTTCAAGGAATTTCAGAATGAAGTGAAAATCATTGTAATAGAAAGATCAAATTTCTACGGTCCGACCGTGGAGGTGAGTATCTAAGTTACGAGTTTAGCACTCACATGAAAGAGTGTGGAATTGTTTCACAACTCACACCTGCCAGAACACCATAGAAAAATGATCTGTAGGAACGTCGTAATCGTACTTTATTGGATATGGTTCGATCTATGATGTCTCTGACGGACTTGCCATTGTCATTTTGGGGTTATGCACTAGAAACTGCTGCATTCACTTTAAACCGGGCACCATCTAAATCCGTTGAAAAGACACCGTATGAATTATGGTTTGGAAACAAACCTAAGCTGTCATTTCTTAAAGTTTGGGGATGCGATGTTTATGTGAAGAAACTTCATCCGGATAAACTCGAACCCAAAGCGGAAAAATGCGTCTTCATAGGATACCCTAAGGAAACTATTGGGTATTCCTTCTATCACAAATCCGAGGGCAAGGTTTTTGTTGCCAAGAATGGATCCTTTCTAGAGAAAGAGTTTCTCGCAAAAGGTGTGAGTAGTCGAAAGGTAGAACTTGAAGAGGTTATTAAACCTTCTCTTCAAAGTATGGCGTGTAGCGTAGCGCCGGAAGTCGTTCCGGAGTTGTCTTCACCAGTTGAAGAGGGAACTAATGATAATGATCATGAAACTCCGAAAGAGAGTACTACCGAACCTCGCAAGTCTAGAAGGACGCGTGCAGCTCCCGAGCTGTACGGAAATCCTATCATGAATTTCATGGTTGATGAAAATGATTACCCTGCAACGTATGAAGAAGCAATGATGAGCCCAGATTCCAAAAAAATTGTTAGAAGCCATGAAATCCGAGATGGAATCCATGTATGAAAATAAAGTTTGGAACTTGGTGGACTTACCTCACGACCGTAAGGCCGTGGAGAATAAATGGATTTTCAAAAGGAAAACTGATGCTGATGGTAATGTGACCATCTATAAAGCTCGACTTGTCGCAAAGGGGTTTCGACAAATTCAAGGAGTTGACTACGATGAGACATTCTCTCATGTAGCGATGCTAAAATCAGTTAGTATTATGTTAGCAGTTGCTGCATATTTCGATTATGAGATACGGAAGATGGATGTCAAAACCGCGTTTCTCAATGGTAATATTCAAGAAGAGTTGTATATGATACAACCAAAGGGTTTTGTTGATCCTAAGGATGCTAACAAGGTGTGCAAGCTTCAGCGATCCATCTATGGATTGAAGCAAGCATCACGAAGTTGGAATCTCCGCTTTGATGAGGTGATCAAAGAGTTTGGATTTGTCCAAACTTATGGAGAAGCTTGTATTTAAAAGAAAGTGAGTGGGAGCAATTTGGCATTTCTAATATTATATGTGGATGACATATTGTTGATCGGAAATGATATAGATCTTTTAAACAGTGTTAAAAGATATCTAAACAGCAAATTTTCAGTGAAGGACCTAGGTGAAGCGTCATACATATTAGGCATAAAGATCTATAGAGATAGATCTAGGCGCCTAATAGGGCTATCGCAAAGTACATACCTTGATAAGATTTTAAAGAAGTTTAAAATGGACGAAAGTAAGAAGGGGTTCTTACCTATGACGCAAGGCACGACATTGAGTAAGACTCAAAGTCCGGCTATGGCGGAATAAAGAGAGATAATGGACAAATTCCCCTATGCTTCAGCCATAGGATCTATAATGTATGCCATGATATGTACAAGACTGGATGTGGCACATGTTATTAGTTTGACTAGTAGGTACCAAATGGATCCAGGTTCGGAGCACTAGAAAGCGGTCAAGAATATCCTTAAGTACTTGCGAAGAACTAAGTATATGTTTCTTATATACAGAGGTGAAGAAGAGCTCGTCGCTAAGTGTTATGTCGATGCTAGATTTGACACCGATCCGGATGACTCTAAGTCTCAATCCGGATACGTATTTCTTATGAATGGCGGAGCGGTTAGTTGGAGGAGTTCCAAACAACCTGTGGTGGCGGGATCAACAATGGAGGCCGAATATGTTGCTGTTTTGGAAGCGGATCAGGAAGCAGTTTGGATGAAGGAGTTCATATCCGAACTAGGTGTGGTTGCAAACGCGTTGGACCCAATGGTGATCTATTGTGACAACAATGGTGCCATTGCCAATGCCAAAGAACCAAGGTCTCACAAGCATTCCAAGCATATTAAGAGCCGGTTTCACTCCATCCGCGGGCATGTCAAGGATGGAGATATAAAGATTTGTAAAGTACATACGGATCTCAATGTAGCAGATCCGTTGACTAAAACTCTCCCTAGAGAAAAACATGATCTACACCAGAACTCCATGGGTGTTAGATACATCACTATGTAACTAGATTATTGTCTCTAGTGCAAGTGGGAGACTGAAGGGAATATGCTCTGAGAGGCAATAATAAAGTGTTTATTATGTGTATTCCAAGTATATGATAGATGTTTATTTTGCATGCTATAATTGTATTAATACGGAAACATTAATACATGTATGTTTAATAAACAAACAGAAAGTTCCTAGTTATGCCTCTCTCATAAACTAGCTCGTTGATTAACAAGATGATCATAGTTTCTTGATCATAGACATTGGATGTTGTTAATAACAAGATCACAACATTAGTGTAATGATGTGATGAACATTCATCCGAGTATAGCATTACGATCACAGTCATTGAGTTTATATTGCTATAACAACTTACGAAGTTGTCACATCCCAAAAAAATTCCAAATTTTGAAATGTGAAAAATAAATAAACAAAACAAATAATTGTTGAAATTTAGAGTGAAAAGAAACTTTTTGATTCCAATTGGAAACATTAAAACCCATCTTGAAAAATTTTAGAATAAAGTTTAAATCCAACTAAATTCAAATCAAGTGAAATTGCATTCTTCCTAAATGCATCTTGAAATTTAAACACTTGGAAAATAAACCAAATCCCTAAGACCCTAATGGAAGAAAAACATTTCCAAGTTATCTCAAAGACTAAGGGTTTGGTCCATATAAATTTTTGTCAACAAACATTTATAAATGATCAAGAATGAAAAATTGAAATAATATTAAACCATGAAATTGGTTTCACTTAATTTGAAGCCATAGATAAAATCTTATGAATTTAGTAAGATCAGGAAATTGAATTTCCAAAGTTAATAAAGCACCTATCTAAAAATCCATACCAAATGGTGAGTAAATAATCCTAAAGAGATTTAAAAGTATAAATAAATATCACATAAGACTTTACAAATTGGAATCACCATTTTTGGATCCTTAAATAAAAAAATATCGTTTTTATAAGCAAACGAAGAAATAAATAAATAAGGACTATTTTAAAGGGCCAAATTAAAACTTGGCCAAGCAAATAAAATAAAATATTTTTGTTTAATAAAAAGAGTAAAGGATTATTTAAATAAAATCATGAGGATTATTATTATCCAATTTCATTTAAGCAATGACATTTTCCATTTTAAATGAACAATAAAACATAATAAACTATTTTAAATTATATTTCTTAGTGTTTTGTTTTTAATAAAACCTACTGAAAAGGTTTGGTAAAAATTTAGATTTCAAATGGAGTTTGAATTGTTTGAATAAAAATCAAAACAGAAATTCAAAATAGTAAAAGGAAAAACATTCTTTACAAAAAAATGGAAGCAGCCAAACCAGCCCAGCAAGCCCAGTCCAGCCCACCATTAGCCCACTCCCTCTCTCCCCGCAGAAAACGATTCGCACCAGAGAAACGACCCGCAGCCTGGCTGACGAACGGACCCCACCATCCCCCTCTCTCTCGCTGTCCACCAGGACCCACGGCCACATCACCGTCTTCCTCACCCGGCAGACCTCGCCCCTCTCCTCTCACTGCCGTTTCGGCCGGTGTTTAATTCTCGTTAATTCGAGTTACTGGCCGAGTAACTCCCGTCCGCGACCTCTCCCGCTTAATCGACTTGCCCTCCTCCTCATTTCCCCTCAGTCTCCACCTCCTCTCCGCCCCAGGGATACCCTAATTGCATGCTGCAACCACACAGGCTCCGACGAGGTCCAGTTCGAATTCCGGCGAAGCCAGCCACCCCCACCGCCCCTGGAGCACACGAGTGTGCTCGCCAACACCAGACGTACCTTCCAGTAGCGGTAGCTCGCTCGCGCGCGCCCCAGGACGTCGCCTCCGACGACACCAACACGCTACCACCTCCTTCTCCAACTCCGGCGGCATCTACTGGTGAGCCCGGACCTCCCTTTCCCCTCTCTGTGATGCTCACATGCTCGCAACTCTCGTGCGAACCTAACGGTACATCCCTCTTGCCTTAGCATGCCTCCAAGCCTTGTCTCCGTCAACGATAGAGCGTACCCGACGCCGTCTCGAATTCCGGCGAGAGATTGACAGCAACTCCGTGCGCCCCTCGACAAACAGCAAGCACGTCGAGCATCCCCTCACCACAACGATTCTGGTGAGCTTCTACCCTACTCCTCTCGCCTCCTGTAACCCCGACAACCTCACCGCCAGAGCGCACCCGCCGCTCGCCGCCGCGCCAGCGCCGCCAGTTCTTGGCAGGAAGTTGGGAGCCGTCCGATTTTGATCCAAGCGTTGCGATAGTTTCACTTAGCGAAGCGGTATGGTATCATCTGCACCGCACGATCTAAAGGAAATCCTGTGGTCTGTGTTAGTCAATCCAACCGAAGCGGTATGGACCAATCAGGACAAGACACGTGGCCAGCCTTTTGTTTTAAAAACATAAACTAATCTAATAGATGTTCAAACTTGCATAATTCATAACTTTTGATCCACACGTCCAAATTTTACAAATTTTATATCAATGGAATCAGAAAAACAAGTACTTTTCAATTATTCACTTTGTTTAGTAAATTTCTTCTGTTAAATTGGTTGTTTTTGCAGAAACTTGTGTAGGCATACTTTTGGATATAAAAATTATTCTAGAAATATTTTTGAGGTAAAATCTTTGGTAACTGGATTGATTTGAACCTAGTAACCATAGAAACCAACTTATGGATTTAAAATTGTATTTTGTGAAGTTAAAGAATAAATCTTTGAATTAAAGCATTTCTAGTTAAATGAAAATATGGTTTATGTGTTAAAAATGCTTTTTGAGTAAAACCTTTGGAAAATGATTTGATTTAAACTCTCTGATCCTAAACACAAAGTTTTATGATTTAAAAATATATTTGGTGAACCCTATAAAAATTATTACTTTGCTAAAGGCATTTCTAACAACATAAAATATTGTTTTGGTATAAGAATGATTTATAGGCAAAACCATTGCAAATGATTTTAATATTAACACTTGACCACAAAACACTAACATTGGTGTAAAAAAAATTATTTGGTAAATAGTATAAATATTCCTTGGATTTAAATCCTTTCTAGCAAAACAAAAATGATTTTAAAGTGGCCATTTTTCACTAACATAATATCAAATGGTTTTGCCACATTTATAAATGACCTTGCCACTTTTATAAACGACCAAAAGATATTTTATGATGTTTATAACCTACAGAAACCACTTTTCCAAAATAAAACAATATTTTGCATGTTTGCATGCATTGCTTTGTTTTATTATTCTATGTGATGATTGCTTGAATGGTAGATTGAAATTGTGCCTTGCTTGATTGAATTGTAGTGACATGTGAAGAGTGTGACTATTGCAAAGATCAAGGCGTGAACTTATAATCTCTACCAAAAAGGCAAGTGATGCTTCATACTTTTTCCCAATATTTTCACTATGCATTAGTGTTATTTCTAAGTAGGGCTTGCATGGAATTTTTGCTAAGTATAAACTATGCCATGGGAAATCCTAGTAGATGAAACCTTAGTAGAAATATCCTAAGTCAAGATTCCTACTACTACCATGCTTAGCTTAGCTAGTAGAAAACAAGGGTGGATTATAGTCATGCTATGGAATATTGCTAAGTCAAGGACTTGTGTTTTGTTTAATAAAACAACTAAGTGAATGAATCACCTGGATGGAAAGGGACTTGCTTGGTGGTTTTTGGTTGAGTGGTTACACAAGGCCCATTTCTATGGTTTACCTTGTGTATCTCACTTGTGGATGGCCACCAAGGAACAAAGAGATTTGAGATGTCAAATGTTGAGAAGCTTCAAGTGCAGCCACATGGCATTATGGGCTCCGCCTGGATCATATAGGTTGCAATAACTTAGCCAAATGGACAGTTGGTGGTAGGGGATTGATAGGTTGGAACGCGTCCATTCTGGTCTAAGGGAAGGCTTCTAAAAG
Source organism: Avena sativa (assembly GCA_916181665.1). Taxonomy (NCBI): domain Eukaryota; kingdom Viridiplantae; phylum Streptophyta; class Magnoliopsida; order Poales; family Poaceae; genus Avena; species Avena sativa. The sequence continues at coordinate 250,656,414 of OV702284.1, read as the reverse complement.
ATCTTGTCTTGGTGAAACCAAGTCTTGTGGGGAAAGTGCACCACCTCTGCAGAGTGTAAAATCTAAGTACTTAGCCATGTCCCTGGCAAAGGACAATTTGAGCATCAAGACATGGAAGCTATCAAGAATCTCCTCATCCCAATTTCTAAGTTAAAACTTGTGGTTGAACAAGGATGAAGGTTCACCAATTTCTATTGGTGGTTCGTTGGGTGTTTTGACAAGCAAAAACTTAGTGTTTTCAAATGATAAGGAAAATCTATTTTGAGAAAAGCAAGCCCAAGCTCCACCTAGCCAAATGCATATAGATGATGGACTCGACTATACTACCATATTATCACTTGCCAATACAATTCAAATGTATTGACCCTTGTGGCTGTAACTTATTATGTTGCAGGTTTGTTTGATGTTAGTGAAGTGTGTTGATTAGGATTACAAGTCTACAACCAACATGATTGCCTGTGGCACTTTGAAGATGAAGGACTCCATGCTATAATATATTATGCTGCATTGTAATAAGTTAGCCAAATGAGCTATGTAAGATGTAATATAATATTTTATTCCTGGTTATAAAGTTGTATTATGACCTCTGTTTCTTGATATTACATCTTAACTGTGGATGCTAGCTATTGATCCAGGGACTAGCATTTTAAACACAGGGATCTCTACCTTATTAAAGGTTGGGACCTCTATAGAAGTGATCCTAATCCTTAGACCATGTGATCATGTCAATCACTAACACCGGAAGAGTTTTTTGATGACATCAAACATCACACCATAATTGGGTGATTATAAAGATGGCTTAGGAACTACTAAAGTGTTATGTTGAGGCTCATGGATCAAGAGTGGAATTTGTTCATCCCGATGACGGTTAGATATACTCTAGGCCCTCTCGGTGATACCACATTGGTTAGCTTGGAAGCAAGTGATTTGATCACTAGAATGTTATATCACGGGAACGAGGTAACGAGATCAAACTAGGTATGGAGATACCGATAATCGAATCTCGAACATGTAATATATCGTGAAACAAAGGGATTAAGATACTAGAGTAAAAGGTTCCGACGATCACAGGAAAGTCATCGTTGAATGTGTGGGAGTCAGTATGGATCTCCAGGTCCCGCTTCTGATTATTGATCGGATAAGGGTCTCGATCATGTCCACATTATTCGCGAACCGTAGGGTGGCACACTTAATAGAAACTGACATCCAATTGGAGCAAAAGTTTCATGCCAAAAAGAATAACAAGCGCAACAATTTATTTCACTAGACACCAAAACTGTTTTGGTTGAAATTGCTGAAACTGGTTCTGCATGTGAAATTGAATACTAGCAAGGGGTTTTATGTGAATGATTGTTAATTAAAGTAATTAACAAAATTCTGAATAAATAAATAAAAGAGTTTTATTTAAATGAGAGTTTGCATTAAATTTGGTGGAAATTTAATGCATGTGAGTGGATTTTTGAGTGGAGTCTCTTTTATGGAAGTGGAGGCTTTTCATTTTGAGTGGGAGCTCCACCCACATGAATGTGGAAGAGGTGGGGGCAGCCCCCTTGGCTGGGCGCCATGCCCCTTGGGTTCCGCCATGCCCCTTGGGTTCCCCCCTCTCCCCTATAAAAGGCCCCCCTCTCATCCTCTCAAAGCACATCTCCTCGTGAAGGATCTCTCTCACCCTCTAGAATTTATTCCCCATGCTCTCAGACTAGCGAGATACATGTTCTCGGTGGCTATTCGGCAAGAAAGATTTGTGCTTCCGCTGCTTCGCTGGAGCGAGGAGGCGTAGGTTGCTTGGTGTCTTGTACGTGTGTGCGAGCATGGATGCGCTGCTGTTTTGCGGTGCTAGGACTTCCTCTCGATCTTGAGATCGGCAAGAGAACGTCTACATCAACCACGAGTTTAACTCGTTAAGCTTTGTCGGTATTCAAGGCTATGTTCTCTACGGATTTACATCCGCCCGTTGTTTGTATGTAGTAGATAGATCTTGGTACTTAGTTCCCATCGTAGGAAAAAATTTGTTTTCTATGCTGCGAACCCTACAAAAAGAGCATGATATCAACTGAGTACAAAGTACAAGTGCAATGTTGAAAACATTCCCCATGAAAACATGGTTCTGCTAATTCCAACGTATAAGTGCAAGCATATACAAAATAGATGACACAATGGTTCAAGTTTATTAGGGTTAAAGAATATAAAGTGTGCCATCAAGTTTGTGAGGGCTTTAATCACTAAGTTTTCACATAACAAAATACTCTTTAATTTGGAAGATAGCTGAAAACAAGAATATACACCATGCATAGGAATTTATAGTGGACACTTTGGAATAACTTCGTTTATTGGGAGTTGGAAGCATGAGTATAGCTTACTCATACAAGTGGAGGCTAGCAAAAGACTGGGAGCAACCAACTAAGAGAGCAATAGTGGCCATAATCATGCAGCGCGACAAAACATTACTAATCAAAGCATAGAGTGGTACTACAATTCAAGGAATAAATGATCATAGAGGCTATGGTGACTTGTTCATAGTCATAACATGGTGTGAGCATGTGCCAAGTCAACCCAAAAAGCATCAATGGAGAATACCAAAATACTATGCTTTTGTATGCTCAAACAACACATAATTTCTTCAAGGCACACTAAGCAATCCCAATTGTATGGAACAATGCATGCTCCAGAAATAATCACTAAGCATAAGGTCAAAACAAAACCTAGCATGTCATGCTAAAGTCTGAGTCACAGTCAATGCAAGCTCCTCTTGCACTTTCAAGCAGGAACTTCCTACTCTTTTCCAACACCAATCGACTTATTTGAAACAACACGGCGAGAACGGGGGTCCAAACTACTTTATTCAAGCAAACTAAACAAACTAAGAAAAGCTAAAGAAAACTAAGATGCTCCAAGAACAACACAACTATGCAAGAAACAATATAAACGAAGTGTCTAGACAGACCTAAGCTTTTTATTGATTAAGAAGGGGATGCCTTGGGCATCCCCAAGCTTTGACGCTTGTACCTCTTGGATATTTCTCGGGGTGACACTGTGGTGGCATCCCCAAGCTTGAGCTTTTGTTCATTCTTCATATCATTGCATCATTCTCTCTCTATACCTGAAATTTTTCCTTCACACAATCTTCATTAGCAACATTAGTGTATTCAAAATATAATAGACTTTTGGGAAAAGCTTTGGAACAGCAAAACGTTTCACTAAAAACACAAGCTACTGTAGCAACTTCCTTTAAAAAGCTCAATTCCCCAAAAGAGAACTCGAAAAGAAATCAATAAGAAGCAAATGCAAATAATGGCAGAAATCTGTCAAAAAAACATACCAGTAGGTAGAAACCGATTTTTTCGAAAATCTTATGTTGCTCAAATAAAAAATTGTTAAACTAACAAAAGTTAGATAACATACTAGGGGATTTATTCAAACATTTTTAGCTCAATCCGACTTACGGAGACTCCTCACGAATTTTTATGGTGGAGGACAGAAATCTGTTTTGGGACAGCAACTCCCCAAATCTTACTTCCCTCTCATTAGAGGTCATTCTTGGAACAAAAAGAAAACAAAAAGGTTAAGGAGGCCATTACTGAAGTAATAACTTACAAGACTCAAGGAAACTCTTGGGTTATTTCCCAACAAGTACTTTTCTTTAACGCCTTTAAGTTAAGCAAGAAGAATCAAGTATTTTCAAATGAGGCATTAACCCTCTAGTTCTTTCCTTTCTTACCTTTGTTATTCTCTTTAGGAAAAATATGGTTGCTTACTGGAGGAGCAAAATGCATAATGCCTTTCCCACATGTATTATTGCTCCAAGGTGTTTCAGTAGGGATCTTCCAAGAGTGATCTGTCCTTTGCCTACACATTCAATAACAAGATAATCAGTAGACACCATTTTCCCTGAGATTTTTGTAACACACACCTTCAGCTATTCTAATGGGTAATAAAGTGGAATATTTAGTAAGAGAGATTTCCTCTCCTCCTTTAGAAATCCCCCAAAGACTCAAAAGACTCATAAATATCTTTAGGCATAAGGCAAAAATCAGACATGATATCACAACGAGCATCAAAAAGTGTAGTATTTATAGAGACTTTGATTGTGGGAAACCACTTTGAAGGCTCAGAATTTATTGGAACATAATCATGGTATGCCCTAACCGTGTGATAGCAACTATTCATAGCAGAAATACTAGTCTCAAGAGTGTTCAACCTAGCAACAATATTTGTGAAAGAGGAATCAGACTTGCCAGGTGTACTATAAATTATAATCAATTTCTTTATGGCATCAAAAGCTTCATCCTCAGTACATAGCAAAATATCTTTCTCAGCCACAACATCCAAAGCATATCTATAACGAAGAGCAATACCGCGGTAGAAACTATCAATAACCAAGCTAAGACTCATCTTAGGCTCAGTTTCCCTCTGTAAAGCGGAGATTCTAGACCAAGCTTCTTTAAAACTCTCTTCACATTTTTGCTTAAAAGTAGAGATCTCTTCCATAGGTGAAATAAAGATTGGTCCGAAACCAGACATGGTAGCAACTAGGGTAGGAACTAATTTTTTTGTGTTTTTGAATAAAGAAAGCAAACCAAACTAAACTATTTTTTTGGAGTTTTTGAAAACAAGAGGCAAACAAAACCAAGCAAAAGAAACTAAGCAAACTAAAAACAAAGTAAAGAGAAAGGAAGTGGAGGACTACCCTTGTGAAGACGTCCTTAGCCTCCCAGGCAATGGCGCCAGAAAAAACTTGATGCAGCGCTGAGTTGATGTAAGATCGTATCGTTGGGAACCCCAAGAGAAAGGTGTGAAGCAACACAGCAGCAAGTTTTCCCTCAGTAAGAAACCGAGGTTATCGAACTAGTAGGAGGAAGGAAATGTCATACAACTGTTGCAAGCAACATGGAAACCTGCACAACACAAACTCAAAGACTTTGACCCAACGAATCAGTAAGGCTATCAAGCTCACCGGTTTGCTATAACAAAGGATTAAACGTATGGTGTGGAAGGTGATGATGGTTTGCAGCATGTAAACAGGTAATAGTGGAAGATGTATCAATGGTAAAGATTGGACCGGGGTCCATAGTTCACTAGAGGTGATGTCCTTAGATAAACAACATGGCATGAAGGGTAAACAAATTACAGCAGGGCAATTGACAAGAGATGAGCAACACATAACAATGCAATACTAGACAAAAAGATCCTATGAGATTCGATTGGGCAATACAACAATATACATAGATGAAAGGATAGAGATGTCGCCTAGAGGGGGGTGAATAGGCAATTTCAAAACTATTACAGTTTTGGCTTGATAGAATGTGGAATTAAACTAACGTTTAAGCACAAAACCTAAATACACTAGGCTCAACTAAGTGCACCAACAACAAATTAAGCTAAGCAAGATAGCAAAAGATAAATATACCACAAGTGATAAGCAATATATAAGTACTTCAAGCTCGATCGCTATCACAAGGAAAGTAAGCTCGGATCTAGAGATAACCGAGGCACGCGGAGACGAAGATGTATTCCCGTGTTCACCGCCTTTGGGAAGGGGGATACGTCACGTTGGAGAGGTGTGAGGTTCCACGAAGGATTCCTCACGCGCCATAAAGGCTCACCTTCTTCTCCGAGTCTATCCCATGAAGGAATAGGCCATTTCCTTATGGCTAGATTTTGCTCCACTCCGGAGATGGCAAGCTCCACAACCACTTCACAAGCTCCACGAAGGAGAAGCCCGGGTCTCTTCACAATCTTCCATGAAGAGGACACCGCGGTACCAACCGCCAAGCCAACTAGGAGGTCACCCTCCAAGAGTAAAAAGCTCACGGTCTCTCACTCGAACAGATCGTAATGGAGAGCTCAACACTTATGCAAGAATGCAAAGCAAGAACACCAAGGGTGCTCAAATCCTTCACTCTCAAATCCCACCAAAGCAACAAGTTCTAGGGAGGAATTAGAGAGGAAGAACAATGGTGGTAACCAACAAATAACTCCAAGATCTAGATCCAATGGGTTCCCCTCACTTAGAGGAGGAATTGATTGGTGTGGATTGTAGATCTAGATCTCCTCTTCCAAAGCCCTCAAAAAGATGCAAGAATCATAGGAGGGAAGGGAGAGGAAGAAAGCTCAAAGGGGTCAACAATGGAGGTCAAAAACGTGCTCAAGAGCCTTAGAACTTTGGGGAAGAAGCCCCCTTTTATACCCCTTCCATGGGGATGACCGTTGGAAGCAAGATGCACCGGGCGAACACGTTCCGGCGACGAAACCGGCGCCGCCGGATCAGCCATCGGAATTTCCGGTCAAAATCGAAAGTTCTGGTACAAACCGAAATAGCATACAGAACAGTTTTTCGGCGGTTTGCCGGAAATTTCCGGTGGTCGCCAGAATTTCCGGCCACAGACTCGGTCCGCCGGAATTCTCGCCGGAATTCCGCTCGAACCAAACAGGACACACGAAAACATCGATAACTTTTGCGTCCGGACTCCGATTTCGATGATCTTGGGCTTGTTTTGACGAGTACAACAAGCCCTACAAGATGGTGCAGAGAAAAATAATAGTACAGAAAAGAAGGATAGAACCAAATAAAGAAAGGTAAGAAGCCTCCCTACATGAAGAACCGATAAAACCTTCAAACTCGAAAACGCCATAGAATATGCATACGAATTCCGTTTTCGATGAACTTGGGCTTGTTGAAGATATAGAAACAAGCTCAAGAACCTTACATGGAGAAACACCAAGAATAAACAAAATAGAAAGATGCAAAGTATGCAAAGTATTGAGCTCCCTATGACGATGTTATTAAGTTACCCAACCGAAAGCCCCTCTTAATAGTGGCGGGTATGTATCCTATAACCCGGTCTCCCAACAACCACCTTGAGACCGGTAAAAGGAAAACCTAGCAAGACCATACCTTTTCCTTGCGCATCCCGCTTGATCTTGATGACAACACTTCAATCTCCATCCAATCCAGAATGCATCACTTGATCATTGTTGCTTCATGAAGGCTCCTAATTTACTCTCCCATACACCATTATTTGATAGCTTCATTAATACATGTCTTCACATGTCCATTATCACCAATATGGATGGCAAGCTTCAAGCAAATGATCTTCTCGAGATGCTTATCTTGAACTTACCCTTCTCAACCTTGATGAAGATCACCACTTGATGTCATCCTCTCATGGGATATATAAGATATTCACTTTTGAAGCATAACCATGGAAAGATAACTATCCCATACAGAAAACACAAAGGCACATATATAATGGGTTAGTTCATGATGCATAATTGACAAGGCTTACCATACCACAAGATCATGTGGTGCATTATTTATGCTTCATGTGTTGACCAACTTGAAATCACTCTTTACTCTTTGTATAGGTCAACCATGTATCTTATCATGCTCCATATCAATATCTTGAGGTATATAAAAAACTCTTAATTTGATTACATGCTCTAAATCTTAGTCAATCATAGATCAACTAATAAGGCTATCATGACACCGTCTTAGAGCCATATCTTGAATTCTTCTATTGAAATCACACTCTCAAGATCTTGATCATATCATATTCTTCTCTTCAACTCGATGATCTTGATGCCAATACTCAAGGCATATCTTCATCTTCATGGCATTCATACTTGAATCCAACACATAGACTACAAGCATGAGCTATGGAATATTCCTTCATATAAAACTCAGTGAAAACATTAGTCCATAGGGATTGTCATTAATCACCAAAACCACACATAGGGGCAATTAATCTTTCAATAGACCGCCATCCAACTGCATCTATGACTAGAAGTCCACCTTTGGGTTATCATCCGAACCCCTCCAGTATTAAGTTGCAAGCAACAGACAACTGCTTTAAGCAAAGTGTGTAAGATAAACAGTCCACTTGTTCCATGAACAAGAGACCGTTGTTTTCTCCCTAGTGGCAACATCACATCTACAACCAAAGAGATTTCTGTCACTTCCCTTGGAAACTAGAGGAATGAACCCACTATCGAGCATAAATACCCACTCTTGGAGTCACTAGAAACTACTTTCCCAAGATAGCTACTAACAACGAAGAGCATGCAAGATCACAAACAACACAGACATGATAGAATCATAAGACAAAACCATTAATCAATCTGACATAGTAATCTCAATATCCGTCGGATCCCCGCAAACACAACATGCATGATTACAAATAGATTAGATCTTGATCATGAACGGAGCTCACAAGATCTATACATGAAAGCACAAGGAGGAGATACAACCATCTAGCTACTACATGGACCCATAGTACAAGGTGGAACTACCCATGCATCATACCGGAGAAGAAGGCCTCCGGGATGATCTCCCCTCCGGCAGGGTGCCGGGAAGAACTTCATATCCTCCCGATCTAGGGACGATGGTGGCGGCGGCTATAGACGGTTTCGTGGAGTTTTGATCGGGTTCCTAGGGTTTCTGCATCGGGGGCTTCTTATAGGTGAGGAGGCGAGGCAGGGGTGCCCGGGGGCCCACACCCTGCCCAGGTGTAACACCCTCAGAATCGGCCCTATGCAAGTTTTAGCGAAACCCGCCAAACCCGCATAGAAACGATTCAAAGGTGCCCACCAGGCACTTTAGTGCGGGTGGAAACGAAGTAATAACATTACTCAACAGTCCTCGATGGGACCCACAGAACAGATATATATACAACACGACTCCATGAGTCAAGAATACAGATATACAGTACAAAGATCCAAATCACCTTGAAAACGATAGAGCGTCCGACTACGGACAAGATGCAAATGGGGCTAAGAGCCCTGAAGAATAACCAATGGCGTCCATAACCCTGCCCAGGCCAAGCCGGAAGGGTAACCCTGCTAACGACGGCGATCTCAAACCTGTTTAAACAAAAGGGGTGCCGACAAAGGGCAAAGGAAAAAGAGAGAGCGGTCAGTACTGAGGCCAGTACACGGCGAGGCTAGAATTCGGCGGTCCTCGCCTACATAGGTATGGTGGACTGAGGCTGCAGCGGCAGCATGCACTAAACAACCTATAGAGACTCGATAAAACAGGCGGCTATCAGAGAGGGGTAAGAAAGACCTATCCGGAACCATCCTGATACTAACACCAAACAAACCCATCCTGGTATTCCCCCTCGAGACCAAACGAGGAAGTCAACCGAGGAACTCACACAGTTGGCAGTTTTATTTATTCAATTATTGTTGCAGCAATTACTAGTCAAATATAGATAGTCATCCTGATAAAATAAGCAGTGGGCACTTTTAGTTAAACATTCCGTTGTAGTTGCAACACTTACTAGTCAAATGTACGATTAACATGAGATATCCCAAAACCCAGCAGTTGTTGGTACTTTTATTTAGCCATTCCGTTGCAGTGAAGCTGATTACTAGTCATATCGGATACAAGTCAAATTATAACAGTAAACTTTAGTTTTGGTTGTCTATGATCAAGCACTGTTCTCCAAGTCGTCCATAACTGCAGACACGGCTTCTCGAAAAGATTTAACCCTGCAGGGGTGCACCAAAGTTTCCACACGCACTTCGACCCTTTTTGCCAGATCAATTAACATACACCCATCGGTATGTCGGCGGGGCCTAAGTCATGACGTTTCCCAGACCCAAAGCAAGCACGGGGGGCCACCCCACTAAGTCTACCCGCAACGAAGTCGGCCGGTCTCCGAGACGGACTCAGGGTTTGGGTGGACGGTTGTGAACGACTGGGAACCCGAAAACTCGGGCTTGTCGACACCGCGAAAACGTGTCCCGATCCTAAACAGTACAGGTGCTATCCATCGCACAATTTAAATAAAGCAGTAAAGCATGGCATAAGTACAGAATAGTAATAAAGCCCCAAACTACTTGTGGCCCCAGTACAGTACTTTGAAATCAGGTACTAAATCGATGGGGTGCCCATACATCCCACATGTGGTTAGCGCGCTCGATCTCGGAACAGGTGTCAAGAACTCGGGGTCCTACGGGACACAAGTGGACGGTTAACAACCAAATAACATCTATTGCCCACCTGTGCCTCTGCTTACCTACTTCAATTTTAGTTGTTAAACAGTAATTAAAGTAAACGATAATTAAAGCCATGATCATCTCCAACATTAAACATGCGGCAAGGCTCCAACAACTGTGGTACTTGACGACACGCAACAGCACTTGAGCAAGCGACTACGACGCGCAGGTCCAACTATCTACCAAACAACAGGTAATAGGAGGTGTCCAAGGCAATATAAGGCTGCAAGGGATATCACGGGTACGGAAACTAGAGCATCGCAACACAGATAGCAATAGATCAACAAGAGGGAATAAATACTATAAAAGTAAGATAGGTAGAAAGGGGGAGATGCTCGCCTGAAAACATTGCCGAAGATTCATCCGAAGATCGGGGCGAAGCTCACATCAACTCAATGGCCTTATCCGCGAAGAAGCAAAACACTAGAATAAACACCGGATGCACTATTTAATACTACGGCAAAAGATCGGGCATGATGCGTGTATGGTGTATGACATGGCAAAGCTGCGATGCAATTAGGCCATATTAAGCGGAACCGGGGTCCCGACAATTAATTAGATGGTTCATGTTATTTATCTACCCCGCAAATTAAATGTTGTATTAACAAGGCAAGATAAGTTACCGGTTCGCTACACAAATTTAAATGAGGCCAATATAAGACTAGATTTGTCCGCATATGGGCCCCATATTTAATTATATGGTGAATCGGCATAAGGCCCCCCAAACCACATGAAAAATATGCATGCATGAACAATTTAATATGCAACAAGATATATCATTTATAAAAATAGGGGCTTAGGGTCACACATCTGGGTTCGGCAGATCTTGGTTCAGGGGGTTCGGGGTTCGGTCTCAGGGTCTGGATCTGGGGTTTGGCCTCGGCGGGATCGTTCTCGGATAACGGAGGTAGATCTTGGCATTCCGGGAAGGAGGACTTGGTTGGCGTCGGGGCGCATCGGACTCGCCCCGGGTCGGTGTCGATCTTGTCGTCGATGGCGAACTTGAGTGGATCGGGTACCGGGGTCTTCGGATTCGTGAAGTAGATCTTGTCGCACGGTGTCCGGGAAGACGACTTGGCGTATTCGCGTCGGCGATCTTGGCGTTCGGCAACCTTCGAAGTAGACCTTGGAGTTCCGCGATGATCTTGTCGATTCCCTGTCGAAGGCCTTGGCGCTTCGGATCGGTCTTCGGTTTCGTGTGGTAGATCTTGGTGTGCCGGCATCACCGGATCCATGTAGGCGCACTCGGTCTCGGCGTCTTCGGGTCCGGGGCTTCGGATCCTTGAGATCGGGGTCTTCGGATCCATAGGCGATCTTGTTGTTTCGAAGCCAAACGGGATTCCACAATTGTTCCTTGTCATCGAGGGTCCTCCTCATGGAGCCGAAGGCAGGCATAGACCACGTCGATATGTCGCAGGAGCACCAGACATGAAGGCAGAGACCGGTGGCGGACAACACGACCGGCGGTAGGCACGCAGGGTGGCGGGATGACGGGGCCGCGACAGCGGGTGGCGTACGCAGGTGGAGGTCGTCGCGGCGGCGGCTCACGCCAGAGAAGGCCGGAGGTGGAGAAGACAGGGCCCTGCCGGTACTGTGAGGTGAGTACGGCAGGCGCAATGACGCGGGGCAGAAAGCCAGGCGTCGTTGGAGCGTGCTAGGGCGAGGTCAGCGAGGTCCTGGCGATGCGGGGAGCTTGCGGAAGAGAAGGGGACGAGCCGATGGGCGGGCTCCGCAGGGCCTAGAAGAGAGCGAGGGCAGGGACGGCGGCTCGCGGGCGCGGCACAGAGGCCAGACGACGGGGAAGGGCGGATCCGGTAGGCGGCGACCGGGGGACTCGACGGGGGAAGCGGCGGCGGTTGGATGAGCCCGGGCCTAGGAGGCGGAGCACGGAGATCCCTGTAGGGGACGACGGCGGCACCGGGAGGAGGCCGGGGTCGACGGGGCGCAGGCCGAGGGCGAGGCAGGCGGAGCGGGTGGAGAGGGGTGCCGGAGGGCTCAGGCAGGAGGAAGATGGGGTCGCGGTGGGGTAAGGCTCGCGAGCGGGAGGAGGCCCGCTGGCGGCGGCGGCTCTCTGAAGGAAGGAGAGAACGGGGAGCGGGGGCGCGTTGGGGAGACGAGGTGAAAGGTGGGGCCAGGGTGTCGGGGTGGGGCACGCGGCTGGCTGTGTGGTGTGTGTGTCGTGTGCTGTGTGGGGTGGTGGTAAGTGGGGGGTGGCGGCGGCAGGTGGGGGAGGGGGAATAGGTGGGATTAGGGCTAGGTAGGTTAGGGTTTGAAACGGGCTGGGCCATTAGGGTAGTAGGTGGGTTGGCCTAAACGGTCGGCCTCCCCTCCCGATTTATAAAATATTTTTATAATATTAGATTAAACTTTTATTTTTATTAAGCCTTCATAACTAGTTTGTAGAGAATACAAAATATCTAGAAGACTAGGGTTTTATATTTGAAATAAAGGGGAGCGATAATAGAAAACAAAATAGGCTTTTGGTAAAATAGTTTTATGAAAAACATGCATGATGATTTGATGATTATGCACAAATATAAAAACAGCAAGCGATTTCTAGTAGTGGTTTTGCGGGATGCCACAATTCGACACCACTAACAATGGATCTCGCCCTCGAGATCCGCCTCATGGTACCGGAAAGAAGGCCGGCGATCTGAAGGAAGGAGAGAACGGGGAGCGGGGGCGCGTTGGGGAGACGAGGTGAAAGGTGGGGCCGGAGCGGTAGGTGGGGCCAGGGTGTCGGGGTGGGGCACGCGGCTGGCTGTGTGGTGTGTGCGTCGTGTGCTGTGTGGGGTGGTGGTAAGTGGGGGGTGGCGGCGGCAGGTGGGGGAGGGGGAATAGGTGGGATTAGGGATAGGTAGGTTAGGGTTTGAAACGGGCTGGGCCATTAGGGTAGTAGGTGGGTTGGCCTAAACGGTCGGCCTCCCCTCCCGATTTATAAAATATTTTTATAATATTAGATTAAACTTTTATTTTTATTAAGCCTTCATAACTAGTTTGTAGAGAATACAAAATATCTAGAAGACTACGGTTTTATAATTGAAATAAAGGGGAGCGATAATAGAAAACAAAATAGGCTTTTGGTAAAATAGTTTTATGAAAAACATGCATGATGATTTGATGATTATGCACAAATATAAAAACAGCAAGCGATTTCTAGTAGTGGTTTTGCGGGATGGCACAATTGAACTCACACAGTTGGCAGTTTTATTTATTCAATTATTGTTGCAGCAATTATTAGTCAAATATAGATAGTCATCCTGATAAAATAAGCAGTGGGCACTTTTAGTTAAACATTCCGTTGTAGTTGCAACACTTACTAGTCAAATGTACGATTAGCATGAGATATCCCAAAACCCAGCAGTTGTTGGTACTTTTATTTAGCCATTCCATTGCAGTGAAGCTGATTACTAGTCATATCGGATACAAGTCAAATTATAACAGTAAACTTTAGTTTTGGTTGTCTATGATCAAGCACTGTGCTCCAAGTCGTCCATAACCGCGGACACGGCTTCTCGAAAAGATTTAACCCTGCAGGGGTGCACCAAAGTTTCCACACGCACTTCGACCATTTTTGCCAGATCAATTAACATACACCCATCGGTATGTCGGCGGGGCCTAAGTCATGACGTTTCCCAGACCCAAAGCAAGCACAGGGGGCCACCCCACTAAGTCTACCCGCAACGAAGTCGGCCGGTCTCCGAGACGGACTCAGGGTTTGGGTGGACGGCTGTGAACGACTGGGAACCCGAAAACTCGGGCTTGTCGACACCGAGAAAACGTGTCCCGATCCTAAACAGTACAGGTGCTATCCATCGCACAATTTAAATAAAGCAGTAAAGCATGGCATACGTACAGAATAGTAATAAAGCCCCAAACTACTTGTGGCCCCCAGTACAGTACTTTGAAATCAGGTACTAAATCGATGGGGTGCCCATACATCCCACATGTGGTTAGCGCGCTCGATCTCGGAACAGGTGTCAAGAACTCGGGGTCCTACGGGACACAAGTGGACGGTTAACAACCAAATAACATCTATTGCCCACCTGTGCCTCTGCTTACCTACTTCAATTTTAGTTGTTAAACAGTAATTAAAGTAAACGATAATTAAAGCCATGATCATCTCCAACATTAAACATGCGGCAAGGCTCCAACAACTGTGGTACTTGACGACACGCAACAGCACTTGAGCAAGCGACTACGACGCGCAGGTCCAACTATCTACCAAACAACAGGTAATAGGAGGTGTCCAAGGCAATATAAGGCTGCAAGGGATATCACGGGTACGGAAACTAGAGCATCGCAACACAGATAGCAATAGATCAACAGGAGGGAATAAATACTATAAAAGTAAGATAGGTAGAAAGGGGGAGATGCTCGCCTGAAAACATTGCCGAAGATTCATCCGAAGATCGGGGCGAAGCTCACATCAACTCAACGGCCTTATCCGCGAAGAAGCAAAACACTAGAATAAACACCGGATGCACTATTTAATACTACAACAAAAGATCGGGCATGATGCATGTATGGTGTATGACATGGCAAAGCTGCGATGCAATTAGGCCATATTAAGCGGAACCGGGGTCCCGACAATTAATTAGATGGTTCATGTTATTTATCTACCCCGCAAATTAAATGTTGTATTAACAAGGCAAGATAAGTTACCGGTTCGCTACACAAATTTAAATGAGGCCAATATAAGACTTGATTTGTCCGCATATGGGCCCCATATTTAATTATATGGTGAATCGGCATAAGGCCCCCCAAACCACATGACAAATATGCATGCATGAACAATTTAATATGCAACAAGATATATCATTTATAAAAATAGGGGCTTAGGGTCACACATCTGGGTTCGGCAGATCTTGGTTCAGGGGGTTCGGGGTTCGGTCTCAGGGTCTGGATCTGGGGTTCGGCCTCGGCGGGATCGTTCTCGGATAACGGAGGTAGATCTTGGCATTCCGGGAAGGAGGACTTGGTTGGCGTCGGGGCGCATCGGACTCGCCCCGGGTCGGTGTCGATCTTGTCGTCGATGGCGAACTTGAGTGGATCGGGTACCGGGGTCTTCAGATTCGTGAAGTAGATCTTGTCGCACGGTGTCCGGGAAGACGACTTGGCGTATTCGCGTCGGCGATCTTGGCGTTCGGCAACCTTCGAAGTAGACCTTGGAGTTCCGCGATGATCTTGTCGATTCCCTGTCGAAGGCCTTGGCGCTTCGGATCGGTCTTCGGTTTCGTGTGGTAGATCTTGGTGTGCCGGCATCACCGGATCCATGTAGGCGCACTCGGTCTCGGCGTCTTCGGGTCCGGGGCTTCGGATCCTTGAGATCGGGGTCTTCGGATCCATAGGCGATCTTGTTGTTTCGAAGCCAAACGGGATTCCACAATTGTTCCTTGTCATCGAGGGTCCTCCTCATGGAGCCGAAGGCAGGCATAGACCACGTCGATATGTCGCAGGAGCACCAGACATGAAGGCAGAGACCGGTGGCGGACAACACGACAGGCGGTAGGCACGCAGGGTGGCGGGATGACGGGGCCGCGACAGCGGGTGGCGTACGCAGGTGGAGGTCGTCGCGGCGGTGGCTCGCGCCAGAGAAGGCCGGAGGTGGAGAAGACAGGGCCCTGCCGGTACTGTGAGGTGAGTACGGCAGGCGCAATGACGCGGGGCAGAAAGCCAGGCGACGTTGGAGCGTGCTAGGGCAAGGTCAGCGAGGTCCTGGCGATGCGGGGAGCTTGCGGAAGAGAAGGGGCCGAGCCGATGGGCGGGCTCCGCAGGGCCTAGAAGAGAGCGAGGGCAGGGACGGCGGCTCGCGGGCGCGGCACAGAGGCCAGACGACGGGGAAGGGCGGATCCGGTAGGCGGCGACCGGGGGACTCGACGGGGGAAGCGGCGGCGGTTGGATGAGCCCGGGCCTAGGAGGCGGAGGCCGGAGATCCCTGTAGGGGACGACGGTGGCACCGGGAGGTGGCCGGGGTCGACGGGGCGCAGGCCGAGGGCGAGGCAGGCGGAGCGGGCGGAGAGGGGTGCCGGAGGGCTCGGGCAGGAGGAAGATGGGGTCGCGGTGGGGTAAGGCTCGCGAGCGGGAGGAGGCCCGCTGGCGGCAGCGACTCTCTGAAGGAAGGAGAGAACGGGGAGCGGGGGCGCGTTGGGGAGACGAGGTGAAAGGTGGGGCCGGAGCGGTAGGTGGGGCCAGGGTGTCGGGGTGGGGCACGCGGCTGGCTGTGTGGTGTGTGCGTCGTGTGCTGTGTGGGGTGGTGGTAAGTGGGGGGTGGCGGCGGCAGGTGGAGGAGGGGGAATAGGTGGGATTAGGGTTAGGTAGGTTAGGGTTTGAAACGGGCTGGGCCATTAGGGTAGTAGGTGGGTTGGCCTAAACGGTCGGCCTCCCCTCCCGATTTATAAAATATTTTTATAATATTAGATTAAACTTTTATTTTTATTAAGCCTTCATAACTAGTTTGTAGAGAATACAAAATATCTAGAAGACTAGGGTTTTATATTTGAAATAAAGGGGAGCGATAATAGAAAACAAAATAGGCTTTTGGTAAAATAGTTTTATGAAAAACATGCATGATGATTTCATGATTATGCACAAATATAAAAACAGCAAGCGATTTCTAGTAGTGGTTTTGCGGGATGCCACAATTCGACACCACTAACAATGGATCTCGCCCTCGAGATCCGCCTCATGGTACCGGAAAGAAGGGCGGCGATCTGAAGGAAGGAGAGAACGGGGAGCGGAGGCGTGTTGGGGAGACGAGGTGAAAGGTGGGGCCGGAGCGGTAGGTGGGGCCAGGGTGTCGGGGTGGGGCACGCGGCTGGCTGTGTGGTGTGTGCGTCGTGTGCTGTGTGGGGTGGTGGTAAGTGGGGGGTGGCGGCGGCAGGTGGGGGAGGGGGAATAGGTGGGATTAGGGTTAGGTAGGTTAGGGTTTGAAACGGGCTGGGCCATTAGGGTAGTAGGTGGGTTGGCCTAAACGGTCGGCCTCCCCTCCCGATTTATAAAATATTTTTATAATATTAGATTAAACTTTTATTTTTATTAAGCCTTCATAACTAGTTTGTAGAGAATACAAAATATCTAGAAGACTAGGGTTTTATATTTGAAATAAAGGGGAGCGATAATAGAAAACAAAATAGGCTTTTGGTAAAATAGTTTTATGAAAAACATGCATGATGATTTGATGATTATGCACAAATATAAAAACAGCAAGCGATTTCTAGTAGTGGTTTTGCGGGATGCCACAATTGAACTCACACAGTTGTTAGTTTTATTTATTCAATTATTGTTGCAGCAATTACTAGTCAAATATAGATAGTCATCCTGATAAAATAAGCAGTGGGCACTTTTAGTTAAACATTCCGTTGTAGTTGCAACACTTACTAGTCAAATGTACGATTAGCATGAGATATCCCAAAACCCAGCAGTTGTTGGTACTTTTATTTAGCCATTCCGTTGCAGTGAAGCTGATTACTAGTCATATCGGATACAAGTCAAATTATAACAGTAAACTTTAGTTTTGGTTGTCTATGATCAAGCACTGTGCTCCAAGTCGTCCGTAACCGCGGACACGGCTTCTCGAAAAGATTTAACCCTGCAGGGGTGCACCAAAGTTTCCACACGCACTTCGACCCTTTTTGCCAGATCAATTAACATACACCCATCGGTATGTCGGCGGGGCCTAAGTCATGACGTTTCCCAGACCCAAAGCAAGCACGGGGGGCCACCCCACTAAGTCTACCCGCAACGAAGTCGGCCGGTCTCCGAGACGGACTCAGGGTTTGGGTGGACGGCTGTGAACGACTGGGAACCCGAAAACTCGGGCTTGTCGACACCGCGAAAACGTGTCCCGATCCTAAACAGTACAGGTGCTATCCATCGCACAATTTAAATAAAGAAGTAAAGCATGGCATAAGTACAGAATAGTAATAAAGCCCCAAACTACTTGTGGCCCCCAGTACAGTACTTTGAAATCAGGTACTAAATCGATGGGGTGCCCATACATCCCACATGTGGTTAGCGCGCTCGATCTCAGAACAGGTGTCAAGAACTCGGGGTCCTACGGGACACAAGTGGACGGTTAACAACCAAATAACATCTATTGCCCACCTGTGCCTCTACTTACCTACTTCAATTTTAGTTGTTAAACAGTAATTAAAGTAAACGATAATTAAAGCCATGATCATCTCCAACATTAAACATGCGGCAAGGCTCCAACAACTGTGGTACTTGACGACACGCAACAGCACTTGAGCAAGCGACTACGACGTGCAGGTCCAACTATCTACCAAACAACAGGTAATAGGAGGTGTCCAAGGCAATATAAGGCTGCAAGGGATATCACGGGTACGGAAACTAGAGCATCGCAACACAGATAGCAATAGATCAACAGGAGGGAATAAATACTATAAAAGTAAGATAGGTAGAAAGGGGGAGATGCTCGCCTGAAAACATTGCCGAAGATTCATCCGAAGATCGGGGCGAAGCTCACATCAACTCAACGGCCTTATCCGCGAAGAAGCAAAACACTAGAATAAACACCGGATGCACTATTTAATACTACGGCAAAAGATCGGGCATGATGCATGTATGGTGTATGACATGGCAAAGCTGCGATGCAATTAGGCCATATTAAGTGGAACCGGGGTCCCGACAATTAATTAGATGGTTCATGTTATTTATCTACCCCGCAAATTAAATGTTGTATTAAAAAGGCAAGATAAGTTACCGGTTCGCTACACAAATTTAAATGAGGCCAATATAAGACTAGATTTGTCCGCATATGGGCCCCATATTTAATTATATGGTGAATCGGCATAAGGCCCCCCAAACCACATGACAAATATGCATGCATGAACAATTTAATATGCAACAAGATATATCATTTATAAAAATAGGGGCTTAGGGTCACACATCTGGGTTCGGCAGATCTTGGTTCAGGGGGTTCGGGGTTCGGTCTCAGGGTCTGGATCTGGGGTTCGGCCTCGGCGGGATCGTTCTCGGATAACGGAGGTAGATCTTGGCATTCCGGGAAGGAGGACTTGGTTGGCGTCGGGGCGCATCGGACTCGCCCCGGGTCGGTGTCGATCTTGTCGTCGATGGCAAACTTGAGTGGATCGGGTACCGGGGTCTTCGGATTCGTGAAGTAGATCTTGTCGCACGGTGTCCGGGAAGACGACTTGGCGTATTCGCATCGGCGATCTTGGCGTTCGGCAACCTTCGAAGTAGACCTTGGAGTTCCGCGATGATCATGTCGATTCCCTGTCGAAGGCCTTGGCGCTTCGGATCGGTCTTCGGTTTCGTGTGGTAGATCTTGGTGTGCCGGCATCACCGGATCCATGTAGGCGCACTCGGTCTCGGCGTCTTCGGGTTCGGGGCTTCGGATCCTTGAGATCGGGGTCTTCGGATCCATAGGCGATCTTGTTGTTTCGAAGCCAAACGGGATTCCACAATTGTTCCTTGTCATCGAGGGTCCTCCTCATGGAGCCGAAGGCAGGCATAGACCACGTCGATATGTCGCAGGAGCACCAGACATGAAGGCAGAGACCGGTGGCGGACAACACGACCGGCGGTAGGCACGCAGGGTGGCGGGATGACGGGGCCGCGACAGCGGGTGGCGTACGCAGGTGGAGGTCGTCGCGGCGGCGGCTCGCGCCAGAGAAGGCCGGAGGTGGAGAAGACAGGGCCCAGCCGGTACTGTGAGGTGAGTACGGCAGGCGCAACGACGCGGGGCAGAAAGCCAGGCGATGTTGGAGCGTGCTAGGGCGAGGTCAGCGAGGTCCTGGCGATGCGGGGAGCTTGCGGAAGAGAAGGGGCCGAGCCGATGGGCGGGCTCCGTAGGGCCTAGAAGAGAGCGAGGGCAGGGACGGCGGCTCGCGGGCACGGCACAGAGGCCAGACGACGGGGAAGGGCGGATCCGGTAGGCGGTGACCGGGGGACTCGACGGGGGAAGCGGCGGCGGTTGGATGAGCCCGGGCCTAGGAGGCGGAGGCCGGAGATCCCTATAGGGGACGACGGCGGCACCGGGAGGAGGCCCGGGTCGACGGGGCGCAGGCCGAGGGCGAGGCAGGCGGAGCGGGCGGAGAGGGGTGCCGGAGGGCTCGGGCAGGAGGAAGATGGGGTCGCGGTGGGGTAAGGCTCGCGAGCGGGAGGAGGCCCGCTGGCGGCGGCGGCTCTCTGAAGGAAGGAGAGAACAGGGAGCGGGGGCGCGTTGGGGAGACGAGGTGAAAGGTGGGGCCGGAGCGGTAGGTGGGGCCAGGGTGTCGGGGTGGGGCACGCGGCTGGCTGTGTGGTGTGTTCGTCGTGTGCTGTGTGGGGTGGTGGTAAGTGGGGGGTGGCGGCGGCAGGTGGGGGAGGGGGAATAGGTGGGATTAGGGTTAGGTAGGTTAGGGTTTGAAACGGGCTGGGCCATTAGGGTAGTAGGTGGGTTGGCCTAAACGGTCGGCCTCCCCTCCCGATTTATAAAATATTTTTATAATATTAGATTAAACTTTTATTTTTATTAAGCCTTCATAACTAGTTTGTAGAGAATACAAAATATCTAGAAGACTAGGGTTTTATATTTGAAATAAAGGGGAGCGATAATAGAAAACAAAATAGGCTTTTGGTAAAATAGTTTTATGAAAAACATGCATGATGATTTGATGATTATGCACAAATATAAAAACAGCAAGCGATTTCTAGTAGTGGTTTTGCGGGATGCCACACCAGGCGCGGGCCAGGCTTGGCCGCGTCTGGGGGTGTGGCCACCCCGTGGCGCCCCTCCGTCTCGTCTTCTGGATTCGTGTCGCCCACGGTAAAATATTGACTTTGGCTTTTGTCCCATCCAATTCCGATAATATTGATTTTCTGCCTTTCTGGAACCAAAAATAGAAGAAAACAGGCAACTGGCACTGTGACAACTTGTTAATAGGTTAGTTCCAGAAAATATATAAAAACACCTCAAAGTGTAGACAAAGCAAAGCAAAGTAGATACTAAACAAGCTTGGAACATCAAAAATTATAGATACCTTTCCGACGTATCACTTGGTCACAAAATTTCAGGTAGAGGAATAGAAGTTGATAAATCAAAAATTGAAGCAATAGAAAGGCTTTCCCCCTCCTCAAGACATAAAAGGTATTAGTAGTTTCTTAGGCCACGCTGGGTTTTATAGAAGATTCATTCATAATTTCTATAAAACTGCTAGAACTCTAACTAACCTTCTACAAAAAGGCGTTGCTTTTAATTTTGATGAAAGTTGTCTTACTGCCTTGAACATTTTAAAGAAATCTCTTCTTAAAGCTCCTATTATAAAACCCCCTAATTGGAAGAAACCCTTCGAATTTTTCTTTGATGCTAGCCATGAATATTTTGGAGAAATTCTTTGCCAGTATGATGGTGATGAACTTATTATCATTCATCATGCTAGTCATACCTTAAAAGATGCCCAAAAGAATTATCCCATGGCAGAAAAAGAATTTTTCGCAGTTGTTTTCTCTTGTGGTAAGTTTAGATCTTATATTATTGACAAAATATAAGGGTGCATACGGATTGTATTGGTTTAAGAGAAATCCTTGAAAGAACTGATGTTAAGCCAAGGATGACCCGTTGGACTCTACTTTTGCAAGAATTTGACTTGTAGATCCTTCAAAGAAAGAAGAACTGGAGGACGTGCCCATGGGTATTGAGGAGATCCAACCACCCAAGGAAGTGTCATCCATATGCATACCCTCTGGTACTTCGATTCCAAAAATAAAATTTTTAGTTTCTCTTTTCAACAGTATTAGCAACTTCTTGCTACCAACCTTGTTTAAAGGAAAAAAGAAAAAAGTTAGTTCAGGTATCAAAGGAAGAGGAAGGTACTCTAGTAAACTCATTTTCTTTGGATGAACAATATGGTTGAAACATCGTTTTATTCTAGTTTTGGTTGTCATTTTGCTTTTTTATTTGCGCCTTTTGTTTTCCTTAAGTATTTCTAAGGGTAGTATCAGTTTGCGAAGCTGGTACGGGCGGACGGTACGACCGGACCCGCCCGTACCATTTCTCTCTAAACAGCAAATATACCTGGTGTTTTTGCGAATGGTTCGGTATGACCGCGGCATACATGCGCACCGGCCCCTGCGTTGCCTCATTCTTTTGGGATTGATGTGTAAAATAATAATAAGAATAATGAGGCGGTAACCGAGCCTATACGACCGAGTGGTATGGGCGGGACCCGCCTGTACTGACTAGTCACTTCATACCGACTTCATGGAGAAATATTTCAGGAAAGAACCTGGTACATGCGCGCCATACAGGTGTACACTCATACCAAAGGTCGTTACGACTTCATTTTCTTCTGTTTTCTCTTATTTGTTTCTCTATTTGTTAGGATTCTTTTCTTTGCTCGCCCTTTTTCTTCCAATACGAGTTTTTACATATTTGTAACCCTTTTTGAGCCTCCCCAAAGGTCTTCCCCCTCTTATATCAACAGATCCAATCTAATCGATGCATTATCTAGTTCCAGGCAAAAGAAAACCTCTTGGAATCATGGCTACTTAGTGGAATAGTTTCTAGACTTCCTCCATTGAAGCCGGTGAACGGGAATCTCAAGGCCTAATCCCAAAGAACAAGAGGTATGCTTATGACTCCGATGATGAGGACGACGATGAGGAATTCGAGATCTTCATGGAGCAAACAAAACGAGGATGAAAGCAGCCAGAATATATAGCTATGGTGTGGCCCAAAGATGAATAATAAGCGAAGAAACCCCATGGGAAGTGGTGCACAGAGTCGCTCAAGTTCATCTCCGCCAACTACTCTTCACCCAAATGCAAGAAAGCTAACCGGGATGATGTATGGATTTATGAGGAGACTACAGTGGACACGTCCACAACAAAGAAGATCACCATGAACGCACGCATGAGCGTGAATCCCCAAGAAGATTGGGAGTTCAAACTTCTGGACGTGCCTATCATGCAGCATGTCCCAGAAACTGAACAACGTCTTCACAAGATCGAGAAGGATTAGAAGGAAGAACTCATGCATCGGGAGATCATGCGCAAGCGTAACTTAGATCTTAAAGAAAGAAGGAACTTAATGACGTGCTAAATAGGGTCGCTCAAGGTATGTTCTTCTTGCGTTCAGATCTATAGAAGTGCCTTCATCGAATATTTGTCTTGGAGGAAACAAACAAGAAACTACGTGCGACTGTCTCCAACAATGCTCCTTCGCCTTGAGGAATGTCACGGTATCTAATAATCGCAAGGGATTATTTGATCCCATCGGATTGATCCCAAGCTTAGGGGAGATCTATAACACCTTGTAATCTATATTCTAGTTTTGGCATGTTTACTTTACTGCACACATGTTAGGTTTTTATTCAAGAGCATTTGCATTAGTTGCATCATCTTCGATTCCCCTTTGTTCACGAGAAGAATTATATCCGTTGAGTTTCGACTTTATGATATTTGAAGTTATCTTTTTGATTCATGATTATTATATTAGATGATTGAACTAGGTTGAGTTTTATGATACTTGTACAACCATTATGATTTTAGGGTCTTCCACACCAATAAAGTATTGATTAAATTATGAGAAGTAAAATCTTGGTAGCATATTATAGTGACAGATTTGGATTATAAAAGCCATAGTAGTGAGAATGATCACATAGTTGTGCCAAAAAAGAGAGAGAAGAAAGAGAAAAAAGATTCGATATCAAGAAAAATCTCAAAAGCAAATTGTAGAAGTCCCAACCTAATAAGGTAAAGATCCATGTGTTTATAGTGCTAGTGTCACATCCCAAAATTATCCAAATTTTGTAATGTGAAGAATAAATAAACAAAATAAATAATTGATGAAATTTAGGGTAAAAGAAACTTTTGTTTCTAAATGGGAACTTAAAAATCCCATCTTGAACAAACCTTTGTTAATATTTGAATCCAATTAAAATTCAAATCAAGTGGAATGCATTCTTCATAAATGCATCTGGAAATTTAAACCCTTGGAAAATAAACCCAAACCCTAAAACCCTAATGGAAGGAAAACATTTCCAAGTTATATCTAAGCCTATAAATTGGATCCATATAAAAATTGGTCAAACAAACGTTTCAAAATGATCAAGAATAACAAATAGAAATATTATAAAACCATGGGAATTGGTTTCACCTAAATTGGAGCCATAAAGAAAATCTTATGAATTCAATAAGATAAGGAAATTGAATTTCCAAAGCTAATAAAGCACCTATCTAAAATCCATACCAAATGTGATCAAATAATCCTAAAGGTATTTAAAAGGATAAACAAATATTAAATAAGATTTTACCAATTGGAATCACCAAGTTTGGATCTATAAATAAAAAGATATGGATTTTATAAGATAAAAATAACTATTAAATAAGGAATATTTAAAAGACCAAATTAAATCTTGGCCTAATGCATAAGCAAATGGAATGAATATAATCCAAATCCAAATAAAATAAAAGGATAAAGAGTTTTCAAAATAAAATAAAGTGGCATTAACCAAATTCTATTTCCATTTGAATAAAGACAAAATCCCTATTAGAAATGATTAATTAAATCAGGGGAAAATAATTGGAATTTACCCAAGTGGAATAAAAGTTATTTAATTGACTTAAATGAAAT
This sequence comes from Avena sativa, assembly GCA_916181665.1. Classification (NCBI taxonomy): domain Eukaryota; kingdom Viridiplantae; phylum Streptophyta; class Magnoliopsida; order Poales; family Poaceae; genus Avena; species Avena sativa. The sequence continues at coordinate 250,631,816 of OV702284.1, read as the reverse complement.
AAAAGAATCATCTAAATAAGGTTATATGGAAATAAAACCATATTTTAATTTCATTGGAATAAAAACAATTGCCCAAATTAAAATGATTGATAATCACATTAAAATACTATAAATAATTAAAAGTGAATTATTTAGCATTCCATTAAATAAATAAACCTACTGAAAAGGTTTTGTAAAAAGATTGGATTTTAAATAAGGCTTGAAAATATATCTTATTTGATTTAACACAAGGACCTATTTTAAATAATTATTATACCCTAAAAGAATAAAATTATTATTCTAAATTGACTTCAGAATATATTAATAAACAGTATTTGAATACACACAAAGTTTTGTTGAAGTTTGAAATCAAATTGTTGTTCGAAAAGTTTAAACAAAATCAAAACATAATATTAGAAATGGAAAAATAAAAAGAAGCAGAACAAAAAAATGAATGAAGCAAACTAGCCCAGCAAGCCCAGTCCAGGCCCAACTAGCCCATCTCCCCCTCCCGCGAGAAAACGGTTCGCACCAGAGTTTTAACCCGCGGAGCCGCTGACATCTAGACCCCACTGCCCCTTTTCCTCTCTCGCTGATCAAGCGGTCCCGCTTGCCAGTCTTCTCTCCTACCCCGCGACGACCACGCCTCGCCGGCCGTTTCTGCTCATGTTAATTCGCTTCAATTCACGTTAACCGCTCTGTTATTCCTCCCCGCGACCACGCGTACTAAATCACCTGCGTCTCCTCTCTCTTTCCCCTCTCTCGCTCGACTCTCTCTGCCCCCAGGTCGTCCCCATTTCCGCTTACACCGCCGCGGCCTCCGACGCACTCCGGCGACAAATACGGTGAGTACACTCCGCCCCCTCCCCTCTGGTTCACGCACACTGGATCCCCATCACTTTGCGCATCCACTGACCCCAGCCACACTTCCTCTGGTGACCCAGAGTGTCGGCAACCACCTCGACTGAGCGCCACCACGGTCTGCTTCAACTCCGGCGAACCCCTCTGGTAGTATCTGACCACGCCTTCTCTTCTCTTTGATGCTCTGATACTCCCCACTCTTCTGTGCATCTAACAATGTTGTTTGCTTGCTCTCTCGCGCTTAATAGTGACGCCACCAACGGAACCCGTGCGTGTCCGACGGCGCCGAGAACTTCGGCGAGGAATTACCATCGCCCCCGTGCGCCCCTTCGCCAACCCCGAACACTTTGAGCATCAGCATCCCACGACGAACATGGTGAGCCAGTCCTCCCTCTCCCTCCCTTCCTGGAATAGCCAGAACGCCATCGCCAGAGCCGCGCCGCCGCCGACCACCGTCACAGCGCCGCCAGTTCTTGGCAAAGCGTTAGGAGCCGTCAGATCCAGATCGGAGCGATAGGATAGATCCACTTACCGAAGAGGTATGGCTCTCTCTATACCACACGATTTTCATTAGATCCTACGGCCTACATCGCTTGATCCGCACGAAATGTTTTCAACCAATCATAACATTCCACGTGGCCCTGTCTAATGTTATAAAAACAGAATTGATCTATTAGATGTTCAATTTTGTAAACTCCATAACTTTTGATCCACATGTCCAAATTTTGCAAATTTTATATCAATGGAATCAGCAAGACAAACCCTATCCAACCATGCACTTTGTTTAGTAAATTGATTCTGTTAAATTGGTTGTTTTTGCAGAAACTTGTGTAGGCATATTTTGAATATAAAATTCATTCCAAAATTATTTTTGTGATAAAACCTTTGGCCAATGGATTGTTTTGAACCTACTGATCATATAAATCAATTTGTGGATTTAAAAACATATTTTGTGAGGCAAATTAATAAATCTTGGAATTAAAGCATTTCTTGTAAAATAAAAATGTTGTTTATATGTTGGAAATACTTTTTGGAGAAAAACCTTTGGGAAATGTTTTGATTTAAACTCTCTGACCCCAAACACCAAATTTTATAATTAAAAATGTATTTTGTGAAACCTATAAAGATTGTTGCTTTGCTAAAGGCATTTTCAACCACATAAAATATTGATTTGGTTTAAAAATGATTTATAAGTAAAATATTTTGCAAATGGTTTTGCCACTTATATAAAATGACCAATAGGTGTTTTATAATATTTATAACCTATTAGAAACCACTTTTCCAAATAAAACAATCTTTGGCATGCTTGCGTGCATTGCTTTGTTTCTATTATTTTATGTGATGATTGCTTGAATGGTAGATTGAAATATTGCTTGCTTGATTGAATTGTAGTGATTTGAAGAGTGTGAGTATTGCAAGATCAAGGAGTGAACTTATATTCTCTAACAAAAAGGAAAGTGATGCTTCATACTTTTGTCCCATTATTTTCACTATGCATTAGTGATATTTCTAAGTAGGACTTGCATGGAATTTTTGCTAAGTATAAACTATGCCATGGGAAATCCTAGTAGATGAAACCTTAGTAGAAATTTCCTAAGATAAATATTCCTAATACTATCATGCTTAGCTTAGCTAGTAGAAAACAAGGGTGGATTATATTCATGCTATGGAATATTTCTAAGTCAAGGACTTGTGATTTTGTTTAATAAAACAACTAAGTGAATGAAACACCTGGGTGGAATGGAAAGAATGGTTTGTGTTGAGTGGTTATGCAAGTCCAGTATGCTGGGGAAAACTTGGGCATCACCAAGTCCAGTATGCTGGGGAAAACTTGGTATCTCACTTGTGGAATGCCACCCAGGAACAAAGAGATTTGAGATGTCAAATGTTGAGAAGCTCCAAGTGTAGCCACTTGGCATTATGGGCTCTGCCTGGATCATATAGGTTGCAATAACTTAGCCAAATGGATAGTTGGTGGTAGGGGATGATAGGTTGGAACGCGTCCATTCTGGTCTAAGGGAAGTCTTCTGAAAGATCTTGTCTTGGTGAAACCAAGTCTTGTGGGGAAAGTGCACCACCTCTGCAGAGTGTACAACCTAAGTACTTAGCCATGTCCCTGGTAAAGGACAATTTGAGCATCAAGACATGGAAGCTATCAAGAATCTCCTCATCCCAGTTTCTAAGTTAAAATTTTGTGGTTCAACAAGGGTTTAAGGATCACCAATTTCTATTGGGAGATGCCTTGGGTGATTTTGAGAAACAAAAACTTAGTGTTTTCAAATGATAAGGAAAGTCTATTTTGAGCAAAGCAGGCCTAAGCTCCACTTAGCCAAATGCATATAGATGATAGACTCCACTATACTACCATTGTATCCCTTGCCAATACAATTCAAATGTATTGACCCTTGTGGCTATAACTTATTATGTTGCAGGTTTGTTTGATGTTAGTGAAGTGTGTTGATTAGGATTACAAGTCTACAACCAACATGTTTGCCTGTGGCACTTTGAAGATGAAGGACCCCATGCTATAGTTATTTCTACTGCATTGTAATGAGATAGCCAAATGAGCTATGTAAGATGTAATGAATTATTTTATTCCTGGTTATAAAGTTGTAGTATGACCTTTGTTTCTTGATATTACATCTTAACTGTGGATGCTAGCTATTGATCCAGGGACTAGCATTGTAAACACAGGGATCTCTACCTTATTAAAGGTTGGGACCTGTACAGATGGTATCAGAGCACTGTGTTGCCTGTAGGATTGTGACCCTAGGATTGGACAAAACCCCTTAGAAAAATAGGAGTTGTATTTGTTCCAAAACTTATTTACAAACAATCTTGTATACTCTTTCCTCAACCATTTTAGTTTTGATTCTACATCTTGTCTATTTTAACTTGATGGATAAAGCCTCCACCATGAGCAAAGATTTCAACATGAGAAAAGGACTTCACCAACTCAAGTGATTTCAACCTTATTCTCAACAAGGACTTCAACTTGGATACCACTAAGGACTACAAGTGAGACAAGAGATAATAGTCAAGACTTGAAGACTAAGGAAACACAACTTAGAAGGAACCATCATCACCTTTGAAGTTTTGTGACCAAGACACAAGAATTATTCCAAGGATACAATGATCTTATTCAAGAAGAAACAACAAAGAAGGGTGGAATGACCTCAAGTGAACCATATAGTTGGACCACCATATTTAGATTGAATCAAACACACCAACTTATGTGGTGTACCAAAAATATTTTGTTGCCTAAAAATATGCTTGAAACTTGTGGTTGAGTGGAGTGATTGTTTGTGATTGCTTGCACATTGCTTGTGTGAATTGTTGTGTGTGATTAGAACTATTTCTTTAGAGATATTTTTCCTTTTCTAATCCTAATCCAACCCAAACAGATGACTACTCCAAGAAACTCCAACATCAAGGATGGTGACAACAACAACAACCAAGGGATCAACATGAGAGAACTCATAGTAACCCAAACCCAGTTGAACCAAGTGACAACTCAATTTTTAGCCAACAATAATGAATTAGACCAAACCATGCAAAGGTTTTTGGAAACCCAAACTCAATTGATGCAGAAGGTGACAAATCAAATGATCAACATGGGAGACAACCCTTCCCAAGGAGTTTATGACAACAAGGATGTCAAGGATGATATTCTAGAAGGAACCCAAGCTTGCAATGTTTGTGGAGACAAGGATCACACTTCCAAAGAGCATGAAGATCAATGCCCAAATTGTGAAGAGAAACATCCAACTAATCAATGCCCCACATCTCAAGCTACTTGTTTCCTATGTGAAGGAAATAATCATGTCCCTATCCAATGCCCCATCTATTCCATAGTTCAACAAAGGAAACAAGTTGGAGTGCATCAACAGATTGTAAACCCCCATGAGGGAACAACTTCTACCAAGAAGGATGATGACAAAGGAAAATCTTAGCTTGCACCTCCATCCAATATGACTCAATTTGATGGACCAAAGAGGAGACATATGTATTACCCAAGGAAAAGATTAAGGAGACCAGGAAACTTTCCCACCTTTGAGATAAGATATGAAGAGCATGAACTAGAAGCACTCCTATCTTTGGAGAAACCCAAGAAGAAGGACAAAAGTCAAATGCAGTGTTGCCATTGCAAAGAGATGGGACACTATGCCAATGAATGTCCAGAGAAGAAGAAGAAGTATAAGGAAATCAGCCAAGTGTGGTGCAACAACTGCAAAGAGCTAGTCCATTATGTGTCAACTTGTCCACAGAAGATACGTGAAGAACTCAATCTTGTCACATGTTACAATTGTGGTGATCAAGGACATTATGCAAGCAATTGCCCAGAAAAGATGAAGCACAAGATAAAGCCTATGAAGGATCTCTGCCTTGTCACATATTTCAAGTGTGGAAACAAAGGACACTATGCAGATGTTTGCCCAGAGAGATTTCATCAAGATCCCAAGCAAGCCAAGATATAATCTAGTTGGAAATTTTTAAGGGTGTTAGTACCCTAGTTGTTTTGAGCCAACTTGTAACCCCTATCTTTCCCAAATCTCGGGACGAGATTTATTTTAAGGGTGGTAGCCTGTCACATCCCAAAATTTTCCAAATTTTGTAATGTGAAAAATAAATAAATAAACAAAATAAATAATTGATGAAATTTAGGGTGAAAAGAAACTTTTGTTTCTAAATGGAAACTTAAAAATCCCATCTTGAACAAACCTTGGTTAATATTTGAATCCAATTAAAATTCAAATCAAGTGGAATGCATTCTTCATAAATGCATCTGGAAATTTAAACACTTGGAAAATAAACCCAAACCCTAAAACCCTAATGGAAGGAAAACATTTCCAAGTTATGTCTAAGCCTATAGATTGGATCCATATAAAAATTGGTCAAACAAACATTTCAAAATGATCAAGAATAACAAATAGAAATATTATAAAACCATGGGAATTGGTTTCACCTAAATTGGAGCCATAAAGAAAATCTTATGAATTCAATAAGATAATGAAATTGAATTTCCAAAGCTAATAAAGCACCTATCTAAAATCCATACCAAATGGTGAGCAAATAATCCTAAAGGTAATTAAAAGGATAAACAAATATTAAATAAGATTTTACCAATTGGAATCACCAAGTTTGGATCTATAAATAAAAAGATATGGATTTTATAAGATAAAAAAGAAATATTAAATAAGGCATATTTAAAAGACCAAATTAAATCTTGGCCTAATCCATAAGCAAATGGAATGAATATAATCCAAATACAAATAAAATAAAAGGATAAAGAGTTTTCCAAATAAAATAAAGTGGCATTAACCAAATTCTATTTCCATTTAAATAAAGACAAAATCCCTATTAGAAATGATTAATTAAATCAGGGGAAAATAATTGGAATTTAACCAAGTAGAATAAACATTATTTAATTGACTTAAATGAAATAAAAGAATCATCTAAATAAGGTTATATGGAAATAAAACCATATTTGAATTTCATTGGAATAAAAACAATTGCCTAAATTAAAATGATTGATAATCACATTAAAATACTATAAATAATTCAAAGTGAATTATTTAGCATTCCATTAAATAAATAAACCTACTGAAAAGGTTTTGTAAAAAGATTGGATTTTAAATAAGGCTTGAAAATATATCTTATTTGATTTAACACAAGGACCTATTTTAAATAATTATTATACCCTAAAAAGAATAAAATTATTATTCTAAATTGACTTCAGAATATATTAGTAAACATTATTTGAATACACACAAAGTTTGGTTGAAGTTTGAAATCAAATTGTTGTTTGAAAAGTTTAAACAAAATCAAAACAGAATATTAGAAATGGAAAAAGAAAAAGAAGCAGAACAAAAAAATGAATGAAGCAAACTAGCCCAGCAAGCCCAGTCCAGGCCCAACTAGCCCATCCCCCCCTCCCGTGAGAAAACGGTTCGCACCAGAGTTTTAACCCGCGGAGCCGCTGACATCTAGACCCCACTGCCCCTTTTCCTCTCTCGCTGACGAAGAGGCCCCGCTTGCCAGTCTTCTCTCCTATCCCGCGACGACCACGCCTCGCCGGCCGTTTCTGCTCATGTTAATTCACTTCAATTCGCGTTATCGCTCCGTTAATCCTCCCCGCGACCATGCGTACTAAATTGCCTGCGTCCCCTCTCTCTTTCCCCTCTCTCGCCCGACTCTCTCTGCCCCTAGGCCGTCCCCATTTCCGCTTACACCGCCGCGGCCTCCGACGCACTCCGGCGACAAATACGGTGAGTACACGCCGCCCCTCCCCTCTGGTTCACGCTCACTGGATCCCCATCACTTTGCTCATCCACTGACCCCAGCCACACTTCCTATGGTGACCCAGAGCATCGGCAACCACCTCGACTGAGCGCCGCCACGGTCTGCTTCAACTCCGGCGAACCCCTCTGGTAGTCTCTGACCACACCTTCTCTTCTCTTTGATGCTCCGATACTCCCCACCCTTCTGTGCATCTAACAATGTTGTTTTCTTGCTCTCTCGCGCTCAGTAGCAATGCCACCAACGGAATCCGTGCGTGTTCGACGGCGCCGAGAACTTCGGCGAGGAATTACCATCACCCCTGTGCGCCCCTTCGCCAACCCCGAGCACTTTGAGCATCAGCATCCCACGACGAACACGGTGAGCCAGTCCTCCCTCTCCCTCCCTTCCTGGAATAGCCAGAACGACATCGCTAGAGCCGCGCCGCCGCCGACCACCGTCATAGCGCTGCCAGTTCTTGGCAAAGCATTAGGAGCCGTCAGATCCAGATCGGAGCGATAGGATAGATCCACTTATCGAAGAGGTATGGTTGTCTCTGTACCGCACGATTTGCATTAGATCCTACGGCCTACATCGCTTTATCCGCGAGAAACGTTTTCAACCAATCAGAACATTCCACGTGGCCCTGTCTAATGTTATAAAAACAGAATTGATCTATTAGATGTTCAATTTTGTAAACTCCATAACTTTTGATCCACACGTCCAAATTTTGCAAATTTTATATCAATGGAATCAGCAAGACAAACCCTCTTCAACCATGTAATTTGTTTAGTAAATTGCTTCTGTTAAATTGGTTGATTTTGCAGAAACTTGTGTAGGCATATTTTGAATATAAAATTCATTCCAAAATTATTTTTGTGATAAAACCTTTGGCCAATGGATTGTTTTGAACCTACTGATCATATAAATCAATTTGTGGATTCGAAAACATATTTTGTGAGGCAAATTAATAAATCTTGGAATTAAAGCATTTCTAGTCAAATAAAAATGTTGTTTATATGTTGGAAATACTTTTTGGAGAAAAACCATTAGGAAATGTTTCGATTTCAACTCTCTGACCCCAAACACCAAATTTTATAATTAAAAATGTATTTGGTGAACCCTATAAAGATTGTTGCTTTGCTAAAGGCATTTTCAACCACATAAAATATTTATTTGGTTTAAAAATGATTTATAAGTAAAATCTTTTGCAAATGGTTTTGACACTTATATAAAATGACCAATAGGTGTTTTAGAATATTTATAACCTATTATAAACCACTTTTCCAAATAAAACAATCTTTGGCATGCTTGCATGCATTGCTTTGTTTCTATTATTTTATGTGATGATTGCTTGAATGGTAGATTGAAATATTGCTTGCTTGATTGAATGGTAGTGATTTGAAGAGTGTGAGTATTGCAAGATCAAGGAGTGAACTTATATTCTCTACCAAAAAGGCAAGTGATGCTTCATACTTTTGTCCCATTATTTTCACTATGCATTAGTGATATTTCTAAGTAGGACTTGCATGGAATTTTTGCTAAGTATAAACTATGCCATGGGAAATCCTAGTAGATGAAACCTTAGTATAAATTTCCTAAGTTAAAGATTCCTACTACTATCATGCTTAGCTTAGCTAGTATAAAACAAGGGTGGATTATATTCATGCTATGGAATATTTCTAAGTCAAGGACTTGTGATTTTGTTTAATGAAACAACTAAGTGAATGAAACACCTGGGTGGAATGGAAAGAATGGTTTGTGTTGAGTGGTTATGCAAGTCCAGTATGCTGGGGAAAACTTGGGCATCACCAAGTCCAGTATGCTGGGGAAAACTTGGTATCTCACTTGTGGAATGCCACCCAGGAACAAAGAGATTTGAGATGTCAAATGTTGAGAAGCTTCAAGTGCAGCCACTTGGCATTATGGGCTCTGCCTGGATCATAGAGGTTGCAATAACTTAGCCAAATGGACAGTTGGTGGTAGGGGATGATAGGTTGGAACGCATCCATTCTGGTCTAAGGGAAGGCTTCTGAAAGATCTTGTCTTGGTGAAACCAAGTCTTGTGGGGAACGTGCACCACCTCTGCAGAGTGTAAAATCTAAGTACTTAGCCATGTCCCTGGTAAAGGACAATTTGAGCATCAAGACATGGAAGCTATCAAGAATCTCCTCATCCCAATTTCTAAGTTAAAATTTTGTGGTTCAACAAGGGTTTAAGGATCACCAATTTCTATTGGGAGATTCCTTGGGTGATTTTGACAAACAAAAACTTAGTGTTTTCAAAAGATAAGGAAAATCTATTTTGAGCAAAGCAAGCCTAAGCTCCACTTAGACAAATGCATATAGATGATAGACTCCACTATACTACCATTGTATCACTTTCCAATACAATTCAAATGTATTGACCCTTGTGGCTGTAACTTATTATGTTGCAGGTTTGTTTGATGTTAGTGAAGTGTGTTGATTAGGATTACAAGTCTACAACCAACATGTTTGCCTGTGGCACTTTGAAGATGAAGGACCCCATGCTATAGTTATTCCTGCTGCATTGTAATGAGATAGCCAAATGAGCTATGTAAGATGTAATAAATTATTTTATTCCTGGTTATAAAGTTGTAGTATGAGCTTTGTTTCTTGATATTACATCTTAACTGTGGATGCTAGCTATTGATCCAGGGACTAGCATTGTAAACATAGGGATCTCTACCTTATTAAAGGTTGGGACCTCTACAGCTAGTCCCTGGATCGATTAGCTAGCACCCACAGATTCAGATGTAATATCAATAAACAAAGGTTATATAACAACTTATAACCAGGAATAAAACAATTCATTATATCTTACATAGCTCATATGGATATCTTATTACAATGCAGCAGATATAACTATATGGAGTCCTTCATCTTCATATGCCATAGGCAATCAATAATAAGTTACAACCACAAGGGTAAATACATTTTAATTGTATTGGCAAGTGACATCATATTGATATGGAGAATCTATCATCTACATGAATATTTGGCTAAGTGGAGTTTTGGCTGGCCTTTGCATAAAATAAGTTTTTCCTATCCTTTGTAAAATATCTTTTCTCTTTTCAAAACATTTCATCACACAATGGCACACTAGAGTCACACCAGGTGCTTCCCTTGTTCACCCAACAAGTTTTAACTTAGAGAAATTGGGATGAGGAGATTATTGATCATTCCAATGTATTTGAGGCTCAAATTGTCCATTACTGGGGACACAGCTAAGTACTTAGGTTTTACCCTCTCGAGAGGTGGTGCACTTTCCCCACAAGACTCGACATGCATCGAGACGAGACTTTTCAGAAACAATCCCCCAGATCAGCACATACGCGTTCCATCCTATCATCACTACCACCAACTATCTGTCTGTTTGAGTTCTTGCAACCTAGTTGGTCAAGGCAGAGCCCATATGCATGTGGCTCCACTGGAAGCTTCTCAACACAAAACATCTCAAATCTCTTTGTTCCTGGGTGGCCATCCACAAGTGAGATACACCAGGGTAAACCATAGAAATGGGACATGGGTAACCACTCAACAAAAATCCATCCAAGCAATTACCATTCCACCGAGGTGTTTCATTCACATAGTTGTTTTATTAATCAAAAACATAGTCATAGACTTTGCATAATATCATAGCATGAATATTCCACCCTTGTAATTTAATAGCTAGGCTAAGCATACTGGCATAACTTGTCTCTTGACTTAGAAATATTCCTACCAAGATATATTCTATAGAATCTACTATAGCATAGCATTATAAAAAAAAATAGTCCTATCATGCATAGTACAAAAATATCACTAATGCAATATTGCAAAGGTAGGACTTTTGATGACCGAAGTATCACTTGCCTTTTTAGTAGATAATCTAGGTACTCTCCTTGATCTTGCAATTTTCACACTCCTCAAAGTTCACTACAATTCAATCAAGCAAAGCACACATTCAAAACTAGCACACAAACAATTAACAAAACAAAACAATAAAAATAAAGAAATGCATGCAAGCATGCAAAATGTTGTTTTATTGAGAAAGTGGTTTCTAACAAGGTTCTAAACATTTCAGAACACCTACTGTTCTTTTATAATAGTGGAAATTTCATTTGAAATCAAGTTAGTGAAAATAGGCCTTTTAAATCATTTTTTGTTTTACTAGAAATGCTTTTATTTAAAGGAATAATTTCTAGTGTTAAATATATTTTTAAATTCAAATGTTAATGTTTGTTGTCAGAAGGTTCAAAACAAAACCATTTGCAAAAGGTTTCACTCAAAATTAATTTTTAGAATAATTTTTATACTCAAAATAGTTCTATTAATGTTTCTACATAAAAACCTAATTTTTCTAAAGCAAATGACCAAACCAGGGACAGAGATGCAAATGTTTCATTTTTCTGAATCCATTGATATATTATTCGTAATTTTTGAACAAACATATCAAAAGTTATTGATTTTACAAGTTCAAATATCTAATAGAACAAATTCTAGTTTTTAAATCAAACGCTTGGCCACGTGTCTTAATATTACTAGCCTATGCCGATTCAGCTGGATCAGCAACACATGCCGTTAGATCTAAGTGGATCTGAGCGGCTCAGATCAAACGATACCTCTTCGCTAAATGATCTATCCTAGCCGCAGAATCTAAATCTAACGGGTCAAGATGCATTGACCAAAGACGGGCGGCGCTGGCGACGGTGCGCGGCAGCGGCACGTCGGGTGGACGGCGTTCCGGTGATTCCATTGGCCAAGAGAGAGGGCACAAGGCATTACCGTGTTCGCGAGGTCAAGGCGGTTCTCAAGGTGTTCGTGGCTGGCGAAGGGGGCGCACGTGGTCGACAGGGATTCCTCGCCGGAGCTGCGTTGGCATCGGTGGCTTGCAGATGAAGAAGAAGTCGAGCTCCTGGGTCACACACAAGAAAACCAAGGTGTCAGGGAGATGCGCACAAGAACAAGGGTCACGGGGAAACCTACCAGAGGACAAGGGGCGCGCAAATTTGTCGTCAATCTCTCGCCGGAGTTGCGCGCTCCATCGGTCGTGTGTAGGCGATGATGGGGCAAGGCTCTAGGGCATAAGAAAGCAAACAGCTAGTGTGAGTATACGTGCAAGAGGGTGGCTAGCATTATAGTTTGATCGAGAGGGCCAGGGGCATACCGTGCTCGCCGGAATTGGCATCGGAGCTCGTCGGGGACAGCGGCGGTGCGAGCTGGATTGCGGGCAGCCTGGTGGCGCTCGGGAGTGGGAGAATGAGGGGAAATGGAGAGGAGGGTGATGGGGATATGCCTACCGGGGTATACCCAGCAGGACGTTTCTGACTGGCCCAAGACCCGGCGAGTGGGCCTACAAAACGGCGAGTGGATCGAAGCCCAGCCAGGAACTGAGCGACTGGAAGCTGAAGGCCCAGGCGAGTAGATAGGCCCAGTCGGGTGAGGTTAAACGGCTACTGAAGCTTTAACCGAATCAGTTGAGATATGTAAACCCTAGGGGAGGTGAGCCTATATAAACCTCCCTATAGGGTGAGTAGAGACACGTTCCCTCATACACCCAAGCGACTCACCGCCTAGCCGCCGAGCTCGCCCATTGTAACACCTCCATAATACAATCTAGCAGGAGTAGGTCTTTACCCTCCGGGGGGACGAACCTGGGTTAAACCCTGTGTCTTTGCCCTCATCTCGCACCGCAGATGGCTGGCCGCCCGTGCCCCTCGTTCTACTACTCGCTGCCGATTGCAGCATCTGCCGTGACCATTCCCACGACAGTGGCGCCCACCGTGGGGCCTGGCCGGTCTGGCCGGTGTTCTGCGGCGAGATCCAATCTGCCCATCAACGAGACGGTCGCCACCGGCCGCATGATAGCGATCGGCGAGATGCTCCAGATCTTGCCGAGCAGCTATGTCCCGGCGGCGCGACCCGTCACGCACAGCGTGATCCTGCCTATCGGCACGATCAGCCTCTTCGTCGGCCTCACCGACGTCATCGTCTCGGAGGACTCGGCTCGCATCCGCGAGTCGCCGCCACGCGATCGGCTCTCCGAGAGCCAGATCCGCACGATCCACCGCCTCGCCTCCGAGTACAATTCGGCCCACAGCAACGTGGCCGAGAACTCAGCGGCCGCAGAGGACGCGGCCCTCAATGACGACACCGACTCGGCGACCCCGGCGTCACTCGCCGGATCCATCACCGCGGCCTCATCCGCGGGGTCCATCGCCCAGGTCTCCAACGCGGGAGATTTCGAGGACCCCTCCATCCTCGGGATCTTCGAATTCGACTCCGGGTCGGAGAACTCCGCCGATCTCCGCGATGGAACCGGTCGCTACGCCGCGACCTACATGGCGACCGGCACCGACCCGCCAGAGGATCCATTCTCCACCCCGATCCCTCCTAATGCCATGGCCACGGAGGTCGAGGAACTCCGCCTGTAATTGGCGGAGGCGGTACGCAAGGAGCAAGCTGAGCGCGAAAAATTTCACCTCGAGTAGGTGACGGCGCAGGAATTATCGCGCTACCACCAGCAGCGGATCAGGACGCGCCTGAACCCCACCGTTCAGGGGCGCGCCCTGAACTTCGACGATGAAAACGACCCGGCCATCGTGGCCGAGCGCGCGATCTGCGAGAACGCGCCACCAGGAGGGAGCGCCCGGCCCCCGCCAGGATCAACGGCAATGGGTGCCCCACCTCCACCCAACCGCACCCCCCCCAGGGACCAGCCGCGGATAGTAGTCTCCTCACGAGAGCGAGACGCAAACGGGCTTCCACTGTTCTCCACCCCGATGGACAACCTTGTGGCAGGCCGAGCAGCAGTCGACAGCATCACGGCGACCGGCAACGGCGCCCTGCAGATCGAATACGCCAAGGCCCTGCTCGCGAAGGCCATCGAACAGCAGAGAGCGGGCGCCGATTCGCAAGGACGGGTATACTCGCGTTCCTCAGGAAGCAGAGCGGCCTCCAGCGGCCGCCCAGCGGCGGCAAACACCCTCAACTGCCCGCCACCAGAGCCACTGCAGCCCCAATACCGACCTGCTAATGCGGCACTCTCCACCAACGACCCCAGGCCGGCAACCAACCTTGTCGCCGCCAATGGGCAACCCATCGACGCCCGCACCCACATCATCAACAACCAAAGCTGGCGCGCACGCCAGCCCGACGACCTGCGACATACCCTAACCAATCGCCGCGACGGCGAGCCCATGGGGTCGCTCAGCCGACTCGGGCCAAAGTGCTTCGGACCAATGATCCGAGGCGAGAAGTATCCGCCAAACTTCAAGGAGCCAAAAGAAATAGAAAAGTACGACTCCTCGTACGACCCCGCCGTATGGCTCGACACATACCTCATGGCGATGGGGATCGCGGGTCATACTGACCTGCTCGCCGCCCGTTACCTCCCCCTGATGATGGAGGGGACGTGCAGGCAGTGGATCAACACTCTCCCCCAGGACAGTATCGACTCCTGGGAGGAAATGCGCGACGCCTTCGTCAGGCACTTCGAGTGCTCCTACACCCGCGCCACCACTATTGAGGACCTAGAACGGTGCGTCCAGGGACCCCGCGAGTCGACCCGAAACTGGGTCCAACGGTGGCAAGAGCTTTGGTACAACGCGGTCGGCATCCACCCGGACACCGCGATCCATTGCTTCAAGACCTCGTGCCGCTACGAGCCCCTAGTCGCCAAGCTCAAGCGACACTCCCGCACACTCGACAACATCCCCGACCTCCTCGAGATCGCCAAACGGTACGCCGAGGAAGATCCAAACCAGGAAACTGACGACGAGTCAGGAGGTCAACGCCGCACGGGCGGCAACGACGGCGGACGCCGAACCGACCTACGCTACAGCGGCACTCGCCTCACAGGCAAGCGCCGCAGTGACGGGCGAGTCGACTTCGTCGCCAACGCCGGGCACGCTCAGCGCGAGCCCAAGAGCTTCCGCCGCGACGGAGGGCAACGCCAAGACGGCGGCAACTACAAGAACAAGCCAAGGTTCGATCCCGCGGCCCTCCTTAACCAACCATGTGCGTTCCATAGCAGGGAAGGAAAGCCCGCAACGCACACCACCTCCGACTGCCACACCCTCAGGGAAATCGAGAAGGCACGGCGAGCGCGGGAGGACCCCGACAACGACCCGCCAAACGGCGGAAAATTCGGCAAAGTAGCCGGCTCGCTCCACACCTTCACAGGCTTCAACACGAAGCGCGAGAAGAAGGTCATCGCCCGCGCCGTCGCCGTCAACGCGGTGGCCCAAATAGACGTCACCCAGTTCCTGAACTGGTCGGAGCAGCCCATCACCTAGAGCCGCCAAGACCACTCGCCGCGCATCGAGTACCCAGGACAAGTCGCCTTGGTGGTCAAGCCCAAAGTTGGCGACTACTGGCTCCCCAAGACACTGATGGACGGCGGCAGCTCCATCAACATCCTCTACCTCGACACCTTCAGGCGGCTGCGCCTCCCGCAGTCAATGGTCGAGACGACTCACACCACATTCCACGGCATCGTCCCCGGTCGGAAGGCGTACCCGATCGGCAAGGTCACGCTGCCAGTAACCTTCGGCACACCGGCAAACTTCCGCACCGAGCGGATCGTCTTCGAGCTGGTGCCCTTCGACAGCCCCTACCACTGCGTCCTGGGGCGCCAGGCGTTCGCCAAATTCATGGCAACGCCCCACTACGCGTACAACGCGATGAAGCTCCCCGGGCCGTGCGGCGTCATCACCATCCACGGCGACCCCGACATGGCCGCCGAGTGCGAGGCCAAAGGAGCTGAGCTCGCTGACGCAGTAATCGCGGCGGAGACAAACCACGCCGACGAGCTCGCCAAGTACGCGAGCGGGGTCAACAATGACGACCCCACCATACTCAAGAAGCCCAACTCAGAGGGCGCAAACACCTCAACCTTTGAGGCCACGACGCACACTCGCACCGTCGAGCTGGTCCCAGGCGACTCCAGCCAGACGGTGACGATCGGGACGGGCATGAGCCCAGCATAGGAAGGCGCGCTCATCGAGTTCCTCCGTGAGAACAGGGACATCTTCGCATGGAAACCCTCCGACATGCCCGGTGTCCCTAGGGAGCTCACTGAGCACAAGCTGAACGCCGACCCCAAAGTACGACCTGTCAAGCAGTCGCTGCGGCCCTTCAATGAAGAACGCCGTCGAGCAATCGCCGAGGAAGTGCAGCGTCTACTCGCTGCCGGCTTCATCCGGCCAATCAAATAGTCCAAGTGGCTGGCAAACCCAGTCCTGGTCGAGAAGAAAAACGGTACCTGGAGAATGTGTATCGACTACACAAACCTGAACAGCGCCTGCCCAAAGGAGCAGTTCGTCCTCCCGTGGATCGACCAGATAATCGATTCAACCGCGGGCTCGGAGTCGCTATGTTTCCTCGACGCCTACTCTGGGTACAACCAGATCAAAATGGCTGTCGAAGACGAGGAGAAAACGGCGTTCATCACGCCATTCGGAGCCTTCTGCTACACCGCCATGACCTTCGGTCTCAAGAACGCCGGGGCGACCTACCAGCGGTGCATGCAAGAATGCCTCGCGAGCCAAATTGGCCGCAACATCCACGTCTACATCGACGACGTGGTCGTGAAGTCCGCTCGCCAAGGCGACCTACTCGCCGACCTAGCAGAAATTTTCGCCAACCTACGAAGATATAAGATAAAGCTCAACCCAGGCAAGTGCACCTTCGGTGTACCCGCCGGACAACTACTGGGGTACGTCGTCTCCAAACGAGGTATCGAGGCGAACCCCACAAAGATCGACACGATCGCCCGGCTCGGCAAACCCGAGTGCCTGCGCGACGTCCAGAAGCTGGCCGGGCGAGTAGCGGCTCTCAGTCGCTTCATCCCCCGCCTGGGCGAAAAGGCGATGCCCCTATACCGCCTGATGCGCAAGAACCCCACCTTCCAGTGGGACAAGGAGGCGGACGACGCGCTCCGCGACCTCAAAAAGGTGCTACTCGCCGCACCACTACTCGCCGCCCCCGCCGACAAAGAACCCATGCTGGTTTACGTCGCGGCGTCCGAGCGCGTCGTCAGCGCCGTGATGGTCGTCGAGCGACCAGAGGAAGGAAAGGAGCGCCCGGTTCAGTGGCCGGTGTACTACATCAGCGAGGTCCTCACCGAGTCGCGCCAACGGTACCCACAGTACCAAAAGCTAGTATACGCGGTCTTCAGGGCTCAGCGGCGCCTGCCGCACTACTTCCAGGAGCACCCGATCACGGTCGTCTCCTCAGCACCACTGCAAGACATCATCCGCAATCGCGAGGCGACCGGGCGGGTCGCCAAGTGGGCCGTCGAGATCGGCGTCCACAACATCAAATACGAGCCACGAAAGGCGATCAAGTCACAGGCACTGGCAGACTTCATCACCGACTGGGAGGAGGCCCAGCAGCCAGAGAAGCTGTCGTACCTCCACTACTGGAGCCTGCACTTCGACGGCTCCAAGAACACGGACGGTGCAGGCGCAGGGATAGTGTTGACTTCACCAAAGGGCGACAAGCTCCGCTACATCCTCTGCCTCGACTTCACGCCCTGCACCAACAACATGGCTGAATACGAGGCCCTACTCCACGACATGCGAGCCGCCAAGGAGATGAACGTCAATCGCCTCCGCTGCTACGGAGATTCTGACCTTGTCGCGGGGCAAGTCGCCGGCACCTGCGACGCCGTCTCCCCTACCATGGCGGCGTACCGCCAAGCAGTGGAAAAATTGGGCGGACACTTCACCGGCTACTCCGTCGAGTGGATCGACAGGCGGAAGAACGAGGAGGCCGACGCACTCTCTCGCATCGGGTTGGCCCGACTCGCACCACTCGCCGGCGTTTTCCTCGACACGATCTCCAAGCCATCAGTCTCTCCCCCGAGGGAGATCGACATCGGAGTCCCACTCCAACCAGAGGCAGCCTTGGTCGCACTCGTCAACGAGCCAGACGACTGGACCAAGCCTTACATCGCCTACCTGGAAGCCGGCACCCTGCCGGCAGACGAGACAGACGCTCGAATGATCGCTCGTCGATGCAAGTCCTACACCATCATCAACGGCGAACTCCACAAGTGCAGCGTCACCGGCGTGTTCCAACGCTGCGTCCAACCAGCTGAAGGACGTAAGATCCTCCACGACATCCACTCCGGTGACTGCGGCCACCACGCCGCTGCTCGCTCCCTGGTCGCCAAGGCTATGCGACATGGTTTCTACTGGCCCACCGCACACGCCGATGTTGTCGATATCGTCCAGCGATGCGCCGGGTGCCAGAAGTACGCCAGTCAGACGCATGTACCAAGCTCGGCGCTCAAAACAATCCCCATTACCTGGCCATTCGCCGTATGGGGCATGGACATGGTAGGCCCCTTCAAGAAGGCCCCCTCTGGCTACACCCACCTGCTAGTCGCCGTCAACAAATTCACGAAGTGGGTGGAGGCCAAGCCAGTCCGGAAATGCGACGGGAAGACCGCAACTAAATTCTTACGCGAGCTCATATATCGCTACGGGTTCCCCAACAGCATCATCACGGACAACGGCACCAACTTCGCCAAGGGAGCCATGGCCGAATTCTGCGAAGAGCATCATATCCGGCTCGACCTCGCGTCAGTCGCCCACCCGGAGTCCAACGGCCAGGCGGAACGGGCCAACCAAAGCATCCTACACGGCCTGAAGCCGTGACTCCAAGTACCACTCGAGCGCACCGCCGGGTGCTGGGTCGAGGAGTTGCCCTCCGTCATATGGGGGATCCGCACCTTAGTCAACAGATCGACGGGATTCACTCCCTTCTTCATGGTCTACGGCGTCGAGGCAGTCATGCCCACCGACCTCGAACACGACTCGTCGCGGGTCGTCCACTACACGGAGGCTGCAAACGAGCTTGCCCGCCAAGACGGGATCGACCAACTTGATGAAGCACGCGACCTCGCTCGGTCACGCACTGCCATCTACCAGCAAGGACTCCGCCGCTACCACAGCCGGCGGGTGAAAGCTCGCACCTTCCATGAAGGCGACCTGGTGTTACGCCTCATCCGGGACAAGAAGGGCATGCACAAGCTCTCCCCTCCGTGGGAAGGCCCATTCGCTATCGGGCGCGTACTCGGCAACGATGCCTACTACCTCATCGACGTCCGCGGGGACGGCGAACTCGACGTCAAGCGACCATGGAATGTAAACCTCCTACGGAAGTTCTACTCCTAGAACCCCACACATGTACCCTCCAGTCGCTATGAAATAAAAAGAAACGGTTACCGCAAATTGCGCCTACTCTCCATGACTTGTGCCACTCGCACTCGTAATAACAGCGACACGCTAAATGTAGAAGTCAACCTTTGGTACAGCGATCGGCACGGCTAAGTAGTGTGGTGTAAGAGCACTGAATCACCTCAGGTCTTGCATCGTCCACGAAAAACGCCCACCCGGAGCCCCATTGGAGTCGCCTAGCTCGACTGGTTCTACGAGCCAAGACAACTGCCCTCGCTTCTCACAACGACCTTGGTCCTCCGCATCCTCGGCATAGCGTCTCGAATGGCTAAGTACCACGCTCGGGGACTGAAGACCAGCCCGTCGCGAGCGGTCAGGGAAAACGCCAAGTAAGAGAGCATGCCCAGGACTCGCCACGCGACTGACCCCACGGGCCAGGCAGGAGTGATGCACTCACACCAACGCGCTAAGTCCTCAACCACCCTCGAGTCGCGCCTCGAACTACCAAGTACCACGCTCGGGGACTCGGCCACCCGACCCCGTTCGCGCACGGGAAAACGGTAAAGTACAGAGCACTCAAGGGAGTCGCCTTGCGACTGGCTCTACGAGCTCGGGCGAGTCGACCAAGACAACAAAACACATGATAACAACACACACATCATATACGAGGTAAACCCCACAAAAGGGCGGACGCGCTCGGGGACTCGTCCAAAATCAATCAAAAGCACACAAACAAATATCAAAATAGACACGACGTCTCATTCAATCGCATGTTGCATTGTTTCATATTACAAAATATGCCCGCGTGGCAGAACTGCTGCTAACGCCACAAGGCAAACTACCCTACTCTGCAGGCTTCGATGACGACTCGCCAGCATCCCGGCGATTGCGGACGAACTCCGTGTACGGGTTTGATGGATACGTCGTCAGTTCACCCGCCATCGCCGCGCGAAAAGGCTGCTCGACCTTGAAGTCACGATGCGGCGGTTCGGGGTCGTTCGGCGCGACAACCGTCTCCTGGTACGGCAGGAGGTCGCCCATTGCCCAGACACGTTCCGAGTACGTGGCGGCACGTTCTTGCAACTTGAGGACCTCGGACAGCTCCACCGCGCCAGTCGACGATGGATACCCACTCGTCACATCGTCAACGTCGAAATCTTCGGGGAAGTGGGCGAGTCCAAGGCTCAGTGCCGTCGACGCTCCACGCCGAAACGCCGACCGCGTCATGAACTCAACGACCGCGGGCGCCTTCTCCAAATACTTCCACACTTCAACGAGGTCGCTGGGAATCACCTCCGTGGGCGATATTTCTTGGAGGCAGGCGCGGATGCACGTCGCCGACAGCGTCGCCGAGTCGACGAGCATGCTTACGCATTGCCTCGCATCGAGCGAGTTCGCCTCTCCTTCGCTATCAATGATGCGACCTGCGAGTAGAAGACAATGATGAGTACGACGGACACCACAAAAGCCACAGCCACTAGAAGGGAAGATGTACTCACCAAGCAACGGACGGGCGAGTCCTGTGATGAAGCACTGAAGCGACGTGTGGTCGTCCTGAAGCCCAGCAATAAGGGCTTCCGACACCTTGCGATCCTCCTCAGCAGCCGCAATAGCAGCCTTAGCTCGCCCATCCGCCGAGCTTGCTTCTTCTCTCGCTTCCCGCAGTTCGCGCTCAAGGTCGGCGATCCGCTGTTCAGCGGCACCTAGAGCAGATCGCGCCGCCACCAACTCACCAGCGGGGACAAGCCCCTAGCGAGCTTCCTCTGCCTTCGCAGCAACAGCCTGAAGCCCTTTGTTCGCCTCCTGGACGATGGCCAGCTCCCTCTCCGCGCGCTGTTTCGCGGCCAATTGGTCCGCTGACTCAAGCTGCAGACCCTGCACGTCACCAAAAGGTTAATCAAAAAGAAGTTCCTAAATGCCCACCCGCTGAAATTCAGCGAGTGCGCACTCGGGGACTGGCGATCAAGAAATTCCTAAGTACCCACCCGCTGAAATTCAGCGAGTGCGCACTCGGGGACTGGCGATCAAAAAATTCCTAAATGCCCACCCGCTGAAATTCAGCGAGTGCGCACTCGGGGACTGGTATTCAAAGAAATTCCTAAGTGCCCACCCGCTGAAATTCAGCGCGTGCGCCCTCGGGGACTGGATGCGACAAACAAAAAGATGAGAAATTATAAGAATCAGGTCGCTGCAAAGCACCGACCTGATCCTCGGGGACTGGACGTACCTGGATGGCCGCGCCAAGCATGCCGTGGAGTTGTACCGCGTCCACGGATGCGAGAAGTGCCGGCGTGTGCCCGCGACGTTGGTCGACTTCAGCATCGGCGGTCCCGGGAGCGTGGCTCGAGGGTGTAGGCCCACTCGCCGTGGCTGCCTTGGTCACGAAGCGCGGAAAGGTAGCAATAGAAGCACCCGCTCCGAGAGAGGTCGCCTCCGCCGTTCCAGGCAAGGAAGCACCCTCCTTCGTAGACGCGGCTGCCTCCAACACGGGCTCGGCTGGTGCGACCGCTGTGTCATCAGAGATAGTGACGGTGTCATCGCCCTTGGCCTTCTTACTGCCATCTGCTGAGGCGACGACCTCGTCCGCCTTCCTCTTGCGGGAAGGATCCTCCTCGCTAGCGACGGAGGGAAACTTGGCCACGGTCGGGTGGCCCATCCTTTTCACTCCGGTCCTGCGCATCAATCGAATCAACAAAGACAATCGAAATAGTTATGGAAAATAAGGAGGGGTGAGCGCACTCACTTGGCGACTGGGATGAAACGTAGCCCCGTACGAAGGCCGGCCGGTTTTTCCAGTTCAGGGCCCAGTCGGCGACTGAGCCCCAGTTCCAGGACGTCGCGTGCCCAAGACACGGACGGCTTCTTCGTCGTTGAGGCCGCAGCTGGCGCCTCTGGGACATCCTCGGCGGGAGCTTCCTCGCGGGTTGGAGCCGCTGTAGCCGGAGCCTTCTTGCGAGGCGAAGCCGCCGCAGCTGGAGCCTCCCCCGGCCCAGAGACTGGGGCGAACGGCGGAGGCATTGAGGCCAGCGGCACTTCCACGGTCGCCGCGTCCAGCGCGGCTGTCGCTGGCGGCGCGCCGTCACCGGCTAGGCTAGGAGCATCGGAGCTGCTCGCCGAGTGCGGCGGTGAGGCCGTCCTCTACGGCTTCGTTTTCTTCTTCGGGGGGGCCCTCGCCTCCCTTTTCTTCTTCTTCTTTGACGGAGTGGCTTGACGGCGCGAGGTGGTCTCTGGGAGATCGTCGTCGTCGTCATGACGCTCGAGGCTTCTGCTCGCCTTGATCTCGCGCTGTCGTTGCCCGCGGGTCTTTCGGACCAGCGGGGCGACCTCCTCTTCGGACTCGTCCTCGTCGTCCTCGTTGCCCCTCGCAGGCGGCGATTCGCCTATATCCTGGGCGGACGGGCCCGAGCTCTCATCATCCGAAGGTGGGAGCCACCCTTCCACCACTTGGAATAGTTGCAACGAATACAAAACGGAATCAGAATTACCGCGACTGCATATACTGCGACTGCAAGCAAGGTAAAGAAATTATTGTTGGAGCCGGACGCTTCGCGGTGTAGGGCGACCCCAGCCTGCGCATCCAGGTACACCGCCTGGGTAATCTTCTTCAACGCTGGGAGATAATCCTCTAGCTTCCACTCGTCGAGGCAGGCCTTCGTCGAGTCTCCCCGGCCCGTGTACTGGTACATGTAGTGGTCGCACTGGGCGAGTGGAACGAGCCGCCGCCCAAGCCAGCAATTGTACAAGTTTATCGTTTGAAGGCCCTTCTTTTTCAGACCATGGATGGTCTGGAGCATCTCGTCAACGACCATCCGCTGGTCGTCGGGGAGCTTTCCGACTTGGAGATGGCGCGGCTCGGAACGACTAGCGGAGTACCACGGGATCGCCGCCTCGCCCTCCGAGGTCGCCTCGGCCACGTAGAACCACGACTTCTTCCAGTCGCTCGCTGCCTTGGCGGGTAGCATCAGATCAAAGAAAGAAGCTTTGGACTTGAGCTGAAACGTCAAGCCGCCCGCGGCTAGCATTGGGCCGCCTGCCTCCTCGCGGCTGATCCGGCCGTGGAACAGATCTTGCCACAAGGGGAAATAGGGCCGGCAGCCCAAGTAGCATTCGCAGAACGCCACGAAGATGGCGAGCTGCTCGATGCTGTGGGGACCCAGATCTGAAGGCTGGATCCCGTAGTAGGCGCAGAAGCGCCGGAAGAATAGGGACGTAGGAAACCCTAGCCCCCGCTCGAGATGACTGGTGAAACAGACGAATTCCCTCTCTCGCGGGTTTGGGGTCGTTTCTCCGGCTGCGGGGATACGCCAACAGCCGGCTCGCAGGATCCCGGCCTCCTCGAAAGAGGCCAGCTGCGCCCTAGTGCACTTGGACCTACCCCACGGCTCGGTGGAAAGGGCCATGGCCGAGATTTTGGTTGGATATCGGAGGATTTCGGGTCGACTGGATCGCGGAGCGAAGGAAGGAAAATGCGCGCACTCGGAAGAAGTGGTGAGGAGTTGGCTCTACGATTGCCTACCATTCCTCTTATATAGAGGGAGTTACCCGCCAAATCAGGGAGCCGTTACCACGCGGTGATTACGCCGAAAGTTACCGTTGGATTACCCCAACGGCTAGTTTGACCACGCCTGACGGTCCAACTACGGCCACTCGGCTCGCCGACCCAATCACTAAGACAGTGTTTTCGCTGACTCGACTCGCCAAAGTTGCGACCAGGATCATTGGTTGTCTCCTTTATACGGGAGCCCGCCGACGATTCGACTGGGTGCCTACTCTGAAGCCGTATACTCCGACTACCAGCAGCCACCTACGCCTAATCGACGACGGCCTCGGGGACTACTGATGGGGATATGCCTACCGGGGTATACCCAGCAGGACATTTCCGACTGGCCCAAGACCCGGTGAGTGGGCCTGCAGAACGGCGAGTGGATCGAAGCCCAGCCAGGAACTGAGCGACTGGAAGCTGAAGGCCCAGGCGAGTAGATAGGCCCAGTCGGGTGAGGTTAAACGGCTACTGAAGCTTTAACCGAATCGGTTGAGATATGTAAACCCTAGGGGAGGTGAGCCTATATAAACCTCCCTATAGGGTGAGTAGAGACACGTTCCCTCATACACCCAAGCGACTCGCCGCCTAGCCGCCGAGCTCGCCCATTGTAACACCTCCATAATACAATCTAGAAGGAGTAGGTCTTTATCCTCCGGGGGGCCGAACCTGGGTAAAACCCTGTGTCTTTGCCCTCATCTCGCACCGCAGATGGCTGGCCGCCCTTGCCCCTCGTTCTACTACTCGCTGCCGATTGCAGCATCTGCCGTGACCATTCCCACGATAGAGGGGGAGGCGGTTAAGTGAGCGTGGTCAAGCGAGTGATTCATGCACGCAGTTACGCGAATTTATGCGAATTGAATTCATGCAGAAACGGCAGAGGAGAGGGGAGGAACTGGTCCGCGCATTTGAAGACGACAACGGTGACATGGACGTGTGTAACATCCCAAAAATATGAAACCTGGATCATCAAACTCTAATCATCAAAATTTAGGATTAACAAAAACTTTTCTAAATAAAAATATGAAGGCATGCATATGTGTAAGCATGACAATTTGGATTCTTTTGAATTGCCATGATTGTGTGTTTCCTTGCTTCTAAAAGGATGCTTAGGTGAAATAAAAATTATCTAAACAATCCCCACACTTTTCCCAAAGACAAATAAATCAAAACAAACAAAATAAAGGAATGGTCACTTTGGCCAATTTAACTCCCATTCCTACTTTGGCTATCTCTAACTTTCAGAACTTAACAGAAACTTGTTTGGATCTTTACACCCCTTGATATTACTCATAACAAAGTATCAAGGCCCACCTTGTGATCATCTAGAAACATTCAAATGCATAGTTTAAATGATAGTTTAAAATTGAATCTATTTCATATGGCAAGATCCCACTTTTTCAAAAACCACTCAAACAAGCTCAACTTTCAAAACCCAGGCATCTACAGACTCACCAACACATGCCTAGCACACCCACCAAAAATATTTTCAAAATTCAAAACTTGAATTCATGCGGCCATTTCATCAAACACCTTGTAGATGCAAATCAAACCAAATCAAAACACTATTTTGAGCAGTGTTTTGGGCCAAACTTGTTCACTCTCTAGACACCACTAGCCTTAGTAGATCATCTAACAAACTTAACAAATCACTAGCACCACTGTGAGCTCGCCAATCTCATCAATGGTGAACAGCTGAGAGCACCCATGTCACCCCAGTGTGGACAGCAGGCTAGAGGAAGAACTAGTCGTGCCAACCTTGTCTGGGAGGTAGCCCATGCCTCACCGCCCCCTCTCGACCAGCCATGCCTCGCAGAAAACAACCAGAACTGCCAGGAACACCGCGCCCGTGCCGACCCTCGCCGCAGAGCACACGCCGTTCCCATTTAACCAGACCACCTCGAGCCCTCGCTGCCCGCCAACATGCTCCCCACCGTCCCAGGAGACCGCCAGACATGCCCATTTCACCGCCCGTACCGCGTAGCCACCATTCGTCGTCGAAGACGCCGCCTCTGCCGCACAGAACATCGAGCGTTCCAGACCGTTTGCCACTGCCCCTACACACGCATTAAAGCCATAGAGCATCGCCAGGAGACCACCAATCGATCGCCACCCTCGGCCATGCCTCTAGCAGCCTGTAGCCTTGTCGCCACCGTCGCCTGCCCATTCCGTTCGGTCTCACCGTCGAGCCTATAAAAGGAGATGACCCCCAGCCGAATTAAGCACACCATCTCACTCCCCTCTCCTCACTGATCGTTCCACCCTGTTCCCGGAGCAAGGCGAGCAGCGCATCGCCGGAATTTGGCCAGAGCCCGCCGCTGCTGGAGAAGAAGGAAGCCAGCGATTGGAGCCACCCCAGGAGAAGCTGCCGGTACCAGGAGGTTCGCCGTTGTCGACTTCGTCGTTCGCCTGCCTCGTCGACCCTCGCCTGAGCCCCGGTGAGCCTCCCACGACCCCCACCTGCCGCGTTAGGGTTATGTCTCGCAGGCGCTGCCTGACGTGGACGATGAACCGGAGCCGTTGGATTAGAACTAGATCCAACGCACCATTTTGCCCTGTACCGCTTCGCACCCCCCGTCTCACTGACGTGTGGGGACAGCAACTTAACCAGCCCGCGTAAGCGCTGTGCATAGCAGGCTGGCCCATTAGCAGTTCCCGCGCAGCCCAGTCGTTTGAATTTGGATTTTTCCATTTTCATTCAAACATAGTTCTGTACCTAGTTTCAAAAATCAACCCAGCTTGATTCAGTGAACCAAATTGAATGAAACCAATTTTGTTAGAAAGATATTGAAATGATTAATCCAAGCCCGTTGGATTCAAATCATTTGAATCTATAGATCAACCTTAGTAAAAATAACAAGGCAGAACCTTTTATGCATTCAAACATTTTTCAAATTTAAACCATAATAGCTTTTGAGTTGATTCCAACTCTCAAAAATCACATTTGATCATACCTTTCAGAATATATAAAAATATGTGGGTTTACTTACATAAATAATGTCCAAGTAATAAAAGGATGCCACATAGGCATTTCTATTCATTTATTTTAATTAAAATAAAAGGTTAAACCTTATTGAATTGTGACACCACTTTAAATCACGTTCCCATGAACTGAAATATGTGGTGATGACATGTGTCAACATGATCCCATGTTTGGTTTGGAGAATATTAAATCTTAAGTAGTTTTTCAATGAGTAGAAATTACTTTTCTAAAAATAAAAGAAATTAAACCAAGCTTTAATCTTGTAATGTTAGTGATGATGCTAGATCATCTATAGGACCCTTTTGTGTGATGATTGAAAGTAGTTAAGTATTGTTTGGTGATTGTGTACCTCGTATTTATTTATAGACGCTAGTACCGACCAAGGATACGAGGAAGAAGGAGGATACTACGAAGAAGAAGCCGAGGAGAACTTCAACCACTGCTCTGCACAAGGCAAGCTAGCACTTGCAATTTAGCAAGCTTATACTGATACTGATGCAAGCCTAATACTACTAGTTGAATGTGCAAGATAACACTTGCAACTTAGCAAGCTAATACTTGCAATTATGAGAGTTAAATAACCTATGCAATACACTAAGCATGCTTGGTTAGATACATTTGATGATACCCAATCCTAGTTTTACTTGCAAGTTTTATACTTTATTTCTTTATCAAAGCTAGTACTTAGAGTTTACTGGAATCAATTGTAGATATTAGAAAGATAATTGATGGTTGAATAAAGAGCATAAAACTTGGCCTAAGCTAGATAATATTTATGTCATCCTAAGTCATGAGATTGAACTTGGTAAAACTCCACTAGTTACCACCCCTCATTAGTACTTACCCCCACTTGTAGATGCTAGTGCTAAGCATAAAACTTGATCAACTTTAGATGGGAATACTTGGTGGAAAAATGGTTATGAAAACCTTGGAATGATGGATCATTCTATTGAGATGTTTTGACATGTGTTTCCGAGCACCAGATGATTTTGGTGATGAAACTGTTGAGGCATGAGCCTTAGACCTTTATAAAACTGATGGTTGTCTGGATGCGATACCATTCCAATTTTACCGTACAACCACAATACCCGAGAATTGGGTAGGGCTTGACTGGAAACTTATATACCTTAGTATTGGTTCCCTCATGGCCAAGGTCTGAGCTGAGGCTACCTTGTGAAGATTATACACCTGTGCAGTACCCAAGATGACAGTTGGTCATGGTTGGGAGGCCAAACTCACAGGAGAGGTGATTATACTAGGGCGTGTAATGGAAAGGTTAGGATTGATTATCCGCATACTGAGTATGGTGAATTCAGGATTTGTTCCTGATGGATGTATCGAATGTTGTGGTGAAAGTGTACAATCTCTGCAGAGTGTCAAACTATTCGAATAGCCGCGTCCTCGGTTATGGACAGTTGGAGTGGCCATACTGTTCCCCCGTCAGATGTTTTCAAAATGACTTGTGAAATGAATTGAGATTTTGACTTGACCACAACAGAGTTGTGATATGAAATACAAGTTCCCACTTAGGTGTTATAAATTTCAACTAGATTTCTTCATTTCTGAACTTAGTAGATGTAAATCTGGATTTTTGCAAAACAACCCTAGAGCTTAGTGTCCTATTACCAAAAACCCCCTTCACTTGTTAGTATTAGTTTGCGAGTACTTAAAGAGTACTCATGGATTTGTCCCTGGCTATTCACGTGGCCAGACTATGAAGAGGAGTACCTGGAGGATGGTTTGTAAGACCTTATGTATGGTTTGTAATGGATGATGTACTGTGGTATCCAATTCTGTTATGTCTTGCAAAAATGGTAATCTTGGGATTGCGATGTATGGCATAACAGGCATCTGGGATTAAAAATCCGGGTGTTGACAAGTTGGTATCAGAGCCATCTTGACCATAGGAGACCCTAGTTAGACTGGACGTTTGAATCAAAAACTTAGTTTCAAAACCAAAGGAAGCAAATATTTACAAAAACTTATTCCCATTCTTATCACCTTGATTCTTTCATGAAAATTCATGTTCCTCAAAAACTCTTGCAAAATACATAAATATTGACACACTTGATCACTCTACTAACTTACTCATCCTATATTCTTATAGATGGACGTGAAGTACATCAAGTTTTATCAGTTGGGGAATGGAGGAGACCTTATCTTTGAGAGGGATTTGGACCAGCTTTCGGAACTTCTGGAGCGTCCTCACCCCGAGTTCTTCGGAGCTCAGCTCAATGATCAAGGAAGAGAAGATATGTAGTGGATAATTGTTGCAAGTCTCCGAGGAAAGATTGAACCTCCCACTGCTGAGGGAATTAAATTCACCTTAAGAGAGAACAACTGGCTCGATGGAATTGCCAGGGCCATGCAGGAAGCTCTTGCCCGTCTGTGTGGCAGAGTATCAACCAGATCAAGGGTACCCGCTTTGAGTTTTGTCCAAGGCGTGATGCTAATGGACAGCCACTGGAAGCCCCATACCACCACGAGCTGAAGACTCAGTTGGACCACCTTAGCTTCATGATGTACGATCGTCAGCAAGAGTTGGATAATTGTCGTGACTATTCCAACCACAAGTCCGCCATCATCAAGACGAAGGATCAGACCATCGCCATGCTAGCGAAGGATCGCAAGTCTCGCTGCCGTCAGCTCGATAAGAAGGAGCGCATCATTGCCCGTCTTTGCCACCGTATCTCGGATTTGGAGGAGACCATCCATGAGAGAGACATGCAGTTGGAGGAAAGGGAGAATGCCGGAGAGGATCTTCGTGGAGACCCCTACTCCTATCTCAGCGATGATGATGATTTTCTGGAGGATCAGGCTATGGACTTCTTCACCGATGAGGAGGATTTTGCCTTCATTAATGACGATGAGGATGATGAGGATGACGACTACACCGACTCCGAGGAGTAGTAGCACTTGAGCACTATCATAGTGAGTAGTATTCGGTCCCACTGTATCGTAGTTTCCAGAATGGTTCTTAAAACCATCTGTTTTTTTTCTTGTTTTGTGGTGTGTGTTTGTATCGGGTGCTATGAATGAATGAATGAAAAGCAAGTTGCTAGAAAATCTGAGTCAAACTTAAAAAACTTTTCAAATACCTGAACCTTAGAAATTTACCTCTTTTCTCATGATCTATCTCAATCTTCAGATGCCTCGTGGATGAAGTGGTTCATCCCCGGACCCGATGTTGCAGATCCTGCAAATGTTTGTTTCTGACCGCGAAGCTGAAAGAGCCGAACGTCAAGCCAACTTAGCCACCCTTCAGCAGATAGCTCAGATAGCCCACAACAATCAAGGCCACGGAAATCAGGACAACCATGGATCTAAGCTTAAGAATTTCCAGAACACCAACCCACCTGTTTTCACTAAGTCGGAAGAGCCCCTAGATGTCGATGATTGGCTGCAGGCCATGGAAAATAACCTAGAAGTCGCCGGAGTGGAAGCCAACGAGAAAGTTCTGTTCGCCACCCATTATCTAGTCGGAGATGCCAGAGCATGGTGGAACAGTGTTCGTGCCATGACCGGAGGACAGATGATGACCTGGGAGGAATTCAAGGTCAAGTTCAGCAGAACCCATGTGCCACCAGGTTTGATCAAGAGAATGAGAGATGAGTTCAGAGAACTGAAGCAAGGAAGGATAACCGTAGTGGAATACCGTGACAAATTCTTGTCATTAGCTAGGTTTGCCCCAGGGAATTCGCTCAACCGCAACAGCCGTCTTTTTCTCATGCATGCTGAAGAAGCTCAGGAAGCGCCAGACATCGTGCTGGGTATGTTTTCTGTTAATTCAGTACTTGCTCGAGTGTTGTTTGATTCTGGTGCATCGCACTCATTTGTCACCGAAGAATTTGCCTGCACTAGTAAGATTCAACCAACCAAACTGAAGCATATTATGATCGTCCAAATTCCCGGTTCAACCACCAAGGCTAGGCAAATTTGCAAAGCCGTCCCTATCCGAATCCATGGCATAGATTTTTATGCTAATCTGATAGTACTCGGAACTAAAGGTTTGGAAGTAGTACTAGGAATGGATTGGATGTCTAAACATAAAGGATTGATTGACTTTGCGACGAAAGCCATCACCATGACCAGTACAGCCGGAATATCAATAGAGCATATATCTGAAACCTTACCCCGTCAATTCAAGTGCAACAAGAGTATAGCCCAACCTACCATTGACCAAGTCCGGATAGTCTGCGAATACCCTGATGTATTTCCAGATGTTTTGCCCGGTATGCCCCCAGATCGGGATATCGAGTTTATCATTGAACTAATCCCCGGAACAAGACCCATAGCCCAGAGACCCTATAGTATGAACCCGTCTGAACTAGCAGAACTGAAGAAGCAACTGGATTCCATGTTGGAAATTGGATTAATTCAACCAAGTGCGTCATCATGGAGATCACCTGTCTTATTTGTGGACAAGAAGGATGGAGGTAACCGTTTGTGTACGGATTATCGGAAGTTGAATGATGTCACCATCAAGAACAAGTATCCCTTGCCCAAGATAGAAGATTTGTTTGATCAGTTGACCGGTGCCAAAGTGTTTTCTAAGATTGATCTTAGAACAGACTATCGTCAACTCAAAATTCGTGCAGAGGATATTCCCAAGACTGCCTTTACCACCAGATATGGATTATACGAGTATACCGTCATGTCTTTTGGATTAACCAATGCCCCCACTTATTTCATGAATCTCATGAATAAGATTTTAATGGACTTCCTGGATAAGTTTGTCGTTGTTTTCATCGATGACATTCTGATTTATTCCAAATCAGAAGAAGAACATGAGTTACACCTAAGGACCATTCTTGGAACCCTTAGAGAGCATCAATTGTATGCTAAGTTTAGCAAATGTGAATTCTGGTTACAGGAGGTAGGATTCCTCGGCCACATTGTATCAGCCGGAGGAATTGCCGTTGACCCTGCAAAGGTGAAAGATGTCGAAGATTGGCAAGCCCCAACCACTCAAACCCAAGTTCGTGCATTTCTCGGATTGGCGGGATATTACCGCAAGTTTGTAGAAGGATTCTCGAGTATCGCCAGACCCATGACCCAATTGTTGAAGAAGGACAAGAAGTTTGAATGGACAGAAAAATGTGAAGTGAGTTTTCAAGAACTCAATAGGAGATTGATCTTAGCCCCAATCTTAATCGTGCCGGATATCACAAAGCCCTTTGACGTGTATTGTGATGCATCCAAGATCGGTCTCGGATGTGTGCTAATGCAAGAAGGCAAAGTTATATCTTATCTATCTCGACAACTGAAACAACATGAGAAAAATTACCCAACCCATGACCTCGAACTCGCAGCCGTAGTTCTAGCCCTGAAGACATGGAGGCACTACCTGATGGGAAACCGTTGTGAGATTTATTCGGATCACAAGAGACTCAAATATATATTCACTCAGAAGGAGCTGAATATGAGATAGAGAAGATGGATTGAGCTAATCAAGGATTACGATCTGGACATTCACTATCACCCCGGTAAAGCCAATGTGGTAGCAGATGCCCTTAGTAGATTGCCGTGCCGCTTGAACTCCATGATTTTGAAGGAGCAGCCAAGTTTGCACAAAGAGATGGAAGATTTCCGAATGGAATTAGTGAGTGAAGGATTTTTGGCTAGCATAGAACTTCAACCCACTTTGATCAGCCAGATCAAAGAGGCGCAGAAAGGAAATGCTAGTATCGACGGAATCAAGCGTCGTATCGGTACAGGCAAAGTACCCGGATTCACCGAAGACGAAGAAGGAGTTTTGTGGTACAAAGGACGCCTTTGTGTACCAGCAGATTCTGAGTTGAAAGAAGTTATTCTCAAGGAAGCTCATGATACTCTTTATTCTATCCTCCCCGGAGGAACTAAGATGTATCAAGATTTGAAAGAGCAATTTTGGTGGCATAAGATGAAGAGAGAAATCGGAAGCTATATCGCCAAGTGTTATATATGTCAGCGAGTCAAGGCAGGACATCAAAGACCCGCTGGATTGTTGCAACCTGTCACATCCCAAGATTTTTCAAATCTTGTAATGTGAAAAATAAATAAACAAAATAAATAAATGTTGAAAATTGGGGTGAAAAGAAACTTTTGTTTTTAAATGGAAACTTAAAATCCCACCTTGAACAAACTTTGGTTAATGTTTGAATCCAACTAAATTCAAATCAAGTGAAATGCATTCTTCATAAATGCATCTGGAAATTTAAATATTTGGAAAATAAACCAAAGCCCTAAAACCTTAATGGAATAAAAGCATTTCCAAGATATCTCTAAGACCATGGATTTGATCCAAATAAAAATTTGTCAACAAACATTTACAAATGATCAATATTGACAAATATAAATGTTCTAAATCCATAGAAATTGATTTCATTCAATTTGGATCCATAGATAAAATCTTATGAATTTAATAAGATACATAAATTGAACTTCAAAAGCTAATAAAGCACCTATCTAAAAATCCATAACAAATGGTGAGCAAATAATCCTAAATACAAACAAATATTAAATAATATTTTACAAATTGGAATCACCAAGTTTGAATCTACAAATAAAGAGATATGGATTTTATAAAGTAAAGAAATAAAATATTAAATGAGGAATGTTTAAGGACCAAATTAAATCTTGGCCTAATCCATAAGCAAATGGAATAAATATGATCCAAATCCAAATAAAATAATTGATAAAGAATTTTCAAATAAAATAAAAAGGCATTAACCAAATTCTATTTCTATTTTGAATAAAGACAAAATCCCTATTAGAAATGATTAATTAAATCATGGGAAAATAATATTTGGAATTTACCCAAGTGGAATAAAAGTTATTTAATTAACTTAAATAAGATCAAAGAAATATTCCAAATAAAATTTATGGAATTAAAAATATAATTAATTTCATTGGAATAAAGACAAATACTCAATTTTAAATGATTAATAAATCATATTAAAAACGTTCCAAATAATTCAAGGAGAATTATTTGACACTCAAATAAACAAATAAAACCTACTGAAAAGATTTGGAAGGATTTAGGTTTCAAATGGAATTTGGAAAACATTATTAAATCTTATTTGAATTAATACAAGGGACTATTTTAATTAATTAATATCTCCTAAAAAGAATAAATATATTATTCTAAATTTGACTTCAGAATGTGTTATTAAACATTGTTTGAATATACTCAATGTTTGGTTGAAGTTTTAAATTCAATAGTTGTTTGAATTGATTAAACAAAATCAAAACAGATTAATAGAAAAAGAAAAAGGGAAAAATATTCAGATAAAAAAATGAATCTAGCCAGCCCAGCCCACTAAGCCCAGTCTAGCCCATCTCCCCCTCCCACGAGAAAAACGTTTCATACTCGGAATTCCACCCGCAGAGGCAATGACTACTGGACCCCATCTCCCCTCTCTCTCTCTCTCACTGACGCTGAGCCCCACCTGCCAGATTCCTCTTCCTCACCTGCGACGACCACGCCCCCCATCGCCGGCCGTTTCTGCTGGTTTTAATTCACATCAATACGCGTCAATGCCTCGCTCTAACCTCGCCGCGACCACGCTCGTTTAAACACCTCCCTCTCCCTCCCCTTTCCCCTAAGAAACCGCTGCAAGAGCGCCCCCAGGCCGTCCCAATTTTTGTTTGCACCGCCGCAACCTCCAACAGACTCCGACGTCAATTTCGGCAGCTCCACGTCGCCCCTCGCCCCGTCGACCACACACGCGTGTTCCACAGACCCTGGCGCATCTCCTTGTGCTTTCCATTCGTCCGCGCGAGCACCGTGTCATCGACAACGTCTTCCCAGAGCAGCGCTGCCGTCTGTCTCCAACTTCGGCGACGTCTCCCCGGTAAACCCGACCGCCCTCTCTCCCCTGTGGACACTCTAATGATCGCCATGCCCTTGCGAAGCTAACGGTATCTTCCCTTTGTCCTAGGGTTCCCTCCATCATCGCCTCCGTCATCCAGCAGATGAGCCCGACGCCAGGCAGACCTCCGGTGAGCAATCCCCGACACCACCGTGCGCCCCTCGACAAACGGCAAGCACTTTGAGCATCAGCAGCAAGCTGCTAACCTGGTGAGCCTTTCCTCTACCCCTTTTGCTCCCTATATCGCCGGCTCCACCATAGCCAGAGCGCGCGCCGCCACCTGCCGCCGCCAGCGCCGCCACTCGATGGTAAGTGTGATGTGCACCATAGGATTCAGATCCAAGCGCCACGACAGATTCATAATCGAAGGGGTACGAGTGTCTCTGCGCCGCACGATCTGCTTAAAATCCAAAGCACCAGAGAGTTCGATCCAACCGAACCGGTATGGGCGAATAGAAATCAGCCACATGGCTCAAACTACGTTTTAAAAACAGAAACATTTCTATTAGATGTTCAATTTTGTAAAATTCATAACTTTCAAACCACACGTCCAAATTTTGCAAACTTTATATCAATGGAATGAGCAAGACAAACCCTATCCAACCATGCACTTTTTTAAGTAAATTGATTCTATTAAATTAGTTGTTTTTTCAGAAACTTGTGTAGACATATTTTGGTTATAGAAATTGTTCTAAAATGATTTTTGTGATAAAATCTTTGGCAAATAGTTTGTTTTGAACCTACTGACCATAGAAATCAATTTGTGGTTTCAAAAACATATTATGTGAAGCAAAAGAATAAATCATTATTTTATACCATTTCTAGTCAAGTAAAAATGTTGTTTATATGTTAAAAATAAATTTTTGAAGGAAAATCTTTGGGAAATGTTTTGATTTAAACTCTCTGACCCTAAACACAAAGATTTATGTTTTGAAAACATATTTTGTGAACCCTATAAAATTTATTACTTTGCTAAAAGCAATTCTAACCACATAAAATATTGATTTGGTTTAAAAATGATTTATAAGTAAAACCTTTTACAAATGGTTTTGGCCACTTTTATAAAATGTACAATAGGTGTTTTAGAATGTCTATAACCTATTAGAAACAACTTTTCCAAATAAAACAATCTTTGGCATGCTTGCATGCATTGTTTTGCTTCTATTATTTTATGTGTTGTTGCTTGAATGGTAGATTGAAATATTGCTTGCTTGATTAAATTTTAGTGATTTGAAGAGTGTGGGTATTGCAAGATCAAGGAGTGAAATTATATTCTCTACCAAAAAGGCAAGTGGTGCTTCATGATTTTATTCCTATGTTTATCAACTATGCACTAGAAATATTTTGCTAGACTTGCATGAATATTTTGATCTATATGCTATGCTTGGGAAATCCTAGTAGTTGTAGAATTGCTAGAAATTTCTAGGTTAAGATGCTTATCTATGCCATGCTTAGCCTAGCTAGTAGCAACCAAGGGTGGTTATATATTCATGTTATGATAAAATATTTCTAAGTCTTTGGACTTGTGCTTTTGCTTAATAAAACAACTAAGTGAATGAATCACCTGGGTGGAATGGAAAGAATGGTTTGTGTTGAGTGGTTACACAAGGCCCATTTCTATGGTATACCTTGTGTATCTCACTTGTGGAAAGCCACCCAGGAACAAAGAGATTTAAGATGCAAATGTTGAGAAGCTTCAAGTGCAACCACTTGGCATTATGGGCTCTGCCTGGATCATATAGGTTGCAATAACTTAGCCAAATGGACAGTTGGTGGTAGGGGATGATAGGTTGGAACGCGTCCATTCTGGTCTAAGGGAAGCCTTCTGAAAGATCTTGTCTTGGTGAAACCAAGTCTTGTGGGGAAAGTGCACCACCTCTGCAGAGTGTAAAATCTAAGTACTTAGACATGTCCCTGGCAATGGACAATTTGAGCATCAAGACATGGAAGCTATCAAGAATCTCCTCATCCCAATTTCTAAGTTAAAAACTTGTGGTTGAACAAGGGTTGAAGGATCACCAATTTCTATTGGAAGATGCCTTGGGTGATTTTTGTCAAGCAAAAACTTAGTGTTTTCAAATGATAAGGAAAATCTATTTTGAGCAAAGCAAGCCTAAGCTCCACTTAGCCAAATGCATATAGATAATAACATTCATGCTATAACAGTATTAAACTGGAAACATTAATACTTTTGTGATTTGTAAACTAAATTAGAGTCCCTAGTAAAATCCTCTTTGTAATACTATCTTGTTGGGTAGTAGATGATCGTTGTTTACCGATCATGAACATTGAGATGTTGTTAACAACAAGATCATGTCATTAGGAGAATGGTATGATGTACATACTCCTATAGATAAGCGTAGCATTAAGATCAAGTCATTTCAATAGTTCACTTGCTATAAGCTTTCTGATACATAGTAACCTAATTCCTTTGACCATGAGATCATGCTAATCACCATCACCGGAAGGATGCTTTGATGACATCAAACACCACACCGTAACTGGGTGGCTATAAAGGTGGCATTGAGTGTTATAAAACTATGTGTTGAGGCACATGGATCAAGAGTGGGATTTGTCCATCCATATGACGGGTAGATATACTCTGGGCCCTCTCGGTGGAATGTCATCCAATTGGCTTGCAAGCATGTGATCCCTCACAAGGGATCACATATCACGGGAATGAGAAAAGAGTAATTATCGGTAACGAGGTTGAACTAGGTATGCAGAGATACCGACGATCAAAACCTCGGATAAGTAAACTATCACGAGACAAAGGGAAATTGGTATCGTATGTAAGTGGTTCATTCGATCACAAAGTAATCGTAGAAATATGTGGGAGCCATATTAATTTCCAGATTCCTCTATTGGTTATTGATCGGAGAAGTGTCTCGGTCATGTCCGCAGAATTCACGAACCGTAGGGAGACACACTTAAGGATTCGATGTTGTTTAGTAGATATGGAATCTTAGTAGGGATACCGAATGTTTTTCGGAGTCTCATATGGGATCCGGGATATCACGAGGAGCCGGAATGGTCCGGAGAATAAGATTCATATAAGGAAAGTCCGATTTCGGAGTTCGGGAAAGATTCCGATGTTTTCATCGGAGAGGTTCTAGAAGGGTCTAGAAGGTTCACCGGACTGGAAGGGGAATGGTCCATGAATGTGTCATGGATAAGTGCAATGATTGTATCATATCCTAGGTCACTTGGTGTGGGTATTTGCAAGATAGAATTAAAGCTCTAAATTGAAAATCAAACTGGAACAATGGTTTCCTAGTGGAAGAAGAAACAAGTCCTTCTCTCAATCCAACTTGGGTTTGGGTTTGGATTCAAACCCACCCCTCCCAAGGCTGCCCCCCCCTCATAAATTGAGGGGAAGGGATGCCCCAAAACACCAAGCCCTAGACCTCCCCACACCCGTGCACCACCGCCGCCTGCCCGTCGCCGTCGCCCTAGCCGCCGCCGAGACCTCCTTCTCCTCCTGGTATTCTAAACCCTAGATCACCAGGAAACCCTAGATCCACCGTAACTCGCATCGGCTTAGGCGAAGCCCTGCGAGATCTTCCCTCTACTTCCTTCACCACGACGTCATGCTGCCGGAATCGCGAGGGGGGAACTACAACCTCCGCTGCCTGCTGAAACAAGGGAGAGGAAGGTCTTCATCGAGTACCGAACGTGTGACCGACTGCGGAAGCGCTACCGAAACGCAGCACCAGAAGGATCGTCTACGCGATCTTGAGATCGGCAAGTGTACGACTACATCACCCACGAGAATCTGCTCTCGTTAACCACTTTGAAATCTTCGAGGGTGAGTGCTTCTATCGACTCGTTGCTACAATCTAGTAGATAGATCTTGGCTTGTTTGTGTGCATGCGGTAGAAATTTTTTGTTTTCCATGCTACGAACCCCTACAGAATCTTATTCTTCGGACCATTCTAGATATCCTCGGGATGTCATCGATCCAATCTGAGACTCCGAACAACATTCAGTCTCCAACTCATATTCCATGTTCTACTTAAAACAGCATCGAACCTTAAGTGTGTCACCCTATGGTTCGTGAACTATGCAGACATGATCGAGACTCCTCTCCGATAAATAACCAATAGCAGGATCTGGAGATCCATAATGGCTCCCACATATTCAATGATGACTTCGTGATCGAATGAACCATTACATACGATACCGATTCCCTTTGTCGCGCGATACTTTACTTATTCGAGGTTCGATCGTCGGTATCTGTAAGGTTCCCAACCTTTAATAAGGTAGAGATCCCTGTGTTTACAATGCTAGTCCCTGGATCATTAGCTAGCATCCACAGTTAAGATGTAATATCAAGAAACATAAGTCATAATACAACTTTATAACCAGGAATAAAATAATTTATTACATCTTACATAGCTCATTTGGCTATCTCATTACAATGCAGCATAATATAACAATAGCATGGGGTCCTTCATCTTCAAAGTCCCACAGGCAGACATGTTGGTTGTAGACTTGTAATCCTAATCATTAAACTTCACTAATATCAAACAAAACCTGCAACATAACAAGTTACAGCCACAAGGGTCAATACATTTGAATTGTATTGGCAAGTGATACTATGGTAGTATAGTGGAGTCTATCATCTATATGCTTTTGGCTAAGTGGGGCTTTAGGCTTGCATTGCTCAAAATAGATTTTCCTTATCATTGAAAACACTAAGTTTTTGCTTGACAAAATCTTTCCCAAGGCATCCCCCAATAGAAATTGGTGATCCTTTCAATCCCTTGTTCAACCACAAGTTTTTAACTTAGAAATTTGGATGATGAGATTCTTGATTGCTTCCATGTCTTGATGCTCAAATTGTCCTTTACCAGGGACATGGCTAAGTACTTAGATTTTACACTCTGAAGAGGTTGTGCACTTTCCCCACAAGACTTGGTTTCACCAAGACAAGATCTTTCAGAAGCCTTCCCTTAGACCAGAATGGACGCGTTCCAACCTATCAAACCCCTACCACCAACTGTCCATTTGGCTAAGTTCTTGCAACCTATATGATCCATGCAGAGCCCATAATGCCAAGTGGCTGCACTTGAAGCTTCTCAACATTTGACATCTCAAATCTCTTTGTTCCTGGGTGGCCATCCACAAGTGAGATACACAAGGTTCACCAGTCCCCTGGCCTTGTATAACCACTCAACACAAACCATTCCTTCCATTCCACCCAGGTGATTCATTCACTTAGTTGTTTTATTAAACAAAACACAAGTCCTCAGACTTAGAAATTTTTCATAGCATGAATATATATATTCCACCCTTGTTTTCTATTAGCTAAGCTAAGCATGATAGTAATAGGAATCTTAACTTAGGAAATTTCTACTAAGGTTTCATCTACTAGGATTTCCCATGGCATAGTTTACACTTAGCAAAATTCCATGCAAGTCCTACTTAGAAATATCACTAATGCATAGTGAAAATAATGGGACAAAAGTATGAAGCATCACTTGCCTTTTTGGTAGAGAGTATACGTTCACTCCTTGATCTTTGCAATGTTCACTCACTTCAAATCACTACAATTCAATCAAGCAAACAACATTTCAATCTACCATTCAAGCAATTCATCACATAAATAATAATAACAAAACAATGCATGCAAGTATGCCAAGGATTTGTCTTATTTGAAAAAAAATTGTTTCTAATGGTTAATAAACATTTGAAAACACCTAATGATCATTTTATAAAGTGGCAAAATCATTTGTATAATATTTTACTTCATAAACCATTTTTAGATCAAGTCATTATTTTATGTGGTGAAGAAATGCTTTTAATAAGGCAAAATTCTATAGGTTTCACAAAATATGTTTTCAAACCATATAACCTTGTGTTTAGGGTCAGGGAGTTTATTTCCAAAACATTTCTCAAAGGTTTTCTTCCAAAACCATTTTTAATAATTAAACCATATTTTTATTTGACTTGAAATGGTTTAAATCAAAGATTTATTCTTTTGTTTCACCAAATAGATTTTTGAAACCACAATTTGTTTCCTATGGTCAGTAGGTTCAAAACACACTATT
The DNA here is from genome assembly GCA_916181665.1 of Avena sativa. Lineage (NCBI taxonomy): Eukaryota > Viridiplantae > Streptophyta > Magnoliopsida > Poales > Poaceae > Avena > Avena sativa. The sequence continues at coordinate 250,591,078 of OV702284.1, read as the reverse complement.
TGCCAAAGATTTTATCCTCAAAAACATTTTGGAATAAATTTTATATCCTAATCATGCATACACAAGTTTCTGCAAAAACAAACATTTTAACAGAAGCTTTTTACTAAACAAAGTGCATGGTTGTCTAGGGCTTGTTTTTCTGAATCCATTGATATAAAGTTTGCAAAATTTGGACGTGTAGATTAAAAGTTATGAATTATTCAAATTGGAACATCTAATAGATCTATTCTGTTTTAAATCAAACGAGCTGGGACACGTGTCTTGTTTTAATTCGCCGGTACCGCTTCGGTTGGATCAAGCACTCAGAGGCGTTGAATCTAAGTTAGATCGTGCGGCACAGAGGCGAGCGTACCGGTTCGTTTAGTCAATATATCGCGTACACACGATCGAAATCCAACGGCTCAGACCAACTAGACCAAAGACTGGCGGCGTTCAGTGGCTGCGCGCGGAGGCGACGCTCGGGAGGCGGCGCTCTGGCTATTCCAGGAAGCTAGGGGAGGGGAGGGTATGCTCACCGAGTTCGAAGCACGTTGCTGATGCTCAAGGTGCTCGCGAAAGTGCAAGGGGCGCTCGAGGTTGCTGTCAATCTCTCGCCGGAGTTCTTGTCCGCGTCGAGTGCGCTCAGTCGACGTTGGAGGCGAGGCTATGGTGCACGCCAGGGAAAAATATAGGTGGCGTTAGATGCGTAGGGACGTGGCGAAGATGCGTGCGTGAAAGAAAAGGAGAGGCGCGGTCAGGTTCTTACCAGAAGCTTCGCCTGAGAAAGAAGCAGACGGTGGCGGCGCTTGGTGTCGTCGTTGTCGAGGCTCTGGGGCGCGCGTGAGCGAGCTAATGCCTCTGGGAGGTCCGCCAGGATGTGGGGATCAGGTGAGGGTGGTCGAGGAGGCGAGGGGCGGTGAGGGGCTGCCAGAATTTGCTTGCGAGCTCGTCGGAGACAGCGGCAGTACAGAGAGAAATTGGGCGGCCTGGGGGCGTGCTAGGGTGAGGCGACTAGGGGGAAATGGAGAGGGGGCGTGGGCGTTTAAGTGTGTGTGATCACAGCGAGTAATGGCTGCAGCATTAAGGCAAATTAAGCCCGCGGAATCATAGCCAGAAACGGCGACGAGGGAAGGAAGAAGGGGTCGTCGCGGGTAGGAAGAAAGTAACGTGGGCGTGGGGTCGTCTGGCAGCGATAGAGAGAAGGGTGCGGTGGGGGGACCTTCTGTCAGCGACGCTGCGGGTGAGTTTGCTGGTTCGAATCGTTTTCTGAGGGAAGGGAGGAACTGGGCTGGACTGGGCCAGGTGGGCTTAGCTGGGCTGGTTCGAGTCTGTTTGCATTTTTTTTTGTTCTGTTTGTTTTTCTTTTTCCATTTCCCTTATTCTGTTTTGATTTTGTTTGGTTAATTCAAACATCCATTTTAATTCAATCTTTTGCCAAAATTTGTGTAGATTTAAATATTGATTAGTAGCACATTCTTATGTCAATTTTTGGAATAAAACTTTATTCCTTTTTGGGTCTTTTTAATTATTAAAGTAGGTCCCTGTATTAAATCAAAATAGGTTTTTAATAATATTTCAAACACCATTTAAATTCTTTAAACTTCCCAAATATTTTCAGTAGGTTTTTTATATGATTGTTTGGGTGTCAAATAAGTCATCTTGAATTATTTGGAAAGTTTTTAATATGATTCATAATTATTTAAAATGGGTATTTGTTTCACTGGAATTAAATATAGTTTTAATTCCCTAAATTTTATTTGGAAGTTTTCTTTGATCTTATTTAAGTTGATTTAAACAAATTTTATTTCACTTGGGTAAATTCCAAAATACTATTTTCTTATGCTTTATATAATTATTCTTATTAGAGATTTGTCTTTATTCAAATGGAATTTGATTTAGGCCATTTTATTTTATTTGGAGGTTCTTCATCCTTTTATTTCATTTGGATTTGGATTATATTCATTCCATTTGCTTAATGGATTAGGCCAAGATTTAATTTGGTCTTTAAATAATCCTTATTTAATATTTCCTTCTTCATCTTATAAAATCCATATCTTTTTATTTAGAGACCCAAACTTGGTGATTCCAATTTGTAAAATCTTGTTTAATATTTGTTAATCCTTTTAATTCCCTTTAAGATTATTTTCTCACCATTTGGTATGGATTAATAGTTAGGTTTCTTTATTAGCTTTGGAAATTTAATTTCCTTATCTTATTATATTCATGAGTTTTTATTTATGGTTCCAAATTAAGTGAAACCAATTTATATGGTTTTATAATATTTCTATTTGTCATTTTTGATCATTTGCAAATGTTTGTTGACAAGATTTTATATGGATCGAATCCATAGGCTTGGAGATAACTTGGAAATGATTTTTATTCCATTAGGGATTTAGGGTTTGGATTTATTTTCCAAGTGTTTAAATTTCCAGATGCAGTTTATGAGGAATGCATTTTCCTTGATTTGGATTTTGTTGAATTCAAACTTTAATTAAAGTTTGTTCAAGATGGGATTTTAAGTTTCCATTTAGAAACAAAAGTTTCTTTTCACCCTGATTTTCAACAATAATTTATTTTATTTTATTTATTTTCACATAACAAGATTTGGAAAATCTTGGGATGTGACAGTATCTCCATACCTAGATCAACCTCATTACCGATAAATACTCTTTAATCATTCCGTGATATGACATCTCTTGTGACCTAGCCACATGCTTGCAAGCCAATTGGATGACATTCCACCGAGAGGGCCTAGAATACATCTATCCATCATTTGGATGGACAAATCCCACCCTTGATCCATGCGCTTCAACACATACTGTCACAATACCCAATGCCACCTTTATAACCACCTAGTTATGGAAGTGGCATTTGATGTCATCAAAGCACTCATCCGGTGATGGTGATTAACATGATCTCATGGTCGAAGGATTACGTTACTATGTACTCCCTCCGTTTAGAAATATAAGATGTTTTAGGTTTGTGAAGGAGATGTATCTAGACATGTTTAGTGTATAGGTTCAAACGAATCTAGACACTAAAAGATGTCTAGATACATCTCATTCACAAACCTAAAACATCTTATATTTCTAAACGGAGGGAGTATTTGAAAGCTTGTAGAAAAACGAACTTAATGACTTGATCTTATGCTATTCTTAGAGCATCTCCACTCGCCTACCCAGGAGGCCGCCGGACGCCGAAAATCGGCCCAGTCGCGTACCCAGGGACCTGTTTTCAGCCGGATTTGGGCCAACTTTGGTCCGGACTACCCAGGCCGAACCCAGGATCCCGGGTACGCCCTGGGGACGCCGGACAACGAGAATTTGGGGAGTGGACCAGCCTGTCAGCGACAGAAGCCGAGTCGCCACCATCCTTCCCGTTGTTTTCCTTTTCCCGCGCTCGCCGCTACACCCCTCTTGCCATTCTTCTGGCCTATAAAAGCCATACATCTCGCCGTCTCTCTTCATAGCCCCTCACACCACCACAACTCCGGCAAACTTCGGATGTTCGCACCTTTCTTCCTTCCCAACTCCGCCGAGAAGCCATGGCCGGCCGACGCACGCTGTCGCCGTGGGAAGCCCGGCTGCTCCGCGAGGCGCGCTATACGGCCCCGCCGGACACTCGTCTCCCCCTAGGCTGGAAACTCAGCATCGGCGGGATCCCCGTTCCGCCAGTGCCGGACGGGCAGGACCTCGCCGGAGATATCCAGGCGGCTATCGCCGCCATGGAAGACCCAGAACTTGCCAGAGAGATCCAGGCCGCTATCGCCGCCATGCAAGGCCTAGCACTCGCCGAGGATCAGGATAACATGGTCTTCTGGAGGCAGTTTTTCGCCGGCAGGCGCCTCGAGGAACTCGCCCGACACGACGGACAGCCGGGATCGCCGCCGCCCACGTAACAATATGGCTTACCTCCGCCGTTGGTGGAGCGTTCCAGGGCGGACTCTCGCCGGAGTCATGGCACACATCGAGGCCGGCAACAACCCCCGCCTCGGCCTGTAGTTGCGGCGTCCGGCGTCGACCACAGTGGCGTCCTTTTATAGTTAAAACCGATGTACTATGTGCCCCCTCGCCTACTTTAATGAAATTCCGCCTATATTCGCCCATATTTCGCCGAGTTTAAGTGAATTTAGACGAACTTGGGAACGCGGCCTGGGTACGCGAGTGGGCGAATGGGCGTACCCAGGCCGAAAACGCAATTTGTCCGGCCGAAAATCGGTCCGGTTTTTGGCCTGGGTACGCCCAACGAGTGGAGATGCTCTTACTATGGGTTTGTGTCCATCACATCATTCTCCTAATGATATTATCTTGTTATTAATAACATCCAATGTCTATGACCAGGAAACCATGATCATCTATTAATCAACAAGCTAGCTTAACATGAGGCTTACTAGGGACTCTTTTATGTTTACAAAACACAGAAGTATTAATGTTTCCTATTAATACAATTATAGCATGACATATAAACATTTATCATAAACACAAAGGTATAATAATAACCACTTTATTATTGCCTCTTGGACATATCTTCAACAGAAACAATAATTGTCCTGGTCCCCTCTATACTGCTATCAAATTTCAGTATTTGTATTGTTGAATCAGTCATTTTGAAATCCTGCTGAATTGGTCAAGTGTTGCTGAATATGAACTAAGAATCTGTCGATATTATCTATGTCTTATTATGTACTGCTAAATCATTCAAATGCTACTAAATTTGTGAAAAGTTCTATCACTGTTAATGGGCTGCTTGATCTAGAGCTTTTGCATGTGTTTCATCGGAATCATTGGTTGTTTTTTGGGCAGTGATGAGAGGGTAAAGATACAGGGTGATTTCACCAAGTGAAGTCATTGGATACAGTCCAGTATTGGCGCATGCAGTGTGTGTCTCTGATTCTTTAGATATTTTTATATGAGTATATCTGTCAAAAGAATTATCAGTTTTACCCTCTGTCGGTGAGGTCTTTGTTTTTGAATCTGCGGAGCCACAATAGAATGCAAATTTCACTAACAAGGAGACAAAACCTAATACCGTTTGATTTCTTTGTCATAGTGGCAACGCACATGGTTTATGTGTGTGAAGTCTTGAGTTTGAATCTTTTGTGCTTGACATATTTTTTGGATTTATATTATTTTCTTCTAGAAATATTGCTTTACGGAGAGACTTACATGATAGACCCACCAGCCTACAGCGTCCCTCTTAATTTTCTTATACAAATATTGCTTTATGGAGAGTCTTACATGACGGTCCCACTATCATGCACCGTCCCTCTTAATGCACGGGTTTGAAAAAAAGAAGACAGTGGACTGTTGAGCACATCCTAGTGAAATTTGAGAAAGGAGCCCATGAACCATAGCCTATGGAGTATAGCCCATGTAGAGCAACCCATGTAAAATATCCAAACTCTTTTTAATTCGACCTTTTGGGCATTGACACCCACCTCTCAAAATAAAGAAGAACTTTGCCTACCCATGTTTTTAAGAAACTACTATTTTATGTGGCATTTTATAAATTGAGATCCGAGGAGTCACTGCCATTTTATATTTTAAAAGAGATAAACATGAACACGATTTTTTTAAAGAATACTAATACATAAGGTGTAGTACTAATATAATGTTTAATGATATCTTTTTAACAAATATATTTGGTGTAGTGGTAACGCATTCAATTTACGTCTATTTAATTTGAATGTCTTTAGTTCGAATCCTGTGTGCGTACATATATATATATTAGTTTTATATTTTTTCTTCTAGGAATATTCCATTATGGAGAGGCTGACATCGCGGACCCACCATATATATATTGGGTTTACTTTTCTTCTTCTAGAAATTCGTATTACTGAGAGGCCGACATCGCGGACCCACCAGGCTGCAGTGTCCCTCAAATTTACTAGGCGGGTTTGAAAGAAAAGTTAAATACTTGTACAGCGAGGCTGACATCAGGGACCCACTAGCCAGAACATACAAGAATGCACTAGGGACCCATAAGTCAGAACATACCAGATAGGCTGACAATGGGGCCCTAGCAGCAGAACCATACACGGTTGCCGCATGTAGCAATGTTGCCAAGGTCAAAACAACGGATGTGGCCGAAAAAATAGTCTATCATACACACTTTTCATTTTACAGAGAGACTGACATGTGTAACCGACCTGATACAGGTGATGCATCAAGAAATGTTGCCAAGTTCGAAAAAGGAAGGAGCGAGCGAGAAAGAAGTCCAACATGTACAAGGCTGACATGGGGGACCCAACAGCTTGAAAAAATGCCTGTTGCAGCGAGCAACGTAATCAAATTCGAAACACGGAGGAGCAAGCAAAGAAAAAAGTCAATCATACAACCAATTCTTCTAACGATAGGATGGCATGTGGGACCCAACGACATGATCAAATGGCAGATTCGTCGAGCAATGCTATTATGTTCAGAACATGGAGGCACGACCCAGGACAAAAATTCCATCACACACACGTTTTTTTCTAATGAAAGGATGACATGTGGGGCCTAGCTGCGTGATTAAGCGGTAGATGCACCTAGAAACGCTATCAAGTTAGGAACAGGGTAGCGATTTATTTAATGAGAGGCTAACATGGGGAACCCAGCAGTGTGACTAAACAATAGATATATCGATCAATGTTATCGATTTCAAATCATAAAGGCACGACCCAAGGAAAAAATCCATCATGCACACGTTTCTTCTAGTGTGAGTATGACACGTGGGACCCACCAGCCTAATTAACAGCAAGTGTATCGAGCAATGCTATCAAGTTCGGAATAGGATAGTGGGGGCAAAGGAAAAAAATTACATCATACATACGATTTTTCTAATGTGTGGCTGACATATGGGACCCACCATCTTGAATAAACGGATGATGCAGTGAGCAACATTATCGATTTCAAATTAGGGAGGCACGGGCCAAGGAAAAATCCATCATGCACACATTTCTTCTAGTGTAAGGATGACATGTGGGACCCAGCACCCTGATTAAACGGCAGATGCATTGAGCAACGCTATTAAGTTCGGAATAGGGAAGGAAAAAATACATCATACACACGATAGGCAGACATGCGGGACCCAATAGTCTGACTAAACGGAAGAGGCATCGAACAACGTTATCAAGTTCAAATCAGGGAGGCGCGACCTAAAAGTATGGTCCGCTAGAGACAGCGATGTCTAGGACTCACACGTCTAAAAATACTTCGGCGAGTCAACATCACGCGAGGAACCAGAAATCTTGCTTCTTTCACGCTTCGGTCGAGCTTCGTCCAAGTTTTTAGCGGTTTCGTCATAGTAGAGGGGCATGAAACCGAAAATAAAGTTTTCCATCGGCCACGGTCGAGCCGAGAATTTTGTCGCGGAAGACGTGCCTTCTACGATAATGGTCCAAGTCGATGCGAAAGGAAACATTTCTTGTAGTGCTACTGGCATGGGCTACGGGCCACAGCGCCTGGAGGTACCCTCGCAAAGATGGTTCGACATTGGCGGCCAGTCATTGAGGCCCTACTCATGTTCAATAGAGCATAATATCGCCTTTTCCGTCTCCAACTCCTCCCGTGATCGGTGAGGCGGACAAGCACGTCCATTTTGCCGGCGTTGGCACGCGCGACACGCTAGCACGTCATGTAAGCGTCATTTAGTTCTTGTTCCCCCGGAGGTGATTTGGCGGGAAGACGGAGTTGAGGACGTTGAACCCAATGGGGATTTGATATGTGGGGATTCGATGATCCCATTTATTTGGGTTAGAATTCTTAAAGAAAGAAAAATCCTATTTTGTGTATTTTTATCTTTTAGGGACCTAAACAAATTCAAATGGGCCTTGCATTTTTTGACGATTATTTTTTCGCGAAGAGGAAGTATTGGAGCACTTGAACCACTAGAAGGGTGGCATGAGACCCAAAAGAGCCTAGGTTGTGCGGTCCACTTACCTAGCCACGCCACCCATGCTCTTTCCCTCCTCGAGCGTTGACAATCGTCTATCTTGAGCCCTAGCTCGAAGTCTTGACCCAAAAACTCCTATAAAAAGGTCCCCTGGGTCGATATCGAAAGAGGCGGAGAAGAAACACACAAACACTAAAATAGATCCAGAACCAGTGAAGATTGGAGGGGAAAATGCTGCCAGCTGGATGTCCAACTTCTCCAATATCACCTACATCATCTCTGTGATGTGTACTCCACCTCTTGACTATGGGGCTTTGGCAGTAGCTTAATATCTCTCTATCTATCTATCTATCTCTTGTGTTGTCATTGTTTTAATACCATATGAGCTGCCCAAGATGATTATGGTTATCTATTAATTCCTATATGGTGGATCTTTTTTTTATGAGTTGATATTTGATAATAGAATTATATTATGTGTAAGATGTATATTATGTACCCCATTTTAAGTACTTGTTATGATTAAACATGTATGGAGAAACATGTGGGGGGAATGCATGTGTTAGATGGAGTAACATGGTGGTGGGGATGGGTTAGTGACAAAAAACTCGAGATCCACTATGGGTTTTATCTTTTTTTTGTTACCTCACTAGGGATAAAGTGCATGCATGTATTATAATCATCTGGTGATAACCAAGGTGATTTTTTTGCTCAAGGTAGCACATTTTATATTCAAACGTCATGTTAAAGTACCTAAGGCTATAGTCTGTTTATTCTTAATTCTAGAATGCATGGAGTTTTCCCTTTCTAAAGGAGTATAAGTGAGATGTATTGCATCATTATTATATTACGACGTGATGTCCATATGAAAGCTAATCAAACACATAATTAAATTTCATCAATATCATGTCTTATGTGAATAGTTTTATTTCCATTACACCTTATGCGAGAATAGAGAAGTGAACCCATGAACTTCATTTTTTATTATGAGAAACCATTTTCCATTACTTTTACTTCCTTTTATATTTTCTTCATTAAGCATTAATTAAATCCAAAAATAGAAAAAACCTTTTACTATTAGCAAACACAAAAAAACCAAAAAAGAACTTTACTTTATTGTTTTTACTTTTATTGTCTAGTGATAGATTGTCTACTTTTTTATTTTTTTTTAGTTTTAATAATATGAAACCTTGTGCTTGACAACCACATGGTGGAGTTGGAGACACAAGGAAAATACTTTTTTGTAGGTTGCCTGGAGAAGATAATAAAAGAAGCTCTTAAGAAAATTTCTAAAGAGTTAGATATAAAATCTCGAGTCACCCTTATAGAGAAAACTCGTGTGCTACAACACTCTGAAATTGGAGTTCCAATGAGTTGGTACACACGGAGTTATTGCTATCAAGAATATTTTCTAGCGCTGTTCCCGAGGAGTTGGAGAACAACACCATAGTCGCCACTTCATCAAGTTTGGGAGCACAAGATAATGCCCACTTCAAGTACCGGAACAGTTTTGGCATCGTTGTCAGGGAATTTCAAGAGCATCTCATAGTGGTTTCAGCTTGGTGAAGCTCCCATGGTAAAATCAAGAACATTTTCTGGAGTTGCAAGGATCAACTACACAATAGTTGGGATAATGTAACATCCCAAAAATATTAAACTAGAATTATCAAACTCTAATCACCAAAATTAGGATTAACAAAAACTTTTCTAAATAAAAATATGAAAGCATGCATGTGTGTATGCATCCCATTTTGAATTCTTTTGAATTGCCTTGTTTATGTGTTTCTTTGCTTGTAAAATGATTCTTAGGTGAAATAAACATCATCTAAACAATTCCCAAACTTTTCCCAAAGACAAATAAATCAAAACCAACAAGTTAAGTGAATGGTCACTTTTGCCAAATTAATTCCCATGCCTACTTTGGCTGTCTCTAACTTTCAGAACTTAACAGAAACTTCTTTGGATCTTTGCACCCCTTGATAGTACACTTAACAAAGTATCAAGGCCCACTTTGTGATCATCCAAAAACATTTGAATGCATAGTTTAAAGGACAGTTCAAAATTGAATCTTTATCATATGAGAAGATCCCACTTTTTCAAAAACCACTCAAACAAGCTCAACTTTCAAAACCCAAGCATCCACAGACTCACCAGAACATGCCTAGCACACCCACCAAAAATCTTTTCAAAATTCAAAACTTGAGTTCTTGCGGCCATTTCATCAAACACTTGGAGACAACAAATCAAACTGGCCTAACTTCACTGTTTTGAGCAGTAATTTGGCTAAGCAATGTTCACCATTGATCACCCTTGTCTCCCTCAGTGCCAACCAGTGCTTGGAAAAACCCTAGCCCCTACCCTTTGCCCCATGCCATGCCAACCCGACCACCCCCTTGCCAGCCGACCATGGCTAGCTAGCCAGAGAAAGCACCAAGCCTAAACAGCATGTCTAGGACACAGCCCACTGTCCACCGCCACCCCCTGTCCAGCGCTCGAACCCTGCCATCCAGTGGACCACACGCCCAGGCCATGCCAACCTCTCTGCAAGCATTCCGAGAGCGCGACCCGTGCGCCACGCTCGACAGATGCCCACAGACCGCGCGCCGCCCTCGCCGCGTGCATACGCGATCACCACCGTCCCAGGAGACCGCCAGACATCCCCGTTCGCTGCCCCATGCCTCACAGCCACAGCTCGCCGTCGAAGACGCCGCCTCTGCCGCGCAGAGCATCGCATGTTCCAGACCGTTTGCCACCGCCCCTACACGTGCATTAAAGCCATAGAGCATCGCCAGGAGACCACCGATCGATCGCCACCGCCGGCCATGCCTCTAGCAGCCCGTAGCCGTGTCGCCACCGTCGCCTGCCCATCCCGTTCGGTCTCCTCGTCGAGACTATAAATAGAGTCCTCCCCGCTCAAACTCTTCACACCATCTCACTCCCCTCTCCTCACAGATCGTTCCACCCCGTTCCCGGAGCAAGGCGAGCAGCGCATCATCGGAATTGTGTCGGAGCAGGCCGCCTTTGGAGAAGAAGGGAGCCGACGATTGGAGCCGCCCCAGGAGAAGCTGCCGGTACCAGGAGGTTCACCGTCGTCGACTTCGTCGTTCGCCCGCATCGCCGACCCTCGCCTGAGCCCCGGTAAGCCTCCCACAACCCCCACTGCGCCGCTAGGGTTCGAGCTCGCCGGTGACTAGTTCATCGTCGACGACGACCCTAAGCCGTTGATATTACTTCTAATCCAACGCACCACGTTGCCCCATACCGCTTCGCACCCCCTGTCTCACTGACGTATGGGGACAGCAACTTAACCAGCCCGCGTAAGCGCTGTGCTTAGCAGGCCAGCCCAGTATCGTTTCCCGCGTAGCCCACTTGTTTGAATTTGGATTTTTCCATTTTCATTCAAACATAGTTCTGTACCCATTTTCAAAAATCAACCTAGCTCGATTCATTAAACCAAATTGAATGAAACAAATTTTGTTAGAAAGGTTTTGAAATGCTTAATCCAAGCCCGTTGGATTCAAATCATTTGGATTTGTAGATCACCCTTGGTAATTATAACAAGGCAGAAGCTTTTCTGCATTCAAACATTTTTCATATTTAAAGCATAATAGATTTTGAGTTGATTCCAACTCTCAAAAATACATTTGATCATACCTTTCAGAATATATAAAAATATATGGGTTTACTTACAGAAATAATGATCAAGTAATAAAAGGATGCCACATAGGCATTTCTAGTCACTTATTTTATTTAAACTAAAAAGGTTAAACCTTATTAAATTGTGACACCACTTTAAATCACATTCCATGTACTGAAATGTGTGGTGATGACATGTATCAACATGATCCCATGTTTGGTTTGGAGAATATTAAATCTTAAGTAGTTTTTCAATGAGTAGAAATTACTTTTCTAAAAATAAAAGAAATTAAACCAGGCTTTAATCTTGTAATGTTAGTGATGATGCTAGATCATCTATAGGACCCTTTTGTGTGATGATTGAAAGTAGTTAAGTATTGTTTGGTGATTGTGTACCTCGTATTTATTCATAGACGCTAGTACCGACCAGGGATACGAGTAGGAAGGAGGATACTACGAAGAAGAAGCCGAGGAGAACTTCAACCACTTCTCTGCACAAGGCAAGCTTATACTGATATTGATGCAAGCTAACACTTGCAAGATACTCTACTTTAGCAAGCCTTACTAATCAAGTTGACCCATGCAAGCAAATTCTTGTTTGTTACCATGCCAACTATATGCCTTAAGCATATATGATCATACCCACTTGATAAACCAATCCTAGTTTTACTTGCAAGTTTTATACTTTATTTCTTTATCAAAGCTAGTACTTAGAGCTTACTTAAGTCAATTGTAGATATTAGAAAGATAATTGAAGGTTGCATAAAGAGCATAAAACATGGCCTAAACTAGATAATCTTTATGTCATCCTAAGGCATGAGATTAAACTTAGTAAAACTCCACTAGTTTACCACCCCTCATTAGTACTTACTCCCACTTGTAGATGCTAGTGCTAAGCATAAAACTTGATCAACTTTAGATGGGAATACTTGGTGAAAATGGTTATGAAAACCTTGGAATTATGGATCATTCTATTGATATGTTTTGGACATGTGTTTCCGAACACCAGATGATTTTGGTGATGAAATTGTTGAGGCATGAGCCTTAGCCCTTTATAAAACTGATGGTTGTCTAGATGCGATACCATTCCAATTTTACCGTACAACCACAATACCCGAAAATTTGGTAGGGCTTGACTGGAAACTTATATACCGTAGTATTGGTTCCCTCACGGCCAAGGTCTGAGATGAGGCTACCTTGTGAAGATTTTCCACCTGTGCAGTACCCAAGATGACAGTTGGTCATGGTTGGGAGGCCAAACTCACAGGAGAGGTGCTTATACTAGGGCGTGTAACTGAAAGGTTAGGATTGATTATCCGCATACTGAGTATGGTGAATTCAGGATTTGTTCCTGACGGATGTATCGAATGTTGTGGTGAAAGTGTACAATCTCTGCAGAGTGTCAAACTATTCGAATATCCGCGTCCGCGGTTATGGACAGTTGGAGTGGCCATACTGTTCCCCCGTCAGATGTTTTTTTAAAATGACTTGTGAAATGGATTGAGATTTTGACTTGACTACAACAGAGTTGTGATATGAAATACAAGTTCCCACTTAGGTGTTATACAACTTCCACTAGCTTTCTTCATTTCTGAACTTAGTAGATGTAAACCTGGCTTCTTGCAAAAAAACCCTAGAGCTTAGTGTCCTACTACAAAAAAAACCCTTCACTTGTTAGTATTAGTTTGCGAGTACTTAAAGAGTACCCATGGCTTTGTCCCTGGCTATTCCCGTGGCCAGACTATGAAGAGGAGTACCTGGAGGATGGACCCCAGGAAGGTTACGACAACTAGGATCATCTCTCATCGTCATCATTGCCTGTGACCCCGAAGATGGAGCTTCGCCTACTCTACCTTTATTTATTACGTATTTCCGCTGCTTGAGTTGTATTAAGAACTGGATCATCAGATCCTTATTTGTGTAAGACCTTATGTATGGTTTGTAATGGATGATGTACTGTGGTATCCAATTCTGTTATGTCTTGCAAAAATGGTAATCTTGGGATTGCGATGTATGGCATAACAGGCATCTGGGATTAAAAATCCGGGTGTTGACAAGTTGGTATCAGAGCCATCTTGACCATAGGAGACCCTAGTTAGACTGGACGTTTGAATCAAAAACTTAGTTTCAAAACCAAAGGAAGCAAATATTTACAAAAACTTATTCCCATTCTTATCACCTTGATTCTTTCATAAAAATTCATGTTCCTCAAAAACTCTTACAAAATACATAAAATTTGACACACTTGATCACTCTACTAACTTACTCATCCTATATTATTATAGATGGACGTGAAGTAGATCAAGTTTTATCAGTTGGGGAATGGAGGAGACCTTATCTTTGAGAGGTATTTGGACCAGCTTTCGGAACTTCTGGAGCGTCCGCACCCCGAGTTCTTTGGAGCTCAGCTCAATGATCAAGGAGGAGAAGATCTGCAGTGGCTAATTGTTGCAAGTATCCGAGGAAAGATTGAACCTCCCACTGCTGAGGGAATTCAGTTTACCTTAAGAGAGAACAACTGGCTCGATGGACTTGCCAAGGCCATGCAGGAAGCTCTTGCCCGTCTGTGTGGGCAGAGTATCAACCAGATCAAGGGTACCCGCTTTGAGTTTTGCCCAAGGCATGATGCTAATGGACAGCCACTGGAAGCCCCATACCACCACGAGCTGAAGACTCAGTTGGACCACCTCAGCTTCATGATGTACGATCGTCAGCAGGAGTTGGATAATTGTCGTGACTACTCCAACCACAAGTCCGCCATCATCAAGACGAAGGATCAGACCATCGCCATGCTAGCAAACGATCGCAAGTCTCGCCGCCGTCAGCTCGATAAGAAGGAGCGCATCATTGCTCGTCTTCGCCATCGTATCTCGGATTTGGAGGAGACCATCCATGAGAGAGACTTACAGTTGGAGGAAAGAGAGAATGCTGGAGAGGATCTTCGTGGAGACCCCTGCTCCTATCTCAGCGATGATGATGATTTTCTGGAGGATCGGGCTATGTATTTCTTCACCGATGAGGATTACTTCGCCTTCATCGATGATGAGGATGATGAGGATGACGACTACACCGACTCCGAGGAGTAGTAGCACTTGAGCACTAGCGTAGTGAGTTGTATTCGGTCCCACTGAATCGTAGTTTCCAGAATGGTTCTTAAAACTATCTGTTTACCTTGTTCTGCTATGTGTTTGTATCGTGTGCTATGAATGAATGAATGAAAAGCAAGTTGCTAGAAAAATTTGAGTCAAACTTTAAAATAATTTCAAAATTCGGAACCTTAGAAATTCCCCTCTTTTCTCATGATCTATCTCAATCTTCAGATGCCACGCGGAGGAAGTGGTTCATCCCCGGACCCGATGTTGCAGATCCTGCAAATGTTGGTTTCTGACCGCGAAGCTGAAAGAGCAGAACGTCAAGCCAACCTAGCCACCCTTCAACAGATAGCTCAGCTAGCCCACAACAATCAAGGCGACGGAAATCAGGACAACCATGGATCTAATCTTAAGAATTTCCAGAACACCAACCCACCTGTTTTCACTAAGTCGGAAGAGCCCCTAGATGTCGATGATTGGCTGCAGGCCATGGAAGATAACCTAGAAGTCGCCGGAGTGGAAGCCAACGAGAAAGTTCTGTTCGCCACCCATTATCTAGTCGGAGATGCCAGAGCATGGTGGAACAGTGTTCGTGCCATGACCGGAGGACAGATGATGACCTAGGAGTAATTCAAGGTCAAGTTCAGCAGAACCCATGTGCCACCAGGTTTGATCAAGAGGATGAGAGATGAGTTCAGAGAACTGAAGCAAGGACGGATGACTGTAGTGAATACCGTGACAAATTCTTGTCATTAGCTAGGTATGCCCCGGATGAGATCGACACCGAAGCCAAGAAGAAGGAGAGATTCTTGAATGGTCTGCACGATGAGATGCAGACGGTGTTAGTCAATATCCCCTTTGCTGATATTGAAGCCCTTGTCGACTCTGCCATCTAGATGGAAGGAAAGATCAACCAAGCCAATGAGAACCGCAAGCGTCGCATGATGCATCAGCCAGGAACCCATCAGACCCCGAGAACCAACAGACCCCCGATGAACCGTCCGACCTATCCCAACCGTGGAAACCCTGGGCCCGGAGGAAATCACAACAACCCTGACAACTCTAGCAATTTCAACCGTGCTCCACCCAAGTTCAACAAAAATGCTACCGCCAACACCAACACAGCCCCGAGGACTGGAAGCAATGTTGTGCCTGTTGCAGCAAAGGACAAGTCGTAGGTAACTTGTTATGACTGTGGAAATAAGGGTCACTACTCCAACGAGTGCCCCAACAAGAAGAATGTCGCAGCCCCCAATGCAAATGCCCCAGCTCAGCAGCAGCGTCGTGTTCAGCCCGGAAGAAGGTTTGCCCCAGGGAATTCGCTCAACCGCAACGACCGTATTTTTCTCATGCATGCTGAAGAAGCTCAGGAAGCGCCAGACTTCGTGCTGGGTATGTTTTCTGTTAATTCGGTACTTGCTCGAGTGTTGTTTGATTCTGGTGCATCGCACTCATTTGTCACCGAATAATTTGCATGCACTAGTAAAATCCAACCAACCAAACTGAAGCATGTTATGATCGTTCAAATTCCCGGTTCAACCACCAAAGCTAGGCAAATTTGCAAAGCCGACCCTATCCGAATCCATGTCATAGATTTTTATGCTAATTTGATAGTACTCGGAACTAAAGGTTTGGAAGTAGTACTAGGAATGGATTGGATGTCCAAACATAAAGGATTGATTGACTATGCCAAGAAAGCCATAACCATGACCAATACAGCCGGAATATCAGTCGAGCATATATCTGAAACCTTACCTCGTCAATTTAAGTGCAACAAGAGTATAGCCCAACCTACCATTGACCAAGTCCGGATAGTCTGTGAATACCCCGATGTATTTCCAGATGTTTTGCCTGGTATGTGTTGGAGATATGCCCAAGAGGCAATAATAAAGTAAGTTATTATCATATCTTCATACTTATGATAAATGTTTACATACCATGCTATAATTGTACTAAAAGGAAACATTAATACTTGTGTGATTTGTAAACATAAAAGAGTCCCTAGTAAAGCCTCTTTTTAAACTAGCTTATTGGTTAATATATGATCATGGTTTCCTGATCATGAAAATAGAGATGTTATTAACAACAGGGTCATATCATTAGGAGAATGATGTGATGGACATACTCCTATAGTTAAGCATAGCATAAAGATCAAGTCATTTAATATAGTTCATTTGCTATAAGCTTTCTGATACATAGTAACCTAATTCCTTCTACCATGAGATCATGTTAATCACCATCTCCGGAAGAATGCTTTGATGACATCAAACACCACACCGTAACTGGGTGGCTATAAAGGTAGCATTGAGTGTTCGGAAAGTATGGGTTGAGGCTCATGGATCAAGAGTGGGATTTGTCCATCCATATGACGGATAGATATACTCTGGGCCCTCTCGGTGGAACTAGGTATGCAGAGATACCGACGATCAAAACCTCGGATAAGTAAACTATCATGAGACAAAGGGAAATTGGTATCGTATGTAAGTGGTTCATTCGATCGCAAAGTAATCGTAGAAATATGTGGGAGCCATATGAATTTCCAGATTCCTCTATTGGTTATTGATCGAAGAAGTGTCTCGGTCATGTCCGCATAATTCACGAACCGTAGGGAGACACACTTAAGGATTTGATGTTGTTGAGTAGTTATGGAATGATGAGTAAGAGACCGAATGTTGTTTGGAGTATCGGATGGGATCCGGGATATCACGAGGATATCCGGAATGGTCCAGAGAATAAGATTCATATAAGGAAAGTCCTGTTTCGGAGTTGGGGAATGATTCCGGTGTTTTCATCGGGAATGTTCTAGAAGGGTCCGGAAGGTCCGGCACTCCAGAGGGGCAGGGTACATGAATGTGTCATGACAATATGGAATGATTGCATCATGTACTAGGTATCATGGCTGGGCAAAATAAAGGAATAATTCAAATCCTAGTTTGAAAATCAAACGCCAATTTGAAAAGTCAAACGGCAAGTTTGCTTGGTGGAGGGAGAGTAGGAAACCTACTTAGGGAGGAAGTCCTACTCCCTCCACCCGCCGGCCAAGGAGGAGGAGTTGGAGGAGGACTCCCTCCTCCCAACCGCGCCTCCCTCCCATCTATAAAAGGAGGGGCAGGGTTGCCCCTCTTCCCTACACCTCTCACACCCCAAACCCTAGCCCCAAGTCGCCGGCCACCTCCAGTGTAGCCGCCGCCTAGGGCATCCTCTAAGTCGCCGAGTTAGGGTTTCCCCAAACCCTAGCCGTCGGCCAAGGTCTCCCCTTGGTTCCTCTAAACCCTAGATCGCCAAGACCCTCTCTCATACTCCACCATACTCGCTCCGGCTTAAGGCGAAGCCCTGCGAGATCTCCCCTCTACTTCCGGTACCACGCCGTCGTGCTGCCGGAATCGCGAGGAGAGTGCTACAACCTCCGCTGCCTGCTGGAACAAGGGAGAGGAAGGTCTTCATCGAGTACCGAACGTGTGACCGACTGCGGAAGTGCTGCCGGAACGCAGCGCCGGAAGGATCGTCTACGCAATCTTGAGATCGGCAAGAGTACGACTACATCACCCACGAGAATCTGCTCTCGTTAACCGCTTTGGAATCTTCGAGGGTGAGTTCCTCTATCGACTCGTTGCTACAATCTAGTAGATAGATCTTGTCTTGTTTGTTTGCATGCGGTAGAAATTTTTTGTTTTCCATGCTACGAACCCCTACAATGGTATCAGAGTCGTGTCTATATGTAGATCTGTTGCACGAGTAGAACACAATGGTCATTGTGGGCGTTGATGCTTTTGTTGTCAATTGCTTCTTGTGTACTTTGCATCTTGCGGGATGGTGGGATGAAGCGGCCTGGGCTAACCTTACATGACATCGTTCATGAGACTTGCTCCACGCTTGACATGCAACTTGTATTGCATAAGTGGCTTTGCGGGTGCCTGTTTCTCCCAACATAGTTAAGATTCAATTTACAACGGGTGATTGACAATACTAGTATCAATGTTGTGGTTCTTGTTCGTAAGTTAGAACGACACTTATTGAAAGCCCCAAACCACGTAAAACATGCAAAGAAAATTAGAGGCGTCTAACTTTGTTTTGCAGGGGTGTGCTGTGATGTGATGTGGCCATGATTGTGATTATATTTGATGTATGCAATGTTCCTTATTGTAAGTTGGCAACCGGCAGGAGCCATATGGTTGTCTTTAAATTCTTTTAAGACCCGCGTGTCTATTCAAAGTAGTTGTAATAGTTGAAGTTGGTGGACGACAACCATGGAGCGGCGTCATTGACCTTGTTGCAATGCCGGTGATGATGGAGATCATGTTCGTGCTTGAAGATGGAGATCGGAAGCACAAAGAAGAAAGGCCATATCATATCACATATTATGAATTGCATGTGATGTTAATCTTTTTATGCATCTTGTATTTCTTAGTTCACGACGGTAGCATTATAAGATGATCCCTCAAGCACACAATTTCAAGTTTTAAAGTGTTCATCCTTAGTAAGCACTGTTGCTAAAGCTCGTTGTTTCGAAGCACCACGTGATGATCGGGTGTGTTAGATTCTGCGAGTGTATACAACGTGAGCACGCCAGATTTGCTCATGCGGAAGCTAAGGTTTGATCTTGACGAGCCTAGCATGTACAGACATGGTCTCGGAACACGGATCACCGAAAGGTAAAGCATGAGTCATATAGTAGATATGATGAACATGTTGATTGTTCGCCATTGAAGCTACATCAACTCTCGTGATGATCGGTTTTGATTTGGTGGATTTGGTTTGTGTGATCACTAAAACAATGTGAGGGATATTGTTTTGAGTGGGAGTTCAACAACAATTTGATTAAAAGTTGAACACTATTTATCATAAATTAAATCAAAGTGAATTTGCATAGTTGTTGTAGTCATTGGCATCCGTTTACCACCTTGCGCTTAGTTATAATTGAGATGATAGAACTATAGAATTCTGGTTAGTTACTTTACGAACTGGTATCGTATTGTTTTGAAGTGTTAATCTAAAGTTTAAAAGTCCTATTGCAAACTTTCAGTAAGTTCCGGTTACTCCATGAAGTTTAATAATTGGTATTAAATCAAGAGTGACATTCCAGTGTTAGTATATAAGTATCATGTTCGTCTCCATGATTTTTGATATTCGAAAGACAGTTTCAATATCAAGGTAATATAGGAGTTGAAAGAGTTGTTTCAAAAACCATGATGTGTGGAAGATATTGTGATATCTGAAACAAAGTTTTGGTTGTAACATGATATAGTATAATATGGCAAAAGTCATGTTCTCATATGTGATGAGAATTTGCAAAAGGTTGGAGACGCTAGTTGTCTTAATTCTCCAAAAGGCTTTGGAGAGAAACATTATACTCGCGATTCACCGTTATAAGCTAAAGTATCTTGATCATGAATAATTCCATGAGAAGGGTGAATATTTGATGTAGGTAAAATGTTTACTACACCAAGAGATTACTAAATAAAGGAATTTGAAAGAACACCAAACATTTGATGATGGTAATCTACTTCAAAGTGCAAGTCCAAAGACATTGGTATTTAACTATACACAATTTGGACTATGTGTCATGTGTATGGCTCCACTATTGATGTTGATAGATTCTTTCAAACAGAAAATGAAATACTGAAATATAATCTCATAAATATATGGCAGAAAAGAAAAGACTAGAATTGTTCAGCTTAAATATATAGATGATATACATGTTATGGCTATATTCTTTGCTTATTAAAAATGTGGTTCTTAAGTATTTGATACTGAATTTGTTGGTGTGAATCGTCATACGAAACAACACAATTCATGAACTACAATGGCCTAAGTAACTAGCAAAAGAATATGTGATGATGTTCATCGAGAACAAATAAAGGGTTATTGTGTCGCTCGTTAAACGTCAAAGCTTGCTTTCAAGATTTGTTTTATCAGGTATTATGATAACAAAAGGGTTGTTCAAATAATTGTCGTAATCCATAAAAGATGGACAGTTCACAAATCTCGTTGGAGAAATCACATCCATAAAACTAGTGCTAAAAATGTCGAAAGACAAATTGATTGAAAGATCACTTAGGAAGTGACATAGCCGTTTAAATTATATTGGAAAGAAAACATGAAGAAACTCCATGTGGATGGAATTTTTGAGTCTTTTGATTTTTGATCAAATGACGCTTGTGAAACTTTCCTAGAGATAATTAAAACTTAGTTCATAGGCCAAAAGGGAACGAATGACTAGCTTATTGGAACTTGTACATATTGTTGTACGAAGTCCATTATGTGTAGTCAAGAGCGATGGATTTCAACTTCATATGCTTTCTCCGAAAATTTGAGTGAATATATGCATATTTACTTAATAAGGATGAAGTATGAAACATTTGAAAAGTTCAAAGACTTTCAAGATGAAGTGCAAAATCATTGTAACAAGAATATAAATAGTTTATGATAAGATCATAAAGGAAGATATTTGAGTTACAAGTTTAGCATAATACCTAAGATTTAAGGAATCGTTCCGTGGATTTGCATGTCCCGAAACACCATAAGAGTATGGAGCGTTCGAGATATGTAATTAAACCTTGTTTGACATGGTAAGATCGAAGGTGTAATTCATAAAACTTCCATTATATTTTAAAGATTAAAAGCTTTAGAGACTACCATTTTTCCACTGAAAAGAGCTCCATCATAATCCGTTGAAATCACACCATATAAAGTTATGGTTTGGGATAAAAACCAAGTTGTCCTTTCTTAAACATTGGTATTCTATGCATAAGAAAGATGTTTGCAACCAAAGTCGGATGAACCTGTCTTTGTATGTTATTTCGAATAACTGTTAAGTAATCCTCCATAACATCGGAGACAAAAGTGTTTGTCACTTAGAATGTCAAGTTTCTTTGAGAAGGAATTTTCGTGAAAAGATAAGTGGGAGGACAATAGAACTTTGATAAGGTTAAAAGAACCTTAGCTATATGTGCAAAGTTGCGCAGCGCCGAAAAGTGTTCCGGAGGCAGCAACGATGCTCATGGATCACGTGCCTCAAAGGTTTTGGTTACGAAGGTCAAAGTTTCTATTGAACCAAGTAGGTCGAGTAAACAATCAAATACCAAGATTTTAGGGTTGAATCATTATTTGAGAATAATGAACGTACTACATGCAAAGAAGCGATGATGGGCCCTGACTCCGTAAAATGGCTTGAAGCCATAAAATATGTGATAGTTCCATACACGAGAAATCAAGTTTTGAACTTGAAGGACCCTCGAGAAAGGTGTAAGACCTTACAGTTGTGTTTAGATCTATAAAGAAATAGACATGGATGTTGCACATCTATGAAATAGTTGACATGTTGGGAAAGAGTTCACAACAATGTTCAAAGGTTGACTATGACAAGATTTGATCTTTCATAGCGATATTTAGTCTAGACGGATTAATGTAGCAACCACTACATATAATTTTGTTATGTGGTAATTGAATAAACAAAACAAGTTCTTCTAATAGAATTGTTACCTAGGACATGTGCATAATGCGGTCCATAGGGTTTTGTTAATTCAAAGGATGCTAAAAGCATATGCAAACTTCAATGGTTGAAGTAAGCATTGCGGAGTTGGAATCTTCACTATGATGAAACTGTTAAAGGAGTTTAAATTCGTTGGAGACGATGAAGATGCTTGCATTTGCAAGAGATTAAGTGGGAGCGCTAAGACATGTTTCTAATACATTATGTGGAAGAAATATTGTTGATTGGAAATGATGTATCTTTTATTAACACATATTAAGAATTTCATCCCGATGAAAGACTTAGGCAAAACCCAAATATTTGGCCTCAATAGACGCTAATATGGTTGTGCCGAAAGTACATAGATGATGTATTGAATGAGTTTAATATAGAAACTACAAGAAAGGTTCTTGTCACATTGAATGAGTTCAATATTGATGTTATATTCAAGTGTATTGACACTTGGTAAGTGAAACAAAGATTCAAGTATAGATTGATACTTGATGTATGAAATCACAAAGAGTATTTATATCAATCATACTGTGATATGTACAAATCCAGATATGTCCTATGCTCTAAATGTTATGAGCATATACCAGAATGATTTATAAGATGATCATTGGACGATAGTAAGGATATTCTTATGATCTTTTGGAAGAACTAAGAGTATATTATTTTGTAGAAGTGGCAAATAGATGGTTAGTTCATTGTAAAAGTACTACATTGATACTAGTTTTGTCACAAAATACAAATTAAGTTTATCTCAATCTGAACTAAGGGTGGCACAATGTAATGGAAAGTAAGTTCCATAATGGATTTGGATGAGTTCCAAAGTTAAGACATTGTGATAGATACTACAACAAAAGGCTGAGTATATGACTGCTATTATAGCAGCTAAAGAGGGCATTTGTGTCAAGTAGTTTGTTATCAAACTAGGTGTAGTTCACAGCAGGATAATACTATGAAGATATATTGTATGACAATATTATCAACATGTTTTAACCCCAAAGAACTAAAGGTCTCACCAAAGGACCAAATTTATACAAAGCCATCTCATTATAGAATGAGTGATGCGTAGAGACGCAAAGACATGCAATTACACACGGACCTAGAAGTGTCAGATCCGGAGATCAGTTGACCACTAGCAATCGTGTACATAAAACACCAGAAAGCCATAGGTGTTGAATACACAAAGGTTTGAAACTAGATTATTGACTCTAGTGCAAGTGGGAGACTGTTGGAGATATGCCCCAGAGGCAATAATAAAGTAGGTTATTATCATATCTTCATACTTATGATAAATGTTTACATACCATGCTATAATTGTATTAAAAGGAAACATTAATACTTGTGTGATTTGTAAACATAAAAGAGTCCCTAGTAAAGCCTCTTGTTAAACTAGCTTGTTGGTTAATATATGATCATGGTTTCCTGATCATGAACATAGAGATGTTATTAACAACAGGGTCATATCATTAGGAGAATGATGTGATGGACATACTCCTATAGTTAAGCGTAGCATAAAGATCAAGTCATTTAATATAGTTCATTTGCTATAAGCTTTCTGATACATATTAACCTAATTCCTTCGACCATGAGATCATGTTAATCACCATCTCCGGAAGGATGCTTTGATGACATCAAACACCACACCGTAACTGGGTGGCTATAAAGGTGGCATTGAGTGTTCGGAAAGTATGGGTTGAGGCTCATGGATCAAGAGTGGGATTTGTCCATCCATATGACGGATAGATATACTCTGGGCCCTCTCGGTGGAATTTCATCCAATTAGCTTGCAAGCATGTGACTGGCTCACAAGGGATCACATACCACGGGAACGAGAAAAGAGTACTTATCGGTAACGAGGTTGAACTAGGTATGCAGAGATACCGACGATCAAAACCTCGGATAAGTAAACTATCGTGAGACAAAGGGAAATTGGTATCGTATGTAAGTGGTTCATTCAATCGCAAAGTAATCGTAGAAATATGTGGGATCCATATGAATTTCCAGATTCCTCTATTGGTTATTGATCGGAGAAGTGTCTCGGTCATGTCCGCATAATTCACGAACCGTAGGGAGACACACTTAAGGATTCGATGTTGTTGAGTAGTTATGGAATGATGAGTAAGAGACCGAATGTTGTTCGGAGTCTTGGATGGGATCCGGGATATCATGAGGAGATCCGGAATGGTCCGGAGAATAAGATTCATATAAGGAAAGTCCTGTTTCAGAGTTGGGGAATGATTCCGGTGTTTTCATCGAGAATGTTCTAGAAGGTTACGGAAGGTCCGGCACTCCGGAGGGGAAGGGTACATTAATGTGTCATCACAATATGGAATGATTGCATCATGTACTAGGTATCATGGCTGGGCAAAATAAAGGAATAATTCAAATCCTAGTTTGAAAGTCAAACGCCAATTTGAAAAGTCAAACGGCAAGTTTGCTTGGTGGAGGGAGAGTAGGAAACCTACTTAGGGAGGAAGTCCTACTCCCTCCACCTGCCGGCCAAGGAGGAGGAGTTGGAGGAGTACTCCCTCCTCCCAACCGCGCCTCCCTCCCACCTATAAAAGGAGGGGCAGGGGTGCCCCTCTTCCCTACACCTCTCACACCCCAAACCCTAGCCCCAAGTCGCCGGCCAGCTCCAGTGTAGCCGCCGCCTAGGGCATCCTCTAAGTCGTCGAGTTAGGGTTTCCCCAAACCCTAGCCGCCGTCCAAGCTCTCCCCTTGGTGCCTCTAAACCCTAGATCGCCAAGACCCTCTCTCATACTCCACCATACTCGCTCCGGCTTAAGGCGAAGCCCTGCGATATCTCCCCTCTACTTCCGGTACCACGCCGTCGTGCTGCCGGAATCGCGAGGAGAGTGCTACAACCTCCGCTGCCTGCTGGAACAAGGGAGAGGAAGGTCTTCATCGAGTACCGAACGTGTGACCGACTGCGGAAGCACTGCCGGAACGCAGCGCCGGAAGGATCGTCTACGCAATCTTGAGATCGGCAAGAGTACGACTACATCACCCACGAGAATCTGCTCTCGTTAACCGCTTTGGAATCTTCGAGGGTGAGTTCCTCTATCGACTCGTTGCTACAATCTAGTAGATAGATCTTGTCTTGTTTGTTTGCATGCGGTAGAAATTTTTTGTTTTCCATGCTACGAACCCCTACAATGGTATCAGAGTCGTGTCTATATGTAGATCTGTTGCACGAGTAGAACACAATGGTCATTGTGGGCGTTGATGCTTTTGTTGTCAATTGCTTCTTGTGTACTTTGCATCTTGCGGGATGGTGGGATGAAGCGGCCCGGGCTAACCTTACATGACATCGTTCATGAGACTTGCTCCACGCTTGACATGCAACTTGTATTGCATAAGTGGCTTTGCGGGTGCCTGTTTCTCCCAACATAGTTAAGATTCAATTTACAACGGGTGATTGACAATACTAGTATCAATGTTGTGGTTCTTGTTCGTAAGTTAGAACGACACTTATTGAAAGCCCCAAACCACGTAAAACATGCAAAGAAAATTAGAGGCGTCTAACTTTGTTTTGCAGGGGTGTGCTGTGATGTGATGTGGCCATGATTGTGATTATATTTGATGTATGCAATGTTCCTTATTGTAAGTTGGCAACCGGCAGGAGCCATATGGTTGTCTTTAAATTCTTTTAAGACCCGCGTGTCTATTCAAAGTAGTTGTAATAGTTGAAGTTGGTGGACGACAACCATGGAGCGGCGTCATTGACCTTGTTGCAATGCCGGTGATGATGGAGATCATGTTCGTGCTTGAAGATGGAGATCGGAAGCACAAAGAAGAAAGGCCATATCATATCACATATTATGAATTGCATGTGATGTTAATCTTTTTATGCATCTTGTATTTCTTAGTTCACGACGGTAGCATTATAAGATGATCCCTCAAGCACACAATTTCAAGTTTTAAAGTGTTCATCCTTAGTAAGCACTGTTGCTAAAGCTCGTTGTTTCGAAGCACCACGTGATGATCGGGTGTGTTAGATTCTGCGAGTGTATACAACGTGAGCACGCCAGATTTGCTCATGCGGAAGCTAAGGTTTGATCTTGACGAGCCTAGCATGTACAGACATGGTCTCGGAACACGGATCACCGAAAGGTAAAGCATGAGTCATATAGTAGATATGATGAACATGTTGATTGTTCGCCATTGAAGCTACATCAACTCTCGTGATGATCGGTTTTGATTTGGTGGATTTGGTTTGTGTGATCACTAAAACAATGTGAGGGATATTGTTTTGAGTGGGAGTTCAACAACAATTTGATTAAAAGTTGAACACTATTTATCATAAATTAAATCAAAGTGAATTTGCATAGTTGTTGTAGTCATTGGCATCCGTTTACCACCTTGCGCTTAGTTATAATTGAGATGATAGAACTATAGAATTCTGGTTAGTTACTTTACGAACTGGTATCGTATTGTTTTGAAGTGTTAATCTAAAGTTTAAAAGTCCTATTGCAAACTTTCAGTAAGTTCCGGTTACTCCATGAAGTTTAATAATTGGTATTAAATCAAGAGTGACATTCCAGTGTTAGTATATAAGTATCATGTTCGTCTCCATGATTTTTGATATTCGAAAGACAGTTTCAATATCAAGGTAATATAGGAGTTGAAAGAGTTGTTTCAAAAACCATGATGTGTGGAAGATATTGTGATATCTGAAACAAAGTTTTGGTTGTAACATGATATAGTATAATATGGCAAAAGTCATGTTCTCATATGTGATGAGAATTTGCAAAAGGTTGGAGACGCTAGTTGTCTTAATTCTCCAAAAGGCTTTGGAGAGAAACATTATACTCGCGATTCACCGTTATAAGCTAAAGTATCTTGATCATGAATAATTCCATGAGAAGGGTGAATATTTGATGTAGGTAAAATGTTTACTACACCAAGAGATTACTAAAGAAAGGAATTTGAAAGAACACCAAACATTTGATGATGGTAATCTACTTCAAAGTGCAAGTCCAAAGACATTGGTATTTAACTATACACAATTTGGACTATGTGTCATGTGTATGGCTCCACTATTGATGTTGATAGATTCTTTCAAACAGAAAATGAAATACTGAAATAGAATCTCATAAATATATGGCAGAAAAGAAAAGACTAGAATTGTTCAGCTTAAATATATAGATGATATACATGTTATGGCTATATTCTTTGCTTATTAAAAATGTGGTTCTTAAGTATTTGATACTGAATTTGTTGGTGTGAATCGTCATACGAAACAACACAGTTCATGAACTACAATGGCCTAAGTAACTAGCAAAAGAATATGTGATGATGTTCATCGAGAACAAATAAAGGGTTATTGTGTCGCTCGTTAAACGTCAAAGCTTGCTTTCAAGATTTGTTTTATCAGGTATTATGATAACAAAAGGGTTGTTCAAATAATTGTCGTAATCCATAAAAGATGGACAGTTCACAAATCTCGTTGGAGAAATCACATCCATAAAACTAGTGCTAAAAATGTCGAAAGACAAATTGATTGAAAGATCACTTAGGAAGTGACATAGCCGTTTAAATTATATTGGAAAGAAAACATGAAGAAACTCCATGTGGATGGAATTTTTGAGTCTTTTGATTTTTGATCAAATGACGCTTGTGAAACTTTCCTAGAGATAATTAAAACTTAGTTCATAGGCCAAAAGGGAACGAATGACTAGCTTATTGGAACTTGTACATATTGTTGTACGAAGTCCATTATGTGTAGTCAAGAGCGATGGATTTCAACTTCATATGCTTTCTCCGAAAATTTGAGTGAATATATGCATATTTACTTAATAAGGATGAAGTATGAAACATTTGAAAAGTTCAAAGACTTTCAAGATGAAGTGCAAAATCATTGTAACAAGAATATAAATAGTTTATGATAAGATCATAAAGGAAGATATTTGAGTTACAAGTTTAGCATAATACCTAATATTTAAGGAATCGTTCCGTGGATTTGCATGTCCCGAAACACCATAAGAGTATGGAGCGTTCGAGATATGTAATTAAACCTTGTTTGACATGGTAAGATCGAAGGTGTAATTCATAAAACTTCCATTATATTTTAAAGATTAAAAGCTTTAGAGACTACCATTTTTCCACTGAAAAGAGCTCCATCATAATCCGTTGAAATCACACCATATAAAGTTATGGTTTGGGATAAAAACCAAGTTGTCCTTTCTTAAACATTGGTATTCTATGCATAAGAAAGATGTTTGCAACCAAAGTCGGATGAACCTGTCTTTGTATGTTATTTCGAATAACTGTTAAGTAATCCTCCATAACATCGGAGACAAAAGTGTTTGTCACTTAGAATGTCAAGTTTCTTTGAGAAGGAATTTTCGTGAAAAGATAAGTGGGAGGACAATAGAACTTTGATAAGGTTAAAAGAACCTTAGCTATATGTGCAAAGTTGCGCAGCGCCGAAAAGTGTTCCGGAGGCAGCAACGATGCTCATGGATCACGTGCCTCAAAGGTTGTGGTTACGAAGGTCAAAGTTTCTATTGAACCAAGTAGGTCGAGTAAACAATCAAATACCAAGATTTTAGGGTTGAATCATTATTTGAGAATAATGAACGTACTACATGCAAAGAAGCAATGATGGGCCCTGACTCCGTAAAATGGCTTGAAGCCATAAAATATGTGATAGTTCCATACACGAGAAATCAAGTTTTGAACTTGAAGGACCCTCGAGAAAGGTGTAAGACCTTACAGTTGTGTTTGGATCTATAAAGAAATAGACATGGATGTTGCACATCTATGAAATAGTTGACATGTTGGGAAAGAGTTCACAACAATGTTCAAAGGTTGACTATGACAAGATTTGATCTTTCATAGCGATATTTAGTCTAGACGGATTAATGTAGCAACCACTACATATAATTTTGTTATGTGGTAATTGAATAAACAAAACAAGTTCTTCTAATAGAATTGTTACCTAGGACATGTGCATAATGCGGTCCATAGGGTTTTGTTAATTCAAAGGATGCTAAAAGCATATGCAAACTTCAATGGTTGAAGTAAGCATTGCGGAGTTGGAATCTTCACTATGATGAAACTGTTAAAGGAGTTTAAATTCGTTGGAGACGATGAAGATGCTTGCATTTGCAAGAGATTAAGTGGGAGCGCTAAGACATGTTTCTAATACATTATGTGGAAGACATATTGTTGATTGGAAATGATGTATCTTTTATTAACACATATTAAGAATTTCATCCCGATGAAAGACTTAGGCAAAACCCAAATATTTGGCCTCAATAGACGCTAATATGGTTGTGCCGAAAGTACATAGATGATGTATTGAATGAGTTTAATATAGAAACTACAAGAAAGGTTCTTGTCACATTGAATGAGTTCAATATTGATGTTATATTCAAGTGTATTGACACTTGGTAAGTGAAACAAAGATTCAAGTATAGATTGATACTTGATGTATGAAATCACAAAGAGTATTTATATCAATCATACTGTGATATGTACAAATCCAGATATGTCCTATGCTCTAAATGTTATGAGCATATACCAGAATGATTTATAAGATGATCATTGGACGATAGTAAGGATATTCTTATGATCTTTTGGAAGAACTAAGAGTATATTATTTTGTAGAAGTGGCAAATAGATGGTTAGTTCATTGTAAAAGTACTACATTGATACTAGTTTTGTCACAAAATACAAATTAAGTTTATCTCAATCTGAACTAAGGGTGGCACAATGTAATGGAAAGTAAGTTCCATAATGGATTTGGATGAGTTCCAAAGTTAAGACATTGTGATAGATACTACAACAAAAGGCTGAGTATATGACTGCTATTATAGCAGCTAAAGAGGGCATTTGTGTCAAGTAGTTTGTTATCAAACTAGGTGTAGTTCACAGCAGGATAATACTATGAAGATATATTGTATGACAATATTATCAACATGTTTTAACCCCAAAGAACTAAAGGTCTCACCAAAGGACCAAATTTATACAAAGCCATCTCATTATAGAATGAGTGATGCGTAGAGACGCAAAGACATGCAATTACACACGGACCTAGAAGTGTCAGATCCGGAGATCAGTTGACCACTAGCAATCGTGTACATAAAACACCAGAAAGCCATAGGTGTTGAATACACAAAGGTTTGAAACTAGATTATTGACTCTAGTGCAAGTGGGAGACTGTTGGAGATATGCCCCAGAGGCAATAATAAAGTAGGTTATTATCATATCTTCATACTTATGATAAATGTTTACATACCATGCTATAATTGTATTAAAAGGAAACATTAATACTTGTGTGATTTGTAAACATAAAAGAGTCCCTAGTAAAGCCTCTTGTTAAACTAGCTTGTTGGTTAATATATGATCATGGTTTCCTGATCATGAACATAGAGATGTTATTAACAACAGGGTCATATCATTAGGAGAATGATGTGATGGACATACTCCTATAGTTAAGCGTAGCATAAAGATCAAGTCATTTAATATAGTTCATTTGCTATAAGCTTTCTGATACATATTAACCTAATTCCTTCGACCATGAGATCATGTTAATCACCATCTCCGGAAGGATGCTTTGATGACATCAAACACCACACCGTAACTGGGTGGCTATAAAGGTGGCATTGAGTGTTCGGAAAGTATGGGTTGAGGCTCATGGATCAAGAGTGGGATTTGTCCATCCATATGACGGATAGATATACTCTGGGCCCTCTCGGTGGAATTTCATCCAATTAGCTTGCAAGCATGTGACTGGCTCACAAGGGATCACATACCACGGGAACGAGAAAAGAGTACTTATCGGTAACGAGGTTGAACTAGGTATGCAGAGATACCGACGATCAAAACCTCGGATAAGTAAACTATCGTGAGACAAAGGGAAATTGGTATCGTATGTAAGTGGTTCATTCAATCGCAAAGTAATCGTAGAAATATGTGGGATCCATATGAATTTCCAGATTCCTCTATTGGTTATTGATCGGAGAAGTGTCTCGGTCATGTCCGCATAATTCACGAACCGTAGGGAGACACACTTAAGGATTCGATGTTGTTGAGTAGTTATGGAATGATGAGTAAGAGACCGAATGTTGTTCGGAGTCTTGGATGGGATCCGGGATATCATGAGGAGATCCGGAATGGTCCGGAGAATAAGATTCATATAAGGAAAGTCCTGTTTCAGAGTTGGGGAATGATTCCGGTGTTTTCATCGAGAATGTTCTAGAAGGTTACGGAAGGTCCGGCACTCCGGAGGGGAAGGGTACATTAATGTGTCATCACAATATGGAATGATTGCATCATGTACTAGGTATCATGGCTGGGCAAAATAAAGGAATAATTCAAATCCTAGTTTGAAAGTCAAACGCCAATTTGAAAAGTCAAACGGCAAGTTTGCTTGGTGGAGGGAGAGTAGGAAACCTACTTAGGGAGGAAGTCCTACTCCCTCCACCTGCCGGCCAAGGAGGAGGAGTTGGAGGAGTACTCCCTCCTCCCAACCGCGCCTCCCTCCCACCTATAAAAGGAGGGGCAGGGGTGCCCCTCTTCCCTACACCTCTCACACCCCAAACCCTAGCCCCAAGTCGCCGGCCAGCTCCAGTGTAGCCGCCGCCTAGGGCATCCTCTAAGTCGTCGAGTTAGGGTTTCCCCAAACCCTAGACGCCGTCCAAGCTCTCCCCTTGGTGCCTCTAAACCCTAGATCGCCAAGACCCTCTCTCATACTCCACCATACTCGCTCCGGCTTAAGGCGAAGCCCTGCGATATCTCCCCTCTACTTCCGGTACCACGCCGTCGTGCTGCCGGAATCGCGAGGAGAGTGCTACAAACTCCGCTGCCTGCTGGAACAAGGGAGAGGAAGGTCTTCATCGAGTACTGAACGTGTGACCGACTGCGGAAGCGCTGCCGGAACGCAGCGCCGGAAGGATCGTCTACGCAATCTTGAGATCGGCAAGAGTACGACTACATCACCCACGAGAATCTGCTCTCGTTAACCGCTTTGGAATCTTCGAGGGTGAGTTCCTCTATCGACTCGTTGCTACAATCTAGTAGATAGATCTTGTCTTGTTTGTTTGCATGCGGTAGAAATTTTTTGTTTTCCATGCTACGAACCCCTACAATGGTATCAGAGTCGTGTCTATATGTAGATCTGTTGCACGAGTAGAACACAATGGTCATTGTGGGCGTTGATGCTTTTGTTGTCAATTGCTTCTTGTGTACTTTGCATCTTGCGGGATGGTGGGATGAAGCGGCCCGGGCTAACCTTACATGACATCGTTCATGAGACTTGCTCCACGCTTGACATGCAACTTGTATTGCATAAGTGGCTTTGCGGGTGCCTGTTTCTCCCAACATAGTTAAGATTCAATTTACAACGGGTGATTGACAATACTAGTATCAATGTTGTGGTTCTTGTTCGTAAGTTAGAACGACACTTATTGAAAGCCCCAAACCACGTAAAACATGCAAAGAAAATTAGAGGCGTCTAACTTTGTTTTGCAGGGGTGTGCTGTGATGTGATGTGGCCATGATTGTGATTATATTTGATGTATGCAATGTTCCTTATTGTAAGTTGGCAACCGGCAGGAGCCATATGGTTGTCTTTAAATTCTTTTAAGACCCGCGTGTCTATTCAAAGTAGTTGTAATAGTTGAAGTTGGTGGACGACAACCATGGAGCGGCGTCATTGACCTTGTTGCAATGCCGGTGATGATGGAGATCATGTTCGTGCTTGAAGATGGAGATCGGAAGCACAAAGAAGAAAGGCCATATCATATCACATATTATGAATTGCATGTGATGTTAATCTTTTTATGCATCTTGTATTTCTTAGTTCACGACGGTAGCATTATAAGATGATCCCTCAAGCACACAATTTCAAGTTTTAAAGTGTTCATCCTTAGTAAGCACTGTTGCTAAAGCTCGTTGTTTCGAAGCACCACGTGATGATCGGGTGTGTTAGATTCTGCGAGTGTATACAACGTGAGCACGCCAGATTTGCTCATGCGGAAGCTAAGGTTTGATCTTGACGAGCCTAGCATGTACAGACATGGTCTCGGAACACGGATCACCGAAAGGTAAAGCATGAGTCATATAGTAGATATGATGAACATGTTGATTGTTCGCCATTGAAGCTACATCAACTCTCGTGATGATCGGTTTTGATTTGGTGGATTTGGTTTGTGTGATCACTAAAACAATGTGAGGGATATTGTTTTGAGTGGGAGTTCAACAGCAATTTGATTAAAAGTTGAACACTATTTATCATAAATTAAATCAAAGTGAATTTGCATAGTTGTTGTAGTCATTGGCATCCGTTTACCACCTTGCGCTTAGTTATAATTGAGATGATAGAACTATAGAATTCTGGTTAGTTACTTTACGAACTGGTATCGTATTGTTTTGAAGTGTTAATCTAAAGTTTAAAAGTCCTATTGCAAACTTTAGTAAGTTCCGGTTACTCCATGAAGTTTAATAATTGGTATTAAATCAAGAGTGACAATTCCAGTGTTAGTATATAAGTATCATGTTCGTCTCCATGATTTTTGATATTCGAAAGATAGTTTCAATATCAAGGTAATATAGGAGTTGAAAGAGTTGTTTCAAAAACCATGATGTGTGGAAGATATTGTGATATCTGAAACGAAGTTTTGGTTGTAACATGATAGAGTATAATATGGCAAAAGTCATGTTCTCGTATTTGATGAGAATTTGCAAAAGGTTGGAGACGCTAGTTGTCTTAATTCTCCAAAAGGCTTTGGAGAGCAACATTATACTCGCGATTCACCGTTATAAGCTAAAGTAGCTTGATCATGAATAATTCCATGAGAAGGGTGAATATTTGATGTAGTTAAAATGTTTACTACACCAAGAGATTACTAAAGAAAGGAATTTGAAAGAACACCAAACATTTGATGATGGGAAACCGTTGTGAGATTTATTCGGATCACAAGAGCCTGAAGTATATATTCACTCAGAAGGAGCTGAATATGAGACAGAGAAGATGGATTGAGCTAATCAAGGATTATGATCTGGACATTCACTATCACCCTGGTAAAGCCAACGTGGTAGCAGATGCCCTTAGAAGATTGCCGTGCCGCTTGAACTCCATGATTTTGAAGGAGCAACCAAGCTTGCACAAAGAGATGGAAGATTTTCGAATGGAATTAGTAAGTGAAGGATTTATGGCTAGCATAGAAATTCAACCCACTTTGATCAGCCAGATCAAAGAGGCGCAGAAAGGAAATGCTAGTATTAACGGAATCAAGCGTCGTATCGGTACAGGCAAAGCACCCGGATTTACCGATGACGAAGAGGGAGTTCTGTGGTATAAAGGACGCCTTTGTATACCAGCAGATTCTGAGTTGAAAGAAGTTATTTTGAAGGAAGCTCATGATACTCTTTATTCTATCCACCCCGGAGGAACTAAGATGTATCAAGATTTGAAGGAGCAATTTTGGTGGCATAAGATGAAGAGAGAAATCGGAAGCTATATCGCCAAGTGTGATATATGTCAGCGAGTCAAGGCCGGACATCAAAGACCCGCTGGATTGTTGCAACCCTTGCAGATTCCGGAATGGAAATGGGATTCCGTTGGAATGGACTTTATCACCGGATTGCCTACTTCTAGTAGGGGAAATGACTCTATCTGGGTCATAGTGGACAGATTGTCCAAAGTCGCTCATTTCTTACCCGTCAAGACCACATATCAGAGTTTTAAGCTAGCGGAGTTATACATCGCTAGGATCGTTAGTTTGCATGGAGTCCCCAAGAACATCTTATCGGATCGAGGAACTCAGTTTACCTCGAGATTCTGGAAGAAAATCCAAGAAGGTTTAGGAACTCACCTCGATTTCAGCACCGTGTATCACCCTCAGACCGATGGACAAACGAAGCGAGTAAATCAAATACTTGAAGATATGCTGAGAGCATGTGTGTTAGAATATGGATCTAAGTGGGAAGACTATCTGCCGTTTGCAGAATTTTCATACAACAACAGTTATCAAGCTAGTTTGCAAATGGCCCCATTTGAATTTATGTACGGAAGAAAGTGTCGCACCCCTTTGAACTGGTCGGAAGTAGGAGAGAGTCAGATTTTTGGACCCGATATCCTACGAGAAGGAGAAGAGAAGGTTCACAAGATTCGTGAGCACCTCAAGACAGCCTAGTCAAGACAGAAGAGTTACACCGACAAGAGACGTCGAGACCTTGCCTTCAGCATAGGAGATTTTGTATATCTGAAAGTGTCGCCATTGAAGGTAATGCAGTGTTTCCAGCTGAAAGGAAAGTTAGCCCCCAGATATATCGGACCTTTCAAGATTCTGAACCGTCGAGGAGAAGTATCGTATCAATTGGAACTACCCGAAGATATGTTAGCCGTGCATAATGCGTTCCATATCGCATTACTTCGCAAGTGTCTCGAAGTCCCGGAGAAGACTGAAGTATTCAAGAATATCGATCACCGGACCATAGAGATCAACGATGACCTGACCTATCCCAAAGTACCCATCCGTATTTTGGAAGAAGCCTTCAGAACTACCCGAACCCGAAGCATCAAGTTTCTCAATATTCAGTGGAGCAACCACACAGAAGAGGAAGCTACCTGGGAGCGCGAAGATCACCTCAGGACGGAGTTTCTCGATCTCTTCAAATCCTAGGTAATCTTTTTTGTCCTTTTTCAAATCTCGGGACGAGATTTTGTTTAAGGGGGGAAGGTTTGTAACATCCCAAAAATATTAAACTAGAATTATCAAACACTAATCACCAAAATTAGGATTAACAAAAACTTTTCTAAATAAAAATATGAAAGCATGCATGTGTGTATGCATCCCATTTTGAATTCTTTTGAATTGCCTTGTTTATGTGTTTCTTTGCTTATAAAATGATTCTTAGGTGAAATAAACATCATCTAAACAATTCCCAAACTTTTCCCAAAGACAAATAAATC
Organism: Avena sativa; assembly: GCA_916181665.1. Classification (NCBI taxonomy): domain Eukaryota; kingdom Viridiplantae; phylum Streptophyta; class Magnoliopsida; order Poales; family Poaceae; genus Avena; species Avena sativa. The sequence continues at coordinate 250,555,098 of OV702284.1, read as the reverse complement.
AAAACCAACAAGTGAATGGTCACTTTTGCCAAATTAACTCCCATGCCTACTTTGGATGTCTCTAACTTTCAAAACTTAACAAAAACTTGTTTGGATATTTGCACCCCTTGATAGTACTCTTAACAAAGTATCAAGGCCCACTTTGTGATCATCCAAAAACATTTGAATGCATAGTTTAAAGGACAGTTCAAAATTGAATCTTTATCATATGGGAAGATCCCACTTTTTCAAAAACCACTCAAACAAGCTCAACTTTCAAAACCCAAGCATCCACAGACTCCCCAGCACATGCCTAGCACACCCACAAAAAATCTTTTCAAAATTGAAAACTTGAGTTCTTGTGGCCATTTCATCAAACACTTGGAGACAATAAATCAAACTGGCCTAACTTCACTGTTTTGAGCAGTAATTTGGCTAAGCAATGTTCACCATTGATCACCCTTGTCTCCCTCGGTGCCAACCAGTGCTTGGAAAAACCCTAGCCCCTACCCTTTGCCCCATGCCATGCCAAACCGAGCACCCCCTTGCCAGCCGACCATGGCTAGCTAGCCAGAGCAAGCACCAAGCCTAAACAGCATGTCTAGGACACAGCCCACCGTCCACCGCCACCCCCTGTCCAGCGCTCGAACCCTGCCAGCCACTGGACCACACGCCCAGGCCATGCCAACCTCTCTGCAAGCATGCCGAGAGAGAGCCCCGTGCGCCACGCCCGACAGACGCCCACAGACCGCGTGCCGCCCTCGCCGCGTGCATACGCGACCACCACCGTCCCAGGAGACCGCCAGACATCCCCGTTCGCCGCCCCATGCCTCACAGCCACCGCTCGCCGTTGAAGACGCCGCCTCTGCCGCGCAGAGCATCGCATGTTCCAGACCGTTTGCCACCGCCCCTACACGCGCATTAAAGCCATAGAGCATCGCCAGGAGACCATCGATCGATCGCCACCGCCGGCCATGCCTCTAGCAGCTCGTAGCCATGTCGCCTGCCCATCCTGTTCGGTCTCGTCGTCGAGACTATAAATAGAGGCCTCCCCCGCTCAAACTCTTCACACCATCTCACTCCCCTCTCCTCACTGATCGTTCCACCCTGTTCCCAGAGCAAGGCGAGCAGCGCATCGCCGGAATTGCGCCGGAGTAGGCCGCCTCTAGAGAAGAAGGGAGCCAGCGATTGGAACCGCCCCAGGAGAAGCTGCCGGTACCAGGAGGTTCGTCGTCGTCGACTTCGTCGTTTGCCCGCATCGCCCACCCTCGCCTGAGCCCCGGTAAGCCTCCCACAACCCCCACTGCGCCGCTAGGGTTCGAGCTCGCCGGTGACTAGTTCATCATCGACGACGACCCTCAGCCGTTGATATTACTTCTAATCCAACGCACCACGTTGCCCCGTACCGCTTCGCACCCCCTGTCTCACTGACGTATGGGGATAGCAACTTAACCAGCCCGCGTAAGCGCTAAGCTTAGCAGGCCAGCCCAGTATCGTTTCCCGCGCAGCCCACTTGTTTGAATTTGGATTTTTCCATTTTCATTCAAACATAGTTTTGTACCCATTTTCAAAAATCAACCCAGCTCGATTCAGTAAACCAAATTGAATGAAACCAATTTTGTTAGAAAGGTTTTGAAATGCTTAATCCAAGCCCATTGGATTCAAATCATTTGGATTTGTAGATCACCCTTGGTAAAAATAACAAGGCAGAAGATTTTCTGCATTCAAACATTTTTCAAATTTAAACCATAATAGCTTTTGAGTTGATTCCAACTCTCAAAAATCACATTTGATCATACCTTTCAGAATATATAAAAATATATGGGTTTACTTACAGAAATAATGATCAAGTAATAAAAGGATGCCACATAGGCATTTCTAGTCACTTATTTTATTTAAACTAAAAAGGTTAAACCTTATTAAATTGTGACACCACTTTAAATCACATTCCCATGTACTGAAATGTGTGGTGATGACATGTGTCAACATGATCCCATGTTTGATTTGGAGAATATTAAATCTTAAGTAGTTTTTCAATGAGTAGAAATTACTTTTCTAAAAATAAAAGAAATTAAACCAAGCTTTAATCTTGTAATGTTAGTGATGATGCTAGATCATCTATAGGACCCTTTTGTGTGATGATTGAAAGTAGTTAAGTATTGTTTGGTGATTTTGTACCTCGTATTTATTCATAGACGCTAGTACAGACCAAGGATACAAGGAAGAAGGAGGATACTACAAAGAAGAAGCCGAGGAGAACTTCAACCACTGCTCTGCACAAGGCAAGCTTATACTGATATTGATGCAAGCTAACACTTGCAAGATACTCTACTTTAGCAAGCCTTACTAATCAAGTTGACCCATGCAAGCAAATTCTTGCTTGTTACCATGCCAACTATATGCCTTAAGCATATATGATCATACCCACTTGATAAACCAATCCTAGTTTTACTTGCAAGTTTTATACTTTATTTCTTTATCAAAGCTAGTACTTAGAGCTTACTTAAGTCAATTGTAGATATTAGAAAGATAATTGAAGGTTGCATAAAGAGCATAAAACTTGGCCTAAACTAGATAATCTTTATGTCATCCTAAGGCATGAGATTGAACTTAGTAAAACTCCACTAGTTTACCACCCCTCAATAGTACTTACTCCCACTTGTAGATGCTAGTGCTAAGCATAAAACTTGATCAACTTTAGATGGGAATACTTGGTGAAAATGGTTATGAAAACCTTGGAATGATGGATCATTCTATTGAGATGTTTTGGACATGTGTTTCCGAACACCAGATGATTTTGGTGATGAAATTGTTGAGGCATGAGCCTTAGCCCTTTATAAAACTGATGGTTGTCTAGATGCGATACCATTCCAATTTTACCGTACAACCACAATACCCGAAAATTGGGTAGGGCTTGACTGGAAACTTATATACCTTAGTATTGGTTCCCTCACGGCCAAGGTCTGAGATGAGGCTACCTTGTGAAGATTGTCCACCTGTGCAGTACCCAAGATGACAGTTGGTCATGGTTGGGAGGCCAAACTCACAGGAGAGGTGCTTATACTAGGGTGTGTAACTGAAAGGTTAGGATTGATTATCCGCATACTGAGTATGGTGAATTCAGGATTTGTTCCTGACGGATGTATCGAATGTTGTGGTGAAAGTGTATAATCTCTGCAGAGTGTCAAACTATTCGAATAGCCGCGTCTGCGGTTATGGATAGTTGGAGTGGCCATACTGTTCCCCGTCAGATGTTTTTTAAAAATGACTTGTGAAATGGATTGAGATTTTGACTTGACCACAACAGAGTTGTGATATGAAATACAAGTTCCCACTTACGTGTTATACAACTTCCACTAGCTTTCTTCATTTCTGAACTTAGTAGATATAAACCTGGCTTCTTGCAAAACAACCCTAGAGCTTAGTGTCCTACTACAAAAAACCCCTTCACTTGTTAGTATTAGTTTGCGAGTACTTAAAGAGTACTCATGGCTTTGTCCCTGGCTATTCACGTGGACAGACTATGAAGAGGAGTACCTGGAGGATGGACCCCAGGAAGGTTACGACAACTAGGATCATCTCTCATCGTCATCATTGCCTATGACCCCGAAGATGGAGCTTCGCCTATGCTACCTTTATTTATTACGTATTTCCGCTGCTTGAGTTGTATTAAGAACTGGATCATGAGATCCTTATTTGTGTAAGACCTTATGTATGGTTTGTAATGGATGATGTACTGTGGTATCCAATTTTGTTATGTCTCGCAAAAATGGTAATCCTGGGATTGCGATGTATGGCATAACAGGCATCTGGGATTAAAAATCCGGGTGTTGACAGATATTTCCCATAGAAATTGTGAGGAGATTTTCTGGCATCTGGATCAAGTTGGGAGCACACTTTTTCTTCAACATCAACTGCTAGAACACCTCATGGCATCGCCTTCATCAACTTGTGCAAACACCTAAGCTTGGGGAGGTTGCACCATTGTAAGCTTTTTCTCTTTTAGATCTCCAAAGAACTTTTATTTTTCTTATTTTTTGTATTTTACTTGTTCTTTTTTTTTGTTTTATCTTAGTTTTGATTTTACCTTTTCACTATACACAAAAATCCATAAAACTTATTGTAGCTTTTAATATGTATGCTAAACCATGGAGGAACTTCCTGGAATCTCCATGCGTGATGATTATGTTAAAATTATGGGAGCTTACTATGAATCTCTGGTGATCCTCCAGAATATCCCTAGTGTTGGGGTGCGCCTATGACGCCTCCTTGTTGCAGGCATGGCCTGGTGTAGGTTGAAATGCTCCCCTGGGGTACTCCTTATGCCACCGTTACCATGGTCCTCGTCTCTCTCATCTCCGGTTGTTGCATGGTTGAGCTAAGCTCCTATCCATGGATAACTATGAGGGTACACATCCTATTTTCCCCTTTTTCTCGTCCTCTCTCTGTGAATCATGTTCACTTCTAATTCTACGGTTTCCTCTCTGTCTCAACCATGAATTGGTATTGTTCTAGCTAAATTTAGTGATGTCGTTGAGCTTATGGGGTTGTTAATTGGTTGATTACTTAGGTTTTAGTGTTAGTAGATGTTGTATTTAATTCTAAGTTTAACTGCATCTTTGGTTTTTAGTTGATCATGTATTAGTGATCATTTTATCTGTTAATGTTGCTTTACTGTTAATATAATGGTGTGCTGTCAGTGTTTGTCTGAGAATGCATTTGTTTATGATGATCTTGTTTGGATAGTGATCACTGATTATAGTCATTTGAATTTTATCGGGGTTTTAGGTTAATCATGTTCTTATCACTTGCAGATATCATCTTAGTTGATTATATACTGATGTATATCATTTTTTGGGGTATACTTTTCCTCTAGATGCAATCTCTGCCGAGTGAAAACTTAGTAGAGATTCTCTCCAATGGCGGAGATTGTGGTTAGAGGAAAATTAAACTGGATTTTGATTTATTTCATGATCCTATTACTTATTTTCTTTCTAATACCGGGCAAAGTTATTTCTTAATGGGTTGTGCATAAGGTGCTAACCATGATTTGATCATGTTGTGGTGCCTCAGAAATGAGTGTGCACATATGATTAGGCATGGCGGTGTGTGTGCATGCTTCTCAGTAATAGGGACATGATGTCATGCTCTACGGTACTAAGCACACGTGATGATCCTCTAGATATGTTTCTATGGTGCTCTCTTTATCGAATTTAGGTGTGCATCCTTATTAGTATATATTGCTGACGGAGTTTACTCGTGCTAGAAGTTCTGAATTCATGCATGCCTTTGCCAACATTCCATAGTCAGAAAGTAGTATGTGCCACACAAGTTTCTTTGTACCGCCTCATAATAGGCTAGGGTAAGCCAATTTGTTAGTTAAAACAAATCTTGATTTAAATGAAGTTTGTTTCTTTGTTCGACTGATACTATCAAAAAACATGGTAACAATATTAAACCTTGTAAATTACATTGGCATCCTTTACTAATCATTAATTATATGTTTAGAATACCAAACATTAGACTAGTCATGTCCTTTACCAAAAACTCCAACATTTTTACGAGGAGAACTCGTCGATGAGAATCTCAAGCTAAATTTCTTCTCCAACATCTCAAGGGTTCCTCGTAGTTTGACTTGCCATGACTCCTCCACACAAGCCAAAATCTCAATCATCATGTCACTAGTTAGCCTAGCCGGCTCAAGTTTCCTAGAGTTTATCATGCTCTTATTCAATCATGAGTCTTGTGCATCAATTTCATGTTGTTGTTTCGAAGGGTAAACCAACGATGTGAACTAAATTCGACTATGTATCAAAAGGCAAAGACGGGTCAAGAGACATGGTCAAATGCACTTAGAGTTTTCTCTTACCAGTTGAGAATAGTTGGTGGTGCGTCAACAAACATGGCAAACTATTCAGAAGAAAATTGAATTCAATGTAAACTCATAGAAAACTAATCTAATTCAAATCAAGCAACAAACACACAAGCTTAAAACATGACTTGCATATAACACTTGAAATTCAATCATTTTAAACCAGGTTTTTTATCATCCATGGTCCTACAAGCAATACTAGCTTGAATTGGTTGCGGGGTTTCTGTGGCCATACAGGAATACTGGCTGCGATTGGGCCTTATACACAGCCATCTCTAGCTATTTTGCAGTATTTGTAGCTCACATAGTCACATATACAGTACAAGAGAAAAGCTAGCATGCACCTTAAAGGCCAATAAAACTTCTGAAATTTCCAGATAACCTGTGGGTTCATCTCAATCGGACGATAGCTTCTCCATCGGATGCTTCTTTGTTTATTTCCCTTTTTATTGCTGGAGTGGGGCGGATTCTTCCTCCTCTCTAGTGCTTAATTAGCTTGTTACGGGCACGTTGGACGCGCAGGTGACGTTGTGCTGGGTGGAAGGTGTCCCGCGGCGCTGCTCGTTTCTCGCAGCACGCTCCTTGAGAATGGCGTTGGTGTTAATCCTCTCACGCGCCTCGTCCATGTCCATCTGCACACCCCTGCACTCCTCGCTGCAGAATGGCGCGTCCCCTCTGTCGTGTTCGCAGTGGAAAACGGATCAGGATGTCACTGAACATGAAATGGGTGATCCGGGAGCAGCAGATAAATCTAGTTACAGGAGAAATCCAGTGCTATGCTAACCTGTACATGAAGATGTCGAGGTTTGTTGGGAGAGGCTTCCCGCAGAGGTAGCAAGCGTCCATGGCGTAGCGGCCTGTCGCGCCGCGGTCGAGGGGCACAATGTGGAAGAGCGAAGAAGAGGAGGCGAACGTGGACGACGACGGCATCTCAGCTACAGCTTGTGTGTTGCAGGCTACTAGACTGATGAACCGAAGACGAAAGCTTTGGATCACTAACAATACGAGACTAGGGAGTCTTCCTTCTTATAAAGGGAGCCTGAGTCCTGGGTTAGGTGTAGCAGAGAAACCACGGCTAGGTTTCCAGGAACCACATCGATCTCTTCTTGTAGTGTAGACGGCCGCACGTACGATTTGGCCGTACCGACGCAGCTAGGGGCAACAAGAAACTGCATGCAGCGCCCGTTTCGCTCGATTTTGTTGGCCTACTCGCTACCTCGTTGCTGCCGGTGTTGTGAACTGCAATGCTGCCGGATCCATCTGAATATATTATGAGGTCCAGTACTTTATTGTGCTATAAAAGATTCGACCCCTATTGGGACTTCTTGTACCGTTGCCGTGTGGCCACGTGTAGAACACTTTATTGTGTAGAACACGCGAGATTACGACACTTCAGACTAGAGCGTAAATACAAATTGATGTAGTACTAGTATACTGTAGTACTGAATATACCAATTTCCTCGGAGCTTGGCTCCTAATACAACGGAGCGGCCGGGTCCGGGTGACACCCTTTTGTCTGAGAAAAATGCCGGTTAGGTTCTTCAGTAGTTTATTAGCGGAGGAATGGTGATAGATTTGTCACTGACATTACAATTAGCATAGGGCCAAGCACGACGAGGTGGAATACACCGCTTGCCCCAGCCTTCTAGAGTCTATACTCGGGAATCTGGACCCATGTTTTCTCACTCTATTGGCTCGCCAAGTTGTTTCACACTTGACAGAGAAAGATATAAGAAAGGGAGAGGAAACCGTGGAGGATGTTCTATAGAGCTAGTACCGATGGCGTCGCACGCGTCGTGCACTGGCGCTGGCGTAACCCAGTCGTCGCTCACCGAGGTCTCGCCGTCTTCAGGTCGTTGCTTCTGCAGTAGTTCGTGGGAAGCGACACCGAAGAGGGAGCAGGCGCACGATTTTCTGTTGATCCATGGCAGGAACGAGGTGCAGGAATGCAATGTATCTGACTGACAATGTTGATGCTCCCGTCGCCTTGGTTGTTATCTGACAAAGGGAGTAGTTCATGGGAAGCAGACGCACAATTTTCTGATTGATCCATGGTAGGAGCAAGTGCAGGGACGCAACGTATCTGACAAGGTTGGTGCTGCCGTCGCTTAACTGGTTGTTGACCCGGTTAGGAAGTCCTGTTGACCCGTGTTGACCCGTCTTGGAGGATGCAGGAGACCGAGGATGACATAATATTTGTTGACTCAGGTCGTTGGTTCTGCAGTAGTTCATGAGAAGCCACAGCGAAGAGGGAGTAGACGCACAATTTTTCTGTTGATCCATGGCAGGAACAAGAACGCAACGTATCTGACAAGGTTGGTGCTGGCGTCGCTTAACTGGTTGTTGACCCGGCTAGGAAGTCTTGTTGACCTGTGTTGACCGTCTTGGACAGTGGCGGACGTAGAAAAAAATAAAGGGTGGACACACTTTAAAAAAATGCCAAATGAATGTTATAAGTAGCCAACTGATTCATAACATTGCAATTCAATACATATGTTCTAAATTTGATGATTCCAATACTAATAGTCCAAAACATCAACATAGTCTTACATGATGAAATGTAACATAAATATCAATTACATCACTAGGATTTGGTAACTCTACGTCGCCGCATTCCCATGAAAGTTTCAACGATGTCATCTTCACTTACTTTCAAAAACATGTCTCATTCAATAAATGTCACCAAACAATGGTTCAAGATCTCATCACCCATACTATTTCTCAACTTATTTTTCACTGGACTCATTGCATAAAATATTCTTTCAACACTCGTCGTTGCCACCGGTAAGAGAAATATCAACTTGAGAAGCAAGTATACCAAGTTATAAACAATATTTTTTATTTCAACAAGCATAACAGAGAGCTCACCGAGATGATTTACACTTTTACACCTATCATCCCTGCTCATATGTTCGATAAAAGTTTCAAGTTGGTATTCAAGTCTTATCAAATCTATGCTTGATATGTCATTGGGGTAGAATGTGGAAACCCTCATTACCTTGTGTGCTTCATACAAAGCAAATGAATTCAAGGATTCAAAGCCGACATGCACATAAGCAACTCCACGTTAACCTTGTGTACATCATAAGACTCTTGGAGGATGCAGGAGACCGAGAATGACATAATATTTGTTGAATCAGCAGTTTTCGTGAAGCCAGGTACAACAGAACGCAAGGAGACGCCTCGGCCGCGCGCTTGGAGAAGGAGCGGGGGCGTCGCGTCCCTTCGCAAGCATGTGCCATAAATTCCACCATCGTCCATTCTCTCCTATCACTCTCCCTCATCCCACTCTGCTATCACATCACATCGGCGCTTCCACTACAGTCGGCCTATCCTTTACGACGGTGCAACGAGGAAGATCCGGATGGCGACCTCGACCATGTCCGTGAGCATGACCTCGATCGGATGGAATCTTCGACGTCCCAGTGCGGCACTACGTCAACTTCGTCTTTGGCCGCTCATCAATGGTGGTAAGCTCTACTTTGACTCGTACCTAGGTTTTTCCTACATAGATCTGCATGTACAAGACCTGTAGATGGGTTATGGACAAAATGAATTATAACTTTTGTGCTAGGGTTCATACTTCCGATTAGTGCGATTGCGACCAGATTTTGGCATTGCATTATAGATTCTAGGTTTCCTCTTGTCAGTTACTTCAATTTCAGTACTAATGATTACCAATGACCTCATATTTCTTATATACGTACTAGACAATTAGATTAGAAGTTATGGTAGACTATGAGGAATTTTCCTTTGGAAAACGATTAAAAGTTTGCATATGGATGTCTATTGGATAATCTGCATTGATCATGTGTTCTCTACTACCACTTTGAGTGTGCTAGACATTTGTTAAATGTTGGATTATCTTATGACTACCGTGTGTCATGTTATCTTATGAAGCTTGTAGGTAATTTTTCTTGTCACCTTGTGCTTATGGCCAATGACTACGCCTTGATGATTCTAGGGATGGTGTGGTCGAACCTAGTAACATGTACAACAACTAATGTTCTGCATGCTCTTTGGTTCGTTTGCACTATTCCTGAGAATGATCCTTTGTTACTATATGAGGCCACAATTTTGTTTTCATCACCGATGTTTGTAATCTATGGCACCTTAAATATATGGGTGCAAGGGATAATCCTATCATACCTTGAGAATTGTACAACCATTGCTCATTGTGCAATTTTCTTGGTATGGTAGAACCATCTCTTTGCAGTGGGTGTGATATTTGTATGAGGCCAATTTTTGTGTGTTGTTGTGATTGCTCTTGGTACTATGGAAACTTTTGTTTGCATTGTGTGTGCTCGTTGCATGGAACCTTCTCTTTGCATAGTGTGTGCTTGTTGCATGAGGCATGTTATATGAGCATACACTTAAAAATATAGAGTTGGTGTTATTGGACCAGAAGGTGTGTACAACCAATTGGTTCTTGATATGTCGGAAACGTATCTATAATTTTTGATGCTCCATGCTTGTTTTGTATCTACTTTGCTTTGTTTTGTCTACACTTTAAGGTGTTTTTAAATCTTTTCTAGAACTAACCTATTAACAAGATGTCATAGTGCCAATTTCCTGTTTTCTTCTGTTTTTGGTTCCAGAAAGGCAGAAAATCAATATTCTCGGAATTGGACGGGACAAAAGCCAAATTCATTATTTTTCTCGGAGCAACACGGGGCCATGAAGTAGAGCCGGATGGGGGCCACAGGGTGGCCACACCCTTCCTAGGCACGGGCAAGCCCTGGAGGCCCCCACAGGGGGTGTGGGCCCCCTGGACCCCCACCGACCTTGATTCATGCACCTATAAGAAACCTCCGACCCAAAAACCCTAGGGCATCCAGAAGAAATACACGAAAACCTCTATAGCGCCGCCTCCACCAAAAGGGAGATTCGGGGGACAGAAAATCTCTTTTCCGGCACCCTGCCGGGAAGGGGAAGTGCCCCCGAAGCCATCTCCATCGATCTCCATTGTCATCTTCATCACCGTTGCTGATTCCCATGATGAGGAGGGAGTAGTTCTTCCTCGAGGCTAAGGGCTCTACCTGTAGCTATGTGTTCATCTCTCTCTCTATGCATGATATTGTGGTCATGAGCTCTGTAATCAAGTAGATCTACCTTGCTACTCAAGTGCTTCATTAGATCTCTGCTCCCCCCATGTGTGTGAAAGTGACAGCATGCATGCCATGGTGGCACTTAGGCTTGAGTCTACATAAATACTCTTTGTGCTTTAATAGATCTATGTTTTTCCCACGTGTGTGAAAGTGACAGCGGGCATACCGTGTATGGCACTTTGGCTAGATTGAATATTTGTTATGAGTTATATTTGGAGTTGGATGTCTCTATGAAATTGTGGTGTTTGCTGGAACCATCTAGAGCTCAAGGTGACAGTGTGGGGTTATCTAGATTGGGGAAGGCCCTACCGTGGATTAGAGTGTCCAACCAGAGAGTAGTTAAGAGTAGTATCATGAAGAGAGGATATTTATATGAGAGAGTGTTCACTAGTGAAAGTATGATCCCTAGACCTTGTTTCAAAACATTGAAACACCGTTTGCTACTAGATTTGTTGCATGTTTGCTTGCTTTAGTCTTTACCTCACCGTCAAGCTATTTTCTGGCACCGTTACCACTTGTATTTAACTATCTCTTCGCCGAACTAGTGCATCTATACACCTGACAAGTGTATTAGGTGTGTTGGGGACACAAGAGACTTCTTGTATCTTGATTGCAAGATTGCTTGAGAGGGAATACCTTTGACCACTTCCTCCTTGAGTTCGATAAACCTTGGGTGATCCACTTAAGGGAAACTTGCTGCTGTTCTACAAACCTCTGCACTTGGAGGCCCAACAACTGTCTACAAGAATAGAAGTGCGTAGACATCAAGCTCTTTTCTGGCGTCGTTGCCGGGGAGGTAAGGTAAAAGGTACTCACATCCTCCGGTGTGAGTGCTCGAAGTTATTTCCTTTAGATTCTGAAGTTTTATCTTTTTGTTTCTTGTTTTCACTAGTTAAGCTTAATGGAAAACAACAACAAAATTAGAGAGCTCTATAGTATTTATCTTGAGTTAGGACATGAAGTGTTTGAAGAGAAAATTAAAAAACCTATGAAACTTTATTTGCATGCTAATAGCAATGTTATTAGTATGAATTTTTTGAACACCATTGTTACTAATGGTATGGAAACGTCTAAGCTTGGGGAAGCTAGTTTTTATGAGAAAGATCTTTTTAGCTCCCCAGCTTTAGGGAAGAAAATTTGCTCTGATGATACTTTATCTCCCATATGTGGTAATTCTAATGATACTTGTGAAATTTTAAATCCACATACTAAAAGTGTCCCTTTTAAAATACCTATTGAAATTGTTGAACGTGTTATGAATAACTGCTATTTTGGAGATGGAACTGTCCATCCTAGTGATCATTTACTCTTTATACATGAATTATGCGAGTTGTTCAAGTGTGCAGGTATTTCAATGGACCAAGTTAAAAGGAAGCTATTCCCTTTCTCACTTAGGGACAAAGCAAGGGAGTGGTATAAGCTACTAGATGATCCTCATCATTTGGAGTGGAAGGAACTTGAATCTCTCTTTTATTCTAAATTTTATCATCCTCATGAAATTCATAAAGATAGTAATTATATTTATAATTTTCATCCTCATGAGGGAGAAAGTATTACCCAAGCTTGGGGGAGATTGAAGTCACTAATTCTCAAATGTCCCATTCATGAGCTCAACAGTAATGTTGTTATCAATAATTTTTATGCCAGGCGTTCAGGACATTACAAGGACTATCTGGATACCTGTTTAGAGGGATCCTTCACAGGTAAGGAGGTCAGGGCTAAGTGGGATCTTCTTGAAACAATTCAAAGCAATACCGAAGGTTGGGATAACGACAAAGGTAAAAAATCAGGTATAAACTATGAGTATGATTGCATTAAGTCTTTCGCTGAAACTGCTAATTTTCAAGAGCTTAGTGCTAGATATGGTATTGATCCTCAAATTCTTGTGAAATATTATGGAGCCTTTGCTTCCCGTATTAATGCTCCTAAAGAAAAGTGGGACATGTATCATGAACCTTTTAAAGACACTTGCATGGAAAATTAAAATGTTATTAATGATTGCAATAAACATGCTTAAACTTATGAAAGTACTATTTCTTATAAGCATGTTAATTTTTGTGGTATGCATAGACCTTGTGAGAAGAATCAAACAGAAGAAGAATATTGTATCACCCACTGGAATGAAAAAACTAGAAGTGGTATAAGGCTCTAGATGATCTTGGTAAAAAAAGTTTGTGACCTCTATCCTTTTATTTGTGAACTTTGCTTTGAAGTGGGTCATTTCAATTTTCAATGCTCATGCCATAATAATCCTGCAAGTTTGTATTGTGATAACGTGATCACTGATAATCAACATGATGAACTTACATTATTTTTGGGGTGTGAAGAGTTATCAAGAAAAACCTCTTTGACAGACATGAGTACTTTTGATACGAATAGCATCCTGCATGGTTGTCATCTTTATTGTGTTGAAAACTGCCACACAAATACTTACATACAAAATCTTATAAAAGATGATATTTTACCAAATTATGATAGGATTGATATGTGTTTTGACCTTATTAATGAAAAGGAGGAATCCTCCAAAGTTTCTTCTATTGTCTCTAACAATAAACCAGGGTATGTGGAGAAGCTTCCTTTCAAGCCTCTCCCTCCTAAAGAGGAGAAGGAGAAGAAGAAGAGGAGTAAAAGGAGAGGAAACGGTATCTTCCCCTAAGCATGTTACGCCTATCATAGTTTTTGATGATGAGTCTGAACTAGATGATTTTCCTATGCCTGTTACCTATATTAGTGATCATGATTGGGAAAAGCACACTAATTTTGATATTGAAAATCTCTTTGGTACCAATTCTGAAAATGATCTTAATAATTGTTGTGCTATTAGTGTTATCCATGTTCCTTCCAATGATGATATGTTTACAAATGAACACACTTGGGAAGATAGTTATTATATTGCTTATGATGATAGCAAACCTCCAATTTATGATGATTACAATGATGATTATGATATTTTCAGTCCACCTACTATTGAGGAGAAAGTTAATTGTGATTACAATCTGCCTCCTATATTTGATGATTATGGTGATGAGAATAATAGTGATAGCTATTTTATTGAATTTGCTCCCACTACAATTAATAAGAATGACTATGCTTATGTGGAGAGTAGAAATCATTTTATGCATGTGGCTCATGATAAGAATGTTTTATGTGATAGTTATATTGTTAATTTCATTCATGATGCTACTGAAATTTATTATGAGAGAGGGAAACATGGCTTTGTGTATCTCAACAATATTAAGTTTCCCCTCTTTATGTTGAAAATCTTGAAGTTGCACTTGTTTTGCTTTCCTATGCTTGTTGCTTTGTGATTTCATGACTTGTTTCTTAAAATATTCCTATGCATAGGAAGTGGGTTAGACTTAAATGTGTTTTGGATTTGCTTCTTGATGCTCTCTTTTAAATCAATTCATATTTCTTATGTGAGCATCTTCTCAAACTATCAAGCCTAACTTAAAGGTGTTAAAGAAAAGTACTTGTTGGGAGATAACCCAAGAGTTTTCTTGAGTCTTGGAGTTATTACTTCAGTAATGACCGCTCCTTATCCTTTTTTTTGTTTTCTTTTTGTGCCAAGAATGACCTCTAATGAGAGGGAAGTAAGATTTGGGGAGTTGTTGTCCCGAAACAGATTTCTGTCCTCCACCATAAAAATTCTTGAGGAGTCTCTGTAACTCGGATTGAGACGAAAATTTACAAATAAATCCCTAGTATGTTATCTAACTTTCGTTAGATCAACACTTTTTTATTTGAGCAACAGAAGATGTTCGAAAAAATCGGTTTCTACCTACTGGTCTGTTTTGACAGATTTCTACCATTATTTGCATTTGCTTCTTATTGATTCCTTTTTGAGTTCTCTTTAGGTGAGATTTTTGAAGGAGTTACTACAGCAGCTTGTGTTTTTAGTGAAAATCCTTGCTATTCCAAAGCTTTGCCAGGGGTCTAATATCTTTTGAATAAGCTAATGTTGCTAATGAAGATTGTGTGAAGTTTTGTTGAAGGAAAATTTGCAGGTGTAGAAAAGAATGATGTAATGAGATGAAGAATGGACAAAAGCTCAAGCTTGGGGATGCCACCCCATGTCACCCCAAGAAATATTCAAGAGGTGCAAGCGTCATAGCTTGGGGATGCCCAAGGCATCCCCTTCTTCATCAATAAAAATCTGAGGTCTTTCTAGACACTTCTATTTTATAGTTTCATGCATTGTTGTGTTGTTCTTGGAGCGTATTAGTTTTCGTTTTTTGTTTTCATTTTCCTATTTTACTTGAGTAAGTTGGTTGGATCACAACACACTTCTTTTAGAGAGAGACACACTCTGTTTTCATTGCCTAGAACACTCTAGTTTTCATTCTTATTGTTTTGTGAGTGTTATCTTTTGCTAGCACTATGTTTAGCCTTAGTTTTCTTGTGCTTTCATCTTAGAAATTTTTAGTTCTTCTTTGTGGATTTGTGAGACAAGCTCACTAGTCTTTATTGATTATTATATTTGTGAGTTGTTTCAAATAGGTTGTTTGGTGTTGGAAAAGACTAGTAAGTTCTTGCTTGTAGGTGCAAGAGGAGCTTACATTGACTGTGACTTATACTTTAGCATGACATGCTAGGTGTTGTTTTGACCTTATGGTTAGTGATTATTGTTGTATCATGTCTTGTTCCAAACAATTGGGATTGCTTAGTGTGCCTTGAATAAATTATGCGTTGTTTTAGCATGCAAAAAGCATAGAATTGTGGTATTCTCCTTTGATGCTTTGTTTGGGTTGACTTGGCACATGCTCACACCATGTTATGACAATGACAAGTCACCATTAGCCTCTATGATCATTTAGTCCTTGACTTGTAGTACCACTCTATGCTTTGATTAGTAATGCGTTGTTGCTCTGCATGATTATGGCCATTATGCTCTCTTAGTTGGTTGCTCTCAGTCCTTTGCTAGTCTCCACTTGTATGAGTAGCTCTACTCATGCTTCCAACTCCCAAGAAACCAAGTTATTACAAAGTGTCCACTATAAACTCCTATGCATGGTGTGTTACACCATTCCAAGTATATTCTTGTTTTTAGCTTTCTTCCAATTAAAAACTATTTTGTTATGTGAAAACTTAGTGATTAAAGCCCTCACAAACTTGATGGCACACTTTATATTCTTTGCCCCTAATAAACTTGAACCATTGTGTCATCTATGTTGTATATTCTTGCACTTATACGTTGGAATTAGCAGAACCATGCTGTCATGGGGAACGTTTTCAACATTGCACTTGTACTTTGTACTTAGTTGATATCATGCTCTTTTGTCTATGGATGTCACCGGTGTGAAATAAAGATGGAACTTGTAAGTCCATGGAGTTTGTATTTTGTGTTAGAGAAACGGCTGGGCCGCTAGCCTAAGCCATGCCTAATCATGGTGGAAACTTGCAGCATCACCATAGTGACATCTATGAAGCATTCTTCTTATAAAAAAGAGACACATTGAGAAAAGAGGAAAGAGAGAAAAAAGCACCATATTCCCATGGTAAATAATAAGATTGCTGATATGCTCATTGTCTGCTTGCCTTGTCATTTTGGTTATGGGATAGCTCCTGTACCATGTGCAAGGGGTACCCCGTTGGCGGTTCTCTATGATATGCAAATACTTACAATGAAAAGAACTTACAGGTGACTAAAGTTGAGTAGCATGAGGTGTGGCCCTCATACTCAAGGGACTTGAGATTTCCAACTTATACTTTGTCAAGAATATACTCCATCTTTGTCACTTTAACCTTAATCACTTCAATATGCTTATGATAGGGGCAATGAGGGCTGAAAGCTAACAAGTACCATAATTTTTGGAAGCTCTTTTTGTAACTTGAAATCCCTGCTTCCTTTATAAAAGGTCTTTTCTTCCACCATTATTGAGTCTCTACCTTCTACCCTTAGGCACCATTAAGAGAGCATAGTTGTCATTATGTGTGCATTGTTCCAAAGCTTATTGATTGATGCATATTGTGATATTACTTGTTCTTGTGCTACTTGTTTCTAGTCACCCTTGTGAACTTTCAAGGTGTCCTATGCATCTATATTGCTACTCTATGAGGGACAAGCTGATTGCCACTATGCTATATTTTTTGTATGTGAAACAAACAAACGTTTTTCAATGCATGTTATTCATGATCTTTGTTTGTAGCCTTTCATGTTGCATGCATAGTTACTTTGTCCTATTGTTAGAACTCCATCTTTCATGCACATGTTTAGAGTTCTTTGTTCCCAGCTTTCAATGCTTGCAAATGGTTTGATCTTGGTTTTGATGGTACATGTCACCTGAAAAAATATTCTTTTTATCACTTACCTACTCGAGGACGAGCAGGAGTTAAGCTTGGGGATGTTTGATACGTCGAAAACGTATCTATATTTTTTGATGCTCCATGCTTGTTTTGTATCTACTTTGCTTTGCTTTGTCGAAACTTTGAGGTGTTTTTATATCTTTTATGGAACTAACCTATTAACAAGATGCCATAGTGTCAGTTGCCTGTTTTCTTCTGTTTTTGGTTCCAGAAAGGCAGAAAATCAATATTCTCGGAATTGGGCGGGACAAAAGCCAAAGTCATTATTTTTCCCGGAGCAACACGGGGCCACGAAGTAGAGCCGGATGGGGGCCACAGGGTGGCTGCACCCCCTAGGTGCGGGCAAGCCCTGGAGGCGCCCACAGGGGGCGTGGGCCCCCTGGACCCCCACCGACCTTGATTCTTGCTCCAATAAGAAGCCTCCGACCCAAAAACCCTAGGGCATCCAGAAGAAATCCACGAAAACCTCCGTAGCACCGCCGCCACCAAAAGGGAGATTCGGGGGATAGAAAATCTCTATTCTGACACCCTGCCGGGACGGGGAAGTGCCCCGAAGCCATATCCATCGATCTCCATCGCCATCTTCATCACCGTTGCTTATTCCCATGATGAGGAGGGAGTAGTTCTTCCTCGAGGCTAAGGGCTCTACCAGTAGCTATGTGTTCATCTCTCTCTATATGCATGATCTTGTGGTCATGAGCTCTGTAATCAAGTAAATCTACCTGGCTACTCAAGTGCTTCATTAGATCTCTGCTCTCCCCATGTGTGTGAAAGTGACAGCGTGCATGCCATGGTGGCACTTAGGCTTGAGTCTACATAAATACTCTTTGTGCTTTAATAGATCAATGCTTTTCCCCACGTGTGTGAAAGTGATAGCGGGCATACCGTGTGTGGCACTTTGGCTAGATTGAATATTTGTTATGAGTTATATTTGGAGTTGGATGTCTCTATGAATTTGTGGTGTTTGTTGGAATCATCTAGCGCTCAAGGTCAAAGTGTGGGGTTATCTAGATTGGCGAAGGCCCTACCGTGGATTAGAGTGTCCAACCGGAGAGTAGTTAAGAGTAGTATCATGAAGAGAGGATATTTATATGAGAGAGTGTTCACTAGTGAAAGTATGATCCCTAGGCCTTGTTTCTAAACATCGAAACACCGTTTGCTACTAGATCTGTTGCATGTTTGCTTGCTTTAGTCTTTACCTCACCGTCAAGCTGTTTTCTGACACCATTACCACTTGTATTTAACTATCTCTTCGCCGAACTAGTGCACCTATACACCTGACAAGTGTATTAGGTGTGTTGGGGACACAAGAGACTTCTTGTATCTTGATTGCAGGATTGCTTGAGAGGGAATACCTTTGACCACTTCCTCCCTGAGTTCGATACACTTTGGGTGATCCACTTAAGGGAAACTTGTTGTTGTTCTACAAACCTCTGCACTTGTAGGCCCAACAATTATCTACAAGAATAGAAGTGCGTAGACATCAGTTCTTCATTTTCTCTGGTTCCAGTAGCACCAGCTCTATCAAATGTGTTTGCTTATTTTCCTGATGTTCTTTATATTGCATAGAAATTGTTGTTTTTTGTAGGATATGAAGCTTCCTATACTTGTGGAGGTAAAATCTGAGGGTGATGGATCCAATAAGAGGCAGAGAGGAAGGCCGACCAACGTTGGACATCTTCACGAGAAATGTGGCCTAACCACGCCATCAAGGTCCTCTTTACATCTGGATTAGGGGTGTTGCAAATCTCTAGTGTATTCAAGGAGTACCTAGGCTCTCTCCCCCGGAAGATGATCTTCAAGACTTACACTGGCTATAGCTCAGAAATTAAGGTTATGGAGGTGGGTGGGAAAATGGTCCTCGATCAGGGTTAGGAATTTTTTGCAACTGCTCACAATTTGCAAGCTATGTACTTCCTCACCTTCAATAAGCTGAATGACGAGGAGCACCGCCTGGTCATCTTCGACGACTCCTGTTGTGAGGTGGTGACGAAGTAACCAGACCACGGTGATGTCACCAAGAGGATCATCGAAGACATTGACTAGACTGATCGGTTCTGTGTGGACACAATGAATGAGCACAAAGCATGGGCGATGTCGCTGTGAGTCAACATCGAGCAGTCACATGATACCAACCGCTCAGTCGACCTCACCGGCAACGGCGGCGCAAGTCCTAGCCACCGCGCTGGTGACAGAGAAGACACGAGCATCGATGCAAGGAGTCCCGACGTCATGAAGGAGGACGAGGATGATGACGATGACCTAGTAAGTGGTTCTAGTACCCGGCGAGCATGGTGGCCATTAGATTAGGTTCTTCAATTTTCTAATCAAATTTCATTCAAACTATGTAATATGGTGTGCGTGGGTAGTTCGAATTTTATAACATGAAAGTGGTTCTAGTAATAAAAAAATTCCTTCTCGTTTCAATTTAATTTTTTAGATAATTTTTTGGGGAGGGGCGTGTGGCTAGGGAGCTACGTCTCCCAATCACGGTAACACGAGCCAGCGCCTCTCGATCGACCGAACCAGCGTTGTTGTCGGACGGTTTTCGAAGGACATGTCGGGAAATGCTCTAATGTTGGTTCTGTCTTGATGGCTAAAGCTGGGGAAATGATACCATTCCCCTAGGGAATCGTACATGTTGTGTCCGCGTGCGACAACTCCCTCCGCAGCGTGCGTCAATGGAAGTGGGGCAACATCGATTTGGTAGGGCCACCTCTAACCTTATTTCTTCTTTCTTCGTTATCCTTCTGTTCGCAGATCCTGTGCCATGAACTACTGCTCCGCCGCAGCGTCCATGTGAGCTCGCCCTACCGCTAGCCTCCAGTTCGGGGACCATGCCCCCGCTGATTCACCATGTGCCACCGCGCCACCACGCTCCTCCCGTCTTGCTCCTTTCGTCGGAGATGGTGGCCACCCTCCATGGCTGCCACCCAGGGTGTCCAGCTGCTCTGCCTCCACCGCACCAACCCCTGCCTGCCGTCGGAGATGGAGGCCGACATGGTTGCGGCACCAGGGAGTCCTGCTGCTGCGCCTCCCTAGAAATCTTGACCCCGCAGTGCTGTCATATGCGAGCTCCGGCTGGGCATGTGGTCGCCGTTGTCGACGACAACGGTTGTCTTCCCATGGGTTTGCTACATGCAACCGCCAACATAGCTACCAAGGCCACCTACGTTGCTACGTATGGCGTCAAGACTTGCTACATTCGGTTAACACTTGTTCTACAAGCGGCGTCGAGTTTAGCTAGTGCTACAAGTGGGTGTTGAGTTTTGCTACAAATGGTGTGAAGCCCTGCTATAGGGACACAATAGCTTTGCTACAAAGTCACGTTGGCGTCTTCTCCGGTGACATTGTGTTCTCAGTCGATAGAGGCTTTTTGCTACAATTGTTATTTTTTGCTACATCCATATTATGATTTTGCTACAACAACACAAAGTTTTTCTTACACGGATTCCGCGAGGTCTACCGGCAAGGTCATGTCTGCTACATTAGCATAAACTTTTGCTGCAAGGTCACCGGTGAACTCTCCGACGAGGTCTAATCTGTTTGTTCTATTTTCTGGGTTGAACTGTTTTTTGCTACATGTAGCAAAAGCGGGACTATTTATAACAAAAACAGATCGTTTTGTAGCAAAAAGAGAATCTGGATATGTTTTAAGGACACGTGGCGGCCATACAGGGGATTGGGGGAGTTATCCTTCGGGTGACGCATAGTGCTCCCCTAAAGCTCAGGGTGCAAGTGGGAGCGGTTGCCCACGGTGTTTCCACGCCGTTCCCATTTAATCGCATATATGGACACCTACGGAGAAGAACAGTAAACTGGCGGGCAGTCGCGGTTTGTCCGCTAGCGCCACCAGCCTAATACTATCTACAAACTATCATCAACACTTATCATTGCAGTTGAGTCGGCCATAGTCAAACTAACTAGCAACGAGCGAGCAGCCTCAGCTGTCCAACGATCTCGCCTTCACTGACCTCAAGTTGTACAAGAGCATGAACATGGAACCCTTCTAATACGCATTCCTAGAGGTCAAGTGCGTGAGTTCGCCGCCGACAAGCCGAAAACTACATTGTCCTCGGCGTCGCGCTCCACTAGACTGGACGGTGGGAAGCTTGCCCATGGCGGCATGGAGACCCGGCACTTCGCATCTTGATGGGAAACTTGCTCACAGCTATCAGCCTAGAACACGATGATGGCAACATCGGTTAATAGGCGTGGGCCCCTGGCATGAACTTGTAGGGGTTCGTAGCATGGAAAACAAAAAATTTATATCGCATACAAACAAACAAGCCAAGATCTATCTACTAGATTGTAGCAACGAGTCGATGGAATAACTTACCCTCGAAGATTCCAAAGTGTTTAACGAGAGCGGATTCTCGTGGGTGATGTAGTCGTACTCTTCCCGATCTCAAGATCGTGTAGACGATCCTTCCGGCGCTGCGTTCCGGCAGCGCTCCCACAGTCGGTCACACGTTCGGTACTCGACGAAGACCTTCCTCTCCCTTGTTCCAGCAGGCAGCGGAGGTTGTAGCACTCTCCTCGCGATTCCGGCAGCACAACGGCGTGGTACCGGAAGTAGAGGGGAGATCCCGCAGGGCTTCGCCTTAAGCCGGAGCGAGTATGGTGGAGTATGAGAGAGGGATATTAGTGGTCTAGGGATTAGACACACCAATTAGAAGGCTCTAAACCGAAGGCTAGGGCAATTAGAAGCTCTAAACCAAAACGGCTCTAAACCGGAGATTAGAGGATAGGAACTTGTGTGTCTAGAGGAGGAGGCCCTGCCCCTCCTCTTATAGGTGGGAGGCGCGGCCAAGGGGAGGGGAGTCCCTCCCCAAGTCGGCCTTGGGTGGCGCGCCAGCTTGGAGAGGAGACTCCTCCCCCAAGTCGGTTCCAACCACCTCTTGCTTGTTTCCCACAGTTTCCTGTTTTAGCCGTTTGACTTTCAAACTGGACATTTGACTTTTCTGTTTTAGGATTCAATTTAATCCTTTATTTGGAACAGCAAGAACACTTAGTACATGATGCAATCATTCCAATATGTAATGACACATTCATGTACCCCTCCCCCTCCCGGAGTGCCGGACATTCCGGAACCTTCTAGAACATTCACCGGAATCATTTCCGAACTCCGAAATGGGACTTTCCTTATATGAATCTTATTCTCCGGACCATTCCGGATCACCTCGTGATATCCCGAATCCCATCCGAGACTCCGAACAACATTCGGTCTCTTTCTCATAATACCATAACTACTCAAAACAACGTCGAATCCTTAAGTGTGTCTCCCTACGGTTCGTGAATTATGCGGACATGATCGAGACACTTCTCCGAACAATAACCAATAGAGGAATCTGGAAATTCATATGGCTCCCACATATTTCTACGATTACTTTGCGATCGAATGAACCACTTACATATGATACCAATTTCCCTTTGTCTCACGATATGTTACTTATCCGAGGTTATGATCGTCGGTATCTCTGCATACCTAGTTCAACCTCGTTACTGATAAGTACTCTTTTCTCGTTCCCGTGATATGTGATCCCTTGTGATCCAGTCACATGCTTGCAAGCTAATTGGATGACATTCCACCGAGAGGGCCCAGAGTATATCTATCCGTCATATGGATGGACAAATCCCACTCTTGATCCATGTGTCTCAACCAATACTTTCCGAACACTCAATGCCACCTTTATAGCCACCCAGTTACGGTGTGGTGTTTGATGTCATCAAAGCATCCATCCGGTAAAGGTGATATGCATGATCTCATGGTCGAAGGAATTAGGTTACTATGTATCAGAAAGCATATAGCAATTGAACTATTGAAATGACTTGATCTTTATGCTACGCTTATCTATAGGAGTATGTCCACCATATCATTCTCCTAACGATATGATCTTGTTGTTGATAACATCTCAATGTTCATGATAGGGAAACCACAATCATTTATCAACCAACAAGCTAGTGATGTATAGAGGCTATACTAGGGACTTCAAATTAAGTTTACAAATCACACAAGTATTAATGTTTCCTTGTTAATACTATTATAGCATGAATGTAAACATTTATCATAAACACAAAGATATAATAATAACTATATTTATTATTGCCTCTAGGGCATATCTCCAACAGTCTCCCACTTGCACTAGAGTCATCTAATCTAGATTACATGGTAATATACCGAACACCCATGGCAGTTTGGTGTTGGTCATGTTTTGCCCTCGGGAGAGGTTTAGTCAACAGATCCGCCACATTCAGATCTGTGTGTACTTTGCAAATCTTTATATCCCCATCCTGGATATGTTCTCGAATAGCGTGAAAACGTAGCTTGATATGCTTCAGCTTCTTGTGTGACCTTGGTTCTTGCGCATTGGCTATGGCACCCATGTTATCACAGTAGATAGACATTGGGTCCAGCGCACTAGGAACCACACCCAGCTCTGTAATGAACTCTTTCATACATATCGCTTCTTGTGAAGCCTCCGAAGCAGCCATGTATTCCGATTCAGTTGAAGATCTCGCCACAACGCTTTGCTTTGCACTCCTCCAGCTAACTGCTGCACCATTCAAAATAAATATGTATCCGGATTGTGATTTAGAATCATCCGGATCGGTGTTCCAACTAGCATCGGTGTAACCATTAACAACGAGTTGTTCATCACCTCCATAAGAAAGAACCATATCCTTAGTTCTTCTCAAGTACTTAAGGATGTTTTTGACCGCTGTCCAATGATCCACTCCTGGATCACTTTGATATCTGCTAGTTAAACTAACAGCATATGCAATGTCGGGTCTAGTACATAGCATGGCATACATTAGAGATCCTATGGCTGATGCATAGGGAGTCTTACTCATCCTTTCTCTATCTTCTGCCAATGTCGGACTTTGAGTTTTACTCAAGGTCGTATTGGGCAACATGGGCAAGAACCCTTTCTTGCTTTCTTCCATTCCAAACCTCTTTAGAACTTTGTCCAAATATGTACTCTGTGACAATGATATTTGGCGTTTCGATCTATCTCTGTAAATCTTTATGCCTAATATGTAAGCTGCTTCGCCAAGATCCTTCATTAAAAAACTATTATTCAAATATTCCTTGACACTATTAAGAAGGTCTACATCATTCCCAATCAACAATATGTCATCCACATATAGTATTAAGAATGCTACAGAGCTCCCACTCACTTTCTTGTAAATACAAGCTTCTCCATAAGTTTGTATAAAACCAAAACTTTTGATTACCTTATCAAAACGTTGATTCCAACTTCGGGATGCTTGCTTCAATCCATAGATGGACCGTTGAAGTTTGCATACCTTGTTAGCATCTTTAGGATCGACAAAACCTTTGGGTTGCATCATATACAACTCTTCATCAATATCTCCATTGAGGAATGCTGTTTTGACATCCATCTGCCATATCTCATAATCATAATATGCAGCGATTGCTAACATAATCCTCACAGACTTTAGCTTCGCTACCGGTGAGAAAGTCTCATCGTAGTCAACTCCTTGAATTTGTCGAAACCCTTTTGCGACAAGTCGAGCTTTATAGACAGTAACATTACCATCAGCATCTGTTTTCTTCTTGAAAATCCATTTGTTCTCGACAGCCTTTCGGCCATCCGGTAAGTCCACCAAAGTCCATACCTGGTTTTCGTACATGGATCCAATCTCGGATTTCATGGCTTCTTGCCATTTATTGGAATCTGGGCTCATCATCGCTTCCTCATATGTCTCGGGGTCATCGGTGTTGTCCACCAACATGACACTCATAACGGGATCATACCAATCTGGAGTGGTACGAGTTCTCGTTGACCTCCGAGGCTCTGTAGCAACTTCAACCGAAGTTTCATGATCACCATCATTATCTTCCTCTCTTATTGGTGCAGGCACCACAGGAATTTCTTCCGGTGCTGCGCTACTCGCAATTTCGAGAGAAGGTTCGACAACCTCGTCGAGTTCTACTTTCCTTCCAGTCACTTCTTTCGAGAGAAATTCCTTCTCTAGAAAGGATCCATTCTTGGCAACGAAGATTTTGCCTTCGGATCTATGATAGAAGGTATACCCAATAGTTTCCTTTGGGTATCCTATGAAGACGCATTTTTCCGCTTTGGGTTCAAGCTTGTCCGGCTGTAACTTCTTTACATAGGCTTCGCAACCCCAAACTTTAAGGAACGACAATTTAGGTTTCTTCCCAAACCATAATTCATACGGTGTCGTTTCAACGGATTTAGATGGTGCCCTATTTAAAGTGAATGCGGTTGTTTCTAATGCATAACCCCAAAAGGATAGCGGTAAATCTGTAAGTGACATCATAGAACGAACCATATCTAAGAGAGTTCGATTACGACGTTCGGACACACCATTACGCTGTGGTGTTCCCGGCGGTGTCAATTGTGAAAGTATTCCGCATTTCTTCAAATGCTCGCCAAACTCGTAACTTAGATATTCACCTCCACGATCAGAACGTAGAAGTTTAATCTTCTTGTTACGTTGATTCTCTACCTCACTTTGAAACTCCTTAAACTTATCGAAAGTTTCGGACTTATGTTTCATGAAATAGATATACCCATATCTACTCAAGTCATCCGTGAAGGTAAGAACATAACGATAACCACCGCGCGATGCTACACTCATTGGACCACACACATCGGTATGTATGATTTCCAATAAGTCCGTAGCTCGCTCCATCATACCAGAAAATGGAGTCTTAGTCATTTTTCCCATCAGACATGCTTCGCATCTTTCAAGTGATTCAAAATCAAGTGATTCAAGAAGTCCATCGGAATGGAGTTTCTTCATATGCTTCACTCCAATGTGACCAAGACGACAGTGCCACATATAGGTCGAATTATCGCTTGATTTCAAACGTTTAGCCTCAATGTTGTTGATATGTGTATTTCCACTATCGAGATTCAATAAAAATATACCATCTATCAAAGGTGCATGTGCGTAAAACATATTACTCATATAAATCGAACAACCATTATTCTCGGACTTAAACAAGTAACCGTCTCGCAATAAACAAGATCCCGATATAATGTTCATGCTCAACGCAGGCACCAAATAACAATTATTTAAGTATAAAACTAATCCCGATGGTAGATGAAGAGGTAGCGTGCCGACCGCGATCACATCAACCTTTGATCCGTTTCCCACGCGCATCGTCACCTCGTTCTTCGCTAGCTTCCGTTTATTCTGCAGCACCTGTTTCGAGTTACAAATATGAGCAACCAAACCAGTATCAAATACCCAGGCACTACTACGAGTACTAGTGAGATACACATCAATAACATGTATATCAGATATACCTTTCTTATTGATGTTGCCGTTCTTCAAATCCGCCAAGTACTTTGGGCAATTCCGCTTCCAGTGACCTTCTCCCTTGCAGTAAAAGCACTCAGTATCAGGCTTAGGTCCAGCCTTGGTCTTCTTCGCCGGCGTGGTAACTTTCTTACCACCCTTCTTGAAGTGTCCCTTTTGCTTAGACTTGCCTTTCTTGAATTTGGTGGTCTTATTGACCAACAACACTTGGTGCTCTTTCTTGATCTCCACTTCTGCAGATTTCAACATGGCAAAGAGTTCTGGCAACGTCTTGTTCATGTTCTGCATGTTGTAGTTCATCACAAAGTTCTTGTAACTTGGTGGTAGTGATTGGAGGACACGGTAAATCCCCAAAGCATTAGGAATCACTATACCCAAGCTTTGAAGTTTGTTTGCGTGCCCAGACATCTTAAGCACATGCTCACTGACGGAGCTGCCCTCTTCCATCTTGCAGTTAAAGAACTTTTCAAAAGCCTCGTAGCTTTCAATTGCCGCATGAGTCTCAAAAATCAATTTGAGATCCTCGACAATATCATATGGGTCTGAATCCTCAAACCTTTTCTGAAGCTCCGATTCCAAACCATACAAGATATCACACTGAACTATGGAGTACTGATTCTTCCGAGCGAGGTAAACATTCTTTACTTCATCGGGAGCATCATCTGCAGGTGGGTCACCCAGCGGTGCATCCAGCACATAGGTCAAATTACCAGCTGTGAGGACAATCCTCAAATTGCGGAACCAATCCGCGAAGTTGCTTCCATTGTTTTTCAACTTTTCTTTCTCTAGGAACGCATTAAAATTGATGGTAGGGGCTGCCATTGATCTACAACATATTTGCAATAGTTTAGACTAAGTTTATGACAAATTGAGTTCGAATTAATAATGAAATTAAACTAGGTGAACTCCCACTCAAAACAATATCCCTCACATTGTTTTAGTGATCACACGAACCAAATCCACCATATCAACACCGATCATCACGAGAGTTGACATAGTTTCAATGGCGAACAATCGACATGTTCATCATATCTACTATATGATTCATGCTTTACCTTTCGGTGATCCGTGTTCCGAAACCATGTCTGTACATGCTAGGCTCGTCAAGATCAAACCTTAGTTTCCGCATGAGCAAATCTGGCTTGCTCACGTTGTATACACTTGCAGAATCTAACACACCCGATCATCACGTGGTGCTTCGAAACAACAAGCTTTAGCAACGGTGCTAACTAAGGGTGAACACTTTATGACTTGAAATTGATGTGCATGAGGGATCATCTTATAATGCTACCGTCGTCTACTAAGCAATACAAGATGCAGAAAGGATTAACGTCACATGCAATTCAATATGTATGTGATATGATATGACCTTTCTTCTTTGTGCTTCCGATCTCCATCTTCAAGCACGAACATGATCTCCATCATCACCGGCATTGCATCAAGGTCAATGACGCTTCTCCATGGTTGTCGTCCACCGGCTTCAACTATTACAACTACTTTGAATAGACACGCGGGTCTTACCATAAATTAAAGACAACCATATGGCTCCTGCCGGTTGCCAACTTACAATAAGGAACATTGCATACATCAAATATAATCACAATCATGGCCATATCACATCACTGCACACCCCTGCAAAACAAAGTTAGACGCCTCTATTTTCTTTGCATATTTTACGTGGTTTGGGGCTTTCAATAAGTGTCGTTCTAACTTACGAACAAGAACCACAACATTGATACTAGCATTGTTGATCACCCGTTGTAAATTGGATCTTAACTATGCTAGGAGAAACAGGCACCCGCAAAGCCACTTATGCAATACAAGTTGCATGTCAAGCGTGGAGCAAGTCTCATGAACGATGTCATGTAAGGTTAGCCCGGGCCGCTTCATCCCAACATACCGCAAGATGCAAATTACACAAGAAGCAATCGACAATAAAAGCATCAACGCCCACAATGACCATTGTGTTCTACTCGTGAAACAGATCTACATATAGACCTGGCTCTGATACCACTGTAGGGGTTCGTAGCATGGAAAACAAAAATTTTCTATCGCATACAAACAAACAAGCCAAGATCTATCTACTAGATTGTAGCAACGAGTCGATGGAATAACTTACCCTCGAAGATTCCAAAGTGTTTAACGAGAGCGGATTCTCGTGGGTGATGTAGTCGTACTCTTCCCGATCTCAAGATCGTGTAGACGATCCTTCCGGCGCTGTGTTCCGGCAGCGCTCCCGCAGTCGGTCACACGTTCGGTACTCGACGAAGATCTTCCTCTCCCTTGTTCCAGCAGGCAGTGGAGGTTGTAGCACTCTCCTCGCGATTCCGGCAGCACAACGGCGTGGTACCGGAAGTAGAGGGGAGATCCCGCAGGGCTTCGCCTTAAGCCGGAGCGAGTATGGTGGAGTATGAGAGAGGGATATTAGTGGTCTAGGGATTAGACACACCAATTAGAAGGCTCTAAACCGAAGGCTAGGGCAATTAGAAGCTCTAAACCAAAACGGCTCTAAACCGGAGATTAGAGGATAGGAACTTGTGTGTCTAGAGGAGGAGGCCCTGCCCCTCCTCTTATAGGTGGGAGGCGCGACCAAGGGGAGGGGAGTCCCTCCCCAAGTCGGCCTTGGGTGGCGCGCCGGCTTGGAGAGGAGACTCCTCCCCCAAGTCGGTTCCAACCACCTCTTGCTTGTTTCCCACAGTTTCCTGTTTTAGCCGTTTGACTTTCAAACTGGACATTTGACTTTTCTGTTTTAGGATTCAATTTAATCCTTTATTTGGAACAGCAAGAACACTTAGTACATGATGCAATCATTCCAATATGTAATGACACATTCATGTACCCCTCCCCCCTCCCGGAGTGCCGGACATTCCGGAACCTTCTAGAACATTCACCGGAATCATTTCCGAACTCCGAAACGGGACTTTCCTTATATGAATCTTATTCTCCGGACCATTCCGGATCACCTCGTGATATCCCGAATCCCATCCGAGACTCAGAACAACATTCGGTCTCTTTCTCATAATACCATAACTACTCAAAACAACGTCGAATCCTTAAGTGTGTCTCCCTACGGTTCGTGAATTATGCGGACATGATCGAGACACTTCTCCGAACAATAACCAATAGAGGAATCTGGAAATTCATATGGCTCCCACATATTTCTACGATTACTTTGCGATCGAATGAACCACTTACATATGATACCAATTTCCCTTTGTCTCACGATATGTTACTTATCCGAGGTTATGATCGTCGGTATCTCTGCATACCTAGTTCAACCTCGTTACTGATAAGTACTCTTTTCTCGTTCCCGTGATATGTGATCCCTTGTGAGCCAGTCACATGCTTGCAAGCTAATTGGATGACATTCCACCGAGAGGGCCCAGAGTATAACTATCCGTCATATGGATGGACAAATCCCACTCTTGATCCATGTGTCTCAACCAATACTTTCCGAACACTCAATGCCACCTTTATAGCCACCCAGTTACGGTGTGGTGTTTGATGTCATCAAAGCATCCATCCGGTAAAGGTGATATGCATGATCTCATGGTCGAAGGAATTAGGTTACTATGTATCAGAAAGCATATAGCAATTGAACTATTGAAATGACTTGATCTTTATGCTACGCTTATCTATAGGAGTATGTCCACCATATCATTCTCCTAACGATATGATCTTGTTGTTGATAACATCTCAATGTTCATGATAGGGAAACCACAATCATTTATCAACCAACAAGCTAGTGATGTATAGAGGCTATACTAGGGACTTCAAATTAAGTTTACAAATCACACAAGTATTAATGTTTCCTTGTTAATACTATTATAGCATGAATGTAAACATTTATCATAAACACAAAGATATAATAATAACTATATTTATTATTGCCTCTAGGGCATATCTCCAACAGAACTTCCCTATGCGCTGCTAGGTGTTGATCGGGCCACCAACGGTTGTGTCATGCCCAGCCCTAGCAGGAGGGTAGCAGTGACCCGCATATCATCGCCATCCTCGATGCCAAGAGATTTCTTGTCCTGCTCGATGTCATCAATGGCAAGAAGTTCAGCGAGATACGCCACACGCCCACATGGCGGACGATGGCGTCAAGGTGGTGGTTAAGGCACTGAAGGAGATTGGCTTCATGGTATTGCCGACGAGTACACCATGGCGGGGTCCTCACAGTGCGTGTTTAGAGACGTGTGGGAAAGCGGTAATTTGGTGGGTACGAGGTAACGCAGCTTATCCAAGTTCAGGTCCCACGATGGTAGCATAACCCTAATCCTTCTATAAATCACTATAAGGGCAATACGCCGAGTTACAGGGATTGGTTCGCTGTGCGAGGTATGAGTTGTATTGTGTCCTAAAGGCTCCCATAGGTCCAGCTTATAAAGACGCCAGATCCTAGGGTTATAGGGAAAAGTCCTAACCGAACAGGTTATAGAATCCGACACTAGATCCAACTAGTCTACGTGTATTGCACTCCAAGGCTCTGAATATCTCGGTGACTCCATCGTAGCCTTCCTTTATCTGGCATGGGCCTCCCTTCTAGATCCATCTAACTGGGCCGCCCAGCAGGCCATGGGCCTTGCTATCAACTGAGGGTCACCCGGGTTATCCGGATTACAGACATGGTATGGTGATACCCATTTAGCATATCCCCAACAGTAACCCCCGGAGAACTCCGAGATATTGCGCCATTTTGCCTCTTTATATTGAATGCTCCGTCTAGGTAATGTCGGAAAATCGTCAAGCAACATCTTGCAGTCCTCCAAAGAACCCTGCAATATTCTCCGTCTTCGATATGTAAGCCAGAGAATCACTGAGTCTTCCATCATACTCTTCTCGTAGCCGGACAGGATCCGTCCATGCCAGAATCTTCAGATGGGACGGTTTGTCTGCATATGTTAGTGAGCTGACACGGACCATAGGTTAGCGACGCCTTGTAAATCACACATGCAGCGAACATAATCATAGCGATTTTCCCACGCGAGAAATCCAAAGTGTTGAGCGGCGGCGGTGGGAACGTGGTGAAATCTCCGCACACGGTCTCGCACGCGTTCTCCACGCATCGACCATTACATCATCTTGCACGAATCTTGATGTTGGGGCTATATATTTTAACTGCGGTGGTCAATTTATCTTTTCACCTCATTCGCTCCTGCATCGCCTTCTTCCTCCAGCACAAACCTTCCTCAAGCACACCGCGCGTACGTAGAGAAAACCCTAGCTTTTCCCCATCTCTTAGTCCATATCATCCACTCCAATGGCAAGCAGCAACAGCACCCTAGCGATGGCAGCGTCCGGCGAGGCTTCTGCCAAGCCGTCCAACACGGTCCATGTCCTGCCGGAGGGTGTGGTGGTGCCACGCTCTATGGTGGTCAAATCCACCGGCGGTGACCATATTCCAGCTGCACTAGAGCCATTGGAGGAGGAAGCCGACTCCCACAAGGGAGAATGACATGGCTTGGAAATCTCTGGTAGCGATATCAAGGAGATGATAGCCGAGGGGTACCTCCCTACGATGGAGGGTCTGGTCTAGCGGGCGGCATCGGCCAGCGAGGTCGTCCCTTCTTCCCAACCCGGAAAAAAGGTATACCTCAAAGCTCAATTTGTACATGGCATCTCCCTGCCGTTGTCCGACTTCTGTATCCAAGTCCTTGAGCACTTCCGGGTTCAACCTCAGAACCTGTCCCCCAATAGCATCCTTGCACTTAGCAACTACGCGGCTCTGTGCGAGGGATACCTAGGGATTAGGCCTAGGTTAGATATGTTCATATACTTATTCATCATGAAGAGGGAAGCCGGAGTGAGAAGAGAGGAGCTTAGGAATTGTGGAACCCATTAGCTTCAAGATCTGGCCTGGCCGGCGGTTCCCCGACATTGTAGGACATGAGTCTTGCAAGAACTTGCAGCGTGCGTACTTCTATAGCCCAGATATCCCTCTAGCCAGCCAAGAAGCATCATACCTGAACTTTAATGATGGGGCCACCGTTGAAGCCCAGACTTGGAGATTGCAAGCCCTCCTCCCCTCTGACGATGAAGCCTCCCGCGTCATAAGGCGGATCGACTGGTTTGTAGAGACGGGTCTGACCGGCTTGGACCTGGCCATGTGCTAGTTCATCGGGCGGATCTAGCCTCTGCAGCACCACGAGAAGCTGATGTGTCAGTACACCAAGGATAGAAAAGATAGCCTCCGGATTTCCGAGGATAACTTTTCCAGTGACTCCATCAAGCTCTGCCTCAAGGACATCGTCAAGGTGAAGGATCACAAGTGTAGCTTTGCCATCACCTATGACATGTTCGAGGACGACAAGTGCCCAAAGGTAACTTTCATTTATTTTTTTGACATATGCTCCAGTTCTTCCGACTTGAACATGTCCGTATAACACGCTTGTTTCACTTAACAGCTGGGGGACTTGGAGGAGATCTTCTTGGCTCCCCGGGTATATGACCCTAATATGAAGGAAGTCGCTATCGTGTCCGACGACGAAGTCCCGCTGGAGCGAAAGCGGAAGAGCTCCACCTCGGATGCTGCTGGTGGAGGCAAGAAGAAGAAGAAGAAGATGGAGGGTGGAGCCTCCAAGAAGTCCACCGCCTCCCTGGAGGCAGAGAAAATAAGATTAGCCGGCATCCCCTTGACCAAGGCACCGAATGTTGTGTAAGCCTCTTTTCCTCCGATATTGTCATTTTGCTTCTCCTATTCCTGTACTTATACATTGCACGTTTCAGGAAAAAGTCTAGCTTGAGTTTGAAGAAGACCTCCAAGACAACGGGGGCTTCTAAAAACATTAGAGATATGTCTGTCCAGGCTTCTCCCGCCATCGCCCCTCCTACCCCTGTCGTTCAACCATCTGTCGCGCCTGTAAGATCTCCGGCTAAGGTAGCATTTGATCCTTCCGTCATGGAAGTGGACAAAACTCCTTCGCAGGAGGTCCCAGATGCTGCCACGGTGATCCCTATTGCCAGCGAGCAGGCGACGCAGGAAAGCACCTCCTCCAAAGTGGCTGAAGCTCCGGCTAAGGATGCCACTGAAAGCGATAAGGAGTTGATGGTGGGAGGCGGATCTGCAGTGGCCACGAGCTAGGCGGAGGCCCCTAAGATCATCTTTCCAGTTCTTACTCCGAGCACCTCTGTCGTGGCTCCTGGCGCAGCGGCGACTTCTCCAACATGCGGCCTTGAGGAGCTTCTCAAGTAGGCGGAAATCCTCTGAGTTAACACAGTTTCCTTTGGCAAACTGTTCACTTAGAGCGCCATCAACCTCAAGATCATCGCATATGTAATTTTTCTATACCTTTGCATTTCACATATAATATCCCACCGTACCCCCGAGGATTTAGACGGAAAAACATAGGTATTTTGGTCTAAATGCTCTAAGAGTGACTAAGAAACTTTGTGATGTAGCCCCCAAGTATGTAGTTTGAATAAATAATTCCGACTAGATACTTTTAGAGTAGCATAGGCAGTATTTGTAATTTTCAATATTGTAGCCCCCAAGCCTCTAGTTGAAACGAAAATAGTTCCGACTAGATTATTTAAGAAAGACTAAGCATAGCTTTGAGTTTAAAAACTCGCACTGTAGCCCCCCAGACTCTAGGTGGAACCAAATAATTCCGGCTAGATGCTCTAAGTAGACCAAGTAACCTTTTGTATTTGTAGAATGAGAATGCTTGGAGGGTGACCGCCAATGATAAGTTCCACAAGATGCGCAAGGATCTTGAAGCTTAAAAGGGTAAAACCGCCTATTTGAAGGAACATATCATCAATAGCAAGAGTTTGATTTCTTCTCAGTTTCATTCTCAACTTGATCTTGTGTCTTCATCTTCCGACAACGCATTGTTCTCTGTCATTTCTCTGACTTGCAGAAGCTATCTCCAAGGCCAAAGAAATTGTCGAGCAGTCCAAGGACATTCAAGAGATGGACAGTGAAGATCTTGAAGCAGGAGAGGGCTGACACCCTTAAGATGCACGAAGAAGCACTAGATGTCGTGCAAGAATCTGCTAACACAGAGATGAAACGCCTTAAGGAGGAGATTGACATCCTCAAGGAGCAGAAGAAAGCTGTCGAAGAGCAGAATGCTCGCAACCATGATGCATACAAGACTCTCCGGAAGGAACAGGACTCCATGGCAAAAGTTCTCCAGTAGGCTGAGAGCAGCGTCTTTGGTAAGCCTTCTCCATCTTGTACTTCTGTAAGTCAGGTACTTTGATCTGGTTTGGTGAACTCATGCCCTCAAATATCTTTGTCAGAAATGTAGCTCCCATTGGCCTATCCAACAATGCTCCTCTGCCAAAAGAGTGCATGATTCTTGCCGGCAACTTCATCGACATCACGCAGGCTAAGGAGATCACCAAGCCCTTGGACATCAACATCAAGGCGGTGGATTCCATCATGAAGTTCTTAGAGATCCTTCATCGAGCCCCCAAGTGTATCGTAAGATGGAAAGCTCCCTGTACCCGGGCTGGCGCTAGGATGGCCCTAGCCATGGTCAAGGCCCACTATGACGACGCCAACATCGACATGGTGACCTCTGGTCTCCCTGACGTATATGAAGACGGATAGAAAATCGACAACAATGTTATCTCGTATTCTCTCATCGGTTACGACACAAGGGTCGCCCAATTGGTCAAGGCGGATGTCTTCGTGCCTCTGCTGACTAGGCTGGCTCCAAGTCCTTGAAGACCACCTACTTTTTTGAAGAACGAGATGGCTCTCCCGTTGCCGATGACGTAGCTTCAAAGTCCCCTGCGCCAGAAGAATGAATTTTTTTGTAATATTTGTGTCTTCAGGCAATGTATTTATGCGAAAAAACAATTTGGTTCACTTAAGGCGGAAAACTTGTCTATAAGCTTCCAGCTACTCAAGAACTAGTTCCAGCATGTATATTTGTATATATTTTTAAGCAAGTGTTGGCTTATCCATTACTTCGTCTTTTAGGCTTGAAATTTCATGAGTCGGAATACCCTTAGTCAGAACCATGCGCTCAGGTGATGATGCCTAACGGCACCATCAAGAACCTAAGCACAAAATCACCAACTTCGAGTGCCAAAAGTCACTACTCCAGAATCCACATAAAAACAACAAAGAACGTGTAGACCAAAAAACTTAAGCTAACACTCATAGGCGGAATTTTCACAAGTGCAAATGCAAAGCTTGTGCATAAAGGTTTTATATGATCCAAAAATGAACAGTAAAGGTGATAAAAAACTCAATCATATGAGTGAACAAAACGCTTTATTTCATTGATCATATAATAAGTACACAGTAGATAGTAAAATATGCTAAGTGTAAAAGGGATGTAGTTGTTCTATGTTTCATGGCCGATAAAGCTCCGGGTAGTCATCATTCGAGTCATGTCGCTTAAGCTTATGATCCTCGTTTGTCCTATCTTCCAACTCACGATTATCAATGAGGTAATAGGAACCATTGAGTAGCTCCTTACTTATGATGAACGGTCCTTCCCATGGTGGGGATAATTTGTGTGAATTTTCTGCTTAAGTCGGAGCACCAGATCCCCCTCTTTAAACGAGTGATGCCAAACGCGGCGAATATGGTAGCTGTGTAGCTTCTGCTAGTAGATGGCTGATCTCTGGCATGCCAGCACACGCTCCTCCTCGAGAAGGTCCACATCTAAGCGTCTGGATTTTTCAGCGTTATCCTCATCGTAGGCAACAACTCTTGGTAAATCGTGGAGGATGTCGGAAGGTAGTACTGCTTCTGCTCCATATACCATGAAGAAAGGGGTGTAGCCGGTGGATCTGTTGGGAGTAGTTCGTAAACTCCACAAAACAAATGGAAATTCCTTCGCCTAGGCTCCGGCTGCTCTATGCAGTGGTGCTTCTAAACGTGGCTTTATTCCCTATAGAATTAGTCCATTGGCCCGTTCGACTTGACCATTAGATTGTGCATGAGCCACAAATGCTAGATCTAGGCGGATGCATTTCTCTCAACAGTAAGGCTCTACTTATCCGAGTGATAAGTTCTTGCCATTATCAGTGATGATGCTATGTGGGAGACCAAATCTCACCACTAGATCCCAGAAAAATATAATGGCAGTTGCCCCATCAAGCTTTCTAATGGTTTTAGCTTTTGTCCATTTTGTGAATTTATCAACTGCTACTAGCAGATGCGTAAACCCACAAGGTTCCATCTACAATGGCCCAACCATGTCAAGCCCCCAAACTACAAGCGGCCATGTTATTGGTATGGTTTGCAATTCTTGAGCTGGTACATGTGGTTGCCGGGCATAATACTAACACCTGATGCATATCGCGACCAGCTTGTCGGCATACTCCTTCGCGGTCATCCAGTAGAATCCTTGCCGGAAGTCTTTGGAGACCAAAGATCGGGGAGCGGCGTGATGCCCGCAGTCTCCAAGATGAATCTCACAAAGGATATCAATACTTTGCTACTGGTAAACACATTTAAGGTATACACATGTGGTGCTTCTTTTGTAGAGCTTCCCATTTATTATGGTATAGCCCTTTGCTCGACGTACTATTTGCCGACTTTCGACCTTGCCGATGGGCAAAGTTCCGTGTACGAGATACTCCATGAACGGTTTTTTCCAAGCCGGAGGGACTATTGTTACTGCGTTAACAAATGAGTCAACTTTATCCGGGTTCTCAGGGTCCGCTCCCTTCACGAATGGGGTCTGTAGATGCTCTAGAAAAACTCCTGGCGGAATTGGTTTGCATCCCGATCCAAGATTTGACAGATGATCGAACGCCTCATTTTCCTCCCTCTTGACATACTTGACTTCGTAGCCTTCAAAGAACATGGCTATCTCGTCTACTTCATATCGATATGCGGCCATCATAGGGTTCCGCGCGTTCCAGGTGCCAGCCACCTGCTGGGCAACCAAATCGGAATCTCCACAGCAAACTATGCGCTTGATGCCAATATCCTTGGCTACGCGAAGTCTATGAATGAGTGCCTCATATTCCGTCATGTTGTTTGTAGCCTCAAAGTGAATTTGCAGGACATAGTGCAGTTTTTCTCCTGTTGGTGACTATAGCAGTACACCAGCCCCCAATCCATTGAGTAGCTTTTATCCGTCAAAGTGCATCACCCAATATTCTGGTTCTAGTACGGGAGTATCATCTGGCATCTCCGTCAGATCTGCAATGAAATCCACCAAGGCTTGTGACTTGATAGAGTCGCGTATTTTGTAGCTGATCTCGAATCCGGCAAGCTCAATGCCCCACTTCGCCACCCTTCCTATAGCGTGGCTATTATTGATGATGTCGGACAGTGGAGCCTTGCTCACTATTGTGATTGGGTGCTCCTGGAAGTAGTGCCTTAGCTTCCGAGAAGAAGGAACACTACATAAGCTCGCTTCTGGTAGTGAGGGTAACGCTGCTTGGACTCCGTCAAGACCTTGCTTACATAATAAACTGGTCGTTGTACTCCATACTTATGCGTTGGTTCCTTCCGCTCTAGAATGATGACGATGCTGATAACCCGGTTTGTGGCCGCCATGTAAATCAACATAGGATCCATTGACTCAGGTGCTGCTAATATAGGAGCAGAAGAAAGTATCCTTTTAGCTCCTTAAGCGCAGCATCTGCCTCGTCTGTCCATAAAAAATTGTCCCCCTTCTTCAGTACCTTGTATAGCAGCAGAGCCTTCTCTCCATGTCGACTGACGAACCGGCTTACTGCTGGAATGCAACCTATGAGCCGTTGGATATCCTTCAGGCATGTCGGACGATTGATGTTTAGGATGGCCTTGATCTTCTCCGGGTTGACCTTGATTCCATGCTGGGAAACGATGAAGCCCAACAGTTTGCCGGCTGGAACCCCGAAGACGCACTTCTTGGGGTTAAGCATCATGTTGTACTTTCGGAGGTTATCAAAGGTTTCCTTTAAGTCGGCGATTAAGTCATTTGACTTTTTTTGACATTACTGCAATATCGTCCACATAGGCATGAACATTCTGACCAATTTGGCCGTGTAGGCAATGTTGCATAGTCTGTTGGTATGTAGCACCTGTGTTTTTTAGCCCAAAGGGCATCGTGACATAGAAAAACGTGCCATAAGGTGTGGTGAACGAAGTGGCCAATTGGTCCGACTTCCTCATATTGATCTAGTGGTATCCTGAGTATGCATCTAGAAAACACAGAAGTTCTAAGCCAGCTTTCGAGCCAATGACTTGGTCAATGCGAGGCAAAGAAAACGGATCCTTTAGACACGCTTTGTTTAAGCCAGTGTAATCAATGCACATTCTTAATTCTTTGGTTCCCTTTTTGGGCACAAGTACAAGACTGGCCACCCATTGGGTGTGAAGGACTTCTCGGATAAAACTAGCCTTAAGTAACCTAGCTATCTCTTTGTCAATGTCTCATCTCTTCTCATCCCTGAAGCGTCGTAGAGGTTGTTTCACCGGTTTGCATTTTGGATTAATGTTTAAGCTATGCTCGGCAAGTTCCCTAGGCACACCTTTCATGTCGGCAGGTTTCTAGGAAAAGATATCCCTATTCTCACGGAGAAACTCAACGAGCACACTTTCCTATTTGGGATCCAGGTTCGTCCCAATGGCGGTGACCTTGGAGGCATCGCCTTCCAAAAGTTCCACCGGCTTGGTCTCGATGGTGGCCTTGAAAGCGGGATCAAAATCAGATATGTTTCTTCGACGCCGTCATCTCCGAGGCGTCGACCTTGCTCTGGATATCCTTAAATTCTTTGTTGTAGAGGACAGCTTCTACAAAGGCTGCTTCTCCGATCTTGCAGTCCCTTGCCTTTGAAAAGCTTCCGGATACGATGATGACACCGTTTGGTCCGGGTATCTTGAGCTTGTTGTAGATGAAGCATGGATTGACCATGAAGGAGTGGAAAATGTCGCGTTCAAATAGGACGTGGTACACGCTCTTGAAGGGGACCACTTCAAAGGTCATGCGTTCTTGGCGCTAATTGTTAACATCGCCAAAAGCGACCGGAGGGTCATGCACCCAAAGGACCGAGCCTCCTGGCCAGGAACCACGCCATGAAACACGGTGATGGTCCGCCTTAGGTTGGTCTCCGTCAAGTTCATATTGTATAGTGTATCCAAGTACATGATGTTGCTGCTACTTCCACTATCCACCATGCACTTG
This sequence comes from Avena sativa, assembly GCA_916181665.1. Lineage (NCBI taxonomy): Eukaryota > Viridiplantae > Streptophyta > Magnoliopsida > Poales > Poaceae > Avena > Avena sativa. The sequence goes on along the minus strand of OV702284.1, from coordinate 250,515,418 downwards.
GTGAACTCGCAGCCGTCAATTAGGGGGTTGATAACCATGGCATACTGGTTCTCTGTTGGAACAAGGTCTGGATGATCCTTCACATCCCGTGTGATTGGAACTTCCGAGCAGTGCAGGAACTGGGGAATTAGAGGTAGGGTGTCCATAAGTATCCTCAGTGAGGTCTTCTGTGAACGGACAGTTGGGGTGCCAAGAAAAGTGTGGTAGACGGGGGCCTTTTTCTTGAAGGGGTTCTTGCCTTTGCCATTGCACTTGTCGGTGTTCTTGGGGTCTACGTCCTCGTTCATATCACTTGAATCCTTGGACTCCTCTTCCTTCTTCTTCCCTTTTCCCTTGACATGGATATACCCTATAGGTGCACAACATTAGTATACCTGGTCCAGCCCAAGTAAGGCCCACTTCAGTACACGTAGCCCATGAAGATTTCGGGTGGCCCAAGCCCGTGAAGGTTTCGACTCCTTGGAGGACAAGTCTAAATTAGATAGAATTTCAAAGGGTATCAACCCTAATTTGTAACCGACTCGACCTATCCCGGGACCTGTCTATCTATATAAAGGACAGGAGGGTACGACGAGAAGGATCTCTCAACTCACCGCATACACACCTCCATGCCAGATTGCATCTGCGCACCTCTGTAACCTTCAGTTCCGCCGTAATCAAGAGTAGACAAGCAGGAGTAGGGTTTTCCCTCGGGGGGCCTGAACCTGGATAAACCTCGTGTCCCCGCGTTGCTTGCCTGTTAACCGTTCCGCGACTTCCAGTATCCCCATCTTCTCCAAAACCCAAGTCCATAACAATGGGCATTGACGAGATCGAACCTCGTCAGCCCTTGCCTCGCGACCAGTTCTTCCGGCTTCGCTTGTAGCCGGACTCTGGGTCTTCCTTGAGATCGACAAACTTGCAATGGCAGTTGGTGTGAGTGGCTTTGCCATTGAAATCGAGATGTACGAGGCACGACATATCGCGGTATGATGACTCACAAGTATATGGGGTGTATCGTAATACTTTTGATAAATAAGAGTGTCGAACCCAATGAGGAGCAGAAGGTGTTGATAAGTGGTTTGGTTCAAAAATTCATTGTAAATACTAGCAAACGGATTTTTAGGGGGTTTTGATAATGCAGATAAATAAAGTGCAAGCAAATAAAAGACAATAATAATAATTGCAGCAAATGTCCCAATCCTTTTTTCAGCAAAGGACAAGCCGATTGTATTATTTAAGATGGCCAAATGTTCTCAAGAACACATGAGAATATTGTCAAGTTCTTTCACTTCATATAGTTTAGTTGATTAATTTTTTTTAATTGGACAAGTTGTCTTCGACCTTGTAATCGGCAAGTTGTCTTCGACCTCCTCACGTTCGATTCGGCGAGCTGGGCAAGTTTTCAAAAGATAGATTGGATCGGTTCCGCATAACTGGCAGACGGCCTGCTACATGGCCCGGCCACGGTTCAAAGCTTCAAGCTAGCTTGGCGTAGGACGATTGGTACAACAGGGTAATCATAATGTCGTTTATGGGGACCAGATCTGCTGCGATAGGATTTAGCAGCGCTTTACATACAGATCGCTTGGCCTAGGAGGGGCTGTCCGGTCGAAAATCCACCACGGATAAAGTCCCGATATCAATGGAGCTAGCAAAAATACTATCACGTCAAAACTTCACATGAATTTGTGGGCGCTCGTCTTTACTTCGGATGATGACTTGCTTTTTTGCCGTGGTCAACTTCGACTTCTTTTTTCCAGATGGCCGCATCGTGTATGAGAGTTAATTATCCGAGCAATAATTCAATCCATGTGGATCGTCTAGTACAAGTAAAAACCAAGTGAAACAAGCAACAATCATACATGAGCGACGAAGTGCATGCATCGAAATAGTACAAGGGATAATCAAGTCAAACTAGATTAGGACTTGGCAAAATTCACGTGACCTTGCCTCACACGGTTGTGCAAAACCAGGGACGGAGCCAGGATTTTAGCATGAGGGGGGCGGAAAAGAATAACGATCATATGTGAAGTTTTGTACTAGAAAAAAAAGTGGAGATTAAACATCACAACATATGAACTCTCACTCTTAGCATGAGGGGAAAGAAAAGCTCAATTCTAAATTGCACTCTATGATTATAAATCTCGTCTAACCATTTGATAATCTTAGTGTAGGCGACCTTCATAGCAAAAATAAAACCAGACTAGCAATTCAATAAGTCATCCCTAAATGAATAACAGATGTAAATAATTTAATTGATTGCCATACAAGCAAATGGAATGTGAAATAATTATGAAATTATCCCATCCTCCTCATTTTCATCTCCACACAAGCACATCTGGACTATTCCAACTGTATAGTTTTATTTTATAGAGGCACAGATTAGTTTAGTGATTGGGGTTGAGCTAATAATTAATACTATAGGAAATAGAATTAGAAACGAGTAAAATACCTTTCTGTTTTGACTCGTCATCGCCGATCAGAGTATGATCTTCGCGGCCGCCGGCCGGCCGTTCGTCGGAGCAGGCGAGCCGCTGTGGCACACGGATCACAGGTCACCTTCACCCCTTCTTACATTCTTGTTAAATCGATTGGAAATTGGAAATCACAAGCTGTCCTCGCCAGCCGCCGCCGAAGCGATGCATGCGTGCTGCTGCTGGTATCAGGTCGGTATTCCCTGGTGGGCCTTACATTGCTGTCTTTTCCCTCCTACTAGTGTTTGTACAGATGAACTGATGGGCTTTGCAGGGCTTCACGTTCTGCTACACACGACACAGCTAGGGGGGGGGGGGGGGGGGGGGGTGAACGAAGCCAAAAAAGACCCCAATTAACCTAGCGCTAATCGCTGTTACGGGAAAAGTGGATCGTCAGGGGGGGTCTCGCCCCCGCTCGTCCCCCCCTGCCTTCGTCCCTGCAAAACATACGGAGAGAAAAGGAAAAGAGATCAATTAAGTTGTTAGCTAAAGCTAGCTCGTACGTACGCATGCGTATACTTGAAGACAAACAATATAATACATCAACGAGGCACCAGTCTGCGTGGCCAACTCGAAACATACTTCGATTTCGCCGTGGAAGCCAACAAAGTCAACTACTCATGCGCCCTCTTCGTCATCTTCCGGCAGCTCACGTAGTAAGCCGGAATCAACTCCATCCGGTTAAACGCCAAGCGACCTACTGCTGCATCGACTCCAGTCCGCGCTACGTCGTCTCCGTCGATCGCGCGGTACACTGGGGGGCTGCGCCGACTCCGCCGAGTGACCTTCCACAACATTTAGTTGCAACGATCCTCTACGATCTTCGGCTCCAATGATTTGGGGGCTCGGGGGCTCCGTCCGCTTCGGCGACCAGCCGTGGCCTTCGGCTCCAGCAACCCGCTGCAGTCTTCGGCTTTGGCGAACTGTGTGGCCTTCGGCTCCGGTGGCCAGCTGCATTCTCTGAATGCGATGACCCGCTGCATTGTTCAGATGCGACGACCCAGTGTGGTTTTTGATTGCAACAATCTTCGGAAGTGGAACTCGCTGCTGCCATCGACCCCGGCAACTTGTTGCTGCTACGACCGTGGTCTGCTATGTCGACTACGGCGCCGCGTGACCCTCTATCGCGTTGACTACGTCTGCGTCCGTATCAGCTTCGTCCACGACATGTTCACCTCAACAAACAAAGCTAAGTTCCCCTCTACTTAGAGATAATTCTTTTTAACTCGCACTCGATACACTCCGGGGTTGTGTCCTCTTCGAGTAACCTAATGTGCCATCGGCTTCACGCACTCGAGCACCTCGAACGCGACAGCCCGAGTAGCTGATTTTTTCTGACCATTGAATCCTTAAACTCCGAGTGCCTCGGCAAGATACTGAGACTAAGGGTAATCAGGCTAACGGAAAGGCCTAGCATACAGTGCAAAAGTGTCGACTCGATTGGTACTAGAATTTTACTTTACGAGCCGATATGAAAATATTCTTTAAAAGATACAATTACTTCACAATTTTTTATATTTTCTGCAGCTTACAAGAATGTCGACTGCGTCGATCTATTCTATCGGGTCCTTCAACAGGAGTCAACAAAACAACTGGCTATGCCATAAACTCAAGACTTGAGTCGAGTCCCTCTTCGGATGGTTGCATCGCTTGATGCTACACAGACGCGACGCTGGCCGCCCACCCAACAGAAGCAACAACGTCAACTTCATCTGAAACGTCGAGTCCTTTTGGCTAAACGGTCGCATGACTCCGCTGCGTTGCCTCCTGGCTCCTTATGTGTGAGACGCTGACTCGATGCACTTCTGGGTCAGTGGTTTCACCTCGCATGAGTCTCCACTCGAGTCTGGGACTCGACTAGACACTCGGGGGCTACTCCTATCAAAAGCGCTGGTCGCGCACCCGATGTACTTCCGGTTCAGTGGTACGCCCATGATATTGCTGACTATAACTGCACGATATAAGACTCGAGTCTCTGACCGAGTCTACGACTCCGCCAGACACTCGGGGCTACTCCAAACTGGAGTGTTGGTCGCGCACACAGAAGATCTTCGAGTGGCACGATTCGATTCCTCACTCGAATCAATGATTCGACTGAGGACTCGGGGGCTACTCCCATAGGGAGCGCTGGTCGCGCACTCGAAAAAATGAAGGCATAGAACATCATCTGAAACCCTTCGGTTGGGCGATGAATTACCTCATCGCTGGGGAGGATGGCGTCCTCCTTGTCCTTGGAGATCAATCCAGCATCGCGCAACTTGCGAAGATCCGCCTCGCGCATATCTGTGCACTTCCATCCGCCGTTAGTGCCATGGGCCGTAGCGGCGAGCTTCTTGCCGCCGCCGGCAGCACTCGAGCCAGCTCCAGCAGTTGTCTTCTTCGACTTGCTCATCTTGCAGCGGCGAGTGCGGCGATGAGAGCGCAAGAACAAGGAAGGAAAAGTGTGGAGAATGTCCAGTGCACAACGAAGGGTCGAAAAGCTCGCGAAAATGGAGACAAAGGATATGAGCAAATGGCGAAGGATAAAAAGAACCATTGTTTCCCTGCGGTATAAAAGGTCGAAGACGATGCACACGAGCCGTTGATTGAGAAACTCTAGCGTGACACTTAAATCTTATGTCACATCCCAAGATTTTCCAAATCTTGTAATGTGAAAATAAATGAATAAAATAAAACTTTGTTTGATTTTCAATGCCAGAAGAAACTTTTTGAATCCAATTGGAAACTTTCAAAACCTATTTGGATCAAATGAAATCCTAAAGGGATTTAAAAAGTTAAATAAACAATAAACTTCAAAATATTTAGACTACTATTTTGGATCTTTTAAATAAAAGGTTTTGGCTTTCAAAAGAAAAAGTGGATTTATAAATAAAGAATATTTTATAAAGCCAAATTAAACCTTGGACAAGCTTTGGATTTAAAACATTTAGTTTTGAATAAAAATAGCAAAAGTTGATTTAAATAAGTGAATAAGAATTTAATATCCAACTTTATTTAAATAAAAGGTTTTACTAATTTAATTGAAACATCAAAACTTATTAAAATATTTAAAATAAAGTTTTCTCAAATATTTGATATTCATAATTAAAACCTACTAAAGTGTTTTAACTTTATTTTAGATTTCAAAATAAATATCTCAATAAAACAAATCCTATTGGATTTAATAATGAAAGTCTATTATATTAATTAATAATGGACACTAAAATAAAAGGTTATTTTGTTTTAAAACAAATTTCCAAATATTATATATTTCCCAAATTAAACCTACTAATTTGGTTTTGAAAATATTTAGGTTTCAAATAAAGATTTTATTAATAAAATCAAACTCTATTTGATTTAATAACTAAAGCCCATTTTATTTAATTATTAATGGATCCTAAAATAAAAGGTTATTTTGTTTTAAACAAATTTTCCAAATATTCTTTATTTCCAAATAAACCTACTGATTTAGATTTGAAAGTGTTTGGATTTTAAATGAAGATTATATAAATTAAAACAAACCCTATATTATTAAATAACTAAAATATCCATTTTATTTAAATTAAAGAATGGATCTTAAAAAGAATAAAATTATTATTTTATTTTGAGATTTGGATTATGTTGAAAAACAGAACCAAATTCAAAGTAAAGTTGAGTGTTTGTTTGAATTTGCTTGATTGTTGTTTGAATGTTTGGAAACATTGTTTGAAATTCAAAACAGAAAAGAATTAGAAAAAGAAAAACGTTTTAGACAGAAAAAAATAAGAAACAGACCCAACCCAGGCAGCCCAATAGGCCCAGCAACAGCCCAGCTCTTCCTCCCGAAGAAAACAGTCTGCACCAACTAATTGACCCACGTAGACAATGACTGGTGGACCCAACTCCCATTCCTCCTCTAACACTGACAAGACGGCCCACGCCACATCATCGTCTCCTTCATCCACCCCCCCCCCCCCCCCCCGCAGACCAGTTCTTCTCCTCCGTTTCTGCCAGATTCTCGCCGAGTAAATTCGTCATAAACACTGCAGCAAATACACCGTGATTACTCTCTTTAACTCGCCTCTGACTCCTCTCCGTTTCCCCTCAGTTTCCTTCCCCAATCCCGCCCCCAGATCACTCTAATTTCTCCCCGAACCACTCTGTGTCCGACGACGCTCCGACGCCAATTCCGGCTGCCACACGCCGCCCCTTGCCTCGTCGACCTAGCACACATACTCCACGCGTCCAGACGCATCCGTCCATACCAACCATTCACCTGCGGGCGCTCCAAAACGTCGGCAACAACTCCACCTATACGCCGCCGTCGTCTGCTACTTTTCCAGCGAGTCCTCCAGGTAAACCTGACCACACCCTTCCGTTTCGTTGATGCACACGCGATCACCGACCCTGTACGCATCTAACGCAACGGTTATCTTGCTTTTTCGTGGCTTGTGTCGTCGCCTCCGACGAAGAACGGAGAAGCCCGACGCGGACACGAACTCCGGCGAGAGATTCAAGCCAGCATAGTGCGCCCCTTCATCAACCAGTGGCAGGTTGAGCATCCCCGTGCCACGACGATCACAGTGAGCCCCCTCTCCTCCTTCCTCGCTTCCTGTAGCATCGACTTCGCCGCCGACTGACCTCGCCGCCGCCAGCAACCGTCGCTGCGCCGCCCAAGTTTGGTCCGTGCAAAGACAACCGTCCGATTTTGATCCAGTAGCTAAGAAAGAAAGTAAACGAAGGGGTATCGAACGATCTGAGCCACGCGATGTCAATTGAATCCAACGGCCAGCGTCGCCCGATCCGGCCGAACCGGTACCATCCAATCAGAGTGTGCCGCGTGTCACTTATTCAGTTTAAAAACAGATTTTAAAACAGAATTATTTGCAAACTTCAAACCTTTGTAACTTTCAAACCACACGTCCAAATTTTGCAAATTTTATATCAATGAATTCAGGAGAACAAGCCCTAGCCAACCCTACCCTTAGTTTAGCAAATAGTATTTGATAGATTGTTTGATTTTGCAGATTCTTTTGTGTGCTTGCTAACATTAGAAAAATCATTTAAAATGATTTTTGAGATCAAACCTTTGCCAATTGGTTTGTTGTGACCTTACTGACCTTAGGAACCAACCTTTGGTGTTAAAAATGATTTTGGTGAAATTTAGGTTGAATTATTTGACTTAGCCAATTTCTAGCCAAATAAAAATAATGGATTGTTTATGGAAATGATTATGAGTAAAGAACTTTGGAGAAAAATGGTTTAGACCAACCCTACTGACCCAAAACACCAAGTTTTGCAATAGCAACTCATTTGGTGAACCCTATAGGCTAATGCCTTAGTAAAAAATATTTCTACACCACATAAAATAACACTTTGTTTTGAAAATGGTTTTAAAATGAAACCTTTTGCAAATGACTTGGCCACTTTAGGAAATGACCATTAGATGTACCCAAATGTCTATGACCCACTAGGAACCACTTTTTCAAACAAAACAAAGCTTGGCATGCTTGCATGCATTTCTTTGACTTTGTTATTTATGTGTGTTGTTTTGCTTGATTGGTAGATTGAGTTTGTTCCTTGCTTGATTGATTTGTAGTGACTTGAAGAGTGTGATTGTTGCAAAGATCAAGAAGTGAACCTATACTCTACCAAAAAGGCAAGTGATGCTTCATACTTTTGTCCCATTACTTTTTCTATGCATTAGTGATTTTGCTAAGTAAAACTTGCATGATTTTGCTAAGTATAGATCTTGCTATAGGAATACCTAGTAGATGAATCCTTAGTAGGATTTCCTAAGTTAAGTTTCCTACTACTACCAAGCTTAGCCTAGCTAATAGAAAACATGGGTGGAATATATATTCACACTATGGAAAAATATTCTAAGTCTGAGGACTTAGGTTTTTTTAATAAAACAACTAAGTTAATGAATCACCTGGGTGGAAATGGAAGGATTGGGTTATGTTGAGTGGTTACACAAGACCATGGACCTGGCTTGTGTATCTCACTTGTGGATGGCCACCCAGGAAACAAAGGGATTTGAGATGTCAAATGTTGAGAAGCTTCAAGTGCAACCACTTGGCAATATGGGCTCTGCCATGATCATATAGGTTGCAAGAACTTAGCCATATGGACAGTGGGTGGTAGTGTTTGATAGGTTGGAACGCGTCCATTTTGGTCTAAGGGAAGGCTTCTGAAAGATTTTGTCTTGGGAAACCAAGTCTTGTGGGTAAAGTGCACCACCTCTGCAGAGTGTAAAATCTAAGTACTTAGCCATGTCCCTGGTAAAGGACAATTTGAGCATCAAGACATGGAAGCAATCAAGAATCTCATCATTCAAATTTCTAAATTAAAATCTTGTGGTTTGAACAAGGGTTGTTTGAATTCTTCAATCATTGATGGAGAGATGGCTTGGTACAAGGATCTTGAAATCTTTGATTGAGAAAAATGATTTTGTCAAGCAAAAACTTAGTATTTTCAAAATGATAAGAAAAATCTATTTTGAGCAATGCAAGCCTCAACTCCACTTAGCCAAATGCATATAGATGATAGTTTCCACTATACTACCATAGTATCACTTGCCAATACAATTCAAAATGTATTGACCCTTTGTGGCTGTAACTTGTATGTTGCAGGTTTGATCGATTTTAGTGAAGATTGATTGTTTAGGATTACAAAGTCTACAACCAACATCTGCCTGTGGCACTTTGAAGATGAAGGACCCCATGATTATAGTTATTCCGCTGCAATGTAATGTAATAGCCTAATGAGCTATGTTTGATGTAATAAAATTATGTTATTCCTGGTTATAAAGTTATATTATGACCTTTGTTTCTTGATATTACATCTTACTGTGGATGCTAGCTATTGATCCAGGGACTAGCATTGTAAAGCACAGGAGGGATCAATCTTATTTAAGGTTGGGACCCCTACATCTTACCATACATGTGTCAGCACTACACCAAACCGTCGCCAGCATGCCGTCCACTACGCACAGAAACCGAGGAGACGCTGTAATTTTCGCCACATCTACGCGTGACGAGTAAAGTCAGCCGATGGGACCCACGATCGTCTCATCGCATTATCTCTGCTACCGCAGACGGTTGAGATCACCAATCGTCAGCACTGACGTTATCAAGGCAAACCCAGCAACGGCTCGAAGATTTCGGCTGATCTACGATTCGAGAAACTACTCAGGTGCTACTCCTATCAGGAGTGCTAGCCGCGCACCTGAAAAATTGCTAAGGTAACGTCACCTCGAAATTATCTTCCAGTCCTTCATCGAGTCTACGACTTCACTACGGACTCGGGGGCTACTCCCATAGGGAGCATTTGTTGAGCATCCGAAAAAATTGTGTCCTTCGGACCTATGCTGAAAACGGCTGAACTAAAGTCTCTTCTCGAGTCTACGACTCGAACAGACACTCGGGAATACTCCCATAGGGAGCGTTGTTCGTGCACCCTATGAATTCTTCGACTGCGATCCTTCGGATCAAATATGACAAAATATTTTAGGCAACTTTGCCCAAACCAACACTAAGTGAGAAGCAGTCTCCTTGGCCACCTGAAACACCTCTGCGGTGATAAAACTTCGGATACTATGTCTACGACGCAAAGATAAGCCCTACAGATATCGTTTGATATCCTGGTAACGCACCTGACTACGCTTTGCCAGTAAAACTCCCATGTCAACAGGCACGATGAAAATCCCGATGGAAGCGTTGGGTACATCACTTGAAAATCACTGGGATTTGAATCATGTAAGACCACAACAGCCTGAGTCGAATCACACCAGCAATCGTTCCGAATTCGAGTCCGGGGGCTCGAGTTTGATGAAGATCGGGTTGTTTTGTCCTATGACAGTTAACTGGCCCTGATCCGTCGGGTGAGCTAGGCACACACATCAACAATCCCTATGAACTAAACATTTCTTCTTGTCAAACAGGATCAACTGCACCCGAAAGATTGAAGAGTCTCCAGCCAAATCTATGATTCAACTGAACACTCAGGGGCTACTTACATGGATATACCCTACGGGTGCACAACATTAGTATAGCTGGTCCAGCCCAAGGAAGGCCACGTCAAGACACGCAGCCCATGAAGACTTCGGATGGCCCAAGCCCGTGACTATTTCGACTCCTTGAAGGACAAGTCTAGATTAGATATAATTTCAAAGGGTAACTACCTAATTTGTAACCGACTCGACCTATTCCAGGACCTGCCTATCTATATAAAGGCCAGGAGGGTACGGCGAGAAGGATCTCTCAACTCACCGTATACACACCTCCACGCTAGATTGCGTCTACACACCCCTATAACCTTCGGTTCCGCCGTAATCAAGAGCAGACAAGCAGGAGTAGGGTTTTCCCTCCGGGGGCCTGAACCTGCATAAACCTCGTGTCCCCGTGTTGCTTGGCTATTAATCGTTCCGCAACTTCTAGCATCCCCGTCTTCTCCAAAACCCAAGTCCATAACAATGGGCATTGACGAGATCGAACCTCGTCAGCCCTTGCATCGCGACCGGTTCTTCCGGCTCCGCTTGTAGCCGGACTCAGGGTCTTCCTTGAGATTGTTGACAAACTTGCAATGGCAGTTGGTGTGAGTGGCTTTGCCATTGAAATCGAGGTGTACGAGGCACGACATGTCGCGGTATGATGACCCAAAAGTATAGGGGGTGCATCGTAGTACTTTCAATAAATAAGAGTGTCAAACCCAACGAGGATAAGAAGGTGTTGATAAGTGGTTTGGTTCAAGAATTCACTATAAATACTAGCAAACGGATTTTTAGGGGGTTTTAATAATGCAGATAAATAATGTGCGAGAAATAAAAGACAATAATAATAATTGCAGCAAGTGTCCCAATCCTTTCTTCAGGAAAGGACAAGCCGGTTGTATTACTTAAGATGGACAAATGTTCTCGAGGACACATGGGAATATTGTCAAGTGCTTTCACTTCATATAGTTGATTAATCTTCTTTGGTTGGACAAGTGTTGTATGGGTGAACCTATGCTAATGTACTGACCTTACTTGGACTAATACATACTTGTGATTATACCCCTTGCAAGCATCCGCAACTACAAGAAAGTAATTAAGATAAAAGCCTAACCACAACATTAAACTCTAAGATCCTATACTCCCTTATCCAATGGTTTCCTAACGGGGGTTTAGGTTTCTGTCACTCCGGCAACCCCACGATTAGTAGCCAAATACACAATGCATTCCCCTAGGCCCATAAAGGTAAAGTATCATGTAGTCGACATTCACATGACACCACTAGAAGAATAGAACCACAACTTAAATATCAAACCATTAAATATTACTCAACATGATTCCACTACTAATAACATGACTTCTCCCATGTCCTCAAGAACTAAACGAACTACTCACGAGACATCATATGGATCAAGATCAGAGATTAAATAATGATAAGTAACAATCTGAACATGAACAATAATCCAATGGTTCCACTCAATAGCATCCACTACAACAAGTAATCAACACCAGGAAAGTTTCCCCTAAGAACTATGCAAGATTCAACCCAATTGTTACAACGGTACGACGTGGTGGTGATGGTACTGGTGGTGATGATGAGGATGATGATCCTGATGAAGTCTAGCTTGATGACAGTGTCGATGGCGACGATATCCACTCTCCGGGAAGGAATTTTCCTGGCAGATTTCTGCCTACTGGAGAGCTCTTTCTCTCTCTGTAGTTTCCGCCCGTAGAGGCAGCGAAATCTTTCTGTGGTCGCTCCTCGAGTCTTAGGTTTTCGGGAGGATTATATACACAGAACGGCGATGCCAGAGGTGGGCCAGGGTGGCCACACCACCTGTTGGCGCGGCCCAAGGGGTCCGCGCCTATGGGTGGTGTGGGCCCCCTATGGCCCATCTCCACTTCTCCTTCTGGCTATCTTCGTCTTCTAGAAAAATAGGAATTTCCATATATTTTCTGGGATTTTCTGATCTTCGCAAATATTGCATCTGGATAGCGCTTTTTCCATCAGAATCCTGACTCCGGCGATTCATCCTCCAAAAGTCATCAAACATGCAAAATAGATGAAATAACATAAGTATCATCTCTTAATATGAAATATATCAATGAATAACAGTAAATTATGATATAAAATAGCGATTTAAAATGGGCGTATCAAATCCCCCCCCAATCTTAGACCTCGCTTGTCCCCAAGTGAAAACTGAACTCAGTAAACATGACCACAGGTTTATGGAATGAAGTGTTGATAAAGAGAATATGGACAAGAAGCATCAAATTTATTAATACACAAATCATAATAGAAATCAACTCACTCTTATACAACTTAGCTTGCAATGAGTAAGGGAGTCATAATAAGGATGCACCAAGAAAATCATAATTGGTGATGAGAAACTTTGTTCTTGGTCAGAGAACAATTAACAAATCATACTTAGTTTTGATCAAAGATTTTATAATGGAGTTTATATTGCAGGAGTCTCTTGCTCAAACATAACGGTCTTTTTACCGACAATGATAGCTTTCAAAGTTATATTCATCCAGATAAGAGCATTATGCAAAACAAGGAACATATGAAACAAGATTGCATAAATCAACATATGGATGATTGAATCACAACTCAAATGCTTGCATGAGATAGAAAGGAATAGGTTTACTGACTCAACATAAAAGTAAAAGATAGGCCCTTCGCATAGGGAAGCAGGGATTTCAAGTTTCATAAAGAGCTTCCAAAAATTATGGTACTTACTAGCTTTGAGCTCTCATTGCCCCTATCATAAGCATCTTAAAGTGATTAAGGTTAATGTGAGGGAAAATATGAGTTATATGCTTGACAAATCATAAGTTGGAAATCTCATGCCCCTTGAGTACGAGTACCAGACCTCATGCTACTCAACTTTGGTCACAAGCAAGTTCTTATCATTGTAAGTGTATGTGTATCATAGAGAACCGCCAATGGGGTACCCCTTGCCCCATAACACAGGAGCTATCCCATATCAAAATGACAAGGCAACAGACAATGAGCATCTCAGCGATCTTTTTATTTGCTATTTTCATAGGTTTTTATTGAGGATGCTTCACAGAATGCTCATTATGGTTATGCTGCAAGTTTCCACCATGATTAGGCATGGCTTAGGATAGCCGCCCAGGCGTTTCTCTAACACATATACTTACTCCATGGACTTACAAGTTCCCGTCTTATTTCACACCGCTGGCATCCATAAACAAAACAACATGATATCAACTGAATAAATAAGTGCAATGTCGAAAGTGGACCCCATGACAACATGGTTTTGCTAACTCCCAACTTATAATTTGCAAGCATACAAGCATCATAAGACGGTCACAATGGTTCAAATTTATTAAGTACAATAAAATAAAGTGTGCCATCAAGTTTGTGAGAGCTTTACTAACTAATTTTCACATAACAAAAGATTTTAATTTGGAAGATAGATAAAACTCGAGAATTTACTTCGAATAGCAATAATGCTAATAGGTAGATATGGTGGACACAAATGGCATAGGTTTTAGTTTAAGGATTAGATGCACGAGAAGCATTCCCTCTTAGTATAGGTTTTGGCTAGCAAGGCTGGGTAGCAAGCATAAGAGTTGAGGGAAACAAGCAAACATACATGTGACAGAAACAATCATGCAATCTTCCTTGGAAGCACAAACGATCTTAACTAAAGAATACTAAGCTTATGAGCCAATCAATAAAGAAATAAAATTAAATAATATATCTACAAATACTTTTCTCTTTTCCACTCAATCCTCAAAGTAGTGTTGCTACTGACCAAAGCTAAGTTTTCCAAAACCAACTAAATTTACTTGATGATCCCAAAGTGATACCAATACTATCAACAAGATCAATCATATAACAAAAATTGCAAACTAAAATAAGATGTGCAAAAAGTAAATGATAAAACTTCTTATTAATATTCCATAACAGCAGCACTCACACCAAGGGATACATAGATAACCAACAAGAGGATAGATACTTCCACACTGCAAACCATCCTATATGATAACTTCTCTACTAATGATATGACTACTAAAAAGGTAAAAAGATAATGATGTGATACCGTGACACTCCCCCAAGCTTGGAACAAACCAAGGGGATGCCAAAACCTGATGACGAATTACTCCTTCGGTGGTGGTGGTGATTCCTTGTCGTCTTCAGACTTCCAAGGTAAAGGCTCCCCATCAACAAAGGATGACTTGGTTTCCAATATCCTAAAACTAGCAGCAGAACTTATGCATTTAAACCTAGCCTCATACTCACAGTTTTGATTTTGCATGTCCTAGAGTTGTGCTTGTAATTGATTGGTGGTCTGATGGAGCGAGAGGATATCATCCCAAAGCTTGGCAGTCTCCTTCTTGTGCTCGGAGACGAGTTCTGAACTTATCTTATGGATGACGTCCACTTTGCATTCCGCCATCTTCTTATACCTAAAGAATTCTTGCTCTAGCGATTCCATCCTATCCTCCAGACTGCCTTCTCCTTTAGGGCCCTGAATCTCTTTTACATGTACCTTCCCATCCTTGAGCAACAACTCCTTGGGATGGATCTTTAGCTCATACATATATGGGTTAAGGATGTCCGCGGAGGAATCCTCCTTGGGTGATCTAGAGGAAGACATGGCGGCTCCAAAACTGAGAACTTGCCTGAAAGAAACATATCGAAAAGAAAACACGATGAGAACACGATATACGGACCTCAAGTGATCCAGGGGATTATATATCACAAAGTTTCACGACAAAAGGAAGGTACTGGGAGAAAACGGGTCGAAGACGAGCTCCGAAGTGGCCACACCACCTGGTGGCGCGGCCAGGTGGGCCCACGCCAAGGGGTGGTGTGAGCCCCCGGACTCCATTTTCGTCCCTATTTTGACTCATTATCTTCCATGTTAAATAAAAACTGCAAAAATATAAACTGGAAAGTTTTTCGCGAACCTTTTCTTACCAGAACCGTTACCTATTTGAAAACAGGCTCTATAGATTCCTGGATTTGGTCTTTTATAAATTCTTCCGGAGTCACCACTTGAATAATATCAATATCTTTATTATAATAATCTCCAAAAATATAATGTTTTATCCTTTGACCATTAACCACTTGCGTAGTGTTATCTCTTAATGAGGAAATTTTAATTGCACCTGAACGGTACACCTCTTCAATGATAAAGGGCCCTTCCCATTTTGAGAGTAATTTTCCTGCAAAAAATCTGAGATGAGACCTATACAATAGAACTTTCTGACCAACATGGAACTCTCTCTTAAGAATTCTCCTATCATGCCTTTTTTTTACTTTTTCTTTAAAGAGTCTAGCATTTTCATAAGCTTCACTTCTCCACTCATCCAAAGAACTCAAGTCAAGCAATCTTTTCTTACCAGCAAGTTTAAAATCTCTATTTAGTTCTTTCACTGCCCAATAAGCTTTGTGTTCTAATTCTAAAGGCAAGTGACAAGCTTTTCCATAAACCATTTCGTAAGGAGACATTCCCATTGGATTTTTATAAGCAGTTCTATAAGCCCATAAAGCATCATTCAAATTTTTAGCCCATTTTTTTCTAGATCTATTAACAGTCTTTTGCAAGATAGTTTTAATTTCTCTATTTGATAATTCTACTTCCTCACTTGTTTGGGGATGATAAGCTGAAGCAATTCTATGATTAACATCATATTTAGCAAGGGTCTTCCTAAAACCACCATGAATAAAATGAGAACCTCCATCAGTCATAAGATATCTAGGAACACCAAACCTAGGAAAAATAACATCTTTAAGCATTTTTAAAGAGGTCTCACCATCAGCACTTTTGTAGGTATGGCTTCTACCCACTTAGTAACATAATCAACAGCAACAAGAATATGAGTATAACCTTTTGAAGGAGGAAAAGGACCCATCAAATCCCCAACAGTCAAATGGTTCAAAAACAAGAGAATAACTCATAGGCATTTCATTGTGTCTAGAAATATTACCAACTCTTTGACATTTATCACATGATAAAATAAACTTTCTTGAATCTTTAAAAAGAGTAGGCCAATAGAAACCTGATTGTAGAACCTTTTGTGCGGTTCTATCTCCACCATGATGTCCTCCATAAGCACTACCATGAAATTTTCTCAATATCTCTTGTTGTTCATATTCTGGAACACATCTTCGCATAATACCATCCACTCCCTCTTTATATAAGTGTGGGTCATCCCAAAAATAATGCCTCAAATCATAAAAGAATTTCCTTCTTTGATGGGCTGTAAAGGTTGGAGGAAAATACTTGGAAACAATAAAGTTAGCATAATCAACATACCAAGGACTCTCTCGCAAGCTTACCTTTATTGCAGCCAACTGTTCATTTGGAAAACTATCATTAACAGGCATGGGATTAAAATAAATGTTTTCCAATCGAGACAAATTTTCGGCAACAGGATTTTCAGCACCTTTCCTATCTATAATATGTAGATCGAACTCTTGTAAAAGCAACACCCATCTAATAATTCTAGGCTTAGCATCTTTCTTTGCCATAAGGTATTTAATAGCAGCATGATTAGTATGAATAGTAACTTTCAAATCAACAATATAAGGTCTAAAATTATCACAAGCAAAGACTACAGCTAAGAACTCTTTTTCAGTAGTAGCATAATTCTTTTGAGCAGCATCAAGAGTCTTACTAGCATAATGGATAACATTCAACTTTTTATCTATTCGTTGTGCTAGAACAGCACCTATAGAAAAATCACTAGCATCACACATAATTTCAAAGGGTAAATTCCAATCAGGTGGTTGGACAATAGGAGCAGTAGTTAAAGCTTTCTTTAGAGTTTCAAAAGCTTTCTTACAATCATCATCAGAAACAAAAGGTACATCTTTTTGGAGAAGATTAGTAAGAGGTTTTGATATCTTGGAGAAATATTTAATAAACCTCCTATAGAAACCAGCATGATCAAGGACACTACGGATACCTTTAACATACCTAGTACAGGGCATTTTCTCAATTGCTTCAACTTTGGATTTGTCAACCTCAATACCTCTTTTAGAAATTTTATGTCCAAGGACAATTCCTTCATTAACCATGAAGTGGCATTTTTCCCAATTAAGAACAAGATTAGTTTCTTCGCATCTGTGTAAAACTTTATCAAGGTTGTGCAAACAATTATCAAAAGAAGTTCCATAGACGAAAAAATCGTCCATGAATACTTCCATAATTTCTTCACAAAAACCATGAAAGATAGCAGACATACATCTTTGAAAATTAGCAGGAGCATTACACAAACCAAATGGCATACGCCTATAAGCATAAGTTCCATAAGAACACGTAAAAGTGGTTTTCTCTTGATCTTGTTGTTTAACAACAATTTGAGAGAATCCAGAATACCCATCAAGAAAACAGAAATGAGTCTTCTTAGACAACCTTTCTAACATTTGATCAATAAAAGGTAACGGATAATGATCTTTCTTAGTAACTATGTTAACCTTTCTAAAATCAATGCACATCCTATATCCAACTACTACTCTTTGAGGAATAAGCTCATTATTTTCATTAGGCACAACAGTAATTCCTCCTTTCTTAGGAACACAATGAACAAGACTAACTCATTGACTATCAGCAATAGGATAAATAATACCAGCATCAAGGAGTTTTAATACCTCATTTCATACCATTTCCTTCATCTTAGGATTAAAACGGTGTTTATTTTCAACAACTGGTTTTGCATCAGGTTCTATATTAATAGCATGCTGACATATAGTAGGAGAAATCCCTTTTAAATCATCAAGAGTATAACCCATAGCTCCTCGATGTTTCTTCAATACTTCTAATAATCTTTCCTCTTCCTTTCCTAAAAGTTTAGAACTAATAATACCAGGATATATTTTCTTATCATCAATGTAAGCATATTTAAGATCATCAGGTAAAGGTTTCAGATAAAAAACCGGATCCTTTTAAGGTGGTAATGTGGTACCCAAATCTTCCATAGGTAGATTATGCTTAAGAATCTTGGGTTTACGAAGCAGAATCTTTTCAATCTCATTTCTTTCTTCCATGAATATCTCACTTTCGTGGTCTTCCATATATTGCTGCAAAGAATTGTTAGGACCAAGAGAAATAGAAGAAAGTTGTTCAACTCTAAAATCCTCATTAGGCAATTCATTTTCATAAGGAGCTTTAGCAAATTTGGAAAAATTAAACTCATAAGATTCTCCACCAAATTTAGTTAAAATTTTCTCCTTCCTACAATCTATAATATCTCCACACGTGTTTAAGAAAGGTCTACCAAAAATGATAGGACAAGTTTTTCTAGCAGCTAAACCAACCACTAGAAAATCAGTAGGATATTTAGTCTTACTACAAAGAACTTCCGCATCTCTTACAATACCAATTGGAGAGATAGTCTCTCTATTATCAAGCTGAATAACCACATCAATGTCTTCAAGTTCACAAGGACCAATTTTATGCATAATTTCTTTGTAAAGCTCACAAGGAATAGCACTTGAACTTGCACCGATATCACATAAACCATAATAGCAATGATCACCTATTCTGACAGAAAGCACGGAGACACTAGCTTTCCTAGTTCTACTAGGATGTGAAACAATATTAGAAGCATCCTCACAAAAGATAATGTGTCCATCTTCTACATTTTTAGTGACTAGGTCTTTCACAATTTCTACTGCAGTTTCAACATTTATTTGTTCATCAGGTTCTACAGCTTTCTTTGTACTTTTGTTAACCACACTAGTTATCATAGAATGTTCCTTTACCTTATCATGGAAAGGTATTTTCTCAATATAAGGTTTAGTCAAAATATGATCAACAGTACAAACTTCAATATTTCTAGCAGGAACACAATTAACAATATCTTTATATGGCGCATGTCCTTTTTTGGAATTTTAATATAAGAGGCAAAGGCCTTAAAACAATTTGCAAGAACTTGAGAATAAAGACATAAACAGTACTAATATTACCAAAGTCATCGGTTCCCATAAAAGATTTAATACATTCATAATCATAATTTATACATGAATTTCTTCCTTTGTCATTCTCCCATGCTTCAATATTTTCTTGAATACGGTCTAGAATATCCCATTTAGATTCTTCTTTCATACGTGTAAATGATCCAGCACAAGAAGCATCCAATAAATCATAATCATGAAGAGAAAGCCTTGCATAAAAGTTATTAATAATAATATTATTGGGAAGCTCATGAATGAGACATTTGAGCATTAGTAACTTCAATATCCCCCAAGCTTGGGCAGTACTCTCTCCATCACGAGGCCAAAAATTATATATTTTATTTCGATCTTTATGAATCTCACTAGGAGGATAGAATTTAGATCGTCCATTCTTTAGCAGCTTATACCATTCCTCAGCTCTGCCTTTCAATGATAGAGAGAATAGCTTTTTCTTAACTTGATCCATTGTAATTCTTGCACACTTGAACAACTCGCATAATTCATGTATAAAGAGAAAATGATCACCAGGATGGACAGTTCCATCTCCAAAATAGCATTTATCCATAACACGATCAACAATTTTCGTAGGTATTTTAAAAGGATCTAATTTAGCAGGTGGTGGTTCATCTACTACCCTAGCAGTGGTAGAAGATTTCTAGAATAGGAAACTAAGTGTGTTATCTATATTGAAATAAAATAACAAATAGAAATAAAAACAATACTCACATTAGAAATTTCCTTTACCAGTTCCACTCTTCAGTAGTGCTTCACTCCCTGGCAACGGCGCCAGAAAATAGTCTTGATGACCCACAAGTATAGGGGTGTATCGTAGTAATTTCGATAGATAAGAGTGTCGAACCCAACGAGAAGAAGAAGATGTTGATAAGAGGTTTGGTTCAAGAATTCACTATAAATACTAGCAAATGGATTTTTAGGGGTTTTTGATAATGCAGATAAATAAAGTGCGAGCAAATAAAATACAATAATAATAATTGCAGCAAGTGGCCCAATCCTTTCTTCAACAAATGACAAGTCGGTTGTATTACTTAGGATGGCCAAACGTTCTCGAGGACACATGGGAATATTGTCAAGTGCTTTCGCTTCATATAGTTGATTAATCTTCTTTGGTTGGACAAGTGTTGTGTGGATGAACCTATGCTAATGTACTGACCTTACTTGGATTAATACATACTTGTGATTATACCCCTTGCAAGCATCCGCGACTACAAGTAAGTAATTAAGATAGAAACCTAACCACAACATTAAACTCTAAAATCCTACACTCCCTTATGCAATGGTTTCCTAACGGGGGTTTAGGTTTCTGTCACTCCGGCAACGCCATGATTAGTAGCCAAATACACAATGCATTTCCCTAGGCCCATAAAGGTGAAGTATCATTTAGCTGACCTTCGCATGACACCACTAGAAGAATAGCACCACAACTTAAATATCAAACCATTAAATATTTGTCATATCCCAAGATTTTCCAAATCTTGTTATGTGAAAAATAAATGAATAAAATAAAACTTTGTTTGATTTTCAGGACCAGAAGAAACTTTTTGAATTTAATTGGAACTTCAAACCAATTGGAATCAAATAAATCCTAAAGGGATTCATAAAGATAAACATTTATTAAAGGAAATTAAAATATTTTGGAATTACTATTTGGATCTTTTAAATAAAAGGATTTGGTTTTCAAAAGAAAAGGTGGATTTATAAATAAAGATCATTTTATAAAGCCAAATTAAACCTTGGCCAAGCTTTTGAATTAAAACATTTGTTTTGAATAAAAATAGCAAAGGTTTATTTAAATAAATTAATAAGGATTAATATCCAATTTCATTTAAATAAAAGGTTTTACCATTTTAAATGAAACATCAAAACTTATTAAATTATTTTAAATAAGTTTTCCAAATATTTATATTCTCAAATAAAACCTACTGAAGTGTTTTGGTTTATTTATATTTCAAAATAAAGTTTTTAATAAAACAAATCCTATTTGATTTAATAATGAAGGTCTATTGTATTTAATTATTAATGGACCCTAAAATAAAAGGTTATTTTGTTTTAAACAAGTTTCCAAATATTCTTTATTTCCAAATAAAACCTACTGATGTGGTTTTGAAAATATTTGGATTTCAAATGGAGTTTTTATTAATTAAATCAAACCCTATTTTATTAAATAACTAATGATCCATTTTATTTAATTAATGAATGGATCCTACAAAGAATAAAAATATTATTTTATTTTGGGATTTGGTTTATGTTAATAAACAGAACCAAAAACTCAACACAAGTTTGGAAGTGTTTGAATTGTTTGAATGTTGGATTTGTTTGAATTTCAAATCAGTAAATAGAAAAGAATAAATCAATCAGACAGAAAAAAAATAGAACAAAACGAGCAGCCCAACCATCTGGCCCAGTTCCAACCCAACAGCCCACCTAGCCCACTTCACCCCCCCGAACCGTTTTCTCTTCACCGCAGAGGCAACCCGCTAAGTCACTGACTGGTGGACCTTATCCCCTCTCTCTCTATCTCACTCACAAAGAGGACCCACAGCCACGTTGGCATCGTCTTCAAACTCGCGCGCCCGTTGCCAGTGAGTAATTCTCGGTTTAAATTCGCTCTAATGCGGTCTTAATCACCAAAACCATCAAGCCCCTCTTAATCCCCTCTGACTCCTCCTCATTTCCCCTCAACAACCACCGCAAATGAGCCATTGAGCACCTCGAATTCGAGCTCAACGTCTTGCCGGCGCTGACGAGTTCCAGAGCCAAATTCCGGTGAAAAGAACACACCCGCACCTCCAATTTTCTGTTGAATCTCCCTAGTATTCTTACACGCACCTTCCTGACTCCTTGGTTTGGTTTCTTGATCCCCAGGCATTCGACTTTGACAACATCTGCAAGCGACGCCGCAAGCACGACTCCGGCCACCCCTAGGAACCATTCCAGGAAGCAAACCTCCACCGCTCCAACGCCGCTGGCTTTGCCCAGAACTTCTGTGCATCGTCTCCGTCTCCACCATCTTCGGGAACCACCAGAACGTCGCCTTCTTACACATCCCGAGCGTCGCCGCCGTCCTCACCATCGCCGGTGACCAGAGCCACCAGGTGAGCCAGCACCCTCTGTTCCTTACCCTTCGATCTTACTTCGACGGACACGATTAGATCTAGCCGAGCCACGCGCCGTGAGCCAAACCTCCAGCCTAGCTCGAGCCTTGATGAATCTGCACCGTTCGTTTTATGTAAATCGTGCGACCCACACCAGCTATCCACACTGAACCGGTATAGACGAATAGGAAATAGCCACGTGGCCTCTGTTTGATTTAAAAGGACAAAAAACTTCTATTAGATTTCCAATTTTGTAAATTGCACAACTTTTGATCCACACGTCCAAATTTTGCAAACTTTATATCGTTGGAATCAGTGGAACAAGCCCTAGCCAACCATGCCCTTTGTTTAACAAAAAGCTTCTAGAAAAATGGTTGTTTTTGCAGAAACATTTGTATGCTTGTTAAGGATGTGAAAATTGTTTAAAAATGATTTTGGGATAAAATCTTTGGCAAATGGTGTGATTAGAACCTACTAACATTAGGAAACACTTTGTGGACTCAAAAATGTATTTGGTGAAATAAAAATATGATTCTTTGATTTAAAACCATTTCTAGTCAAATAGAAATGTGGTTTATTTATTAAAATTGGTTTTGGAAGAAAACCTTTGGAAAATGTTTTGTTTTAAACTCTCTGACCCTAAACACCAAGTTTTGTGGTTTGAAAACATATTTTGTGAACCCTATGGATAAATGCCTTAGTAAAAAAATATTTCTACACCACATAAAATAACACTTTGTTTTGAAAATGGTTTATAAAATGAAACCTTTTGCAAATGACTTTGCCACTTTACAAAATGACCATTAGGTGCTTTCAAATGTTTATGACCCATTAGGAACCACTTTTCAAACAAAACAAAGCTTGGCATGCTTGCATGCATTACTTTGACTTTGTTATTTTATGTGTGTTGTTTTGCTTGATTGGTAGATTGAGTATGTGCCTTGCTTGGTTGATTTGTAGTGACTTGAAGAGTGTGATTGTTGCAAGGACAAGGAGTGAACCCATACTCTACCAAAAAGGCAAGTGATGCTTCATAATTTCTATCCCATTACTTTCACTATGCATTAGTGATTTTGCTAAGTAAAACTTGCATGGATTTTGCTAAGTATAAACCTTACTATAGGAAAACTAGTAGATGAAACCTTAGTGGAAATCTTCCTAAGTTAAGATTCCTACTACTATCAACCTTAGCCTAGCTAATAGAAAACATGGGTGGAAAATATATTCACACTATGGAAAAATCTCTAAGTCTGAGGACTTATGTTTTTGTTTAATAAAACAACTAAGTCAATGAATCCCCTGGGTGGAATGGAAGGATTGGTTTATGTTGAGTGGTTACACAAGGCCATGGAATTGGCTTGTGTATCTCACTTGTGGTATGCCACCCAGGCACAAAGAGATTTGAGATGTCAAATGTTGAGAAGCTTCAAGTGCAACCACTTGGCAATATGGGCTCTGCCATGATCATATAGGTTGCAAGAACTTAGCCATATGGACAGTGGGTGGTAGTGTTTGATAGGTTGGAGCGCGTCCATTTTGGTCTAAGGGAAAGCTTCTGAAAGATCTTGTCTTGGGAAACCAAGTCTTGTGGGGAAAGTGCACCACCTCTGCAGAGTGTAAAACCTAAGTACTTAGCCATGTCCCTGGTAAAGGACAATTTGAGCATCAAGACATGGAAGCAATCAAGAATCTCATCATTCAAATTTCTAAGATAAAATCTTGTGGATTGAACAAGGGTTGTTTGAAGACTTCAATCTTGTATTGAGAGATGCCTTGTAAAGGATCTTCAATCTTTGATTGAGAAAAATGATTTTGTCAAAGCAAAAACTTAGTATTTTCAAATGTTAAGGAAAAATCTATTTTGAGCAATGCAAGCATCAACTCCACTTAGCCAAATGCATATAGATAATAGACTCCACTATAAATACCATAGTATCACTTGCCAATACAATTCAAATGTATTGACCCTTTGTCGCGGTAACTTGTATGTTGCGGGTTTGATTGTTTTTAGTGAGGATTGATTGATTAGGATTACAAAGTCTACAACCAACATCTGCCTGTGGCACTTTGAAGATGAAGGACCCCATGACTATAGATATTCCGCTGCAATGTATTAAAATGGCCAAATGAGCTATGTAAGATGTAATAAAATTATGTTATTCCTGGTTATAAAGTTATAATATGACCTTTGTTTCTTGATATTACATCTTAACTGTGGATGCTAGCTATTGATCCAGGGACTAGCATTGTAAAACACAGGAGGAATCTACCTTATTAGGTTGAGATCTCTACAGATGGTATCAGAGCATTGTGTTTCCTGTAGGATTTGTAAACCTAGGATTGAAAAAAAAACCTTAGAAAAATAGGAGTTGTCTTATTCCAAAAACTTATTTACAAAAACACTTGTAAACTCTTTCCTCAACCATTTTGGTTTCAACTCTACATCTCTTCTACTTCAACTTGATGGATAAAAGCCTACCCCATGACCCAAGACTTCACCATGTGCAAAGGACTTCTTCAACACTTTCAACTCTAATGACTTCGACTTCTTCAACTCTAATGACTTCAACATCTTCAGCATGTTCACCAAGGACTTCCAACTTGGATACCACTAAGTACTACAAGTGAAACAAGGAAATCTTGCTCAAGATTTAGAGACTGAGGAAATGCAAAAGTTAGAAGGAGCCTACATCACTTGAGGTATTGCAACCAAGAGTTTTTCTCAAGGAAACCATGATCTCATACAAGAAGAATCATGAAGGAAGGAAAAATCACAAGTAAACCATATAGATGGACCACCATATTTTAGTTAAGTCAAACACACCAACTTATGTGGTGTAACAAAAATATTTTGTTGCCTAAAAATGTGCTTGAACTTTGTTGACTGAGTGAAATTGTTTGGTTTGTGATTGCATGAACATTGCTTGTGTGAATTGTGATCTGTGTGATTAGAATTGGCTCCTTAGAAATATTTTGCCTATTCTAATCTACCATTCAACCCAAACAGATGACTACTCCAAGAGACTCCAACATCAAGGTTGATGACAACAACAACAACCAAGAGGACAACATGAGAGAACTTATAGCAACCCAAACCCAGTTGAGCCAAGAGACAACTCAGCTTTTAGCCAACAACAATGGACTAGACCCAGCCATACAAAGGATTTTGAAACTTCAATCCCAATTGTTGCAAGGATTAGTTACTCAAATGATCAACATGAGAGAAAACTTTTCCCAAAGAGCTAATGACAACAAGGATGACAAAGATGCTAATCTAGAAGGAACCCAAGCTAGCAATATTTTTAGAGATAAGGATCATGCATCCAAAGAGCATGAAGATCAATGCCCCAAGAAGAGAGAAAGATCTCCCACCTATGAAGAACATGAACTAGAAGAACTCTTAGCTTTGGAGAGACCCAAAAAGAAGAAGAAGAAATGCCCCAACCCTAACAAGGAGGATATTACTCAAGTGCAATGTTGCAATTGCAAAGAGATGGGACACTATGCCAGTGAATGCCCAGAAAAGAAGAAGAACCAAAGAAACAAACAAAATGCAATGATACCAAAGGAAAAGAAAGATATCAGCCAAGTGATGTGCAAACACTGCAAAGAGTTAGGACATTATGCAAACAATTGTCCAGAAAGGATGGAGAACAAGTTAAACAAGTCTATGAAGGATCTCAACCTTGGCCCATGAGTCAAGTATGGAAACCAAAGACACCATCCAAATGTTTGCTTAGAGAAATTTTTCCTAGGATCCTAAGAAGGACAATATGTAATTTTTGTTTGAAAATTTTTTAAGGGTGGTAGTACCCTAGTTGTTTTGAACATGCTGGTAACCCTAGCCTCCCCAAATCTCGGGACGAGATTTATTTTAAGGGTGGTAGCCTGTCACATCCCAAGATTTTCCAAATCTTGTTATGTGAAAAATAAATGAATAAAATAAAACTTTGTTTGATTTTCAGGACCAGAAGAAACTTTTTGAATTTAATTGGAACTTCAAACCAATTGGAATCAAATAAATCCTAAAGGGATTCATAAAGATAAACATTTATTAAAGGAAATTAAAATATTTTGGAATTACTATTTGGATCTTTTAAATAAAAGGATTTGGTTTTCAAAAGAAAAGGTGGATTTATAAATAAAGATCATTTTATAAAGCCAAATTAAACCTTGGCCAAGCTTTTGAATTAAAACATTTGTTTTGAATAAAAATAGCAAAGGTTTATTTAAATAAATTAATAAGGATTAATATCCAATTTCATTTAAATAAAAGGTTTTACCATTTTAAATGAAACATCAAAACTTATTAAATTATTTTAAATAAGTTTTCCAAATATTTATATTCTCAAATAAAACCTACTGAAGTGTTTTGGTTTATTTATATTTCAAAATAAAGTTTTTAATAAAACAAATCCTATTTGATTTAATAATGAAGGTCTATTGTATTTAATTATTAATGGACCCTAAAATAAAAGGTTATTTTGTTTTAAACAAGTTTCCAAATATTCTTTATTTCCAAATAAAACCTACTGATGTGGTTTTGAAAATATTTGGATTTCAAATGGAGTTTTTATTAATTAAATCAAACCCTATTTTATTAAATAACTAATGATCCATTTTATTTAATTAATGAATGGATCCTACAAAGAATAAAAATATTATTTTATTTTGGGATTTGGTTTATGTTAATAAACAGAACCAAAAACTCAACACAAGTTTGGAAGTGTTTGAATTGTTTGAATGTTGGATTTGTTTGAATTTCAAATCAGTAAATAGAAAAGAATAAATCAATCAGACAGAAAAAAAATAGAACAAAACGAGCAGCCCAACCATCTGGCCCAGTTCCAACCCAACAGCCCACCTAGCCCACTTCACCCCCCTCCCGAACCGTTTTCTCTTCACCGCAGAGGCAACCCGCTAAGTCACTGACTGGTGGACCTTATCCCCTCTCTCTCTATCTCACTCACAAAGAGGACCCACAGCCACGTTGGCATCGTCTTCAAACTCGCGCGCCCGTTGCCAGTGAGTAATTCTCGGTTTAAATTCGCTCTAATGCGGTCTTAATCACCAAAACCATCAAGCCCCTCTTAATCCCCTCTGACTCCTCCTCATTTCCCCTCAACAACCACCGCAAATGAGCCATTGAGCACCTCGAATTCGAGCTCAACGTCTCGCCGGCGCTGACGAGTTCCAGAGCCAAATTCCGGTGAAAAGAACACACCCGCACCTCCAATTTTCTGTTGAATCTCCCTAGTATTCTTACACGCACCTTCCTGACTCCTTGGTTTGGTTTCTTGATCCCCAGGCATTCGACTTTGACAACATCTGCAAGCGACGCCGCAAGCACGACTCCGGCCACCCCTAGGAACCATTCCAGGAAGCAAACCTCCACCGCTCCAACGCCGCTGGCTTTGCCCAGAACTTCTGTGCATCGTCTCCATCTCCACCATCTTCAGGAACCACCAGAACGTCGCCTTCTTACACATCCCGAGCGTCGCCGCCGTCCTCACCATCGCCGGTGACCAGAGCCACCAGGTGAGCCAGCACCCTCTGTTCCTTACCCTTCGATCTTACTTCGACGGACACGATTAGATCTAGCCGAGCCACGCGCCGTGAGCCAAACCTCCAGCCTAGCTCGAGCCTTGATGAATCTGCACCGTTCGTTTTATGTAAATCGTACGACCCACACCAGCTATCCACACTGAACCGGTATAGACAAATAGGAAACAGCCATGTGGCCTCTGTTTGATTTAAAAGGACAAAAAACTTCTATTAGATTTCCAATTTTGTAAATTGCACAACTTTTGATCCACACGTCCAAATTTTGCAAACTTTATATCGTTGGAATCAGTGGAACAAGCCCTAGCCAACCATGCCCTTTGTTTAACAAAAAGCTTCTGGAAAAATGGTTGTTTTTGCAGAAACATTTGTATGCTTGTTAAGGATGTGAAAATTGTTTAAAAATGATTTTGGGATAAAATCTTTGGAAAATGGTGTGATTAGAACCTACTAACATTAGGAAACACTTTGTGGACTCAAAAATGTATTTGGTGAAATAAAAATATGATTCTTTGATTTAAAACCATTTCTAGTCAAATAGAAATGTGGTTTATTTATTAAAATTGGTTTTGGAAGAAAACCTTTGGAAAATGTTTTGTTTTAAACTCTCTGACCCTAAACACCAAGTTTTGTGGTTTGAAAACATATTTTGTGAACCCTATGGATAAATGCCTTAGTAAAAAAATATTTCTACACCACATAAAATAACACTTTGTTTTGAAAATGGTTTATAAAATGAAACCTTTTGCAAATGACTTTGCCACTTTACAAAATGACCATTAGGTGCTTTCAAATGTTTATGACCCATTAGGAACCACTTTTCAAACAAAACAAAGCTTGGCATGCTTGCATGCATTACTTTGACTTTGTTATTTTATGTGTGTTGTTTTGCTTGATTGGTAGATTGAGTATGTGCCTTGCTTGGTTGATTTGTAGTGACTTGAAGAATGTGATTGTTTCAACGACAAGGAGTGAACCCATACTCTACCAAAAAGGCAAGTGATGCTTCATACTTTCTATCCCATTACTTTCACTATGCATTAGTGATTTTGCTAAGTAAAACTTGCATGGATTTTGCTAAGTATAAACCATACTATAGGAAAACTAGTAGATGAAACCTTAGTGGAAATCTTCCTAAGTTAAGATTCCTACTACTATCAAGCTTAGCCTAGATAATAGAAAACATGGGTGGAAAATATATTCACACTATGGAAAAATCTCTAAGTCTGAGGACTTATGTTTTTGTTTAATAAAACAGCTAAGTCAATGAATCCCCTGGGTGGAATGGAAGGATTGTTTATGTTGAGTGGTTACACAAGGCCATGGAATTGGCTTGTGTTTCTCACTTGTGGTATGCCACCCAGGCACAAAGATATTTGAGATGTCAAATGTTGAGAAGCTTCAAGTGCAACCACTTGGCAATATGGGCTCTGCCATGATCATATAGGTTGCAAGAACTTAGCCATATGGACAGTGGGTGGTAGTGTTTGATAGGTTGGAGCGCGTCCATTTTGGTCTAAGGGAAAGCTTCTGAAAGATCTTGTCTTGGGAAACCAAGTCTTGTGGGGAAAGTGCACCACCTCTGCAGAGTGTAAAACCTAAGTACTTAGCCATGTCCCTGGTAAAGGACAATTTGAGCATCAAGACATGGAAGCAATCAAGAATCTCATCATTCAAATTTCTAAGATAAAATCTTGTGGATTGAACAAGGGTTGTTTGAAGACTTCAATCTTGGATTGAGAGATGCCTTGTGAAGGATCTTCAATCTTTGATTGAGAAAAATGATTTTATCAAAGCAAAAACTTAGTATTTTCAAATGTTAAGGAAAAATCTATTTTGAGCAATGCAAGCCTCAACTCCACTTAGCCAAATGCATATAGATAATAGACTCCACTATAAATACCATAGTATCACTTTCCAATACAATTCAAATGTATTGACCCTTTGTGGCTATAACTTGTATGTTGCAGGTTTGATTGTTTTTAGTGAGGATTGATTGATTAGGATTACAAAGTCTACAACCAACATCTGCCTGTGGCACTTTGAAGATGAAGGACCCCATGACTATAGATATTCCGCTGCAATGTATTGAAATGGCCAAATGAGCTATGTAAGATGTAATAAAATTATGTTATTCCTGGTTATAAAGTTATAATATGACCTTTGTTTCTTGATATTACATCTTAACTGTGGATGCTAGCTATTGATCCAGGGACTAGCATTGTAAAACACAGGAGGAATCTACCTTATTAGGTTGAGATCTCTACAATATTACTCAACATGATTCTACTACTAACAACATGACTTCTCCCATGTCCTCAAGAACTAAACGAACTACTCACGAGACATCATATGGATCAAGATCATAGATGAAATAATGATAAGTAACAATCTGAACATGAACAGTAATCCAATGGTGCCACTCAATAGCATCAACTACAACAAGTAATCAACACCGGGAAAGTTTGTAACACCACGGTTCTGAAAAGACCGTGGCTTCTATGTGACATGCCAATCCCTGGATCGGTTCATTGGCCCACAATAGAATAAGATGAATAACATAGCAAAATATCCGTGTATCTTAAATAACGAAGATCCAGAGTACCATTATTACAATAAAAGCTTAGCTCAAGGCTAGCTCAAATTATTCAGGTAGCAACATAAGTAAAGTAAATTCCTCCATTCTTCAAATTGCCCACAAGTGAACAAGTGCCGAGTGGAGTATCGTGGCCTATATCGATTACTCAGAATTGGAATATCCTGCAACATGAAACGTAGCAGCCCCGAAGGGTCAATACATGGAATGTATGGCAAGTAGAGCTAGTAAAGGAGACAATAGTGCTAACATCTACATGCATATTTGGCAAGTGGAGCTGTGGCTAGCTTGCATTTGCAAATACCTTTGTCCTACTTTCTTAAACAGTTTTTGATTTTCTTTGAAAAGATCCCAATTAAGTTAACCCAACAATATTAAAGCAATTATGAAATTATAATGAGCGAGAAACATGTCAAGGAATCAATATCAAGCAACTCAGATGTCCATAACCGGGGACACGGCTAATCGATTAGATTATATACCCTGCAGGGGTTAGTACACTTTACCCATGTGACTTGGCCAGCCCAGCTCGTACCATCACTCTCATTCTGGGTGATGATAGGGAGAAGTTCAAGAAGAGACTGTTCGGGAAGTAGCTCCCCAATCCCGACGCGCACCAGTCCAACCTACCAAAATTCTACATCTCTGGATACGCGGGTTCGAGTTACCACAACCTACTAAGTCCAACCAACCGCCCATTCCATTATTGGCACATGGTTGTACACGTAAGCTACAGAATAAAGAAGCCAATCATTTTCTCTTGATACCTGGGTGCCTTTCCGCAATGATACCACCAAAATTTATCAATCCCATCACACCCAGGAGATTCATTGATTAAGTTGTTTTAGTTTTCGCAAACCAACACATTTAGAAACAACTTTCAGTGATGTAACCCAGCCCTCGTACATCATAGCATGGCTAAGCACATCTACCAACGGTGGTTCATCTACAAGGAAAGCCCTACCACATAATAGGACATAGCATAGCGATGGTATCATCCTACACATGCGTCTACAAAATACACGATAGTGCATAGAAAATAGTAGGACAATATCATGAACAAAATAGCATCTACTTGCCTTGGTTGTAGCGGTCGGAAGAACAATCCACACACGAGCAAACGTTGCACTCGTCACAATCTACACGATACAATTGCAATCATAAACAAACAATCCACAAGCATATGCAACAAAGATGATGCATGAATGCATGCATGACAAGTGGGGTGATGCTACAGCAACACCACATAATCCTATTCAGTAGAGCTACTGATTGCATGCATGGAAAATAGTTTTAGCGCAAGGAAAACTATTCTGCAAAATATAATGCTCAAAACTAGAGCTAGGACCCAAATAATTCACTACCGGTAGTATACTGTTTGTAAAATCTTGGGAAAAGTCTATTGTATAGGCACTGTTATTTAGGAACAGTACCAATTGGAATTACTCAAAAAGGAATTATAAAACTCCCTGAATAATTAAAACACTGCAGAAAGCCACTAAATAGTTTCTGCAGAAGTTTTTACTGTAAGCCTATCTTTTTAATTCACTTTGAGATTCCCCTTGTTCTACTGAATCCAGGGACATATTATATGAAATTTTTGGAGTTACAGATCTTTTTCCACGAATTAATTACTCCAAAAAGGCCATTAAATCTTTTAATTAATCTGGACAAAATCTTGCTGCAAAAGTGTTAAACAATGGTACAGCAAGATTCTACACGACTTATTGAATCTACACATATTTTATTTGCAATTTTTGGCCCAGTAGATTAATTACTACGCAATTTACAAGATTCTACGAATTTCTGCCAAATAAAATCAATTAAGGAAAATACCCAGTCAACCTTGACTGTTGACTGGCCCACGTGGCGGCTGACTGGGCAGTTGACCAGTCAACGCCTGGGGCTGACCAGTCAACGGCCGATCTGGGCCGTTGGCCGCAGATCGTGCGGCCAGGGAGCAAGGAGGCGGGGTGGTGCTCACCGGCGGCGGCGGCGAGGTCCTCCGGCGGCGGCGACGTCTCCTGGCGGCGGCGGGCGGTCGGCGGCAGGGTCGCGTCGGCGCGGAGAGGGAGCGGCGGGCGCGGGCGGGGTCACCGGCGACGGGGTCGGGCGGACGTCGGGGCGGCGGGGTCGGCGTCGGCGGGCGGCGTCTCGGCGTCGGTGTCCTGTAGGGAGGAGAGGGCGGCGGTCAGGAGGGTGGCGCGGCATGGTGGCAGCGCGCGCGGGCGAGGCGGTGGCGGCGCGGCGAGGTGGCGTCGCGCTCACCCGAGCAATGGCGGCGGCGGCTCGAACTCCGGCGTGAAATCGCCGGAGATTTAGGGCGTATCGGTTGCAATTAGGTAGGGGGTTTGGAAGAGGGGCTCGAGGAGATCGTTATAGGCAAAAAAAATCATTGAAATCGGTTCGGCAACGACACGGGAATCCCGCGAGAAAAATCTGCTAGTAGTTGGAGCTCGAGATGAACTCGGCTGACAGGCGGTCCCCGCGTGGCGGTGACAGGAGGCGGCCGACGGGCAGGCCCCGCGCGTCAGCGGGCGGCAGCTGGCGGCGGCGGCGGCTGCACGCTGCTGGCTGCTGTGTGGGCCGGCTCGGCCCAGCGGTTGCGCTGCTTTTTTTTATCTTTTCTTTTTTCCAATTTCCCATTTAGTAAAACCTCCGTAACTTCTTCATACGAACTCCAAATTGGGCGATTCTTGTTCCTAAATTTTTGTAAAATCCAGGGGATCAACCTAGGGTCATGTGGTAAGTGAAACCACTAGTCTACAAGGGTGGAAGACATAAGTCCTAGTATACTCTCCCGTAGGAGCATTTTAGCAAATCAAAGATAGGGTTTGCGAATATCGTTTCGCCGGAGTCTTTTCAACCCGAAGTTTTGTATGGAAGACCATGATGCAATGACATGAATGATATGCAGAACCAAATCTAAAATTTGGGATGTGACAAGACTAACCCCCTTAAGATGAATCTCGTCCCCGAGATTCGGCGCGGCTAGCAAATAGGTGTGGGTAGTCCTCTCGGATGTCATCCTCACGCTCCCAAGTGGCTTCCTCTTCGGTGTGGTGGCTCCACTGAACCTTGCAAAATATGATCGTCTTGGTATGGGTAATCCTCTCCGCTGTCTCCAGAATCTTGACCGGCTTCTCCTCATAGGTCAGATCATTCTCAAGCTGAACCTCCTCTAGTGGCACAGTGTCTCTGAATGGTGTATCCACCATCTCCGGATGGCACTTCTTCAGCTGGGATACGTGGAACACGTTGTGAACAGCGGACAGAGCCTCTGGCAACTCCAATTGATAAGCAACTTCTCCCTTGCGTGCTAAGACCCGATACGGTCCAATAAACCGAGGTGTCAGCTTACCCTTAATTCCAAATCTCTTGATTCCACGAAGTGGCGACACTCTGAGGTACGCTCTATCACCTATCTCATACACCACTTCCTTGCGCTTGGCGTCAGCATAGATCTTCTGCCTTGATTGTGCTACCTTCAGCCTGTCCCTAATCAAGGCGACCTTCTCCTCAGTGTCCTTGATCAAATCAGGTCCAAACAACTGTCGTTCTCCTACTCCATCCCATAGCAATGGTGTCCGGCACCGTTTCCCATACAGTACATCGAACGGTGACGTCTTGATGCTGGTTTGATAGCTGTTGTTGTAGGAAAACTTGGCGTACGGCAAATTCTCATCCCAACTAGAACCATGAGCCAAAGCGCAAGCTCTCAGCATGTCTTCCAAAATCTGATTCATCCTCTCGGTCTGTCCATCAGTCTGTGGGTGAAACGCTGTGCTCAACTCCAATCTAGGCCCAAGTGACTCGTGCAACTGGCGCCAGAAGTGTGAGGTAAATTGGGTGCCTCTATCAGATACTATACTTTTGGGAACTCCGTGTAGGCACACAATCCTGTCCATGTAAATCTTGGCCAACTTTGCACTCATATAGGTCGTCTTCACCGGTATAAAGTGGGCTACCTTGGTCAAATGGTCGACCACTACCCAAATGGAGTCATATCCTGACCTGGTCCTGGGCAATCCTGTGATAAAATCCATTCCCACTCTATCCCACTTCCAATCTGGCACGGGCAACGGCTGTAGCAGTCCTGCTGGCTTCTGGTGTTCCGCCTTCACTCGGCTACACACATCACATAGGGCAATATGTTTGGCGATGTCTCCCTTCATGTTGTTCCACCAAAACCTGCTCTTCAAATCCATATACATCTTTGTGTTGCCCGGATGTATGGAGTATGGCGAGTTATGAGCCTCCTGCAGAATCAACTCCCTTATCTCTGGGTCACTGGGCACACACAAACGATCTCCATACCACAAGGTACCATGCTCATCCTCGTGAATATCCTTTTCACGATTTTCCTTCATCTTTTCCTTTATCTCATCAATCTCTTTGTCTCCCACTTGAGCCTTCCTGATTCTGTCCTGTAGCGTTGGTTGGACTTCCATTGCTGCCAAATATCCTTCAGATACTACCTCCAGTCTAAGGTCCTTGAATTGCTTGCACAAATCCTCTGGCAATTCCCCAATTGTCAGCCCATTGGCGTAAATCTTCCGGCTCAGAGCATCTGCTACTACATTGGCCTTTCCTGGGTAGTATTGTAGATTCATATCATAGTCCTTGATAAGTTCCAACCATCTCCTTTGCCTAATGTTCAGTTCCTTCTGTGTAAATATGTACTTCAGGCTCTTGTGGTCGGTGTACACATCACAGTGTTTCCCCATCAAGTAGTGCCTCCATACCTTGAGCGCATGAACCACTGAAGCTAGTTCCAAGTCGTGTGTGGGATAATTCCTCTCATGGTGTTTAAGTTGCCGCGAGGCGTATGACACCACTCTTCCATCTTGCATCAGCACACTGCCAAGTCCCTGTCGAGAAGCATCACAGTATACTTGGAAATCCTTCTAAAGATCAGGTAAACACAGAACAGGCACGGTCACTAGTCGACGCTTCAGTTCCTAAAAGTTGGCTTCACACACATCCGTCCATTCAAACTTCCTCTCCTTCTTCAGAAGTGTAGGGTTTCGTAGCATGGAAAACAAAAAATTTCTATCGCATACAAACAAACAAGCCAAGATCTATCTACTAGATTGTAGCAACGAGTCGATGGAATAACTTACCCTCGAAGATTCCAAAGTGTTTAACGAGAGCGGATTCTCGTGGGTGATGTAGTCGTACTCTTCCCGATCTCAAGATCGCGTAGACGATCCTTCCGGCGCTGCGTTCCGGCAGCGCTCCCGCAGTCGGTCACACGTTCGGTACTCGACGAAGACCTTCCTCTCCCTTGTTCCAGCAGGCAGTGGAGGTTGTAGCACTCTCCTCGCGATTCCGGCAGCACAACGGCGTGGTACCTGAAGTAGAGGGGAGATCTCGCAGGGCTTCGCCTTAAGCCGGAGCGAATATGGTGGAGTATGAGAGATCTCCTCGGCGATCTAGGGTTTAGACACACCAAGGAGGAGGGGCTAGAGCTGGCGGCTAGGGTTCCGGGGATCCCCAAGTCGGCGGCTAGGGCAAAAACCCTAGGGGAGGCGGCGGCTATGGTGGGCTGCAGCTTCTAGGGTTTGAGGTGAGGGACTTGTGTGTGCTAGGAGGGAGCCCTGCCCCTCCTTATATAGGTGGAGGGGCCGGCGGCCAAGGGGAGGGAGGGGAGTCCCTCCCCAACTCGGCTTGGGTGGTGCGCCGGCTAGGGGAGGAGGACTCCCTCCCCAACTCGGTTTCACCCCCTCCTCCTCTTTTCCACTTTCCAAATTTTAGCCGTTTGACTTTTCAAACTAGCTATTTGACTTTTCAAACTAGGATTCGAATTAATCCTTTATTTGGAACAGCGATGACACTTAGTACATGATGCAATCATTCCAACATGCAATGACACATTCATGTACCCCTTCCCCTCCGGAGTGCCGGACATTCCGGAACCTTCTAGAACATTCCCGATGAAAACACCGGAATCATTCCCCAACTCCGAAACGGGACTTTCCTTATATGAATCTTATTCTCCGGACCATTCCGGATCACCTCGTGATATCCCGGATCCCATCCGAGACTCCGAACAACATTCGGTCTCTTTCTCATAATACCAAAACTACTCAAACAACGTCGAATCCTTAAGTGTGTCTCCCTACGGTTCGTGAATTATGCGGACATGATCGAGACACTTCTCCGAACAATAACCAATAGAGGAATCTGGAAATTCATATGGCTCCCACATATTTCTACGATTACTTTGCGATCGAATGAACCACTTACATACGATACCAATTTCCCTTTGTCTCACGATAGTTTACTTATCCGAGGTTATGATCGTCGGTATCTCTGCATACCTAGTTCAACCTTGTTACCGATAAGTACTCTTTTCTCCTTCCCATGATATGTGATCCCTTGTGAGCCAGTCACATGCTTGCAAGCTAATTGGATGACATTCCACCGAGAGGGCCCAGAGTATATCTATCCGTCATATGGATGGACAAATCCCACTCTTGATCCATGTGTCTCAACCAATACTTTCCAAACACTCAATGCCACCTTTATAGCCACCCAGTTACGGTGTGGTGTTTGATGTCATCAAAGCATCCATCCGGTAAAGGTGATATGCATGATCTCATGGTCAAAGGAATTAGGTTACTATGTATCAGAAAGCATATAGCAATTGAACTATTGAAATGACTTGATCTTTATGCTACGCTTATCTATAGGAGTATGTCCACCATATCATTCTCCTAACGATATGATCTTGTTGTTGATAACATCTCAATGTTCATGATAGGGAAACCACAATCATTTATCAACCAACAAGCTAGTGATGTATAGAGGCTATACTAGGGACCTCAAATTAAGTTTACAAATCACACAAGTATCAATGTTTCCTTGTTAATACTATTATAGCATGAATGTAAACATTTATCATAAACACAAAGATATAATAATAACCACATTTATTATTGCCTCTAGGGCATATCTCCAACAGTCTCCCACTTGCACTAGAGTCATCTAATCTAGATTACATGGTAATATACCGAACACCCATGGCAGTTTGGTGCTGGTCATGTTTTGCCCTCGGGAGAGGTTTAGTCAATGGATCCGCCACATTCAGATCTGTGTGTACTTTGCAAATCTTTATATCCCCATCTTGAATATGTTCTCGAATAGCGTGAAAACGTAGCTTGATATGCTTCAGCTTCTTGTGTGACCTTGGTTCTTGCGCATTGGCTATGGCGCCCATGTTATCACAGTAGATAGACATTGGGTCCAGCGCACTAGGAACCACACCCAGCTCTGTAATGAACTCTTTCATCCATATCGCTTCTTGTGAAGCCTCTGAAGCAGCCATGTATTCCGATTCAGTTGAAGATCTCGCCACAACGCTTTGCTTTGCACTCCTCCAGCTAACTGCTGCACCATTCAAAATAAATACGTATCCAGATTGTGATTTAGAATCATCCGGATCGGTGTTCCAACTAGCATCGGTGTAACCATTAACAACGAGCTGTTCATCACCTCCATAAGAAAGAACCATATCCTTACCTCTTCTCAAGTACTTAAGGATGTTTTTGACCGCTGTCCAATGATCCACTCCTGGATCACTTTGATATCTGCTAGTTAAACTAACAGCATATGCAATGTCGGGTCTAATACATAGCATGGCATACATTAGAGATCCTATGGCTGAGGCATAGGGAGTCTTACTCATCCTTTCTCTATCTTCTGCCGATGTCGGACTTTGAGTTTTACTCAAGGTCGTATTGGGCAACATGGGCAAGAACCCTTTCTTGCTATCTTCCATTCCAAATCTCTTTAGAACTTTGTCCAAATATGTACTCTGTGGCAATGATATTTGGCGTTTCGATCTATCTCTATAAATCTTTATGCCTAATATGTAAGCTGCTTCGCCAAGATCCTTCATTGAAAAACTATTATTCAAATATTCCTTGACACTATTAAGAAGGTCTACATCATTCCCAATAAATAATATGTCATCCACATATAGTATTAAGAATGCTACAGAGCTCCCACTCACTTTCTTGTAAATACAAGCTTCTCCATAAGTTTGTATAAAACCAAAACTTTTGATCACCTTATCAAAACATTGATTCCAACTTCGGGATGCTTGCTTCAATCCATAGATGGAACGTTGAAGTTTGCATACCTTGTTAGCATCTTTAGGATCGACAAAACCTTTGGGTTGCATCATATACAACTCTTCATCAATGTCTCCATTGAGGAATGCTGTTTTGACATCCATCTGCCATATCTCATAATCATAATATGGAGCGATTGCTAACATAATCCTCACAGACTTTAGCTTCACTACCGGTGAGAAAGTCTCATCGTAGTCAACTCCTTGAATTTGTCGAAACCCTTTTGCGACAAGTCGAGCTTTATAGACAGTAACATTACCATCAGCATTTGTTTTCTTCTTGAAGATCCATTTGTTCTCGACAGCCTTCCGGCCATCTGGTAAGTCCACCAAAGTCCATACTTGGTTTTCGTACATGGATCCAATCCCGGATTTCATGGCATCTTGCCATTTATTGGAATCTGGGCTCATCATCGCTTCCTCATATGTCTCAGGGTCATCGGTGTTGTCCACCAACATGACACTCATAACGGGATCATGCCAATCTGGAGTGGTACGAGTTCTCGTTGACCTCCGAGGCTCTGTAGCAACTTCAACCGAAGTTTCATGATCATCATCATTAGCTTCCTCTCTAATTGGTGCAGGCACCACAGGAACTTCTTCCGGTGTTGCACTACTCGCAATTTCGAGAGAAGGTTCGACAACCTCGTCGAGTTCTACTTTCCTTCCAGTCACTTCTTTCGAGAGAAATTCCTTCTCTAGAAAGGATCCATTCTTGGCAACGAAGATTTTGCCTTCGCATCGATGATAGAAGGTATACCCAATAGTTTCCTTTGGGTATCCTATGAAGACGCATTTTTCCGCTTTGGGTTCTAGCTTGTCCGGCTGTAACTTCTTTACATAGGCTTCGCATCCCCAAACTTTAAGGAACGACAATCTAGGTTTCTTCCCAAACCATAATTCATACGGTGTCGTTTCAACGGATTTAGACGGTGCCCTATTTAAAGTGAATGCGGCTGTTTCTAATGCATAACCCCAAAATGATAGCGGTAAATCTGTAAGTGACATCATAGAACGAACCATATCTAAGAGAGTTCGATTACGACGTTCGGACACACCATTACGCTGTGGTGTTCCCGGCGGTGTCAACTGTGAAAGTATTCCGCATTTCTTCAAATGCTCGCCAAACTCGTAACTTAGATATTCACCTCCACGATCAGAACGTAGAAATTTAATCTTCTTGTTACGTTGATTCTCTACCTCACTTTGAAACTCCTTAAACTTCTCGAAAGTTTCGGACTTATGTTTCATGAAATAGATATACCCATATCTACTCAAGTCATCCGTGAATGTAAGAACATAACGATAACCACCGCGCGATGCTACACTCATTGGACCACATACATCGGTATGTATGATTTCCAATAAGTCTGTAGCTCGCTCCATCATACCAGAAAATGGAGTCTTAGTCATTTTACCCATCAGACATGCTTCGCATCTTTCAAGTGATTCAAAATCAAGTGATTCAAGAAGTCCATCGGAATGGAGTTTCTTCATACGTTTCACTCCAATGTGACCAAGACGACAGTGCCACATATAGGTCGAATTATCGCTTGATTTCAAACGTTTAGCCTCAATGTTGTTGATATGTGTATTTCCACTATCGAGATTCAATAAGAATAGACCATCTATCAAAGGTGCATGTGCATAAAACATATTACTCATATAAATCGAACAACCATTATTCTCGGACTTAAACAAGTAACCGTCTCGCAATAAACAAGATCCCGATATAATGTTCATGCTCAACGCAGGCACCAAATAACAATTATTTAAGTATAAAACTAATCCCGATGGTAGATGAAGGGGTAGCGTGCCGACCGCGATCACATCAACCTTTGATCCGTTTCCCACGCGCATCGTCACCTCGTTCTTCGCTAGTTTCCGTTTATTCTGCAGCACCTGTTTCGAGTTACAAATATGAGCAACCGAACCAGTATCAAATACCCAGGCACTACTACGAGTACTAGTGAGATACACATCAATAACATGTATATCAGATATACCTTTCTTCTTGATGTTGCCGTTCTTCAGATCCGCCAAGTACTTTGGGCAATTCCGCTTCCAGTGACCTTCTCCCTTGCAGTAAAAGCACTCAGTTTCAGGCTTAGGTCCAGCCTTGGTCTTCTTCGTCGGCGTGGTAACTTTCTTACCACCCTTCTTGAAGTGTCCCTTCTGCTTAGACTTGCCTTTCTTGAATTTGGTGGTCTTATTGACCAACAACACTTGGTGCTCTTTCTTGATCTCCACTTCTGCAGACTTTAACATAGCAAACAGTTCTGGCAACTGCTTATTCATGTTCTGCATGTTGTAGTTCATCACAAAGTTCTTGTAACTTGGTGGTAGTGATTGGAGGACACGGTAAATCCCCAAAGCATTAGGAATCACTATACCCAAGCTTTGAAGTTTGTTTGCGTGCCCAGACATCTTAAGCACATGCTCACTGACGGAGCTGCCCTCTTCCATCTTGCAGTTAAAGAACTTTTCAGAAGCCTCATAACTTTCAATTGCCGCATGAGTCTCAAAGATCAATTTGAGATCCTCGACAATATCATATGGGTCTGAATTCTCAAACCTTTTCTGAAGCTCCGATTCCAAACCATACAAGATAGCACACTGAACTATGGAGTACTGATTCTTCCAAGCGAGGTAAACATTCTTTACTTCATCGGAAGCATCAGCTGCAGGTGGGTCACCCAGCGGTGCATCCAGCACATGGGTCAAATTACCAGCTGTGAGGACAATCCTCAAATTGCGGAACCAATCCGCGAAGTTGCTTCCATTGTTTTTCAACTTTTCTTTCTCTAGGAACGCATTAAAATTGATGGTAGGGGCTGCCATTGATCTACAACATATTTGCAATAGTTTAGACTAAGTTTATGACAAATTGAGTTCAAATTAATAATAAAGTTAATCTAGGTGAACTCCCACTCAAAACAACATCCCTCACATTGTTTTAGTGATCACACGAACCAAATCCACCACATCAACACCGATCATCACGAGAGTTGATATAGTTTCAATGGCGAACAATCGTCATGTTGATCATATCTACTATATGATTCATGCTTTACCTTTCGGTGATTCGTGTTCCGAGACCATGTTTGTACATGCTAGGCTCGTCAAGATCAAACCTTAGTTTCCGCATGAGCAAATCTGGCTTGCTCACGTTGTATACACTTGCAGAATCTAACACACCCGATCATCACGTGGTGCTTCGAAACAACAAGCTTTAGCAACGGTGCTAACTAAGGGTGAACACTTTATGACTTGAAATTCATGTGCATGAGGGATCATCTTATAATGCTACCGTCGTCTACTAAGCAATACAAGATGCATAAAGGATTAACATCACATGCAATTCATAATATGTGATATGATATGGCCTTTCTTCTTTGTGCTTCCGATCTCCATCTTCAAGAACGAACATGATCTCCATCATCACCGGCATTGCATCAAGGTCAATGACGCTTCTCTATGGTTGTCGTCCACCGGCTTCAACTATTACAACTACCTTGAAAAGGCACGCGGGTCTTAACATAAATTAAATACAACCATATGGCTCCTGCCGGTTGCCAACTTACAATAAGGAACATTGCATACATCAAATATAATCACAATCATGGCCATATCACATCACTGCACACCCCTGCAAAACAAAGTTAGACGCCTCTACTTTCTTTGCATATTTTACGTGGTTTGGGGCTTTCAATAAGTGTCGTTCTAACTTACGAACATGAACCACAACATTGATACTAGTATTGTTAATCACCCGTTGTAAATTGGATCTTAACTATGCTAGGAGAAACAGGCACCCGCAAAGCCACTTATGCAATACAAGTTGCATGTCAAGCGTGGAGCAAGTCTCATGAACGATGTCATGTAAGGTTAGCCCGGGCCGCTTCATCCCAACATACCGCAAGATGCAAAGTACACAAGAAGCAATCGACAATAAAAGCATCAACGCCCATAATGACCATTGTGTTCTACTCGTGCAACAGATCTACATATAGACACGGCTCTGATACCACTGTAGTGTTTCGTAGCATGGAAAACAAAAAATTTCTATCGCATACAAACAA
The DNA here is from genome assembly GCA_916181665.1 of Avena sativa. Classification (NCBI taxonomy): domain Eukaryota; kingdom Viridiplantae; phylum Streptophyta; class Magnoliopsida; order Poales; family Poaceae; genus Avena; species Avena sativa. The sequence goes on along the minus strand of OV702284.1, from coordinate 250,472,580 downwards.
ACAAGCCAAGATCTATCTACTAGATTGTAGCAATGAGTCGATGGAATAACTTACCCTCGAAGATTCCAAAGTGTTTAACGAGAGCGGATTCTCGTGGGTGATGTAGTCGTACTCTTCCCGATCTCAAGATCGCGTAGACGATCCTTCCGGCGCTGCGTTCCGGCAGCGCTCCCGCAGTCGGTCACACGTTCGGTACTCGACGAAGACCTTCCTCTCCCTTGTTCCAGCAGGCAGCGGAGGTTGTAGCACTCTCCTCGCGATTCCGGCAGCACAACGGCGTGGTACCGGAAGTAGAGGGGAGATCTCGCAGGGCTTCGCCTTAAGCCGGAGCGAGTATGGTGGAGTATGAGAGAGCTCCTCGGCGATCTAGGGTTTAGACACACCAAGGAGGAGGGGCTAGAGCCGGTGGCTAGGGTTCCGGGGATCCCCAAGTCGGCAACTAGGGAAAAAACCCTAGGGGAGGCGGCGGCTATGGTGGGCTGCATCTTCTAGGGTTTGAGGTGAGGGACTTGTGTGTGCTAGGAGGGAGCCCTGCCCCTCCTTATATAGGTGGAGGGGCCGGCGGCCAAGGGGAGGGAGGGGAGTCCCTCCCCAACTCGGCTTGGGTGGTGCGCCGGCTAGGGGAGGAGGACTCCCTCCCCAACTCGGTTTCACCCCCTCCTCCTCTTTTCCACTTTCCAAATTTTAGCCGTTTGACTTTTCAAACTAGCTATTTGACTTTTCAAACTAGGATTCGAATTAATCCTTTATTTGGAACAGCGATGACACTTAGTACATGATGCAATCATTCCAACATGCAATGACACATTCATGTACCCCTTCCCCTCCGGAGTGCCGGACATTCCGGAACCTTCTAGAACATTCCCGATGAAAACACCAGAATCATTCCCCAACTCCGAAACGGGACTTTCCTTATATGAATCTTATTCTCCGGACCATTCCGGATCACCTCGTGATATCCCGGATCCCATCCGAGACTTCGAACAACATTCGGTCTATTTCTCATAATACCAAAACTACTCAAACAACGTCGAATCCTTAAGTGTGTCTCCCTACGGTTCGTGAAATATGCGGACATGATCGAGACACTTCTCCGAACAATAACCAATAGAGGAATCTAGAAATTCATATGGCTCCCACATATTTCTACGATTACTTTGCGATTGAATGAACCACTTACATACGATACCAATTTCCCTTTGTCTCACGATAGTTTACTTATCCGAGGTTATGATCGTCGGTATCTCTGCATACCTAGTTCAACCTCGTTACCGATAAGTACTCTTTTATCGTTCCCATGATATGTGATCCCTTGTGAGCCAGTCACATGCTTGCAAGCTAATTGGATGACATTCCACCGAGAGGGCCCAGAGTATATCTATCCATCATATAGATGGACAAATCCCACTCTTGATCCATGTGTCTCAACCAATACTTTCCAAACACTCAATGCCACCTTTATAGCCACCCAGTTACGGTGTGGTGTTTGATGTCATCAAAGCATCCATCCGGTAAAGGTGATATGCATGATCTCATGGTCAAAGGAATTAGGTTACTATGTATCAGAAAGCATATAGCAATTGAACTATTGAAATGACTTGATCTTTATGCTACGCTTATCTATAGGAGTATGTCCACCATATCATTCTCCTAACGATATGATCTTGTTGTTGATAACATCTCAATGTTCATGATAGGGAAACCACAATCATTTATCAACCAACAAGCTAGTGATGTATAGAGGCTATACTAGGGACCTCAAATTAAGTTTACAAATCACACAAGTATCAATGTTTCCTTGTTAATACTATTATAGCATGAATGTAAACATTTATCATAAACACAAAGATATAATAATAACCACATTTATTATTGCCTCTAGGGCATATCTCCAACAAGAAGTTCAGTCATCGGCTTAGCAATCTTGGAGAAATTTTCAATGGACCTCTTGTAATATCCAGCAAGCCCCAAAAAGCTTCGAATCTCTCCCGCATTCTTGGGTGCTTCCCACTCAGTTACTGTAGTCACTTTTCTTGGATTAACAGCGACTCCTTCCCCTGACACTACGTGTCCAAGAAACCCAACAGTGTTAAGCCAGAATTCACACTTGCTGAATTTGGCATACAACTTGTGTTCCCTCAGCTTCTCCATAATCAGTCGCAGATGTTTCTCATGCTCGGCATCATCCTTGGAATATATCAGTATGTCATCAATGAACACCACCACGAACTTGTCCAAGTACTCCATAAATACCTTGTTCATCATGGTCATGAAATATGCCGGGGCATTCGTTAGTCCAAAAGACATAACTGTATACTCATATAATCCATACCTAGTAGTGAAAGCGGTCTTTGGTATGTCTTCCTCCCGGATCTTCAATTGGAAGTAGCCTGATCGCAGATCAATCTTGTTGAACACCTTCGCTCCTTCCAGTTGATCAAACAAATCATTTATGTTCGGCAGGGTGTATTTGTTCTTAATGATTACCTCATTCAGCGAGCGATAGTCCACCACTAATCTCTTGCTGCTGTCTTTCTTCTCCACAAACAGAACAGGTGCACCCCATGACGACGAACTAGGCTGAATGAATCCCTTGTCCAACTGCTCTTTCAGCTGCTTCTTCAATTCCTTCAGCTCATCCACATCCATCTTATATGGTCTCTTTGCGATAGGTCCTGTTCCCGGCATCAGGTCGATGAGAAACTCCACTTCCCTGTCAGGTGGCATTCCTGGCAGCTCTTCCGGAAACACGTCGGGGTAATCCCTAATCACTGGCACAGTATCCATGCTAACCCCCTTAAGAGAATTCAGCTTACACCTTCCCGGTCGCACAGCCGACTTGAATCTAATTCTCTTACCATCCGGGGTTTTGAGTGAAACAGCTCGCTGTGCACAATCTATGTGTCCCCCATGCATAGACATTCAATCCATACCCAGAATAACATCTAACCCTTGTGATTCCAACACTACCAGATGTGCAATGAAGTTGTGTGTTCCAATCCTCACGGTTAAGTCGCGGCATCCCGCACTAGCTATCATATCTCCTCCAGGTGAGCTTACTCTAATAGACTCTTTCATAGACTCAGTAGGTATCTTATACTTATCCACAAATGCCCTTGATATGAATGAATGCGATGCACCAATATCGAAAAGTATAAGTGCAGGGTGAGTGTTGATTGGGAACTTACCAATCACAAGGTCAGGCTCATCTGGGATCTCCTCCACATTCATGTGGTTCACTATGGCCTTCTGGTTGTTGGTTGGCTTCAGTCCCTTCCTCTCCGGACAGTTGTCAGCATAATGCCCCTTCTGGCCACACTTGAAGCATGTCACCTCACTCAGATCCTTCTTCACAAAGCTGCGATCACGGTTGCGATCATGTCCACCGTGTCCTCCAGAGTGGTGAGAGTGTCCTCCCTTGTGGCTGTGGTGGCTGCTCTTGTGGTTTTCATGGCGGTGTCCATCGCCTCCATGGTGGTGGCGGTCATGGCTCCCATGGTCACTCCCTCCATGCTTGGAGTATCCATCATATGAAGTGCGAGACTTGTGATGTGAACCAGAGTGGTGATTGTTGCTCTTTCTCTTGCGGTTTTCCACCTGCTTGTGCTTCCCTTCCAAGATCCTATCCTTGTCCATCAGCTCCTGGAAAGTGGGGCATAAACCACCAGTAGCTGCACTGAAAGCTCATCACTGAGGCCATCCAGGAATCTCTCCCTCCTTTTTGCATCAGTGTCAACATCCTCAGGTGCATAACGGGACAGGTTGTTGAACTCCTCAATGTACTCAGCCACGGTGCGATTGGTTTGGCGCAAGTTGCGAAACTCCTTCCTCTTCAGGCTCAGAACTCCTGAAGACACGTGGTTGGTCCTGAAACCTTCCTCAAACATTGCCCAAGTCACTGTGTCCAGCGGGTGGGTGATCTGAAAAGTGTCCCACCAAGAAGCGGCTGGTCCCTCCAGTAGGTGAGCGGCAAACCTCACCTTCTCAGTATTAGTGCATCCAACAGTTACTAGATCCTTGTTGACTGAACGCAACCAGTCGAGAGCAACCATTGGTTCTGTTGCAGTAGAGAACTTAGCTGGCCTTAGCCTCAGAAACCTGGTGAGAGCATCTCCCTGAGGCTGGTTGTTCCCATTGTTGTTGTTGTTGTTCTGAGCTTCCATGAACTGAGTCATAACTTGCGTCAGCTGTGCCTGAGCTGCCATGAGCTGCTCCAACTCAGTGGGTTGATGGCGGGGAGGCATCTGCGGTTCAGCACAGGTAAGCTTAGAAAGAATCAACTACGATAATAGGATTCTACCCATGCATTATGATCAAACAACAACAAACAATAGCAGACAATCTCAAGCAAGCAACACATCAACAAACAAGTGATCCAGCAACATCCCAGGGGTTATCCTAGCAGTATATACCTACTGAAATAGTTTTACAAGAGTTGGCAATGGTTAACTAAATAGTTGATCAACTACGCAACAAAACAGCAATCTGCCAGAACAGTCCAGCAGTGTTCACGAATTTTTCTATCTGACTTAGACTCGTCAGGAATTTTAGCTGATTTTTCACATACAGTACAGAGAGTTTCGCACCAGCCTTATTTTTTTCAGATTTTTCCCAGATACCAGTAAAATATGAAAAATCGTACAGTACTGCTGTATCAGCAGAAAACTGCAGCGAAAATAACACAGATAGTAACCAAACTTGCCATAACTCTTTCATAAAATTTGCACAAATAATTCCTGGGATATTGGAGTACACAAATAAGCAACTAAACACTCTTAAACTAACAGTAATTAAGTTTCACATCGATCGAGACTAATCCTAACGGTTTTTCCTAACAAGGACTAATTGGTGGACTTCTATCTACTTCTTGAAGAGGTTGCGGTAGGCCCTTGCACTCATGCGTTGGCGCTTCGGTCCACGGTTCAACCATGGCGGCGGAGTGTAGACCTCTCCTGAGTCATCACTTGAGATCTCAAACTCCACCTCTTCTGGATCCTCCTCTTCTTCTTCACTTTCAGCTGCAACTGCAACAGCTTCATCTCCTCCACCATCATCGTCTCCATCATCATCATCCTCGTCCTCATCATCATCATCGTTTCCACTGTCATCATCATCATCGTTCCCACTGTCTCCATTGTCATCATCAGAGGGTGGATTCAGTTGTGCTTGGAGAGCGGCAATCTGGGCTGCCATAGCTTCAATTGTTTGATCCCTTTCTTGGACGGTCCCTTGCAACTGTTGTATGTTCTGGGTGTTCTCCTGCACAGTACCATGAAGATGAGCTATGGTCGCGTCTCTGGCTATCAGGGCATTTTCCAGAACTCCCACAGCTTCATGCAAGGTGTCAATCTCCTGTCCTTGGACCACCATACCATTGCTGGCAAAGTCTGCAATCTCCTTTATCATCATCACTTTCTCGGCTAGAGCTCCATTCTCCCTTTCCATGTCCTCTATGTGCCTCCGACGGGGCGGCATGTTGTTCCTGTCGCCCGGGGTAACCACAATGTGCCCATCTTTATCACGCCTCCCATAGTCACGGTAGGGTGAGTCTGCTGGTAGTAGGTGTCAGACATGATGGCACTGGCGAGACAGGGCTTCATGTATGGCCAAGTTGATTCCAAGTCCCCAGTTGCAGTATGTCTTGGTGTAGATCAGATGCACAGGGTTCAAAGCGGCATCCCTGAAGATGAAGGTGGTGATCTCCCATGCATCCTCACCATATCCATAGGTGTAGAGCCTTCTTCCCTTGAACATGGGCAGTGGCAATCCCAATGACTGCGAGAGCTGTGCTAACTGTCTTGCAAAGGGCCTTGGTGACTCCATGGTTGCATACTCAGTCCTGACTTCTCCCATCTATCAATTAAAAGAGGAAGTGTGAGAATAGCATATGGTAAGAATTTACGAGAGTGAAAGGCATAAGGTGAAAGACAGAGTTAATATAAGCTTTAATAATTCTATGGCTTCCTAATCCAATCCTAGGTCACGATCCTACAGTCGACACACGGGCTCTGATACCATCTTGTAACACCACGGTTCTGAAAAGACCGTGGCTTCTATGTGACATGCCAATCCCTGGATCGGTTTATTGGCCCACAATAGAATAAGATGCATAACATAGCAAAATATCCGTGTATCTTAAATAACGAAGATCCAGAGTACCATTATTACAATAAAAGCTTAGCTCAAGGCTAGCTCAAATTATTCAGGTAGCAACATAAGTAAAGTAAATTCCTCCATTCTTCAAATTGCCCACAAGTGAACAAGTGCCGAGTGGAGTCCCGTGGCCTATATCGATTACTCAGAATCGGAATATCCTGCAACATGAAATGTAGAAGCCCCGAAGGGTCAATACATGGAATGTATGGCAAGTAGAGCTAGTAAAGGAGACAATAGTGCTAACATCTACATGCATATTTGGCAAGTGGAGCTGTGGCTAGCTTGCATTTGCAAATACCTTTGTCCTACTTTCTTAAACAGTTTTTGATTTTCTTTGAAAAGATCCCAATTAAGTTAACCCAAAAATATTAAAGCAATTATGAAATTAGAATGAGCGAGAAACATGTCAAGGAATCAATATCAAGCAACTCAGATGTCCATAACCGGGGACACGGCTAATCGATTAGATTATACACCCTGCAGAGGGTTAGTACACTTTACCCATGTGACTTGGCCAGCCCAGCTCGTACCATCACTCTCATTCTGGGTGATGATAGGTAGAAGTCCAAGAAGAGACTGTTCAGGAAGTAGCTCCCCAATCCCGACGCGCACCAGTCCAACCTACCAAAATTCTACATCTTTGGATACGCGGGTTCGAGTTACCACAACCTACTAAGTCCAACCAACCGCTCATTCCATTATTGGCACATAGTTGTACACGTAAGCTACAGAATAAAGAAGCCAATCATTTTCTCTTGATACCTAGGTGCCTTTCCGCAATGATACCACCAAAATTTATCAATCCCATCACACCCAGGAGATTCATTGATTAAGTTGTTTTAGTTTTAGTAAACCAACACATTTAGAAACAACTTTCAGTGATGTAACCCAGCCCTCGTACATCATAGCATGTCTAAGCACATCTACCAACGGTGGTTCATCTACAAGGAAAGCTCTACCACATAATAGGACATAGCATAGCGATGGTATCATCCTACACATGCGTCTACAAAATACACGACAATGCATAGAAAATAGTAGGACAATATCATGAACAAAATAGCATCTACTTGCCTTGGTTGTAGCGGTCGGAAGAACAATCCACACACGAGCAAATGTTGCACTCGTCACAATCTACACGATACAATTGCAATCATAAACAAACAATCCACAAGCATATGCAACAAAGATGATGCATGAATGCATGCATGACAAGTGGGGTGATGCTACAGCAACACCACATAATCCTATTCAGTAAAGCTACTGATTGCATGCATGGAAAATAGTTTTAGCGCAAGGAAAACTATTCTGCAAAATATAATGCTCAAAACTAGAGCTAGGACCCAAATAATTCACTACAGGTAGTATACTGTTTGTAAAATCTTGGGAAATTCTACTGTATAGGCACTGCTATTTAGGAACAGTACCAATTGGAATTACTCAAAAAGGAATTATAAAACTCCCTGAATAATTAAAACACTGCAGAAAGCCACTAAATAGTTTCTGCAGAAGTTTTTACTGTAAGCCTATATTTTTAATTCACTTTGAGATTCCCCTTGTTCTACTGAATCCAGGGACATATTATATGCAATTTTTGGAGTTACGGATCTTTTTCCACGAATTAATTACTCCAAAAAGGCCATTAACTCTTTTAATTAATCTGGACAAAATCTTGCTACAAAAGTGTGAAACAGTGGTACAGCAAGATTCTACATGACTTACTGAATCTACACATATTTTATTTGCAATTTTTGGCCCAGTAGATTAATTACTACGCAATTTACAAGATTCTACGAATTTCTGCCAAATAAAATCAATTAAGAAAAATACCCAGTCAACCTTGACTGTTGACTGGCCCACGTGGCGGCTGACTAGGCGCTGACTGGGCAGTTGACCAGTAAACGTCTGGGGCTGACCGGTCAACGGCCGATCTGGGTCGTTGGCCGCAGATCGTGCGGCCAGGGAGCAAGGAGGCGGGGTGGTGCTCACCGGCGGCGGCGGCGTCTCCTGGCGGCGGCGGGCGGTCGGCGGTGGGGTCGCGTCGGTGCGGGGTCGCGTTGGCGCGGAGAGGGAGCGGCGGGCGCGGGCGGAGTCACCGGCGGCGGGGTCGGCGTCGGCGGGCGGCGGCTCGGCGTCGGCGTCCTGCAGGGAGGGGAGGGCGGCGGTCAGGTGGGTGGCGCGGCGAGGTGGCGGTGCGCGCGGGCGAGGCGGCGGCGGCGCGGCGAGGTGGCGACGCGCTCACCCGAGCAATGGCGGCGGCGGCTCGAACTCCGGCGAGAAATCGCCGGAGATTTAGGGCGTCTCGGTTGCAATTAGGTAGGGGGTTTGGAAGAGGGGCTCGAGGAGATCGTTATAGGCAAAAAATCGTTGAAATCGGTTCGGAAACGACACGGGAATCCCGTAAGAAAAATCTGCTAGTAGTTGGAGCTCGAGATGAACTCGGCTGACAGGCGGGCCCCGCGTGGCGGTGACAGGAGGCGGCCGACGGGCAGGCCCCGCGCGTCAGCGGGCAGCAGCTGGCGGCGGCGGCTACTATGCGCCGCGCGGGTGGCGGCGGCTGCGCGCTGCTGGCTGCTGCGTGGGCCGGCTCGGCCCAGCGGCTGCGCTTTTTTGTTTTTTTGATCTTTTCTTTTTTTCCAATTTCCCATTTAGTAAAACCTCCGTAACTTCTTCATACGAACTCCAAATTGGGCGATTCTTGTTCCTAATTTTTTTTAAAATCCAGGGGATCAACCTAGGGTCATGTGGTAAGTGAAACCACTAGTCTACAAGGGTGGAAGACATAAGTCCTAGTATACTCTCCCGCAGGTGCATTTTAGCAAATCAAAGATAGGGTTTGCGAATATCGTTTCGCCGGAGTCTTTTCAACCCGAAGTTTTGTATGGAAGACCATGATGCAATGACATGAATGATATGCAGAACCAAATCTAAAATTTGGGATGTGACAAAGTTTCCCCTAAGAACTATGCAAGATTCAACCCAATTGTTACAACGGTATGGTGATGACCCACAAGTATAGGGGGGTATCGTAGTACTTTTGATAAATAGGAGTGTCGATCCCAACGAGGAGCAGAAGGTGCTGAACAGTGGTATGGAGCAGGAAATCTCTATAAATACTTAGCAAACGGATTTTTAGTGGTTTTCTGATAAGGCAACAAAACAAAGAGCAAGTAACAAAGAACAAACGCAGCAAGTGTCCCAATCCTTTCTTTGCAAAGGACAAGCCGGTGGAAATACTTATAAAGATCAAACGTTCTCGAGGACACATTGGAATTCTATCATGTTCTTTCGCTTCAAATAGCTGAGTACTCTTCTTTGGTGTTGTACGTGTCGTGTGGGTGAACCTGTGCTAATGTACCGACCGTACTTGGACTAATACATACTTGTGATTAAACCCCTTGCAAACATCCGTAACTATAGGAAAGTAATTAAGATATAAATCTAACCACAGCCTTAAACTCTGAGATCCTACGCTCCCTTATGCAATGGTGTCCTAATGGGGGTTCAGGTTTCTGTCACTCTGGCAACCTCACAATTAGTAGCCAAATACACAATGCATTCCCCTAGGCCCATAAATGGTGAAGTGTCATGTAGTCGACGTTCACATGACACCACTAGAAGAATATCACCACAACTTGAATACTAAACCATTGAATAATAACTCAACACAGATCCACTAATAACAACATGACTTCTCCCATGTCCTCAAGAACTAGACGAACTACTCACAAGACATCATATGGATCAAGATCAAAGATGATATGATAATGGATAACAATCTGAACATAAACAATAATCCAATGGTTCCATTCACAAGCATAAACTACAATATTAATTAACACCGGGAAAGTTTCCCCTAAGAACTAAAGCAATATCCAACACAATTGTTACAGCAGGACGGAGTGGTGATGATGGTGTTAGTGGATATGATGGTGTGGATGATGATGATGATCATGATGATGATCCCAATGAAGCCAAGCCTGATGATGGTGTTGATGGCGATGATCTCCCCTCTACGGGAAGTAATTCCCCTGGCAGAAATTTGTCTGCCGGAGAGATCGTTCTCTCTCGGTGTTTTCCGCCCCCAGAGGCGGTGGAAATCTATCTGTGGTTGCCCCCTTAGGCTTAGGGTTTCGTAGGGAAGATATAGGCAAAGGGGCGGAGCTAGGAGCCGAGCATGTGGGCCACACCTGCCCTAGGCGCGGGGTTAGGTAGGCCCGCGCCTAGGGGGTGTGGGCCCCATGTGGCCCCTCTTCGTCCCTCCTTCTGGCTTCCTCAATCTTCTGGAAAAATAGTATTTTCCCATATTTTTCTGGTATTTTTCTGATCTTCGCGAAATTGCATCAAAACGCCCTCTTTTCCATCAGAATCCAGACTCTGGCAGTCCATCCTCCAAGAATCATCCAACATGCATAAATAGTGGAAAAGACATAAGCAATACCTCATAATAAGACAAATATCAATGAATATAGGTAAATTGTGATATAGAAAGGTGATGCAAATTGGGCATATCAACTCCCCCAATCTTAGACCTTCGCTTGTCCCCAAGCGAAAACTGAGCTCAGTAAACATGTCCACAGGTTTATGGAGTGAAGTGTCGATAAAAGAATACAAACAAGAAGCATCACACTTACCATTACACAACTCATAGAAGAAAGCAACTCACCATTATATAACTTAGCTTGCAGCCAAGTACAACAGTCACAATAGAGATGCATAAATATAAATCATAATTGGAATTGGCAAACTTGTTCTTGTTCAGAGAACACCTGGCAAACAGTTTCACAAAAAGCTTTTTGTAGAATTTTTAAAACAGGAGCACTCTTTGCTCAAAAAGGTTTTTCACAAGTGAAGGCTTTCAAAGTAATACTCAATAGATAAGAGTCTTGTGCAAACAAGGAAGATAAAGAACATGATTGAATAAATCACCATATGAATGCTTGAAACACAACAACTCAAATGCTTGCTGGAGATAGAGAGGAAGTAGGTTTACTGACTCAACTTGGTAACTAGGAGAAAGGTCCCTTTATAGAGGGTAGCGGGGATTACAAGTCATAAAGAGCTTCCAAAAGATTATGGTACTTACTAGCTTTGAACCCTCATTGCCCCTATCATAGGCATCTTGAGATGATTAAGGTTAAAGTGCACAAAGATGGAGTATATGCTTGACGAAATATAAGTTGGCAATCTCATGTCCCTTGAATATGAGGGCCACTCCTAATGCTACTCAACTTTGGGCCCAGGTAAGTTCTTGTCATTGTAAGTATTTGCGTATCATTGAGAACCACCAACGGGGTACCCCTTGCACATGGTATAGGAGCTTTCCCATATCCAAAATGACAAGGCAAGCAGACAATGAGCATCTCAGCGATCTTTTTATTTACCATGTGCATAGCTTTTTATTGAGGATGCTTCATAGATAGCTCACTATGGTGATGCTGCAAGTTTCCACCATGATTAAGCATGGCTTAGGCTAGCGGCCCAGGCGTTTCTCTAACACAAAATACAAACTCCATGGACTTACAAGTTCCCTCTTTATCTCACACCGTTGACATCCATAGACAAAAGAGCACGATATCAACTGAGTACAAAAGTATAGGTGCAATGTTGAAAACATTCCCCGTGACAGCACGGTTCTGCTAATTCCAACGTATAGATGCAAGCATATACAACTTCGATGGCACAATGTTTCAAGTCTATTAGGGGCAAGAAAATAAGGTGTGCCATCAAGTTCGTGAGAGCTTTACTAACTAGTTTTCACATAACAAAATACTTTTTTAATTCGAAAGGTAGATGAAGCTTGAGAATTTGCTAGGAATAGCAAAAGATACTAGGTAGCTATGGTGGACACAAATGGCAAAGGTTTTGGTTAAAGGGTTTGGAAACATGAGAAGTATGCCTTCTCAAAATAGGTTTTTGGCTAGCAAGGCCGGGTAGCAAGCAAGAGAGTTGAAAGAAACAAGCAAACATACAAGTAATAAAGCCAAACATGCAATCTTCCTTGAAGACACAAAAGATCTTAAATAAAAAATACTAAGCTTATGAGCCAACAAGAAAACAAATGATACAAAATATATGTAAGCTTTTTTCTCTTTTTCTTTCAAATCTCAAAAAGTATTGCTACTGACCAAAACTTGGTTTGCCAAAACCAATTTAGATCCACTTGATGCTCCCAAAGTGATGCCAATACTGATCAATAAGATCCATCATATAATAGATATTGCAAACTAAAATAAGAAGTGCAAAAAGTAAAAGATGAAACTTCTCATTAATATTCTAATAAAGGCACTCACACCAAGGGATACATAGATAACCAACTAAAGGAGAGATACTTCCACATGCAAACCAAACTATAAGATAACCTCTCTACGAAAGATACGAATCCACTAAAAAGTTAAAGGATAAAAGATAATGTGGTGATACCGCGGCACTCCCCCAAGATTGGAACAAGCCAAGGGGATGACAAACCTGATGACGAATTACTCCTTCGGCGGTGGTGGTGTTCTCTTGATAAGCTCTTCAATAAGTTTCCCTAACTCCTCAATCTCAAAGGTTAGGGTACGAATCAACTCTAAGTTTTTCTCAATGCGGTTCATGATCATATTGGACTGAGAGTTCCAGTCCTTATTATTCTTTCCCCACTCTTCCTTCTTAGTGTGTTCCTCCCCTGCATGGTTAGAACGAGGCATGTCCCACATCGAGGGCAAGTTCCCTTTGGGCACATATTGATATTTATGCTCATGTATAAGAGTGTGTAAGTGTTTCTTGGTACTTGGAGGAGGTGACTGCGGAGAGAGGGCATGATGAGATTTCCCTCATGTGGACATCCGTGTTGTCCACTTGAGCTTGATAGGTTTTGCCACCACTCCAATGCTCGCGATGGTAGTACGGGTGTCCGGTTTTTTGTCCTCCTCCATGTCTCCTTCATAACGTACTGAAATCTCTTCTTCCTTGGGTTTGCGAGGATCGTCTTCCTCAGGCCTCTTGCCTTTGTTGTTGGCGGAGACCATGGTGCTCTAAACTTGAGAAGATTTCCTGACCAAAACAGATCGAAACAAAAACACAACGAGAACACAATTCACGAACCTCGGGGGATCCGTGGGGTTATATATTACGAAGTTTCAAAGCAAAAGGAAGGTTTTGACACGGAAACAAGGCAGAGTCGGAGTTCGGGGGAGTCAAACCCCCTCTAGGCGTGGCTAGGCGTGGCCCGCGCCTGGGTGGGTTTGTCCACCCCGGACACTGGTTCCTCCTCCGTTCCGTCTCGTAGTCTTCCTTATGTATTAAAAACATCAAAAATATAAAAATATTAGGGTTTCACGAACCTTCTGTTTTCACCACTTTTACCTATTCAAAGACGAACTCTGCAGACTCCTTTTCTCCTTTTCCTGGAAGTTTCCTTTCCTCACAAGGCAATACACAAGCTTCAATGGAAACATTAGTGTAAGAAAAACAACAAACCTTTAGGTTCACACTTCAACTAAAATCCATCAAAACAAAGGCTTCTATAAGAGGCAAATGCAAATGATAACAGAAATCTGTCAAAACAGACCAGCAGGTAAAGATTGATTTTTTTATAAAACCTTCTGTTGCTCAAATCAAAACGTGCAGAACTAATGAAAGTTGAGTAAGAACTTGGAGCACAAGCTCAGAAAAATACAGCTCCATCCGACGTACTGAGCTCCCTCACAAATTTTTATGGTGCAGCACAAAAATCTGTCCCAGGACAGCCACTTTTCACAACTCCTCTACTTCACAAAAGTAGTTGAACTTGACACAAAAAAACAAAACAAAAAGGATAAGGAGCGGTTATTACAGAGGTAATAACTTCCAAGACTCAACCAAACTCTTTGGTTATCTCCCAACAAGTACTTTTCTTTTATGCCTTTAAGTTAGGCCTGAGACTTTCAAAGATGCTCACAAAGGAGATACAAATCTGGCGTGAAAAAGAGCATCAAGAAGCAAATAACCAACACACTTGAGTCTAACCCACTTCCTATGCATGGGAGTAGTATGAGAAAACGAATTGTTGAAACAAAAAGCCACTAGCATAGGAAGACAAAACAAATGCAACTTCAAAGCTTTCAACATAAAACGGGGAAACTTAACATTATTAAGATGCATAAAACCATGTTTCCCTCTCTCATAATAACTTTCAGTAATACTTTGAATAAAGTTGACAATATAACTATCACCGGCAACAACTTTATCATCTGAGTAAGCATACTCACAGTCACCAAAAAGAGGTCCAAGGTCATAAACCAAATCAATAGAAGCAAGTTGTTCCATCCTGAAATCTTTATTTGGCAAGCTGTTTTCACAAGGAGCTTTAGAAAATTTGGAAAAGTTAAACTCATAAGAATCTCCATCAAACTTAGTTAAAACTTTCTCCTTCTTACAATCAATAATAGCTCCACAAGTGTTCAATAAAGGTCTACCAAAAATGATAGGACAAGTTTTGCAAGCTGCTGAATTAAGCACTAGAAAATCAGCAGGATATTTAATCTTACCACAAAGAACCTCCACATCTCTTACAATACCAATAGGACAAATGGTTTCCTTATATGCAAGGTGGATAACCACATCAATATCCTCAAGCTCACAAGGACCAATTTCATGCATAATTTCCCTGTAAAGCTCATAAGGAATAGCACTAGAACTAGCACCAATATCACATAAACCATAGTAGCAATGATCACCAATTTTAACAGAAAGCACAGGAACACTAGCTTTTCTAGCTTTACTAGGATGAGAAATAATATTAGAAGCGTCTTCACAGAAGACAATATGCTCATCCTCTATATTTCTAGCGTCAAGATCTTTCAAAATAGCTACCACAGGTTCAACATTCAATTGCTCATCAGGCTCGACAGTTTTCTTAGTACCTTTATTATTTGCACTAATCATCATAGAATACTCCTTTACCTTGGCTGGGAAAGGTATTTTCTCAACATAAGGTTTAGGCACAATATGATTAGTAGTACAAACTTCAGCACTTCTAACATGAACGTGACTAACAACATCTTTATAAGGAGCATGGTACTTATTCCACTTCTTTTTGGGAATTTCTATGTAAGAGGCGAAGGCCTTAAAACAGTTGGCAATACTTTAGGAATCAAGACCAAACTCATTACTAATATCATGGAAGTCATCAGTTCTCATAAAAGATTTAATGCATTAATAATCATAGTTTATACCTGACTTTCTTCCTTTGTCATTCTCCCAAGCTTCAGTGTTCTCTTGAATATGGTCTAGTAGATCCCATTTAGCTTCTTCCTTCATACGTGTGAATGATCCAGCACAAGAAGCATCTAGTAAATCTTTATCATGAAGAGAAATCCTAGCATAAAAGTTATTGATAATAATATTGTTAGGGAGTTCATGAATAGGACATTTAAGCATTAGTAACTTCAATCTCCCCCAATCTTGAGTTGTACTCTCTCCATCACGAGGCCAAAAGTTATATATCAGATTTCTATCCTTATGAATCTCACTGGGAGGATAAAATTTAGAATAAAAGAGAGATGTCATTTCCTCCAATTCCATGGATTGTCCATTCTTTAGCAGCTTATACCATTCTTCAGCTCTCCCTTTCAAGGATATAGAGAGTAACTTCTTCTTCACCTGTTCAGTTGTGATACCTTTTTTTTAACGTGATCACAGTATATTAAACTAGACAAGCAGGCCGCCTCATTAAAAACCTTCCGGCCCCCTTAGGTACCCTGGAAGGAAAAGAGTGCGTCTGAAACCTGCTATCGCCATCATTGTATGGTTACATCGTTTGCAACAATGGCCGCCGCGCAGGGCGGAGTTGCATTACAGAGAAAATCAGAGACGCCCGACTTGCCCAGCTGGGCTAAGGCGTGCGCAGCTCTATTAGCTAAACGATTAACCTTAACTACTGTGATACCACTAAAGATCCTTTGAAGGTCCTGAAGTTGAAGATAGAGACTCCAGCAGCTCGACCTATCCCTTTCAGGGTTATTTATAACATGGATCACTCTTAGACAATCAGACTCCAGGATACCTTGTCCTCCGAATATTTGAACCAAGTAGCCGAATCCCTCGAGACATGCAAGAACTTCCTCTTCTTTCGCACTAGCACATGAAGGTAAAAATTTCCAACTAGATAAGAGGGGCTGACCTTGATAATCTCTCACAATAGCTCCAATACCTGCTTTCTTTGAAGATGAGTCCCAGCCCGCATCCACATTAATTTTGATGATTCCCGACGCAGGGGAAGTCCATCCCGATGATTCCAACAGTGCAGTCACATTAGGATCAGCGATCATATTACTCTTCCCTTTTGGATCCGAACGCACCAGGGCCACTGCAGAGAATGTGGACAGATAGTTGGTTAGAAAGGAAACTGAGGCTGTGATAGATGCCTTCCCATCCCCATGAACGATGTTGTTTCAATGGTGCCAGACGCGCCAAAATAGGAGTAAAGTCCTTGATCTCATGTCTCCAGACATTCCGTTCAGGAGCGACAGTAGACATTCATTTCCTTCAGCAAGGAACACCCCCTCCTCCGGGAGCTCCCACACTTTCCTCATCTCCTCCCTTAGAGCTCTAGCTATGGAGAAACGAACTAGGGCATGGTGATCATCCTCTCTGTCACACCCACAGATATTACAGACCGGATCAACAGAGGCAATGTGGTTGTGAAGATTAGACATGACCGCAAGTGTAGAGGTAGCAGCCCGCCACGCAAAGACCCTAACCTTCCCTGGAACTTTTGCTTTCCAAACAAGGTCCCAAATACTTCTATCTCCCAAGGGGGCCGAGCTAGATTGTCCGAGACTTAGAGAGGTGATCATAGGAGAAATACCCAAACGGTAGGCAGAGCGGACAGTGAAGAGGCCGTTCTCTTCCGGGAACCAAGAAACAAAGTCATCACACTAGTGAGCTGGCAGTTTAATAGCTAGAATAGCATCTGCATCCCACGGTGGGCAGCAAGATCTTACCAGATCAGCATTCCAGGTTCTCGTGGTCTGGTCGATGAGCTCAGAAACCCATTTGCGCCTCGAATTCCCCAAGCGGGCGGAAACTTGCAGCCCTCCAGAACGCGGGATCCAATTATCGCGAAAAAATTTAACTTGGGAACCAGATCCAATGCGCCAAATAACCCCCTTCTTGAGAAGATCAAGCCCATGCATTATACCCTGCCAAGAAGCCGATGTGTTTTGTATGAAAGCAGTATCCAGGAGATTCGCCGAGGGATAGTACCTGGCTTTGAGAAGCCTAGCACACAAGGTATCAAGGTGACAGACAAGCCGCCATGCCTGGCGAGCGAGGAGGGCTTGGTAAAAAACGCGGAGATCGCGGAAGCCAATTCCCCCATGAGCCTTCGGCCTCGTCATCTTCTCCCAGGACATCCAATGCATACGTCGGCGGTTTTGCTCATCGCCCCACCAGAAATTCCTAACAATCTGTGAAAGATCCTCAAGCAAACCAACTGGAAAATTAAAGATGCCCATAGCATATGTGGGGAGAGCCTGCAGCACAGATTTGATGAGGGTTTCCTTTGCTGCCCCAGACATATACTTCTCACACCAATCATTGGCCCGTTTGAGAAATCTGTCTTTGATAGATTTTAATTTTCCCTTTCTCATTTGCCCCTCTGGAACATGAAGTCCCAAGTATTTTTCTTCAAAACATCCAGTCTCATAATTGAGGATGGCTTTCATCTCAGCCTGGGTTTCCACAGAACATTTGTCACCATACAGAATCGAGCATTTTCCCAAACTCACCAACTGGCCAGTACCCTTCTCATATTTATTTAGGATTGATTTCACCACCATAGCTTGGTCCACCGTGCCTTTGAAGAACAGTAAGCAATCATCAGCAAATAGCAGGTGGGATACACCCGGGCCTGCCGACAGATATAGAGCTCATGGAGGGCGGCATTTTCAATCTCCTTCCTGATCAAACAAGAGAGACCATCAGCAACAAAAAGGAAAAGATATGGCGAGAGTGGATCACCTTGGCGAAGTCCCCGAGTTGGAGTGAAGGGGTCCAACATATTTCCGTTAAAGCGAATTGAGTAACGAACGGTGGTCACACAAGCCATCACCCACCGAATCCATTTGCTGTGAAAGCCCAGTTTCGCTAAAACCCCTTCAAGAAATCTCCAATCCACCCGGTCATACGCCTTAGCCAAATACAGCTTATACACACAAAAATTCTTACGAGCAGCCGAGCCGTTCTGAATCGCATGAATACACTCGAAGGCCACAAATGCATTGTCTGTGATGAGCCGACCCAGGATAAAAGCACTCTGGGTCGGCGAGATAATGTCCTGCAGAAGTGGACGCAGCCTGTTGACAAGACACTTAGAGACCACTTTAAATAAGACATTGCATAGACTGATTGGACGAAGGTCCTTGAGCTCCTTAGGATTATCCTTCTTAGGAATCAGGACAATTGCAGTATCATTAACCTCCTCAGGCATGACATCGTCCGAGAAAAACCCGCATAATTCATGGATAAAAAGCAAGTGATCATCAGGATGGACAGTTCCATCCCCAAAATAATAATTATCCATAACACGATCAACAATACTTGTAGGTATCTTAAAAGGATATATCTCAACAGGTGGTGGTTCATCTACTACCCTAGCAGCGGTAGTAGTTTTCCCAAAAAGAAAACCAAGTGGGTTATCCATATTGGAAACAAAGTAACAAGCAGTAACAAAAAGCAATACTCATAGTAGAAGTTTCCTTTACCAGTTCCACTCTTCAATAGCGCTTCACTCCGTGGCAACGGCGTCAAAAAATAGTCTTCATGACCCACAAGTATAGGGGGTGTATCGTAGTACTCTCGATAAATAGGAGTGTTGATCCCAACGAGGAGCAGAAGGTGCTGAACAGTGGTATGGAGCAGGAAATATCTGTAAATACTTAGCAAAACGGATTTTTAGTGGTTTTCTGATAAGGCAACAAAACAAAGAGCAAGTAACAAAGAACAAACGCAGCAAGTGGCCTAATCCTTTCTTTGCAAAGGACAAGCCGGTGGAAATACTTATAAAGATCAAACGTTCTCGAGGACATATTGGAATTCTATCATGTTCTTTCGCTTCAAATAGCTGAGTACTCGTCTTTGGTGTTGTACGTGTTGTGTGGGTGAACCTTTGCTAATGTACCGACCGTACTTGGACTAATACATACTTGTGATTAAACCCCTTGCAAACATCTGTAACTATAGGAAAGTAATTAAGATATAAATCTAACCACGGCCTTAAACTCTGAGATCCTACGCTCCCTTATGCAATGGTGTCCTAATGGGGGTTCAGGTTTCTGTCACTCTGGCAACCCCACAATTAGTAGCCAAATACACAATGCATTCCCCTAGGCCCATAAATGGTGAAGTGTCATGTAGTCGACGTTCACATGACACCACTAGAAGAATAGCACCACAACTTGAATACTAAACCATTGAATAATAACTCAACACAGATCCACTAATAACAACATGACTTCTCCCATGTCCTCAAGAACTAGACGAACTACTCACAAGACATCATATGGATCAAGATCAAAGATGATATGATAATGGATAACAATCTGAACATAAACAATAATCCAATGGTTCCATTCACAAGCATCAACTACAATAGTAATTAACACCGAGAAAGTTTCCCCTAAGAACTAAAGCAATATCCAACACAATTTTTACAGTTGGACGGAGTGGCGATGATGGTGCTGGTGGAGATGATGGTGTGGATGATGATGATCTCGATGAAGCCTAGCTTGATGATGGTGTTGATGGCGACGATCTCCCCTCTCCGGGAAGTAATTCCCCCGGCAGAAATCTGTCTGCCAGAGAGATCTTTCTCTCTCAGTGTTTTCCAACCCCCAGAGGCGGCGGAAATATATCTGTGGTCGCCCCCTTATGCTTAGGGTTTCATAGGGAAGATATAGGCGAAGGGGCGGAGCCAGGAGCCGGGCAGGTGGGCCACACCTGCCCTAGGCGCGGGGTCAGGTGGGCCTGCGCCTAGGGGGTGTGGGGCCCCTGTGGCCCCTCTTCGTCCCTCCTTTTGGCTTCCTCAATCTTCTGGAAAAATAATATTTTCCCATATTTTTCTGGTATTTTTCTGATCTTCACGAAATTACATCAAAACGCCCTCTTTTCCATCAGAATCCAGACTCCGGCAGTCCATCCTCCAAGAATCATCCAACATGCATAAACAGTGGAAAAGACATAAGCAATACCTCATAATAAGACAAATATTAATGAATAGAGGTAAATTATGATATAGAAAGGTGATGCAAATTGGGCATATCATACGGCGTGGTGGTGATGGTACTGGTGGTGATGAGGAGGAGGAGGATGATGATGATCTTGATGACGGTGTCGATGGCGACGATATTCGCTCTCAGGGAAGGAATTTTCCCGGCAGATTTATGCCTGTCGGAGAGCTCTTTCTCTCTCTGTAGTTTCCGCCCGTAGAGGCGGCGAAATCTTTCTGTGGTCGCTCCTCGAGTCTTAGGTTTTCGGGAGGATTATATACGCGGAAGGGCGATGCCAAAGGTGGGCCAGGGTGGCCACACCACCTGCTGGCGTGGACCAAGGGGGCCCGCGCCTAGGGGTGGTGTGGCCCCTCTCCACTTCTTCTGGCTATCTTCGTCTTTTGGAAAAATAAGAATTTCCATATATTTTCTGGGATTTTCTGATCTTCGCAAATATTGCATCTGGACAGCGCTTTTTCCATTAGAATCCTGACTCCGGCGGTTCATCCTCCAAAAGTCATCAAACATGCAAAATAGATGAAATAACATAAGTATCATCTCTTAATATGAAATATATCAATGAATAACAGTAAATTATGATATAAAATAGTGATGCAAAATGGACGTATCACGGTACTCCTCATATGTTTGGGGAATGCGGAGCGCTGTCGAGGTAGTTCACTACCGCGCTGCTGCCCACGGCCAGCCCCCGGCCTCAGCCACTGATACCTTCAATTTGGATTACAGATGTAGTATAGTTCTTTTTCCCTAGTAGACCTAGGTTATCGAATCCTCGGGAAGCAGAAAGTGTAGTAAGGTTACTTAAACGAACCTTCGGGGGTTTTAGAATTTTTTTTGTGTTTTCACCGGACCAAGAGTTTGCGATCTTTTGTTGTTGTTGTTGACGATGGAGAGATAGGGCCTGGGGCTTTCGATTTCACCAGTAGATGTGCAAAACATCTGATGGGAATAAAATATAATAATGAAGTATGCATGTAATTGTTAGAGCAATATAATTATATGTGGGCAGTGCATCCATCATTGTTATTGCCTCCGCGACCACTTATAGCAATAA
Source organism: Avena sativa (assembly GCA_916181665.1). Lineage (NCBI taxonomy): Eukaryota > Viridiplantae > Streptophyta > Magnoliopsida > Poales > Poaceae > Avena > Avena sativa. The sequence goes on along the minus strand of OV702284.1, from coordinate 250,451,118 downwards.
GCTACTAGTCTCATCCATAGAAGAAAAAGAACTAATGATATACATAGTGATGTCACCGTTAATCTCAAGTAAATCCCTCACATACAGTCGTACTACCCCTTCTGTCACTGGGGTTCCCATCCTGCAGATTAGTCATTACTCACACTCCCTATACCTGGATCAATCCTTGGGGTCTTGGGTACCTTACAAGTCCTTAGATTGAGGCAAGAGAGGGTACAATAATCATCATGTCATACAAACTAATACATAATCCTATCTATGGTAAATAACATGCACAAAAGCTACATGGCTAGACCGAAGCCCTTAGCCCAAGGAGAATTACTCACACACAGAGATGAAATCAACAATCATAAACATTGTAATAGAAATCATGAGATTGATAATAATAGTCTTACAATGTCGCCAATCGTAGATGAGATCTACTATTACAAGTGGAGGAATATGGCTATCGTGGTGGAGAAGGGTTTGGAGATTAGATCTAGATCTATCCCTCTAGTGTGGTGGCTTCTGGTGGCAGGGAGAGTTGAGATCGAAAAGAAGAGAGGTTTTATCATCGCCCGAGGCATCTTTATATAGGGGTACCTTCACAAAAGTTGTTATGTTTGACATGGCGATGTCGATGCCAAGTATATGGACGAAACTATATGATTGTTAAAGGCACTGCCTCCACTTCATGACTCCAGGTTTCTTAGGGTTGTTGGAAATCTCGTACCTTTGACTTTAATGTTGTGATTCGTATCATCAAACATCATTATCTATGCAAGGAAAATAGAAAGACATGATTGCATACCCTTTTGATCATTAGGCATTAGTGGCAGGATTTAGAGAGATATTTCCTAAAAAATATGAATAATATCTAGTTTAAATTAGGACGTGGATGGCTATATTTCACAGCCATCGGCCACGATGTCCGCCATCACCTCTGCCTGCAAACGTCATGGCGACCATGTCGGAAGCTGGCTTTTCTTCTGGCGGATTCTTCCTGTTAGTGTTGTTGTTTCTCTTGGCTAGGGTTGGAATGACGATTGCCGGCAAGGAGCCACGAGCGTCATCGTCGGTAGCCGCGAACTCACTATCTAAGGAGATCATCTGATTGAGATCTAGCGCAAGGTTCCCTTTTCTAAACCATCGATGTAGGCGGCCATAGCGGTCTGATCGTGCACTCCTGTGCAGAAATTGTTCATATCCAGCCAGCAGGAGAGGTAGGTTCAATATGTCTTGTCCTTTTCCTGGATGCACCACTGTAGATCGTCGACAATGTAAGGACGTTTATACATACCCTAGAAATTCTTGGTGAACGCTTTCTGCATGTCCAATCAGTTCCATATGGACTTCTTCGGCAAGTCGTCGATCCATTGGCGGACCATGCCCGTCAACATCAGTGGGAGGTACTTGACAGTGACATTGGGGTTTCCCCTGGCGATCTTGACCGCATTGTCGTGGTCCTGCAACCACATAGCTGGCTTGGCGGTGCCATCATAGAGCTTGATCGTCTTGTCAATCCGTAAACCCTTGGGGTAGGTTGCGGTCTGTATCACATGGCCAAAGCAACATGGTCCAAAGTATTGTCCTTCCCGGGCCTCCTGAATTTTTTCCAAATGTGTACGTGCATCGTATGACTTCGGGCTTGCTTTTCTCTTGTCGCCACCACGGGAAGGGATGCGTGAATGACGCAGTCCTCCTCCGCCATGGTGGCTGCTAGGGGGCGATGGGGGTGGAGGTGGCAGTGGGTTAGCCTTCTTGTTATTTCCCTCCTGTGACTCCTCACGTCTGTCGCGGTTGTTTGTCGTACGTGGAGGGTCATGGCGTGACCTGCTCCTGTGCCTGTGGTTGCCACTGTGCTCCCCGCCATGACGAGGCTGCTCCACATTGTCATGAATGACAATGCCGCCCTGGGGTGTCTAGGCGAAGGCATGCTCGTACGGTGGTGAGATTTTGGGTCTTCGTGATGCTAGGAAGATCGGGGCAGTGGAGGCGATTGACGAGGATGAGCCTTGCCTACATGGTCGGAAGATATGGGGATAGCATCATCCCTGTTGTGTGCATTCCTCTGTCTTTGTTCTGACGAACCCGTTTGAGATCTGACATAGTGGGGAGATCTTGACCTCTGCTGTTTGGGAGCGCTAGACTGGCAATATGCCGGGTTAGACTCAAGCCTCTAAGAGGTGGCATTTTCCTGTTGTTTGACAGCTTTGGCGACAAGATCATAGACCTGTTCCATAGCTGCGGGCGATCTATCCTACTCCAGTAGAGTTTTGGCGACGGCCAAGTTGAGGACTGGCGTGGGCATGACTTGCTTTCCATCACTGTTAATGTATGGCTTAGCTCGTGCCATCTTTGAAGGTGCCCACCCAAAGTTGCGCCATATGCCAGGGTCGTTGATGACGTGAGATGGAGCTTTCTTGGCCTTTTGCTGTTTGAGCAGAGTCTTGTACTCGGTCTCCATGGTTCTAGCTGTCTTGATCAATTTCTGCGCCTTAGACAGATCTCGATCTAACTTTGCGCCTTGATCCGCGGTGGCATGCGCCTCCTCCAGTAGTTGCTAGTGCTTCTCGTCGAGATGGACAACGTTCTGTATATGGGCCACGGTCATAGGCTTGATGAGTAGATTGTCGTACATCACTCTATCAGCTGGAGTGATTTGGGCAGCCGTAGACATAGATGCTGGTGGCGACGGATTTGCAGTGTTGGCGTTGCTTGGACCGGTAGGGAGTTCCTGCGGCAGTTGCACTAGGATAGCCAGAGGGGGCATGGCCTTCGCCTGACCATTGTCGACGTCATCGGCTAGACCCTTCTCGTTATCCCACAGCTTAGGCGGAGCTGTTCCGGTTTGATCCTCTTCCATCACACTCCCGATGGCGGTGAACACCTGGCGGGATGTGACGGCCTTGTCGGCCCACTCCTCGCGATTGATCTCCTCCTCCATCTCCTTCATGGCTGAGTCAAGTTCTTCCGGGCTGATGTCCATCTCCTCCGAGTCCACGGTGATATCGGCATAAAGCGCATCCAAAATAGAGTCGGAGGGTGTTGGAGCTTCCTCGATGATGGAGTAAGATGTTGAGGAAGTGGGGCCATTGGCTGGTGGCGGCGGTAGCCCAGGTATGGCGATGAGCGCTGCCTGAGCAACCCCATCAGCAGCGGCATAACTGTTGACAGTGTTGATCATCTGCTCGAAAGTGAGGATGCCCGCGGCCTGTTGCCGCCTGAGCATATGCCGGAGAAGTGAGCTGTGATCCAGCCCTTCGATGAAGTGGTAATGAGCGTCATTATATGGATAGTTCTCCAGATCGGCTCGTATCCAGAGCCATCTGGCGAGGTAATCTTGGGAGCTTTCACCCTCTCTCTGAACGCATCGCTCCATATCGAAGATGGTTACTACGCCGACAAAGTGCGATCGCTGCTTTCCAGATGCACTGGCTAACCCGACATATTTGCAGTGATCTTCCACCATTATATCCTGCATAGGGGCGTTTTGAGTGGGCCTTGAATTTTTTCGATCTAAGCCGGCAAACTCCGAAGAGAGATCCTACTTTGATCCTTCCGCGAACGTGTCCTGCCCGTAGGCAGTCCGTGCGGGCCTTGACGATCCTACGACCTCCAGGAAACTAGCGCCCGAGTCGGTTTTGCCGATGAAGAGGTGGATGTTCCCGATTGGAACAATCGAGGAGCGGGTGGGGTTCGTCTTCGCCGGGATCCAGAATTTGTCAGGAGGGACAATCGGAACGTTGCTGGAGAAGAGAACACGACCCATGGCTACGGTTTTGCCGATTCCCACGAAGATCTTGGACCTCGCCCATTGTAGAGCTTGAAGCGCCTCTTGCCCCACAATGGGCCCCAACTGTCGTGGTATTGCCGACGAGTATGCCATGGAGGGGTCCTCACAGTGCGTGTTTAGAGATATAGGGGAAAGCGGTAAGTTGGCAGGTACGAGATAACACAGCTTACCTAGGTTTAGGTCCCACGATGGTGGCGGAACCCTAATCCTGCTATAAATCACTATAAGGGAAATATGTCGAGTTACATGGATTGGTTCACTATGCGAGGTATGAGTTGTGTTGTGTCCTAAAGGCTCCCATAGGTCCGGCTTATAAAAACGCCAGATCCTAGGGTTACAGGGAAACGTCCTAGTCGGACGGGTTATAGAGTCCTACACTAGATCAAACTAATCTATGTGTCTTGCACTCCAAGGCTCCGAGTATGTCGGTAACTCTATCATAGCCTTTCTTTATTCGACATGGGTCTCCCTTCTGGATCTATCTAACTAGCCCTCGCCATGAGCCTTGCTACCAACTGTGGGCCACCCGAGTTATCCGTATTAGAGACATGCTATGGTGATACCCATTTAGCATATCCCAACAATTGGCCTGACCAAGGATGTTGTTTGATTATGCGCCACCAAGGGTATGGCGTCGTCCGGGAAGCACGCGGCTCTCGCCATGATCATGGTCATCGTTTTGGTCACCGAAGTAGGCCTTGCTGGTGCGGCATGGCCGATGCCGACGGAGCGGAGCAACGGCGGAAAGGTCAACAGTGTCGTGTACCGCGGAGCAGCGGCCGATGCCAACTGAGCGGAGCAGCTGCCGATGCCGACGGATGGGTGGGCTCGGTTTGTCTAACTGGTTAAGTACGTGTTCGTCGGGAGGAAGGAAGCAACAAGCAGTGCGAGTGAAATGAATGAGCCGATCTGTTGCCAACTGTTGTTTGCTGTTTGGCGGGTGTTAGCGGCTGTCCATGGAACTAGCTAGGAATTAAGCAGGCAAAATCTTAATTCCATTTAACTAAGCGGTCTCAGGAGGAAAATTGATGGTCATGTCCACTTACAGGCTTACCTAAAGCTGGTGCTTTTAAGGATGGATTCTATCATGACAGGCCAGACGGGTCGGGTAGATACGGATCCAGTAATTTAACTTTGGATGTTCAAATTTAAACCAACAGAAAACATAAAGGAGAAAAAAAATGAAAATGGTCTATTCTTTTCAAGCCAATAAAAAAAAGTTTACCATTGTAGCAATGGTATCTCAAAAGTGTAAGAAACACGCAAAATAATAATAAAAATTACAATATGATCATACGTTCGGTCATAGCTTGGAAGCAAGATATGACTGCATTATCTTTCACATGTAAGAAAAATTCCCGCTTAATAAATGGAGCAAACGGTCATTCAAGAGTTGGTCTTCCATCTTGTTCCGTAGCTTGTTGTTTACAAAAGTTATTGAAGAAAATACCCTCTCAACACTAACAGTTGCCACAGGTAGGTTAACACCAACTTTAAAAGCTTGTAAACAAGGTTATAGGTCATATTCTTATTTGCTTCAACAAGCATAATAGAGTTGAGCAATATTTTTGAGGGTTTTTTAACCTCTCATCTATATGCACATCTGCAATGAAAAGACTAAGTTGATGTGGAAGTTGAATCAAATCTTCCTCCAAAAAATTGATAGGATAAAGTTATACAAGCTTAATCACGTTGGACATATGATAAGCGGAGAAAGATTTAGTTGGACTGAAACAGTATGTCTACCAAAACAAGTCTTGTGATTTCAATTTTGAACTCCCCATTCACAAAAGAATCTTCACCTGCATGAAGATTATCTTTGACAAGATAACATACAAAGCAGAAAGCCGAATCTAGTTCTAGTGCACTATACTCAAGCCAATCATAATCATTGAACCATGTAGCCACCGCCTGCTCTCCCCGTCGGCTCCCTATGCCGGTGCATCAGCCTTCCCACCCTCCTCTTCTTTGGCCCGGCGCCGAAGACATCAAAGGCATGGAGCGTCGCCGCCTTGCAAAGTCACAGCTGCTCGATTTGGGGAATATATGTCCGCCTTTTTTCTTTTCCCTTTTTCCGTTTGGAGCTTTTTTTTTGAGCGAGAAACAGCCGCCACTTTATATTCAGTAATAATATTAATAGTTATACAAAACTCATTGGCTGGTCTGGGAGTCGTTGTAAGCACGAAATCGGAAATATGGATGCTTATTGGCTGAGTTGGGTTGTACGTATATGAAGTCCGGCCCAATACTAATTTGAGGTTTGAGCGTTTTATCCCGGAGATGTTGACTAAAAACTTCCTATACATGCAGGGCCGGCCCGGGGGTGGGCAGAGCGTGCGGCCGCCCAGAGCCCTAAAAATCCAGGGGCCCCATTCCACATATGTGGTACTCCCTCTGTTTTAAAATATAAGATGTTTTAGTTTTGTAAAGAAAATGTATCTAGATTTGTTTTAGTGTATAGATTCACTCCAAATATGAGTGAACCTACATATTAAAATAGTCTAGATACATTTGTTTCACAAAGCTAAAACATCTTATATTTTGAAACGGATGGAGTACTACATATATGTATATGCTATAGTATAGCGGCCGGAAAATAAATGACCTAATTGCTATAGGAGGAAAGCGAAAGGACACCTCTGCTGCGCTTAGGGCATCTCCACTAGTTCTTCCCAAATGGTCTGAGCGTGTCCTAATCGGTCCAACGGATGCGTGGGACGTGCGCGGTGTCCCAGCAGTATGATCCATCCAAACAAAGACAGGCCGGACCGATCCATTCATGACCCAGATCTGATGTCTGGATGTGTCTGTCCGGACAGACCGGACACAGACCGGCCGAGATGCAGCCACACAATGGGCCTTCTTTTCTTGGGCTGACCTGTCTAATTTTGTCCGCTTGGATCACGCTGCTGGGGCGGCTGGCCGGATTGGCCAGACTATGACCCAAAACCGTCGGTGACTTGACCTAAATGGACTAAAACGGACCATTTCGGTCGTTAGTTTGGGTTACCCAGTGGAGATGCCCTTAGGAAAGGAACCTTCAAGCAATCAGGCCCTGGAACCGGTCGATCGCTTCGTGACCCTACGTCCCTTCCTCCCTGCTAGCGAGTCAGCGATCCAGTGACAGCAGGCCGGCGAGGCCACCACCAGTTATCAGCGATTAATTAGCGGATCGGTATGGATTAGATGATTAGTCAATCGGTGATTTCAACCGGGGCCTGATCGGTATGGTAAGAATCCAATCTACTTTGATGCATGACCGATTTAGGGTTCTTGTTTAGTCCAAATTTTTGTCTAATTTTGATTCTCATCACTAGTTCATCGACTCATCGTACAGCTGGTTTCAATTTCCGAGTCCTAATCACGGGAATAGAAATTTAGGTATACTAAATGTTCCATTAATATTACCTGATATTAACATACATGATGCACAATTTGTACTATTTAATATTTAACGTAAATTTGTTTTTCACATTGTGTGTTATCATGTCGTGCCTATCGAGAAAATGTCCATTTGGTTACGCTAAAAGTACAAGAGCGAAAGAGGTGGCTACCATGTCATCCTCGTCGAGAAAATGTCCATCTGGTTATGCTAAAAGGAAAAGAGCGAAAGAGGTGGCCTCATTGGTACAATCATAGAGAGGAGATATTCACAAATTTTTGGATCGAGAAGAAATTATTAGATGACATCGACATTATCGAGCCCAACATATGTGACTTTGCATCTAGAAATGCTAGATGGAATTTTTAAGATAATATGTATAAATTGTTTAATATGTCTACTAATTTTCGATGCATTTAAGTGTTATTAGCAACATTTGTTTTACGCGTATAATATTTATTAGTATTATTGTGATGCTTATTTTAGGGGCCCTAAGTTTTGGTCTTGCCCCGGGCCCTAAAATCTTAGGACCGATCCTGTACACGTAACAATAGAGATATATATTTACTATAGAGTATATATCAGAATTTATTTCAAAAAAAATTGGATGTTCAGCTAAACACCATCCATTCATGCGGCCGGGTACACAAAGTTAACAATCAGCTCTGATTGGAGGGAGGTGATTGAGATGGTGCGTGACAGAGCTAGTTCTGTTGGACATATGAGCAGTTTTGGCAGTGCTTTCTCTGTTTTAAAATATAAGATGTTTTAGTTTTATAAAATAAATATATATAGACTTTTTTTAGTACGTAGGTTTACTCAGGTTTGAAATGAATCTGCATACTAAAATAAGTCTAGATGTATTTTCTTTACAAACTTAAAATATCTTATATTTTAAAACGGTGGAAGTATCTATAAAGACAACAACACATGCGGTCCACGGGCAGCCAAAATATTGGCAAAAAACCACACAAGTCTGAGAAGATTTGGCATGGCCAATATTTTGCTACGCTGAGTTGGCGGCACAAACCAAACAGGCCCTACCAAAGGGAGAGGAAACCATGGTGGGCGTAGTAAAGCTAGTACCGATGGCGACGCACGCGTCGTGCACTGCTGCTGGCGTAACCAAGTCTTGGCTCACCGAGTTCGTATTTTTTGCCAAATATGTCCAAGTTTGAAAAGTTCAACCAAGTCTGACCATTTCTCAAAACTAATTCGGAATCTGACCCCTAAGGTCGACGCCGTTTAAAATGGCGTCGAAGTTGTACAGTTCGGCGCACACAAAACAGAAAACCGACCTGAAGGAGGTCGGCTCCGTTTAAAATGGCGCCGACGTCGGCTCCGTTTAAAACGGCGCCGACCTCCCTAATTTGCCTCCCAGCTGCTTCATCTTGGCGCCGACCTATACAATTTCGGCGCATTTAAAATGGCGCCGATCCCAGGGGTCAGATTCCAAATTAGTTTCGGGAAAGGGTCAAACTTGGTTGAACTTTCCAGATTTGGACAGATTTGGCAAAAAATACACCGATTTCTCGCCGTCTTCAGGTCGTTGGCTCTGCAGTATCCCATGGGAAGCGTCACCGTAGATGGAGCAGACGTACAATTTTCTGTTGATCCATAGCAGGAACGGTGCAGGAATGCAATGCATCTGACTGACAATGTTGATGCTGCCGTCGCTTAAGGGCAGACACATTGTATAGCAAAATATGGTTTCATATTCACTTTTAGAACTAGTTTCTAATGTTGTGAGGCTAGTTCCCAAATAGAGGAAAGAGGAACCGGCGCAAGTCCGTGCTCCGATGCTTGGGATTAAATATCATTCTCTCCAAGTCCTCTTGCATGTGCTGTGGAAGAAAGTGATAGGGGAGGAGACACAGCTGTTGGGAAAAAGACTATTTTAGTATAAGTTGTGTCAGCATGAGACCCACAATGCAGATAATTTAGAACTAGCTATATTGCAAACCCAAGCCAAATTGTACTATGTGTCAGATTTGACGAGGCCAGCGTTGTGGCTGTCCTAATTGGTTGTTTACGAGGCTAGGAAGGCTTGTTGACCCTTGTTGACCGTCCTAGTCTCTTGGAGGATGCAGGAGACTCCTAACGATGACATGATACTAGATGAAAAGCGCGCTTCGCCGTGCCGCCAATATTCGCATAGGAACATGTATGTTTTTACAACCTTTATAATAGGGCTTTGATTTCTCCCTCCAGCTAGCAATGCCATGTGGTGTTATTAGGCCTCTCAAAATCAATTTTAACTTCTTGGGGAACCTTCATGAGAGAGCAGCCAATGAACTAAATATCTCATAGTTCTCAGATAGTGACAGCAATGAATATGCTTGACAAACAATAAACAACATAGAAATTTGGCATCCTGAAGAGAGTCCATTTACAACAAAACTCAAAAGCACAAAGTGTAGCTAAGCTACTTCTGTTTTTGTACCAGTTGAGAATAAAATACTACAGGAAGTACTATAAAAATAACCCGAATACCAAAAAAAAGCAGGTCAAAGAAACGTTGCGCTATTGTGTTGTGGTAGATCAGATGGGAGTCTCAGATAGTTCTTTGTTCCCTACATATTAATTGCTTTCACCGCCTGAGCAAGCCTGCGCATGAGACAATCCAATGTTATGCGTTAGATCAGTTGGGAGTTTGAGATAGTTCTTTGTTCCCCACCACTTCTCAACTATTTATCTCCAACGTCATGGAATTTAGAGGTTGCACATCTAACTGGATATGAACTTATCTTCCATGCAATGTTGAGAAGTTTGGAACCTGCATAATCACGCTGCACAATAATAGGTTGAAGCCTAGTAAATAAAGTTAAAACATGAAATCCTTCAGAGCAATATACCACCTAAAATAGGGTGAGCAAAACAGCATTATAACCACAAAAACATGAGTTCATAAAACATTGTCAAACAGCACGATTTCTGCAAATATTAGTTTTGCCTCCTTCGAATATCATTATTATAACCACAACAAAACATTGTCAAACAGCACGATGATGAAAGTCGTATCCGGTTCATAAATTTCAATGCATGTCTTAGCTTGGACGTGTTATTTTTCGTACGGGTTGTAGTACCATTCAGGTGTCTCAAGAAATATTATTTTAGATCTAATCTCCAATCCAGATTCACTTTGTACAATTCCTGGGCTAATGCATCTCTAACTAATCATGTTCTTGTTACTAAAAACATAGACCTCTTAATACTAACAAACAAATGATAACTCTATATCCAGTCAATACCAGGGTGAAATGCGTAACGGGTTAACATGATGCCCAATTTTCAGTCCTGATAAAATTTAATGTTCTAAAACTAAACATGGCAATAGTATAATGAAGCACATACCAGGAGTAGTTGGCCATCATGGACAATACACGTATCTTGGGAGCACCATCCTAACTTCTCTTGTTTATATCATTGTGTGCATAATGAATACCTTGGGCAGAAATACAAAATAGCTATATATGCAGGGGCAGAAAAATAATAGATGTTTACACAACAAAGGGAACTATGGCAGAACATGTGACACCGTAAGAAATGTAAGTTTCAGTCAACACCAACCTTGTCTTGTTTTTATTATTTCTCCTTTTTTAGCGGACAATTTTTTCATATAGAACTATATCTCTACTAATATAAAAAGACCCAGCCAGACAGATCCAAAGCATCCTAGCCGTTAAAACATCAAAACCAGTGGCTGAGATGAAGACTAAAACACATGGTTAGACGTCCCTAACCCACGCGTAAACACAGGAGTCTCCATAAACACGCGCTTCCCGATTAAAAAAAACGAGTTAGTAACGCCCCAGCAGAACCGCCTCCGCTTCGCTCAACACGCGCTCCAGCAGAACCGCCACCAATGCCGCCGTATCGTGCCACCGCCGCCACATCGACCCCGCGCCAGACGTTGCTGCCGCCGCTTCCGCATCGCGCCCCTGCGCCAGACGTTGCCGCTGCATCGTGCCCCCGCGCCAGACGCCGCCGCCACCGCATCGCGCCTCTGCGCCAGATGCCGCACCCCCTCCCCCCCTCTCAGGGCACCGCCTCCCGCATCCAGCTCTCCAAGCTTTGCAGGTGAGTCAACAACCATCATCCTGGTATCTAATCGCCTGAGCAAGAAATCAATCCTGCCGTGAATAAACTCAAACCAATCCTATCATCCACGTAACTATGAACATTATTTGCCCTTTTTTTAAAATCGGTCAATACAGTTTGGTATGTGAATGCAGCAAATATTTGGCAACTTTCTTGAGTTTCTGAAAACTATAGTCCGAGTTCATCGATTCCACCTAGAGGGATGACTGCACCCAAGTCGTTTACAAAACCATCAAGTTGTGAAAATCTTTGCAACATGCCATCAATTAAATTTAGATAGCGTGAAGTTAAAATTTAGTTCACATAGAGTATCCAGGTTGATCTCACCACGAAGTGAGTATTCAAAATTGGGTAGATTGTCATGAAAAATATTTTCGTCTTACACAATATTATATTTTTTTATGTACTAACGCATACAAAAATTAATGTACTAAATTATATGTTGGAGATATTGCCATATCCAAATCATCTTTTTGTTTACAGATAGATGGACTAAATTCAAGACACATCTTCATCGGTGCTCTAAGCAGGCCACTATATTTCTCAATGAACTTAAATGTTGTGGATGATATAGTTCCCTCCCTAATGGTATCCCATACATGTGCCTTATTTAAAGGGGATGTTTATGCAGCATGTTTAATGTTGCATGCCTGCCCGGTGAGGAGTGGTTCCGTGAGGATGGAATCATCTCCTGGCTCTGAACCTTGTATTTCTTTGAATTGTGGTTTGGTTTCATTTTATATGGAAGAGGGACTATTAGCTATTGGAAATATCAGAGGGTTGCAAGTTTAGGTTCGTCTTATAGTTGTGATATTATCACGGTTGAGGTTTCCTAGATGTAGCATCTTGCCATCTTGGTTACATTTGATTTGTGTAAATAGTCAATTTTTTCATATCGTCACACCTCCGTTGTCTCATATAATCCGGTGTCTTCTTTTTGCACCGGAAATGTTCAAGATTATGCATGTGAGTTAAAGAAGTAGATATTAAATCGTAAGCTTCATTTATGTTCATGTTATTTTTTATTTCTTGAGTTTGGAAATAACTTGAGTACTTGACATGTCATTTTGAAAAATATATCTTTATGGTGCTTTTTGCTATAAGAGCTCATGACTATTTATTTGGGTACCATGTAAGCATCTGATTATGCTGAATCATCTTTCGCAAATTTGTCGTATTGTTTCAACATTGAATCCTTCTTATTGTGATTTTCTAACAGCATATCCAAGGATTTATTTGTTTGCCACTTGCAAGAATCCTTTTAGGAATGCTCTTCGGCCACAGAAGAATGTGACTGTATATAGACATCAACCTAGACGTCACAAATGGGACATCCTCGACATGGTTGTGGTTGCCAGATGCCCACATCCCCACTCCTGGCACTTCATAGCCTGAACAACTCTTTGCCAGAAGAAGCATTTAAGTTGTCTCTGCATGCCCATCAAATGATAGTGGGAAAACTTGATTCATGAGTTCACTTGCTGGATGAGAATATCCAGAAACTGATATTGAGCAAATTTGTTCCTACCAACAGGAACTGAGAAGTGATACCAAAATAGGTACACACAAGATTCATTAGTTTCAGCTAGCTTCCGATAGCTATAATTTGCACGCTATAAGATGGATATAAGGGGTATAATGCATGGTATGGATGTGCCATTATTTTCTTAAGGTGATTATTAGCTTCCAGTAGCTGTAATTTGTGTGCTATTATTCAGATAATCATTGTATGGTTCTAGGATATTGTTCGGCAGATATTGTTTCAAAGAATTGACATTGTATCATGAGAACTTCCATCTGCTTGCATGAATTCGTGCTATGTTTCTTTATCCTTGCCATTATAGCAATTCTAATCTATGCTGAAGTTTGATGTTTTAGTCCATCCATTACTTGTCTGATGATATGATCAGAGGACATAGCTGATCATCTCACTGATTACATTATTTGTGTGTACTTCTATATGTTTTGTTTGTTGTTAATGAAGAAGAATCCAGTATACTCTTGTATTCAGAGAATCTCATCTATTGCAGAGAAAAACATTGTTTGTGATTCTCAATTAGACCGAAGCTGATGCCTCATTGTGATTGTCAATTGGACCGAATCTGACGCCAAATGAGGCAACTCTTGCTGGTACATGAGATGGAAATGGTGTAAGGAGTTGTGGATTATTAAACTTGTTCCATGATTTTTGATGCCTTTATTACACGTGCATGGCACGTGCACATTTACTAGTTGACTAAAAGAGTTATGCCACTCTTTTTCAGTGATACACCAGTCAAATAAAACCAATTTATTTCTCACGATCATACTGGGTAAGACATAATAAGTGAAACATTAAATTCTCTGTTTACTAAAAAAGGGTATTCAATTCAGATGATAGTCTAATACTCTAGATTGTGATGGGCAAGATATTATAAAAATATTTCCTCCCGAAAAAACATTATTAGAATAAATAATCTCACTCGAGATATTGCAATGCTGAATCAAGATAAGTGCACATATAAATATTGAGACTAAGTGCATAGGGATTCCAAACAACTAAGTCTAGCATGTTGAATAAGAATGACGTTGACAAAAAATGTTCTTTAAAATCTTGCAATGCTGATCAAACTCTAGAACTAAATGTAAAAAATATAAAGATGAAGCAGCTATCAGCAGAACCGTACATATACACCACACTAACATCACTCTTCCTCTATAAGAAAAATGCAGTTGATGTGAAAAAATTATAAGAGTTAAAAGAAACCCACCATAATATTGACCCCCAATCTTCTAATCGATAGAAGTGCACCTAAGATAGACCTCGTAAGATAAGTTGTTAAAGAGGATAATCATCTCAATTACACATATCATCTTGTAGAGACAAATGCCATGGCACGGTGACATTGACCACGTAATTATTGCATGATCTACCTGAAGGTGGTGTCACTGTTGCTTGTCCTTAGGGCTTTGTAATGGATCTAAAGCTAAATCATAAGGCACCACCATAACATCGGTTGTCACTCTGATAGAACGTTGTGCGAGATCACGTAACAAAAATTATCAGGAGTGGCGCAATCACCATTAGCCGCTATGATTGGCAACCTGCACTTGTAAGTAGGTCTAATAGACCAGCACATGAACAACCGAAAATTCATACCATTTATAAGCAAAAGAACATGGTAAAGAGTAATGAAAAAATACAACCTGGGCTAGCAATCTCAGGAGTGTCCTGCCAAAATAATTGCATAAATTTCTATCCGGCATGCTTTGCTGCGCCAAACTACAGTATCACTTGAAGCAGTATATTGACGTAGCTATTTGCATATATAGAAAAATAGCTTAGCTATACACCCTTAGATTAGCTAACAGAATCATCAACATGGGAGCATGCAATCAGTCTATATATAAATCCATCCACACATTCAAAAAATGTCGCACTCGCTAGTATGATGACCAAGCAAATTCTACTTCTGAATATTTTTTATGTCGCAAGAAGGGTAAACTAAATTTTATTCTAATAACATTGGAAATCAATTCTAATTCATACTCTTATTTCAAACATGATGAAAGGGAACATGAAATCCTAAAACTAAGGAATTATGACATCCTAGAATGGCAAGAACTATGTTGCTTGTCAGGGCAGAGAAACATTAGGTTAGCCTTTTAGTTCTCTGTCATGCTTGAGTACCTGAATTTTGCAAAATCTTTTGACTACCTAATACCGAATGGGTAAACACTATCATATCACCAGGAAAAAGCGAGATGGGACTTACTTACTAAAGAATAGACATACCTAGTCTCATTTAGAATTTTTCTTTCCCGGCAGGTACATCATTGTACCACAACCAGATTACTCCCTAACATTTTCTCTCAGGAGTCCTGCCAAAAAATGAAAACAAATGAAATTGAAGAATTTCAGGAGAACTTGCTCTTCGAATATATTTTTTCAGAGTGTCCATCAAGTGCGCACAAATCAGTATAAATCAGTGAGACCACGACACACATTCCCAAGACAAACATACTACCGAGAAACCCAGATCATCGTAAACTGCCTAACCAACATATTACAGTTGTTCAACATGGCAGCAAGAGAAAGCACAATATCTTGATCAGGACCTCCACCCTAGCCATCGAACATAGGCATTTGATGACCAACCTCATTCACAGTATCATAGATATGCAGCTGAGCAAACTTTAGCGACTTATTGGGAGCAGGAAACAAAGAATCTATACGGTGCAAAGGAAGACCAGGATCCCGGGTGTTGTATTTATACTGTCGTCAACCATCACCCAAAGATAAGAAAAAGCATGCTGAACAGCTTCGCATCCCGATCAATTATCCTAGCCTACTATTTCCATGAAGTCTGTTTGCAGGGACAGTGGTAGGAGTAGAAGCTGCAGGGAGAAAGCAACTGTAGAACCACACGACGGCGCCTATCAGCACTTCCCCACTCAACGGCCAAAAGCGTCAAAATGAAGACAGAACACAAACAACCGATTAGAGTAAAATAGCATGGAGCGAAGCAATCCATACCATAATGTTTCTGTTAACACTCGCGACCTACCAGTAACGTCACTTATCACACGCGAGAAGAACCTAAATCACAACAATCGGCAAAATACAAAATAAGGTCGAAACAAATCCTAATAAAACAAACCTTGCAGCCCAAAAAGTAGAGAAGGGGACAAATTCAGCAGCCACCGGCAACTCCCCGCGACAACCTGCAAACGAAGAGTACCACGGAGCCAAACAACACAGTCAGTAAGACCTGAAGATGCAACAGGAACAAACAACAAACCAGGAAATAAGGGCGAAAATGATTGCAAAGAAAGCAAAGACGGACACACAAACCTAGAACTCCCTGCGGCAAGACCGATACCGCAGAGACAGACGTCCACAACTGCCTGCCACACCTGCCCCCATCTTGCTCGGCTGCCCTAGGTCGATGCAGACCCAATTTCTCGGTATGCGGCGAGCTCGGCCTCGCTGCTCCGCAACCTCGAAACAGATCCTGTCTGGGGGGAGCAGGGGCATAACCTCCCGTCGTGGTAGATGGTGAGGCGGAGGCGGCGGCGGCGGCCTCCGATGTGGAGAGGCGGAAAGAACGAAGTGGGGCGACGGGGGTTGGAGAGGAGAGGAGCGGTGGGGCACGAGATGGCTTCAGCGTGCACCCTGGCCCACAAGCACCGACAGTCCGACACCAAACGCATTGGGCCCACAAGCAGTGGCGGACGGCCTTAGCGTGCGCGACAGATGCCTTCAGCGCTCGTGCATATGTTCAGGCTTAAGCCTTTAGATAATTTTTGTTCGAGGTGATGACCCAGTGCTCCATGCATGTCTTCAACGGAGTTTAGAATTGCAGAGCAAACCATTTGCTTATGTTCAGGTAGAAGCAATTTCGTGGATGTGCACTTGGATCCCAATGATTTTCTCTCTGTGACTTTTTTTTTTGCGGGGGATTTTTCTCTCTGTGATTGATCAACCTTCGTGAGCCTTGGGCGCCATAATCAGAGGTACGAAGGAGAGGGTTCCATTGTGGTTGCGGCTAGTATAATCGAAAAATGTCTTCTGCTCTCGAGCTCATTGGTGCTTTAAAAAAACTTGATATGAATGTTTCAAAAAAAATCATAATAAATACCCGGATGTAGCAAAGATGAACAAATTTTAGAAGATTCAAAAGTTGTACTGTTCCTACCAAGATCTGCATTTTTTTCATTTTGCATAGAATTGAATATAAGATATTTCGTATTAAAAAATTATACATGGGTAAAATAAATCATTGACTATATTCAGGTATTTGTTTTGAATTCTTTTGAAGCTTTACATTTGAACTTTTCGAAGTTTTCAGAAACAAGCTCCACGGAGCTCGTGTGCGAAACTGAGCACTCCACTCCTAGTATAATAGCCAAATGGTAATATTGATTCGGCCTCGACAACTAAAGCTAGGGCTCTTAAGGATGCACTCATAAGCTAATGTTGGTTCGGACTTTACCGTTTTCACTCTGGTAAATGACCCTTCTAAAAAAAGGAATCGGTGTGGCATGAAATACAGAGTGCTCGGTGAACTGGATATTGTAAATACTTGGAAACTTGGGCTGTTTTTCCTCTTGTTTGATGCATAGTTTTGACAACTTAAGCACTGATTACATCTGACGCAGCCCATCAACAGATATGGTTTACTTATAAATCAATGAAATTCATGTAATTTTAATGTTTTTGGCGATTTGTTATGTTTCATTACAAAAAAATATGATTCAAAATAATTGCTCTGAGTGTTAAAATAAATATTCGGCTGGTTTGACAGAATTGTCAATATTGTTTAAGATAAATGTTTGCACCAAAAAATGCAATCGTGTATTACAAAAAATCACATAATAATTTACATAAACAAAATAAGAAATAAACAGAAAGGGGGAAAAACAAAAGCACTAAAAAGAATGCAAAAGAAACTTAGCTGGGCTAGCTCACCACACCGGGAAAGGGTAGCGCTAGGTACGTACCGGATACAATAGGCATCAAATAAGATTTTTTATCCTTTGTTATCGGAACTCCCATCTGCCGGCCCGTGCAGCTGGTGCACCGCGCCGCACAAGCCAGGCGGCCTGTTGTACAGGCCCGTGCTTCCTTTTTTTTCTTCTTTTTTTTCTTTTTCTTTTTTCCCTGTTCTTCTTTTCTGTTTTTTTTGTGTTTCTTAAAATCTAATTTTTTAACTATAATCTGAACACTTTAAAGTATATTTTTTTCAGGATTTTAGTAACTTTAAAAACCCGGAAATTTTAAAATTTCAACACTTCAATTTCTAAATCAGAACATTTATTTAATCTAAACAAATTTAATTTCTGAATATTTCTCAAAAGATTGAACTTTTTAAAATTTTGACACTTATCACATTTGAACATTTACCAAAACAAAAAAAATTGAAATCTAAACAAATTTAAAACCTGAACATTTTAAAACTGATTTTTTCAATCTGAACTTTTAAAAAATCAAAAAATAAATAAAGTACTCATAGAAAAAAAAACAAGTAAACCAGAAAAAACAGAAAAAAAAAAGGAAAGCCGAACTGGCCCAGCCTAGTCGGCATATTGGAAACTGCACACTTGGGTTATAGTAGGGCTGTTGTCTATATGGGCTCTCATTTCATACTTCTCATAAAGCTTATGTACAACATTATCCTTTTAAGTATGTGTGGGCCATACAAGGAAAGAACACTTTTAACCTGGAGAATAACACACACACACTTTACCTATTTGTTTATCTTGTGAATAATTAGTGCTTTACGATGATACACATCATGCTGTTTTTCTCCTTTTTCTGCTCGTTCCATGTTTTTGCTCGAATTACATGTGTCAGAGTGTCAACGAGCAAAGTAGCCCTGATGCGTACTCCTTTGGCCGGCGACGAGATAAGGTGCATTTGGTAGAGACACGCACCGGTGAGTGAGCTCATCTTCTAGAAATTCGGATGGATTCCCAATCCACCCATGTATCCAAATTCTTTCTCCAAGCACACCTTTCTCCTCCCGGATGAGCGGATGCGACACGCCCATGGCATGGAAATATGGCATACACCTGCATCAAGGCACCATATGATGTATCATCCGATATTCTTTTCACATCACGGGATCGGATCAGATATGGATCGATGACTGAGCCAAAATCCATGAAAAAGAACCCCATCGCTTCATCTGACGTACTACTCGAGTGGAGTAACAAACAGGAACCACTCGTGGATTGGATCTGAAGAAGTGTACGTACTACTACTACCACTAGTCGGCTAGCTAGCGCCTAGCACAGGCAGCTACTAGCATGACTGCATGAAGCAACGGGCGCGGATTCCCAGCGATCCTCCGTTCGAGAAGAGAAGATCGCTGGCTGGCTCGCTCGCCTTTCCTCGCAACGGCAGCGTGGTTTCGTCGAGCATCCCACATGTCGCCACCCGGGCGGTGGCTCCCGTTCCCGTACCATACTCACACGCAAAGTCAGTGTTCGTAATTGGCGCTGGCTGCGATGGGCGCTAGCTAGTGTACCCGCGTGTTGCCCGGCCCTCCGTGCCGTGGGGGCGTCACTGCGACGCGACGTGAGAGATCTCGTGCCACCGAATGATCCATCCAACGAATTGAATACCGATACGGGCCGATCTTTAGTGAGCCGTGCGTACGTACGTACGCGATGGAGCGGTGCCCTGTACTGGACGTACTGGGTGTCGAGTGCTTAATTTGGGCCGACCTGGTTATTAGGCCCAACGCCCGAAATAAATTACGATCGCTAAGCTGTACTACCACAATCAGCTTTGCCACCGTCGGTCCCCTTCGATTTTTGCACGTAATAATATATAAAGAAGAGGCTCGCCGTGAAATGCACGGATACGTTTAGAACTCTAGATCGCCGAGATTACAAGGACACAGCCTTTCCTTTGTCAGGAACAGGCAACTTGTATTCTTCTGAAGGCCAAAGGCCACAATATATAGTACAGGTACAAGGCAAATATGCAGGAAGCCCCTAATATATGGAAAAAATACAATATATAGATATATACATCTAACACTCCTCCTCAAACTCATGGTGGATTCACAACACTGAGTTTGGAGAGTAAAAAATCATGCTGCGCTCTGGTCTGTGCCTTCGTAAAGAAATCCGCCAACTGTAAATCTCAAGGCATATACTGAAGCGCAACAACCTGAGGCTGCACCTGAGCAGTGTATAGAAAGCATCAACACCAATATGCTTGGTAAGCTCATGCTTGACCGGATCACGTGCAACACTAATAGCACCTGTACTGTCAGACAAAACCAGACTGGGTGTGGTAATAGAGACCCCAAAATCTGCAAGTAACCACCGTAACCAGGTCACCTCAGCAGTCAACAAGGACATAGCACGCAACTCAGCCTCAACACTCGAACGGGAAACTGCTATGTGTTTCTTCGTCTTCCAAGCAATGAGCGATCCACCAAGAAACACACAGTAAGCAAAAAGTGTACGACGATCCGAAGGATCACTCGCCCACGTAGCATCCGAATAGCACTGGAGCTGGAGGGAGCTGGAACGAGGAAAGAAAAGGCGACAAGTGATCGTACCACGAAGATAACGAAGAACACGAAGAAGATGACTATAGTAAACAGTGGTAGGAGCAGAAACAAACTGACTCAGAATATGAACGGGATAAGAGATGTCAGGACGAGTGACAGCAAGATAGACAAGACTCCCAAAAAGATGACGATAACGCGTCGGATCAGAAAGAGGATCACCATCAGTAAGTTGAAGCTTAACATTAAGCTCCATAGGGGTCTCAACAGTGCGCTCATCCCCAAGAGCAGCACGGGCAAGAAGATCCTGAATATACTTTTCCTGAGAGATGTAAAAGCCATCAGAAGTGGAGGAAACCTCAATTCCAAGAAAGTATCGAAGAGGACCAAGATCAGTCATAAGAAACTGATCACGAAGACGAGCCTTAATAAAGGCGATATACTCAGAATCATCACCAGTAATGATCATATCATCAACATAGAGAAGAAGAAGAGTGCGTCCACGAGGAGAAGTGTGAACAAACAGCGCTGGATCATGAGCACTAGGGGAGAAACCAGCAACAGTCACTACATAAGAAAAGCGCTCAAACCAGGCACGAGGGACCTGTTTGAGGCCATAGAGAGAACGTCGAAGACGACAAACCATCCCCTCGGGAACAGAATACCCAGGAGGAAGCTGCATATAAACCTCCTCACTCAACTCACCATTGAGAAAAACGTTCTGAACATCAAGCTGGGACACAGACCAGTGACGAACAGAAACAACAGCAAGAACAGTACGCACAGTGGTCATATGAGCCACAGGAGCAAAGGTCTCATCATAGTCACGACCATGCTCCTGCTGAAAACCACGAGCCACAAGACGCGCTTTATAGCGCTCAAGGGATCCATCAGAGCAAGTCTTAATCTTATAGACCCACTTACACGTGATAGGACGAACACCAGGAGGGGGAGAAACAAGATCCCAGGTGCCAGTGCGCTCAAGCGCAGCAATCTCCTCAGCCATGAGCAGTTGTCATTCAGGATGATGCTCTGCATCCCGATAAGAAGTCGGCTCGGGGGAAACAGAAAGACCATACTGACTAGGAGGGTAACGGTTGGGGGCACGACGCTGACGAACAGGACGAGTAGAGGGAAGCTCATCAGAGGAAGACGACTCAGGAGACGACGATGAAGAAGAAGGAATAGCAGAGGAAGACGCTGGAGAACGAGGAGAACTAGGAGAACTAAACGGAGCAGAGGAGGACGGTGGCGAAGAAGAGACATCAGGGGGAGGAGATCCTGAAGAAGACACAATAGGAGTAGAAGGAGTTGTGTCAGGAAAGAGAAGAAAAGATATATCTTCCACCGGGTAGGTACCAGCGGTGGGACGAGGATAGAAAGGACGCGTTGTTGGGAATATGCCCTAGAGGCAATCATGTATGATGATATTTCCCATTGTATTCATAAAGTTATTAAGTAGTCCTTGTATGAACATCTGATGTGTATCATTGAATATGTGATTCGGTTGTGGAACTATGCATTCATGTTGTTTATACTAAATATCCTTGGTCATTGAGGTTGTGCTGGACACACAACTTAGACCAATGTGAAAGTTGGCTTGATGACTCGGTTCCACTTGTCATGGGCATGGAGATGCTATTCCAACTTACACAGATTCGGCTAAAGAGTTTAGCGAGTCGGATTGACCCATATTGAGGTACAACGAACTAGCTGTCATTTGTATATCTCAATCAATGTAATCCTTAGACCTGAGGTTATTGCATAGTCCGAGTTGAGGATCACCGACTTAGGTTCTGTCAAACGCTGATCCGTAACTGGGCAGGGTTCGGGTCGACTGAGAATCAAGCTGCGTGATGTGGATAACCAAGATGGGATTTTGCCCCTCCACTCGGAGAGATATTCTCTGGGCCCTCTCGTGAGATATGATTCGGAAAGCATGGCCATGCACGACTCGGTTAAGTGTTAACCGAGGCGATCGGCTAAAGAGTTAGTCGGGTGAATCACTTATCTCGGATCGAGAAGAGATTCGGACTATTTAAGGGATGACATATATTCGCCTATAGTCTGACAAGGTATATCGTGAGGCAAAAGGGACTCAGACGTAAGTCGCATTGGAAAGGCAAGTCGTCATGACTCTTTGGTACTTGGGAATCGGCATGTTCTGCTAGGAGCCGATGCCGATTGATCGATTGTGAGTCGGACTCTAATCGTGTCCAAGTAACCATGAGCCTGCGGGGTCACACACTTAAGAGCGGGAGCAAGTTCGGATTGGATCCGAATCTGTAATCTGGTTGGGTTGGACCTAAACCAGATTAGGACTGAGTTAGTGAGTTGGACTAACGGTGACTAGTGTTATATGGGCTTTAGTGAATGGGTCGCGTGAGCAGAGCCCACGTTCACTCCCTATATATAGTGGAGCACAGTAACCCAGAAAGGTTAATCGTTGTTCGGTTAGGTTATTCCATGTGTTGGAAACCCTAGCTCCACAGCAGTCCAGCCGCCGTAACGAACCTAGCAGTTCGCCGCCGGCGCTCCTCCTTGTACGTGTGGATACCAGCAGAGGTGCTGTGCGATCAGCACCAGGACGATCGGATCGTGAGGACTGCACTGCATCATCCGACGCGCTTCATCAGTAATCCGCAACCGCGCGTCTAGTGGTAAGCCTCGTGGCCTTCTACCTCAGCTAGATCTTGGGATCACCACGTTAGAGGAAAAAGTTTTGTTTTATCTCTGCGTGGCCCAACAGTGGTATCAGAGCGATAGCTTCTGGTTTTAGGCTCGAGATCACGCATATGTGATATGCGGTAGGATGTAGATGAGATCTATGTGCTGTTTGGTGGTCGATCTATGAGATAGATCGGTTTTGTACGAGGTTGATTGGATCAACTGTACTCGGGGAATGGTAGATCTGATTTCCGTGATCATACTGCTGAGGTCGTGGAACGACATACCCCTACCGGTCGGCTTCCGCCATCGGGGTAGACTGTGACACGTAAATCCAGAAGCGGTGATCGAAGATCAAAGAGTTTGATCGAATCGGAACGATGGTCGGAACCCATGTCCGGATCGTAGATGAGATCTACGTTTTCGGAAAAATCGTCGGGCGCTGCCCGCACCCGCGAGGGGCGCTGCCCCTTCGATCCCCGCCCGCTATCCGGCTAGCGGGACCGCCGGCTTCGCCCTGTCGTAGCGCCTTAGATGTCGTTGCGAGTTTCACAACGCCGGTAGATATTGTATCTATGCATAACTTGTTTTTGCAGGAAGTTGTGAATGGTATGGTTCATGTGCATGTGATGTATGTGTGTAATCCATACGTGATCTGCGAATCACGGTTTATGTCAGCCGGCTGGAGCCTAGGTGCTGTCATTTTATTGTATAACGACCTGCGTGTCGGATTCTCTATGTAATTCACTTTACTAAGCTAGTGTAGTTGTTTGAGAACCCGGAAGGCATGCAAGGCGTTGTACATGTCGGCGACATGGAGTAAGACGACAAGTGACAAGAGTTGGCACGAGTCGGATTACAGGCTTTGTGGAGATGGAGATCGCCATGAAGAGAGCCATACCATTTCACATTATAATTGCTTTATTTTGTGTTATTGTTATGTCTCTGTTTTACCTCTATTAGATAGTTGGTAAAATTTAATCCCTCAAAGAAGGTCTAGTCGGTTTTCCCGCCAGTGTTTGCACCATCACAAGTCGGACATTTTTGGTAGTGGGCTCATAAAATTGAGGTGCTGCCAATTCTTTCCGACTAGGTGTGTTCGAGTCGGACTCTTACTGCAGAAACACTCGGTAAGCTAGACGGGTCTATCACAACGGTTGTGGGACTCGGGGAAAGGTCGGATGGGAGCCGGGGCATGTGATGCCACCCGTCCAACAGGAGTCGCATAAGATGCGATTGACAAGGAGTTGTCTACCTAGATCACTTGGCGGCTAGCGGTGATGCTAAAGCTCACTAGCCGACTTGCTTATTTAGGATCCTGAATCACTAAGTAACCATCGGAGGGGTGTTGGTTCTAGTGGGAGCATAAAATATTAAAATGTTTAATATGCTTGCTCTTTTATGAATACATGTCTTAAGTGTTTTGCATATTTTCTGTTGTAGATTATGGCACCAAGTAGCAGTCACTCTCAGATATCCGGTTTTGCGTTGAGAACTATTCTTGAGAAAGATAAACTGAACGACACTAATTTTACCAACTGGTATCAAAATCTGAGAATTGTTCTCAAACAAGAAAAGAAGGACCATGTCCTAGACAACCCACTTCCAGATGAGCCGAATGAGAATGCGACTGTCGCAGCCACCAATGCCTACCGTCGGGCTAAGGATGAGTCCACGAATATTAGCTGTCTTATGCTTGCTCACATGGAACATGACTTGCAAAAGCAGCTCGAGCATGTTGAGGCCTACGATATGATCGAAAGCCTCAAAAGTATGTTCCAGGCTCAGGCGAAGACTGAGAGGTATCAAGTCTCTCAGGCTTTGCTGAGTTGCAAGCTTAAGGATGGTGATCCACTGAGTCCGCATGTAATCAAAATGGTTGGTTACGTGCAGTCTCTGGAGAGGCTTGGCTACCCCATAAGCGAAGAGTTCGCTACGGATATAATTCTGAACTCTCTTCCTAGTGCATATGGGCAGTTCATTTCGAACTACCACATGCATGGTATGGATAAGAAACTCACTGAATTGCATGGGATGCTCAAGCAGGCAGAGGCGGATCTCAAGAAGGGCACCAGTCAAGTGTTGATGGTGCAGAATAAGGCTAAGTTCAAGAAGAGTTCTTGGACTAAGAAGAAGGCTAAGTCAGGATGAAAGCAGGCTCAGGACCCGGTCCCAAGCGCTTCCTCAGGGACTAAACCATCTCCTTCAGCCGGATCCACTTGCTTCTACTGCAAGGCGGATGGCCACTGGAAGAGGAACTGCAGCAAGTACTTGGCCGATAAAGCCAAGAGTGGAGGTATGACTTCCGACTCAGGTACACTTGTTTGCAATGTTATAGACATATATCTTGCTGATGCACCTAATAGTTCTTGGGTATATGATACCGGATCAGTTATTCACATCTGCAACTCGTTGCAGGGACTGGTAAGAACTAGGAGCGTAGCAAGAGGCGAGGTTGATATTCGAGTCGGCAACAAAGCAAGAGTTGCTGCGTTGGAAGTCGGCACGATGCAACTTCATTTACCTTCCGGATTCATTATGGAACTAAATAATTGTTATTATGTTCCAGTGCTCAGTCGAAACATTATTTCTGCTTCATGTTTGATGAGGCAAGGCTATGAGTCGAATATCAAGAATAATGGTTGTTCTTTGTATTTGAATGATATGTTTCACGGCTTTGCACCCGTCCAGGACGGGTTATTTATTTTGAATCTTGATGGTGAGTCGGTTTATAACATAAATGTTAAAAGGTTGAAACCAAATGATCTGAATATGACTTACTTTTGGCACTGTCGGCTTGGTCATATAAGTTGGAAACGCATGAAGAAGCTCCATGATGATGGACTCCTAACTTCGTTCGACTTAGAGTTGTTCGAGACATGCGAATCTTTCCTACTCGGCAAAATGACCAAGACACCTTTTGCAAAGAGTTGCGAAAGGGCGTCCGACTTGTTGGTACTAGTACATAGTGATGTATGTGGACCAATGAGCACGACAGCCAGGGGTGGTTATGAGTACTTCATTACCTTCACTGATGATTTGAGTAGGTATGGATATATCTACTTGATGAAACATAAGTCGGAAGCCTTTGAAAAGTTCAAAGAATTCCAGAATGAAGCACAGAATCAACTCGGCAAGAAAATAAAGTTTCTTCGGTCGGACCGAGGAGGCGAGTACATGAGCCATGAGTTTGATGACCATCTGAAAAGTTGTGGAATAGTTCCTCAACTTACTCCACCAGGAACGCCACAAAGGAATGGTGTTTCGGAAAGGCGGAATCGGACCTTGTTGGACATGGTACGATCAATGATGAGTCGGACAGATCTGCCTTTATCATTTTGGGGTTACTGTCTAGAAACAGCGGCGTTCACACTAAACAGAGTACCATCAAAATCGGTAGAGAAGACACCGCATGAGATGTGGACAGGCAAAAAGCCGAGTTTGTCTTTTCTTAAGATTTGGGGTTGTGAAGCTTTTGTCAAGCGACTTCAGTCGGACAAGCTTACGGCCAAGTCGGATAAATGTATTTTCGTGGGGTATCCGAGGGAAACCTTGGGTTTCTACTTCTACAACCGAGAAGAGGGCAAAGTGTTTGTCGCTCGGAACGGTGTCTTCCTTGAGAAAGAGTTTCTCAGTCGGAGAGTAAGTGGGAGCACGGTGCAACTCGAAGAAATTCGAGAGGAATCGGCAAGTAGCGAGTCGGCAAAAACCTTGGAGGATGAGCCGATCGTGGCAGCTGAGCCGACAGCCGCACCTGTACTACGAAGATCGGCAAGATTACGAAGTGTTCGTGATGTGTTACTGTTAGACAGTGATGAGCCGACAAATTATTCGGAAGCGATGGTGGGATCTGATTCCGAGTCATGGCTTGGAGCCATGAGATCCGAGTTAAAGTCCATGGATGAGAATCAAGTTTGGAACTTGGTTGATCCGCCAGACGGTGCAAGACCCGTCGAGTGCAAATGGGTCTTTAAGAAGAAAATTGATATGGATGGAAATATTTCTGTCTATAAAGCACGCCTTGTCGCGAAGGGGTTCCGACAAGTTCAAGGAGTTGATTACGACGAGACTTTCTCGCCCGTAGCGATGCTTAAATCAGTTCGGATCATGTTAGCTATAGCAGCCTATTTCGACTATGAGATATGGCAGATGGATGTCAAAACGGCTTTCCTTAACGGAAATTTAACCGAGGACGTGTATATGATACATCCCGAGGGTTTTGTCGATCCGGCTAATGCTGACAAGGTATGCAAACTTCAGAAATCCATTTATGGGTTGAAGCAAGCATCTCGGAGTTGGAATATTCGTTTTGATGAGGTAGTCAAATCGTTTGGCTTCATCAAGAGTGATCATGATTCTTGTTTGTACAAGAAGTTTAGTGGGAACAAAGTAAATTTTCTAATCTTATATGTGGATGACATATTACTGATTGGAAATGATGTCCAGATGTTGCAAGAAACCAAGGAATCATTGGAAAGGAGTTTCTCAATGAAAGACTTGGGTGAGGCAACATACATCCTCGGAATCCGGATCTATAGAGATAGATCAAGGAGGCTCATTGGATTGAGTCAGAGTACTTATTTGGACAAAGTGTTGAAGAAGTTCAACATGGAATCGTCTAAGAAGGGGTTCTTACCGATGTCCCATGGTGTAAAACTTAGCAAGACTCAGTGTCCTTCGACAACTGATGAGCGAAGTCGGATGAGTGCGATTCCATATGCTTCTGCAGTCGGATCCATCATGTACGCCATGATTTGTACTAGGCCGGATGTTTCCTATGCTCTAAGTGTTGTGAGCAGATACCAGGCTGATCCTGGAGAGATCCACTAGACAGCGGCTAAAAATATCCTAAAGTACTTGAGAAGGACTAAGGATATGTTCTTGGTTTATGGTGGTGAAGATGAACTCAGTGTAAAGGGTTACACGGATGCGAGTTATCTCACCGACTCTGATGATTCTCGTTCGCAATCCGGATACGTGTTTATTATAAACGGAGGTGCTGTGAGCTGGAAAAGTTCCAAGCAAGAGACTGTGTCTGCATCTACAACAGAGGCTGAGTATATTGCCGCCTCGGAGGCAGCAAAGGAAGCTGTTTGGATGAGGAATTTCCTCATGGATCTTGGTGTGGTTCAGGGCTCGTCCAATCCGTTGGACGTGTATTGTGACAACAATGGTGCTATTGCACAAGCCAAGGAACCTAGACAACACCAGAAGAACAAGCACATACTCATGCGGTACCACCTAATTCGCCAGTTCGTGGATCAGGGTGATATCAAGTTATGCAAGGTACACACGGATGCAAATATTGCGGATCCGTTGACAAAGCCATTACCACAGCCAAAGCATGAGGCGCACCTGAGAGCCATGGGCATTAGATGCTTAGACATGTGATGTCGAAAGATTGACTCTAGTGCAAGTGGGAGACTGTTGGGAATATGCCCTAGAGGCAATCATGTATGATGATATTTCCCATTGTATTCATAAAGTTATTAAGTAGTCCTTGTATGAACATCTGATGTGTATCATTGAATATGTGATTCGGTTGTGGAACTATGCATTCATGTTGTTTATACTAAATATCCTTGGTCATTGAGGTTGTGCTGGACACACAACTTAGACCAATGTGAAAGTTGGCTTGATGACTCGGTTCCACTTGTCATGGGCATGGAGATGCTATTCCAACTTACACAGATTCGGCTAAAGAGTTTAGCGAGTCGGATTGACCCATATTGAGGTACAACGAACTAGCTGTCATTTGTATATCTCAATCAATGTAATCCTTAGACCTGAGGTTATTGCATAGTCCGAGTTGAGGATCACCGACTTAGGTTCTGTCAAACGTTGATCCGTAACTGGGCAGTTATAAAGGCAGGGTTCGGGTCGACTGAGAATCAAGCTGCGTGATGTGGATAACCAAGATGGGATTTTGCCCCTCCACTCGGAGAGATATTCTCTGGGCCCTCTCGTGAGATATGATTCGGAAAGCATGGCCATGCACGACTCGGTTAAGTGTTAACCGAGGCGATCGGCTAAAGAGTTAGTCGGGTGAATCACTTATCTCGGATCGAGAAGAGAGTCGGACTATTTAAGGGATGACATATATTCGCCTATAGTCTGACAAGGTATATCGTGAGGCAAAAGGGCTCAGACGTAAGTCGTATTGGAAAGGCAAGTCGTCATGACTCTTTGGTACTTGGGAATCGGCATGTTCTGCTAGGAGCCGATGCCGATTGATCGATTGTGAGTCGGACTCTAATCGTGTCCAAGTAACCATGAGCCTGCGGGGTCACACACTTAAGAGCGGGAGCAAGTTCGGATTGGATCCGAATCTGTAATCTGGTTGGGTTGGACCTAAACCAGATTAGGACTGAGTTAGTGAGTTGGACTCACGGTGACTAGTGTTATATGGGCTTTAGTGAATGGGTCGCGTGAGCAGAGCCCACGTTCACTCCCTATATATAGTGGAGCACAGTAACCCAGAAAGGTTAATCGTTGTTCGGTTAGGTTATTCCATGTGTTGGAAACCCTAGCTCCACAGCAGTCCAGCCGCCGTAACGAACCTAGCAGTTCGCCGCCGGCGCTCCTCCTTGTATGTGTGGATACCAGCAGAGGTGTTGTGCGATCAGCACCAGGACGATCGGATCGTGAGGACTGCACTGCATCAGCCGACGCGCTTCATCAGTAATCCGCAACCGCGCGTCTAGTGGTAAGCCTCGTGGCCTTCTACCTCAGCTGGATCTTGGGATCACCACGTTAGAGGAAAAAGTTTTGTTTTATCTCTGCGTGGCCCAACACGCGTCTCATCAAAAGTAACATCACGAGAGATACGCATCCGACGGCCAACGGGGTCCCAACAGCGATAGCCTTTATGCTCATCACTGTATCCAAGTAAGACACACTCAACAGACTGAGCGGTCAGTTTGGTGCGTTCACGAGGAGCAAGGAGAACATAGCAAACATAACCAAACAAGCGAAGCATGGAGTAGTCTGGAGACTATCCAGATAGGCGTGCGCTCAAGAGGGATGCCACCCTGCAGAGCGGCAGAAGGCTGACTATTGATGAGGTAAGCCGACGTAGCGACAGCCTCAGCCCAGAAATACGGCGGAAGAGAAGAAGCAATCATCATGGCACGAGTGGTCTCAAGAAGATGGCGATGCTTACGCTCAGCAACGCCATTCTGGGCATGTGCGCCAGGACAGGAGAACTGAGCAAGGGTGTCCTGCTCAGCAAGAACACCTCGCAACATCTGGGAGATATACTTACCATCAGAATCAGCACGAAACACACGAATGGTTGTAGAATATTGAGTACGGACCATGGCCGCAAAACGCTGATATATGGAGAGTACTTCACTACGAGAGCGCATAAAATACAACCAAGTGTACCGAGAAAAATCATCGATGAATAAAATATAGTAGCGATGGCCCCCTTTCGAAGCGAAAGGAGCCGGACCCCAAACATCGGAATGAACTAAATCAAAAGGTCGCTGGGATACAGACGCGCTAGTAGGATAGGGAAGCTGAATCTGTTTACCCAACCTACAGCCCTGAGAATGTAAAGAACCATCTCCTGAGACAGACCCCAGAAGGCCACGATGAACTAAGGACGACAGACGAGAGTCACAAAGGTGACCAAGACGATGATGCCACTGCTGAAAGGAGCTGGTAGCAGAGGCGACGACCGGAGAAGAACTGGCAGATGAAGTGGCAGCGGAAGGAACACGAAGCCAGTCTAACTCCCAAAGTCCTGAAGAGTCACGGCTGCGAGGGCCAGCTCCAACCAGGGCATGTGTGCGACGGTCCAGGACAACACAAGAATCAGCATCAAGAATGACGCGACAACCAGAGTCAGTAAGCTGGCTAGCAGAGAACAGATTCATCTTAAGAAGAGGGACATGAGAAATATCAGGAACAAAAAAAGAAGAAGTAGAAAGGGTGCCACGACTAGAAACAGGAAGAGAGGTACCATCGGCCGTGAGAACACGGACATGAGAAGGAAGAGAACGAAGAGCGGACAGAAAAGAAGACTCAGAGGTCATATGAAAAGAAGCTCCAGAATCCAGATACCACGGAGACGTACCTGACTGTGTAGAAGGTGGTGGTCGCGCAGTGCCTGGAGAATCAGTCACAGGACCAGCAGTGCCTGTCGAAGAAGAGCCTGTAGCAGCAAGCAGACCGCGAAGACTCCTGATAATGGCCTGATCAGAGAGAGCAACTGCTGAAGAACCAGAAGGAGCCGACTGACCACGAGCCTGGTGCTGCTGACGTAAACTGGGATCCCGTGTATAACAGGTGGCCCAAGTGTGGCCATCCCTTTTGCAGTAAGAGCAGTGACGAAGAGAACCACGGCGGCCCTGATCACGAGCCTGCTGATGCTGACTCGGACCCTGAGACTGCTGATGCTGAAGCTGACCCTGACCTGGAGGAGTGGATAGTATCGGCGGCGGCATAGAGGACCGCGGCTGAGTCGAGGGAGCAGACGGCATATAAGGACCACGAGTAGCAAGCACAGATGGAACCGCAAGAAGACCAGCACCACGAAGACGGGTCTCCTCAGCCCGAAGCTCAGACAACACATCAGAGAGCGGAACACGGTAAAGAGCATCCCCAGACGGCTGATAGCGCTGACGAAGATGTGCCCACTAAGCGGCAACAGTAGGGAGACTCATGAACTCAGCAGCATACTGGGGCAGAACACTGGAGGTGAGAACAGCAGCAGCACGAGCATCCTCAACGACCCACTGAGTGTAGGCAGTCAGAGCGTGCCGATAGGCCTCGAGATCAGAAGAGTACTGCTTGAACTTCAGATCATAAGCAGCAACATCACTATCATCAGCACTCTGAGCAGCATCCTTGGCCTCCTGAGAAGCATCAGCGCCGAGAACAATCGGTGTCGGCGGAAGAGGAGCCACAGGAGCAGGGGCACGGCGGACATGAGACCTCGCCGGAGAGCACACCCCAAAGACGAAGATCGCGCATGTGAACGCGCATGAAGGCAGCAAAATCAGGGTAATTCGCGCCATCGAAAATCACCGGGCAGCGAGGAATCGCAACATAACCCGATGAAGAAGACATATCTCTTTTTTTTTTGGAACAAGTCTGGTCAACTCGCTACAGGCAGATTCTGGCCGAAATCCGGCCAAATTCGGGCAAACCGGGACGAGGGGCGGGGCCTAAGGGCCGGGGAAGGCCGATTCCGGCCGCCGGGGATCGATTCCCGGCAACGGTGACGGCCGTCTAGCGAGCCGGCTAGTAGACCGAGGCCGGCAGGTCAACCAGTAGGCACCGAGTTGATGCAGAAGGCGGGAGGCTGCAGGTGGAGTAGACCGCGCATGGAAGCAGGCGCTCGCGTGGAAGGGCCCGCGCGTGGAGGCCTCGGTCGTCGCGAGGAGCAGGTGGAGGCCTTGTGCGTGGAGGTGGCCCGCCGACCAAGTAGATGCAGGGTGTCGGGCGGTGTGTCGGGGCGCGTGGAGGAGTTGGCGTCCGCGTGGCCTGAGGGAATCGAGACGGGTCCCGCTGTCGGGGACGGGACCTGGGCAGAGACGAGGTGGCCCGTCGGGAGCAGGAGCTGGCGTGCGTACGGCTTGCAGGAGGACCAGGCAGGGGTCCTGCTTCGATCTGCAGCGATACCAAGGTGCAGGTGCACCTACGCCTCCGATCGATCTGGAGGAGATCTCTGGAGACCGATCTGAAGAAGAAACGGAGATCGATCTGGAACGAGCAACGACGGTAGACGGCAGAAACTAGGCGGGGACAGGCGGCGACCGCCGGCAGCGACGAAGGCAAGACCGGCGGCGACAGGGACGGTGGCGGCCGACGAAGTTGCTAGAAAGAGGATGGGACTAACGAGGCTCTGATACCATGTTAGGAATAGACAACTTGTATTCCTCTGGGGGCCAAAGGCCACAATATATAGTACAGGTACAGAACAAATATGCAGAAAGCCCCTTAACATATGAGAAAATATAATATACAAATATATACATCTAATATCAGGCGGTATCCTCTCGTAAAACAGCCGTACCTTGCGGAGCCACTGGCCAGCGGGAGGACCCAAACTGCCACCCTGGCCCCACTTTCAAGCAGAAAGACAAGAGAGCCGACAGGTGGGACCCACCACCCTCCATCCACCCGCGGTTACTACTAGTGCAACGGAGGCGCGTGCCGTTGCCGTCGCCTCCTGCGCGGCCGTTCATTCCTGCCCACGCCGGCGTTCCATTCGTAGCAACTTTTCCCTGACGCCGCTGCCCGCGCGTGCCTCGGATTCTCGGTGCCTGTAATTAACAACGAACCGGCCTGCCAGTAACCACGCCTCCCGCGCCCCGCGCCCGCTGCTGCTTGCCTCCCACGCCCAAACTGCCAAATCATTAAAACGCCACAGGACAGGCGCGCACTTCTCCTACCCCCATCTTCCCCCCAGTGCGATGCGGATGCGGATGCGGTGCAGAGAAGTCACGTTTTGAGCGAGATTTCAGCAATGCCGGCCGGCCTCGCATGGAATGGACGTCACGCGAGTAGCGCTGGTGGTTGCGATTACTACCTGCTAATCCCGATCGGGCAGGCTGGTGCGACTAACTACTGTGACATGCCCTTTTTTTTTTGGCTATATCGGGTTTGCATAGGCGTACTAAGACGATCATCGCAGTTCGCAAGAAACCCAACTAGTAGAGCAATGCCATTGCGAGGGGGAAACGGAAGGCGAGCAGTAATCATCGGGAAAAAGGAACGTTTAGCTAAAATGCTTAGCGCTTGACTCTTGGCCGCGAGTATTAACAATCAACTTATCAATTGAATTCTCCTAATACTAGAATAACACAGCGAGGAGTGTATTTCCTCAGCAGAAAGCAAAAGGGGTAGAAAATATGAACAAAATCTCGAAAAAAAAATCTAAGGTTTCCAAATTTTTTTGGTCTATCTTCCATTCTTTGGAATAAGCTATGGTGGGTGCGCGCAGCGCAGGAGGCATTGCATCGAGCACTCACACGATCGATGGACGACCGAGATGGCCCACTCAGGAGAGGATGGCCTCCACGCTGCCGGTCCTGACGCAATGGCACAGCGGGCACGCCAGGGACACGTCCATGTCGCCGGCGGCGAGGCACCCGCCGCACAGGCTCAGGTGCCTGCAGGGGAGGAGCACCACCGTGGCCGGCCCGCGGCGGCAGGCGTGGCACGCGCGGTCCGGCCCGGCGCGGCGAGGGTCCACGTACGCCGACGACGAGGACTCCGCCGGGCCTGCGTCGCCGCCGTCCGCGAGCTCCTCGCAGGACGCCCGAGCCACCGCCGCGGCGGTCTGCTGGAGCTGCGCGTGGAGCGCGACCGCGGTCGCCTGCTCCGAGAGGGCCTTCGCCTGCCACGCCGCCGCCTCCGCGCGGACACGCGCCAGCCGCTCCTCCAGCTCCGCGCCGCGCCGCGCCTCGCGCTCCGCCTCCAACGTCTTCTCCCGGAGACGCCGCGACGCCGACTTCTCTGCTGCCACTAGAAGGGCCCGGTTGTGCTGCCGCACGCGATCGGCGATGGCCCGCCGGAGCTGCTCGCCCTGACCAAAAAAAAAAACATACATGAGGCCAAGATGATCCACCACGCGCTCAGCTAGAACCAGTATCTAATTGTTATGGCCGGGGGCCAAAACTAGTTACCTGGTCGCGGATGAATTTGTCGAGCTCCTCGCCGTGCTGCTTCACCTGTCCGGCGAACTCGTCGGAGAAGGAACCGCCGAACGGTGACGGCGAGGAGGACGCGTAGCACAGGGAATTAATCTGTCTCTGCTGCTGCTCATCCAATGCCAGCCGGAGGCCCGTGGACACGCGCGTGACCGGAGCAGGGGACGCGGACGACGCGACCCTGTTGCCGTGGAGCTGCTGCGCCATGTTAAAATACGGCGCCGACTGCTGCTGCTGCTGCTGCGCCTGGAGCGCGAACAGGTTGATGTACTCCTCTTTGACCGCTGGCGGCGGCGGCGCCATGGCCATGGCCATGGCCTCCCTCGATCGCTTCCTCCGGTTCCCGCCGGCTGCGAGAAAGAAACCAATCAAACCGGTGTCACAATCCACGAACGATGCGCGGCCACGGCCTGGGCTTTCCTAATTTGATTGACAATCAGGCAGGCAAACGCACCTCCTCCACTGGCAAAATAGACAGCCGGGGAGACACCGGCGAGCTGCTGCGGCTTGGGCAGGTCCATCTCCTTCCTGTCCGGCTCACCTCTGTAAACCAGACGAACCCATGAGACCGACCGACCGATCACCGAAAACAAAACCAGACGAGCATGGAGCGTCGTCGACTGCAGTCGTGGAAGAGAAGAAGTAACCGAGAGAGAGGGCAGGACGTGAGGAGGCGCACCTATCGTGGAAGAGGAGATTGGAGGGGTACTGCGCCTGCACAGCCATTGTTGTTATGTTAAGAAGAGGAGAGGAGAGGAGAGGCCAGAGGGGGGGAAGGAGGAGAAGAAACGGACGACGGGTGGTGGGTTCGCGAAGCGGGAGGTGACGGAGAGGAAAACTTCCACTCGTGGTTTTAATAGGAAGGTCCTCCTGAGCGGAGCCGAGTCCAATTCCGCGCACCCACTTCGCACGCTCTCTTCCCTGCTTTAAAACCTCTCGATCGATGGATCACATGGAATGCAACGGGCGCGGGACGGGCTCGATCTTGAAAACGGAAAACATGGCCAGCCTAAAATTACTCCCCTCGCTCGCCTCGCTCGGGGTAAAAGATTAGATTTAGATACATACGGTTAATATTACTAGCAGATTAAAATGCCGGTGGTTTTGGTTCCCGATTAAAAGTGGGTAGCCCGCGTTTCCTTCCCGATTTCCTGACGTCAATGCAGCAAATTAAAATGCCGGTGGTTTTGGTTCCGCCCGAGATTTGCTAACCGACGATGATGGCGTAGGGGTTTTCAAGAGTCAGGGGGTTTGTTTGGAGGATAGTATCAGGGAGAGGAGAAATCATCTTTTTGTACTAATGTTTTTACGATAGAGATCATTTGTGACTTGGCATCCAATCTTTCAGTTTTTGGATTAAACGACTCGTGCTTGATGTGGTGTGTGCATGCATGCACCGCATCCTTCTGTTTTTTATCCCGTCAGATTTAATTTGTGACACTTCTTTAGTTTTAAATACAGTGCCCTGAAATTTCTTTAAAATATACAGATTAAACAAAAATTTGTTCTACTTCATCTCTTCCATATTATAAAACAAATTTAATAAACTAAATTAGTTTGTCAAAACATTTTACAATGTCGAACAGGGGAGTAATTTTTATCCCCAATAAACTAGTTTCGTGTTCTGTCACGTGGATACCAAATGTTCTTCTAATGAGGGAGACGAAGAGTTGCTAGGTCAAACATGGAGCCGCTATTGGCTAAACCAGGTCTCGGTTACACCCAGCCTCATGTCGGTACCACCGGGAATTGCTTCTCTTATGGCTCTTTTGAGCATATAAAAATCTATTGATGTCCAACCGCTTGTTGAATAGGTGGCCACCAAGCTTGTTCTATGGCATGGAAGGCACATCGCGGCGGCTGGTAGAGGCACCCTCATCAAATCGGTGATCACCTCTCAAGCCATCCACCACATGACCCCTCTTGCGATCCCTCCCAGTATCCTACATTCTATTAATAAGTTGGAACGAGCTTGAGAAGGTCTCCGGTGGAAAATGCAAAGTGAATTAGAAAATTGTTTGTAGGCCAAGGGATAAGGGAGGCCTTGGCATCATGGATCTAGATAAATTTGCTAGAGCTCTTCGTTTGAGGTGGCCTTGGCTCAAATGGAAGGATCCAAACAAGGCTTGGATTGGTTGTGACCACCCTTGTGATAAGGCGGGCATGGAGTCCTTTTTTGCGGCGACCACTATTACCATTGGGGTTGGGACCATTGCGAGCTTTTGGCATGAGCTGTGGCTCCATGGAAGGAAACAAAAGGATATTGCACCCTCCATATTTGATCTATCAACTCGCAAGAAGTTTATCGTCAAAAAGGACTTTGGACAACATAAATA
This sequence comes from Avena sativa, assembly GCA_916181665.1. Classification (NCBI taxonomy): domain Eukaryota; kingdom Viridiplantae; phylum Streptophyta; class Magnoliopsida; order Poales; family Poaceae; genus Avena; species Avena sativa. The sequence goes on along the minus strand of OV702284.1, from coordinate 250,414,186 downwards.
CAACCAAAGGTCTCACTACTCAACACATCTCCGAGTTTGTGGAACTTTGGACTATGGCTAGAGAGGTGCATATTCAGGAAGGGGCAGCGGATGACATCTGTTGGAAACTTACCAGCTCGGGAATCTACACAGCAAACTATGCTTACAAAGCACATTTTGAAGGCATCGTCCGCTCTCCGATGCCAGAGTTGATTTGGAAAAATTGGGCTCCTCCCAAGTGCAAGCTTTTCTTATGGCTAATCCTACAAGACCGGGTTTGGATAGCCAAGCGCCTTCAAAGGCGAGGATGGCCAAATTGCGTCCTTTGCCAACTTTGTAAGAGGGAGGACGAATCCATGACACATCTTCTTTTCAAATGCCGCTACACCATCCGGATTTGGAACTCCGTGGTTATTTGGCATGGGCTCCACCATATCGACACTACAAGTTGGGCCTTATGTGACTCTGTTGAAGATTGGTGGAATTTAGCCTTATTCACAAATGTCACTACGAGGAAATCTATGGTGTCTCTCCTCATGCTAGTCTCGTGGGAGGTTTGGAATGAACGGAATGTGAGGGTCTTCAGCAAGATATCTACCTTGCCCACTTTAATACTCCAAAAAATCAAGGAGGAGGCGAGGCTTTGGGTCTTGGACGGGGCAAATATTTGGGATCTTTCATGCCGGGAAAGTAGGCTTTTGTTTTTGCAGGCACTTCTTGTTGCTCGCTTGTAACCGAACTTTATTATAACCTCCTTCTTAATTAAATGAGATGAGGAAAAGCTTTTGCCTCCGTTTCAAAAAAAAGTACACTAGTAGAAAAAGGGCCTATAGTCCCGGTTTGTAAGGGTCTTTAGTCCCGATTTTGCAACCGGGACTGCGAAATCGGGACTAAAGGCCCCTATTTCTAGTCCCGGTTTGTTACAACCCGGGACTAGAGGGTCACGGTATGGCCCTTTTTTGCTACGGGGTTGAAGAAATACGGCCCTGGACTAAAGATCTTTTTTCAAATATTTTTTATATTTTTTTTGAATTGTTTGACTCGTAATCCTCTCACTTGGAACATTTTTAGCACTAAGTATATTTAATCTTAGGTCAAATTACACTTGTGGTCAAACTTCCCATTCGGTCACCCATCCTAGCACTACTTCACCCTCAGCACGCTTAACTTCTCTGTTCCATCTGGATGTCCTTGCGCGAAGCCCTTTTGTACCTTGTTGTCAACACTATCATATCAATCCTATTAGCCCATATCAATATGCCATACATCTTTATTTATTAAAACTATAAACAACTATTTTAGTAAACAACAATAAATAAGTAATAATATCATTTTAATATAATGAAAGTAAAAAACTAAATAAAATAATATTTTATTCATTTTTTGCCATTATTCATTTAATATGGCATAAATAATATCTTTAAATCTGTAAATCGAAATTCGACAAATAATATATTCATTATTATCAGAAAAATGTGAGGAATCAAAATATGGAATAAAAAAATTGCTAAATAATTATTTTTTTAAATAACTTTTTTCGCTTTTCAAATTTTCAAAATGTAAAAGAATCAGAAAAATGTGAGGAATCCATTATTTATAATTTTAAAAATATAAAAATGTGAGGAATCCAAATAAGGTTGTTAAAATCAAACTCAAAATTTTTTCCATACATTTTAATAGGTTGTACATTTTTTTTCGACATCGTACGCAAAAGTTATAGCAATTTTAAGTTGCCCGCGTTCGCACCCGTTTAGTCCAAGACCGTATCACGACCCGGGACTAAAGGGTCACCCCTTTAGTCATGGGTTGTATCATGGCCCGGGACTAAAGGTCCAGAATGACCCGGAACTAGAGTTTTCTCGGGCTCCTGACCACTGAAAACGGTTCGAACTGGGACTAGTGCTCGTACTAGTCCCGACCCGTAATAAAACGGGACTAGTGTCAGACTTTATATCGAACCGAAGCCTCTTTTTCTACTAGTGGGAGTTACCGGACTAACAGATGCCCCAATCTGTTATGCATTCTAAGGCATTAGAATTGTTACCATTGGAAGGCACCCGATATGACTGGTTTGAAGAACATGTGGATCACCTTGACTATTACCTATTTAAGGGACTCGGCTCCAGTGGGGTATGGTTATGACTTATAGATCCAAACCCATTACTGCTGTCTAAGATAGTCTCCCTCTTTCATTCTTGAGCAAAGAGAGGAAAATGAAGTTTACCTTAGTTGATCCGTCAAGCAACATAACAATATAGCCTAGAGATTTTCACTTGTTACTCATAGAAATTTGGCATCTCCTAGATGGCTAACTATCGCTCAAGAGGTTCTCGTCTTTGAAACAAGTCTTAAGAAGTTTGTGAAGGTTTGGGGATCCCCTCAAGAACAACCCGAGTGATTGAGCAAGTTCATGGGAACTTGAACTCAAGAATTAGATGGCCAAGTTTGATAACTTGGGGGGGGGGGGGGGGGGCATGATTGTCTATCCTCTCCAATGTACACATAAAGTTGTTGCGGACAACTTAAACTTTGGGATATATAATGCGTTTTTTCCTCTAGCAATTACTCTATAGATTACTTTTGTTGCATCATATTGCTAGATCTAGTTTATGTACTTCGGCTTCAATTTAACAGCTCAAATTTGAAGTAATTTTTTCAATCTTCTATTTGCCTCATTTAGTCGATTAACGTCGATCTTACAAAAGTGGAATTCACTCTCTTTTTAATAGAGGTGTCTGTTCATCTTCGAGTTTTCTTCAAATGTTTATAAAATGTTGATAATTTTGGGTGGCCTTGTAATGCAACAAAGTTTAGGACTTTTAGAAGATGCTTATGTGTCAGTGGATTAAATCCTTTAAACTAAGGTATTAAATAAGAACTCAACACCTATGAGAAAGCTCGAGATGTTTGACTGACATGGTTACTTGATGCAGCAGGGCCCCGACCTCCCCTAAAATGCACAATTTTGTTAGTATACCCCTGTTTTCTTACCTAAAACACCTTAATTTTCTAAAAATATGTATTTCGGCCCTCCTCAACAATTTGCAAAGAGACAAAATCTTTGATTGGGCCTCCCTCAAACCTCCACCACGGGTTCGCATGTGAAGTAATAACATGGGGGTAGGGGTGAATATGTGATAAAATCTTCTAGTAAAGATAAACATGCGATACTACTTTATACACAAGTATAATTTGTGTAGCTTATGAAAAATGTTAGATGTACTTATATATGTGTGTGTCATGCCATCTTCTCTACCTTTTTCACGAACTACCTAGGGCACGCTAACAACCTCCCGATGCTTGGTGTAATAGACATTACCGCATGTTTTGTTGAATGCACCCTTCTTCCTCTTCGGTGAACCTTCTTAATTTTGTTCAAATATGAGATGAGTGTGGGAGGCTATAGAAGAGAGTGAGAGGAGACATGGTGGAGGGTAAGCGAGCGAGACAAAGTATCATGAACTGATAACAAGAGTTGCGTGAGAGATAATCGTGGGGGGGTGGGTAGAGCATGCTCGAGACACATGCTTTAGATGTATCGTGCTAAGAAGGAATGGTCTCTATAAAAAGTTCATGAGGGGTTATCCTGCGACAGAAGTGAGAATAATGAGAAGTATGTCATGGCACAAGTAAGGTGTTAGGGTTGAGAAAATGAGAAAAAATCTAGAGAATCCAATTTATATCTAACAAAGTGGGTGCTTTCTCTTTTCTTAGTGAACTAAAAGAGTAGTACTAGACAGATAAACAGGATTGTCCAACATGCTACCTAACCTAAGCCAAAGCCAGTGTGTCATATATGATATGTAGTGACGTGAGCAAACTAAGCGTGTAGCTGTAGCATTGTCATCATACAATGTGATTAGTACGAACAACTCAACCAATACCTTGCAACAAGGAACTCCCAACCATTTTTAGCTCATTAAGTTATTCGACGTTATCAGAAAATACGGTTACATGGAGAGACGTATTTGACAATGATGAAATTAACATGTACTGTGAGAAGCTTCCAAAATCCTTGATTTTGAAGGCTCCTCCACAGCTGTCAGACATATAGCGGAAACTTTGTATGGCAGATAACATGCAGAAATACAAGGAAGCAATCGACCGGCCGTTGAATTTTCAGTGTGGCCTCATTTTCAGGTACGTGTTGTTGATAAGAAGGAAGGGGAACCGAGAGAAAACTGGTGCCTGCTTGTTAATCTAGCGTAGCGAGTAGTACTAGCTTGGTTTTATCTGGAGACAATTCTCTGAACTTTCTTTCCTTTTCAGAACTCTCATTGTCTTGGAAAAAAAAAGATGGAACGGAAACAGGAGGAGAGACTGAGGCATGCACCCAACCTACTCTCTAGTGGTTGTCAAACGCTATGATTTGGATTTTTGGGATTGCCCGGTGAAAATGACAAAAACATAGCTCTAGAAATTACCCTGATTCTGCCAAATCATCTGACGACCACTCGAGAGTGGGTTGAATAATGGGCGCCAACGCTGACAATGGCAATTGTTGCGCTGTGTCCATTTTTGATGTTTTGTCACCACCAATAATTTCTCATGGTTATGCATGATTCAGAGTGCAAGTTTTAATATAGAGACCTAATAATAGGATAATATACTTACCAAAGTCGAAGATGGCTTCTTTAGGAGATTTGTAAGGTCGCCAGTGGGATGTCGTGCTTGGATTGGAGATTAGTAACAGGCACGCATGCATAGTACTCCCCTTGTTCGGGATTATAGGTCTTACGTGCATACTTAGGTTGTTAATTTCACCAATAAAACATAACTTATATATTATAAAAATTATATCATTAAAAAATATAATCTCTAAAGTTTTTAATGGTATAATTTTTATTCTATATTATTTATATTTTGTTGTTCAAATTGGCAACCTAGTTATCCGCGCGGGACTTATAATCCCAAACGGAGGGAGTAGACATTATTGTTGCTTTCCTAATCCTCTAGTATTTTTCTTTGCCTCGAGAACAAATTGTTGCTTTCCAAATGGTTCTTCGTCGATCGCAAGTACTTGGAGTACATACTGGGAGTACATGCATACCTTAACTGCCAAGTCGTAGTGGTGGTAGCAAGCGCTGGCGTGCGTAGGACCCAAAGTTAGATGCGGGCAGGTTTATTGACCACTGCGCGAGGTGTATAGTACAGTACTACTATAGTTGATTGAGATTTGGTAAACATCAAGCAGGACGAACAAGAATAAACCCCTCGTCTGCTTTCATCTTTAGAAGCATGGCGATTGAAGCAAGATGGGAGAAAAAAAACTCCAGCCTCTAGAATACTACTATTGCCTTGGATCGAAAGATGCAAAGGAGAGAGCTGGCTCGAAAGAATCAAATGCCTGCCTGCCATCTTTGTTCCCGAGGTGGCTGTCACCTGATGCGTCGTTGCATCTACTACTACTCTACCTTCCTTGCGGACAAGCAACCACGATCGATCGGCGCCAATATTTCTGCCCGCCCCTTCAACCTCGCAAGGTTGTGGTTTGTTTTCTTTCTCCTCGACGATGCACCCTGCACGTGACCGCGATTGGCTCCGGGGGGAAGTTTACCCGGCCGTGCAGACATCTGGAGGTGGAGACACATAAAGTAATCTGCAGCTAGTGTATGACAAGAAGCGGCTAATTAATCTCCGGCCCGGCGGCTTTGAGTTAATCTACTACTACCAGCCTTTTTCCGGAAGTAGTTTACCGTGTCGATCGATCTAAGTAGAGGATGCTATACCATCTGGCAAGCACAACGGAGCGAGACCAAATCGTGTAAGTTGTCTGCAACGGTAGCCCATGACATAAGAAGGCAGCTTCCGTTGGGAACACATGCATGGTCTGGTCAATCCCGCTGTGTCTGAATTGTCAATCACACCAAACCAGTGCACTACCTCTGTCCCTGAAGAGGACAAAGCTGCATCGCTGCTGCGAACGTGTACACTGCACAGCGCTTAATTAGCTGATTGTTCGTTCCTGCATTGTTAATTAGGCCGGTCAAATCCGGCATGGCTGCCTACTACTAGAACGCGATCTCGCCACGCGGGCGGCCGGAGGCGGTTTCGCGGTGACGTACGACCGGGGCAGGCGCGTGGTGACGATCGAGAGTGTAGTGGAGTGGAGGGCCATGCATGCATGCGAGGTTCAAAGCTCCAAGTCTCCGAGCCCCAACTTACGTACTCACACGCGACATTAAGTGCGGGGAAAGGAAAGGCGAAGGTGGAGATGCCGATGCCGATGCCATGCCTGCACGGCTGTGCCAGCATGCACCTCCCTCCCCCTTTGATGTCTTCACAAGTATTTCGGGTGGAGCGAGGTCATGGACTCGTGGATGGGGGCGCAACGTACTACTGGGCATGGCATGTGATGCTCCCTAGCTCCTTCAATTTTCATTTCATTTCATACGGGTTTACTCTCCTGGGACGTGTGTAATTTTACTACCCTAGACCTAGAGACGTGTACGTGTAGGTGGGTGGTTGTGTGATCTTGTTCCCGTGCTAGCTGGTGCATGCTAGCGTGGTTCGTTGCTGTCATGTCAGCGGGCAGGCCACCTAGGCGCGTACGTACGGCGCCTTCGTTCGGACAGGATTTTGTGTTTGGTTTGATCGATCGTTCAGTACAGTAGCTAGCTACCAACGAGCAGTAACCGGTCTTTGTTTGCCTTACTCAACAATGACTTTGTTATTTGGGTACACACAAGGGAAAGCTAGCGTTGCGTTGGGATAGATAGATGGAGACGGTAGCCGAACTGCAACGATCTCGATCGTCTTTCTTCTTCGTCCTCTTCTTTCTTGGAACGGATAGTTGGAACCATCTCTTCAACGCGGATTGGATATATGTATATATCAGCATATGGGTACCTGGTTCACACGCATCTCCGCCGAGTTGCGTCAAAATTCCACGTACATGTACTGTACTACCACTGGTTACTAACCACGCACGCTGCTGGTTGTTTGGTAAAGGATGGAAACCAACCGATACGGTTGCACCAAATTCCGGCGCTGATTACATGCACCGACTCCAAATTATAGCGTGTGGTACGTGCGCATCCCAGTATGCAGAGAGGACCGTTCCATTCGGGAAAACGTGATGATGGCTGTTCCCGTTCACAAGCCGTGGTCACGTCAAATGTGACAACGGACTTGTCGCCTTGGCATCCGATCGAAGCTGGACCAAACCCCCCTACCTGCCACCAAAACTGCATGTAGCAAGTATGGGATGAGCACTTGCTTTGCTTGCTCCACATGCATGCTTGGACCATACCCATTGACAAAGGGTGTTAGACATTTTGCAAACCGCATATACATGCCATACGATATACATGACCTACCGACAACAAACTAGCGATTCACATTTTTTTTTTGATAAATAGAACATATTGATATCACGAAGATACTAATTACGCCAACCAAAAATTGAAAAAGAAAAATGAAATAGAAAAATATCCCGCCATAGCGATCAATCACTCTGCAGCAGCACGCTAGACACCACCAAAGACAACATCTAGAACGCAAAAACATCCTCCAAAGACGACAAGTCCAAGAAGGAAAGGGAGCACAAAGCATCATCGTCGTCTGGTCAAGGATCTTAGCCGTTCACCTTGGATAAAGACCGAATTCTAAAAACAATGTCTTCAACAGGGTTATTTTCAGGGACATACAATGAACGTACATTGCATTTTCACCCTCAAAATCACGAATTGGCACTCGAGAAGCACCGTCAAACTGAAGTCCTCCAGTGCTATCACCCCTACTTGCCAATATCATTACTGCAAGTCACCAAACACTATGCCCAATTTCATCGCATCCAAGACACTTTCTGCCATTTCTTTAAATCCACAAATCGCAGCCACCATGATATTCTCTATCTCTCTCAAAACATGAAATTCTAGAAATAGACATGTCCCATGATATCGACGAAAAGCGACGCGCATTCACATATGAGTTTTATATAGACGAGCCACGACGCACAACACAAGGGAACAATTCCGATGCATTTGACCGATTTCATGGGAACCAGGGGCGGATCCACCATCCCTCCAGCCCGGGATGTCCCCTAGGCTTACCGACGCGCGACGCCTTATATTTTTTGACTGTATGTAGTGATTTTGTTCGAAAATATGATGTTTTAGACATGTTTGCCCAGGCCTCCAGAATCTCCTGGGTCCGCCATTGGTGGAAATCATGCATGCGGGTCTAATTTGTACTATAGTCCATTTTTTTTTTTGCAGGGTTAGGAGGTGTTTGGTTCCCAACCAAAGTTTGGCAATTTGTAGCACCACTCTACTACGGTATAAAACCGCTGGTTCATCTAAACCATCTTCACATGTACATCCGTCATTTTTCTCGAAGCTTTGATCCAAAATTTCCTTTTTTCTGGAAGCCGCCCCTCGTCCCTCCCTTTCCTGCCAGCCAGCCAGGCTCGATCGATCGGTTCCGCTGCGCGCGTCACGACCAACGACTTGACGCATGATGAGAGGATAAAGAAAAAAACGTGAAAGGGAGGCGAGGAAAAAATAATTAAGGAGGGGAGGGGGCGTCGACGACGTCGTGAGCAACCCAACCCACCATACATATCGATCGAGCGAGTGCTCCGCTCGCCCACACCACACCTCTCTTGTTTTGTCCCCCTCTCCGACTCCGTCCTCGTCGTCGTTCCTTCACCTGTTCTTGTACGTACACGCTCCCATGTCCTCACGTGCAGAACCGAAATGTGAACGGAATCGCGCGTTGCATCGTCAGCGCATGCGACATGGCTTTCGAGCAGATAGACCACCGATCGAACCAAACCTAGCGCTGGCTCGATCGATCCAGAGCGATCGGCTCTTGTGTCACGCAGGCGGCACCGATCGAGAGCTAGCTAGCTAGCGCTCTTGTTTTTTTCTCGACCTAATTAAACCTCTTTGACAGCACAGCAACGAAGCAAGGCGTGAGAGCCACGTAAGCATGTACATACATAGCCGTCCAAGTACGCCCGCGCGCACTGTCCTGTCTCGACGTCATTCGATTCTACCCAGATTTTCGACGTCATTTGGGTGGTTGGCTATGGCCTGGAGCAGAGCAGATCATCGGTGTGGTGCATGCGCGCTTGTGACGTCCGCCATATTTACTGCTAGCTTACCCTCAATTCTCCTTCTGTCAATTTTGTGAAGCTGAAATTTCTGTACTTGAGCCTGACTTCCAATGAACATCCGATCTCGAGAAAAGAAAAATAGATCAAAACGTTTTGTGTCAGATAGGTCTGTGAAACGTGCGGTTGGGTATAGTACGAAGCTTGACGCCGGCTGCTAGTCCCGCCGTCTAAATTTATTTCCTTTGACATTCGGATAACGCCGGTGACTGTATATACCCGGCCCAGCATGACACTGTCCAGACACGCGTATTGGAGAAATATATACCAATCACTCGGGAATATTGTTACAACTTCTTCTTCTACTTGACGTGAACGGCGCTACGCGCGTAACCATTATATATGGGTGCGGTGCACCTCACTTGATAGAGCTGTTTTTGAATAGCTTGGAATGCGCATTTGTTTGGCCGGTTCAAAGAACCGATGCACCGCTATGGTGGGTGGATATGGTATTTCTAATCTATGTACAAGAGCAGAACGCGTACAATACAGAGCAATCATGCGTCATTTTTGTCCGGAGATTTCTGGTCCCTCAAGCCGTATATACGTACGGCCGGTTCTTATGGGCGAGCATCATATCTTTGTCAATAATTGTCATTTTCTTAGATTCAAAAAAAATTTGTCATTTTCTTGGACAAGCTTCCTTCCAAGAGCGCGAACAAGAAAGCTGTACAATCTTCTGCTAGTCCTAATCCACCAACTTAACTCATAGGGTTTGCCTCACAACGCCGGAAAGAGAGTAGTAGGTATCAAGAAATTAACTACTGAACAATCAGGGCCAATGTTACATAAAGCCTCTTTTTTTCTTTCTTAACGCTAGTTCTGATGAGGCAACGACATACAAATCATGCGTTTCACATCTCTCGATGGCGTTTCTCAACCACGGGGCCCATAAGTTAGGTTTGGCAGGACAAAACAGCTCACGGTGAAATGAAATGTTAACATTTCCGCACGTAGGGGAAATCTCGTGATGGTGCCCTCACCTATGGCCCTAGAGGAGCACTAAGATGAACCATATTCATGATGAAAATATGTCCTAGAGGTAATAATAAATGTGTTATTATTTATATTTCTATTTCATAATTAAGTTTATCGTTCTATGATATAATTGTTTTAGTTCTGAATAATGTGTATTTAGAGGAAAACCCTAATACATATATGAGGCAATTTGGACAAAAATAACCTAAAAAAATAACAAATTCACGAAATGAACTCTGGCCAAAAGAAATTTACTCCACAAACCTTTTTTGCAACGCCGTAGACGCTGGCGCCGCACCCTGAAGCGCAGCGCCATGAGGCGTGGTGCCGCGCACCTGCCAGCGTGGCTCGCCCGTGGCCTCGTGGGCCCCGGTCCCGCTAGTGCGGCGCCACACCGTCTGGCGCCGCACTGTGTAGTGCAACGCTAGAGCTCGTGGCACCGCACTGTGTAGTGCAACGCTAGAGCTCGTGGCACCGCACTTTAGGTCTTGTACCAGCGCGCGAGCCAGCCCTCCACGACCCAGCCTCATTCTTCTCACCCACACAGGAGCGCATGGCGGCTAGGGTTCGTCGGCCCCGGTGATTCCCCTCTCTAAAATCGCAAGATCTGGTAGATTTGTCCAAGGATCTTGCTCCCAATCCCTCCCCCAGGTGTCTCCTCTCAAATCCCTTGCTATTTGTCCAAAAAATTCTTGCTAATTTCCCCTTTTCTTCAAATTTCGGTGAAACCCTAGGTTGAATGAAATTTAGAGATTGAGATGAATCATTGCAATGCTTATTTGATATTTAGGTTTAGATATGGCATAGTACTCTTTGGTAGAACTCTAGTTGGTTGATTTATCTTTGAAGTATATGTTAGGTGCTTTTTCATATTTGCAATTCCATATGGCTAGAGTAAGATGGACATATGGTAGAACTCTAGTTTGTGTTTTGATTTATCTTACAATTATATGGTAGAACTCTAGTTGGTTGATTTAGCTTGCAATTCTAGATGCTAGAACTATAGGTAGAGTAGGATGAAATTTTTGTTCATGTTAGAATTATAGGTAGAGTAGGGTAGGATTTTTTTTTAATGTTACAATTATAGCTAGAGTAAGACGGAGTATATGTGACAACTATAGTTGGAATAAGATGGACATTTTGTAATTGTTCTTATTATCTCTATTGTTTTGAATATGTAGGATGTCTCTAAACCCCCTTCTAAACAATGCTCACTATGATGTTCAACACCGTGCCTACAAGATGTCGGAGAAGAGACAGGTACTAAAAACTTCCATGCAAGTCGAACAAGATGTCATGTTTGTTTAGATGGAAATCTAACATTTGCCATTGTATGTTTGCAGGAGCTTCAACCCCTTCGACTTAGGTACCACGAGGTCTCGTCCGGCAAGATGCGTTATGATGAGCGGTACACTCTATACATCCAGCAGCTAGGACTCCTCCCCTTTATCCACATGGCAACTCGGTCCACACCGGCCTTCAACACTACTGCGATCACCGCGCTTGTGGACCGGTGGAGGCCGGAGACGCACACTTTTCACCTTGGGACCGGTGAGACTACGGTCACTTTGCAGGACATGAGCATGATCCTGGCACTCCGAATCGAGGGAAACCCTTTGTGCATAAGCTCGGATTCAGATGGGTGGCGTGAGCAGATGGTCGACCTTATAGGGAAGGATCCACCCGAGGCTATAAACTCGAAGGGGGAAAGACCGAGGGTCGCTGCCGGGGCTACTTTTAGTTGGATCATCCAGAATTTCAAGATTTGCCCCGAGGATGCCGATAAGGAGACGATCAAGACATACACTCATGTGTATGTGTGGTACATCATCACGAGGACTCTCTTTCCTGATAGCAGTGGGGATCGTGCTCAGTGGCATTGGCTCAAGGTGCTCCTTACTTTTGACTCTACCCTCAGTTGGAGTTCTGCGGCGTTGGCCTGGTTGTACCGTCAGGTAATCAGATCTTAGAAATGTTGTTATATATTTCTGCATTACCTCAAAAAAATTTGTTCTTACCAAATGGTTGTTCACTTCATCTGCAGCTGGATGATGCTTGTCTTAGGAGCTCCACCGATTCAGGGATTGGTGGTTGTTTGCTCCTTCTTTCGGTGTGGAGCTGGGAATGCTTCCCCATTGGACGGCCGAAATTGTTGAAATTCAATCCTTATATTGATAACGGCAAGGACGGCCTTCTTCCCCACGTGGGCTTACAAGTGCGATGTGGTCTCCGAACCGCCAACGGACCCAGTGGAGGCGTACAAGAGGTACACCAACGAGTTTGACACGATCACCATGGATCAGGTAATTTCCTCGGGTGCGGTCAATTATATGTCTTGAACTTGTAATCTTTGAACTTGACATGAGTGTGGTATGCTGCAGGTGACGTGGGAGCCATACGGTCGAGGGGAGCTCTTTGGTGTTCTGGAGGACTATCGCCTTAACCCTATTTGCTTCAGAGAATCTCGTCTGTGGCTAATGCGTTGCCCCATGGTGTGCATGTGGACTGTTGAGTATCACTAGCCATAGCGTGTCATGACCCAGTTTGGGTTATTTCAGATTGTCCTGCCTGAGTGGAAGGACACAGACATAGGGCTCCATGGGTAAGCTATTAACTGCCTTACCATGTGATGTACTTATCCTTCACCAAATAACGCTCTAGGACTTTTTGTTGTGTGCAGCTTGGATAGGAAGAAGCAGAGGAAGGAGAAGGATTAGGACAAGGTTCATAGAAAGCATCTTGAGAAATTTAGGAGGTGTGTGATCGAGGCTAAGAAAGCAAAAGGAACACAGGATAGGCCCTTCAGTCAGGATGTTTTCAACAACTACATCACATGGTTCATTGACAACGCGCGGGTGGAGATATACCCACGGGCATTTCAGGATTCGATCTTGGAGCAGCCATTGGCGTTCGATGAGCTTTCAACCAAACAATGCAACATCATGGTCAGAGAAGGGCGACAAGCCGAGTTTGCTCCCTTGGTCAACTTTTTGGTAAAGTGTGTCGAATATTTTTTTTCTGTCTTGGCGCTTCTCACACCTTGCATGGATAACTTACTAGTTTCTTGTCTATGACAGCGCAGAGGTAAGAAAGTCCGCCAATGCATACGAGGATGATTTGGACACATACCCTCGCGGAGAGAAGGGAGAGGGTCTGTTTCGTGAGTTTGTTAAGAAGCAGGGCCAACGGTTAAGGCGGCTGTCGAACTTGCTAGGCTGTCGTGGCCCCGAGGTGGCAACACCGTTCGCATCACGGTCCAACATGCCCCAAGGTGACAATTCTGGCGATCATCACTCCACATCCGAGGATGAGTCGAACACACCCGAGGTAGTACAACCATTGCATCCCCCACCCTCCCTTGCATTTCTCTTGAATTTGTCCTTACCAATCTTATTTTGTTGACAACCCCAAGGTGAGGAAAGCGTCTCTGACGAGATGAAATTGGGCAACTACACTCGCTACAAGGTCCACGAGCGGTCTGACTACATGTTCAAGCCAAGGAAACCCAAGAAGCCTTACACTCACTACAAGGTCCACGAGCGGTTCTTTGTTGACTAGCAATTTGTTGTACAAGTTAGAGAAACGATGTTCCGTGAAAGCGAGGCAACAATCTTGTAGATCATCGGACAGATCCTTGCTCTTGCATGCCCTATAGAAGTTTGCACAAAAGTGTCTGATGCACCAACGATTATGCAATGGAGCATGGCCGGGAATATCAATCATCACCGCATTGAGAATTCCTTGATGACGGTCAGAGATGACACATATTTCCCTTTGAGGGGTTAATATCTTGGTTCTCAAAAGATAGAGGAACCACTCCCAATTATCATTGATTTCCGCCTCCACCAAAGCAAACGCCAAAGGAATCAACCGGTTGTTGGCATCATCGGCTATTGCAATCAAGATAGTGCCTTTGAATTGTCCGGTCATAAAGGTGCCATCAACGGAGATGACCGTCCTACAATGTGAAGGGAATATGCCCTGAGAGGCAATAATGAAGTGTTTATTATGTGTATTCCAAGTATATGATAGATGTTTATTTTTCATGCTATAATTGTATTAATACGGAAACGTTAATACATGTGTGTTTAATAAACAAACAGAAAGTTCCTAGTTATGCCTCTCTCATAAACTAGCTCGTTGATTAACAAGATGATCAAGGTTTCCTGATCATGGACATTGGATGTTGTTAATAACGGTATCACCACATTAGTGTAATGGTGTGATGAACATTCATCTGAAGTATAGCATTACGATCAAAGTCATTGAGTTTATATTGCTATAACAACTTACGAAGTGATACTAATCCTTAGACCATGAGATCATGTCAATCACTAACACCAGAAGAGTTTATTGATAACATCAAACGTCACACCGTAACAGGGTGTTTATAAAGATGGATTCAGAACTAATAAAGTGTTATGTTGAGGCTCATGGATCGATAGTGGAATTTGTTCATCCCGATGACGGATAGATATACTCTGGGCCCTCTCGGTGATATCACATTGATTAGCTTGCAAGCAAGTGATTTGATCACTAGAATGTTATATCACGGGAACGAGAAAAGAGTGCATGTCGGTAACGAGATCAAACTAGGTATGGAGATACCGATGATCGAATCTCGGACATGTAATATATCGTGAAACAAAGGGATTAAGATACTAGCATAAAAGGTTCCGACGATCACAAGAAAGTCATCGTTGAATGTGTGGGAGTCAGTATGGGTCTCCAGATCCCGCTTCTAATTATTGATCCGAGAAGGGTCTCGATCATGTCCACATTATTCACGAACCGTAGGGTGACACACTTAAGAGACACCGACATCCAACTGGAGCAAAAGTTTCATGCCGAAAGAATAAACAAGCGCAGGAATTTATTTCACTAGATACCGAAACAGGTTTTCGGGTGAAATTGCATAAAGTGGTTATGCATGTGAAATGGAATTCTAGCAAGGGGTTATTTGTGAATGTTTGTCATTAAAGTAATTGACAAAATTCTGAATAAAATAAAAGAGTTTTATTTAATGAGAGTTTGCATTAAAAATTTGGTGGAAATTTAATGGGAATTTGAGTGGACTTTTGAGTGGAGGAAATTTAAAGGGCATTTTGTGAGTGGAGTGTCCACCCACATGAATGAAGGAGGGGAGGGGGCAGCCCCATGGCCGGCGGCCACCCCCTTGGGTGCCCCCCTCCTCCTATAAAAGGAGCCCCCCTCCTCACTTGTCTCTCACACCTCCTTGTGAAGGATCTCTCTCCCCCTCTAGAATTTATTCCCCATGGTATCGGACTAGCGAGATACATGTTCCCGGTGGCTATTCGGCAAGAAAGAGTTGTGCTTCCGCTGCATCGCTGGAGCGAGGAGGCGGAGGTTGCTCGGTGCCTCGAACGTGTGTGCGAGCACGGATGCGCTGCTGATTTGCGGCGCTAGGACTTCCTCTCGATCTTGAGATCGGCAAGAGATCGTCTGCATCAACCACGAGTTGAACTCGTTAAGCTTTGTCGGTCTTCAAAGGTATGTTCTCTACGGATATACATCCGCCCGTTGTTTGTATCTAGTAGATAGATCTTGGTACATAGTTCACATCGTAGGAAATTTTTTGTTTTCTATGCTGCGAACCCAACAGTGGTATCAGAGCCGGATCTATGCGTAGATACTTTACACGGGTAGTACACATATGAGTATGTGGGCGATGATGATCATGTTGTTGCTCCTTTGTTGTAATTTTGGATATTGGTGGCATAGTGGGATGAAGCGGCCCGGACAAACTTTACATGTCCTTGCACATGAGACCTGTTCCACGTTTGACATGCAACTAGTTTGCATAAGTGGCTAGCGGGTGTCTGTCTCTCCTACTATAGTCAATATCTATTTTTCAAGCGAGTTGTCAACAATTTGATTATCCTCGTTGTGGTTCATGTTCGTAGGTAAGAACGGTTGTATCTCGAAAGCCCTAAGCCACGTAAAACTTGCAATGGATAAATTAGAGGCGTCTAGTTTAGATTGTTGCTGGGCTAGTGTTATGATATGGTAGTGTTGTAAGTAGAAGTATGAGATGATACTCTTACAACACACATAGCGTGTAAACTCCATAGACCTTGGATTTACACATATAGGTATGATAGTGATCATACCATGGTGCACATGATAGAGATCATATGCGGGAACCATATTATTTTACTAATAAACATATGATGTTTGATAGCATCTTATATTGCTTGTTTAGCGCTTTGTTAGCATAATAAGATGATCCCTCATTTAAATATCAAGATAAGAATGTGTTCTTCCTTTAGTATGCACCGACTATGTTTTCGTGCTCCAAGACATCACGTGATGATCGGGTGTTCTTGGATCCACGACCATATTTCGGGTGTAAAACAGTTACACACGCGAATACTAAGGTTCTAACTTGGAGAGCCTAGCATGTACAGACATGGCCTCGGAACACGGACCGAAAGGTTAAGCATGAGTCATATAGTTGATATGATGCCCATTTGATGCTCGCCTTTGAAGCTATACCGACTCACGTGATGATCGGACTTGGTATAGTGGATTTGGTTCATGTAATCACCAAAAAGGAACGAGGGATGTCGTTTTTGAGTGGGAGTTCATTCGTAATATGGATTAGTTGAACTCAATCTATCATACACTTAGTCTAAACTTTACAAATTCTGTTGTAGATGGCACCACCTGCTTTTAATTTCAATGTGTTCATGGAGAAAGAGAAACTAGCAACGAACGGTAGCAACTTTACCGAATGGGCCATGAATTTGAGGATTCTCCTCTCTACTGCACAAAAGCAATACGTGCTAGAAGCGCCGTTAGGCCCCCCACCTTTTGATGATGCCCCTGACGAGGAGAAGAATGTCTATCAGACTCGTCAGGAGGACCACAACTTAGTTCATTGCGGCATATTTTATGGGCTAGAGCCGAAACTTCGAAAGCGTTTCGAAAATGGCAATGCATTTGATACAATGTGTGAGTTGAAAATGATTTTCGACACACATGCTGCTGTAGAGAGCTACAACGCTTTAGAAAAGTTCTTTAGCTGCATGATGGAAGAGCACAGCTCCGTTAGTGAGCATGTACTCAAGATGTCGGGTTACGCCGATAAGCTTGTGTCCTTGGGAATATCGATTCCCATTGATTTAGGCATCCATCGTGTTCTGCAGTCTCTGCCACCTAGCTATAAGAGCTTCGTGATGAACTATAACATGCAAGGCATGAAGAAGTCTCTCCCCGAGCTTCTGTCAATGCTTAAAACTGCAGAAGTGGAGATCAAAAAGGAACATCAAGTGTTGATGATCAATAGGAACACTGGTTTCAAGAAAGACAAGAAGGGAAAACGGAAGGGAAGTAAGGGCGGCAACCCTGTTGCCGTGCCTGAAAAGAAACCCCGAGTTGTACCTAAGTCTGATACCGAGTGCTACTATTGTAAGGGGACTGGCCACTGGAAGCGCAACTGCCCCAAGTATCTGGCAGACAAGAAGGCCGGCAAGGCAAACAAAGGTATATATATGATATACATGTTATTGATGTGTACTTGACTAGTGCTCGCAGTAGCACCTGGGTATTTTATACCGGTTCAGTTGCTAATATTTGTAACTCGAATCAGGGGCTGCGGAACAAGCGACCGCTAGCAAGGGGTGAGGTCAAGATGCGTGTCGGCAATGGATCAAGCGTTGATGTGATCGCCGTCGGAACGCTGCCTCTCCACTTGCCGTCGGGATTAGTTATAAACTTGAATAAATGTTATCTGGTGCCTGCACTGAGCATGAACATTGTATCTGGATCGTGTTTGATGCGAAGTGGTTATTCATTTAAATCCGAGAACAATGGTTGTTCCATTTATATGAATGAAATCTTTTATGGTCATGCACCGATGATGAATGGTTTATTTCTATTGGATCTCGATGATAATGTTACACATATTCATAATGTTGATGCTAAAAGGATTAAACTAAATGATGATATATCCGCATATATGTGGCACTGCCGTCTAGGTCATATTGGCGTTAAACGCATGAAGAAGCTCCATTCGGATGGACTTTTGGAATCACTTGATTATGAATCATTTGATACATGTGAGCCATGTCTTATGGGCAAGATGACTAGAACGCCGTTTTCCGGTTCAATGGAACGGGCGACAGATTTATTGGAAATCATACATTCTGATGTATGTGGTCCAATGAGTGTGTCGGCGCGAGGTGGATATCGTTATTTTGTTACTTTCACGGATGATTTGAGTAGATACAGTTATATCTACTTGATGAAACACAAGTCTAAAACCTTTGAAAAGTTCAAGGAATTTCAGAATGAAGTGGAAAATCATCGTAATAGAAAGATCAAATTTCTACGGTCCGACCGTGGAGGTGAGTATCTAAGTTACGAGTTTAGCACTCACATGAAAGAGTGTGGAATTGTTTCACAACTCACACCTGCCGGAACACCACAGAGAAATGGTGTGTCGGAACTTCGTAATCGTACTTTATTAGATATGGTTCGATCTATGATGTCTCTGACGGATTTGCCATTGTCATTTTGGGGTTATGCACTAGAAACTGCTGCATTCACTTTAAATCGGGCACCATCTAAATCCGTTGAAAAGACACCGTATGAATTGTGGTTTGGAAACAAACCTAAGCTTTCATTTCTTAAAGTTTGGGGATGTGATGTTTATGTGAAGAAACTTCAACCGGATAAACTCGAACCCCAAGCGGAAAAATGCGTCTTCATAGGATACCCTAAGGAAACTATTGGGTATTCCTTCTATCACAGATCCGAGGGCAAGGTTTTTGTTGCCAGGAATGGATCCTTTCTAGAGAAAGAGTTTCTCGCGAAAGGTGTGAGTAGTCGGAAGGTAGAACTCGAAGAGGTTATTGAACCATCTCTTCAAAGTATGGCGAGTAGCGCAGCGCCGGAAGTTGTTCCGGAGTTGGCTCCACCTGTTGAAGAAGGAACTAATGATAATGATCATGAAACTCCGAAAGAGAGTACTACCAAACCTCGCAGGTCAAGCAGGACGCGTGTAGCTCCCCAGCTGTACGGAAATCCTGTCATGAATTTCATGGTTGATGAAAATGATGACCCTGCGACGTATGAAGAAGCGATGATGAGCCCGGATTCCAACAAATGGTTAGAATCCATGAAATCCGAGCTGGAATCCATGTATGAAAATCAAGTTTGGAACTTGGTGGAATTACCTCACGACCGAAAGGCCGTGGAGAACAAATGGATTTTCAAAAGAAAAACTGATGCTGATGGTAATGTGACCGTCTATAAAGCTCGACTTGTCGCAAAGGGGTTTCGACAAATTCAAGGAGTTAACTACGATGAGACATTCTCTCCCGTAGCGATGCTAAATTCAGTTAGGATTATGTTAGCAATTGCTGCATATTTCGATTATGACATATGGCAGATGGATGTAAAAACCGTGTTTCTCAATGGTAATATTGAGGAAGAGTTGTATATGATACGACCAAAGTGTATTGTCGATCCTAAGGATGCTAACAAGGTGTGCAAGCTTCAGCGATCCATCTATGGATTGAAGCAAGCATCACGAAGTTGGAATCTCCGCTTTGATGAGGTGATCAAAGAGTTTGGATTTGTCCAAACTTATGGAGAAGCTTGTATTTACAATAAAGTGAGTGGGAGCAATGTGGCATTTCTGATATTATATGTGGATGACATATTATTGATCGGAAATGATATAGATCTTTTAAACAGTGTTAAAACTTATCTAAACAACAAATTTTCAATGAATCACCTAGGTGAAGCGTCATACATATTAGGCATAAAGATCTATAGTGATAGATCTAGGCGCCTAATAGGGCTATCGCAAAGTACATACCTTGATAAGATTTTAAAGAAGTTTAAAATGGACGGAAATAAGAAGGGGTTCTTACCTATGTTGCAAGGCAAGACATTGAGTAAGACTCAAAGTCCGGCTTCGGCGGAAGAAAGAGAAATAATGGACAAAGTCCCCTATGCTTCAGTCATAGGCTCTATAATGTACGCCATGCTATGTACAAGACCGGATGTGGCACATGCTATTAGTTTGACTAGTAGGTACCAATCGGATCCAGGTTCGGAACACTGGATAGCTGTCAAGAATATCCTTAAGTACTTACGAAGAACTAAGGATATGTTTCTTGTATACGGAGGTGAAGAAGAGCTCGTCGCTAAGTGTTATGTTGACACTAGCTTTGACACCGATCCGGATGACTCTAAGTCTCAATCCGGATACGTATTTCTCATGAATGGCGGAGCGGTTAGTTGGAGGAGCTCCAAACAACCTGTGGTAGCGGGATCAACAACGGAGGCCGAATATGTTGCTACTTCAGAAGCGGCTCAGGAAGCAGTTTGGATGAAGGAGTTCATATCCGAACTAGGAGTGGTGGCAAACGCGTTGGACCCAATGGTGATCTATTGTGACAACAATGGTGCCATTGCCAATGCCAAATAGCCAAGGTCTCACAAGCATTCCAAGCATATTAAGCGCCGGTTTCACTCCATCCGCGAGCATGTCAAGGATGGAGATATAAAGATTTGTAAAGTACATACGGATCTCAATGTAGCAGATCCGTTGACTAAAGCTCTCCCTAGAGCAAAACATGATCAACACCAGAACTCGATGGGTGTTAGATTTATCACTATGTAACTAGATTATTGTCTCTAGTGCAAGTGGGAGACTGAAGGGAATATGCCCTGAGAGGCAATAATGAAGTGTTTATTATGTGTATTCCAAGTATATGATAGATGTTTATTTTGCATGCTATAATTGTATTAATACGGAAACGTTAATACATGTGTGTTTAATAAACAAACAGAAAGTTCCTAGTTATGCCTCTCTCATAAACTAGCTCGTTGATTAACAAGATGATCAAGGTTTCCTGATCATGGACATTGGATGTTGTTAATAACAGGATCACAACATTAGTGTAATGGTGTGATGAACATTCATCTGAAGTATAGCATTACGATCAAAGTCATTGAGTTTATATTGCTATAACAACTTACGAAGTGATCCTAATCCTTAGACCATGAGATCATGTCAATCACTAACACCGGAAGAGTTTCTTGATAACATCAAACGTCACACCGTAACAGGGTGATTATAAAGATGGATTCAGAACTAATAAAGTGTTATGTTGAGGCTCATGGATCGAGAGTGGAATTTGTTCACCCCGATGACGGATAGATATACTCTGGGCCCTCTCGGTGATATCACATTGATTAGCTTGCAAGCAAGTGATTTGATCACTAGAATGTTATATCACGGGAACGAGAAAAGAGTGCATGTCGGTAACGAGATCAAACTAGGTATGGAGATACCTATGATCGAATCTCGAACATGTAATATATCGTGAAACAAAGGGATTAAGATACTAGCGTAAAAGGTTCCGACGATCACAAGAAAGTCATCGTTGAATGTGTGGGAGTCAGTATGGGTCTCCAGATCCTGCTTCTGATTATTGATCCGAGAAGGGTCTCGATCATGTCCGCATTATTCACGAACCGTAGGGTGACACACTTAAGAGACACCGACATCCAACTGGAGAAAAAGTTTCATGCCGAAAGAATAAACAAGCGCAGGAATTTTTTTCACTAGATACCGAAACAGGTTTTCAGGTGAAATTGCATAAAGTGGTTATGCATGTGAAATGGAATTCTATCAAGGGGTTATTTGTGAATGTTTGTCATTAAAGTAATTGACAAAATTCTGAATAAAATAAAAGAGTTTTATTTAATGAGAGTTTGCATTAAATTTGGTTGAAATTTAATGGGAATTTGAGTGGACTTTTGAGTGGAGGAAATTTAAAGGGCATTTTGTGAGTGGAGTGTCCACCCAAATGAATGAAGGAGGGGAGGGGGCAGCCCCATGGCCGGCGGCCACCCCCTTGGGTGCCCCCCTCCTCCTATAAAAGGAGCCCCCCTCCTCACTTGTCTCTCACACCTCCTCGTGAAGGATCTCTCTCCCCCTCTAGAATTTATTCCCCATGGTCTCGGACTAGCGAGATACATGTTGCCGGTGGCTATTCGGCAAGAAAGAGTTGTGCTTCCGCTGCATCGCTGGAGCGAGGAGGCGGAGGTTGCTCGGTGCCTCGAACGTGTGTGCGAGCACGGATGCGCTGCTGATTTGCGGCGCTAGGACTTCCTCTCGATCTTGAGATCGGCAAGAGATCGTCTACATCAACCACGAGTTGAACTCGTTAAGCTTTGTCGGTCTTCAAAGGTATGTTCTCTACGGATATACATCCGCCCGTTGTTTGTATCTAGTAGATAGATCTTGGTACATAGTTCACATCGTAGGAATTTTTTTGTTTTCTATGCTGCGAACCCAACACAATGTTCAAAAGCCCAGACACATTGCTCGAAACCCCAAAATGTACGGCCAAAAACTCGCACGGTTTTTCCGTTTACAATCCTTGTCTTGTTCCCATAAGGTTCAACCACATGAACCATTCCCGGGTTAGCATTGGCCATCGCTCCCAACAACTTTGGGATTCGGTTATAAGATTCCTCCCAATCACCGTACAACATCTTGAATGCGGCTTGCTTAGCCTTCCATGCCTTCCCGTACTTCACCTCGTAGTGAAAGAGGGCTTTCACAAGCGCCATGACCATCTTGATGCTCATTATTGGAAATGACGCGATGTCATTGGATAGCCTATAAGTGAGGAAATCGGAGGTGAGTTGCTGGTGCTCATGCTTCGCATCCTTGCCATCCACCATCGGACCTCGGCACATGTGAGTTGATACACAACTAGATATGTGCCATTCGGGACCTCCCTTCAATGGTCTTTCACGCACAATCCAAGGACATCCTTCCTCCTCGCACTTCACCGTGTAACGCTTCTTGATGTCCGAGTGCACGATCGTGTAAGGACGATGATGCTTCACCGAGAAATCCTTTATCCATTGATTAAATTCTAACAAGGTCTTGAACCTTGATCCTTTGCAAAAGTCACTATTCACTTCATTGTCATCCTGGTAAGAACTTGTCCTTGGTCCAACCACTATGCCCTTGCCACCATCAACCGTGGCTTCATCCGCGAGACTAAGATCACGAAACAAAGGCACCCGATGGTCCCGTCCCAATACGGTATCGTGGAGTTCGTCCTCTCTAGCCGTGAACCCCTCCTCGTCAACTTCTTCTTCGGGACCACCATCATCCGAGTCCGATGCATAGACTCGATAATATGGGAGGTCACGGTCCATGTCATCTTGCGTCATATATTTGTCCAAATCTCCAACATTGTTGTCGTGGAGTTCAACATCATCATCTTCACCCCCACAATCATCATTGTCCTCTTCCAACACTTCGTCTTGGTGTCTTGAAATCAGGCTCAATGTTTGGGTCAAGGGAGGTTCACGGCTTAGATCTTGGTCTACGGGTGGAGGACTCATAGTATGCAATGGGGATGCCATACGGTTCAAGTCCAAAGACAATGAACTACCAACTTTCTTGGTGGCAAATAGCTCAAGGGCCTTGTCTAGTGATTCGGCCACCACCTCCTTGTATGCAAGCCAACGGGCCTCGGAGAAGATACGCATGGTCTTCCAATGGACATGCATTCCCAAGCCAACATTATGTCTTCCCTCCAACTCAACAACATCATTTGGGTCCATCCATTTCAATTCAATCCTCAATTGCTCCAAGACCTCGACATAGGTTGGAGTACGCTCAAACACCAAATCGAGCTCGTCCGAGTCTGGTTCTATGTTAACTCTCAAAAAAGCATCCTTGTCTACATGGTGAACATGAACAATTCTTGCCATGCCTAAGATAACCACAACAACAATACCATGGTCAACGTACTCAATAGATACCCATGCTAACATTAACACAATACCCAGCCCCTATGCCAATGCAACAACATTCTACCATGCATCTTACAAACCAATCTAGGGTTTGCAAGATATGGACCAAAACAAGAAATTAATGGGTGAAATCAAATAAGAAGGGGAAGAATATCTCAAGGAACTTGGGGTGATTGAAATCCACGGAGAGAGGCTTCCGATTTCGGCACTAGGAGGGAGGAGGTTGAGGGGGAAGCAGAGTCGCCGCCGCCGCAGCAGCAGCTTTTTGTGGGTGAGAAATAATGATGTTGGGTGATGTCTATGCACTTCTATTCTTGTAGACAGTTGTTGGGCCTCCAAGTGCAGAGGTTTGTAGAACAGCAGCAAGTTTCCCTTAAGTGGATTACCCAAGGTTTATCGAACTCGGGGAGGAAGTGGTCAAAGGTATCCCTCTCAAGCAACCCTGCAATCAAGATACAAGAAGTCGCTTGTGTCCCCAACACGCCCAATACACTTGTCAGGTGTATAGGTGCACTAGTTCGGCGAAGAGATAGTAAAATACAAGTGGTAACGGTGCCAGAAAATAGCATCTGACTTGTTGTTGATGTGGGGTAACATGTGTGAGTGAGGTAAAGACTAAAGCAAGCAAACATGCAACAGATCTAGTAGCAAACGGTGTTTCAATGTTTGCAAACAAGGCCTGGGGATCATACTTTCACTAGTGAACACTCTCTCATATAAATATCCTCTCTTCATGATACTACTCTTAACTACTCTCCGGTTGGACACTCTAATCATCTGTAGGGCTATAACAACACTCCTCAAAGTCCGTCTTCTCCAATCTAGATAACCCCACACTGTCACCTTGAGCGCTAGATGGTTCCAACAAACACCACAATTTCATAGAGACATCCAACTCCAAATATAACTCATAACAAATATTCAATCTAGCCAAAGTGCCACACACGGTATGCACACTGTCACTTTCACACACGTGGGGAAAAGCAAAGATCTATTAAAGCACAAAGAGTATTTATGTAGACTCAAATCTAAGTGACACCATGACGTGCATGCTGTCTCTTTCACACACATGGGGAGAGCAGAGATCTATTAAAGCACTTGAGTAGCAAGGTAGATCTATTTGATTACAAAGCTCATGACCACAAGATAATGCATAGAGAGAGATGAACACATAGCTACCGGTAGAGCCCTTAGCCTTGAGGAAGAACTACTCCCACCTCATCATGGGAATCAGCGATGGTGATGAAGATGGCGATGGAGATCGATGGAGATGGCTCCGAGGCACTTCCCTGTCCCGACAGCGTGCCGGAACAGAGACTTTCTGTCCCATGAATCTCCCTTTCGGTGGCGGTGGCGCTACAGAGGTTTTCATGGATTTCTTCTGGATGCCCTAGGGTTTTTGGGTCGGCGACTTCTTATAGGCGCAGGAATCAAGGTCGGTGGGGGTCCAGGGGGCCCACACCCCCTATGGGCGCCTCTAGGGCTTGACCGTGCCTAGGGGGGTGCGGCCACCCTGTGGACCCCCTCCAGCTCTGCTTCGTGGTTCCGTGTTGCTCCGGGAAAATAATGACTTTGGCTTTTGTCCCGTCCAATTCCGAGAATATTGATTTTCTGCCTTTCTGGAACCAAAAAA
The DNA here is from genome assembly GCA_916181665.1 of Avena sativa. NCBI lineage: Eukaryota > Viridiplantae > Streptophyta > Magnoliopsida > Poales > Poaceae > Avena > Avena sativa. The sequence goes on along the minus strand of OV702284.1, from coordinate 250,388,657 downwards.
CAGAAGAAAACAAGCAATTGGCACTGTGACAACTTGTTAATAGGTTAGTTCCAGAAAAGATATAAAAACACCTCAAAGTGTAGACAAAACATAAGACAAATGATATAAAACAAGCATGGAGCATCAAAAATTATAGATACGTTTCCGACGTATCAAGCATCCCCAAGCTTAACTCCTGCTTGTCCTCGAGTAGGTAAGTGATAAAAAGAATAATTTTTGAGGTGACATGCACCATCAAAACCAAGATCAAACCATTTGCAAGCATTGAAAGCTGGGATCAAAGAACTCTAAACATGTGCATGAAAGATGGAGTTCTAACAATAGGACAAAGTAACTATGCATGCAACACGAAATGCTACAAACAAATATCATGAATAACATGCATTGAAAAACGTTTGTTTGTTTCACATACAGAAATCATGGCATATTGGCAATCAGCTTGTCCCTCATAGAGTAGCAAATAGATGCAAAGGACACCTTCAAAGTTCACAAGGGTGACTAGAAACAAATAGCACAAGAACAAGTAATATCAACAATATGCATCAATCAATAAGTTTTGGGACACTGCACACATAATGGCAACTATGCTCTCTTAATGGTGCCTAAAGGTAGAAGGTGGAGACTCAATAATAGTGGAAGAAGGGCCCTTCATAAGGGAAGCAGGGATTTCAATTTTTAAAAGGAGCTTCCAAAAATTATGGTACTTGTTAGCTTTCAATCCTCATTGCCCCTATCATAATCATCTTGAAGTGATTAAGGTTAAAGTGAACAAACTATGGAGTATATGCTTGACAAAGTATAAGTTGGCAATCTCAAGTCCCTTTAATACGAGGGCCACACCTCATGATACTCAACTTCAGTCACCTGCAAGTTCTTATAATTGTAAGTACATGCGTATCATTGAGAACCGCCAACGGGGTACCCCTTACACATGGTACAGGAGCTATCCCATAACCAAAATGACAAGGCAAGCAGACAATGAGCATCTCAACGATCTTTTTATTTACTATATGCATAACTTTTTATTGAGGATGCTTCATAGATAGCTCACTATGGTGATGCTGCAAGTTTCCACCATGATTAGGCATGGCTTAGTCTAGCGGCTCAAGCGTTTCTCTAGCACAAAATACAAACTCCATGGACTTACAAGTTTCCTCTTTATTTCACACCGGTGAGATCCATAGACAAAAGAGCATGATATCAACTAAGTATAAAGTACAAGTGCAATGTTGAAAACGTTCCCCGTGACAGCACGGTTCTGCTAATTCCAACGTATAAGTGCAAGCATATACAACATAGACGACACAATAGTTCAAGTTTATTAGGGGCAAAGAATATAAAGTGTGCCATCAAGTTCTTGAGGGCTTTAATCACTAAGTTTCACATAACAAAATAGTTTTTAATTGGAAGATAGCTGAAAACAAGAATATACTTGGAATGGTGTAACACACCATGCATAGGAGTTTATAGTGGACACTTTGGAATAACTTGGTTTCTTGGGAGTTGGAAGCATGAGTAGAACTTACTCATATAAGTGGAGGCTAGCAAAAGACTGGGAGCAACCAACTAAGAGAGCAATAATGGCCATAATCATGCAGAGCAACAAAACATTACTAATCAAAGCATAGAGTGGTACTACAAGTCGAGGACTAAATGATCATAGAGGATATGGTGACTTGTTCATATTCATAGCATGGTTCGAGCATGTGCCAAGTCAACCCAAACAAATCATCAAAGGAGAATACCACAATACTATGCTTTTGTATGCTAAAACAACGCATGATTCTTTCAAGGCACATTAAGCAATCCCAATTGTTTGGAACAAGTCATGCTACAACAATAATCACTAAGCATAAGGTCAAAACAACATCTAGCATGACATGATAAAGTCTAAGTCACAATCAAAGAAAGATCCCTTTTGTACCACTAAGCATGAAGCTTCCTACTCTTTTCCAACACCAAACGACTTATTTGAAACAACTCACAAAGATAATAATCAATAAAGATCAGTGAGCTTGTCTCACAAATCCACAAAGAAGAACTAAAAATTTCTAAGCTGAAAGCACAAGAAAACTAAGGCTGAACGCAGTGCTAGCAAAAGTGAACACTCACAAAACAATAAGAGTGAAACTAGAGTGTTCTAGGCAATGGAAACAGAGTGTGTCTCTCTCCAAAATAAGTGTGGTGTAACCAACCAACTTACTCAAGCAAACTAAGCAAACAAAAACCAAAAACGAAAACTAAGACGCTCCAAGAATAACACAACAATGCATGAAACAATAAAAACGAAGTGTCTAGAAAGACCTGAGATTTTTATTGATGAAGAAGGGGATGCCTTGGGCATCCCCAAGCTTTGACGCTTGTACCTCTTGGATATTTCTTGGGGTGACACGGGGTGGCATCCCCAAGGTTGAGCTTTTGTCCATTCTTCCTCTCATTACATCATTCTTTCTCTACACCTGCAAATTTTCCTTCATACAAAACTTCACACAATCTTCATTAGCAACATTAGTGTATTCAAAAGATAATAGACCTTTGGGTTTAGTTTCAAAACAGCAAAACTTTCACTGAAGACACAAGCTACTGTAGAAACTCCTTCAACAAGCTCAATTTCCCAAAAAGAACCCAAAAAGTAATCAATAAGAAGCAAATGCAAATAATGGCAGAAATCTGTCAAAACAGACCAACATGTAGAAACCGATTTTTTCGAAGACCTTATGTTGCTCAAATCAAAAAATGTTTAACTAATGAAAGTTATCTAACATACTGGGGGATTTATTCTTAAATTTTGAGTTCAATCCGAGTTACAGAGACTCCTCACAAATTTTTTATGGTGGAGGACAGAAATCTGTTTCGGGACAGCAACTCCCCAAATCTTACTTCCCTCTCATTAGAGGTCATTCTTGGCACAAAAAACAAACAAAAAGGATAAGGAGAGGTCATTACTAAATTAATAACTTACAAGACTCAAGTAAACTCTTGGTTTATATCCCAACAAGTACTTTTATTTAACGCCTTTAAGTTAGGCTTGATAGCTTGAGAAGATGCTCACATAAGAATTATGAATTGAAGTCAAAGAGAGCACCAAGAAGCAAATTCATAACACATTTAAGTCTAACCCACTTCCTATGCATAGGAATCTTGTATGCAAATAAATTCACAAAGAACAAAGTGACAGGCAGAGGAAGATGAAACAAGAGCAACTTCAAAACTTTTAGCACAAAGAGGGGAAACTTAATATTATTGAGATGCATAAGACCATGTTTCCCTCTCTCATAATAACTTTCAGTAGCAACATGAACAAAATTAACAATATAACCATCACATAAAACATTCTTATCATGATCCACATGCATAAAATAATTATTACTCTCCACATAAGAATAATCATCCTTATTAATCATAGTGGGAGCAAATTCAACAAAATAGCTATCACTATTATTCTCATCACCATAATCATCAAATATAGGAGGCATATTGTAATCACAATTAATTTCCTCCTCAATAGTAGGTGAACTGAAAATATCATACTCATCATTGTAATCATCATATATTGGAGGTTTGGTATCATCATAAGCAATACAATAGCTATCTTCCAAAGCCGGGGGACTAAAAAGATCATTTTCATAAAAACTAGCTTCCCCAAGCTTAGACGTTTCCATAGCATTAGCAATAATGGTGTCCAAAGAGTTCATACTAATAACATTTCTATTAGCATGCAAATAAAGCTCCATAGGTTTTTTAATTTTCTCTTCAAACACTTCATGTCCTAACTCAAGATAAACACTATAAAGCTCTCTAATTTTTGTTGTTGTTGTTTTCCATTAAGCCTAACTAGTGAAAATAAGAAACAAAAAGACAAAATTACAGAATCTAAAGGAAATAACTTCGAGCACTCACATCAGAGGATGTGAGTACCTTTTACATTACCTCTCCGACAACGGCGCCAGAAAATAGCTTATGGCGTGGAGGAAAGGTAAAAGCCCAAAACCTCCCCGGCAACGGTGCCAGAAAAGAGCTTGATGTCTACACACTTCTATTCTTGTAGACAGTTGTTGGGCCTTCAAGTGCAGAGGTTTGTAGAACAACATCAAGTTTCCCTTAAGTGGATTACCCAAGGTTTATCGAACTCAGGGAGGAAGTGGTCAAAGGTATCCCTCTCAAGCAACCCTGCAATCAAGATACAAGAAGTCTCTTGTGTCCCCAACACACCCAATACACTTGTCAGGTGTATAGGTGCACTAGTTAGACGAAGAAATAGTGAAATACAAGTGGTAATGGTGCCAGAAAATAGCTTCTGACGTGTGTGAGTGACTTAAATACTAAAGCAAGCAAACATACAACATATCTAGTAGCAAACGGTGTTTCAATGTTTGCAAACAAGGCCTGGGGATCATACTTTCACTACTGAACACTCTCTCATATAAATATCCTATCTTCATGATACTACTCTTAACTACTCTCCGGTTGGACACTCTAATCATCGGTAGGGCTATAACAACACTCCTCAAAGTCGGCCTTCCCCAATCTAGATAACCCCACACTATCACCTTGAGCGCTAGATGGTTCCAACAAACACCACAATTTCATATATACATCCAACTCCAAATATAACTCATAACAAATATTCAATCTAGCCAAAGTGCCACACACACGATATGAATGGTGTCACTTTCACACATGTGGGGAAAAGCAAAGATCTATTAAAGCACAAAGAGTATTTATGTAGACTCAAACCTAAGTGCCACCATGGCGTGCACGCTGTCACTTTCACACACATGGGGAGAGTAGAGATCTATTAAAACACTTGAGTAGCAAGGTAGATCTACTTGATTACAAAGCTCATGACCACAAGATCATGCATAGAGAGAGAGATGAACACATAACTACCGGTAGAGCCCTTAGCCCCGAGGAAGAACTACTCCCTCCTCATCATGGGAATCAGCAATGGTGATGAATATGACGATGGAGATCGATGGAGATGGATCCTGGGGCACTTACCCGTCCCGACAGGGTGCCAGAACAGAGACTTTCTGCCCCCCGAATCTCCCTTTCGGTGGCGGCGGTGCTACGGAGGTTTTCGTGGATTTCTTCTGGATGCCCTAGGGTTTTTGGGTCGAAGGCTTCTTATAGGCGCAGGAATCAAGGTCGGTGGGGGTCCAGGGGGCCCACGCCCCCTGTGGGTGCCTCCAGGGCTTTCCCGTGCCTAGGGGGTGCGGCCACCCTGTGGCCCCCCTCCGGCTCTGCTTCGTGGTTCCGTGTTGCTCCAGGAAAAATAATGACTTTGGCTTTTGTCCCGTCCAATTCCGAGAATATTGATTTTCTGCCTTTCTGGAACCAAAAACAGAAGAAAACAGGCAACTGGCACCATGGCAACTTGTTAATAGGTTAGTTCCAAAAAAGATATAAAAAAACCTCAAAGTGTAGACAATACATAAGACAAATGATATAAAACAAGCATGGAGCATCAAGAAATATAGATACGTTTCCGACGTATCACTGGGTCGGGGAGGATTGGCTTGCACGCTGGTACAAGACCTAAAGTGCGGCGCCACGAGCTCTGGCGTTGTACTACACTGTGCGGCCCAGACGGTGTGGCACCGCACTAGCGCAGGGTGCTGCGCCAGCATCTACGGTGTTGTAAAAGGGTTAGTGGAGTAAATTTCTTTTGGCCAGAGTTGTTTTCGTGAATTTGTTATTTTTTAGGTTATTTTCTTCCAAATTTCCCATATATGATAATAAACACCATATAAAGATATCTCTGGTCATGCCTCTATGACTAGTATGTATGTCAATGATAGTTTTAGTTTTCTAACTATGGGCAAAGTGGCAATGAGATTGTGGTGTTGTCAGTGACATATGTGATCAGAGTTGTTAGAGGACAACGACGATTGATAGACCCAAACATGAGATACCGTAAAACGCATCATCAATGCAATTATCTGTTTAATCTCATAAAACATTGTATTATCTTTACTAGAAATCGTTTGACCACAAGACATATGTGAACTTGGTAACAATATGGTATTGTTACGTGGCAAGATTCTCCAAACATGGCCCATAACGGAGTGATTATAAAGTTGATGCTTGTTCGTACCGGATGGTGTGCTGGTGGGAATTGATACTCCTGACGATGGAGAGATACACTCTGGACACGCTCATGTACTATGATGTTCGCCATCGTCTAGCCGGACACGTGATAAAGTTGTTGAACATAGGAACATCGATAGTACGGGATGAGTAAAGATTACACACCGGGAAACGAGAATAACCTAGTGTTTTATCTCGGGCATGTAAAGTATTGACAAATCAATATGATATGTATCAGACTCAATACTAGGGTTCACATGATAAATAACTTCATATTATTTGCGGGGGTTGCTACTTGTATCAAGACACAAATAGTAATCATTGTTATTGGAATGAGTTCCCGACATGTCCGCAAATATCTGAACCAACCGGGTCACACACTTAAGACGTTTACGACATTTTAGAATGTGAGTGCGAATGAGATAGTTGGATGAAGTAATTCTGAAAATATGTTTCGGAGCATCTTGGAATATTCCGAAGGAATTCGGTATATCACCGAGAGTGGACGGAATGGTTCCGAACATTCAAAGAGGACGCTGAGAATATTTTAGGAAGGTCTTGAATTAAATCGGAGGTGTCTGAAAGTTAATTTGGAAAGCTTCGGAATAAATATTTATATTAATAATAAATAAGAAATTATTATTTATTAATATCCCAATGGGTCCCATGGGCCGGAGGCCGCATGGGCCCAGTAGGCCACACGAGCGCGGGGGTAGGGGTAGGGGTAGGGGAGGGAACCCTGGCCGAATCATCTAGGGCCTCCCATAGGATTTGACGGATAGAGGAGGTGGGGAGGGGCGAGGCCGTGTGGAGGTAGGATTCCTTCTCGGTCTCAAACTTTCCCCCCAAGTTGGCTTTGGGGAGCACTTCGTATTTGATGCAGACTCCGTATTGGATACGGACTTCCTCTCTCTCATATTGGTGGAAGAGAGGAAAAATGAGGAGTCCTTGGAGGATACGAATCCTAGTCCTACTCTCTTCTATTGTAACACCTCAAAAATATTAATGAGGATATCAATTTCTAATTAACCAAAATTAGAGTTAACAAAAGCTTTTAATAATAAACACTATATTAATGCATGTGTGTTATGAATGTGTATGAATGTTTGCAATGCCATGTTTGATTGTTATAAATGATGAGAAATGGTTTAAAGATCAAAACCATATCATCAAGGTCAAATCCAAAACAAAAGAAAATTAAAATATGAAGCATATGACCTAATGGTCATTTTTGCAAAATTTAACACCTAGCTCACTTTGAGCATCTCTAGCAAATGATTTCAAACAGAAAGAATTTCATTTCTTTTCTCACCTTGCTAGACCAAGTAACACTGACACAATGGAACTTTCAAACCTTGTAGAAACCATTTCAAATCCCTTTGAGAGGCAATTCAAAATTGAATCTATCGTATGCATCAAGATAATCATTTTTGGAAAACCATCAAAACCTTCACCACTTAACAAACCGCTGCACCTAGAGACTACCAACCTTATGCCCAGCACACCCACCAAAAATAACTTGAAAATGTGAAATTTTAGTTATTGCGGCCATTTGATCAAACACCTGGTGATCACAGTACAGCAAATATCTACTGTTTTGATCAATCTTTTGATCATCTTTGTGACCTCACTGAGCTCCCACGACGTGCCTTTAACTCTCCCAGTACCAGCCCGTGCATTTGAGTTCATCTCACTCGCCATTGTGACCAGTAGAAATGGTACCCGAGCTCACCCTTGCCACCCCGATGCGGACACACTGCCACAGACCATGCCGCCCTCGCCCATAATGTCTAGGAGGTAGCCATGACCTCACCGCCCCTGCATGTGCACGCCTCGACCAATGACCGTCCGCGGAGACGCCAACGCAGACGTGCCCATTTAACACTCGACCATGCCGAGCGCCGCGCCAGAGCGCCGAGCAATCTAGTGTGCACACGCCATGCCTTGCTCTCTCCTTGCGCCGATAAGTTCGTCGCGACTACAGCGACCGCTCAGACATGATCGTTTGACCCCGCGAGCACCATGACCACCGTATGCCATGACGAATACCGACGGTACCAACACAGAGCACGGATATTCTAGAACAATGGAGACCGCGCCTCGCCGTGCCACTGTGCGCATGATGACCGCCCTGAAGCACCGCGTCGACCTACACCTTTGGACATGCCGATAGCGCACTATAACGACGTCGCCGACGAGCCCGAGCCATGCCGTTGTGCCCCCTTCGCTGCAGTATAAATAGAGACCTCCCCCTGCCTCAAAACGTACACCATTATACTCCCCCTCTCACCCAGCAACCTCTCTGACCCGTCCGTGGAGCAAGGCAAGCACCACATCGCCGGAATTTCACCGGAGCCTTCCGCTGAAGTGGAGAAGAGGAACCAGCGCTAGGAGCCACCCCCGGAGCTGCCGCGACCACTAGTCGAACCGCTGTCGTCGACTCGCTCGTTCGCCCACCTCGCCGGACCTAGCTGGAGCCCTGGTAAGCCCCTCGACGCCCCCGTCGTAGCACTAGGGTTCTGTCTCGTGCGCCCCGTGCGACGGAGATGACGACGCGGAGCCGTCGATCGTGCGGCCCCGATTAGAGGATACCCTTTTGTTTTAACTCAGCCGCTGACGAGTGGGACAAACCCCGGTGCAGCCCGTCGCGCTCGCGTTGCCTAGTTGGGCCAGCCCGTTAGCATTCCCGCGCTAGCCCACAGATTCAAACTTAGATTTTTTTCTTTTAATTCAAAATCCTATACCATATGTAACTTTGAAAATCAATCCAGAGAGTTTCACTAAACCAAATTGAATGACACCAATTTTGTTAGAAAGTAGATGAAAATCTCTAATTACTCCCATTGGATTTAAACATTTTGAACCTATAGATCACCCTCAGTAAAAATAACTAGACAATATATTTTATCAATTCAATCATTTTTCTAAAATCAACCATAAATGATTTTGAGTTGATTCCAACTCTGAAAAATCACATTGGCCATGACCTATCTGAATATGTAAAAATATATAGATTTACATGCCGTAGTCCTGGACCAAAACTAAAGAATGGATTTATAGTCATTTCTAGTCACATAAATATTGTTTTTCTACATTATTAAACTTGATAATTTAGGCCAATCTGTTGGAGATATGCCCTAGAGGCAATAATAAATGTAGTTATTATTATATCTTTGTGTTTATGATAACTGTTTACATTCATGCTATAATAGTATTGACCAGAAACATTAATACTTGTGTGATTTGTAAACTAAATTAGAGTCCCTAGTAAAGCCTCTTCATAATACTAGCTTGTTGATTAATAGATGATCATGGTTTCTTGATCATGAACATTTTAGATGTTGTTAATAACAAGATCATATCATAAGGAGAATGGTATGGTGGACATACTCCTATAGATAAGCGTAGCATAAAGATCAAGTCATTTTAATAGTTCAATTCCTATAAGCTTTCTGATACATACTAACCTAATTCCTTCGACCATGAGATCATGCTTATCACCATCATCGGAAGGATGCTTTGATGACATCAAACACCACACCGTAACTGGGTGGCTATAAAGGTGGCATTGAGTGTTCGGAAAGTATGGGTTGAGACACATGAATCAAGAGTGGGATTTGTCCATCCATATGACGGATAGATATACTCTGGGCCCTCTCGGTGGAATGTCATCCAATTAGCTTGAAAGCATGTGACCGGCTCACGAGGGATCACATGCCACGGGAACGAGAAAAGAGTACTTATCGGTAACGAGGTTGAACTAGGTATGTAGAGATACCGACGACCAAAACCTCAGATAAGTAAACTATCGTGAGACAAAGGGAAATTGGTATCGTATGTAAGTGGTTCATTCGATCGCAAAGTAATCGTAGAAATATGTGGGAGCCATATGAATTTCCAGATTCCTCTATTGGTTATTATTCGGAGAAGTGTCTCGATCATGTCCGCATAATTCACGAACCATAGGGAGACACACTTAAGGATTCGATGTTGTTGAGTAGTTATGGAATGATGAGTAAGAGACTGAATGTTGTTCGGAGTCTCGGATAGGATCCGGGATATCACGAGGAGATCCGGAATGGTCCGGATAATAAGATTCATATATGGAAAGTCCTGTTCAGAGTTGGGGAATGATTCCGGTGTTTTCATCGGGAATGTTCTAGAAGGTTCCGGAGGGTCCGACACTCTGGAGGGGAAGGGTACATGAATGTGCCATGACAATGTGGAATGGTTGCATCTTGTACTAGGTATCATGGCTGGGCAAAATAAAGGGAGAAATCAAATCCTAGTTTGAAAAGTCAAACGCCAATTTGAAAAAGTCAAACGGCGGTTTTGCTTGGTGGAGGGAGAGTAGGAAACCTACTTGGGGAGGAGTTCCTCTCCTTCCACCCGCCGGCCAAGGAGGCCGACTTGGGGGAGTACTCCCTTCCCCTTGGTCGCGCCCTCCTACCTATAAAAGGAGGGGCAGGGCTGCCCCTCTTCCCTACACCCAACACCACCAAAACCCTAGCCCTAGCCGCCGGCCACCATAAGTCGCCGCCGCCCTAGGGTTTCCTCCTAGCCGCCGAGTTGGGGCTCTCCCCAAGCCCTAGCCTCCGGCCAAGCTTCCTCCCTTGGTGCCTCTAAACCCTAGATCGCCAAGGCCTCTCTCATAGTCCACCATACTCGCTCCGGCTTAAGGCGAAGCCCTGCGAGATCTCCCCTCTACTTCCGGTACCACGCCGTCGTGCTGCCGGAATCGCGAGGAGAGTGCTACAACCTCCGCTGCCTGCTGGAACAAGGGAGATGAAGGTCTTCATCGAGTACCGAACGTGTGACCGACTGCGGAAGCACTGCCGGAACGCAACGCCGGAAGGATCGTCTACGCGATCATGAGATCGGCAAGAGTACGACTACATCACCCACGAGAATCTGCTCTCGTTAACCGCTTTGGAATCTTCGAGGGTGAGTTCCTCTATCGACTCGTTGCTACAATCTAGTAGATAGATCTTGGCTTGTTTGTTTGCATGCGGTAGAATTTTTTTGTTTTCCATGCTACGAACCCCTACAGTGGTATCAGAGCCGTGTCTATATGTAGATCTGTTGCACGAGTAGAACACAATGGTCATTGTGGGCAGTGGTGCTTTTATTATCAATTGCTTCTTGTGTACTTTTCATCTTGCAGTATGATGGGATGAAGCGGCCCAGGCTAACCTTACATGACATCGTTCATGAGACTTGCTCCACGCTCAATATGCAACTTGTATTGCATAAGTGGCTTTGCGGGTGTTTGTCTCTCCCATTATAGTATAGATCCAATTTACAACGGGCACTTGATAGTTCAAACATCAATGTTGTGGTTCTTGTTCGTAAGTTAGATCGACACTTATTGAAAGCCCCAAACCACGTAAAATATGCAAAGAAAATTAGAGGCGTCTAACTTTTTTTTGCAGGGGTGTGCTGTGATGTGATATGTCCATGATTGTGATTATATTTGATGTATGCAATGTTCCTTATTGTAAGTTGGCAACCGGCAGGAGCCATATGGTTGTCTTTAATTTCTGTTAAGACCCGCGTGTCTATTCAAAGTAGTTGTAATAGTTGGAGCTGGTGGACGACAACCATGAAACAGCGCCATTGACCTTGACACTATGCCGGTGATGATGGAGATCATGTTCGTGCTTGAAGATGGAGATCGGAAGCACAAGAAGAAAGGCCATATCATATCACATATTATAAATTGCATGTGATGTTAATCCTTTATGCATCTTGTATTGCTTAGTTAACGACGGTAGCATTATAAGATGATCCCTCATGCACATAAATTTCAAGTTTTAAAGTGTTCATCCTTAGTAAGCACCGTTGCTAAAGCTTGTTGTTTCGAAGCACCACGTGATGATCGGGTGTGTTAGATTCTGCAAGTGTATACAACGTGAGCAAACCATATTTGCTCATGCGGAAGCTAAGGTTTGATCTTGATGAGCCTAGCATGTACAGACATGGTCTCGGAACACGGATCACCGAAAGGTAAAGCATGACTCATATAGTAGATAAGATGAACATGTCGATTGTTCGCCATTGAAGCTACATCAACTCTCGTGATGATCGGTTTTAATGTGGTGGATTTGGTTCGTGTGATCACTAAAACAATGTGAGGGATATTGTTTTGAGTGGGAGTTCACCTAGATTAATTTAACTATTAATTAGAACTCAAATTGTCATAAACTTAGTCTAAACTATTGCAAATATGTTGTAGATCAATGGCAGACCCTACCATCAATTTTAATGCATTCCTAGAGAAAGAAAAGTTGAAAAACAATGGAAGCAACTTCGCGGATTGGTTCCGCAATTTGAGGATTATCCTCAATGCTGGTAATTTGACCTATGTGCTGGATGCACCGCTGGGTGACCCGCCTGCAGCTGATGCTACCGATGAAGTAAAGAACGTTTACCTCACTCGGAAGAATCAGTACTCCACAGTTCAGTGTGCTATCTTGTATGGTTTGGAATCAGAGCTTCAGAAAAGGTTTGAGAACCATGACCCACATGATATTCTCCGTGAACTCAAAATGATATTTGAGGCTCACGCAGCAGTTGAGAGTTATGAGGCTTCTGAAAAGTCCTTTAACTGCAAGATGGAAGAGGACAGCTCCGTCAGTGAGCATGTGCTTAAGATGTCTTGGCACGCAAATAAACTCCAAAGTTTGGGTATAGTGATTCCTAATGCTTTGGGGATTTAACGTGTCCTCCAATCACTGCCACCAAGTTACAAGAACTTTGTGATGAACTACAATATGCAAAACATGAACAAGGCGTTGCCAGAACTCTTCTCCATGTTGAAATCTGCAGAAGTGGAGATCAAGAAAGAGCATCAAGTGTTGTTGGTCAATAAGACCACCAAATTCAAGAAATGCAAGTCTAAGCAAAAGGGAAACTTCAAGAAGGGTGGTAAGAAAGTTGCCGCACCGGCGAAGAAGACCAAGGTTGGACCTAAGCTTGATACTGAGTGCTTTTACTGCAAGGGAGAGGGTCACTGGAAGCGGAATTGCCCAAAGTACTTGGCGGATTTGAAGAACGGCAACATCAAGAAGAAAGGTATATCCGATATACATGTTATTGATGTGTATCTCACTAGTACTCGTAGTAGTGCCTGGGTATTTGATACTGGTTCGGTTGCTCATATTTGTAACTCGAAATAGGTACTGCACAATAACGGAAGCTAGCGAAGAACGAGGTGACGATGCGCGTTGGAAATGGATCAAAGGTTGATGTGATCGCGGTCGGCACGCTACCTCCTCATCAACCATCGGGATTAGTTTTATACTTAAATAATTGTTATTTGGTGCCTACGTTGAGCATGAACATTATATCGGGATCTTGTTTATTGCGAGAGGGTTACTTTTTTAAGTCCGAGAATAATGGTTGTTTGATTTATATGAGTAATATGTTTTATGCACATGCACCTTTGATAGATGGTCTATTCTTATTGAATCTCGATAGTGGAAATACACATATTAATAACATTTAAGCTAAACGTTTGAAATTGAGCGATAACTCGGCCTATATGTGGCACTGTCGTCTTGGTCACATTGGAGTGAAGCGTATGAAGAAACTCCATTCCGATGGACTTCTTGAATCACTTGATTTCGGATCACTTGAAAGATGCGAAGCATGTCTGATGGGTAAAATGACTAAGACTCCATTTTCTGGTATGATGGAGCGAGCTACGGACTTATTGGAAATCATATATACCGATGTGTGTGGTCCAATGAGTGTAGCATCGCGTGGTGGTTATCGTTATGTTCTTACCTTCATGGATGACTTGAGTAGATATGGGTATATCTATTTCATGAAACATAAGTCCGAAACTTTCAAGAAGTTTAAGGAATTTCAAAGTGAGGTGGAGAATCAATGTAACAAGAAGATTAAATTTCTACGTTCTGATCGTGGAGGTGAATATCTAAGTTACGAGTTTGGCGAGCATTTAAAGAAATGCGGAATACTTTCACAATTGACACCGCCGGGAACACCACAGCGTAATGGTGTGTCCAAACGTCGTAATCGAACTCTCTTAGATATGGTTCGTTCTATGATGTCACTTATAGATTTACCGCTATCATTTTGGGGTTATGCATTAGAAACAGCCGCATTCACTTTAAATAGGTCACCATCTAAATCCGTTGAAACGACACCGTATGAATTATGGTTTGGGAAGAAACCTAGTTTTTCGTTCCTTAAAGTTTGGGGTTGCGAAGCCTATGTAAAGAAGTTACAACCGGACAAGCTTGAACCCAAAGCGGAAAAATGCGTCTTCATAGGATACCCGAAGGAAACTATTGGGTATACCTTCTATCATAGATCCGAAGGCAAAATCTTCGTTGCCAAGAATGGATCCTTTCTAGAGAAGGAATTTCTCTCGAAAGAAGTGACTGGAAGGAAAGTAGAACTCGACGAGGTTGTTAAACCTTCTCTCGAACTTGCGAGTAGCGCAGCACCGGAAGAAGTTCCTGTGGCGCCTACATCAATAAGAGAGGAAGCTAATGATGATGATCATGAAACTTCGGTTCAAGTTGCTATAGAACCTCGCAGGTCAACAGAACTCATACCACTCCTGATTGGTATGATCCCGTTATGAGTGTCATGTTGGTGGACAACACCGATGACCCTGCGACATATGAGAAAGCGATGATGAGCCCAGATTCCAATAAATGGCAAGACGCCATGAAATCCGAAATTGGATCCATGTATGAAAACCAAGTATGGACTTTGGTGGACTTACCGGATGGCCGGAAGGCTGCCGAGAACAAATGGATTTTCAAGAAGAAAACAGATGATGATGGTAATGTTACTGTCTATAAATCTCGACTTGTCGCAAAAGGGTTTCGACAAATTCAAGGAATTGACTACGATGAGACTTTCTCACCAGTAGCGAAGGTAAAGTCTGTGAGGATTATGTTAGCAATCGCTGCATATTACGATTATGAGATATGGCAGATGGATGTCAAAACGGCGTTCCTCAATGGAGACATTGATGAAGAGTTGTATATGATGCAACCCAAAGGTTTTGTCGATCCTAAAGATGCTAACAAGGTATGCAAACTTCAACGGTCCATATATGGGTTGAAGCAAGCATCCCGAAGTTGGAATCAACGTTTTGATAAGGTAATCAAAAGTTTTGGTTTTATACAAACTTATGGAGAAGCTTGTATTTACAAGAAAGTGAGTGGGAGCTCTGTAGCATTCTTAATACTATATGTAGATGACATATTGTTGATTGGGAATGATGTAGACCTTCTTAATAGTGTCAAGGAATATTTGAATAATATTTTTTCAATGAAAGATCTTGACGAAGCAGCTTACATATTAGGCATAAAGATTTATAGAGATAGATCGAGACGCCTAATATCATTGTCACAAAGTACATATTTGGACAAAGCTCTAAAGAGGTTTGGAATGGAAGATAGCAAGAAAGGGTTCTTGCCCATGTTGCCCAATACAACATTGAGTAAAACTCAAAGTCCAGCAACGACAGAAGATAGAGAAAGGATGAGTAAGACTCCCTATGCCTCAGCCATAGGATCTGTAATGTATGCCATGCTATGTACTAGACCCGACATTGCATATGATGTTAGTCTAACTAGCAGATATCAAAGTGATCCAGGAGTGGATCATTGGACAACGGTCAAAAACATCCTTAAGTACTTGAGAAGAACTAAGGATATGGTTCTTTCTTATGGAGGTGATGAACAGCTCGTTGTTAATGGTTACACCGATGCTAGTTGGAACACCGATCCGGATGATTCTAAATCTCAATCTAGATACGTATTTACTTTGAATGGTGCAGCAGTTAGCTGGAGGAGTGCAAAGCAAAGCGTTATGGCGAGATCTTCAACTGAATCGGAATACATAGATGCTTCGGAGGCTTCACAAGAAGCGATATGGATGAAGGAGTTCATTACAGAGCTCGGTGTGGTTCCAAGTGCGCTGGACCCAATGTCTATCTACTGTGATAACATGGGCGCCATAGCCAATGCGCAAGAACCAAGGTCACACAAGAAGCTGAAGCACATCAAGCTGCATTTTCATGCTATTCGAGAACATGTCCAAGATGGTGACATAAAGATTTGCAAAGTACACACATATCTGAATGTGGCAGATCCGTTGACTAAACCTCTCCCGAGGGCAAAACATGACCAACACCAAACTGCCATGGGTGTTCGGTATATTACCATGTAATCTAGATTAGTTGACTCTAGTGCGAGTGGGAGACTGTTGGAGATATGCCCTAGAGGCAATAATAAATGTAGTTATTATTATATCTTTGTGTTTATGATAAATGTTTACATTCATGCTATAATAGTATTGACCAGAAACATTAATACTTGTGTGATTTGTAAACGAAATTAGAGTCCTTAGTAAAGCCTCTTCATAATACTAGCTTGTTGATTAATAGATGATCATGGTTTCTTGATCATGAACATTTGAGATGTTGTTAATAACAATATCATATCATTAGGAGAATGGTATTATGGACATACTCCTATAGATAAGCGTAGCAGAAAGATCAAATCATTTTAATAGTTCAACTGCTATAAGCTTTCTGATACATAGTAACCTAATTCATTCGACCATGAGATCATGCTTATCACCATCATTGGAAGGATGCTTTGATGACATCAAACACCACACCGTAACTGGGTGGCTATAAAGGTGGCATTGAGTGTTCAGAAAGTATGGGTTGAGACACATGAATCAAGAGTGGGATTTGTCCATCCATATGACAGATAGATATACTCTGGGCTCTCTCGGTGGAATGTCATCCAATTAGCTTGCAAGCATGTGACTGGCTCACGAGGGATCACATACCACGGGAACGAGATAAGAGTACTTATCGGTAACGAGGTTGAACTAGGTATGCAGAGATACCGACGATCAAAACCTTGGATAAGTAAACTATCGTGAGACAAAGGGAAATTGGTATCGTATGTAAGTGGTTCATTCGATCACAAAGTAAATGTAGAAATATGTGGGAGACATATGAATTTCCAAATTCCTCTATTGGTTATTGTTCGGAGAAGTGTCTCGATCATGTCCTTATAATTCACGAACCGTAGGGAGACACACTTAAGGATTCGATGTTGTTGAGTAGTTATGGAATGATGAGTAAGAGACTGAATGTTGTTCGGAGTCTCGGATAGGATCCGGGATATCACGAGGAGATTCGGAATGGTACGGAGAAGAAGATTCATATAAGGAAAGTCCTGTTTCGGAGTTGGGGAATGATTCCGGTGTTTTCATAGGGAATGTTCTAGAAGGTTCCGGAAGGTCCGGCACTCCAGAGGGGAAGGGTACATGAATGTGTCATGAAAAAGTGGAATGGTTGCATCATGTACTAGGTATCATGTCTGGGCAAAATAAAGGGAGAAATCAAATCCTAGTTTGAAAAGTCAAACGCCAATTTGAAAAAGTCAAACGACACTTTTGCTTGGTGGAGGGAGAGTAGGAAACCTACTTGGGGAGGAGTTCCTCTCCCTCCACCCGCCGGACAAGGAGGCCGACTTGGGGGAGAACTCCCTTCCCCTTGGCCGCGCCCTCCCACCTATAAAAGGAGGGGCAGGGCCGCCCCTCTTCCCTACACCCTACACCACCAAAACCCTAGCCCTAGCCGCCGGCCACCACAAGTCGCCGCCGCCCTAGGGTTTCCTCCTAGCCGCCGAGTTGGGGCTCTCCCCAAGCCCTAGCCGCCGGCCAAGCTTCCTCCCTTGGTGCCTCTAAACCCTAGATCGCCAAGGCCTCTCTCATAGTCCACCATACTCGCTCCGGCTTAAGGCGAAGCCCTGCGAGATCTCCCCTCTACTTCTGGTACCACGCCGTCGTGCTGCCGGAATCGCGAGGAGAGTGCTACAACCTCCGCCTGCTAGAACAAGGGAGAGGAAGGTCTTCATCGAGTACCGAATGTGTGACCGACTGTGGAAGCGCTGCCAGAACGTAGCGCCGGAAGGATCGTCTACGCCATCTTGAGATCGGCAAGAGTACGACTACATCACCCACGAGAATCTGCTCTCGTTAACCGCTTTGGAATCTTCGAGGGTGAGTTCCTCTATCAACTCGTTGCTACAATCTAGTAGATAGATCTTGGCTTGTTTGTTTGCATGCGGTAGAATTTTTTTGTTTTCCATGCTACGAACCCCTACACAATCACTTTAAATCACATTCCCAAATATTGAAATATGTGGTGATGACGTGTGTCAATATGATCCCATATTTGAATTGGAGAATATTTAACCTTAAGTAACTTTTCAGTGAGTAGAAATTACTTTTATAAAAATAAGGTAAATAAAATCTTGTCACTCTTTTCTTGTAATGATAGAGATGGTGCTAGATCATCTAGTGCGATTCTTGGTGTGTTAAATAGAAGTAGTTAAGTATTGTTTGGTGATTGTGTATGCCATATTTATTTATAGACGCTAGTATCAAACCGGGCTACGAGGAGGAAGAATTCTACGGATTAGAGGAAGATAACTTCGACCACCTTACCAAGCAAGGCAAGCTAAGCTATACCATGCAAGCTACATTATGCGAAACGAGGTGATCTCAGGCTACCTTGTGAATATGAATGCCCACCTGTGCAGTTCCCAGGATGACAGCTGGTCATGGCTGGGAGGCCAAACTCATAGGGGAGGTGCTATCTAGAGTGTGTAATTGAAAGGTTAGGATTGATTATCCGTATACCAAGTATGATGATTCAGGGTTATTCCCGACGGATGTATTGAATGTTGTGCTGAAAGTATACCACCTATGCAGAGTGTCAAACTATTCGAATAGCCGCGTCCGCGGTCATGGACAGTTGGATGGCCATACTGTTCCGTTGTCAGATGTTTTCAAAATGACTTGTGACTTGAAGTATGACTTTGACTTGACTCCACAAGGATGTGGACATGAAACTAGGTTCCCACTTGAGTAATCTAGACAAGTAAAGTTAGGTCTTTTACTACTAAGTACCTCTGAAATAAAATTGGCTTGTTGAAAACAAACCTAGAGCTTAGGATTCATACTAGAATGGTCTTACTGCTTTAGTGATAGTTTATGAGTACTTAAAAGTACTCATGGCTTTGTCCCTGGCTATTCCCATGGCCAGACTATGAAGGATAGTATGAGGAGGATGGACAGCATGACACCTACGATAACTAGGATCATCTTCCATCGTCAGCATTGCATATGACCCTGAAGATGGAGCCTCTACTACACTACTATTATTCCGCTGCTATGATTTGTAATCAGACTTGACCGTATGATCAACTATTTGTAAGACTATTATGGTTTGTAACGGATGATGTACTGTGCTACTAATTTTGTTATGTCTTGCAAAAATGGTAATCCTGGGATTGCGATTACAGCATACCAGGCATCTGGGATTAAAAATCCGGGTGTTGACAAGTTGGTATCAGAGCCATCCTGGCCATAGGAGACCCTAGTTAGAATGGACGTCTGAAAAACTTAGTTTACAAAACAAACAAAGTGAGTATGTATGAAAACCTATTCTCACTCTTATCCTTGAAATTCTTTCCAAAAAGAGAGTCATATGTTCCTCAAAATTTTTGCAATCTTACATAAAATTTGGCACACTTGATCACCTCTCTAACTTACTCATCTTAATTGCTTATAGATGGACTACACATACAACAAGTTTTATCAGTTGGGAAATGGAGGAAACCTCATATTTGAGAGTGACGTGAGTCAGCTTGCAGAATTTCTAGAGTGCCCGCACCGGAATTCTATGGAGCTCAGCTCAATGATCACCCCGGAGGGGAACTGCAGTGGCTGATAGTTGTAGATCTGCGAGGAAAAATGGAGCCACCTATGTTTGAGAAGATCAATTTCAGCATAAGGGAGAACAATTGATTGGATGGATTAGGAAGAGCAATGCATGAAGCATTTGCCCGACTATGTGGGAAGAACGTCAATCACATCGCCGGCACCCGCTTCGCTCATTTTGACAGATGTGACTCCCAGGGACTGCCCTTGCCAATGCCAGTACACCCGGAGTTGAGGCACCATGTGGATCATCTAGCCTTCATGCTGCACGAGAATCGGAAAGAGCTGGAGAATGCTTGTGCCGACGCCAACGAGAAGCAACTTGCTGCCGCCAAGAAGGACCAGACCTTCGCCATCCTCTCGAAGGAGCGCAAGTCACTTTTCTGTCTGCGTGACAAGAAGTACCGCATCATTGCTCGCCTCCATCACAAAGTGTCAGCCCTGGAAGAGACCATCCATGATCGAGACATGCAGCTTGAGGAGAGGGAGAACGAAGGGGAAGATATTCGTGGAGATCCCTACTTGTACCTCAGTGATGATGATGACTACTTGGAGGACATCGACCAGGAGTTCCACACTGATGATGAGGACCGCGAATTCATCGATGATGAAGAGGCCACCGGTTCTGATGAGGAGTAGTAGCACCAGAGCACTGTCGTAGGTGTGAGTTGTATCCGTTCCCACTGTATCATAGTTTGCTATAATGGTTCTTAAAACCATCGGCTTTGTTGTTGTGATGTGTTGCTTGGAATGTGTGGTTTGTATTGTGTGCTTGGAATGAATAAAAAAAGAGTTGTTGGCTTTCAAACTCTAGCCTTACTCAAAGTTTAAAAGCTTTTAAAACCAAACTCAGAAACCTTGGAAAACAATTTCCCTCTTGTCTTATGATCTATCTCAGTATTCGAATGCCTCGCGGAGGAAGTATCTCATCCCAAGACCCGATGGTACAAATTCTGCAAATGCTAGTAGCCGATCGAGAATCCAGTAGGACTGAGCATCAAGCAAATCTCGCCACCCTTCAATAGATCGCCCAACTAGCGCATGACAACCAAGGTCATGTGAATCAGGATCATCATGGATCCAAGCTTAAGAACTTCTAGAACACCAATCCCCCTATCTTTAGCAAATATGAAGAGCCCCTAGATGCTGATGATTGGCTGCAAACAATGGAAAACAACTTAGAAGTTGAAGGAGTGGATGCTGCAGAAAAAGTACTGTTTCCACCCACTATTTGGCATGTTCTACAAGAGCATGGTGAAATAACACCCGTACAATGAATGGAGGCCAGATGATGACTTGGGAGGAATTCAAACTCAAGTTCAGTCGAAACCATGTGCCACCTGGTTTGATTCGTAGGATGAGGGATGACTTCAAGGAACTGAAGCAAGGAAGGATGACTGTGGTGGAGTACCATGACATATTTCTGTCTCTGTCTAGGTATGCCCCTAATGAGATGAACACAGAAGCCAAGAAGAAGGAGAGATTTCTGAATGGTCTGCATGATGAGATGCAGACAGTGCTAGTCAATATTCCTTTTGCCTACCTAGAAGCTTTAGTGGATTCTGCTACCTAGATGGAAGGAAAGCTCAACCAAGCCACTGAGAACCGTAAGCGTCGTATGATGCATCAGCCTGGACCCCACCATATCCCAAAGTATCGCCCCAGTTCGCCAGGAGGATTTACACCAAGGAACAATAGGCCACCAATGACTCGTCCGGACTTTCCCAACCATAGCAGAGGAAACCCAAGGCCCAGAGGAAACAACAACTACAACACTGGCAACCCCAGTAACTTCAACCGTGCACCTCCAAGGCCCACCGACAACAACAACCATACTGCCCCAAGGATTGGAAGTAACGCTGTGCGTGTCATCGGGAAGGACATGTCCATGATCACCTGCTTTGAATGTGGAGTGATGGGTCACTACTCCAATGAGTTCCCCAAGAAGATTGCTGTAGCACCCAGTGTCACTGCACCTACCCAGCAACAACGTCGTGTCCAACCTGGAAAGAGATTTTCCCTAGGCAACCCGCACAGCCGTATCAGTCGTTTGTTCCACATGAATGCTGAAGAAGCCCAAGAGGCGCCAAATGTCGTGTTGGGTATGTTTTTTGTTAACTCGGTACTTGCAAGAGTATTGTTTGATTCTGGAGCATCGCGATCGTTTGTTACAAAAGAATTTGCATGCACTAGTAAGATTCAACCAACAAATCTGAAGCATGTTATGATAGTTCAAATACCTGGGTCAGCTACCAAAGCTAGAAAAATTTGCAAGGCCGTACCTATCAGAATTCATGGAATAGATTTCTATGCCAACCTAATAGTACTTGGAACAAAAGGTTTGGAAGTATTACTAGGAATGTATTGATGTCAAAACATCAAGGATTAATAGACTATGTCAATAAAGCCATAACCATGACCAGTAGCACTAGAGTATCAGTTGAGCATGTGTATGAGACACTGCCCTGGCAATTCAAGTGCAACAAGAGTTTATCCCAACCAACCCTAGACCAAGTCAGAGTAGTCTGTGAATACCCTGATGTGTTTCGAGATGAATTAACCGGTATGCCCCCAGATCGGGATATCAAGTTTATCATCGAACTAATTCCTGGAACTGGACTCATAGCTCAAAGACCCTATAGTATGAACCCAGCGGAGTTAGTGGATCTCAAGAAGCAACTTGATGACATGATTAGCTGATGACCCACAAGTATAGGAGATGTATCGTAGTACTTTCAATAAATAGGAGTGTCGATCCCAACGAGGAGCAGAAGGTGTTGACTAGTGGTATGGAGAAGGAAATCTCTGTAAATACTTAGCAAACGAATTTTTAGGGGTTTTCAGATAAAGCAAAGAAACAAAGTGCAAGTAATAAAGACAACAAACAAATGCAGCAAGTGGCCCAATCTTTTCTTAGCAAAGGACAAGGCGGTGGAAATACTTATAAGGACCAAAAGTTCTCGAGGACACATGGGAATTCTGTCAAGTGCTTTCGCTTCAAATAGCTGAGTAGTCTTCTCTGGTGTTGTAAGTGTTGTGTGGGTGAACCTGTGCTAATATACCGACCTTACTTGGACTAATACATACTTGTGATTAAACCCCCTACAAGCATCCGCAACTACCGTAAAGCAATTAAGATATAAACCTAACCACAGCCTTAAACTCCGAGATCCTACGCTCCCTTGTGTGTAACATCCCAGGTTTTACTATAATGTTACTAGAAGCATGCATCATCCTTGCATCATTGCATCCTACAAATGAAGTTGCATCAAAAAACCTAACATCAAAACCTACCTAAACCCTATTAAAGAGTTCCCTATGTAAGCAAAAATGATGTATTCATATTTGACCCTTCAAAAAAACTTTGTAAAAATATTACTCTATGGTCCTATAATGACTACCTTCTTTTTACAAAAATTTAGGAGTTGGTTTCATCACTTTTGGACTTCTTAAGCAATAGTTATTGGTGTTTTATTAAATCAGAAATTGAAAACTAATAAGGAAAAAAAGGGGCAGCAGCTAACCTTGTTGGGCTGGCTGCGCCAGCGCCACCTCGGGCCCAGCCCAACCCCCCAACCTCCCTTCCCCGTCGCCCTGCGCGGCTCGCACCAGGGCCGAAGCCGCCAGAGGCCCAGCTAACAGCACCGGCCCACAACCCCCCCCCTCCGCCACCGACACGTGGGACCCGCCCCATCGCCTCCTTCCTAGAGACCACGGCGAACACGGCGTCCGCCGCGTCGAGGTAAGCCGATCCTAACAAGATTCGGCCACCCCTCCCCCAAGACTTTGGGGATATATAAGCCGACCCCCCCGCCATCGTTGCCCTCAAAAACCCTAGCACGAGCCCCGTCGAGGCGCCGCCAATTGCTCGCCGGAGCGCCGACAGGAACGAGGAGGAGCGTCGGAGCGCTGCAGTCGGAGGAGGAAGCGAGGAGATCGTTCGAGGGGGCGATCGTGACCGCAAGGACCAGACGAACCCCGTCGACCTCACCGCTGTCCCGGGGAACCACCAGAGCGCCGCCGCCCGTCGACCACCGAAGCCGCCGCCGCTCCTCACCATCGTCGCCACTGCCTGTAAGTCGCGCAGCCTCCCAGCCGTCCGATCTCAAATCCACGCCGTAGATTAGAAGTACCGCCAAAGCGGTACCGGCCGACCGCGCTGTGCCGCGTGGCAAGCTGCATCAGCACCGCGCCCGCGCCGCGTTCCTCCAGCTGGACTAATCGACTTCTACCACTTGGCGCATTCTCGAGTTAGGGCCAGATCTGTTTGCAGATTTAGTTTAAAACTTGCGAAATTCATATAAAATTAATTACTTGGCCAAATTTAGCATATAATATACTGTTGGATTCATAATTTTATGTAGAACGCAGATCTGCAATAAAATTTCAAGTTTACAGTAGGGTTTTTGGTGTAGAATTTAATCTCTAGATTAGAGTGTTTATTCTATAGAAAAATAATTAAAATTCTATTTTAGTTGATTCTTGTTGCGATGACTTTGTTTCCGCAATACCTACTGAACAAAATTATAAAACCTTGCTTAAGATCATTAGATCTAATTTGGGGCTAAATTAGATGGTTGGATCTCCTATTAAACCTATGAATTAGATTAATGACCCAAATTATTTGAAACCTATGGGAAATCAAAAATAATAACGTCCCTAACACAATTGCAATCCAATTATGCTACCTTGGTCAATTTAGAAAACCAATCTTGCATAAATACCATGTTGCATGCATGCATGTTATCTCTGTGGCATATTTTTTGCAAGTTGTGATCAGATCTATGTTTGTGATTCGTTAGATTGTTCGGAGTGCGCTAAGGAGTGCTATTGTGTAGAGTGCTGCTCGAATCAAGGCAAGTTACACCACTTGTTCATAACTTTTGTCCCAGTTTTGATTCTATGCATGTGATCTTCAAAATTCTGTAGTATGCATGTGTAGGATGTTCTAGTAGAATTTTTCCTTAGTATTATTTTGCAAGTGCGATGATTTTGTAGTATGCCATGAGTAGCTCTATACTTAGGATTTACCCTCCTAATGGGTTGTAGGGGTTCGTAGCATGGAAAACAAAAAATTTCTATCGCATACAAACAAACAAGCCAAGATCTATCTACTAGATTGTAGCAACGAGTCGATGGAATAACTTACCCTCGAAGATTCCAAAGCGGTTAACGAGAGCGGATTCTCGTGGGTGATGTAGTCGTACTCTTCCCGATCTCAAGATCGTGTAGACGATCCTTCCGGCGCTGCGTTCCGGCAGCGCTCCCGCAGTCGGTCACACGTTCGGTACTCGACGAAGACCTTCCTCTCCCTTGTTCCAGCAGGCAGCGGAGGTTGTAGCACTCTCCTCGCGATTCCGGCAGCACAACGGCGTGGTACCGGAAGTAGAGGGGAGATCCCGCAGGGCTTCGCCTTAAGCCGGAGCGAGTATGGTGGAGTATGAGAGAGGCTTTAGTGGTCTAGGGATTAGACACACCAATTAGAAGGCTCTAAACCGAAGGCTGGGGCAATTAGAAGCTCTAAACCAAAACGGCTCTAAACCGGAGATTAGAGGATAGGAACTTGTGTGTCTAGAGGAGGAGGCCCTGCCCCTCCTCTTAGAGGTGGGAGGTGCGGCCAAGGGGAGGGGAGTCCCTCCCCAAGTCAGCCTTGGGTGGCGCGCCGGCTTGGAGAGGAGATTCCTCCCCAAAGTCGGTTTCAACCACCTCTTGCTTGTTTCCCACAGTTTCCTGTTTTAGCCGTTTGACTTTCAAACTGGCCATTTGACTTTTCTGTTTTAGGATTCAATTTAATCCTTTATTTGGAACAGCAAGAACACTTAGTACATGATGCAATCATTCCAATATGTAATGACACATTCATGTACCCCTCCCCCTTCCCGGAGTGCCGGACATTCCGGAACCTTCTAGAATGTTCCCGATGAAAACACCGGAATCATTCCCCAACTCCGAAACGGGACTTTCCTTATATGAATCTTATTCTCCGGACTATTCCGGATCTCCTCGTGATATCCCGGATCCCATCCGAGACTCCGAACAACATTCGGTCTCTTTCTCATAATACCATAACTACTCAAAACAACGTCGAATCCTTAAGTGTGTCTCCCTGCGGTTCGTGAATTATGCGGACATGATCGAGACACTTCTCCGATCAATAACCAATAGAGGAATCTGGAAATTCATATGGCTCCCACATATTTCTACGATTACTTTGCGATCGAATGAACCACTTACATATGATACCAATTTCCCTTTGTCTCACGATAGTTTACTTATCCGAGGTTATGATCGTCGGTATCTCTGCATACCTAGTTCAACCTCGTTACTGATAAGTACTCTTTTCTCGTTCCCGTGATATGTGATCCCTTGTGAGCCAGTCACATGCTTGCAAGCTAATTGGATGACATTTCACCGAGAGGGCCCAGAGAATATCTATCCGTCATATGGATGGACAAATCCCACTCTTGATCCATGTGTCTCAACCAATACTTTCTGAATACTCAATGCCACCTTTATAGCCACCCAGTTACGGTGTGGTGTTTGATGTCATCAAAGCATCCATCCGGTAATGGTGATAGGCATGATCTCATGGTCGAAGGAATTAGGTTACTATGTATCAGAAAGCATATAGCAATTGAACTATTGAAATGACTTGATCTTTATGCTACGCTTATCTATAGGAGTATGTCCATCACATCATTCTCCTAATGATATGATCCTGTTGTTAATAACATCTCTATGTTCATGATCAGGAAACCATGATCATATATTAACCAACAAGCTAGTTTAACAAGAGGCTTTACTAGGGACTCTTATTTTAGTTTACAAATCACACAAGTATTAATGTTTCCGGTTAATACAATTTTAGCATGGTATGTAAACATTTATCATAAGTGTGAAGATATGATAATAACCACTTTATTATTGCCTCTTGGGCATATCTCCAACAGTCTCCCACTTGCACTAGAGTCAATAATCTAGTTTCAAACCTATGTGTATTCAACACCTATGGCTTTCCGGTGTTGTATGTACACGATTGCTAGTGGTCAACTGATCTCCGGATCTGACACTTCCAGGTCCGTGTGTAATTGCATGTTTTTGCGTCTCTACGCATCACTCATTCTCTAATGAGATGGCTTTGTATAAATTTGGTCTTTCGGTGTGACCTTTAGCTCTTTGGGGTTAAAACATGTTGATAATATTGTCGCACAATATATCTTCATAGTATTATCCCACTGTGAACTACACCTAGTTTGATAACAAACTACTTGACACAAATGCCCTCTTTTGCTGCTAAAATAGCAGTCATATACTTAGCCTTTTGTTGTAGTATCTGTCACAATGTCTTAACTTTGGAACTCATCCAAATCCATTATGGAACTCACTTTCCATTATATTGTGCCACCCTTAGTTTAGATTGAGATAAACTTAATTTGTACTTTGTGACAAAGCTAGTATCAATGTAGTACTTTTACAATGAACTAACCATCTATTTGTCACTTCTACAAATATTATACTCTTAGTTCTTCCAAAAGATCATAAGAATATCCTTACTATTGTCCAATGATCATCTTACGAATCATTCTGGTATATGCTCACAACATTTAGAGCATAGGACATATCTGGATTTGTACATATCACAGTATGATTGATATAAATACTCTTTGTGATTTCATACATCAAGTATCAATCTATACTTGATTATTTGTTTCACTTTACCAAATGTCAATACACTTGAATATATCATCAACATTGAACTCATTCAATCCTTTCTGTGCGACAAGAACCTCTCTTGTAGTTTCTATATTGAACTCATTCAATATCTTGTCTATGTACTTCTGGCACAACCATATTAGCGTCTATTGATGCCAAATATTTGGGTTTTGCCTAAGTCTTTCATCGGAATGAAATTCTTAATATGTGTTAATAAAAGATACATTATTTCCAATCAACAATATGTCTTCCACATAATGTATTAGAAACATGTCTTAGCGCTCCCACTTAATTTCTTGCAAATGCAAGCATCTTCATCGTCTCTAATGAACTTTTAAACTCCTTTAACAGTTTCATCACAGTGAAGATTCCAACTCCGCGATGCTCACTTTAACCATTGAAGTTTGCATATGCTTTTAGCATCCTTTGAATTAACAAAACCCTATGGACCGTGTTATGCACATGTCCTAGGTAACGATTCTATTAGAAGAACTTGTTTTGTTTATTCAACTACCATATAACAAATTATATGTAGTGGTTGCTACATTAATCCGTCTAGACTAAATATCACTATGAAAGATCAAATCTTGTCATAGTCAACCTTTGAACATTTTGTGAACTCTTTCCCAACATGTCGACTATTTCATAGATGTAAAACATCCATGTCTATTTCTTTTATAGATCCAAATACGACTGTAAGGTCTTGTACCTTTTCAGAGGGTCTTTCAAGTTCAAAGCTTGATCTCTCGCATATGAAACTATCACGGATTTTATGGCTTCAAGCCATTTGACGGAGTCAGGGCCCATCATCGCTTCTTTGTATGTAGTCAGATCATTATTGCCAAATAATGATTTAACTCTCAAATCTTGGTATTTGATTGTTTACCCGACCTACTTGATTCAATAGAAACTTTGACCTTCGTAACCACAACCTTTGAGGCACGTGAGCCATGACCATTGTTGCTGCCTCCGGAACACTTTTCGGCGCTGCGCAACTTTGCACATATAGCTAAGGTTCTTTTAACCTTATCAAAGTTCTATTGTCCTCCCACTTAACTTTTCACGAAAAATTCCTTCTCAAAGAAACTTGACGTTTTAAGTGACAAACACTTTTGTCTCCGATGTTATGGAGGATTACTTAACAGTTATTCGAAATAACATACAAAGACAGGTTCATCCGACTTTGGTTGCAAACATCTTTCTTATGCATAGCATACCAATGTTTTAAGAAAGGACAACTTGGGTTTTATCCCAAACCATAACTTTATATGGTGTCATTTCAACGGATTATGATGGAGCTCTTTTCAGTGGAAAAACGGTAATCTCTAAAGCTTTTAATCTTTAAAATATAATGGCATTTTTATGAATTATACCTTTGATCTTACCATGTCAAACAAGGTTTAATTACATATCTCGAACGTTCCATACTCTTATGGTGTTTCGGGAAAATGCAAATCCACGGAACGATTCCTTAAATCTTAGGTATTATGCTAAACTTGTAACTCAAATATCTTCCTTTATGATCTTATCATAAACTATTTATATTCTTGTTACAATGATTTTGCACTTCATCTTGAAAGTCTTTGAACTCTTCAAATATTTCACACTTCATCCTTATTAAGTAAATATTCATATATTCACTCAAATTTTCGGAGAAAGCATATGAAGTTGAAATCCATCGCTTTTGACTACACATAATGGACTTCGTACAACAATATGTACAAGTTCCAATAAGCTAGTCATTCGTTCCCTTTTGGCCTATGAACGAAGTTTTAATTATCTCTAGGAAAGTTTCACAAGCGTCATTTGATCAAAATCAAATAGACTCCAAAATTCTATCCATATGGATTTTCTTCATGTTTTCTTTCCAATATAATTTAAACGGCGATGTCACTTCCTAAGTGATCTTTTAATCAATTTGTCTTTCGACATTTTTAGCACTAGTTTTATGGATGTGATTTCTCCAACGAGATTTGTGAATCATCCATATTTTATGGATTACGGCAATTATTTGAACAACCCTTTTGTTCTCATAATACCCGATAAAACAAATCTTGAAGGCAAGCTTTGATGTTTTAACGAGAAACACAATAACCCTTTATTTGTTCTCGATGAACATCATCACATATTCTTTTGCTAGTTACTTAGGCCATTGTAGTTCATGAATTCTGTTGTTTCGTATGACGATTCACACCAACAAATTCAGTATCAAATACTTAATAACCACATTGTTTAATAAGCAAAGAATATAGCCATAACATGTATATCATCTATATACTTAAACTGAACAATTCTAGTCTATTCTTTTCTTCCATATATTTATGAGATTCTCTTTCAATATTTCCTTTTCTGTTTGAAAGAATCTATCAACATCAATAGTGGAGTCATACATATGACATATAGTCCAAAGCGTGTATAGTTAAATACCAATGTCTTTGGACTTGCACTTTGAAGTAGATCACCATCATCAAATGTTTGGTGTTCTTTCAAATTCCTTTCTTTAGTAATCTCTTGGTGTAGTAAACATTTTACCTACATCAAATATTCACCCTTATCATGGAATTATCCATGATCAAGCTACTTTTAGCTTATAACGGTGAAACATGAGTATAATGTTGCTCTCCAAATCCTTTTTGACGATTAGGACAACTAGTGTCTCCAACCTTTTGCAATTTCTCATCAAATATGAGAACATGACTTTTGCCATATTATACTCTATCATGTTGCAACCAATACTTTGTTTCAGATATCATAATATCTTCCACACATCATGGTTTCTGAAACAACTCTTTCAGATCCTAGATAACCTTGATATTAAGAGAATCCTTTGAATATCAAGAATCATGGAGACAAACATGATACTTATATACTAACACTTGGAATTGTTACTCTTGATTTAATACTAATCATTAAACTTCATGGAGTAACCGGAACTTACTGAAAGTTTGCAATAGGACTTTTAAACTTTAGATTAACACTTCAAAACAATACGATACCAGTTCGTAAAGTAACTAACCAGAATTCTATAGTTCTATCATCTCAATTATAACTAAGCGCAAGGTGGTAAACGGATGCCAATGACTACAACAACTATGCAAATTCACTTTGATTTAGTTTATGATAAATTGAGTTCTAATTAATAATTAAATTAATCTAGGTGAACTCCCACTCAAAACAATATCCCTCACATTGTTTTAGTGATCACATGAACCAAATCCACCACATCAAAACCGATCATCACGAGAGTTGATATAGCTTCAATGGCGAACAATCAACATGTTCATCATATCTACTATATGACTCATGCTCTACCTTTCGGTAATCCGTGTTCCTGAGGCCATGTCTATACATGCTAGGCTCGTCAAGATCAAACCTTAGTTTCCGCATGAGCAAATCTGGCTTGCTCACGTTGTATACACTTGTAGAATCTAACACACCCGATCATCACGTGGTGCTTCGAAACAACAAGCTTTAGCAACGGTGCTAACTAAGGGTGAACAGTTTATGACTTGAAATTCATGTGCATGAGGGATCATCTTATAATGCTACCGTCGTCTACTAAGCAATACAAGATGCATAAAGGATTAACATCACATGAAATTCATAATATGTGATATGATATAGCCTTTCTTCTTTGTGCTTCCGATCTCCATCTTCAAGCACGAACATGATCTTCATCATTACCGGCATTGCATCAAGGTCAATGACGCTGCTCCATGGTTGTCTTCCACCGGCTTCAACTATTACAACTACTTTGAATAGACACGCGGGTCTTAACATAAATTAAAGACAACCATATGGCTCCTGCCGGTTGCCGACTTACAATAAGGAACATTGCATACATCATATATAATCACAATCATGGCCATATCACATCACTGCACACCCCTGCAAAACAAAGTTAGACGCCTCTACTTTCTTTGCATGTTTTACGTGGTTTGGGGCTTTCAATAAGTGTCGTTCTAACTTACGAACAAGAACCACAACATTGATACTAGTATTGTCAATCACCCGTTGTAAATTGAATCTTAACTATGCTAGGAGAAACAGGCACCCGCAAAGCCACTTATGCAATACAAGTTGCATGTCGAGCGTGGAGCAAGTCTCATGAACTATGTCATGTAAGGTTAGCCCGGGCCGCTTCATCCCAACATACCGCAAGATGCAAAGTACACAAGAAGCAATTGACAATAAAAGCATCAACACCCACAATGACCATTGTGTTCTACTCGTGCAACAAATATACATATAGACACGGCTCTGATACCACTGTAGGGGTTCGTAGCATGGAAAACAAAAAATTTCTATCGCATACAAACAAACAAGCCAAGATCTATCTACTAGATTGTAGCAACGAGTCGATGGAATAACTTACCCTCGAAGATTCCAAAGCGGTTAACGAGAGCGGATTCTCGTGGGTGATGTAGTCGTACTCTTCCCGATCTCAAGATCATGTAGACGATCCTTCCGGCGTTGCGTTCCGGCAGCGCTCCCGCAGTCGGTCACACGTTCGGCACTCGACGAAGACCTTCCTCTCCCTTGTTCCAGCAGGCAGCGGAGGTTGTAGCACTCTCCTCGCGATTCCGGCAGCACAACGGCGTGGTACCGGAAGTAGAGGGGAGATCCCGCAGGGCTTCGCCTTAAGCCGGAGCGAGTATGGTGGAGTATGAGAGAGGCTTTAGTGGTCTAGGGATTAGACACACCAATTAGAAGGCTCTAAACCGAAGGCTAGGGCAATTAGAAGCTCTAAACCAAAACGGCTCTAAACCGGAGATTAGAGGATATGAACTTGTGTGTCTAGAGGAGGAGGCCCTGCCCCTCCTCTTATAGGTGGGAGGTGCGGCCAAGGGGAGGGGAGTCCCTCCCCAAGTCGGCCTTGGGTGGCGCGCCGGCTTGGAGAGGAGACTCCTCCCCAAAGTCGGTTTCAACCACCTCTTGCTTGTTTCCCACAGTTTCCTGTTTTAGCCGTTTGACTTTCAAACTGGCCATTTGACTTTTCTGTTTTAGGATTCAATTTAATCCTTTATTTGGAACAGCAAGAACACTTAGTACATGATGCAATCATTCCAATATGTAATGACACATTCATGTACCCCTCCCCCTTCCCGGAGTGCCGGACATTCCGGAACCTTCTAGAATGTTCCCGATGAAAACACCGGAATCATTCCCCATCTCCGAAACGGGACTTTACTTATATGAATCTTATTCTCCGGACTATTCCGGATCTCCTCGTGATATCCCGGATCCCATCCGAGACTCCGAACAACATTCGGTCTCTTTCTCATAATACCATAACTACTCAAAACAACGTCGAATCCTTAAGTGTGTCTCCCTGCGGTTCGTGAATTATGCGGACATGATCGAGACACTTCTCCGATCAATAACCAATAGAGGAATCTGGAAATTCATATGGCTCCCACATATTTCTACGATTACTTTGCGATCGAATGAACCACTTACATACGATACCAATTTCCCTTTGTCTAACGATAGTTTACTTATCCGAGGTTATGATCGTCGGTATCTCTGCATACCTACTTCAACCTCGTTACTGATAAGTACTCTTTTCTCGTTCCCATGATATGTGATCCCTTGTGAGCCAGTCACATGCTTGCAAGCTAATTGGATGACATTTCACCGAGAGGGCCCAGAGAATATCTATCCGTCATATGGATGGACAAATCCCACTCTTGATCCATGTGTCTCAACCAATACTTTCTGAATACTCAATGCCACCTTTATAGCCACCCAGTTACGGTGTGGTGTTTGATGTCATCAAAGCATCCATCCGGTAATGGTGATAGGCATGATCTCATGGTCGAAGGAATTAGGTTACTATGTATCAGAAAGCATATAGCAATTGAACTATTGAAATGACTTGATCTTTATGCTACGCTTATCTATAGGAGTATGTCCATCACATCATTCTCCTAATGATATGATCCTGTTGTTAATAACATCTCTATGTTCATGATCAGGAAACCATGATCATATATTAACCAACAAGCTAGTTTAACAAGAGGCTTTACTAGGGACTCTTATTTTAGTTTACAAATCACACAAGTATTAATGTTTCCGGTTAATACAATTTTAGCATGGTATGTAAACATTTATCATAAGTGTGAAGATATGATAATAACCACTTTATTATTGCCTCTTGGGCATATCTCCAACATGGATTCCCCTATTTTTGCTAAGTATTGCTTGCTATGCTATATATACAAAGTACCGTTGGGGGGTTCGAAAGACAAAGAATTTTTCTAAGTATAAAGGCTCTCTAGAGCAAACTTTTCTTCTCAAATCCACTTCAAAATAAAACTAAGTTTTCTTCTGGGCGGAATGGTTGTCGGGTCAACGAGTGAGATTTTGGTGGAGGACGGCCGCCCAGGAATCAAAGAAGTTTGCCATGTTTCAGAATTCAGAAGCTTCTAGTGCAACCACAATACATTATGGGCTCTTTCTTGGCCTAGTACTTAGTGGGAAACCTCACCTGGGTACCAACATTTGGGGGTTCTTGGCACGGTTGGATCCGGAAGGTAGAGGGGCTACTAAGGGAAAGCCTTGCCATGGTATTGTCTGTAAAAAGGACTTGATCGTGGATTGTGGGTAAAGTGCACAAACTCTCGAGAGTATTGCAATCTGATCGATCAGCCGTGTTCACGGTAACAGAACAACAATGAGCATCTGAAGGATGGAGCCTCTGAAGGATCTTCCTCTCTCTTTTCTAAACAAAGTTTTTAAAACCCCATGGCGTGAGTAATATCGCCAATGGGTGGGATTTTGGGAACTTGGTGTGTAATATCCAAGTGTCACTTGGTGCGTAATATCCAAGTGTTTGGTTGTTTGGACACTTGGTGAGTAATATCCTCGTGTGCCATTTGGCCTTATTTTATCTAAGCAAATGTTTACAAAGTAGGGAAAATCTTCTCTTCTTCTCTCTACTTAAGAAACTAGCCTTGGGCAAATGAACTCTACAACCTAAACTAGCCTTGCATGTGGAGATAGTCTTTTATCTCCTTGGTGTAATTTGCCAATACATTCAAAGTATTGACCCAACTTGTTGGCTGCACGTCTTATGTGCAGAAACCGAAGATTGAAAGGTGCGTAGGGATCACGAGTCTACACTCGACAAGCCTAGGGCGTTGATGGACTCAAGCTGCTTTTATGTTTCCGCTGTTATTTGAGCTAGCTTAATGCTAAGCAGATTTGTAATAAATTCATACTCTGGATTATCCGTGTAATAAAGACTTTGTGTTTTACATGATATTCATCGACTGTGAGTGCTAGCTATTGATCCAGGGACTAGCATGTAAATCACAGGGACTTAGGATCTTTACCGATCCGAGGTCACTACATTGTGCAATGATGTCCTAATGGGGTTCAGGTTTTTGTCACTCCGGCAACCCCATAATTAGTAGCCAAATACACAATGCACTCCCCTAGGCCCATAAACGGTGAAGTATCATGTAGTCGACGTTCACATGACACCACTAGAAGAATAGCACCACAACTTAAATACTGAACCATTCAAATATCTCAACACAAATCCACTACTAACAACATGACTTCTCCCATGTCCTCAAGAACTAAACAAACTACTTGAATGGAATATGCCCTGAGAGGCAATAATAAAGTGTTTATTATGTGTATTCCAAGTATATGATAGATGTGTATTCTGCATGCTATAATTTTATTAATACGGAAACATTAATACATGTGTGTTTAATAAACAAATAGAAAGTTCCTAGTTATGCCTCTCTCATAAACTAGCTCGTTGATTAACAAGATGATCAAGGTTTCCTGATCATGGACATTGGATGTTGTTAATAACAAGATCACAACATTAGTGTAATGGTGTGATGAACATTCATCCGAAGTATAGCATTACGATCAAAGTCATTGAGTTTATATTGCTATAATAACTTACGAAGTGATCCTAATCCTTAGACCATGAGATCATGTCAATCACTAACACCGGAAGAGTTTCTTGATAACATCAAATGTCACACCATAACAGGGTGATTATAAAGATGGGTTCAGAACTAATAAAGTGTTATGTTGAGGCCCATGGATCGAGAGTGAAATTTGTTCATCCCGATGACGTATAGATATACTCTTGGCCGTCTCGGTGATATCACATTGGTTAGCTTGCAAGCAAGTGATTTGATCACTAGAATGTTATATCACGGGAACGAGAAAAGAGTGCATGTCAGTAACGATATCAAACTAGGTATGGAGATACCGATGATTGAATCTCAGACATGTAATATATCGCGAAACAAATGGATTAAGATACTAGCGTAAAAGGTTCCGACGATCACAAGAAAGTCATCGTTGAATGTGTGGGAGTCAGTATGGGTCTCCAGATCCCACTTCTGATTATTGATCCGAGAGGGGTCTCGATCATGTCCGCATTATTCATGAACCATAGGGTGACACACTTAAGAGACACCGACATCCAATTGGAGCAAAAGTTTCATGCCGGAAACAATAACAAACGCAGGAATTTATTTCACTAGATACCGAAACAGGTTTTCGGGTAAAATTGCAGAAAGTGTTTTTGCATGTGAAATAGAATTCTAGAAAGGGGTTATATGTGAATGTTTGTCATTAAAGTAATTGACAAAATTCTGAATAAATAAAAAGATTTTTATTTAATGAGAGTTTGCATTAAATTTTGTGGAAATTTTATTGCAAGTTTGAGTGGGATTTTGAGTGGAGGGAATTTAAAGGAATTTTGTGAGTGGAGTGTCAACCCACATGAAGAGGGGAGGGCAGCCCCCATGCTCCGGCCACCCCCTTGGGGTTCCCCCCTCTCCTATAAAAGGCACCCCCCTCCTCACTTCTCACTCACACCTCCTCATGAAGGATCTCTCTCCCCCTCTAGAATTTATCCCCCATGGTCTCGGACTAGCGAGATACATGTTCCTGGTGGCTATTCGGCAAGAAAGAGTTGTGCTTCCGCTGCATCGCTGGAGAGAGGAGGCGGAGGTTGCTCGGTGCCTCGGACGTGTGTGCGAGCACGGATGTGCTGCTGATTTGTGGCGCTAAGACTTCCTCTCGATCTTGAGATTGGCAAGAGATCGTCTACATCAACCACGAGTTTAACTCGTTAAGCTTTGTCGGTCTTCAAGGGTATGTTCTCTACGGATATACATCCGCCCGTTGTTTGTATCTATGTAAGGTTCCCAACCTTTAATAAGGTAGAGATCCTTGTTTTTAAAATGCTAGTCCCTGGATCAATAGCTAGCATCCACAGTTAAGATGTAATATCAAGAAACAAAGGTCATAATACAACTTTATAACCAGGAATAAAATAATTTATTACATCTTACATAGCTCATTTGGCTATCTCATTACAATGCAGCAGAATATAACAATAGCATGGGGTCCTTCATCTTCAAAGTGCCACAGGCAGACATGTTGGTTGTAGACTTGTAATCCTATTTCACTAATATCAAACAAAACCTCCAACATAACAAGTTACAGCCACAAGGGTCAATACATTTGAATTGTATTGGCAAGTGATACTATGGTAGTATAGTGGAGTCTATCATCTATATGCATTTGGCTAAGTGGAGCTTAGGCTTGCTTTGCTCAAAATAGATTTTTCCTTAACATTTGAAAACACTAAGTTTTTGCTTGACAAAATTCACCCAAGGAACCACCAATAGAAATTGGTGAACCTTAAACCCTTGTTCAACCACAAGTTTTTAATTTAGAAATTTGGATGATAAGATTCTTGATTGCTTCCATGTCTTGATGCTCAAATTGTCCTTTGCTAGGGACTTGGCTAAGTACTCAGATTTTACACTCTGCAGAGGTGGTGCACTTTCCCCACAAGACTTGGTTTCACCAAGACAAGATCTTTCAGAAGCCTTCCCTTAGACCAAAATGGACAAGCTCCAACCTATCATTCCCCTACCACCAACTGTCCATTTGGCTAAGTTATTGCAACCTATATGATCCAGGCAGAGCCAATAATGCCAAGTGGTTGCACTTGAAGCTTCTCAACATTTGACATCTCAAATCTCTTTGTTCCTGGGTGGCCATCCACAAGTGAGATAAACAAGGTAAACCATAGAAATGGGCCTTGTGAACCACTCAACACAAACCATATCTTCCAATCCACCCAGGTGATTCATTCACTTAGTTGTTTTATTAAACAAAACACAAGTCCTCAGACTTAGAAATTTTTCATAGCATGAATATATATTCCACCCTTGTTTTCTATTAGCTAAGCTAAGAATGATAGTAGTAGGAATCTTAACTTAGGAAATTTCTACTAAGGTTTCATCTACTAGGATTTCCCATGGCATAGTTTACACTTAGCAAAATTCCATGCAAGTCTTACTTAGAAATATCACTAATGCATAGTGAAAATAATGGGACAAAAGTATGAAGCATCACTTGCCTTTTTGGTAGAGAGTATATATTCACTTCTTGGTCTTTGCAATGTTCACACACTTCAAGTCACTACAATTCAATGAAGCAAACAATATTTCAAACTACCATTCAAGCAATTCAACACATAAAATAATAATAACAAAACAATGCATGCAAGCATGCTAAAGATTGTTTTATTTGGAGAAGTGGTTTCTAATGGGTCATAAACCTTTGAAAACACCTAATGGTCATTTTGTAAAGTGGCAAAATCATTTGCAAAAGATTCTATCTCTAACCCATTTTTAAACCAAATCATTATTTCATGTGGTGAAGGAATGCTTTTAATAAGGCAAAATTCTATAGGTTTCACAAAATATGCTTTCAAACCATATAATCTTGTGTTTAGGGTCAGATAGTTTATTTCCAAAACATTTTCCAAAGGTTTTCCTCCAAAATCATTTTTAACAATTAAACCATATTTTTATTTGACTAGAAATGGTTTAAATCCAAATTTTATTCTTTAAATTCACCAAATACATTTTTGAAACCACCATTTGTTTCCTATGGTCAGTAGGTTCAAAACAAACCATTTTCCAAAGATTTTATTCTCAAAATCATTTTAGAACAATTTTTATATTCTAAACAAGCATACATAAGTTTCTGCATAAACAAACATTTTACCAGAAGCTTTTTACTAAACAAAGTACATGGTTGGCTAGGGCTTGTCTTGCTGAATCCATTGATATAAAATTTGCAAAATTTGGACGTGTAGATTAAAAGTTATAGATTTTACAAAATCTAACTTCTAATAGATCAAATCTGTTTTAATTCAAACGAGCAGAGCCACGTGGCGCTTTCCTATTCGTGCGTACCGTTTCGCGCGGATCGGTCGCTGTGAGGCGTCAGATCTAAGTTAGATCGTGCGGCACAGATTGTATACCCTTTCGGCGTTAAGTGATTCTATTGCATCCTTACGATCTGCATCCAACGGCTCTAAGCGTCTGGTCATGGTTCGGTGGCGCTAGCAACGGTGAGCGGCGGCGATGCGTTCAGGCGGTGGCGCTCCGGTTAATACAGGAAGCAAGGGGGATGGGGAATAAGCTCACCGAGTTCGCTGGGTCGCGGGGATGCTCAAGGTATTTGCGGTTGGTCAAGGGGCGCACTGAGGTTGCAGGAATTCCTCGTCGGAGTTGCGTCTGACGACGGCCACGCTCTGTCGTCGTCGTGGGCGGCGCTACGGGTCACGAAGAAACAAATGGAGGACACGGTTAGCTTCGTACGCAAGTCGCGGACATGCGTGTATCAAAAGGAGCACAAGGGGGGGTCTGGTCTCACCGGTAGGGTTCGTCGGAGCGGAGGCAGACGGTGGCGGTGCACTGGCAGTGACGTTGTCGAGCTTGCAGAGCACGCGCGGGTGAGCTGGCGATACGGGAAGGTCCGCCAGGAGATG
Organism: Avena sativa; assembly: GCA_916181665.1. NCBI lineage: Eukaryota > Viridiplantae > Streptophyta > Magnoliopsida > Poales > Poaceae > Avena > Avena sativa. The sequence goes on along the minus strand of OV702284.1, from coordinate 250,349,224 downwards.
GGGATCATGGCTGTGTGCTCGGGGAGGCAAGGGGCGCTGAAGGGCTGCCGGAGAGCGTCGGAACAGAGGGTGGTGCAGAGGAAAATTTGGCAGCCTGGGGGCGTGCTAAGGTGAGGTGACGGAGGGGAAAGGGAGAGTAGATGTTGGAGCTTAAGTAGGCGTGGTCGCAGGGGCGTTTAATGGTGTGGTTACTGCGTATTAACGCGAGGAAACGGCGACATAACGGCCGGGGAGGAATGAGGGGCGGGGTCGTCACGGGGAGGAAGAAGGTGACGTGGTCGCGTGGCCCGTTTGTCATTGAGTGAGAGAGAGAGGAAGGTGGGGTCCGTCTGTCAGCGTCTGCGCGGGTCAAAACTTGAGTGAATCGTTTTGTTGCGGGTGGGGTGGAAAGATGGGCTTGCTGGGCCTTGTTGGGCTGGTTGCTCAGTTCATTTTTTTTGTACTGTTTTGTTTTTCTTTTTCCAATTTAATTTTTCTGTTTTGATTTCATTTAATCAATTCAAGCACTCATTTGAATTCAAACCTTTGTCAAATTTTGTGTAGGTTTAAATATTGATCAGTAGCACATTCTGATGTTAATTTTGGAAACTTATTTTATTCCTTTTTGGGGTCTTTTTAATTAATAAAAAGGGCCCTTGTTTTAATTCAAAATAGGATTTAATAATGTTTTTAATTTCATTTGACTTCTAAATTCTTCCAAAACCTTTCAGTAAGTTTTGTTTACTTAAAAGGGTGTCAAATAATTCAACTTGAATTATTTGGAAAAGTTTTTAATAATATTTATTAATCATTTAAAACTTGGGTTTGTCTTATTCCAATAGGATTTGGTTTATGCCATTATTTTATTTTGGAAATTCTTTATCATTTTATTTTATTTGGATTGGGATTACAATTCATTCCACTTGTTTAAGGATTTGTCCAAGGTTTGGTTTGGTCTTTAAATTTTTTTAATTAATATTTCCTTTCTTTAACTTATAAAATCCATATCTTTTTATTTAGAGATCCAAACTTGGTGATTTCAATTTGTGAAATCTTGTTTGATATTTCTTTATCCTTTTAAATCTCTTTAGGATTATTTGCTCACCATTTGGTATGGATTTTCATATAGATTCTTTATTAGCTTTGGAAATTACTTTTCCTTATCTTATTAAATTCATAAGATTTTATTTATGGCTCCAAATTAAGTGAAACCAATTTATATGGTTTAATAGTATATCTATTTGTCTTTCTTGATTATTTGTAAATGTCAGTTGACAATTTTTTTATATGGATCAAATCCATAGGTTTGGAGATAACTTGGAAATGATTTTATTCCATTTGGGTTTAGGGTTTGGATTTATTTTCCAAGTGTTTAATTTCCAGATACATTCATTGAGGAATGCATTTTCTTTTGATTTGGATTTTGTTGATTTCAAACTTTACCAAAGTTTGTTCAAGATGGGATTTTAGGTTTTCATTTAGAAACAAAAGTTTCTTTTCACCCTAATTTTCAACAAAAAATTATTTTGTTTATTTTATTTTTCACATTACAAGATTTGGAAAATATTGGGATGTGACAATCTAGTAGATAGATCTTGGTACATAGTTGTTCCCATCGTAGGAATTTTTTTCTATGTTGCGAATCCTACAGTGGTACCAGAGCTGGATCTATGCATAGATGCTTTACACGGGTAGTACACATATGATTATGTGGGCGATGATGATCATGCTGTTGCTCCTTGGTTGTAATTTTGGATATTGGTGGCATAGTGGGATGAAGCGGTCCGGACAAACTTTACATGTCCTCGCACATGAGACCTATTCCACGCTTGACATGCAACTAGTTTGCATAAGTGGCTAGCGGGTGTCTGTCTCTCCTACTATAGTCAATATCTATTTTGCGATGAGTTGTCAACAATTTGGTTATCCTCGTTGTGGTTCATGTTCGTAGGTATGAACGGTTCTATCTCGAAAGCCCTAAGCCACGTAAAATTTGCAATGGATAAATTACATGCGTCTAGTTTAGATTGTTGCTTGGCTAGTGTTATGATATGGTGATGTTGTAAGTAGAAGTATGAGATGATACTCTTACAACACACATAACGTGTAAGTTCCATAGACCTTGGCCTTACACATAAAGTTATGATAATGATCATACCACGATGCACATGATAGAGATCATATTCGGGAACCATATCATTCCACTAATAAACATGTGATGTTTGATAGCATCTTATATTGCTTGTTTGGCATTTTATTAGCATAATAAGATGATCCCTCATTTAAATATCAAGATAAGAATGTGTTCTTCCTTTAATATGCATCGATTATGTTCTAGTCGCTCCAAGACATCACGTGATGATCGGGTGTTCTTGGATCCACGACCATATTTCGGGTGTAAGACAGTTACACACGCGAATACTAAGGTTCTTACTTGGCGAGCCTAGCATGTACAGACATGGCCTCGGAACACAGACCGAAAGGTTAAGCATGAGTCATATAGTAGATATGATGCCCATTTGATGCTCGCCTTTGAAGCTACACCGACTCACGTGATGATCAGACTTGGTGTAGTGGATTTGGTTCATGTAATCACCAAAAATACACAAGGGATGTCGTTTTTGAGTGGGAGTTCATTCGTAATGTGGATTAGTTGAACTCAATCTATCATAAACTTAGTCTAAACTTTACAAATTCTGTTGTAGATGGCACCACCTGCTTTTAATTTCAATGTGTTCAGGGAGAAATAGAAAGTTGCAACGAACGGTAGCAACTTTACCGAATGGGTTATGAATTTGAGGATTCTCCTCTCTGCTGCACAAAAGCAATATGTGCTAGAAGCGCCGCTAGGCCCCCCACCTTTTGAGGATGCCCCTGACAAGGAGAAGAATGTCTATCAGACTCATCAGGAGGACCACAACTTAGTTCATTGCGGCATATTGTATGGGCTAGAGCCAGAACTTCAAAGCGTTTCGAAAACGACAATGCATTTGATACAATGGGTGAGTTGAAAATGATTTTCGACACACATGCTGCTGTAGAGAGCTACAATGCTTCAGAAAAGTTCTTTAGCTGCATGATGGAAGAGCACAACTCCGTTAGTGAGCATGTACTCAAGATGTCGGGTTACGCCGATAATCTTGTGTCCTTGGGAATAACGATTCCCATTGACTTAGGCATCCATCGTGTTCTACAGTCTATACCACCTAGCTATAAGAGCTTTGTGATGAACTATAATATGCAAGGCATGAAGAAGTCTCTCCCCGAGCTTCTTTCAATGCTTAAAACTGCAGAAGTGGAGATCAAAAAGGAACATCAAGTGTTGATGATCAATAAGAACACTGGTTTCAAGAAAGACAATAAGGGAAAACGGAAGGGAAGTAAGGGTGGCAAGACGGTTGCCGTGCCTGAAAAGAAACCCCGATTTGGCCCTAAGTCTGATACTAAGTGCTACTATTGTAAGGGGACTGGCCACTGGAAGCGTAGCTGCCCCAAGTATTTGGCAGACAAGAAGGCCGGCAAGGCAAACAAAGGTACATATGATATACATGTTATTGATGTGTACTTGACTAGTGCTCGCAGTAGCACCTGGGTATTTGATACCGGTTTAGTTGCTAATATTTGTAACTCGAATAGGGGTTGCGGAACAAGCGACCGCTAGCAAGGGGTGAGGTCAAGATGCGTGTCGGCAATGGATCAAGCGTTGATGTGATCGCCGTAGGAACGCTACCTCTCCACTTACTGTCGGGATTAGTTATAAACTTGAATAATTGTTATCTGGTGCCTGCACTGAGCATGAACATTGTATCTGGATCGTGTTTGATGCGAAGTGCTTATTCATTTAAATACGATAACAATGGTTGTTCTATTTATATGAATGAAATCTTTTATGGTCATGCACCGATGATGAATGGTTTATTCCTATTAGATCTCGATAATAATGTTACACATATTCATAATGTTGATGCTAAAAGGATTAAACTTAATGATGATATATCCGCATATATGTGGCACTGCCGTCTAGGTCATATTTGCGTTAAACGCATGAAGAAGCTCCATTCGGATGGACTTTTGGAATCACTTGATTTTGAATCATTTGATACATGTGAGCCATTCCTTATGGGCAATATGACTAGAATGTCGTTTTCCGGTTCAATGGAACGGGCCCCAGATTTATTGGAAATCATACATTCTAATGTATGTGGTCCAATGAGTGTGTTAACGCGAGGTGGATATCGTTATTTTGTTACTTTCACGAATGATTTGAGTAGATACGGTTATATCTACTTGATGAAACACAAGTCTGAAACCTTTTAAAAGTTCAAGGAATTTCAGAATGAAGTGGAAAATCATCGTAATAGAAAGATCAAATTTCTATGGTCTGACCGTGGAGGTGAGTATCTAAGTTATGTGTTTAGCACTCACATTAAAGAGTGTGGAATTGTTTCACAACTCACGCCTGCCGGAACACCACAGCGAAATGGTGTGTCGGAACGTCATAATCATACTTTATTGGATTTGGTTTGATCTATGATGTCTCTGACGTACTTGCCGTTGTCATTTTGGGGTTATGCACTAGAAACTGCTGCATTCACTTTAAATCGGGCACCATCTAAATCCATTGAAAAGACATCGTATGAATTGTGATTTGGAAACAAACCTAAGCTGTCATTTCTTAAAGTTTGGGGATGAGAAGTTTATGTGAAGAAACTTCAACTGGATAAAGTCGAACCCAAAGCGGAAAAATGCGTCTTCATAGGATACCGTAAGGAAACTATTGGGTATTCCTTGTATCACAGATCCGAGGGCAAGGTTTTTGTTGCCAAGAATGGATCCTTTCTAGAGAAAGAGTTTCTCGCGAAAGGTGTGAGTAGTCGGAAGGTAGAACTCGAAGAGGTTATTGAACCTTCTCATGGCGAGTAGCGCAGCGCCGGAAGTTGTTCCAGAGTTGGATTCACCTGTTGAAGAGGGAACTAATGATAATGATCATGAAACTCCGAAAGAGAGTACTACCAAACCTCGCAGGTCTAGCAGGGCACGTGTAGCTCCCGAGCTGTACGAAAACCCTGTTATGAATTTCATGGTTGATGAAATTTATGACCCCGGATTCCAACAAATGGTTAGAAGCCATGAAATTCGACATGGAATCCATGTATGAAAATCAAGTTTGGAACTTGGTGGAATTACCTCACGATCGAAAGGCCATGGAGAACAAATGGATTTTCAAAAGGAAAATTGATGCTGATGGTAATGTGACCGTCTATAAAGCTCGAATTGTCGCAAAGGGGTTTTGACAAATTCATGGAGTTGACTACGATGAGACATTCTCTCCCGTAGCGATGCTAAAGTCAGTTAGGATTATGTTAGCAATTGCTGCATATTTCGATTATGAGATATGGCAGATGGATGTCAAAACCGCGTTTCTCAATGGTAATATTGAAGAAGAGTTGTATATGATACAACCAAAGGGTTTTGTCGATCCTAAGAATGCTAACAAGGTGTGCAAGCTTCAGCGATTCATCTATGGATTGAAGCAAGCATCACGAAGTTGGAATCTCCGCTTTGATGAGGTGATCAAAGAGTTTGGATTTGTCCAAACTTATGGAGAAGCTTGTATTTACAAGAAAGTGAGTAGGAGCAATGTGGAATTTCTGATATTATATGTGGATGACATATTATTGATCAGAAATGATATAGATCTTTTAAGAAGTGTTAAAAGTTATCTAAACAGAAAATTTTCAATGAAGGACCTAGGTAAAGCGTCATACATATTAGGCATAAAGATCTATAGAGATAGATCTAGGCGCCTAATAGGGCTATCGCAAAGTACATACCTTGATAAGATTTTAAAGAAGTTTAAAATGGACGAAAGTAAGAAGGGGTTCTTACCTATGTTGCAAGGCAAGACATTGAGTAAGACTCAAAGTCCGGCTACGGCGGAAGAAAGAGAGATAATGGACAAAGTCCCCTATGCTTCAGCCATAGGCTCTATAATATACGCCATGCTATGTACAAGACCGGATGTGGCACATGCTATTAGTTTCACTAGTAGGTACCAATCAGATCTAGGTTCGGAACACTAGATAGCGGTCAAGAATATCCTTAAGTACTTACGAAGAACTAAGGATATGTTTCTTATGTACGAAGGTGAAGAAGAGCTCGTCGCTAAGTGTTATGTCGACGCAAGCTTTGACACCGATCCGGATGACTCTAAGTCTCAATCCGGATACGTATTTCTCATGAATGGCAGAGCGGTTAGTTAGAGGAGTTCCAAACAACCTGTGGTGGCGGGATCAACAACGGAGGCCGAATATGTTGCTGCTTCGGAAGTGGCTCAGGAAGCGGTTTGGATGAAGGAGTTCATATCCGAACTAGGTGTGGTTGCAAGCGCATTGGACCCAATGGTGATCTATTGTGACAACAATGGTGCCATTGCCAATGCCAAAGAACCAAGGTCTCACAAGAATTCCAAGCATATTAAGCGCCGGTTTCACTCCATCCGCGAGCATGTCAAGGATGGAGATATAAAGATTTGTAAAGTACACACGGATCTCAATGTAGCAGATCCGTTGACTAAAACTCTCCCTAGAGAAAAATATGATCAACACGAGAACTCCATGGGTGTTAGATTCATCATTATGTAACTAGATTATTGTCTCTAGTGCAAGTGGGAGACTGAAGGAAATATGCCATGAGAGGCAATAATAAAGTGTTTATTATGTGTATTCCAAGTATATGATAGATGTTTATTTTGCATGCTATAATTGTACTAATACGGAAACATTAATACATGTGTGTTTAATAAACAAACAGAAAGTTCCTAGTTATGCCTCTCTCATAAACTAGCTCGTTAATTAACAAGATGATCAAGGTTTCCTGATCATGGACATTGGATGTTGTTAATAACGGGATCACAACATTAGTGTAATGGTGTGATGAACATTCATCCGAAGTATAGTATTATGATCAAAGTCATTGAGTTTATGTCACATCCCAAGATTTTCCAAATCTTGTAATGTGAAAAATAAATAAATAAAATAAAACTTTGTTGATTTTCAGGGTGAGAAGAAACTTTTTGAATCCATTTGGAAACTTTCAAAACCTATTTGGATCAAATAGGATCCTAAAGGGATTTAAAAAGATAAATAAACAATAAAGTTAAAAATAAAGGATTTGGTTTTCAACAGAAAAGTGGATTTATAAATAAAGATTATTTTATAGAGCCAAATTAAACCTTGGCCAAGTTTTTGAAATAAAATGTTTTGTTTTGATAAAAATAGTAAAGGTTTATTTAAATAAAATAATAAGGATTTAATATCCAATTTTATTTAAGTAAAGGCTTTTCCCATTTTAAATAAACACTAAAACTTATTAAATTATTTTAAATAAGTTTTCCAAGTATTTTATATTCTCAATTAAAACCTACTGAAGTGTTTTTGGTTTATTTTAGATTTCAAAATAAAGATTTAAATAAAACCAATCCTATTTGATTTAATAACTAAGGCCCATTTTATTTGATTATTAATGGACCCTAAAATAAAAATGTTATTTTGTTTTAAACAAGTTTTCCAAGTATCTTTTTATTTTCAAATAAAACCTACTGTTTTGGTTTTGAAAATATTTAGATTTCAAATGGAGATTTTATTAAATAAATCAAACCCTATTTGATTAAATAACTATGGTCTATTTTATTTAATTATTAAATAGATCCTAAAAAGAATAAAATTATTTTATTTTGTTTTGGGAATTGGTTTATGTTGATAAACAGAACCAAATTCAATACAAAGTTTAGTGATTGTTTGAATTGTTTGAATGTTTGAATGGTTGATTGAAATACAAAACATAAATTGATTTTTGAAAAAGAAAAAGGTTTCAGACAGAAAAAATAGAGCAAAACGACCCAGCCCAGCTAAAAGCCCATCCCAGCCCAGCAGCCCATTTCCCTCTCTCCCCCGAAGCATTCTTTTCTCACTCACCAGACGACCCGCTAAGCAAATGACTGGTGGACCCTCGTTTCCTCTTCCTTCTCCCGCTGCCAGAGGACCCCACCGCCACGTCCCCCTTCTTCCCAACCCGCGGACTACGCCCTCCCCCTCGCCAGCCGTTGCAGGTGAATTAAGTCCGTTGTAATGCGCGTTAACCACGCCGTTAATCAGCCCCTTGACCAAGCAAGTTGAAGCGCCTGCCCCTCCTCTCCACTTCCCCTCTGTCGCCCCACCTCGACACGCCCCCCAGGCTGCCGAATTTCACTCAAACACCGCCACTGTCCGACGACCCTCCGGCGAGGATTCCAGCAGCCTCACGCCACCCCTTGCCTCCTCAAGCACCCAGACGTGATCTCCATCACCTGGCGGACCTTTCTGCATCCGCAGCTCGCTCGCGCTCTTCCCTGAGCGTCAGCCACGACAACAACCGCCGCCGCCACCTTCTGGTTTAACTCCGGCGAGTGCCCCAGGTAGTTCCCGTCCGCCCCTTACCCTCTCGTTCACGCACACACCTTCGCCGTACCTTTGCGCGTCTGACCATGCGTTTCGTTTGCCTCCTAGTGATCCATAGCACCGTCCTCGACGACGACTAAGCGTGGCCGAGGCACAGCTCCACTCCGGCGAGCAATCAAGCCCGCTCCAGTGCGCCCCTTGACAAGACGGCATCACCTTGAGCTTCCCTAGGCCTCTGCGAATGCTGTGAGTACCTCCCCAGCCACCCTTGCTTCCTGTATCGCCGGAGCCGCCACCGCCTGGCCGCTCCGCCGCCAGCCACCGCCGCAGCGCCGCTCGTTTAGGGTCGAGCTCACAGCAGCCGTCCGATCTCGATCTGGTGGATAGGATAGAACCACTTAAAGCGAAGAGGTACGCAACCTGTGCCACATGATCTGACTTGATCCAACGTGCCAGAGCAGTCGATCCAACCGAAAGGGTATTGACGAATCAGAAACAGCCACGTGGACTGGATTCGATTTAAAACAGATTTTTGATCTGATTAGAATGCAAATTTGTAATTGGTATAACTTTTGCTCCACACGTCCAAATTTTGCAAACTTTATATCATTGGAATCAGTGGAACAAGCCCTATCCAACCATGTCTTTTGTTTAGTAAAAAGCTTCTGGAAAAATGTTTGTTTTTGCACAAACATTTGTATGCTTGTTAAGGATGTAAAAATTGTTCAAAAATGATTTTGGGGATAAAATCTTTTGAAAATGGTGTGATTTGAACCTACTAACATTAGGAAACACTTTGTGGTTTCAAAAATGTATTTGGTGAAGGAAAAGAATGATTCTTTGATTTAAAACCATTTCTAGTCAAATAGAAATGTGGTTTATTTATTAAAAATGGTTTTGGAAGAAAACTTTTGGGAAATGTTTTGTTTTAAACTCTCTGACCCCAAACACCAAGTTTTGTGGTTTGAAAACATATTTGGTGAACCCTATAGGTTAATGCCTTAGTAAAAATATTTCTACACGTTGTTTTGAAAATGGTTTTTGAGGTGAAACCTTTTGCAAATGACTTTGCCACTTTACAAAATGACCATTAGGTGTTTTCAAATGTTTATGACCCATTAGGAACCACTCTTTAAAATAAAACAAAGCTTGGCATGTTTTCATGCATTACTTTGACTTTGTCATTTTATGTGATGTTTTGCTTGATTGGTGGATTGAGTTTGTGCCTTGCTTGATTGAATTGTAGTGACTTGAAGAGTGTGATTGTTGCAAGGACAAGGAGTGAACCTATACCCTCTACCAAAAAGGCAAGTGATGCTTCATACTTTTGTCCCATTACTTTCACTATGCATTAGTGATTTTCTCTAAGTAAAACTTGCATGGAATTTTTCTAAGTATAAACCTCGCTATAGAAAACCTAGTAGATGAAACCTTAGTAGAAATTTTCCTAAGTTAAGATTCCTACTACTATCAAGCTTATCTTAGCTAATAGAAAACAAGGATAGAAATATATTCACACTATGGAAAATTTCTAAGTCTGAGAACTTGTGTTTTTTGTTTAATAAAACAACTAAGTTAATGAATCACCTGGGTGGAATGGTAATTGCTTGGTGGTTTTTGGTTGAGTGGTTCACAAGGCCCATGTCTATGGTTGACCTTGTGTATCTCACTTGTGGATTGCCACCCAGGAACAAAGAGATTTGAGATGTCAAATGTTGAGAAGCTTCAAGTGCAGCCACTTGGCATTATGGGCTCTGCCTGGATCATATAGGTTGCAAGAACTTAGCCATATGGACAGTTGGTGGTAGAGTTTGATAGGTTGGAGCGCGTCCATTTTGGTCTAAGGGAAGGCTTCTGAAAGATCTTGTCTTGGGAAACCAAGTCTTGTGGGGAAAGTGCACCACCTCTGCAGAGTGTAAAATCTAAGTACTTAGCCATGTCCCTGGTAAAGGACAATTTGAGCATCAAGACATGGAAGCAATCAAGAATCTCATCATTCAACTTTCTAAGTTAAAAACTTGTGGTTGAACAAGGGTTAAAGGATCTTCAATCTTTGATTGAGAAAAATGATTTTGTCATGCAAAAACTTAGTGTTTTCAAAATGATAAGGAAAATCTATTTTAGCAATGCAAGCCTCAACTCCACCTAGCCAAATGCATATATATGATAGACTCCACTATACTACCATAGTATCACTTGCCAATACAATCCAAATGTATTGACCCTTGTGGCTGTAACTTGTTATGTTGCAGGTTTTGATTGATTTAGTGAAGTGTGTTGATTAGGATTACAAAGTCTACAACCAACATGTCTGCCTGTGGCACTTTGAAAATGAAGGACCCCATGCTTATAGATTTTCTGCTGCAATGTAATGTAATAGCCAAATGATCTATGTAAGATGTAATAAAATTATGTTATTCCTGGTTATAAAGTTGTATTATGACCTTTGTTTCTTGATATTACATCTTAACTGTGGATGCTAGCTATTGATCCAGGGACTAGCATTGTAAACACAGGGGACTCTACCTTATTAAAGGTTGGGACCCTTACAGATGGTATCAGAGCATTGTGTTGCCTGTAGAATTTGTAACCCTAGGATTGGACAAAACCCCTTAGAAAAATAGGAGTTGTATTTGTTCCAAAACTTATTTACAAACAATCTTGTAAACACTTTCCTCAACCATTTTGGTTTTGATTCTACATCTCATCTATTTCAACTTGATGGAAAAACCTACCCCATGGCCAAATACTTCACCATGTGCAAAGGACTTCATCAACTCTAATGACTTCAACATCTTCAACTCTAATGACTTCAACATATTCAACTCTAATGACTTCAACTTATTCAACTCTAATGACTTCAACATCTTCAGCATATTCACCAAGGACTTCCAACTTGGATTTCACTAAGGACAAGTGAGACAAGAAATCTTGCTCAAGATTTAGAGACTGAGGGAATGCAAAAGTTAGAAGGAACCTATATCATTTGAAGTCTTGTGACCAAGAATTTCTCCTAAGGAAATCATGATCTCATACAAGAAGAATCAAGAAGGAAGGAAAGATCACAAGTGAACCATATAGATGGACCACCATATTTTAGTTAAGTAAAACACACCAACTTATGTGGTGTAACAAAAATATTTTGGTTGCCTAAAAATATGCTTGAAACTTGTTGTTTGAGTGGAATGTTTGTTTGTGATTGCTTGCACAATGCTTGTGTGAATTGTGATGTGTGATTAGAATTATTCCCTTAGAAAATATTTTGCCTATTCTAATCCCTACCCAACCCAAACAGATGACTTCTCCAAGAAACTCCAACATCAAGGATGGTGAAACCAAGAACAACCAAGAGGAAAACATGAGAGAACTTATAGCAACCAAAAACCAGTTGAGCCAAGAGACAACTCAGCTTTTAGCTAACAAAAATGGACTAGACCCAGCCATACAAAGGATTTTGAAACTTCAATCCCAATTGTTGCAAGGATTGGTTACTCAATTGATCAACATGAGAGAAAACTTTTCCCAAAGAGCTAATGACAACAAGGATGACAAAGATGTTAATCTAGAAGAAACCCAAGCTAGCAATACTTGTGGAGACCAGGATCATGCATCCAAGGAGCATGAATACCAATACCCCAAGAAGAGAGAAAGATTTCCCACCTCTGAGGTGAGGTATGAAGAACATGAACTAGAAGAACTCCTAGCTTTGGAGAGACCCAAAAAGAAGAAGAAGGATATTACTCAAGTGCAATGTTACAATTGCAAAGAGAAGGGACACTATGCCAGTGACTGCCTAGAAAAGAAGAAGAACCAAGGAAATAAACAAGAAGAATTGTTACCCAAGGAAAAGAAAGATATTAGCCAAGTGTGGTGCAACAACTGTAAAGAGCTAGGACATTATGCAAGCAACTGTCCAGAAAAGATGAAGCACAAGATAAACCAGCCTATAAAGGATCTCAGCCTTGTCACATGTTTCAAGTGTGAAAACAAAGGACACTATGCAGATGTTTGCCCAGAGAAGTTTCCCCAGGACCCCAAGAAGGCCAATATGTAATTTAGTTGGAAAATATTTTAAGGGTGGTAGTACCCTAGTTGTTTTGAGCCTACTTGTAACCCCTAGCCTCCCCAAATCTCGAGACGAGATTTATTTTAAGGGTGGTAGCCTGTCACATCCCAAGATTTTCCAAATCTTGTAATGTGAAAAATAAATGAATAAAATAAAACTTTGTTGATTTTCAGGGTGAGAAGAAACTTTTTGAATCCATTTGGAAACTTTCAAAACCTATTTGGATCAAATAGGATCCTAAAGGGATTTAAAAAGATAAATAAACAATAAAGTTAAAAATATTTAAAATTACTATTTTTAATCTTTTAATAAAAAGGATTTGGTTTTCAACAGAAAAGTGGATTTATAAATAAAGATTATTTTATAGAGCCAAATTAAACCTTGGCCAAGTTTTTGAAATAAATTTTTTTGTTTTGATAAAAATAGTAAAGGTTTATTTAAATAAAATAATAAGGATTTAATATCCAATTTTATTTAAGTAAAGGCTTTTCCCATTTTAAATAAACACTAAAACTTATTAAATTATTTTAAATAAGTTTTCCAAGTATTTTATATTATCAATTAAAACCTACTGAAGTGTTTCTGGTTTATTTTAGATTTCAAAATAAAGATTTAAATAAAACCAATCCTATTTGATTTAATAACTAAGGCCCATTTTATTTGATTATTAATGGACCCTAAAATAAAAATGTTATTTTGTTTTAAACAAGTTTTCCAAGTATCTTTTTATTTTCAAATAAAACCTACTGTATTGGTTTTGAAAATATTTAGATTTCAAATGGAGATTTTATTAAATAAATCAAACCCTATTTGATTAAATAACTATGGTCTATTTTATTTAATTATTAAATAGATCCTAAAAAGAATAAAATTATTTTATTTTGTTTTGGGAATTGGTTTATGTTGATAAACAGAACCAAATTCAATACAAAGTTTAGTGATTGTTTGAATTGTTTGAATGTTTGAATAGTTGATTGAAATACAAAACAGAAATTGATTTGGAAAAAGAAAAAGGTTTCAGACAAAAAAAAATAGAGCAAAACGACCCAGCCCAGCTAAAAGCCCATCCCAGCCCAGCAGCCCATTTCCCTCTCTCCCCCGAAGCATTCTTTTCTCACTCACCAGACGACCCGCTAAGCAAATGACTGGTGGACCCTCGTTTCCTCTTCCTTCTCTCGCTGCTAGAGGACCCCACCGCCACGTCCCGTTTCATTCCCACCCGCGGACTACGCCCTCCCCCTCGCCAGCCGTTGCAGGTGAATTAAGTCCGGCGTAATCCGCGTTAACCATGCCGTTAATCAGCCCCTTGACCAAGCAAGTTGAAGCACCTACCCCTCCTCTCCACTTCCCCTCTGTCGCCCCACCTCGACACGCCCCCCAGGCTGCCGAATTTCACTCAAACACCGCCACTGTCCGACGACCCTCCGGCGAGGATTCCGGCAGCCTCACGCCACCCCTTGCCTCCTCAAGCACCCAGACGTGATCTCCATCACCTGGCGGACCTTTCTGCATCCGCAGCTCGCTCGCGCGCTTCCCTGAGCGTCAGCCACGACAACAACCGCCGCCGCCACCTTCTGGTTTAACTCCGGCGAGTGCCCCAGGTAGTTCCCGTCCGCCCCTTACCCTCTCGTTCACGCACACACCTTCGCCGTACCTTTGCGCGTCTGACCATGCGTTTCGTTTGCCTCCTAGTGATCCATAGCACCGTCCTCGACGACGACTAAGCGTGGCCGAGGCACAGCTCCACTCCGGCGAGCAATCAAGCCCGCTCCAGTGCGCCCCTTGACAAGACGGCATCACCTTGAGCTTCCCCAGACCTCTGCGAATGCTATGAGTACCTCCCCAGCCACCCTTGCTTCCTGTATCGCCGGCGCCGCCACCGCCTGGCCGCTCCGCCGCCAGCCACCACCGCAGCGCCGCTCGTTTAGGGTCGAGCTCACAGCAGCCGTCCGATCTCGATCTGGTGGATAGGATAGAACCACTTAAAGCGAAGAGGTACGCAACCTGTGCCACACGATCTGACTTGATCCAACGCGCCAGAGCAGTCGATCCAACCGAAAGGGTATTGACGAATCAGAAACAGCCACGTGGACTGGATTCGATTTAAAACAGATTTTTGATCTGATTAGAATGCAAATTTGTAATTGGTATAACTTTTGCTCCACACATCTAAATTTTGCAAACTTTATATCATTGGAATCAGTGGAACAAGCCCTATCCAACCATGCCTTTTGTTTAGTAAAAAGCTTCTGGAAAAATGTTTGTTTTTGCACAAACATTTGTATGCTTGTTAAGGATGTAAAAATTGTTCAAAAATGATTTTGGGGATAAAATCTTTTGAAAATGGTGTGATTTGAACCTACTAACATTAGGAAACACTTTGTGGTTTCAAAAATGTATTTGGTGAAGGAAAAGAATGATTCTTTGATTTAAAACCATTTCTAGTCAAATAGAAATGTGGTTTATTTATTAAAAATGGTTTTGGAAGAAAACTTTTGGGAAATGTTTTGTTTTAAACTCTCTGACCCCAAACACCAAGTTTTGTGGTTTGAAAACATATTTGGTGAACCCTATAGGTTAATGCCTTAGTAAAAATATTTCTACACGTTGTTTTGAAAATGGTTTTTGAGGTGAAACCTTTTGCAAATGACTTTGCCACTTTACAAAATGACCATTAGGTGTTTTCAAATGTTTATGACCCATTAGGAACCACTCTTTAAAATAAAACAAAGCTTGGCATGTTTTCATGCATTACTTTGACTTTGTCATTTTATGTGATGTTTTGCTTGATTGGTGGATTGAGTTTGTGCCTTGCTTGATTGAATTGTAGTGACTTGAAGAGTGTGATTGTTGCAAGGACAAGGAGTGAACCTATACCCTCTACCAAAAAGGCAAGTGATGCTTCATACTTTTGTCCCATTACTTTCACTATGCATTAGTGATTTTCTCTAAGTAAAACTTGCATGGAATTTTTCTAAGTATAAACCTCGCTATAGAAAACCTAGTAGATGAAACCTTAGTAGAAATTTTCCTAAGTTAAGATTCCTACTACTATCAAGCTTATCTTAGCTAATAGAAAACAAGGATAGAAATATATTCACACTATGGAAAATTTCTAAGTCTGAGAACTTGTGTTTTTTGTTTAATAAAACAACTAAGTTAATGAATCACCTGGGTGGAATGGTAATTGCTTGGTGGTTTTTGGTTGAGTGGTTCATAAGGCCCATGTCTATGGTTGACCTTGTGTATCTCACTTGTGGATTGCCACCCAGGAACAAAGAGATTTGAGATGTCAAATGTTGAGAAGCTTCAAGTGCAGCCACTTGGCATTATGGGCTCTGCCTGGATCATATAGGTTGCAAGAACTTAGCCATATGGACAGTTGGTGGTAGAGTTTGATAGGTTGGATCGCGTCCATTTTGGTCTAAGGGAAGGCTTCTGAAAGATCTTGTCTTGGGAAACCAAGTCTTGTGGGGAAAGTGCACCACCTCTGCAGAGTGTAAAATCTAAGTACTTAGCCATGTCCCTGGTAAAGGACAATTTGAGCATCAAGACATGGAAGCAATCAAGAATCTCATCATTCAAATTTCTAAGTTAAAAACTTGTGGTTGAACAAGGGTTAAAGGATCTTCAATCTTTGATTGAGAAAAATGATTTTGTCAAGCAAAAACTTAGTGTTTTCAAAATGATAAGGAAAATCTATTTTAGCAATGCAAGCCTCAACTCCACCTAGCCAAATGCATATAGATGATAGACTCCACTATACTACCATAGTATCACTTGCCAATACAATCCAAATGTATTGACCCTTGTGGCTGTAACTTGTTATGTTGCAGGTTTTGATTGATTTAGTGAAGTGTGTTGATTAGGATTACAAAGTCTACAACCAACATGTCTGCCTGTGGAACTTTGAAGATGAAGGACCCCCATGCTTATAGATTTTCTGCTGCAATGTAATGCAATAGCCAAATGAGCTATGTAAGATGTAATAAAATTATGTTATTCCTGGTTATAAAGTTGTATTATGACCTTTGTTTATTGATATTACATCTTAACTGTGGATGCTAGCTATTGATCTAGGGACTAGCATTGTAAACACAGGGGACTCTACCTTATTAAAGGTTGGGACCCTTACAGTTTATATTTCTATAACAACTTACGAAGTGATCCTAATCCTTAGACCATGAGATCATGCCAATCACTAACACCGGAAGAGTTTCTTGATAACATCAAACGTCACACCGTCACAGGGTGATTATAAAGATGGGTTCAGAACTAATAAAGTGTTATGTTGAGGCCCATGGATCGAGAGTGGAATTTGTTCATCCCTATGAAGGATAGATATACTCTTGGCCCTCTCGGTGATATCATATTGGTTAGCTTGCAAGCAAGTGATTTGATCACTAGAGTGTTATACCACGGGAATGAGAAAAGAGTGCATGTCAGTAACAAGATCAAACTAGGTATGGAGATACCGATGATCGAATCTCGTACATGTAATATATCACGAAACAAAGGGATTAAGATACTAGCGTAAAAGGTTTCGACGATCACAAGAAAGTCATCGTTGAATGTGTGGGAGTCAGTATGGGTCTCCAGATCCCGCTTATGATTATTGATCCGAGAGGGGTCTCGATCATGTCCGCATTATTCACGACCCATAGGGTGACACACTTAAGAGACACCGACATCCAATTGGAGCAAAAGTTTCATGCCGGAAAGAATAACAAGCGCAGGAATTTATTTCACTAGATACCAAAACAGGTTTTCGGGTGAAATTGCAGAAAGTATTTTTGCATTTGAAATAGAATTCTAGCAAGGGGTTATATGTGAATGTTTGTCATTAAATTAATTGACAAAATTATAAATAAATAAAAAGAGTTTTCTTTAATGAGAGTTTGCATTAAATTTGGTGGAAATTTTATTGCAAGTTTGAGTGGGATTTTGAGTGGAGGGAATTTAAAGGAATTTTGTGAGTGGAGTGTCCACCCACATGAAGAGGGGAGGGCAAGGGGCAGCCCCATGCACCGGCCACCCCCTTGTGGTCCCCCTCTCTCCTATAAAAGGCACCCCCTCCTCACTTCTCACTCACACCTCCTCGTGAAGGATCTCTCTCCCCCTCTAGAATTTATCCCCCATGGTCTCAGACTAGCGAGATACATGTTCCTGGTGGCTATTCGGCAAGAAAGAGTTGTGCTTCCGCTGCATCGCTGGAGCGAGGAGGCAGAGGTTGCTCGGTGCCTCGGACGTGTGTGCGAGCACGGATGCGCTGCTGATTTGCAGAGCTAGGACTTCCTCTCCATCTTGAGATCGGCAAGAGATCGTCTACATCAACCACGAGTTTAACTCGTTAAGCTTTGTCGGTCTTCAAGGGTATGTTCTCTACGGATATACATCCGCCCGTTGTTTGTATCTAGTAGATAGATCTTGGTATATAGTTGTTCCCATCGTAGGATTTTTTTTTGTTTTCTATGCTGCGAACCCTACACTACTCACAAGACATCATATGGATCAAGATCAAAGATGATATGACGATGGATAAAAATCTGAACATAAACAATAATCCAATAGTTCCACTCACAAGCATCAACTACAATAGTAATCAACACCAGGAAAGTTTCCCCTAAGAACTATGCAAGTATTCAACATAATTGTTACATCGGGATGGAGTGGTGATGATGGTGCTGGTGGAGATGATGGTGTGGATGATGATGATGATCCCAACGAAGTCTAGCTTGATGACGGTGTTGATGGCGACGATCTCCCCTCTCCGGGAAGGAATTTCCCTGGTAGAAATCTGTCTGCCGGAGAGCTCTTTCTCTCTCGGTGTTTTCCGCCCCGCAGAGGCGGCAGAATCTTTCTATGGTCGCTCTCGTGTTTTAGGGTTTCGAGGAGAAGATATAGGCGAGAGGGCGGAGTCGGAGGCCGGCCAGGTGGGCCACATCCCCTGTAGGCGCGGCCTAGGGGTGGCCCACGCCTGGGGGGAGTGGGACCCCTGTGACCCATCTCCACCTCCCCTTCTGGCTTCATTCGTCTTCTGGGAAAAAATGATTTTCCATATTTTTTCTGGTATTTTTCTGATCTTCACGAAATTGCATCAAAACACCTCTTTTTCCATCAGAAACCTGACTCCGGCAGTCCAACCTCCAAGAATCATCAAACATGCAAAAACATATGAAAAGACAGAAGTAACACCTCTTAATAAGAAATATATCAATGTATAGAGGCAAATTATGATATAGAATGGTGATGCTAATTGGACGTATCATTAGCAAAGATCTGATTCAACCAATTGCATCGCCATGGAGATCACCTATTTTGTTTGTGGATATGAAAGATGGTGCCGCCCGTTTGTGTACGGATTACCGGAAGCTAAATGACGTCACCATCAATAACAAGTACCCACTACTGAAGATAGAAGATTTGTTTGATCAGTTGACTGGTGCCAGAGTGTTTTCTAAGATTGATCTTAGAACTGGTTATCACCAACTGAAAATTTGCGCAACGGATATCCCAAAGATTGTCTTCACTACTCGATATGGATTATATGAGTACAAGGTCATGTATTTTGGATTAACCAATGCCCCTCGCTTATTTCATGAACCTCATGAATAAGATTTTCATGAACTTCTTGGATAAGTTTGTCGTTGTTTTCATCGATAACATTCTGATTTACTCCAAGTCGGAAGAAGAACATGAACAGCACCTAAGAACCATCCTTGGAACCCTTAGAGAACATCAGTTGTATGACAAGTTCAGCAAATGTGAATTCTGGTTAAAGGAAGTAGGATTCCTCGGACATATCTTGTCGGCCGAAGGAGTTGGTGTCGACCACGCCAAGATTAAGGATGTTGAGGAATGGAAAGCCCTAACCACTCAAACTGAAGTTCATGCATTTCTTGGATTAGCGGTATATTACCACAAGTTTGTAGAAGGATTTTCAAGCATCACAAGGCCGATGACTGGGCTATTGAAGAAATACAAGAAGTTTGAATGGACAAACAGATGTGAAGCAAGTTTTCAAGAGCTCAAGAAGAGATTGATTTTAGCCCCAATTCTGATCATGCCGGATATCACGAAGCCCTTTGACGTATATTGTGATGCATCCAAGATTGGTCTCGGATGTGTGTTGATGCAATAAGGCAAAGTAATATCCTATTTGTCTCGACAACTGAAGCAGCATGAACAGAATTATCCAACGCATGACTTAGATTTGGCAGCCGTAGTTCTAGCCTTGAAGACATGGCGTCATTACCTCATGGGTAATCGCTATGAGATTTATTCCGATCACAAGAGTTTGAAGTATATTTTCACTAAGAAGGAGCTGAATATGAGGCAAAGGATATGGATAGAGTTAGTCAAGGATTATGACCTTGACATTCACTATCACCCTGGCAAGGCCAATGTGATAGCGGATGCCCTTAGTAGACTGCCGTGTAGATTAAACACCATGATTATGAAAGAGCAGCCAAGTTTGCATAAGGAGTTGGAGGATTTCAGAATGGAGCTAGTTAGCGAAGGATATCTAGCCATTATTGAACTTCAAACCACTTTGATTGGTCAGATAAAGGAAGATCAGAAAGGAAATGCCAGTATCGATGGAATTAAGCGTCGTATCGGTACAGGGAAGGTACCCAGATTCACGGAAGATGAAGGAGTTCTGTGGTATAAGGGACGAATCTGTGTGCCCATAGATTCAGAGTTGAAGCAAGTCATTTTGCAAGAAGCCCATGATACTCTTTATCCTATTCATCTGGGAGGAACAAAGATGTATCAGGATTTGAAGGAGCAATTTTGGTGGCACAAAATGAAGAGAGAAGTCGGAAGCTACATTGCTAAGTGTGATATCTGTCAGAGAGTCAAAGCGGAACATCAGCGACCCTCAGGACCTTTGCAACCTTTGCAAATTCCAGAATGGAAATGGGATTCGGTTGGAATGGATTTCATCACCGGTTTGCCTACATCTAGTATAGAAAATGATTCTATTTGGTTCATAGTTGATAGACTTTCCAAAGTTGCTCATTTCATACCAGTCAAGACCACTTATCAGAGATCGAAGCTAGCAGAGTTATATATTGCTAGAATAGTCAGTCCGCACGGAACCCCCAAGACCATCATATCAGATTGAATAACCCAGTTTACCTCGAGTTTTTAGAAGAAAGTCCAAGAAGGTTTAGGAACCAAACTGAATTTCATCACAGCTTATCACCCTCAGACCGATGGACAAATAGAAAGAGTAAACCCGATACTCGAGGATATGTAAAGAGCTTGTGTGCTAGAATATGGATCTAAATGGGAGGACTGCCTGCCTTTCGCAGAATTCTCATACAACAATAGTTATCAAGCCAGTTTGCAAATGGCCCCATTTAAGTTTTTGTATGGAAGGAAGTGCCCTACCCCCTGAATTGGTTGCAAGTAGGAGAGAGTCAGATATTCGGACCAGACATCCTACGAGAAGCCGAAGAGAAAGTTCACAAGATCCGTGAGCACCTCAAGACCGCTCAATCCAGACAGAAGAGTTATGCCGACAAGAGACGTCGAGACCTGACCTTCAATGTCGGAGACTTTGTTTATCTCAAAGTATCACCCTTGGAAGGAATGAAGCGTTTCCAACTCAAAGGAAAGCTTGCACCCAGATATATTGGACCCTTCAAGATTTTAAGTCGCCGAGGAGAAGTATCATATCAGATAGAACTGCCGGAAGAGATGTCAGCCATTCATGATGTGTTTCATATCTCGTTACTTCAGAAATGCTTAGAAGTTCTAGAGAAGACAGAAGTGTTCAAGAACATCGATCACAGAGATGTGGATATCAACCCAGATTTAACCTATCGTGAAGTACCCATTCGCATTTTGGAAGAAGCTTTCAGAACTACCTGAACTAGTAGTATCAAGTTTCTCAAAATCTAGTGGAGCAACCATACTGAAGAATAAGCCACATAGGAACGAGAATACTACATGAGGACGAAGTTTCCCAATCTATTTAGTTCCTAGTTTTCTCGGGACGAGATTCTGTTTAGGGGGGGAGGGTTTGTAACACCTCAAAAATATTAATAAGGATATTGCGGTGACGCAGCATACCACTGCATGATGTATTACACTATAGTCGTTGACATAACACCAATGAAACACCGTTCACTAGTATTACATCCCTCAGAGTGGTACAACAGAAACACAGCAGGTCCAAGACATGACTATAGGTTACAACTCAACTCTTTACACAAGATCCAGAGAACACTCTAGGTTAAAGAGAGAGAAATAAACTTCTTATAAAGAAGAATCAGAGATAAACAACTCAAAAACTATCATACTATTAAGACTAGTATCTTAACTAATGGTCTAGCATTGCTGTTATTGCAATACACTATAGAAATAGGTTCTATGGCTAGAGATTATATTCTATCTAATCAGTAACTTCGTCTTCACTTGAGTTGATGTATATGTTGACTTTCTTGACTTCATTGAAGAGCTTTAGCCTTTGATGATGACTCCTGGAGTATGACTTGATGTAGACGTCGTCTTAATGGCTTCAGAATCCAGCAAGGGTTAAGAAGATACGTTGAGTACGAGCGTACTCAGCAAGTTCACTATAAAAGGAGTGTTTGATGCACTATATCTACAGCCACAGACCATAGGTCGTAGGCAATGCAAGTTTTTGTAAACATTTCTTCAAAGGTTGCTTTTATTCTGAAAAGCTATGTCCGTCAACCTTCACGGGTTTACCAGAACTTTCATGGAGTTCCTTTCCCGCTGCGTTCGCAGCTCCTTCCCGGAATAGGGAGTAACAAGTTATAGTTCTTACACTCTGCAGAGGTGCGTTACTTTACCCATGAGAGACCTTAGCCCTGTTACACAACCAAGTCATGAACTTGTCCATACTTCCTTGGTATGGGGCCCGGTCTAAGATCCAAGACAATCACTGCCCTCTCCGCGACCTCATATGTCTGCACGATCCTTCGGGGCCGGCTCACCTCCGTTAAGCCCCCTTTCGGGCAGGATAAAACCCTGATGAGTTCCCGAAGACTCTATGACCTGGTGATGCTCGGACGAGTACCATTTAACTGGACTATATCCCTAAACACCATTCATAGATAATCTAGACACCAAAAGTGTGGGGCGTAAGGGTGCCCACCCATATGTTGGATTCGCACAAGGAATCACAACGTCACGTTAAGGTCGTCTTGCCTCCATATGAGAGGAAAAGGATACAGCTGACTTCTCCGTCCCATTCCAAATATCATGGTTAACGCGTAATATACGGCGCAAGAATCACTGGCGACATTGGTTGTTAAGTCCTAGATAATATGTTCCTTTACCACTAGAACTGTCATAGTAGGTTATTACCTCAAGGTAAATAACCTATAATCATATTATTATGAAAATAGTGTTTTCTGAACTTTTTCAAATGCAAGTGATGAAAACACTGGATTTGCAAAGTACTTTATAGAAAATAATCAAAGGACATGAGCAAGTGTGAACTTGCCTTGTGTAATTGCAAGATTATGCACTCACGGTCTTCGAGACAATATAAAAGATCCAATATCTGAAATCAGCATCATTGGTCCGATAAGGAAATATGTTTAAAGAAGCAAGATGCCATTATGCATAAGTAATGTAGTGCACTTGATAAACACGAATCCCGGGGGCAGCGTTGATCTAGGGTTTGGAAACTGGAAATGGTTATTATTAGGATGTGTTATGTTTTTAAATAAGTTTCATATTGGTGCTTCTTATTAAGGCTTGTGATTGTGTGTGAAACAACATGTAATTATAATATCATAAAACAATGAGATACACACAAATGTGAAATGCTACTCAAGTTTGCTTATACTATAATTGTTTATCTTCAATTTTTTACTTTACAATTAATGTCACTTATAAACAACTTAAGTGTTAGCAATCCTAAGTATATAAGTAAAGTATAAAGTAATGTGATTACGATTAATTGTTATCTGTTGACTGAAGTGGCAAAAAGAATAACATTTGAAGAAAAGATTTCTTTTCTAAGGTCTAAACAATCTTTGTGGTTAATCAGATGTGGTCGATGTTGTTTGCGCTTGCTTGAATAGTTTGGACTTGAGATGCTTTACGACTTAATTATAATAGACCAAAGTTAACTATAAAACACATAATAAGGTCTTTAGCATTATACTTAAAGCTTTGTAGACTAAAGTTAACTTTAAAAAACATAGATGAACTTAGGTTGTAATGCTTATCATATTTGTATTTTGTTCACTTCACAATGTTTCCTTAAAGTTATTTAAGCATGGAATTACTTCTATTTGAGTAGTGGTTTCCTAACATTATAATGGAATAGAATCATTTTCCTTTTTATAGATGAATGGTTATAGTTTGTAAACAAGGAAGTAATATTACATAACTACTTATGGATTAAATATAGTGTTTTGGTTTGTTTATAACTTGTAATTGAAGTATTGGAGTAGGTTTTATTTCACTACAAAATTATTCTTGGAGATTTTATAATGGATAAGGATCCTTTTATAAAATAATCTACATTAATGGTTGAGAGATAATTTAATAAAATTGTATTTAAAGTGTGTTAAAACATTTTGACTACACACTATAAATTTTTAAGACTAATACTATTTATTAGACTCAATTGTTTAATTTTTAGAATTATCAGCAAATTTTATTTACCTATATATGAATTATTAATTAAGTAAATAGCTTTAAATTCAAGTTATTAAAGTGTTTAAACTTTTATTTACCTCAAAAGTGGAATATTATATTTTTAACATGTAGTTATTATTTTTGTGATCATTTTGGTATATTACATTTATTTTTGTGATTTATAAATAATAAGATATGTTTTTATAAGATTTATTACATTATAAATACTTAATAAATAATAAATATTTAATTAAGTGAAATAATAATGTTTGATAATGGTTTAATATTATAGATTTTATTTTTCTGAAAATTTTCATATATTAAACATATTTTCTGAATTATGAAACAAAAGTTATTAAATCTTTAGTGTTTAATCAATTTATGAAAATATTAAAAAGAATTACTGCATTACTATGACATCAGCATGACACCACTGTTTGGATAAAACATTTTGTACCCAACCTGAGTCTACCCACACCGACACTGACTGGTGGGGTCGTTGCTACGTGGGTTGCCACCTCACCAAAGTGGACCAAGTCAAATGGCTGATGTGGCTGGGGATTTACACGAGCATGACGTCGTCTGGTGATGATCCTCTCAGGTTGAAGATGGGTCGGTGAATCCTGTATGCGCGCGCGGCTGTGGTTGTGTTATTTGGAGAAAGCGGAGCACGGAGATTCTGGCTGTGACGAGGTTTGATCTCGTCAATGCCCATTGTTATGGACTTGGGTTTTGGAGAAGATGGGGATGCTGGAGATCGTGGAACGTTTAGCAAACAAGCAACACGGGGACATGAGGTTTACCCAGGTTCAGGCCCCCGGAGGGAAAACCCTACTCCTGCTTGTCTGCTCTTGATTACGACAGAACCGGTGATTACAGGGGTGCGCAGATGAAATCTGGCGTGGAGGTGTGTATGCGGAAGTATGAGAGAGAGATCTAGGTCGTACCCTCCTGGCCTTTATATAGACTTAGGCAGGTCCCGGGCACAGATCTAGTCGGTTACAGGTTCTAGGGTTTACCCCTTTGAATTTCCTATCTACTCTAGTCTTGCTCTCCAATGATCCGAAGGCGTCATGGGCCTTGGCCACCCGAAAATCTTCACGGGCCGGCGTATATTTGCCGTGGGCCTTCCTTGGGCTGGACCAGGTATGCTGAGATCGTGTACCCGCGGGGTATAACCATGTCAGTAGCTCCCGAGTGTTCAGTCGAATCGTAGATTCACTGAGGACTCTTCAATCCTTCGGGTGCAACTCTGTCTTTCAAGAGAATGTGTAGGGATTGTCGATGCGTGTGCCTGAGTCTCCCGACGGATCAGGTTCAGTTAATTGTCTTAGGACAAAACAACACGGTCTTCTTCAGGTTCAAGTCCCTTGACTCGAACCCGGAACATATGCTGGCGTAATTCGACTCAGGCCGCGGAGGATTTATAGGAGTGGAATTCCAGTGAATTTAAATGATGTACCCAACGCGTCCGTCGGGATTTTTCGTCGCGCCTGTTGGCACGGGTTTATACTAGCAGAGCGCAGTCATGTGCGTTACGAGGCCATCAGATGATATCTGTAGGTCTTATCTTTGCGTCGCAGACACAGCATCCGAATTTTGTCACCGTCGAGGTGGTTCGGGTAGCCAAGGAGAATGCTACTCACTTAGCGTTTAATTGGGGCAGAGTTGCCAAAAAGTTTTTGCGTACTGATCCGAAGGATCGCAGTCGAAATTTTATAGGGTGCGCGACTAGCGCTCCCTATGGGAGTAGCCCCCGAGTGTCTGTTCGAGTCGTAGACTCGAGCGGAGACTTTAATTCAGCCGTTGTTCGGTGTCAGGTCCGTAGGACACAATTTTTTTTGGATGCTTAAATCCATCCTCCCTATGGGAGTAGCCCCCGAGTCCGTAGTGGAGTCGTAGACTCAACATAGGACTCGAAGAAATAGTTTAGTCCTGTAACGTGTTGTTCATCTTTCGGGTGCGCGGCCAGCGCTCCTGATAGGAGTAGCCCCCGAGTAATTAGTCGAATCATAGATTCGAGTGAGTACTCTTAGCTTTGAAGCTGAAGAAATTGCGACTGTTGCTAATGTAGCTTTTGATGACGTCAGTGCTGACGATCGATGACCTCAAGAGTCTGCTACGCCAGAGATGACTTGACTGGACGAACATGGGTCCCACCTTCTGACCTTGAATTGATCGGTCACGCGCTGCGTGGAGATAATTACGGTGTCGCCTCGATTTCCGCGCATAGTGGACGGCGCGTTAGCGACGGTTCGTTGCGATGCTGACACGTGTATGGCCAGATCCTGCCGTTGGCGTTAGGTCTTCTCGATGGACGGTTGTCGTGCATCGTCTTCGTCTTTATAATCATTGGGGAAAACTTTAGTTTGTTTTCACCGCAGCTGTTCTCGTTTCACTGCTTCCTTGTTCTCTGAGAGTTCTTGCTGCGCGCTGGAATATCCTTTCACATTTCCTTCTTCCATCTTGCGTTCTCGCCACCGGCGCCGCCGTAGGGAAAGCCGAAAAAGTCTTCTTCTGCGGTTGGTACCAGCGCTGCTGGAGGTAAGAAGAGTGTCGCCGCTACCCGTGTCACCGACGGTGGTTGGCGGCGATCGAAGACGCGGGAGAGTGATCTCCGCAAGCTTCGTGAGCGGGGCTTGATCCTGTAGGATAGGGAGGCCGTCAAACTCCCAGGCAACAAGGTAATCCCCCGTCCCCCCGCTGGGTTTTGGGTTATGTTCCTCGCCTTCGTCATTCGCGGATTTTCCTTCCCAGTCCACGACTTCCTTCGTGGACTGATTTTTCTGTACGGTGTCCAATTGCACCATCTTTCCCCCAATTCTCTTCTTCACATTGCTTGTTTTATCACTTTCTGCGAGCGTTGGCTCGGTATTGAGCCGCACTTTGGCCTCTTCCGGAAACTCTATTCCGTGAAGAGGCAATCTGGTTCGGATGGTGTTTATCCCATTGGGGGTTGCATCATCTCCCTCAAACCCAATCTGCTTTTCTTTTCTTTTTCCATGTCCGAATCTGTCCAGTAATGGCGGAGGCGATGGTTTTATATCCGCGACTCCATAGTGCCTGGGCAGCATTTTGGTCTTGCTCCTTTTGACCCCTCCCAAAAGATCGAGCCGAAAAGGTCCTGGAAAAACCAGATCTTGGATGGCGAGGTGGCGGAGATAGAGGCTCTCTATCATCGAGTGGAGGATCTCTAGTTGATTCCGGAGAAGGAAGTGAACGATGTGGATATCATCCGCACTTTTCTTGAGCGTCGGGTTCCTTTATGCTGGCGCACCCGATGTTCCTTTTTGCTGGCCGCCGTGATCCGACGAGGGTTTCGGCTGAGAAATTATCCCAGGGAGATCTCGACAGGGCCCTTCGTTCGCTGCTGAAGTTCAAGGCTGGAGAGGATATCCCGGGGAAGTCGCTGACTCCTCCGTTTTCTTCTTCGCTTCCTGTTCCACAGGTGTAGATTCGTGCGCGTAGCGCTATTTTCGACTGCATTGTATTTGCGTTTGTTTGCTAACAAATTGGTCCTCTCTTCTGCAGAGCTTCAAAGTGCCGGGTATGTCGCCTCCATTACCCGAAGTATTTCCGGATGCTCCAGATAAAGATGTGGTGGATTCCATGTCCGAGCTGCCGTCGACGCGGTCTCCGGCTGAAGAGGCCAACGAGTCGAGCGAGGACCATACTCGCAAATGATCGCAGAGCTCCAGCGAGTCTTCGGATGCCTCGACTCCTCCGACTCCTGGGAACCCACTGTGTCTTGAACGTCACAGTGATGGGCATGGAGGCTCTTCCACTCTGATTCCTGCCGTTCCCATGCGGGCTGTAGCGCCGCACCCGCCGGCGAAGCGGAAGAAGGAAGAAAAGAAGGAAGAGAAGAAGGAAGAGAAGAAAGAGGAGAAGAAAGTCCGGAGGACCCCTCCTGTCTTCAACCTGAGCGAGCTTGACTCGTAAGTTTCCTTTGTCCTGCACTTCTTTTTCTTGTCTGTTTACTTTGTACTTGTGCTGATTTGTCCTTGTGCAGGCACTCTTCCAACGACTCCTCAAGCGATGGTGCTAGGGAGATGAAGGGGGAGTCGAAAGTCGCGTCTCCTCCTCAGACGGTGGCTACCTCTGAGGCGTTGCTCCGAACCCTTCTCCGCAGGAGGTTCAGGTGGTTGCGCCTCAGAATTTTGCTAGTGGACCTTCGGAGTCGCCATCGGATCATGTGAGTAGCTCTGCCTCCTGCCACGGGGAAGCCCCCGAGCGTCTGTAAAGGAGTTTTTGTTGTGTGTTCTTCTTTTGAGTCTCGGGGGTAGCCCCCGAGCATTTTTGTGTGCGTAATTTGTTTCTGCTCTTTCTTTTGGGCGTAGCCCCCGAGTCCTTCTCTTGACTAGTAGGTCTTTTTCCTGCAACCTTTTGTGCAGGATGCCAAACGACTGGTTCAGCAGCACCTGGTGCTGGAGGCCAGCCCCAAACAGCTTCAAGGTACTTTTATGCCTTGGTGTTTGCTTCTTCTTGTATTCTTGTCCTGTTATCCGACGTTTGTATTTTTTGACTGCAGAGGAGCACAACACCTCCCTTCGTGAGATTGATGCTCTCAAAAAGAGCCTCGGTCAAGCGGAGAAGAAGGCCGAGGCCGCCGTTGGTGCGAAGGAGCGCCTCGAGCTGGAGCTGGCCACTGCGGCCAAGGGTAAGGAGCGCCTGCAGCGGGAGGCCACGGACCGCGAGGAGCAGCTTTCTACCGCCACGGCTTCGCACGAGAGAGAGGTGGCCAGCAAGCTTATGGCGGCTGCCAAGGCTGTTTCAGGTGAGTATCCTCGCTGTCCTCTTTTGGTTTCCTTGTCTTTCTTTTGCGGTGCTGTCGTTCATTCTCCTTCCTTGCTGTTTTAGATGCCACAGGCATCGAGTTTGATCGCGGTGCCCTGGAGCACGGGAGTGCTCTGGATGATGCTGTTGCGGCAGTCGAAGATCACTGCGGCATCGTCGTCGCTTCGCTTGCCAAGGCCAAGGAGGTCCTTGGGCGCTTCTACAAGGAGCTTGTCCCCAAGGGCATGGCCCTTGATGATGTTCATGCTCTGGCGGAGGCGCTGTCAGCCGAAGTACCTGCGGCGTACAAGCGCAAGCAGAATGGCATCGGTGCGTCCGTCGGGCTGGCAATGGCCTTGGCGGATGGGGCGGAGCTGGACCTTCCCCAGATCACTTCCAGGATGCCGACGACTACTGATGGATCCGAGGTAGCCTTCGCTACCTATTATGCTCGCTGTAAGCGTTATGGGCCAAAGCTGATTGATCTGCTGGCCGAGTACGCACTACGGCAGCAAGGGTAAGCCAAGGCGAGGCAATCCGGCTCTGAGGCTACTCAGGGTGCTGCGTCTTAGGCGCTGTAGCTGTAGGATAGTTGTAGTCTCTTTTGTTGTAATTATTTTGATGAACAAATCCTTGTGCCACGTAGTGGCTTTTGATGCACTTAATGAATTTGTTAAGTTATGTGCTCCTTCGTCTGCGTGTTCATGTCTTTGGCATTCTGTTGATCTAGGGTCCTTCGGGTGCTGATCCTGTTGACACCTCGCCTGCAGTGCGGCTGCGGCCATCCTTGGATGATTCGTCGCAGCTTGCTTTTCTTCGAGACCATGTTCGTAGTCTCGAGAAAGAGTTGCTTGGGGTGCGCGGCCATGCCGACGTTTGGAAGTCCAAGGCGGATCGCGGTGCTGCCAGAGAGGAGTACTTGATGGCGGAATTGCTTCGATTATCCGAGCAGCTTTAGTGTAAGTTTTTCGAGTTGTTGCCCATTTCTTAGGATGTTCCTGCTGGCATTGCATCTTACTTTTGTGCAAGTATTGCAGGTGCTAACCTTGCTCCAAGGGAGGAGAAGGAGCGTGTTGCTGTTCGGGTCAATTGTTTGACTCAACAGGACATGGAAACCGGCGGGTTCTTCTGGATGGATCGTGACCGTGCCATGGTCCTTGCGACGGTGCAAGATCGCGCTCACAAAGTATCGCGGGTGCTTCGTCAGGTGCAGACTTCACTCGCGTCGGTTCTGCATGTGATGTTTCCGCTGGATGCTGCGCCAACAACCCTTTCTAGTCTTCTGTCGAAGTTTCAGAACGTGAATCGTGTCAAGGAGTTGGTGCGGCATCAGCTCGTCGCAGGAGTGAAGGCTGCTTTGTCCCTTGTGAGGCTGCATCGCCCTGATGTAGATCTGTCCGTTGTAGCGGCTGGACCACCCCCTCGAGCAGATGGTGGTGTGTGGGATATGCGTCCGCATTACGCGGCTGTAGGGCAGTATGCCGAAGAGGTCGTAGATCTATTTGAGTAGCATGCTCAGGTTATTCTTCAGAATAGGTAGTGCCTGTAAAAGAGATAAATGTAAAATTTGTATATATTTGACTGGGCGTGTTTTTCCCTTTGTTATAAAGGTTTGGTTGTTGTTTGAGCATGTAATGCTTTGTTCACATACACGTCCTTTTCGTTAGCCTGACGTGGTCAGTTACTCAGGCGTACACGTGTTATCCTCAGTCAACGAAATCGTGAGGTGGGGGGAGCCCCCGAGTTCGTTTGTAGCATGAAGTAAAAGTGCGAATAGGAAAACGAAATTTTTGGAGTGAGGCACTTAGCTTTATTAATATCGTAATGGAGGAGGTACATTGTACGGCTGAGTAGCCTTGGCTGAATAGCCTTATTGAAAGTAAAGGGGCAGGTAGCTAGGGGTATAATCATCGCAGGTGTGCGATGTTCCATGGGTTGGAGTATGCGACTCCAGACTCCACGTGCTTGAGGCGATAGGCGCCACCTGGGATGACTTCTGTGATGATGTAGGGTCCTTCCCATGGTGACTCGAATTTCTTCGGTCGCTCTTGCTTGAGTCGCAAGACGAGGTCTCCTTCGACGAAGGACCTTGGGCGCAACCGTCGGCTGTGGTAGTTGCGGAGACCCTGCTGGTACACCGCTGATCGAGCTGCTGCTATGTCTCGTGCCTCGTCGAGTGTGTCGACGGCGTCTTCGAGTGCAGCCGTGGATTCGGCTTCGCTATAAGCGACGACCCGGGGGGCCTGGTGGCGTACTTCGGCTGGTAGCATGGCTTCGGCTCCACGCACCATGAAGAACGGCGTGTACCAGTGGAGCTGTTTGGCGTGGTACGCAAGCTCCATAGGACGGAGGGTAGCTCTTTCGTACAGGCTCCAGCGAGTCGCTCGAGTGGGCTCATGAGGCGCTTCTTGATGCCAGCGCCGATTAGGCCGTTGGCCTTTTCCACCTGCCCGTTCGTTTGCGGGTGCGCGACAGAGGCGTATGTGATGTTGATTCCGAGGCCTTCGCAGAAGTCTTTGAATTCTTTGGAGATGAAGTTCGATCCATTGTCGGTGATGATGCTATGCGGTACGCCGAAAGTGTAGACAATGGATTCAAAGAACTTGACGGCAGTCTTGCCTTTTTGGTTAGTGACCGGCATGGCTTCGATCCACTTGGTGAATTTGTCGACTGCGACCAGGAGGTAGACGTGCCCTCCTTTCGAGGACTTTGGCAGTTTGCCGATCATGTCGAGGCCCCATTGGGCGAAGGGCCAGGCCAAGGGTATGGGCCTGAGCTCTGACCCGGGTGCGTGTGGTTTGTCAGCGAACCTTTGGCACGCTTTGCATCTTTGGACGATGTCGTTTGCATCGTTCATGGCCGTTGGCCAATAGAATCCAGCTCGTAGAGCTTTGGCGACAAGGGAGCGGCTGCCTGCGTGATGGCCGCAGATGCCCTCGTGGATCTCTTGGAGGATGGTTTTCCCGTCACCGATGGTGACGCACCTTTGTAGTACACCCGAAATGCTGCGCTTGTACAGCTCGCCATTGATGATGGTGAAGGCTTTTGACCGGCGAGATATGCGCCGGGCAACCGTCGGGCTGTCAGGCAGTTCTTCGCCTATTAAGTACTGGAGGTACGGTCATGTCCAGGTTTCTTCGACTGCCATGATCTGCATCAGGTTGACCGTGGCGACCTCTGTGTCCAGCTATTCGCCCTGCGAGCTGCTAGACACCCTTAAGATTCTTCGGCTTCTCCATCGTCATGATGGCCCGGATTTTCTTCGGGTTCGCCTCGATCCCTCGCTGGGAGATGAAGTAGCCAAGGAGCTGTCCTGATGGGACGCCGAAGGCGCATTTTTCGGGATTGAGCTTGATCCTGTAGCGATCGAGATTATCGAACGTCTCGCGGAGATCGTCGATGAGCGTTCTAGCCTCCCTGGTTTTGATGACTATGTCGTCAACATAGACTTGGACGTTGCAACCGATCTGGTCCTTCAGGCATGCCTGCATGCATCGCTGGTACGTGGCACCTGCGTTCTTTAGCCCGAAGGGCATTGTGTTGTAGCAGAACACTCCGAACGGTGTGATAAACGCCGTTTTCTCTTGATCTTCGACCTTGAGTCGAATCTGGTTGTAGCCTGAGTAGGCGTCGAGGAAGGAGAGTTTCTCGCATCCTGCAGTCGAATCGATGATCTGATCGATCCGAGGAAGAGGTAAGTGGTCCTTTGGGTAGTGCTTGTTCAGTGACGTGAAGTCCACGCACATCCGCAGGATGTCCGTGTCCTTCTTGGGGACCATCACTGTATTTGCGAGCCACTCGCTTTCTTTGATCTCCCTGATGAAGTCTGCAGCGAGTAGTCTCCTGATTTCCATCCCGATGGCTTCGGCCCGTGGCTCGGATAGTCTCCGGATGTACTGCTTGACGGGCTTGGTATCTGGAAAGACGTTGAGTGCGTGCTCGGCGAATTCCCTGGGAACTCCTGGCATGTCCGCAGGACACCAGGCGAAGATTTCCCAGCGCTCACGGAGGAATTCGACGAGCGCGCTTTCCTATGTGGGGCTGAGGTCGTTGGCGAACAGCGCCATCTTGGAGGCATCCGTCGGGTGGACCTGCACCTTCTTTGTGTTGACGGTGGAGTCAAAGGACATGTCAGGTGCGTTTTGTCGTGCGACTGGGGGTGCCCCATTGTCCGTCACCTCGCGGAGCCTTACGAGCTCATCCTGCATGCCGAATGACTGGGAGATTCTGTTGAAGTCCCTGTCGCAGTGGTCCGATCGGGTGAAGCTCCCGTGGACCGTAATGACGCCCCTGGGTCCTGGCATCTTGAGTAGCAGGTACGCGTAGTATGGTACAACCAAGAACCGTGCGAATGCTACACGCCCGAGGATGGCGTGGTATTGTGATGGCCAGTACACCACTTCGAATTCGAGCCGCTCGCATCGAAAGTTGTCCGGCTTGCCGAAGATGACGTCGAGCCATATTTTTCCCAGGGGGAAAATGACCTTTCCTGGGACGATGCCGTGGAACGTTGTTTCTGACTATTCCAGGCTGCACAACGGGATCCGCATTGCTGCTAGAGTGCTTGCAAACATCAGGTTGATGCCGCTGCCGCCGTCCATGAAGACGCGGCTCATACGAAACCTCCGATCTGCGCCTCCAGCACCAGGGCAGCATGACCTGGGCGAGGGATCTGGGAAGGGTGATCCGAACGGTTGAACGTGATGCAGGACTCCGATCCGCTGAGGTACTCAGGGATGGCGGGTGGAGTTGTCACGGCCAGGTTGATCTGACGGGTGATTTTCTTCTGCACCCTATTCGTGGGGCTCCCCTTCTGGATCATCAGTGCTCCTTTCGGCGGGGGATACCCGTGCCCAGCGTTGTTCTGTGCTGGTGCGACTGGTTGGTTCGGGCCTCCTGCAGGTGGCGGTGGAGGAGCTCCATGCGCTATTTCACCTGGTGCGGGTGCGTTCGCGAACCCAGGGGGTGGAGCTTGCTGCCTCATCTGAGCCATGCTTTCACTGAGCTTCTAGAAATCGCGGAAGTCCTTGAGCATGTGGCTTGCCTTCTTCTTACCATCCTGCTTGTCGATGTAGAAGTGGATGGTGCATGGACCCGAAAGTTTTTCGTATGCTGAGGGTTCGTTATCGCGATCGCGGCGCTGCCACGACTGTGCTGGGCGTCCTCCGTCGCGGAAGTTGCCTCCGCGGTATCCGCCACTGTTGCGGTTGGCATCGTTGTGGCGATCGGCGTAGCCGGCCGCGACCATGTCGGGTCCATCGTGATCGTCATAGACGCGCGGTCTCCTCTTGTTACAGCGTTCTCGTCGTCGGCCGTAGTCGTCCTCTTCCTCCGAGTGCGCCCGGTGGACGGAATCTTCGCCGTCAGCCCACCTGTTGGCGATGTCCATGAGGTGGTCAACTGTCTTGGGCTTGACGCTCCTGAGTTCCTCCTTGAAGTCATGTCGCTTGACGCCGTCCTTGAAGGCGTCGATGGCCCTCTCTTCGGAGATGTGCGCTGCGGAGTTCTTGGTGTTGGACCAGCGTAGTATGTACGAGCGAATGGATTCGCCCGTTCGTTGAGTGCAGGCTCGCAACTCCTCGATCGAGGCGGGCCTCTTACTGGTGCCTTTGAAGTTTCGGATGAAACTGTAAGCCAACTCCTCCCAACTTCGGATGGATCCTGAGGATAGGCTGCTAAGCCAGATCCGAGCTGCGCCTGTCAGCTGCAGCTGAAGGAATTGCATGGCGGTTTCCTTGTTTCCACCTTGCAGCTTGACGGATGACAGGTGGTCGCTGAGCCATGCTTTGCGGTCTTGCGTGCCGTCGAACTTCGGAGTATCCGAAGGAAGCTTGAAATTTCGCGGCATCCATGTCCGTCGGACAGATCGTCTTAAGCACCGGGCTCCTCAGAGTTCTCCTTCATCTTCGTTCATCTCGGATTCAGACGAGCATGCGCGTTTGGCTCGCGCTTTGTCGATTTTGCGCTGTGTTAGCGCGTCTCTGGCATCATAATCGCGGCTGCGATGACGCGAGCTCTTGTGCCTTCGAGGAAGGTCATGGTCCTCCTCTTCGGATGAGGGAGTGGGGCTGCGGTCGAACCTGACTGTTGGGGATATGCTATATGGGTATCCTCATAGCATGTCTCTTATCCGACTAACCCGGTGGCCCATAGTCGGTAGCATGGCCTGTGGCCTGCTGGGCGGCCCAGTTAGGTGGATCCAGAAGGGAGGCCCATGCAGGATAAAGGAAGGCTACGGTGGAGTCACTAGCGTACCCGGAGCCTTGGAGTGCAAGATACACAAGACTAGTGATAGACGATGTAGGACTCTGTAACCTGTCAGGCTAGGACTTTTCCCTGTAGCCCTAGGTCCTGACGACTATATAAGTCGGGCCTATGGGAGCCTTTAGGGCACGATAAATTAGACTTTCTAGTCACCTCGCACAACGAAACTATCTCTGTAACTCGGCGTATTGCCATTATAGTGATTTATAGCAGGAGTAGGATTCCACCACCGTTGTGGGATTTGAACCTGGGTAAGCTGTGTTACCTCGTACCCGTCAACCGTCCGCCTTACCCCACGTCTCTAAACACACACTGTGAGGACCCCTCCATGGCATACTCGTCGGCAATACCACGACAGTTGGAGCCCACCGTGGGGCAAGAGGCGCTTCAGGCTCTTCAGCAGGCGAGGACCGAGATCTTCGCGGGAATCGGCGAAACTGTAGCCATCGGTCGCGTTCTCTTCTCCGGCAACGTTCCGATCGTCCCTCCCGACGAGTTCTGGATCCCGGCAAAGACGAACCCTACACGGTGTTCGATCGTTCCTATCGGAGACATCCACCTCTTCATCGGTGAAACCGACTTGGGATCTAGTTCCCTGGAAGTCTGAGGAGCATCAAGACCCGCACGGACCGCCTACGGGCAGGACACGTTCGCGGAAGGATCGATGTCGGATCTCTCTTCGGAGTTTTCCGGCAAAGATCGGAAAGCATCAAGACCCGCACGGACCGCCTACGGGCAGGATACGTTCGCGGAATGATCGATGTCGGATCTCTCCTCGGAGTTTGCCGGCAAAGATCGGGAAAATTCAAGACCCACCCAAACCGCCCCTGTGCAGGATATAAAGGTGGAAGATCACTGCAAATCCGCCGGCTTTGTCCGTGCGTCTGGACAGCAGAGATCCAAGTTCGTCGGTGTGGTTACCATCTTTGACCTGGCGCGCTACATTCAGAGAGAGAGCGAAAACCCCCGCGATTACCTGGCCAGGTGGCTCCGTATACGAGCCTATCCGGCCCACTACCCCAATGATGATGCCATCTATCACTTTGTGGAAGGACTGGACCATGGCACGCTTCTCCGACACTCTCTAAGACGGCAACAGGCGTCAGGACGCCTTACCTTCGAAGGCATGGTGAACACCGTCAACAACTACGTGGAGGCTGAAGCGGCAGCTGAGACAGCGCTTGCGCTCATTGACGGAGCCCCTCCGATTCAGCCACCACCACCGCCTCCGGCCGCCATCGTCGTAGCAGCGCCACCACCTCTAGTCATCGTCGAGGCTGTTGCACCTCCACCGCCCGTCA
Organism: Avena sativa; assembly: GCA_916181665.1. NCBI lineage: Eukaryota > Viridiplantae > Streptophyta > Magnoliopsida > Poales > Poaceae > Avena > Avena sativa. The sequence continues at coordinate 250,312,769 of OV702284.1, read as the reverse complement.
TCGAGGAAGTCCTGGCACCCTCCAACTCTGTCATTGACGCGCTTTATGCCAATTTCAGTGCAGATTCAGAGGAAATAGACTTCAGTCCAGAAGAGCTAGACTCCGCTATGCAGGAGATGGAGGAGGAGTACTCGCGCGACGAACAATCTAATAACACCGTCATGTCTCGAGGGGTGTTCGTCACCATCGGGACAGCGATGGATGAAGACCAGCCCGGGCAAGCTCCGCCTACGGCGCTGGATAAGGGTAAGGGGCCACTTATTGCTGCTGACGATGATCGTGCAAGAGTCATGCCTCCTCCGCCTAATCCAGTGCAGCAGCCGCAGGAAATCGGCACCGGTCCGAGCAACAACAACACCGCAAACTTGCCGCCTCCAGCATCCACGTCGGTAGCAGCCCATGTTACTCCTGCTGATAGAGTGATGTACGGCAATCTCCTCGTTGAGCCACTAACTGTTGATCATATCCGGAACATGACTCAGCTTGACGAGAAGCGCCAGCAGCTGCTGGAAGAAGCGCAAGCCATCACGGAGCAAGGCGCTAAACTAGATCGAGATCTGGTCAACGCGCAGAAGTCCATAGAAAAAGCTAGAGCAATGGAGGCCGAGTACAAGACTCTGCTCCAGCAGCAGAAGGCCAAGAAGGCTCCGGCTCGCGTCATCAACGATCCTGGTGTACGGCGCAACCTAGGATGGGCTCCCTCGAAGCCGGCACAGGCCAAGCCATACATTGATAGTGAAGGCAAGCAGGTGATGCCCACCCCACTCCTTAACCTCGCCGTCGCCAAGACCCTTCTGGAGCAGGATAGATCGCCTGAGGCAGTGGAACAGGTCTATGACCTAGTGGCCAAGGCGGTAAAGCAGCAGGAAAAGGCCACCTCTCAGAGGCTTGAGTCTGACCCAGCGCTCTACCGATCTAGCCATTACAACCGCCAAGGGACAGATCTCCTCAAGATGTCGGATCACGGACGGGTTCATCAGAACGAAGACGGAGGGATGCGCGCAACAGGAAGGATGCTATCCCCATATCCTCCGACCACGGAGAAAGAGCCTAACCTCGCCGCCCATCGCCACCGCCCCGATCCCCCCGATGTTAGGAAGACTACAAGACTCACCATCGCACGGATATGCCTCCACCAAAGCAGTGCGGCATCGTCATCCGCGACAACGTGGCACAGACCCGTCATGATGAAGAGCGCCACCAAGGACATAAGAGCAGGTCACACCACGACCCTCCGCGTCCGACAAGCAACGGCAACAGGCGTGGGTCGTCGCAGGAGGGTAACAGCAAGAAAGCTAACCCACCACCACCTCCACCACCGTCGCCGCCAAGCAGTCACCATGGAGGAAGAGGCCCGCGTCGTTCACGCAGCCCGTCCCCTGTTGAAAACAAGAAGAACCCGTAGCCATACGATGCACGTTCGCGGATCGATAAGATCCACGAGGCCCGGGAAGGACCATACCTAGGACCACGTTGCTTCGGACCTGCAATACGGTCCTCAACTTACCCCAAAGGTTTCCGGATTGACAAGACCATCAAGCCCTATGACGGCACCGCCAAGCCCGCCACATGGTTGCAGGACTACGGCAACGCGGTGGAGATTGCCGGAGGCAACCCCAACGTCGCCGTCAAGTACCTCCCGTTAATGTTGGCGGGCACGGCCCGTCAATGGATCGACGACTTGCCGGGGAGATCTATCTACAACTGGTTGTACATGCAAGACGCACTCACCAAGAACTTTGAGGGTACATATAAGCGTCCCTGCACGGTGGGCGATCTACAGCAGTGCGTGCAAGAGAAAGACGAGACATCTCGCGCCTACCTCTCCCGCTGGCTGGATATGAAGAATTCCTGCGCAGGAGTGCACGCCCAGACCGCCATGGCCGCCTTCATCGATGGGTTGGAAAGGGGCACGTTGCTCCGACATAAGCTGAAGCGCTTGCAGGACAATCATCAGCTTGACTTGAATCAGATGATTCAGTTAGCTAGTGAGTTCGCAGCTGCCGATGATGATGCTCGTGGCTCTTTGCCGGCAACGGCCGTTCCAACTCAAGCTCGGAGGAACAGCAGTACAAAGCGGAAAACCGCTCCAGAAGAAAAGCAATCTACCGACATGGTCGCCATGACTTTTGCAGGACGAGGAGAAGGCGGACAACGTGGCCGAGGAAGGGGAGCAGGCCGTGGGCAGCAGCGAGGAAGTGAAACCAACTCGGCGCCGCTCTGCGTTCCCCAAACCTACGAAGAGTACCGCGATATGCCGTGCCTCGTACACCTCGACGCCAATGGCAAGGCCACCCATACCAATCGACACTGCAAGTTCGTCAACGACCTCAAGGAAGACACGGAGTCCGGCTATAAGCAAAGTCGGAAGAACAGACCGCGAGGCAAGGGCAAGGGGAATAAGAAGGAAGAGGAGTCCAAGGATTCAAGTGACATGGACGAGGACGTTGACCCCAAGCACGCCGCCAAGGGCGACGACAAGGGCAAGAACCCCTTCGCAAAGAAGGCCCCAGTCTACCACACTTTCCTTGGCACCCCCATCGTCCGACAACAAAAGACCTCTTTAAGGATCCTGATGGCTACTCTCCCCCCGGTTCCCCAATACCTGCGCTGGTCGGAGGTTCCAATCACTTGGGACAGGATGGACCACCTAGACCTTGTGCCCACGGAGAACCAGTACGCCATGGTCATCAACCCATTGATTGACGGCGTGGAGTTCACCAAGTGCATGGTGGATAGTGGAAGCAGCATCAACATCATGTACCTGGATACACTGCAGAAGATGAACTTGACGGAGGCAAACCTAAGGCGGACCAACACCATGTTCCATGGTGTAGTTCCTGGTCGGGAGGCTCGGTCCCTTGGGTGCATCACGCTTTAGGTAGCCTTTGGCGACGTTAATAATTACTGCCAAGATCGCATCACCTTTGAGGTGGTCCCCTTCAAGAGCGTGTACCACGTCATATTCGGCCGCGACATATTCCACACGTTCATGGCCAAGCCATGCTTCGTCTACAACAAGCTCAAGATACCCGGACCAAACGGCGTCATCACCGTATCCGGGAGCTTTACCAAGGCAAGGGACTGCGAGATCAATGAAGCAGTCGTTGCAGAAGCTGTCCTCTACAGCGAAGAATTCAAGGAGATCCAGAGCAAGGTCAATGACTCAGAGATGCCCGTGTCGAAGAAGCAGATCTCCGACTCCGCTCCTGCGTTCAAGGCCGCTATCGAGACCAATCCGGTGGAACTTGTGGTAGGCGATGCCTCCAAGACCGTCGCCATTGGAACGAACCTGGATCCCAAATAGGAAAGCGCGTTCGTCGAGTTCCTCCGTGAGAATAGGGACATCTTTGCCTGGCAACCTACCGACATGAAAGGTGTACCTAGGGAACTTGCCGAGCACAGCTTAAACATAGACCCCAAATGTAAACCAGTGAAACAACCTCTACGACGCTTCAGAGATGAGAAGAGATGCGCCATTGACAAAGAGATAGCTAGGTTACTTAAGGATGATTTTATCCGAGAAGTCCTTCACACCCGATGGGTGGCCAATCCTGTACTTGTCCCCAAAAAAGGAACTACTGAACTAGGAATGTGCGTTGATTACACCGGCTTGAACAAAGCGTGTCCCAAAGATCAGTTTGCTTTGCCTCGCATTGACCAAGCCATTGACTCGGCGGCTGGCTGGGAGCTTTTGTGTTTTCTCGATGCATACTCAGGATACCACCAAATCAAAATGAGGAAGTCGGACCAATTGGCCACTTCGTTCACTACCCCTTACGGCACGTTTTGCTATGTCATGATGCCCTTTGGGCTGAAAAACGCAGGTGCTACCTACCAGCGGACAATGCAACGTTGCCTTCACGACCAAATTGGTCGGAACGTTCACGCCTATGTGGACGATATTGCGGTGATGTCTAAAAAATCAAACGACTTTATCTCCGACTTAAAAGAAACCTTTGATAATCTCCGGAAATACAACATGATGCTCAACCCTAAGAAGTGCGTCTTCGGGGTTCTAGCCGGAAAATTGTTGGGCTTCATCGTTTCCCAGTGCGGAATCGAGGTCAACCCGGAGAAAATCAAGGCCATCTTAAACATAAACCGTCCGACATTCCTAAAGGACATCCAACGACTAACAGGTTGTGTTGCAGCAGTTAGTCGGTTCGTCAGCCGACTTGGAGAGAAGGCTCTGCCGCTGTACAAGTTGCTGAAGAAGGCGTACAAATTCACATGGACGGACGAGGCAGATGCAGCATTGAAGCAGTTCAAGGAGATTCTTTCCTCGGCGCCCATCCTTGCAGCACCCGAGCCTGGCGAGCCCCTGTTAATTTACATGGCGGCAACCAACCGGGTTATCAGCATCGTCATCGTGGTAGAGCGGAAGGAACCAGGCTATGAGCACAGAGTTCAACGACCAGTTTACTATGTAAGCGAAGTCTTGACGGAGTCCAAGCAGCGTTACCCGCACTACCAAAAGATAGCTTATGGAGTATTCCTCGCTTCGCGGAAGCTGAGGCATTACTTTTAGGAGCACCCAATCACAGTAGTGAGCAAGACTCCACTGTCCGACATCATCAACAACAACGACGCTACAGGAAGGGTCGCGAAGTGGGGCATTTAACTTGCCGCCTTCGAGATCACCTACAAGAGACGCGACGCTATCAAGTCACAAGACTTGGAGGATTTCATTGCAGATTGGACGGAGATGCCAGATGCCACTCCGTTGCCGGAATCAGAGTACTGGGTGATGCACTTTGACGGATCAAAGTTGCTCAACGTCTCGGGGGCTGGTGTATTACTACAGTCACCCAAAGGAGACAAGCTACACTACGTTCTACAGATCCACTTCGAGGCTACAAACAACATGGCGGAGTATGAAGCACTCATTCACGGACTGCGTGTAACCAAGGATATTGGCATCAAGCGCATAGTTTGTTGTGGAGATTCCGAATTGGTTGCCCAGCAGGTGGCTGGCACCTGGAATGCGCGGAATCCTATGATGGCGGCATATCGAGACGAAGTGGACGAGATAGCTAGGAGCTTCTTGGGCTACGAAGTCAAGTATGTGCCTAGGGAGCAAAACGAGGCGGCTGATCTACTGTCTAAACTTCGATCAGGGCGCAAGAAAATTTCGCCAGGAGTTTTCCTAGAGCATCTACGCACACCATCCGTGAAGGGTGCCGACATCGACAACCCGGATAGAGCTGACTCTTTCGTCAACATGGTGACAAAGATCCCTCCGGCTTGGACAAAACCGTTCATGCAATATCTCGAACACGGAACTTTGCCCGACGACAAGGTCGAAAGACAGCAAGTAGTACGACGAGCAAAGGGTTATACCATAATCAATGGGCAACTCTACAAGAGGAGCACTACTGGTGTATACCTAAAGTGCGTTTCCCAGCTAGAAGGTATGGAAATCCTACGCGAAATCCATCTCGGAGATTGCGGGCATCACGCCGCTCCTTGATCATTGGTCGCAAAAGCCTTCCGGCAAGGATTCTACTGGATGACCGTGAAGGCGGACGCCGACAAGCTGGTTGAGACATGCATAGGATGCCAGTATTATGCCCGAAAACCACATGTTCCTGCTGAAGAATTGCGAACAATACCAATAACTTGGTCGTTTGCAGTCTGGGGGCTAGACATGGTGGGGGCGTTACAAACGACACCATGTGGATTTACGCATCTGCTTGTAGCAGTTGACAAGTTCACCAAATGGATAGAAGCTAAACCCATTAGAAAGCTTGATGGGGCAACTGCCCTCAGGTTTGTCCGGGATCTAGTGGTGAGGTTTGGTCTCCCACATAGCATCATCACCGACAACGGAAGCAACTTGTCACTCGGAGAAGTGGAGGCCTATTGCTGGGACAAAGGCATCCGACTTGACCTTGCATCTGTGGCACACCCACAATCCAATGGTCAAGTTGAGCGAGCCAATGGATTAATCCTGCAGGGAATCAAGCCACGTCTTGAGGCACCGCTACATAGAGCAGATGGAGCCTGGGCGGAAGAATTGCCATCCGTGTTGTGGATTTTATGAACTACACCCAACAGATCCACCGGCTACACCCCCTATTTCATGGTATATGGAGCAGAAGCCATCCTACCTTCCGACATCCTCCACGATGCACCAAGAGTTACCGCCTACGACGAACATGACGCTGAAGAATCTAGACGCCTAGATGTGGACCTTCTCGAGGAGGAGCGCGTTTTGGCATGCCAAAGATCCACCATCTACCAGCAGAAGCTACGTACCTACCATAGTCGCCGCGTTCGGCATCGCTCGTTTAAAGAGGGGGATTTGGTGCTCCAACTTAAGCAGAAGAAGTCACACAAACTATCCTCGCCATGGGAAGGACCGTTCATCATAAGCAAGGCGCTGCTCAATGGGTCTTACTACCTTGTCGACAATCGTGAACTCAAGGATAGACCCAACGAGGATCATAAGCGTAAGCGACGTGACCCGGATGATGACTACCCAGAGCTTGATCGGCCATGGAACATAGCACAGCTACGTCCTTTCTACACTTAGCATTTTTTATCTAATTGTGTACCTCTTATATGATCAATGAAATAAAGCTCTCTGGTTCACTCATTTTGCTGAGTCTTCTACCTGCTTTAGTGTTCATTTTTGGATCATATAAAAACCTTTATGCACAAGTCTTGCGATTGCACTTGTGAAAATTCCGCCTACGGGCGTTAGCTTAAGTTTTCTGGTCTACACGTTCTTTGTTGTTTTTATGTGGATTCTGGAGTAGTGACTTTCAGCACTTGTTGTCGGCGATTTTGTGCTCAGGTTATTGACGGTGCCATTGGGCATCATCACCTAAGCGCATGGTTCCGGCAACGAGTCTTCCGACTCACGAAAAGTCAAGCATAAGAACCAAAGTAATGGATAAGCCAGCACTTGCTTAAAAAATATATACATGCTGAAACTTAATTCTTAAGTAGCAGGATACGATAACCATTGTTTTCTGCCTTAAGATTACATCAACAAAGTTTTTCCCGCGCACACTCCAGAGGTGAAACAGAAATTACAAAGTGTTTTTCACTCTTTGGGTGCAGGAGACTTGGAGGCCGCATCATCACCAGCCAGAGAATCACCCTCAGCATCGGTGCTATGGTGAGACTCGGAGGATTCCGGGTTGGCGTTGTCGAGAAAGTTCCTGGGCACGAAGACGTCAACATCTACCAACTCGGCAACCCTGGTATCATACCCTGCGAGTGATGACAAGATGGCTTCGTGATCGATCTCCTTGCTGTCATCATCCATGTCGGGGATACCAGATTTCACTGTGTCGATGTCGGCATCTTCATAGTGTGCCTTCACCATAGACAGCGCCATCCTTGCGCCAGCCCGTGCACATGAAGCTTTCCAGCTTGCAACACACTCGGGGGCTCGGCGCAGAATCTCCGAGTACTTCACCACAGAGTCTGAGGCCTTGATATAAATCTGGAGGGGCTTGGCGATCTCCTTGGCTTGGGCGATGGCGGTGTTGATGAAGTTGCCGGCGAGAATCATGCATTCCTTGTCCGAAGGAGGCGAGCGGGTTAAACCCATGGGCGCTGAAAATTTCGACAACGATTGCTTGACTTCAAAAATTCTAAGTATCCAGACTACAGAACTACAAGGTGGAGGACACTTACTGAAGATGCTGGCCTTAGCCTGCCAGACGACATCCGCCAAGGATCCCTTCTCTTGTTGGAGGAGCTTAAACGCTTCGCTATGGCGAAGGTTTTGCTCATCGGCAGCTTGCTTCTGATCCTTTAGGATCGCAAGCTCCTCCTTCAAGCGATTGATCTCCGCGGAGGCGGAGTCCTGCAGGGCTTTCATGGAATCCTCGTGCATCTTCAGCATTTCTTCCCTCTCCTTTTTAAGGATCTTGTTCTCGCTGTCCAGCTGCTGGATGTGCTTGGACTGCTCGACAATATCCCTGGCCTTGGCAACATGCTCTGCAAGTCGGAGAAAACAAAGTACACATTGAGTACTCGGAGATTATAGGCACAAAATTAAGACGGAAATGCGCAAAAAGAAAACAGACTCTTGTTTTTGATGATCTGTTCCTTCAAGATGGCGGTTTTACCCTTTTCAGCTTCAAGGTCCGCGCGCATCTTCTGATACTTGTCATTGGCCATGCCCCTCCGAGAATTCTTGTTCTGTGGAAACAAATACAAAGTCAAGTCGTTGTTTAGTCTGCTTGGAGCTTCTAGTCGGAGATTTTCCACCTAGATGCTCGGGGGCTACAGCGAGAGTTTTTAACTCAGGAAATGCTTAGATTTTCTTTAAAGCATCTAGTCGGAACTAATTCAGTTACAACTAGATGCTTGGGGGGCTACGGCACTGAAAAATATAAACACTGTGTATGCTACTCTTAAAGCATCTAGTCGGAATAATTTCTTCCATCTAAATGCTTGGGGGCTACAGTGAGAGTTCTTTCTAACTTAGTCACTCTTAGAGCATATAGATGCAAAACCAGTGGTTTTCCGTCTACATCCTCGGCGGCTACAGTGGGACACTCATACGAAATGCAAAAGGTAAAGTAAAACTTACAAGTGCAATGATCTTGAGGCTTGTAGCGCTCTCGGACAGCAGCTTGCCAAAGGCAATGCTATTTCCGCGCAAGATGTCTGCTTGCCGGAGTAGCTCCTCAAGACCGCACGTCGGAGATGACGGCACTCCTCCAGGAACCATAGTTGTGTTACTCGGCATGAGCGTCGGGTAAACAATCTTCGGGAACTCGAAGGGTTTCTGGGGAGCAGAGGCGCTGCCTTCGGCAGAAGTACCAGCTCCCATCACCGCCTTGCCGCTACCGATGGCATCCTTAGCTGGAGCTTCAGCCATTTGAAGAGCAGCACTCTCCTGCGTTGCCTGCTCGCCGACAACAGCAAGCTCGGTTGAAGCGCCAGAGTCCACTTCCATGGCGGAAGGGCCTGGTGCCTCCTGGACTTGGGAGCTTGTCGGAGCGAAGGAGGGCTTGACGGCAGGAGTGGTAGGGTCGATGGCGGGAGAAGAGTCGCGATGCAGCATATCTTTAATATTTCTAGAAGCCCCAAGAGTCTTGGAGGACTTCTTGAGGCTGGTTGTGGCTTTCTTCCTGAAACGTGCAAAATTCATAAGTACAGGAATAAGACAGATAAATGAGACAATGTCGGAGAATGAGAAGCTTACACTAGGGGGGGGTGCTTTGGCAAACATCCTAGTGGCTTTCTTCTTTTCCGCCTCCAGGGCAGCAGTACTCTTTTTGGAGGCTCCACCCTCCGTCTTCTTCTTCTTACCTCCGTCGGCAGCGTCAGAGGTGGAGCTCTTCCGCTTTCATGCCAACGGGGCATCGTCGTCGGACACAACCGTGAATTCCTTCATCTTGGGATCATAGATTTGGGCAGCCAGGTTGCCCTCCTCTAGATCGCTAAGCTGTTAAGTGAGAAATCATGGTGTTAGACAAGATGGCATTAGCAAGACGGAAAAACTAGAGCGATGTCATACACGGAAAATAAATATCTATCTTTAGGCACTTTCCGTCTACGAACATGTCGTAGGTGAGGGTGAAGCCACGCTTCTTGTCCTTCACCTTGACGATGTCCTTAAGGCGGAACTTGACGGAGTCGCTCGAGAAGTTGTCCTCAGAGATCCGGAGGGTATCCCTTCGGTCGCCGGTGTACTCGTGCATATACTTCGTGCGGTGCTGCAGAGGTTGGATCCGCCTGATGAACCAGCACATGGCTAGGTCCAAGCCGGTTAGACCCGTCTCTATGAACCACTCGATCCGCCTTATTGCGCGAGAAGCGTCGAGGTCGGAGGGAAGGGAGGCATGGGACCGCCATGTGGAAACTTCGGCGGCAGCTCCATCCACGAAGTCCGGGTACGTTACTTCTCGGCCCGCCAAGGGAATGTCGGGGACGTAGAAGTACGTCCGCTGCCAGTTTTTGCATGACTCGTGGCCGACGATGTCGGGGAACCGCCGGCCAGGACGGATCTTGAAGCTTATGGTGTCGCAGTTCCTAAGTTCCTCTCTACTGTGTCCGGCTTCACGCTTGACGGTGAAAAAGTACACAAACAAATCTAACCTAGGCCTAATCCCTAGGTAACCCTCACAAAGTGCCGCGAAGTTGCTAAGCACTAAGATACTATTGGGGGAGAGGTTGTGGGGTTGGACCTTGAAGTGATTCAAGACGGACAGAAAGAAGTGGGAGATGGGCAGAGAAACGCCGCGTACCAATTGCGCCTTGAGGTACACTTTCTCTCCGGCTTGGGGAGAAGGTGTCACCTCGCCGGCCGGCGCCGCCCGCCAGGCAAGCCCCTCCGTCGCGGGGAGGTAGCCTTCGGCGACCATCTCTTGGATGTCGCGGTCGGTGATGTCCGAGCTGCGCCAGTTGCCTTTGTGCGAGTCTAGCTCCTCTTCCAGGGGCTCTAGCGCTGCCAGATTGTGGTCGCCGCTGGTGGTTTCAATCACCGCCGACGCGGGGATGACCAGGCCCTCTAGGGGCATGAAGACGGAGCTCGCCGGCTTCGCCGTGGCTTCGCTCGACGCCGCCATTGACGGGGATGAGCTGCTGCTAGCCATGGAGGGGGAGAGAACGCGACTGGTGCAGAGACAGGCTAGGGTTTCTCAAGGATTTCTGCGGAGAGCTCGAGGAGGCGTGCGGCTGGAGGAAGAAGACGATGACGTGAGAGAATGGGGTGAAAAAGTGGCAAGTGTCCCACGGTTACTATTTATCTTACTCTGTGTCAAGATTCGTGCAGCTAATCGGACGGTTGCCGTGTAGACGACGTGTTCGTGAATGTGCGCGGTAATTTCGCCACGTCTCCAACCGTCGCCGCCAACGGTCCGCATCGCTCGCGCGGGAAAATCGGATATGATTGCGTTCTCTGCATGTGTGAGTTACGAGGCGTCACTGACCTACAGCCTACGTCGTCATAACTGACATGGTAGATGAGCCGTCCCATCGAAGATTCCGGCATGGACGGATTTAATCCGACAACAGGAGCGTACGATGAAAGATTCAGCATTTCTCCGACTTACTCATAGAAGACGGAGAAACCTTTGCAGGGTTCTTTGGGAGGACTACAAGATATTGCTTGACGATTTGCCGACATCCACCTAGACGGAGCATTCCACGAGAAGAGGCAAAATGGTGCAAGATCTCGGAGTTCTCCGGGGGCTACTGTTGGGGATATGCTATATGGGTATCCTCATAGCATGTCTCTTATCCGACTAACCCGGGTGGCCCATAGTCGGTAGCATGGCCTGTGGCCTGCTGGGCGGCCCAGTTAGGTGGATCCAGAAGGGAGGCCCATGCCGGATAAAGGAAGGCTACGGTGGAGTCACCAGCGTACCCGGAGCCTTGGAGTGCAAGATACACAATACTAGTGATAGACGGTGTAGGACTCTGTAATCTGTCCGGCTAGGACTTTTCCCGGTAACCCTAGGTCCTGACGACTATATAAGTCGAGCCTATGGGAGCCTTTAGGGCACGATAACTTAGACTTTCTAGTCACCTCGCACAGCGAACCTATCTCTGTAACTCGGCGTATTGCCATTATAGTGATTTATAGCAGGAGTAGGATTCCGCCACCGTTGTGGGATCTGAACCTGGGTAATCTGTGTTACCTCGTACCCGCCAACCGTCCGCCTTACCCCACGTCTCTAAACACGCACTGTGAGGACCCCTCCATGGCGTACTCGTCGGCAATACCACGACACTGACCGTAGCTTTCTTTTTCGGCTCCGTAGGAGTTTCTTGATGGAGCGCAGCTCCGACGAGTCCGAGTCCGGTGAGTGCGGACTTGTGCATGGCTCTCTTCGGGTCCCCCTCCGGAGGTGGGTGGGCCGCGAGGTACGCAGTGGCTGCTATGATCGCAGCTTGCGGTGTCTTCAGGATGATGTTGCCGTCGGCATCCATCTCCATGAAGGATGCATTGAGGGTTCGGGTCACCTCACGGCGCTCCTTGGGGTCCATGTGCTCCGTTCGGGAGCGGTGCTTGTTGTTGTGGTTGCCGTTCGAGCTGGAGCCAATGCCCATGGCGGAGAGCGCAGCTCGTCGCGTGCTGGACTCTGAGGCTGCTTGCTTGCGTTTGTCAAGAACCTCTTGCATCTTGACCTGCTTCTTGTGCTCCTCGATCAGGAGCAGATGGTAGGCCATCAGCAGGTCCCGTGAGGAGTCTGTAGGCAGGACTATCCTGCCCACCACGGCGGCGCATTGCTGGGCCCATCCTTCTTTGCTAAGGTGGATGACATGGCCGTTGTTGTCCCCTTCGGGTGGGGGGGACTGGCTTCTTCTGTTCCCGCCATTTCGGTCTTGCGGGTTAGGTGTCGGTTTGGGCGGCGGGTTGGGTGTTTGCTGCACCACGTCGCCCTGGATGACTACGTCGCATTGGTAGCGCTCGTAGGTTGGTCCGCTGCTGCCGCAGCTTTTGGATCCGGAACTGTAGGTCCCTTCATCCAATGGCGGATCGCACAGATCGGAGTTGCAGCTGCTGCTGTCGTAGGACTCATCTGTTGATGATGATGTGCGTAGCACAGGGTGTGGGGCCCATGAAGCAGGCCTGATTGAGGGTAGGGGCACCCGCTCAGGGAGGCGGAGGGTTGCCATGCAGCATAGAAAACAAAAAAGTTCCTACGATGTGAACTATGTACCAAGATCTATCTATTAGATACAAACAACGGGCAGATGTATATCCGTAGAGAACATACCCTTGAAGACCGACAAAGCTTAACGAGTTCAACTCGTGGTTGATGTAGACGATCTCTTGCCGATCTCAAGATCGAGAGGAAGTCCTAGCGCCGCAAATCAGCAGCGCATCCGTGCTCGCACACACGTTCGAGGCACCGAGCAACCTCCGCCTCCTCGCTCTAGCGATGCAGTGGAAGCACAACTCTTTCTTCCCAAATAGCCACCGGGAACATGTATCTCGCTAGTCCGAGACCATGGGGGATAAATTCTAGAGGGGGAGAGAGATCCTTCACGAGGAGGTGTGAGTGAGAAGTGAGGAGAGGGGTGCCTTTTATAGGAGGAGGGGGGAACCCCAAGGGGGTGGCCGGCGCATGGGGGCTTCCCCCTTGCCCTCCCCTCTTCATGTGGGTGGACACTCCACTCACAAAATTCCTTTAAATTCCCTCCACTCAAAATCCCACTCAAACATGCCATTAAATTTCCACCAAATTTAATGCAAACTCTCATTAAATAAAACTCTTTTATTTTATTCAGAATTTTGTCAATTACTTTAATGACAAACATTCACAAATAACCCCTTGCTAGAATTCTATTTCACATGCATAACCACTTTATGCAATTTCACCCGAAAACCTGTTTCGGTATCTAGTGAAATAAATTCCTGCGCTTGTTTATTCTTTCGGTATGAAACTTTTGCTCCAATTGGATGTCGGTGTCTCTTAAGTGTGTCACCCTACGGTTCGTGAATAATGCGTACATGATCGAGACCCCTCTCGGATCAATAATCAGAAGCGGGATCCGAAGACCCATACTGACTCCCACACATTCAACGATTACTTTCTTGTGATCGTCGGAACCTTTTACGCTAGTATCTTAATCCCTTTGTTTCATGATATATTACATGTCCGACGATCATCGGTATCTCCATACCTAGTTTGATCTCGTTACCGACATGCACTCTTTTCTTGTTCCCGTGATATAACATTCTAGTGATCAAATCACTTGCTTGCAAGCTAATCAATGTGATATCACCGAGAGGGCCAAGAGTATATCTATCCGTCATCGGGATGAACAAATTCCACTCTCGATCCATGAGCCTCAACATAACACTTTATTAGTTCTGAATCCATCTTTATAATCACCCTGTTACGGTGTGACGTTTGATGTTATCAAGAAACTCTTCCGGTGTTAGTGATTGACATGATCTCATGGTCTAAGGATTAGGATCACTTCGTAAGTTGTTATAGCAATATAAACTTAATGAATTTGATCGTAATGCTATACTTCGGATGAATGTTCATCACACCATTACACTAATGTTGTGATCCCGTTATTAACAACATCCAATGTCCATGATCAGGAAACCTTGATCATCTTGTTAATCAACGAGCTAGTTTATGAGAGAGGCATAACTAGGAACTTTCTGTTTGTTTATTAAACACACATGTATTAATGTTTCCGTATTAGTACAATTATAGCATGCAAAATAAACATCTATCATATACTTGGAATACACATAATAAACACTTTATTATTGCCTCTCATGGCATATTTCCTTCAGTCTCCCACTTGCACTAGAGACAATAATCTAGTTACATAGTGATGAATCTAACACCCATGGAGTTCTCGTGTTGATCATATTTTTCTCTAGGGAGAGTTTTAGTCAACGGATCTGCTACATTGAGATCCGTGTGTAATTTACAAATCTTTATATCTCCATCCTTGACATGCTCGCGGATGGAGTGAAACCGGCGCTTAATATGCTTGGAATTCTTGTGAGACCTTGGTTATTTGGCATTGGCAATGGCACCATTGTTGTCACAATAGATCACCATTGGGTCCAATGCGCTTGCAACCACACCTAGTTCGTATATGAACTCCTTCATCCAAACCGCTTCCTGAGCCACTTCCGAAGCAGCAACATATTCGGCCTCCGTTGTTGATCCCGCCACCACAGGTTGTTTGGAACTCCTCCAACTAACCGCTCTGCCATTCATGAGAAATACGTATCCGGATTGAGACTTAGAGTCATCCGGATCGGTGTCAAAGCTTGCGTCGACATAACACTTAGCGATGAGCTCTTCTTCACCTTCGTACATAAGAAACATATCCTTAGTTCTTCGTAAGTACTTAAGGATATTCTTGACCGCTATCTAGTGTTCCGAACCTGGATCTGATTGGTAACTACTAGTGAAACTAATAGCATGTGCCACATCCGGTCTTGTACATAGCATGGCGTACATTATAGAGCCTATGGCTGAAGCATAGGGGACTTTGTCCATTATCTCTCTTTCTTCCGCCGAAGCCGGACTTTGAGTCTTACTCAATGTCTTGCCTTGCAACATAGGTAAGAACCCCTTCTTACTTCCGTCCATTTTAAACTTTTTTAAAATCTTATCAAGGTATGTACTTTGCGATAGCCCTATTAGGCGCCTAGATCTATCTCTATAGATCTTTATGCCTAATATGTATGACGCTTCACCTAGGTCCTTCATTGAAAATTTGCTGTTTAGATAACTTTTAACACTGTTTAAAAGATCTATATCATTTCCGATCAATAATATGTCATCCACATATAATATCAGAAATGCCACATTGCTCCCACTCACTTTCTTGTAAATACAAGCTTCTCCATAAGTTTGGACAAATCCAAACTCTTTGATCACCTCATCAAAGCGGAGATTCCAACTTCGTGATGCTTGCTTCAATCCATAGATGGATCGATGAAGCTTGCAAACCTTGTTAGCATCCTTAGGATCGACAAAACCCTTTGGTTGTATCATATACAACTCTTCTTCAATATTACCATTGAGAAACGCGGTTTTGACATCCATCTGCCATATCTCATAATCGAAATATGTAGCAATTGCTAACATAATCCTAACTGACTTTAGCATCGCTACGGGAGAGAATGTCTCATCGTAGTCAACTCCTTGAATTTGTCGAAACCCCTTTGCGACAAGTCGAGCTTTATAGACGGTCACATTACCATCAGCATTAGTTTTCCTTTTGAAAATCCATTTGTTCTCCATGGCCTTTCGGTCGTGAGGTAATTCCACCAAGTTCCAAACTTGATTTTCATACATGGATTCCATCTCGGATTTCATGGCTTCTAACCATTTGTTGGAATTCGGGCTCATCATCGCTTCTTCATGCGTCGCAGGGTCATCATTTTCATCAACCATGAAATTCATGACAGGATTTCCATACAGCTCGGGAGTTGCACGCCTCCTGCTTGACCTGCGAGGTTCGGTAGTACTCTCTTTTGGAGTTTCATGATCGTTATCATTAGTTCCCTCTTCAAAAGGTGGATCCAACTCCGGTACAACTTCCGGCGCTGCGCTACTCGCCATACTTTGAAGAGAAGGTTCAATAACCTCTTCGAGTTCTACCTTCCGACTACTCACACCTTTTGCGAGAAACTCTTTCTCTAGAAAGGATCCATTCTTGGCAACAAAAACCTTGCCCTCGGATCTGTGATAGAAGGAATACCCAATAGTTTCCTTAGGGTATCCTATGAAGACGCATTTTTCCGCTTTGGGTTCGAGTTTATCCGGTTGAAGTTTCTTCACATAAACATCGCAGCCCCAAACTTTAAGAAATGACAGCTTAGGTTTGTTTCCAAACCACAATTCATACGGTGTCTTTTCAACAGATTTAGATGGTGCCCGATTTAAAGTGAATGCAGCAGCTTCTAGTGCATAACCCCAAAATGACAACGGCAAGTCCGTAAGAGACATCATAGATCGAACCATATCTAATAAAGTACGATTACGACGTTCCGACACACCATTTCGCTGTGGTGTTCCGGCAGGCGTGAGTTGTGAAACAATTCCACACTCTTTCATGTGAGTGCTAAACTCGTAACTTAGATACTCACCTCCACGGTCGGACCGTAGAAATTTGATCTTTCTATTACGATGATTTTCCACTTCATTCTGAAATTCCTTGAACTTTTCAAAGGTTTCAGACTTGTGTTTCATCAAGTAGATATAACCGTATCTACTCAAATCATCCGTGAAAGTAACAAAATAACGATATCCACCTCGCGCCGACACACTCATTGGACCACATACATCAGAATGTATGATTTCCAATAAATCTGTTGCCCATTCCATTGAACCGGAAAACGGCGTTCTAGTCATCTTGCCCATAAGGCATGGCTCACATGTATCAAATGATTCAAAATCAAGTGATTCCAAAAGTCCATCCGAATGGAGCTTCTTCATGCATTTAACACCAATATGACCTAGACGGCAGTGCCACATATATGCGGATATATCATCATTAAGTTTAATCCTTTTAGCATCAACATTATGAATATGTGTAACATTATCATCGAGATCTAATAGAAATAAACCATTCATCATCGGTGCATGACCATAAAAGATTTCATTCATATAAATGGAACAACCATTGTTCTCGGATTTAAATGAATAACCACTTCGCATCAAACACGATCCAGATACAATGTTCATGCTCAGTGCAGGCACCAGATAACAATTATTCAAGTTTATAACTAATCCCGACGGCAAGTGGAGAGGCAGCATTCCGACGGCGATCACATCAACGCTTGATCCATTGCCGACACGCATCTTGACCTCACCCCTTGCTAGCGGTCGCTTGTTTCGCAGCCCCTGATTCGAGTTACAAATATTAGCAACTGAACCGATATCAAATACACAGGTGCTACTGCGAGCACTAGTCAAGTACACATCAATAACATGTATATCATATGTACCTTTGTTTGCCTTGCCGGCCTTCTTGTCTGCCAAATACTTGGGGCAGTTGCGCTTCTAGTGGCCAGTCCCCTTACAATAGTAGCACTCGGTATCAGACTTAGGTCCAACTCGGGGTTTCTTTTCAGGTACGGCAATGGGCTTGCCGCCCTTACTTCCCTTCCGTTTTCCCTTCTTGTCTTTCTTGAAACCAGTGTTCCTTTTGATCATCAACACTTGATGTTCCTTTTTGATCTCCACTTCTGCAGTTTTAAGCATTGACAGAAGCTCGGGGAGAGACTTCTTCATGCCTTGCATATTATAGTTCATCACAAAGCTCTTATAGCGAGGTGGCAGAGACTGCAGAACACGATGGATGCCTAAGTCAATGGGAATCGATATTCCCAAGGACACAAGCTTATAGGCATAACCCGACATCTTGAGTACATGCTCACTAACGGAGCTGTGCTCTTCCATCATGCAGCTAAAGAACTTTTCTGAAGCGTTGTAGCTCTCTACAGCAGCATGTGTGTCGAAAATCATTTTCAACTCACCCATTGTATCAAATGCATTGCCATTTTCGAAACGCTTTCGAAGTTCCGGCTCTAGCCCATACAATATGCCGCAATGAACTAAGTTGTGGTCCTCCTGGCGAGTCAGATAGACATTCTTCTCCTCGTCAGGGGCATCCTCTAAAGGTGGGGGGCCTAGTGGCGCTTCTAGCACGTATTTCTTTTGTGCAGCAGAGAGGAGAATCCTCAAATTCATGGCCCATTCGGTAAAGTTGCTACCGTTCGTTGCTAGTTTCTCTTTCTCCATGAACACATTGAAATTAAAAGCAGTTGGTGCCATCTACAACAGAATTTGTAAAGTTTAGACTAAGTGTATGATAGATTGAGTTCAACTAATCCATATTACGAATGAACTCCCACTCAAAAACGACATCCCTCGTGCCTTTTTGGTGATTACATGAACCAAATCCACTATACCAAGTCCGATCATCACGTGAGTCGGTATAGCTTCAGAGGCGAGCATCAAATGGGCATCATATCAACTATATGACTCATGCTTAACCTTTCGGTCCGTGTTCCGAGGCCATGTCTGTACATGCTAGGCTCGCCAAGTTAGAACCTTAGTATTCGCGTGTGTAACTGTTTTACACCCGAAATATGGTCGTGGATCCAAGAACACCCGATCATCACGTGATGTCTTGGAGCACGAAAACATAGTAGGTGCATACTAAAGGAAGAACACATTCTTATCTTGATATTTAAATGAGGGATCATCTTATTATGCTAACAAAGCGCTAAACAAGCAATATAAGATGCTATCAAACATCATATGTTTATTAGTAAAATAATATGGTTCCCGCATATGATCTCTATCATGTGCACCATGGTATGATCACTATCATACCTATATGTGTAAATCCAAGGTCTATGGAGTTTACACGCTATGTGTGCTGTAAGAGTATCATCTCATACTTCTACTTACAACACCACCATATCATAACACTAGCGCAACAACAATCTAAACTAGACGCCTCTAATTTATCCATTGCAAGTTTTACGTGGCTTAGGGCTTTCGAGATAGAACCGTTCTTACCTATGAACATGAACCACAACGAGGATAAGCAAATTGTTGACAACTCGTTTGCAAAATAGATATTGACTATAGTAGGAGAGACAGACACCCTCTAGCCACTTATGCAAACTAGTTGCATGTCAAGCGTGGAACAGGTCTCATGTGCGAGGACATGTAAAGTTTGTCCGGGCCGCTTCATCCCACTATGCCACCAATATCCAAAATTATAACAAAGGAGCAACAACATGATCATCATCGCCCACATACTCATATGTGTACTACCCGTGTAAAGCATCTACGCATAGATCCGGCTCTGATACCACTGTCGGGTTCGCAACATAGAAAACAAAAAATTTCCTACGATGTGAACTATGTACCAAGATCTATCTATTAGATACAAACAACGGGCGGATGTATATCCTTAGAGAACATACACTTGAAGACCGACAAAGCTTAGTGAGTTCAACTCGTGGTTGATGTAGACGATCTCTTGCCGATCTCAAGATCGAGAGGAAGTCCTAGCGCCGCAAATCAGCAGCGCATCCGTGCTCGCACACACGTTCGAGGCACCGAGCAACCTCCGCCTCCTCGCTCCAGCGATGCAGCGGAAGCACAACTCTTTCTTGCCAAATAGCCACCGGGAACATGTATCTCGCTAGTCCGAGACCATGGGGGATAAATTCTAGAGGGGGAGAGAGATCCTTCACGAGGAGGTGTGAGTGAGAAGTGAGGAGAGGGGTGCCTTTTATAGGAGGAGGGGGAACCCCAAGGGGGTGGCCGGCGCATGGGGGCTGCCCCTTGCCCTCCCCTCTTCATGTGGGTGGACACTCCACTCACAAAATTCCTTTAAATTCCCTCCACTCAAAATCCCACTCAAACATGCCATTAAATTTCCACCAAATCATTAAATAAAACTCTTTTATTTTATTCAGAATTTTGTCAATTACTTTAATGACAAACATTCACAAATAACCCCTTGCTAGAATTCTATTTCACATGCATAACCACTTTATGCAATTTCACCTGAAAACCAGTTTCGGTATCTAGTGAAATAAATTCCTGCGCTTGTTTATTCTTTCGGCATGAAACTTTGGTCCAATTGGATGTCGGTGTCTCTTAAGTGTGTCACCCTACGGTTCGTGAATAATGCGTACATGATCGATACCCCTCTCGGATCAATAATCAGAAGCGGGATCCGGAGACCCATACTGACTCCCACACATTCAACGATGACTTTCTTGTGATCGTCGGAACCTTTTACGCTAGTATCTTAATCCCTTTGTTTCATGATATATTACATGTCCGACGATCATCAGTATCTCCATACCTAGTTTGATCTCGTTACCGACATGCACTCTTTTCTCGTTACCGTGATATAACATTCTAGTGATCAAATCACTTGCTTGCAAGCTAATCAATGTGATATCACCGAGAGGGCCAAGAGTATATCTATCCGTCATCGGGATGAACAAATTCCACTCTCGATCCATGAGCCTCAACATAACACTTTATTAGTTCTGAATCCATCTTTATAATCACCCTGTTACGGTGTGACGTTTGATGTTATCAAGAAACTCTTCCGGTGTTAGTGATTGACATGATCTCATGGTCTAAGGATTAGGATCACTTCGTAAGTTGTTATAGCAATATAAACTCAATGACTTTGATCGTAATGCTATACTTCGGATGAATGTTCATCACACCATTACACTAATGTTGTGATCCCGTTATTAACAACATCCAATGTCCATGATCAGGAAACCTTGATCATCTTGTTAATCAACGAGCTAGTTTATGAGAGAGGCATAACTAGGAACTTTCTGTTTGTTTATTAAACACACATGTATTAATGTTTCCGTATTAATACAATTATAGCATGTAAAATAAACATATATCATATACTTGGAATACACATAATAAACACTTTATTATTTCCTCTCAGGGCATATTCCCTTCACCAGTTTGCCCCACCTGGAAGCAGAAGCTCCCGAACAGGATCTCGAGTCCGTCGCCTACGGGCTCGAAGTCCTTCATGGTGGCCGGTGAGTGGGTGCTAAAGTCGAAAGCGCCGAAGAGGAGGTGACTCTCCGTCGCCGCAGAGTTGTAGATCGCTCGGGTTGGGACCGTCATGATCGCACAATCAGCGTCTCCAGTTCCCACAGACGGTGCCAATTGACGAGGTTTGATCTCGTCAATGCCCATTGTTATGGACTTGGGTTTTGGAGAAGATGGGGATGCTGGAGATCGCGGAACGGTTAGCAAACAAGCAACACGGGAACACGAGGTTTACCCAGGTTCAGGCCCCCGGAGGGAAAACCCTACTCCTGCTTGTTTGCTCTTGATTACGGCGGAACCGGTGATTACAGGGGTGCGCAGATGTAATCTGGCCTAGAGGTGTGTATGCGGAAGTATGAGAGAGAGATCTAGGTCGTACCCTCCTGGCCTTTATATAGACTTAGGCAGGTCCCGGTCACAGATCTAGTCGGTTACAGGTTCTAGGACCCCTTTGAATTTCCTATCTACTCTAGCCTTGCTCTCCAAGGATCCGAAGGCGTCATGGGCCTTGGCCACCCGAAAATCTTCATGGGCTGGCGTATATTTGCCGTGGGCCTTCCTTGGGCTGGTCACCGGAGAGCTGTCCACGGCGGTGACTGACGGCGGTGCACGACAGCGCACGGCGAGACTGCGATACAGGACGCAATCGAATCAACGAAGACTACTGGAAGATAGAGGAGCTCACCCTGATTGTGATGGAGTGCTTGGGGAAGTGTGAGGAGGCATGCAGACGACGAATCGACGACGATGGCCACGGTGGCGGTCAAAAGGGAACTCTCGATTCCGCTTGATTCCCGGCGCGCCAACTCCCGTTCTTCGTCCTAATCGAATGAAGAGGGTGAGGCCACCGAGCTGCTTCCAGCATCGGAAGGTCGGCGTCGACGCGAGGAAGACGACGAATAGACCATGCGAAGGAGCACGGGTCGGTCGTGGGCTGCAACTGGGCCAGGTGGGCTATGTTCGGCTGCTTGCGGCGACGAATAAGTGAGAGGGGAGATGTGCCATGGGCCAGAATTGACTGCTGCCTCTACTTCTTTTTATTTTTTTCTTGTTCTTACCTTTTTCTATTTTCTGTTTTGTTTTCAGGTTTGAATATTACACATTTGATTGAAATTTCTTTATAGAATTTATTTTCTAGATAATTGCAGTATATAAAAGTGTATTTCAAATTCTGGTATGAATTTAGTATTTTGATAGCATACTTTATTTATTATTTTCTAACTTTATAATTATAGAGATATTCTTTCATTAAATAGAATAAGTAGGATTTAGGGTTTTTAGGATTTGTTTAAGATCTTAAAAAATTAACTGTAACATTATTTTTACTTTTATTTGAACTAATGAAG
This sequence comes from Avena sativa, assembly GCA_916181665.1. Classification (NCBI taxonomy): domain Eukaryota; kingdom Viridiplantae; phylum Streptophyta; class Magnoliopsida; order Poales; family Poaceae; genus Avena; species Avena sativa. The sequence goes on along the minus strand of OV702284.1, from coordinate 250,290,388 downwards.
TTTTAAAATGTTTAGTAATAGTCATAGGGTTTTTTTTATGTATTTAATCACATAGTAAAGTATAGGGTGGTTTATAATTATTGTATCCCCGCTTATTCCATGCTCATATGGAATGAGTGGTTAGATAAATGGATCAAGGAATTTGCCTAATGAATATAGATTGAATATTTATGAGGTGTTGATGATAAAACTCATTAATAAATTTAGGGTTCTGAATTGTAATTGCTTACCCTAGGTTTTAGGGTTCTTAATATACCTATATTCTTTTGTTGATGTGAGTAAAGATTTAATGGTTAGACATATTGTCTTTATGTTTGTGATCTTTAATGATATCACCCTTTAAGATAGAAATTTATTATCTAAAATGTCTTATGAAAAGGATTAATAAAGATAACTCCTAAGCACATATGGTTATGATAATTCGAAATGACAGAGATGTGCTTAAGTGATTGCTATAGGAAAATATTCCTATAGGACATTGTGGAAATAGGATGATAGATCAATCAGATGCAATGGATTTTATGTTTGGTTAAAGATTTAGGGTTTAGTGTTTACCAAGAATTCCTATCTTTCATACTTTATAGTTCTGGACTTCTGCTTAAGGAATTCCTTTCCTAGATATATTACTCCTTTATATCCATCATCTTGTCTTAACATGATGACCTTTACTTCACAAGGATATTCTTATCCACCTTTTATTCTTCTAAACCCATTGATAAATCCAATGAGCTTGACACTAAAGCTTTTCATAATCTTCACCTATCCAGACTTGGTTATATCAATTACTCTACTGCTGATAATCTCCCATCCAACAAGTAGTTACTTCTAACTCCATTCATACTCCTCTTTAATCATCCATCACTAATATTTCTCCAGTAGATGTCTATATCAAACTACTTCACCTCAAGTGTTAGTATTTCCCAAGAGGAAACTACTACTTCTATAATCCAATGTTGCTCTAGCATCATCTTAATCATACTATCTTGTCTCTACTTAACTCTAGTATCTAACATTCCAACCTCACATTATATTAATGTGACTTGTAATGACTAATCTAGGATAATATATCTATACTAGGGTTTAATCATGTTTTATCCACCAATGTCACTTATACATGATATAAGCATTCAATCTTGGTGAGTAAGGCATGATCATTATAATCCTTTGTTCATTTATGGTTTAGGGTTTCTAGTTGGCTAATCAAGGCTTTCATTCATACAACATTACAGTTGTATTATAATTATCTTCTGTTTATCTCTATTGGACTAAGAGATATTATTTATTGACTATACCTACTTGATCCAATAGGATTACTCCTGGTAACTTTCTTCAGGATTCATCCTTGTAATCTTCTTTGTTACCATACAAATATAAATATTCCAGATAACTCTTCTATCATTTCAGGAGTGAGTTAACCCCATCAATTATCACGTTGATCATACTCTCTTCTAACACTCCCATCCTATAGATGATATCTAAATCTAGCATTACCACTTACCTCTTCTTACCTCTTTCTCTAAAGGACTTTAAGTGAATGCTATTATAAGGACAAGAGTTGCTAGGTCAATAATTTATAGGTTAAGACTTGGTGAATCAATAGTTGATTACTCAACATTGATGAACAATAGATATTAGAATAAGATTCAATAGAGATGATAAGGATTGATATGGAAATAAAGGTATATGGTGAATGATCTTGAATTGTCTTCTTTCCTACTCAATCTTATTAAAGAGCTAAGGTTAAATATTACCATGATACTCATGGTATAAGTAGATGAGATTAAGATAGATCAAGATTTAGTTGTTACATTCTTAATACTTAAGTTATATTTATTACTTGGTATTCATGGGCTGCGTAATGAATACTAGAATATGATTAATTAAGGATCAAATATAAATCATTAAGTAATGTATTAGGGTTTAAATTTTATTACATTTGATCTACCCTTAGATCGAATCTCCTTACCCAAAATAAGGTTTTAACAAAGGTCATATTGAAACTTGTCGCAGTCAACTTGATGATCTACTTCAATTCCATCAAGTTAAGAGAAGCTTCAATCACTTTGACAAGTTTTTTATTTAAAAGCGCGAAAATTATTCGGATTTTCTATGCATGAATGCAATGCACACACTTGGGTTCAGCTCATTTCTAAGCTCTAATGCTGGGATGTTACTGATATCAATTTCTAATTAACCAAAATTAGAGTTAACAAAAGCTTTTAATAATAAACACTATATTAATGCATTTGTGTTATGAATGTTTGCAATGCCATGTTATATTGTTATAAATGATGAGAAATGGTTTAAAGATCAAAACTATATCATCTAGGTCAAATCCAAAACAGATCAAAACAAAAGAAAATTAAAATATTAAGCATATGACCTAATGGTCATTTTTGCAAAAGTTAACACCTAGCTCACTTTGAGCATCTCTATCAAATGATTTCAAACAGAAACAATTCCATTTCTTTTCTCACCTTGCTACACCAAGTAACATGAACACAATGGAACTTTCAAACCTTGCAGAAACCATTTCAAATTCATTTGAGAGGCAATTCAAAATTCTATCTTATGCATCAAGATAGTCATTTTTGGAAAACCATCAAAACCTTCACCACTTAGCAAACCCTTGCACGCAGAGACTACCAAGCTTATGCCCAGCAGACCCACCAAAAATAACTTTAAAATGTGAAAGTTTAGTTCTTGCGGCCATTTGATCAAACACCTGGTGATCACAGTACAACCTCAACAACTGTCTACTGTTTTGATCATATTTGTGACCTCACCGAGCTCCCACGATGTGCCCTTAACTCTCCCAGTACCAGCCCGTGCATTTGAGCTCATCTCACTCGCCGTTGTGACCAGTAGAAATGGTACCCGAGCTCACCCTTGCCACCCCGACGCGGACACGCTGCCACAGACCACGCCGCCCTCGCCCATGATGTCTAGGAGGTAGCCATGACCTCATCGCCCCTGCCTGTGCATGCCTCGACCAACGACCGCTCGCGGAGACGCCAGCGCAGCCGTGCCCATTTAACACTCGACCATGCCGAGCGCTGCGCCAGAGCGCCAAGCAATCCCGCGCGCACACGCTGCGCCTCGCTCTCTCCTTGCGCCAATAAGTTTGTCGTGACTCCAGCGACCGCCCAGACATGATCGTTTGACCCCGCGAGCACCGTGACCACCGTACGCCATGACGAATGTCGACGGTACCGCCGGAGATCACGGATGTTGTAGAACGATGTAGACCACGCCTCGCCGTGCCACTGTGTGCATGATGACTTCCCTGAAGCACCGCGTCGACCTACACCTTTGGCCATGCCGATAGCTCACTGTAACGACGTCGCCGACGAGCCCGAGCCATGCCGTTATGCCCTATTCGCTACAGCATAAATAGAGCCCTCCCCTACCTCAAAACGCACACCATTCTACTCCCCTCTCACCCAGCAACCTCTCTGACCCGTCCCTGGAGCAAGGTGAGCACCACATCATCGGAATTTCACCGGAGCCCGCCGCTGTAGTGGAGAAGAGGAACCAGTGCTAGTAGCCGCCCTGGAGCTGCCGCGACCACCAGTCGAACTGCCGTCATCGACTCGCTCGTTCGCCCACCTTGCCGGACCTAGCTGGAGCCCTGGTAAGCCCTCAAAGACCCATGCCATAGCGCTAGGGTTTTGTCTCGTGTGCCCCGTGCGATGGAGACGACGACGCGGAGCCGTCGATCGTGATCTAATCGTGCGGCCCAGATTAGAGGATACCCTTTCGTTTTAACTCAGCCGCTGATGAGTGGGACCAACCCCGGTGCAGCCCAGTGCGCGCGCGTTGCGTAGTTGGGCCAGCCCGTTAGCATTCCCGCGCTAGCCCACAGATTCAAACTTAGATTTTTTTCTTTTAATTCAAAATCCTATATTGTAGGTAACTTTGAAAATCAATTTAGAGAGTTTCACTTAACCAAATTGAATGAAACCAATTTTGTTAGAAAGTAGATGAAAATTTCTAATCACTCTCGTTGGATTCAAATAGTTTGAATCTATAGATCACCCTCAGTAAACATAACAAGACAGTAGCTTTTATCACTTCAAACATTTTTCTAAAATCAACCATAAATGATTTTGAGTTGATTCCAACTCTCAAAAATCACATTGTCCATGAACTATCTGAATATGTAAAAATATATAGATTCACATGCAGTAGTCCTGGACCAAAACTAAAGAATGACTTTATAGTCATTTCTAGTCACATAAATATTATTATTATTTTACATTATTAAACTTGGCAATTTAGGCCAATCACTTTAAATCACATTCCCAAATATTGAATATGTGGTGATGACATGTGTCAATATGATCCCATATTTGAATTGGAGAATATTAAATCTTAAGTAACTTTTCAATGAGTAGAAATTACTTTTCTAAAAATAAGGTAAATAAAATCTTGTCACTCTTTTATTGTAATGATAGAGATGGTGCTAGATCATCTAGTGTGATTCTTGGTGTGTTAAATAGAAGTAGTTAAGTATTGTTTGGTGATTGTGTACCCCGTATTATTTATAGACGCTAATATCAATCCGGGCTATGAGGAGGATTAATTATACGGAGAAGAGGAAGAGAACTTAGACCAGCTTACCAACCAAGGCAAGCTAAACTATACTATGCATACCTTTGTGATACCACTTTTGATTATACCAATCCCGAGTATTACTTGCAAGCTTTATCTTTTCTCCCTTTTATCAAAGTTGCTCAAGTAGTTAAATTGTTTGGGTGATTAATGGAAAATTAGGAAAGATGTCATCAAGAGATTGGAACTTGATGTAGGTAGTTACACTTGATTAGCACCCCTCAATAGTGACACCCTCGTTGATAGATGCTAGTGCTAAACTAAACTTGATCACTATAGATGGGAACAAATGATTATGAAAACCTTGGAATGATGAGTCATTCTATTGAAATGTTTTGACATGTGTTATGAACACAATGAGTTGAATATGACATTGAATGGATTATGTGACCTGAATTTGATAAAAACTGATGTTGGGTTCGGATCCGATACCATTCCAATTTTTCTGTACAACCACAATACCCGACTTTGGGTATAGGGCTTAACTAGAAGTTTATGTGCCTTAGTATGGGTTCCCTCGCAGAATGAGGTGAGCTGAGGCTACCTTATGTATATGAATGCCCACCTGTGCAGTTCTCAGGATGACAGCTGGTCATGGCTGGAAGGCCAAACTCATAGGGGAGGTGCCTATACTAGAGTGTGTAATTGAAAGGTTAGGATTGATTATCCGCATACCAAGTATGATGATTCAAGGTTATTCCTGCAGATGTATCTAATGTTGTGGTGAAAGTGTACCACCTCTATAGAGTGTCAAACTATTCGAATAGCCACGTTCGCGGTCATGGATAGTTGGATGGCCATACTGTTCCGTTGTCAGATGTTTTCAAAATGACTTGTGACTTGAAGTATGACTTTGACTTGACTCCACAAGGATGTGGACATGAAACTAGGTTCCCACTTAAGTAATCTAGACAACTAAAGTTAGGTCTTTGCTACTAAGTACCTCTGAAATAAATTTGGCTTGTTGCAAACAAACCTAGAGCTTAGGATTCCTACTAGAATGGTCTTACTGCTTTAGTGATAGTTTGCGAGTACTTCAAAGTACTCATGGATTTTCCCTGGCTATTCCCATGGCCAGACTACGAAGGAGAGTACGAGGAGGATGGATAGCAGGATGCCTACGATAACTAGGATCATCTTCCATCGTCATCATTGCCTGTGACCCTGGAGATGGAGCCTCTACTACGCTACTATTATTCCGCTGCTATGATTTGTAATCAGACTTGATTGTATGATCAACTATTTGTAATACTATTATGATTTGTAATGGATGATGTATTGTGCTACCAATTCTGTTATGTCTTGAAAAAATGATAATCCTAGGATTGCGATGTACGGCATAACAGGCATCTGGGATTAAAATCCGGGCGTTGACATCTATGGAGGAGGGAATCCAGCTATATAAGGAGGGGACATGGCCAAGGGAAAGATACAAGTTTCCACGCCCTAGCCTGAGCCACTGCTACCACCTCCGCGCCACCGTCGCCGGCCCGTCGCGCCCCTCCATCGCCTCGGCCCGGTTCTCTTCCCATTCCTCGCATCGATGTCTTCGTCGCATGGAGATCTTCAGCAACGCCTGCAGGAGCTCCTTATTCTACCCCGTCTAGATCCAATCTTCATGGACGAGGGAGTGTTGTTGGATCTTCATCGACACATTCCTGCTTCGTTCGCGAGTTCTTGATCTCGCCTAGATGCGGTGCTGTCCTCGTTGCACGTGTGGATACCTGTCAACACCCGGATTTTTAATCCCAGATGCCTGTTATGCCATACATCGCAATCCCAGGATTACCATTTTTGTGAGACAGAACAGATTTGGATATCATAGTACATCATCCATTACAAACCATACATAAGGTCTTACACAAATAAGGATCTCATGATCCAGTTCTTAATACAACTCAAGCAGCGGAATAACGTAATAATAATGATAGTGTAGGCGAAGCTCCATCTTCAGGGTCACAGGCAATGTTGACGATGGGAGATGATCCTAGTTGTCGTAACCTTCCTGCGGTCCATCATCCTGGTACTCTGCTTCATAGTCTGGCCACAGGAATAGCCAAGGACAAATCCATGAGTACTCGCAAACTAATACTAACAGTTAAGGGGGGTTTTGTAATAGGAGACTAAGCTCTAGGGTTGTTTTGCAAAAGCCAGATTTACCTCTACTAAGTTCAGAAGCAAAGAAAACTAGTTGAAAGTTTTATAACACCTAAGTGGGAATTTGAATTTCATATCACAACTCTGTTGTGGTCAAGTCAAAGTCTCAATTCATTTCATAAGTCATTTTGAAAACATCTGACGGGGGAACAGTATGGCCACTCCAACTGTCCATAACCGCGGACGCGGCTATTCGAATAGTTTGACACTCTGCAGAGGTTTTACACTTTCACCACAACATTCGATACATCCGTCAGGAACAAATCCTGAATTCACCATACTCAGTATGCGGATAATCAATCCTAACCTTTCAATTACACGCCCTAGTATAGGAACCTCTCCTGTGAGTTTGGCCTCCCAACCATGACCAACTGTCATCTTGGGTACTGCACAGGTGGACAATCTTCACAAGGTAGCCTCAGCTCATACCTTGGCCGTGAGGGAACCCATACTAAGGTATATAAATTTCCAGTCAAGCCCTACCCAATTTTCGGGTATTGTGGTTGTACGGTAAGATTGGAATGGTATTGCATCCAGACAACCATCAGTTTTATAAGGGTTAAGGCTCATGCCTCAACATTTTCATCATCAGAATCATCTGGTGTTCAGAAACACATGTCAAAACATTTCAGTAGAATGAATCATCATTCTAAGGTTTTCATAACCATTTTCACCAAGTATTCCCATCTAAAGTTGATCAAGTTTTTGTGCTTAGCACTAGCATCTACAAGGGGTGATAACTACTAATGAGGGGTGGTAAACAAGTGGAGATTTGCTAAGTTCAATCTCATGCCTTAGGATGACATCAAGATTATCTAACTTAGGCCAAATTTTATGCTCTTTATGCTACCTTCCAATATCTTTCTAGTATCTACAATTCACCATGTAAACTCTAAGAGAAAGCTTTGATAAAGAAATAAAGTATAAAGCTTGTAAGAAAAACTAGGATTGGGTATCATCAAATGTGTCTAACCAAGCATGCTTAATGCATTGCATAAGTGTTCTAGCTTTCATAGTTGCAAGTGTTAGCTTGCCTTGTGTAGAGCAGTGGTTGAAGTTCTCCTCGGCTTCTTCCTCCTCGTATCCTTGGTCGGTACTAGCGTCTATAAATAAATACGAGGTACACAATCACCAAACAATACTTAAATATTTTCAATCATCATACAAAGGTGAACTATAGATGATCTAGCATCACCACTTAACATTACAAGATTAAAGCATTTGTCTTATTTATTTTAATTTGAGAAAAGTAATTTCTACTCATTGAAAAACTACTTAAGATTTAATATTCTCCAACTCAAACATGGGATCATGTTGAAACATGTCATCACCACATATTTCAGTACATGGGAATGTGATTTAAAGTGGTGTCACAATTTAAGAAGGTTTGACCTTTTTATTTTAAATAAATAAAGTGACTAGAAATGCCTATGTGGCATTCTTTTATTACTTGAACATTATTTCTATAAGTAAACCCATATGTTTTTATATATTCTGAAAGGTATGATCAAATGTGATTTTTGAGAGTTGGAATCAACTCAAAAGCTCTTATGGTTGAATTTTGAAAAATGTTTGAATACAGAAAAACTTCTGCCTTGTTATTTTTACCAAGGTTGATCTATAACTCTAAAGGGTTTGAATCCAACGGGCTTGGATTAAGCATTTCAGTACCTTTCTAACAAAATTAGTTTCATTCATTTTGGTTCAGTGAGTCGAGTTGGTTTGATTTTTGAATCTATGTACAGAACTGTGTTTGAAATTAAATGGAAAATCTAAATTTAAACTGTTGGGTCACGCGGGAGACATTAACGGGCCGGCCCAGTGTCACTCCGCAGCACGGGGCTCAGCTGACAGGGGGATCCACCAGTCAGTGGCTCATAACACGCGAAGCGGTACGGGGCGGTGTGGGACGTTGGATTAGAGTGGAGATCAATGGTTGTGGATCGTCGTCAATGACGGACCTGTCGCCGGCGAGATCTAACCCTAGCGGCTCGATGGGGGTGCATAGGGGGCGTACTAGGGCTCCAGCAACGACGGCGAGGTGGGCAAACGAACTGGTGGTCGACGATGAGCTCAGGGACGGTCGAGGCAACTCCGGGGGTGGTCGCAATCAGCGGCGCCCTTCTCCTCCAGAGGCGGCCTGCTCCGGTACAATTCCGGCGAGCTGATGCTCCCCGTGCTCCGGCTAGAGGTGTGGGACGATCAGTAAGGTGAGGGGAGTGAAGTGGTGTCCTGAAAACGGCTGGGGTGCCCTCCTTTTATAGGCTCGACGGTGAGACCGAGAGGGATGGGTAGGCGACGGTGGCGACATGGCCACGGGCTGCTAGTGGCATGGCTGAGGGTGGCGATCGACGCGCGGTCTCCTGGTGGTGCTCTAGGATGTTAATGCGGGCTTAGGGGTGGTGGAAAGCGGTCGGGCGGAGCTAGCGCTCTGAGCGGCACAGGCGGCGTCTTCGACGGCGAGCGGTGGCTGTGAGGCGTTGGACGGCGAATGGGGGTGTCTGGCGTGCTCTACGGGTCGTGGCGAAGCGGTGGGCGTGGGATGCGGTCGAGTGGCGGCCTGTGCACGCATGCCGAGTACGGCGCTCTGGCGCGTGCTCGGCATGGCGCGGTGGCACTGGGCGCGGGGATTTCTCGGTGGTCCACGGTTGGGCCTGGCTCGGGGATGGGACAGTGGGCGGGGTGAGGTGCTGGCTATCTCCTGGACATGGCGAAAGAGGGGGAGGCGGTCTGCTGCGATGGCGACCAAGTTGGCCGGCGAGTGTAACACCCTCAGAATCGACCCTATGCAAGTTTCAGCGATTCCCGCCAAACCCGCATAGAAACGATTCAAAGGTGCCCACCAGGCACTTTCGTGCGGGTGGAAAACGAAGTAATAACATTACACAACAGTCCTCGATGGGACCCACAGAACAGATATATATACAACAGCGACTCAATGAGTCAAGAATACAGATATAATATACGAAGATCCAAATCACCTTGAAAATGACAGAGCGTCCGACTACGGACAAGATGCAAATGGGCTAAGAGCCCTGAAGAATAACCAATGGCGTCCATAACCCTGCCCAGGCCAAGCCGGAAGGGTAACCCTGCTAACGACGTCGATCTCAAAACCTGCTTAAACAAAGGGGGTGCCGACAAAGGGCAAAGGAAAAAGAGGAGCGTCAGTACTGAGGCCAGTACACGGCGAGACTAGAATTCGGCGGTCCTCGCCTACATAGGTTTGGTGGACTGAAGCGGCAGCGCAGCATGCACTAAACACCCTATAGAGACTCGGTACAACTGGCGGCTATCAGAGAGGGGTAAGAAAGACCTATTCGGAACCAACCTGATACTACCACCAAGCATACCCATCCTGGTGTTTCCCCCTCGAGACCAATCGAGGAAGTCAACCGAGGAACTCACACCGTCGGCAGTTTTATTTATTCAGTTATCGTTGCAGCAATTACTAGTCAGGTATAGTTAATCATCCTGATATAATAAGCAGTGGGCAATTTTAGTTAACCATTCCGTTGTAGTTGCAACACTTACTAGTCAGATACAATTAGCATGAGATATCCCAAAACCCAGCAGTTGTTGGTACTTTTATTTAGCCATTCCGTTATAGTTGCAATACTTACTAGTCAGATACAATGGTCGCAAGCGACAACCCAAACAAGCAATTGTTGGCAGTTTTATTTAGCCATTCCATTATAGTGAAGCTGATTACTAGTCATTATAAAGTCAAATTTATAGCACTACTTTAGTTATAGTTGTCTATGATCGAGATACTGTGCTCCAAGCCGTCCATAACCGCGGACACGGCTTTCAGAAAGTTTTACCCTGCAGGGGTGCACTTAGCAACACACACTCGATCAACCTCGGAAAAACCAAATCAAAACCCAACGAGGCTTTCACGACAAAGCAATCACAGGATTCATAAATATTTCAGGGGGCCACCCCATTGAGTACACCCGCAACGAAGTTAGCTGACTCCGAGATGGACTCAAGGTTTGCGTCAATGGCTGTAAACGACTGGGAACCCGAAAATGTGACTGGGCTTGTCGATACCGTGAAAACACTCCGCTTACCTAAACAGTACAGGTGCAGTACATCGCACAATCGTAAATAAAGCAGTAAAGCATGGCATAAGTACAGGATCGTAAATAAAACCTCAAACTAGTTTGTGGCCCCAAGAAATAAGAATGAATCAAGCTCTGGCTTAGGGGGGTCCCATAATCCTCCCGGATGTGGATAGCGCGAATATTCAAGGAACAGGTATCAAGTACTCGGGGTCCTACGGGACACAAGTGGACGGTTAACAACCAAATAACATCTATTGCCCACCTGTGCCTCTGCTTACCTACTTCAATTTTAGTTATTAAACAATAATTAAAGTGAACGATAATTAAAGCCATGATCATCTCCAACATTAAACATGCGGCAATGCTCCAACAACTGTGGTACTTGACGACACGCAACAGCACTTGAGCAAGCGACTACGACGCGCAGGTCCAACTATCTACCAAACAACGGTAATAGGAGGTGTCCAAGGCAATATAAGGCTGCAAGGGATATCACGGGTACGAAAGCTAGAGCAACGCAACACAGATAGCAATAGATCAACAGGAGGGAATAAATACTATAAAAGTAAGATAGGTAGAAAGGGGGAGATGCTCGCCTGAAAACATTTCCGAAGGTTCATTCTAAGATCGGGGTGAAGCTCACATCAACTCAACGGCCTTATCCGCGAAGAAGCAAAACACTAGAATAAACACCGGATGCAATATTTAATACTACGGCAAAAGATCGGGCATGATGCATGTATGACGCATGACATGGCAAAGATGCGATGCAATTAGGTCATATTAAGCGGAACCGGGGGTCCCGACATTTACTTAGATGGTTCAAGTTGTTTAGACACCCCGCAATTTAAATGTTGTCTTAACATGGCAAGATAAGTTACCGGTTTGCTACTCAAATTTAAATGAGGCCAATATAAGACTAGATTTGCCCGCATATGGACCCCATATTTAATTTAGGTGAATCGGCATAAGGCCCCCAAACCACACACAATTATGCATGCGAGATGAATGATTTAATATGCACAAGATATATAGATGGCATTTAAAAATAGGGGCTCGGATCAGGGTCACACATCTGGGGTCGAAGGTCTTGGGGGTTCGGAGGGGTTCCGGGGTTCGGTCTCAGGGTTCAGGGTTCGACGGGATCGGTATTCGAAGGTCGGATACAAGATGAGGAGCTTGGCGTTCCGGGAAGAAGGACTTGGTGTGGCGTCGGGGGGGCGCATCGGACTCGCCCTGGTCGATGTCGTTCTTGTCGTCGTGAAGACCTTGTCGGGTCCGTGTATCGGGTCGGTCCTGGCGTTCGGGATGCAGAACTTGGCGTTCCGCGGCGAAGTGCTTGGCGTCATTTGGTTCCATGTCGATGGTCTTGGTGTCCTTGATGGAGAACCGGTGTATCCGTGTCGGCGGCCTTGGCGGTTATCGGGTTCGGTCTTCGGATCCGGGCGTGGCGTCGATGGTCTTATGTGGCCCGATGGTTCCACGTAGGAGATCCCCGGGTACCGCGGCGGAGTTCTCGGGGTTTCGATGAAGATCTTGGCGAGGGGTTCGGGGTTCGGGCTCCGGGATCGGCCTTCAAAATCCGTGAGGCGATCTTGGCGCTCCGTGTCGAAGGCCTTGTCGACCCGCGGCAACGATACTGGGGTTCGAGAAGAATATCTTGATGTGACATGGCGTCTTGACAAATAATTGACCGCCTTGTCCGTCGAAAGATTTCCCGATTGGACTTGAGCAGCTTCAACACACGCGGTAGGGCACATACGAGCTCAACTTGGCCAACTCTAGAACAGGAGCACATCAACGACGTTTTACAATCTTGGCATCGGGCTCCCTCTGACTTGTAGCAACCAAACTGAAATCACCGCATGGCAACAGCATGGACGCGTGACACGCACATGCGGGCATAGACGCGTGATACAGGGGTTCAGGGCATGACGGCGGGGCGATCAGCAAGGTCGGTCGGTGCACGGGCTCACGGCAAGGTCGAGGAGGATGACGTCCTTGTGAACGACGAAGAGCGCGGGCTTGACAGAGAAGCGGCAGCGGTGGGTGCGTCTGCGCCGGGGATGCAGACAACGAGGGCCGAGTTTGGCGGCACAGCGGCAGACGGTCTCGGTGAGGGAGGTCTTGGGCCGGCGCACAGAGGGCCGAGGGAGGACGGGCGGACGGCGCGCGGCCGGAAGGGGAGGCGATGCGGCCGAGCGGAGGGAGGCGCCGGCGGCGAGGCGGGGAGGAGGCCGCGGGCGGCGGTCGCGGCTCAGGGAGAGGAGGGCCAGGGGCGGCGGGGGCCGGGTCGGCGCGCGGGTCCGACTCCTGTGGCGGCGATGGGCCCCGGCGGCGGAGAGAGGGAGCCCGCGGCGGCGGCGGGTGGTGAAGGAGAGGACCGGAGCGGAGCGGCCGACGGAGAGGAGAGGTTGGGGTTCGCGGGGCAGACGAGGAGGTGGCCGGCGAGCTCGGGCGGCGGGGCAAGGCGGGGTGCGGAGAGGAGCGGAGGTGGTGGGGAGCGGCACCGGAGAAGCGGGATGCGCGGCGGCACCGGTAGAAGAGGAGGCGAGGCCGGGGGAAGGAAGGAAGAAGCTGGGGCCGTGCATGAGACGTGGGGTCGGGGCAGGGGGCGGTTGGGGAGTGTGTGGCGTGCGTGTGTGCGTTTGTGTGCTGCGGGGTGGGGCCGGGGGAGAGAGAGAGAGGGGAAGGGGAGCGGGTCAGCTTGGTGAGGTGGCAGGGTTTGATAGGATAGGGGGAAGGGAGAGGTGAGGTGGCGAGAGGAGATTGGTCAGGGTGAGGTGTAGGGGGCTGGGTAGATTAGGACTAGGTAGGAAAAAGGGTTTAGGCGGACCGGTTTAATCTGGGGGTGGCCGACTGGGTCGGATCGGCCCGGTTTGGCTGCCCCCTAAAAATAATTAAACAATTTATTTATTCCAAACGGGGCTTTTGCAAATCATTGGCAGACAAAACAAAATAATCCGGAGACCCGGGTTTTGTGTTTGAACAAAGATGGGGCGTTTAGAAAACAAAAATAGGTTTTTCCGAAAATAGTTTTATGCAAGCAAATGCAAGATGATGACGATGCTCAAATGCAATGTGGCATGATGACATGAGCATGCGGTCATGATGATGCAATGCACAAAAACAACGCGATTTTCTAGTAGTGGTTTTGCGGGGCGCCACAATTCGACACCACTAACAATGGATCTCGCCCTCGAGATCCGCCTCATGGTACCGGAAAGAAGGTCGGTGATCTGCATCTTCTCGCTTCGTGTAGATCCTCGCGACACCACTAACAAGAGGTCGTTGTCCGTGATCGTCGAGAGAACACTCCGGGAAACAAAAGGTCGAAGGTAGAGGTATCAACAAGTAAAGCCACCTCTAGCTTCGATAGAAAGAGGGAACCGATGCATTCTCATCCACTTCAATGTACAAAAGCGAATAGAAGGGGTAGTCGGCATGGGGGCCAATCCATCACGCACCCAAACTATTACTCTGCACAATCAGTAGAAAAGCGTGCAACCATTCTTGGAATCAGACTGAAGATCTCGACAATCGAGGTTCGTAACAAAGGAGTGATGCAGACTTTGCATCGGATCTGGCGTAGATGATGTCGTCGCGTCGGGAAACACCGGAAGGCACGAGAAGGAACAAAGAGAAGTCCGCCAGACGAAGGATTCCTCGGATAGCATGAAGATCAGATGTAGCAACACCGTTACCCAAAGAGGAAGCGAAACCCTGAAGGTACGACGAAAACCCCACCACGAGAAATCCTGGACTCGAAGAGAGAGAAGAGAGCGGATTCAAAACACGCAGAGGTGAGAGGAGAATAGCAGAGGGGTAAGGAGTAAAATTAGACCTAATCAGAACTATCCAACCGATTTTGCAAAAATAGTTTTGACACTCTACTTCGGCCGTTAGCTAGGTTATCCTACAGGCTGGACTTGTGGGGTATCGCAACTGCTGAGCTCTGATACCACTCTGTAACACCCTCAGAATCGACCTTATGCAAGTTTTAGCGATTCCCGCCAAACCCGCATAGAAACGATTCAAAGGTGCCCACCAGGCACTTTCGTGCGGGTGGAAAACGAAGTAATAACATTACACAACAGTCCTCGATGGGACCCACAGAACAGATATATATACAACAGCGACTCAATGAGTCAAGAATACAGATATAATATACGAAGATCCAAATCACCTTGAAAATGACAGAGCGTCCGACTACGGACAAGATGCAAATGGGCTAAGAGCCCTGAAGAATAACCAATGGCGTCCATAACCCTGCCCAGGCCAAGCCGGAAGGGTAACCCTGCTAACGACGTCGATCTCAAAACCTGCTTAAACAAAAGGGGTGCCGACAAAGGGCAAAGGAAAAAGAGGAGCGTCAGTACTGAGGCCAGTACACGGCGAGACTAGAATTCGGCAGTCCTCGCCTACATAGGTTTGGTGGACTGAAGCGGCAGCGCAGCATGCACTAAACACCCTATAGAGACTCGATACAACTGGCGGCTATCAGAGAGGGGTAAGAAAGACCTATTCGGAACCAACCTGATACTACCACCAAGCATACCCATCCTGGTGTTTCCCCCTCGAGACCAATCGAGGAAGTCAACCGAGGAACTCACACCGTCGGTAGTTTTATTTATTTAGTTATCGTTGCAGCAATTACTAGTCAGGTATAGTTAACCATCCTGATATAATAAGCAGTGGGCAATTTTAGTTAACAATTCCGTTGTAGTTGCAATACTTACTAGTCAGATACAATTAGCATGAGATATCCCAAAACCCAGCAGTTGTTGGTACTTTTATTTAGCCATTCCGTTATAGTTGCAATACTTACTAGTCAGATACAATGGTCGCAAGCGACAACCCAAACAAGCAATTGTTGGCAGTTTTATTTAGCCATTCCGTTATAGTTGCAATACTTACTAGTCAGATACAATGGTCGCAAGCGACAACCCAAACAAGCAATTGTTGGCAGTTTTAATTAGCCATTCCATTATAGTGAAGCTGATTACTAGTCATTATAAAGTCAAATTTATAGCACTACTTTAGTTATAATTGTCTATGATCGAGATACTGTGCTCCAAGTCGTCCATAACCGTGGACACGGCTTTCAGAAAGTTTTACCCTGCAGGGGTGCACAAATAGCAACACACACTCGATCAACCTCGGAAAAACCAAATCAAAACCCAACGAGGCTTTCACGACAAAGCAATCACAGGATTCAGAAATATTTCAGGGGGCCACCCCATTGAGTACACCCGCAACGAAGTTAGCTGACTCCGAGACGGACTCAAGGTTTGCGTCAATGGCTGTAAACGACTAGGAACCCGAAAATGTGACTGGGCTTGTCGATACCATGAAAACACTCCGCTTACCTAAACAGTACAGGTGCAGTACATCGCACAATCGTAAATAAAGCAGTAAAGCATGGCATAAGTACAGGATCGTAAATAAAACCTCAAACTAGTTTGTGGCCCCAAGAAATAAGAATGAATCAAGCTCTGGCTCAGGGGGGGTCCCATAATCCTCCCGGATGTGGATAGCGCGAATATTCAAGGAACAGGTATCAAGTACTCGGGGTCCTACGGGACACAAGTGGACGGTTAACAACCAAATAACATCTATTGCCCACCTGTGCCTCTGCTTACCTACTTCAATTTTAGTTATTAAACAATAATTAAAGTGAACGATAATTAAAGCCATGATCATCTCCAACATTAAACATGCGGCAATGCTCCAACAACTGTGGTACTTGACGACACGCAACAGCACTTGAGCAAGCGACTACGACGCGCAGGTCCAACTATCTACCAAACAACGGTAATAGGAGGTGTCCAAGGCAATATAAGGCTGCAAGGGATATCACGGGTACGAAAGCTAGAGCAACGCAACATAGATAGCAATAGATCAACAGGAGGGAATAAATACTATAAAAGTAAGATAGGTAGAAAGGGGGAGATGCTCGCCTGAAAACATTGCCGAAGGTTCATTCGAAGATCGGGGCGAAGCTCACATCAACTCAACGGCCTTATCCGCGAAGAAGCAAAACACTAGAATAAACACCGGATGCAATATTTAATACTACGGCAAAAGATCGGGCATGATGCATGTATGACGCATGACATGGCAAAGATGCGATGCAATTAGGTCATATTAAGCGGAACCGGGGTCCCGACATTTACTTAGATGGTTCAAGTTGTTTAGACACCCCGCAATTTAAATGTTGTCTTAACATGGCAAGATAAGTTACCGGTTTGCTACTCAAATTTAAATGAGGCCAATATAAGACTAGATTTGCCCGCATATGGACCCCATATTTAATTTAGGTGAATCGGCATAAGGCCCCCAAACCACACACAATTATGCATGCGAGATGAATGATTTAATATGCACAAGATATATAGATGGCATTTAAAAATAGGGGCTCGGATCAGGGTCACACATCTGGGGTCGAAGGTCTTGGGGGTTCGGAGGGGTTCCGGGGTTCGGTCTCAGGGTTCAGGGTTCGACGGGATCGGTATTCAAAGGTCGAATACAAGATGAGGAGCTTGGCGTTCCGAGAAGAAGGACTTGGTGTGGCGTCGGGGGGGCGCATCGGACTCGCCCTGGTCGATGTCGTTCTTGTCGTCGTGAAGACCTTGTCGGGTCCGTGTATCGGGTCGGTCCTGGCGTTCGGGATGCAGAACTTGGCGTTCCGCGGCGAAGTGCTTGGCGTCATTTGGTTCCATGTCGATGGTCTTGGTGTCCTTGATGGAGAACTCGGTGTATCCGTGTCGGCGGCCTTGGCGGTTATCGGGTTCGGTCTTCGGATCCGGGTGTGGCGTCGATGGTCTTATGTGGCCCGATGGTTCCACGTAGGAGATCCCCGGGTACCGCGGCGGAGTTATCGGGGTTTCGATGAAGATCTTGGCGAGGGGTTCGGGCGTCGGGATCGGTCTTCAAAATCTATGAGGCGATCTTGGCGCTCCGTGTCGAAGGCCTTGTCGACCCGCGGCAACGATACTGGGGTTCGAGAAGAAGATCTTGATGTGCCTTGGCGTCTTGACAAATAATTGACCGCCTTGTCCGTCAAAAGATTTCCCGATTGGACTTGAGCAGCTTCAACACACGCGGTAGGGCACATACGAGCTCAACTTGGCCAACTCTAGAACAGGAGCACATCAACGACGTTTTACAATCTTGGCATCGGGCTCCCTCTGACTTGTAGCAACCAAACTGAAATCACCTCATGGCAACAGCATGGACGCGTGACACGCACATGCGGGCATAGACGCGTGATACAGGGGTTCAGGGCATGAAGGCGGGGCGATCAGCAAGGTCGGTCGGTGCACGGGCTCACGGCAAGGTCGAGGAGGATGACGTCCTTGTGAACGACGAAGAGCGCGGGCTTGACGGAGAAGCGGCAGCGGTGGGTGCGTCTGCGCCGGGGATGCAGACGACGAGGGCCGAGTTTGGCGGCGCAGCGGCAGACGGTCTCGGTGAGGGAGGTCTTGGGCCGGCGCACAGAGGGCCGAGGGAGGACGGGCGGACGGCGTGCGGCCGGAAGGGGAGGCGATGCGGCCGAGCGGAGGGAGGCGCCGGCGGCGAGGCGGGGAGGAGGCCACGGGCGGCGGTCGCGGGTCAGGGAGAGGAGGGCCAGGGGCGGTGGCGGCCGGGTCGGCGCGCGGGGCCGGCTCCTGTGGCGGCGATGGGGCCCCGGCGGCAGAGAGAGGGAGCCCGCGGCGGCGGCGGGTGGTGAAGGAGAGTACCGGAGCGGAGCGGCCGACGGAGAGGAGAGGTTGGGGTTCGCGGGGCGGACGAGGAGGTGGCCGGCGAGCTCGGGCGGCGGGGCAAGGCGGGGTGCGGAGAGGAGCGGAGGCGGTGGGGAGCGGCACCGGAGAAGCGGGCTGTGCGGCGGCACCGGTAGAAGAGGAGGCGAGGCCGGGGGAAGGGAGGAATAAGCTGGGGCCGCGCGTGAGACGTGGGGTCGGGGCAGGGGGCGGTTGGGGAGTGTGTGGCGTGCGTGTGTGCGTTTGTGTGCTGCGGTGTGGGGCCGGGGGAGAGAGAGAGAGGGGAAGGGGAGCGGGTCAGCTTGGTGAGGTGGCAGGGTTTGATAGGATATGGGGAAGGGAGAGGTGAGGTGGCGAGAGGAGATTGGTCAGGGTGAGGTGGAGGGGGGCTGGGTAGATTAGGACTAGGTAGGAAAAAGGGTTTAGGCGGACCGGTTTGATCTGGGGGTGGCCGACTGGGTCGGATCGGCCCGGTTTGGCTGCCCCCTAAAAATAATTAAACAATTTATTTATTCCAAACGGGGCTTTTGCAAATCGTTGGCACACAAAACAAAATAATCCGGAGACCCGGGTTTTGTGTTTGAACAAAGATGGGGCGTTTAGAAAACAAAAATAGGTTTTCCCGAAAATAGTTTTATGCAAGCAAATGCAAGATGATGACGATGCTCAAATGCAATGTGGCATGATGACATGAGCATGCGGTCATGATGATGCAATGCACAAAAACAACGCGATTTTCTAGTAGTGGTTTTGCGGGGCGCCACAGCGAGGTGGGCTCGGCTTGGCATGGCCATGCTGCTAGGAGGTAGGGGATGGGGTAGTTAGGCCCTGGTTTGATCCAGAGGGGACAATGTGATCAAATGAAGGTCAAATGGGAGACAAGTTTGGCTAGAACACTATTCAAAATAGTGAAATTGATTTGGTTTAAATTCTGCCTGCCAAGTGTTTGATGAAATGGCCGCAAGAAACTTCCTTTTAAATTTTGAAAAGATTTTTGGTGGGTGTGCTAGGCATGAGCTTGAGACTCTGTGGTTACTTGAGTTTTGAAAATTGAGCTTTTTTGAGTGGTTTTTGAAATAGTGGGATCTTCCCATATGAAATAGATTCAATTTTAAACTGTCATTTAAACTTAGCATTTGAATATTTTTGGCAGATCACAAAGTGGGCCTTGGTACCTCATTATGTGTACTAGAAAGGGGTGTAAAGATCCAAAATTGTTTCTGTTAAGTTTTGAGTACTAGGAATAGGCAAAGTAGGCATGCTAGTTAATTTGGCAAAAATGACCATTCACTTCATTTATTTATTTGAGTTGCTTTTCTTTGGGAAAAGTTTGGGAATGATTTAGATGATGTTTATTTCACCTAAGAATCATTTTACAAACAATGAATCACAAAACCATGGCAATTCAAATGAACTCCTAATTTAAATGCACATACACATGAATGCTTGCATATTTTGAGATAGGAAAGTTTTTGTTAACCCTAATTTTGATGATTTGGATCTTGATTAACTTGGATTAAAGTTTTGGGATGTTATAATACCGGTGGAGGTGAGATTGACGAGGGGTAACCTCGGCAATGCCCATTGTTATGGACTTACGGTTTCATGGAAAAGAGAGCATTGGGGATTTCCTCGGCTGATCAGACAAACAAGGAAGTCGATATAGTTTGATTATTGGAAAAGCTTGGTTACAAAGTCGTCGGTTCGCTAGCCACGGTCTATCTCATGGCGAATTGCAGAAAAATCTTAGGTGCCCTCTTTGTCGGGTCCTCCCAGCCTTTATATGAAAGGCTGGGTCCTAAATCCATAGCCGAAAAGGTTACAAGTTTATGTTTACAATATGAACTCTATGTCGGTTCCTGATTAGTCCTTAATAGATAAGGAAAGTCTTTATTCTTCGGGTGCCTCTTGGACTCTATTGGGACTTTGTGGGCCATAATATTTTATGCGCCTAGGGTAACTAATCATAGGGACCCGATAGTTCATATCCATGTTGGTAGCCCCCGAGACTCTATCTGAATCTTAGATTTGGGTCGAGTCTTAAAACTCTATTTAGTTGTTTAGCCGAAATTTTGTTGTAAGCAGATGTTCTTTTATTCAAGTATCATAGGGATTTGATACAACAAGTCTAATGCATCCAATGGATCGAGAATCAGTTAACTGCACTTGGGCAAAAACAATGTGAACCTACATCAAATTCAAGTCCCCAGGCTTGGACTCGGTATTTGCTGGCGTAATTCAGTTCAGGCCATGGAGGTATTATCGAATACTGAATACCATTGCTTTTATTTCGTGTATGTGACGCGTTCGTCGGTACTTTTCATCGTATCGTAGATATAGATTTAATATTGGCAGAGCGCATTCGTGTGCGATTACCAGGCCGCACAAGATAGATCCTATGGTCTTACCTTCATGTCGTGGACATGGCATTCAGACATGTTATCACAGCGGACGCGGTCTTAGAAAATTTTATCAACTATCTTATTTGGCGGTTGGAATAGATGAAGTTATCGAATTCTTTGATATTTTTATTAGGCGCTCCTGATGGGAGTAGCCGTATGAGGATACAATCTTGTAATACACATAGGTTTGCTTCAGATTATCTATCGGGTGCGCGACAGCGTTCCCGATGGGGGTAGCCCCCGAGGCTACAGACGAATAATTGGATTCGAGTATAGGATCAATTTTTATGCTTTTTTTCATGCAGAAATGTCGACTCCGTAGGAGGATTTGTTCAATCAGGTGCACGACAGCACTCCCGATGGGAGTAGCCCCTAAGGCTATGTTATGGTGCTTGCATCAGAACATAGGCTCGAAGTAGATCCTCCATCCGAGGAAAGTGTTATGCTCAATTTTATCGGGTGCCCGATGGGAGTAGCTGTAGGGTTCACAACATAGAAAACAAAAAATTCCTATAATGGGAATAACTAAGTACCAAGATCTATCTACTAGATACAAGCAACGAGTGGATATACATCTATAGAGAACATACCCTTGTAGACCGATAAAGTTTAACAAGGTTATACTCGTGGATGATGTAGATGAATGCTTGCCGATCTCAAGATCGAGAACGCTTGCTGGCTAGAGGGGATGGGGGAGAGGAGGCTGGCCTCATGTAGATAGTGGTAGGAGAAGTAGTAGGTCTAGGGTTTCTAGTTGTGTTGCCTACATGGTGTCTAGAGTCATGTCGTGGAGATTGCTCCTCCTGGTGCTCTCGCGCGGCGCTGGGTGGCTGATGGAGGTGGGCTCCCTCGGATCTCCGTGGTGGAGACTGAGTCCTGGAGGCAAATCCACCAGGATCCTCTACAATAAGCGCGGTGGTGGCGATCCAGATCTAGCTGATTCAATGCTGCTACCTCCTCTTCCTATCCATCAAGGTGATGGGAGACGAGGATGGTTGTGTTCTTCGTTTCGTGCTAGAGGTGGAAAGCCGGGAATCAAGGTTGCATCCATGATCTTTGGGAGTTCTACATAAGCAATTCATCCTTGATGATCGGAGGCCGTCGAACTGCTGAATCTAATGGCCGTTCGGCGGCCACTCCCTCCCTGGTCGCTGGTAGCAGGTGCGTCTAATCTTCAAGTTTCCTATCAGCGAGAGGAGTTGTTCAACCTCCAGGCCTATGAGCCAAACCGGAGGCTCTCTCGCTCCGATGAGGTGTGCTCCCGCCGCTACACCCCAAGTGGCCATGTCCCCGGTGGTGTTGCAGTCGACTGTGGTCGGAAGCTTCGTCACAAGTTCGGTGGAGAAGGAGCTAGAAGAAGGCCCGGGCCAGATTGCTTTTTCTTTTTTTTCTCTAGGGTCTTTGGTGCATATGTAAAGGGCCAAGTTGTGTTTCTTTGCGTGGCCCTCTATGTAATTTGTGCTCCACCGAGAGATATATAAATCTACGGTCGGGGTCCTTCAAGACCCCTCTCCCGTTCAAAAAAAAGGAAATTTTAAAACAAATAGCCTATAACCATTTTTCACGTATGTATGGCCCAAACATGATCGAAACGCCCCCCCCCCCCCCCCCCCCCCCCCCCCCCCCCCTCCCTTGAAAAGAGACACACAGACACACTATGATCGTCGTTTTGCAAGGAGGGTTTAGCTTAACAGTCACACCGACAGGAAACCCTCTCCGCTTGGTGCCATACGTGTGCGCTCACGCATGACAAGCTACCCAGCAGCGTGCCATGATGACCATGGACAGACACAGCTAGCGGTGCTCTGTCCGGCCTGGTGCGTGCAGTGGCCCGATGATCGCACCGATCATGCGCACCTACGCAATAAAACAGAGGATTAGACGTTTAATATAATGGTCTAGATCTAGTAGTATGAGACTGCAAGCACTTACGATCAGACGGCCCAAACCACGTGCCTCCCCCCCTCCTTTGACTCCTCGTGCGCGCATTTCCCGGCCACGTATGTACGTGCCTGCTTGCCTAATTGCCTTGTGCTAGGCTAGCTGCCCGTTGATGTCGTCTGTTTGCAGTGGAGATTGTTTTTCCCGTCCAGTAGCTGCACGCCTTGTAGCTAGCTACCGTTTCCACAGAACTGAGAATCCACAGCCTTGCGCTGATTTGTAAATGCAGCTGCTCGCCTCCCTGCCTGAAACATCGAGCCTAGTAGAGAAAGAAAGAAAACGGAGAGATGCGTTTCCGTTGTTACTTGTTACTACCAAGGACTTTTCATTTCAAGCTGCAGACAGGCTCTCACGGGAGAAGCAGTCTGTAATAAGAAAGAAAAGGGTTAAAGGACAGTCTGGTGTCAGATTAGTTGCAGAAACTGATGCTTACTTATAATCCGTCGTCGTCGTCGTCGCCGCTCATCGGCTTAATCAAATGCTAATGGGGGAGCATTATATATAGCTATAGCTACGATGGAGAGTATTCTGCCAGGTCCAGGACTGAGTTGGATACCTCAACCATAGGTCGTTGCCAGCAGCGTCTCAGATCCAGACACGGCACTCGCACGGATTCGGCAGCTGTAACAAGGCAAGGGTCGGCAGCACGCAGATCGCCGTCTCTTATCAGAAAAAACGCAAGGAGAGTATTCGGTAGGAAGGCACACCAGCAGCCGAAAGGGCTGCACGATGCCAATATTCGGCAATCATTTAACGGAGAAGGCACACACATACACATAACACGGATCACGTCATCCAGCTATCGGACACGACAAGCACAGTCTCTGAATCGCTCCTTGTTTATCTTCAGACGCAAAGTGTTTACTGCACCGCTGAAATTGGTCGAGAAGATCCAAAAGGCCAATACAATTAACGCAGGGTTTTTATTTATTTTGTATGTAGGGGACCCTGAAGAGGAGGAATAGGCAAGCTTCATGTGACATCCTTAAATACGAGAAAGATGAAACAACGAAAGCAATGCAAAACCAAATCAGAGAAAGAGTGGACGGTCGGACTAGTCACTAGTGCGTGCATGGTAAGATTGGTCAAGAGGGTAAACAGAGGCAGCAGAGAGAGGTGCGTTGCGGTGCGGTGAGGTGGGAGAGAACCGAATTCCCATGACACTGCTGCAACCCCACCATCCAAGATCCAACCATCCATCCCTATGCATGCATGTATTTATTTCCCCGTGCTTTAAGGAAAGAAGAGACCAAAGAGATCTGAACAAAGTGGGGGAGGGAGCAACCTCCTCTCCTTGCGAGGAAAGAGAGAGAGGAGGTGCGATGTGCCGATGATGAAGTGATGGTGCAATGTCAGCTAAAATTATACCGTATGCTTCCTTCCTTCCTTCCTTCAGATTGGCAGGCAGGCAGGGCTGGTGCCAAGGGGTCTGCCTCATGCAGCCCCGCTTTCACAGATCGCTCCACCCAACCCAACCCAACAAGCTGTGAGAGCATTATTGCTGAGATTTTTTTACAAGAATGAGGAAACGGCCGGTACACTGACAGGTATATATAAATAATAATGTCAAAGCTGCAGAAATAATGTGCTGAGAAAGATAAGTAAGTACTATATATACTTGAACAACTAGCTGCCTGCCCAACGTATGCAAACGCCCATGACGCGTCTACCCGATCTGCACGCTTTGACACTTGACCGGATTTCAATCTCGACAAACAGATTCCAAACAACTTGATTAGGGAGGGCAGGCAGGAAAGCAGGCAGGCAGGCAAAGTGTGCAAACAAACCTCATCCGTCTCTCGCACTACTAATGCGCGCTTTCACAAGTTCCTTCTCAGGAATCATGCATGGCCATCACCACCACCCCGACTGTCTTTCCATCTACTTAATTAATGCAGTGCTCAAACCAAAGCATATGGGCGTTGTCAGACTCGATCACAGAGCCCTCCTTCCCTTTCCTTTGGCCCCAAGCTCACACTTCTCCCCATATGCGTGCCGTGCCTGTGCGCCTCCTCCCCCAGCCCACCTACTGTCCTGTTGCTCCCGCCCATCGGCATCCATCCTTTTCCTTCCTCCCATTCTTTTTTTCTTTCAGATCCTGCTTCTCGGTTCGATAACCATCCATCGATCGCAGGCTCACGTAACTAGCTCAGCTACTGATAAGCTAGTAGGTGCGTTGGACTTTAAATATAGTAACAAGTGCTGTTACGGGAGGAGACTGATGAGTGTTTCCAGGAGGCCGGAGCTAGCTAGCAGCACCAAACGCACACACCAATCACCACCATAACATGCAGGCACTCTCCGACCTTTATATTATCGCACCCCCTCTGAACCCTCTCATGTGAGCATGCGAGGCACCAGCACCCCGCTTCTCTGGTCGCAACAGCTCCCCCTGTCTGTCCCTCCAATCTTGCTCCCCCACATTTCCATCTCCTGCTACACGCCACAGCGAGCTCTGTGCCCTCGATCTTGTACGTGTGCGGCTTTTAAGAAACGTCTGCCGTGAAACGGTTACAAGCTAGCTAGCTAGTGAATGCCCAGCCGATCAATCACGCACCTATCCCCTCTGCGTGGCCCAGGCTCACGTCTGACGTCCCCGCAGCTAATTAACCTAATCCCAACGGATTTGCAGAGGAATTACTCCACTACTAGGCGAGAGTGGGTCGGTACCTGACCGATTGACAGCGCGCATCATCTGCCGGCCCTTCCCTTCCCTATGCCATCCCATCTTCTCACCTGGCTACTGCTGCTAGCTGCTAGCAAAAATGCATGCACGCACCATGCATGCATCCACTGGGGGCTCCGCCTCTGACCTCAGATTTGTTCGCAGTGCTACCGCCCAGTACGTGTCCACCACACCACGCTGCGTGATGCGCGCTGCAGCGGCACGCACCATTACTCCTCCTCCCTACCGGCCATCGAATGGGTCGAGCGACGAGTCATGAGATGCCTAAACTGTGATGGACCGATATTATTGTCAGCTAACGTGTGCCTCCTGGCATGCCCTTCCAAGACCAAAAAAGCTGGGTCGGGTCGGGTCGGCCGGCCCTGTGCCGTGCACTGCTCGCAGCTTGCCCATCTCGTCCACACCACGTCGCCGTTGCGCTGTCTCTTTGGTGCCATGCGCTCTGATCGATCTGGTGACCGGTGGGAGCCAAGATCGAGGCGAGGTCAGCCTAGAGCCAGCATGCAGCAGCGCTCGCACGTCCCAGCTAGCTAACAAGGACGGTAGCTGGGCTACTGGCGCCGCTCTGGGCCCTGTCCCTGTGATGAGAGGAGAAAGGAAAAGATTGAAAGGGTCGCCGTTGCGGGCAGGAATTCAATTCCAGCGGTTTGCACTTTGCGAAGCACAAACAGGCAGGCAGGGCAGGGCAGGCACGCAGGCCAACCCGACCTCTTCACTGCTCTACTTCTTCCTCTCCGACGCGCGCACGGCGCACTTGATGGCGGTCACATGAACCTGGGAGGATGCCGTTTTACCCGCTGTGTTTTTGGTTCCTTTCTCCACCGAGCGTACTGCTACCAAATAAAACGTGATGTTTTTTCTGGTGTCCAATAATTCATCAGACTGGCTGTGCTTGGAATGATATAGCGCTGGTATTCAAAAAGGGGCAATTAACCCATCGCCATCTACGTTGTCATGCATCATGCCATGCTCGCTGTTCAGGCATTCTGTGCAGGGTATACTGTATGTACAGAGCTAGCCTCGCTTAATCAAAGCGGGCATGCTCCAGAGCTAGCGAAAATACTAGCAGGCTTAATTAGTTGGTCAAATGTTGGCATCCTAATCGTGTCTCCTCAGCATGCGAACAGAACAAATCGATTCTCCACCTATAAAAAAAGGCTTCACGGGATGTCAGCTACGAAATTATGGTCAAAATGTCAATAAAACATATATCATGGTATAGTTTCTAAAAAAAACTGTTCATACTATGAGTTTCAATAAAACCCAACTAAACTGGCAGGCAGCATGCTCATGATACAAACAAAGACTACACTACACGAATGACGCGCCAGGCCGAGGGCCAAAAGCCGTCGGCGTAGACTACGCCGACGGCCGCCCTCGGTGTAGCCTCTCCGTCAGAGCCTTCCCTCGGCGCATCCACGGAGGCCGTCGGCGTATGGAAAGCTTTTGACGCAGGCTACGCCGATGGTTTTTCCCTCGGCATAGACTAACGCCAGACCAAAAAATAAAAAAATAAAAATTATTATTATTAATTTTTTCTTAACTTTTATTTTTTTTGAATTGTTAATCTCTTACATGCAACATTTTTAACACTAATTACATTTAATCTTTTATCAAATTGCAGTCTTGGTCAAACTTCCTGGTCGGTTCATCTTCACACTACTCCACCTCCAGCGCGCTTAACTTCTTTGTTTCTTACAAATCAGCTTCCGCAAAGCAATTTGTACCTAGGTATCAATACTATGATATTAATCCTATTAACTCTTATATCATTATGTCACATATTTTTATGTTTTGAAAATACAAACAATTATTTAAGTAAAGAATAATAAATAAGTAAAAATATTATTGAATTCAAATAAAAATATAATGATTTTACTTTTTTGTATTTTTTCTATTTAATATGGAATAATTAATATCTTTAAATCCGTAAATTGGGATTCAACAAATAATATGTCTAAATTGATCAAGAAAATGAGAGGAATCCAAATATGATATCAATATCGACTTATCACAAACTATGTCTTAATTTTAGCCATAACATTGGTCATTTGACCTGAAAGCCAGGCACTATAAGGAATTTGCTCACTAGTGACATTTTCTTAACGACGGTACATTTTTTGGTCATAGATCTATGACCATGCATTTTTTGCACTACAAGAAACCGCGAATGATATAGGTCATTTTGCGAAGGTTTTTTGAGACATAATCAATATACCAAGTTTGATATTTTTTTTCAAACTATGTCACATAATATGACACCACGCAAAGGTTTCGTATTGTTTTAATCATTTTTAATTTTCTTATGCCCGTTTAAACTATCGTCAAACTTTGTCAAACGGCGGGCATGAAGATTCTTAGCTCAGAGCTAAACCTCGCTAAACTTGCATTAGATATCTGATAAAATAGCATATTGTGAACCTAAAAATGATTTTTTTGAAAAATTATGAGAATCAGATCATGTACCTATAGTTCATATCTGACCCACTTCCTACCAATTCGACAGGAATTTTTATTTTTCACCAAGGGTGGACGAAAAGGTTTTAGATCCCCCTGTTGGTATATTGTCTATATAAGGTGGTCTAGTATTTTTGAAAAATGGTGTGGTAGCATTTTGAATTAGCCAATTGGTGGTTGCTACACCCCCCGTTTCTTTTGCTCGGAAAATGCTAAATGGTTTCTTGGTGCAACGAAAAGGAAAACATTTTCTTGCAACATTATTCGCCATCCCATGATGCACATGCATACATAATATGTGTACATTATCACAAACTATGCCTTGAGTCTAGCCATAACATTGGTCATTTGACCCGAAAACCAGGAAATCTCGAATAAGATAGGTCATTGTGTGAAAACAATTTGAGACATAGTCAGTATACCAAGTTTGATATTTTCCTTCCAACTATGTCACATAATATGACACCATGCGAAGGTTTTGCATTGTATGAATCGTTTTTCAATTTCTTATGCCCGTTTTAAACTATCGTCAAACTTTGTCGAACGACGGGCATGAAGATTGTTAGATCGGAGCTAAACCTCGCTAAACTTGCATTAGATATATGATAAAATAGCATATTGTGAACCTAAAAATGATTTTTTTAATAAAATCATGAGCATCAGATCATGTACCTATAGTTCATATCTGACCCACTTCCTACCAATTCGACAGGAATTTTTCTCTTTCACCAAGGGTGGACGAAAAGGTTTTAGATCCCCCTGTTGCTACATTGTCCATATAAGGTGGTCTAGTATTTTTGAAAATAGCATTTTGAATTAGCCAATTGGTGGTTGCTACACAAACCCCCCGTTTCTTCTGCTCGGAAAATGGTAAATGGTTTCTTGGTGCGACGAAAAGGAAAACTTTCTCTTGCAACATTGTTTGCCATCCCATGATACACATGCATACACAATATATGCACATTATCACAAACTATGCCTTGAGTGTAGCCATAACATTGGTCATTTGACCCAAAAGCCAGGAAATCTCGAATAAGATAGGTCATTTTGTGAAAACAATTTGAAACATAGTCAATATACCAAGTTTGATATTTTCCTTCCAACTATGTCACATAATATAACACCATGCGAAGGTTTTGCATTTTATGAATCGTTTTTGAATTTCTTATGCCCGTTTTAAACTATCGTCAAACTTTGTCGAATGGCTGGCATGAAGATTCTTAGCTCGGGGCTGAGCCTCACTAAACTTGTATTGGATCTCTGATAAAATAGCATATTGTGAACCTAAAAATGATTTTGTAAAAAATAATAAGCATCATATCATGTACCTGTAGATCATATCTAACCCACTTCCTACCGATTCAGCAGGAATTTATCTTTTTCGCCAGAGGTGGAAGGAAATGTTTGAGATTCCCCTGTTGGGATATTGTCCCTATAAGGTGGTCTAGTATTTTTGAAAAATTGGATGGTAGCATTTTGAATTATCCATTTGGTTCTTGCTTAACAAAAAACCCCGTTTTTACGCTCAGAAAATAAAAAATGGCTTTTTAGTGCGACGAAAATGAAAACTTCCTCCTACAACATTGTTTGCCATCCCATGATACACATACATGCATAATATGAGAATATTATCACAAACTAACCCTTGATTCTAGCCACAACATTGGTCATTTGACCTGAAATCCGGGAAACCTCGAATGAGATAGGTCATTTTGCTAAGGTTTTTTCGATATATAATCAATATACCAACTTTGATATTTTTTCTTCCAACTATGTCACATAATATGACACTATGCAAAGGTTTCGTATTTGTTTTGGTCATTTTTGAATTTCCTATGCCCGTTTTAAACTATCGTTATACTTTGTCGAACGGCGGGCATAAAGATTCTTAACTCAAGGCTGATCCTCGCTAAACTTGCATCGGATATCTGATAAAATAGCATATTGTGAACCTAAAAAATAATTTGTGTAAAACAACATGAGCATCGGATCATGTACCTATAGTTCATATCTGACCCACTTCCTACCGATTCGGCAGAAATTTGTCTTTTTCACTAGGGTGGACGGAAAGGTTTGAGATCTCCCTGTTGGGATATTATCCATATAAGGTGGTCTAGTATATTTTAAAAATTGGGTGGTAACATTTTGAATTATCCATTTGGTGGTTGCTTCACAAAACCACATGTTTTTTGCGCTCGGAAAATGGAAAATGGCTTTTTGGTGCGATGAAAAGGAAAACTTCCTCCTGCAACATTGTTCAATATCCCATGATGCACATGCATACACAATATAGGCACATTATTATAAACTATGCCTTGATTCTAGACATAACATTGGTCATTTGACCCGAAAGCCAGGAAACCTAGAATGAGATAGGTCATTTTGTGAAGATTTTTTGAGACATAATCAATATACCAAGTTTGATATTTTCCTTCTAACCATGTCACATAATATGACATCAGCGAGGGTTTTGCATTGTTTCGATCGTTTTAAATTTTTTATGTCCGTTTTAAACTATGGTCAAAACGGTGAGCATGGAAGTTTTTATTCGTCATGAATATCTAATATTTGAGTGTAGATAGATAGATCTTATTTTTCTGCAAATTTTGATATATTATTTGTATTTTTCTG
Source organism: Avena sativa (assembly GCA_916181665.1). Classification (NCBI taxonomy): domain Eukaryota; kingdom Viridiplantae; phylum Streptophyta; class Magnoliopsida; order Poales; family Poaceae; genus Avena; species Avena sativa. Next base: position 250,259,670 of record OV702284.1, on the reverse strand, counting down.
AATTAGAATGATTTAGTTATGATTTTTCTAAGATTAATGATGTAAAAGGAGAAATAGCTATACCAAGGGCAGCCGTCGACGTAGGCTAACCTATGCCGAGGGCAATTCTAAGTTGATGGCAAGTTTCATGGGGAGCCCAGCTCTTGGCCTACACCGATGGCTCCGACTTCGTGGGGGCGTAGGCTATGCTGAGGATAGACGCCAGCTTCGTAGGGTGCCCAGATCGTGGCATACGCCGACGGCCACAACTTTTGACCGTTGGCATAGCCTCTAGCCGTCGGTGTCTTGCACCATTCCTGTAGTTCTAAGAAAAAAATGAAACTTACTTATCCAAATGTTGGCATCCTAATCAGGTTTCTTTCACATGCGGAAAAAGAACAAAATATATTGATTACAATTATGTGAACGCGAGAGTGTCTGAATTTATATTAGTAAAGGCCCAAATGGCTAGTCATCATCATCCAATATGCGAGATAATCATCTTAAACTAAATAAGAATAAAGCAAACAAAAAAACATGTAGTTTGAAATTGCTCCAAAGCCTCGTCAGCCGCTGCGATCACTAGATCGAAGGTATAGCCAACGGAAGACCTTGATGTGGAGAATACTAGATAAGGAAGTTGTTGAATATATACTCCAAATTCATAGGAATGCTAACTTCTGATGGAGAGGATAGTTGATGACCTAGATTTCCACAGCTATATATACCTCTTATAAGCCATCGGTTGGAATTAGTTGCATCTGACAAAATCTTTGATGGTGCGTAAACACTTCCAAAATAGTGAAGTTTCCCTGAGCTGGCGTCTGTGATGTTTTCTCGCTTTGTTGGAGAAGTTTTAACATTAAAATCATGTGTCCCCTTATGTGTTTATTGTTCTTCGTTTTGCTTGTCGCGTTTATAACAGGAACCATGTTAATGTCTACCACAAGAAAGGCTTCCTTTCGTCGCAAAACTATCCACCTCCCCTTTGAAGAGGACCCCTCCCGCATTGCGCCCTTGCCCTAATTAACTCTAAGAGCGCTGAATTGGAGGAAGTTGGGAAGAACATGAGATCATGGATGGAAAGAAGCTGATAAAACTAGCAGGATAGGAGAGACAACATGAGCATGACCGACCAACTAGAATCAATACCACATCGAGCAATGCATCACTGATGACCACCAACCTATAGGGTTCATAGCATAGAAAACAAAACATTTCTACCGCAAGAACGCATAAAACCAAGATCTAATCTATAGAAAAGCCAAGATCTAATCTACGAGATTGGTGTAACGAGATTATAGAGAACTAACCGTCGTAGACCCAAAGCGTTAACGAGATCATATCTCGTGGTTGATGTAGTCGATCACTTGGTGATCTCAAGATCGTGTAGACGATCCTTCTGGCTCCGCATTCCGGCAGCGCTTCCACACTTGGCCACACGTACAGAGTCGATGAATACCTTCCTCTCCCTATTCCAGTGGGCAGCGGAGGTAGTAGATCCCCTCGGAATCCCAGCAGCACGACAGTGTGGTGGTGGTGGTGGAGGAGAAGACCTGCAGGGCTTCGCCTAAGACGGAGCAGGACGATGGAGGAGGGAGGAGGGTGGCGGCTAGGGTTGGAGTCAAGGGGCAAGGGTGCGCCCTCCCCTCCCCTATTTATATAGAGGGGGGTTGCGGCCAGGGTTCCCACCCCTTGGTAGACTCCTTCCTCAATTCGGTGGCGCAAGAGGGAGAGGGCGAAACTTGCCCCCCAAGTTTCCCCTTTCCTTTTAGGGTTTTCCCGCAAAACCCTTTGGTGACAGGTTTGGCCCCTTGGGCTTGGTGCGGCTAGACCAAATCCCCCCCCCCCCCGTGACATGCCTTAGCCCAAGTGGCCCCTCCCGGGGTGGTAGGCCCACTGGTGGCCCCTCTAGAACATTCTAGAAGCTTCCAGTCAAAACACTGAAAATATTTCCAAACCCCGGAAAATGACTTTCCTTATATGAATCTTATTCTCCGGACCATTCCGGATCTCCTCGTGATGTCCTAGATCCAATCCGATACTTCAAACAACATTCGGCCTCCAACTCATATTCCATATCTACTTAAACAACATCGAATCCTTAAGTGTGTCACCCTACGGTTCCCGAACTATGCATACATGATCGAGACTCGTCTCCGATCAATAACCAATAGAGGGACTTGGAGATCCATAGTGGCACCCACATATTCAACGATGACTTCATGATCGAATAAACCATTCACATACGATACTGATTACCTTTGTCGCGCGATATTTTACTTATCAGAGGTTTGAACGTCGGTATCTCCATACCTAGTTCAACCTTGTTACCGATAAGTACTCTTTACCCTTACTATGATGTAACATCCCTTGTGACCTAGTCACATGCTTGCAAGCCAATTGGATGACAATCTACCGAGAGGGCTAAACCCTAAACCCTAAACCCTAAAAGAGTATATCTATCCATCATCTGGATGGACAAATCCCACTCTTGATCCATGCGCTTCAATCCATACTTTCAGAATACCCAATGCCACCTTTATAACCCACTTACGAAGTGGCGTCTAATTTCATCAAAGCATTCATACGGTGTTGGTGATTAACATGATCTCATGGTCGAAGGATTAGGTAACTATGTATTTGAAAGCTTGTAGAAAAGTGAACTTAATGACTTGATCTTATGCTATGCTTACTATGGGTGTGTGTCCATCACATCATTCTCTAATGATATGATCTTGTTATTAACAACATCCAATGTTCATGATCAGGAAACCATGATCATCTATTAATCAACAAGCTAGTTTAACAAGAGGCTCGCTAGGGACTCTTTTATGTTTACAAAACACACAAGTATTAATGTTTCCTCTTAATACAATTATAGCATGGGATGCAAACATTTATCATAAACATAAAGATATAATAATAACCAATTTATTATTGCCTCTTGGACATATCTCCAACACAACTGGCCAAAACCCCTCAACCATTAGAGTCTAGGATCCCGAGACGACACCATCAAGAATGGTACGATATTGGTCAAGAAACCAATTTGTGATAGTATTTTCTCGATAGTAACGTTTGTTACACGAGAACGAGTTGGGCAAGCTCAGATGGTAGCACACGAGAGATAGATGTATAAAAGTTTGGGCCCTCACAAACATTAATGTCCAGTGATGACCCTACTCCTATTTGGGGTGGTTTTACTATCTCATGTATATCCATGATGAACTCGAGGGTGTATAAAGCTCGCCTATGGTGGTGGATGTGTATGACTAGGGATTTGTGTTGGGTAACGTTCTACGCAAACATAAAAATTTAGCGCGTAACCAAGACCTGTTGGAGATATGCCCTAGAAGCAATAATAAATATAGTTATTATTATATCTTTGTGTTTATGATAAATGTTTACGTTCATGCTATAATAGTATTAACAAGGAAACATTAATACTAGTGTGGTTTGTAAACTTAAATTGAAGTCCCTAGTAAAGCCTCTTCATAATACTAGCTTGTTGGTTAATAAATGATTGTGGTTTCCCTATCATGAACATTGAGATGTTATTAACAACAAGATCATATCGTTAGGAGAATTATATGGTGGACATAATCCTATAGATAAGCGTAGCATAAAGATCAAGTCATTTTAATAGTTCAATTTCTATATGCTTTCTGTTACATAGTAACATAATTCCTTCGACCATGAGATCATGCATATCACCTTTACCGGATGGATGCTTTGATGACATCAAACACCACACCGTAACTGGGTGGCTATAAAAGTGGCATTGAGTGTTCGTAAAGTATTAGTTGAGACACATGGATCAAGAGTGGGATTTGTCCATCCATATGACAGATAGATATACTCTGGGCCCTCTCGGTGAAATTTCATCCAATTAGCTTGCAAGCATGTGACTGGCTCACAAGGGATCACATATCACGGGAACGAGAAAAGAGTACTTATCGGTAACGAGGTTGAACTAGGTATGCAGAGATACCGACGATCATAACCTCGGATAAGTAAACTATCGTGAGACAAAGGGAAATTGGTATCGTATGTAAGTGGTTCATTCGATCGCAAAGTAATCGTAGAAATAAGTGGGAGCCATATGAATTTCCAGATTCCTCTATTGGTTATTGTTCGGAGAAGTGTCTCGATCATGTCCGCATAATTCACGAACCGAAGGGAGACACACTTAAGGATTCGACGTTGTTTGAGTAGTCATGGAATGATGAGAAAGAGACCGAATGTTGTTCGGAGTCTCGGATGGGATTCGGGATATCACGAGGAGATCCGGAATGGTCCGGAGAATAAGATTCATATAAGGAAAGTCATATTTCGGAGTTGGAGAATGGTTCCGGTGTTTTCATCGGGAATGTTCTAGAAGGTTCCGGAATGTCCGGCACTCCGGAGGGAAAGGGTACATGAATGTGTCTTACCAAGTTGGAATGATTGCATCATGTACTATGTGTCATCGCTGAACAAAATAGAGGGTTTAATCAAATCCTAGTTTGAAAAGTCAAACGCCAATTTGAAAAGTCAAACGGTTATTTTGGAAAGTGGAGGGAAGTAGGAAACCGAGTTGGGGAGGAGTTCCTCCTCCACCGCCGGCCCACTAGGGATCCGAGTTGGGGAGGGACTCCCTCCCCTTGGCCGGCGCCTCCCACCTATAAAGGGAGGGGCAGGGCTGCCCCTCCTAGCACACAAGTTCCCTACCCCAAAACCCTAGCCCGGCGCCGCCACCTCCTGTTGCCGCCGCCGCCTAGGGCTCCCCTAGCCGCCGACTTGGGCAAGCCCCAAGCCCTAGCCGCCGGCCCTAGCACCTCCTCCTTGGTGTGTCTAAACCCTAGATCGCCGAGGAGCTCTCTCATAGTCCACCATACTCGCTCCGGCTTAAGGCGAAGCCCTGCGAGATCTCCCCTCTACTTCTGGTACCACGCCGTTGTGCTGCCGGAATCGCGAGGAGAGTGCTACAACCTCCGCTGCCTGCTGGAACAAGGGAGAGGAAGGTCTTCTTCCAGTACCGAACGTGTGACCGACTGCGGGAGCGCTGCCGGAACGCAGCGCCGGAAGGATCGTCTACGCGATCTTGAGATCAGGAAGAGTACGACTACATCACCCACGAGAATCCGCTCTCGTTAAACACTTTGGAATCTTCGAGGGTGAGTTATTCCATCGACTCGTTGCTACAATCTAGTAGATAGATCTTGGCTTGTTTGTTTGTATGCGGTAGAAAATTTTTGTTTTCCATGCTACGAAACCCTACAGTGGTATCAGAGCCGTGTCTATATGTAGATCTGTTGCACGAGTAGAACACAATGGTCATTGTGGGCGTTGATGCTTTTATTGTCGATTGCTTCTTGTGTACTTTGCATCTTGCGGGATGTTGGGATGAAGCGGCCCAGGCTAACCTTACATGACATCGTTCATGAGACTTGCTCCACGCTTGACATGCAACTTGTATTGCATAAGTGGCTTTGCGGGTGCCTGTTTCTCCTAGCATAGTTAAGATCCAATTTACAACGGGTGATTAACAATACTAGTATCAATGTTGTGGTTCATGTTCGTAAGTTAGAACGACACTTATTGAAAGCCCCAAACCACGTAAAACATGCAAAGAAAGTAGAGGCGTCTAACTTTGTTTTGCAGGGGTGTGCAGTGATGTGATATGGCCATGATTGTGATTATATTTGATGTATGCAATGTTCCTTATTGTAAGTTGGCAACCGGAAGGAGCCATATGGTTGTCTTTAATTTTGTTAAGACCCGCGTGTCTATTCAAAGTAGTTGTAATAGTTGAAGCCGGTGGACGACAACCATGGAGAAGCGTCATTGACCTTGATGCAATGCCGGTGATGATGGAGATCATGTTCGTGCTTGAAGATGGAGATCAGAAGCACAAAGAAGAAAGGCCATATCATATCACATATTATGAATTGCATGTGATGTTAATCCTTTATGCATCTTGTATTGCTTAGTTAACGACGGTAGCATTATAAGATGATCCCTCATGCACATGAATTTCAAGTCATAAAGTGTTCACCCTTAGTTAGCACCGTTGCTAAAGCTTGTTGTTTCGAAGCACCACGTGATGATCGGGTGTGTTAGATTCTGCAAGTGTATACAACGTGAGCAAGCCAGATTTGCTCATGCGGAAACTAAGGTTTGATCTTGACGAGCCTAGCATGTACAGACATGGTCTCGGAACACGGATCACCGAAAGGTAAAGCATGAATCATATAGGAGATATGATGAACATGTAGATTGTTCGCCATTGAAACTATATCAACTCTCGCGATGATCGGTGTTGATGTGGTGGATTTGGTTCGTGTGATCACTAAAACAATGCGAGGGATATTGTTTTGAGTGGGAGTTCACCTAGATTAATTTAACTATTAATTAGAACTCAATTTTTCATAAACTTAGTCTAAACTATTGCAAATATGTTGTAGATCAATGGCGGCCCCTACCATCAATTTTAATGCGTTCCTAGAGAAAGAAAAGTTGAAAAACAATGGAAGCAACTTCGCGGATTGGTTCCTCAATTTGAGGATTGTCCTCACAGCTGGTAATTTGACCTATGTGCTGGATGCACCGCTGGGTGACCCGCCTGCAGCTGATGCTGCCGACGAAGTAAAGAATGTTTACCTCGCTCGGAAGAATCAGTACTCCACACTTCAGTGTGCTATCTTGTATGGTTTAGAATCGGAGCTTTAGAAAAGGTTTGAGAATTCAGACCCACATGATATTGTCCGTGATCTCAAATTGATCTTTGAGACCCACGCGGCAATTGAGAGCTATGAGGCTTCTGAAAAGTTCTTTAACTGCAAGATGGAAGAGGGCAGCTCCGTCAGTGAGCATGTGCTTAAGATGTCTGGGCACGCAAACAAACTTCAAAGCTTGGCTATAGTGATTCCTAATGCTTTGGGGATTTACCGTGTCCTCCAATCACTACCACGAAGTTACAAGAACTTTGTGATGAACTACAATATGCAAAACATGAACAAGCAGTTGCCAGAACTCTTTGCCATGTTGAAATCTTGTTAGACCCCTCCTTTATAAAGGAAAGGATCCCTGTGATTGCAATGCTAGTCCCTGGATCAATGCTAGCATCCACAGTTTAAGATGAAGTACACAGATACAAAGGTCGTTTATTACATTCATTCCAGAGATAAAACATAGTCTTTTACAACTCATGGCCATAGGCCTAATACAAGAGTTTAAGGAATAAGCAAATAAACACAAGTCTTCTTCTTCATGTGCCACAGGCAAGCATGTTGAGTGTAGACTCATGACTCCTACTCATCATCGGAGTAACCTGCAACATCACAAGTTACAGCCACAGAGGGTCAATACTTTGGAATAGTATTGGCAAGTGATATCTTGGTATATTTTAAGTGGACTATATTACTATATGCATTTTGGCTAGGTGTAGCTTGGCTTGCTTTGCTTAAAAATAGGTTTTACCTATTAGTTGAAACACTAAGTTTTTCTTTGTCAAAACATTCCCAAGAAACCTCCAATAGATATTGTGGTCCTTCACCCTTGTTCACCCACAAATTTTACTTAGAAGTTGGAGTGATGAGATTCTTGTAGCTTCCATGTCTTGATGCTCAAAAGTGTCCATTGCCTTGGACTAGGCTAAGTACTTAGGTTTTCCATCTGCAGAGGTTGTGCACTTTCCCCACCAGACTTGGTTTCCCAAGACAGGACCTTTCAGAAGCCTTTCCTTAGTCAAATGGACGCGTTCCAACCTATCATCCCATCTACCACCAACTGTCCAAAAGACTAAGTTCTAGCAACCTATATGATCATGGCAGAGCCCATATTGCCAAGTGGTTGCACGGTAAGCTTTCTCAACACTTGGCCTCCAAATCCCTTTGTGCCTGGGTGGCTTACCACAAGTGAGATACACAACCCAAGTCCATGGCCTTGTGTAACCACTCAACATAACCCATTCTTTCCATTCCACCCAGGAGGTTCATTTGACTTAGTTGTTTTATTATAAAAGCATAAGTCTCTTGACTTAGAAATATTTTCATCATGATAAGTATAGTTGTTCACCACCCTTGTTTGCTAAGTAGCTAGGCTAAGCATGTTGTGATAACTTAACTTAGGAAAATTCCCTAGCAATTCTACTATTCTACTCTACTTAGGATTTCCCAACTTAGCACTAGACAAAATAGCATGCAATACTTAGAAAAATATCTAATGCTAATACAAAACATAGGATAGAAATATTCATGAAAATATCACTTGCCTTGGTAGTGGGGAGAGTAGCACTCTTCACAATCACAATCACTAGCAAAATCTACACAAAAAGTATAGCATATAATTACACACAATTATATTCAATCAAAAATAATATGAATGCATGCATGCAAGAATTTACCAAGTGGTGATTTTGAAAACACTACCAAGTATGCACATGTTTACAGAAACTTAACAAGTCACAAGTTTGCCAACTAAACTTATTTGGCACCCATACAATTTACCAAAATAAATCTATATTTAAAATAGTCTTAAACATGTTTCTACAAATAAAGTCATTTTAATTGTTACTATTTGTTATACAAATTGGATATTCAGAAAGGTCTTGTCTTACTGAATCCAACGGTATAAAGTTTGTAAAATTCTAACGTGGCATTCAAAAGTTATAGCTGTTTAAAGTTTGGATCTAAATCTGATTTAAATTTCTGTTTTTGAATTCATCCTAGCCACGCGTCGCAACCTTACTGGTGCGTACCGCTTCGCGCGGATTGGCAGTCGCAAGCCGTAGGATCTAACTTAGATCTAACGATCCAGATGCGCGCGTACCTCTTTGGCCGAGATCTATCCTAGCCCTACGATGCAGATCCAACGGACCAAACCATCAAGCCACGAACGGGCGGCGCTGGCGGCATTGACTGGCGGCGGCGCGTCAGACTACGGTGGCGCCGGCGTTCTAGATCGTCCGCAAGGGAAAGAAGGGGCTTACCAGGTTCGCCGGAGGCTGCTGAAGCTCGACGTGGTACTGGCTTGCGGAGGGGCGCTCGGAGATGGGCTCTAGATCTCGTCGGAGTTGCGTCTGGCGTCGGGTGGATGTTGTCGGAGTCGCTGCCGAGGTTCTGCGTCGTCCTAACACGAACCAGCGGGTTTAGGAGATGCGCGGACAATTGCGAACACGCTCGGGTGAATAAGAAAGCAAGGGGCGCACGGGACTTACTGAGATTGGTCGCCGGAGTTGGGGTGGTCGTCGGGTGCTTACGGCGTCAAGCGAACACGGCGACCTGGGGCAGTACAGGATGCTCTGTTGTGGTTAGGAGGTGCGCAAGAGGATTACGAAGTGTCTCGAACAATCCAGAGGGGAAGGGGCGCACGGAGCTCACATGAATCGATCGCCGGAGTTGCTCTGTCTGCGGTGGTTTTGAGCGAGTCGTGGGCAGCCTGGGGGCGTGAGTATGGAATTGACTGGGGGAAAATGACTGCGAGGAGGTGGGGATCTTATAGCCGGTGCCTCGACAGGAAACGCCCGTGGGTTAATGCCCAATTAAGCCGCGCCATTACCGGCAGTGACTGCCGCTGCGACGTGGTCGCGGGCGTGGTTTGAGGAAGACGATGACAGCGTGGACAGGGCCCGCTCGTCAGCGATGTGCGCGAAGTGAGTGCGGGGTCCGTCTGTCAGCGACTGGCTGTGTGCGTTCGCGCGTGAGAGAAGAAAAGAGGATTCCCGGGTGGGCTTGCTGGGCTGGGTTCGTTGCTGGGCCAGATACCTGGCGCTCGGCCCTTTACCTTTGTTTAGTCCTTTTTCTTTTCTAATTCGATTTTCTGATTAGGTTTTCAAATAGTTTTCAAAATAATTTGAATTCAAATCTTTCTGAGGTTTTGCAGGGGTGAATTGGTCTCAGAAATAAGTCAAAGCTCATGGGGTTACCTTGCAAAGGCTTGATCAGACTTGGATTTCAAACAAACAGAGATTTTGCACTATTTTGCAAATGTTTGAAATAGAGGTTTTTGAAATTATTTCTAATTTGAAAATGTTGGTTAAACCTTTACACCTAATCTTTCCAATAGTGGGGCAAGCAAACAAGTTCCTTAACATTTAAATTTCAAAAGGTGATGGCATAATGAGTGAATTTTACTCACATGAAATCATAGCACAAGCTTCTGTTTTTGAGAAGAACCCTAAATGATGATGAATGCTTAGATGATATGAATGAGTTTTGGAATATGAATTTAGGGATGTTACAAATCTAACCCCCTTAAGATGAATCTCGCCCTCGAGATTCGGGTTGGCTAGCAAATAGGTGAGGGTGGTCTTTCCGAAGATCATCTTCTCTTTCCCATGTTGCTTCCTCTTCGGAGTGATGATTCCATTGCACTTTGCAAAACTTGATAGTTTTTGTCCTTGTGACTCTTTCTGCGGTCTCAAGAATCTTGACAGGCTTTTACTCATAGGTGAGGTCACTTTCTAGCTGAACTTCTTCCAATGGTATAGTATCCTTCAGAGAAGATTCTTCCATCTCTGGGTGACATTTCTTAAGCTGACTCACATGAAACACATTATGGACAGCTGACAGAGATTCAGGCAATTCAACTTCATATGCAACTTCTCCCTTGCGACTTAAAATCTTGAATGGCCCAACATATCTTGGTGCCAACTTTCCTTTGACTCCAAATATTTTCACTCCACGAAGTGGTGATACTCTAAGATAAGCTCTATCTCCAACTTCGTAGGTGACTTCTCTACGCTTAGAATCCGCGTAGCTTTTCTGTCGGGACTGAGCTATCTTTAACCTGTCCTTAACCAATTTGACTTTCTCTTCGGTGTCTTTGATGAGATCAGGTCCAAATAAACTTCTTTCTCCCACACCATTCCATAATAATGGGGTGGTACACTTCCTTCCGTAGAGTAACTCAAATGGTGCCATTCCAATACTAGATTGATGACTGTTATTGTAAGAGAACTCTGTGTAGGGCAGACTTTCATCCCAACTTGCTCCATAGTCTAAGGCACATGCTCTCAACATGTCTTCAAGAATTTGGTTAGTTCTTTCCGTTTGTCCATCAGTTTGAGGGTGAAAAGCAGTGCTGAAATCAACCTCGTACCTAAGGATTCATGAAGCTGTCTCCAAAAGTGAGAAGTGAACTGAGTTCCTCTATCCGACACAATACTCTTGGGCACGCCGTGAAGGCATACAATTCTACTCATGTAGATTTTTGCTAGCTTGGCACTTGTATAAGTTGTCTTCACGGGTATAAAATGAGCCACTTTAGTTAGGCGATCCACTACCACCCATATGGAATCATACCCTGACTTAGTCCTTGGTAATCCGGTAATGAAATCCATACCAATATTTTCCCACTTCCATTCAGGAATAGGCAGTGGTTGAAGCAAACCCGCTGGTTTCTGATGCTCCGCTTTTACTCTGCTACACACATCACACAAAGCAATATGCTCGGCGATGTCCCTTTTTAGATTGTTCCACCAAAATCTTTCTTCCATGTCCATGTACATCTTGGTGTTTCCCGGGTGAATAGGATACGGAGAGTTGTGGGCTTCTTGTAAAATCATTTTCCGCAACTCCGGGTCTTGTGGAACGCATATACGTTTCCCGTGCCATAAAGTACCTTGTTCGTCTATATGGAAACTCTTAGCTTTCCCTAGGCCAATATTTTCCTTAATCTTTTCAATTTCCTTATCAGTCTTCTGAGCTTCTCGGATCTTGTTCAATAAGGTGGGTTGAACATCCAAGGACATGAGATGTCCTTCAGGCACAATCTCCAATCTGAGTTCTTTGAATTGCTTACACAAGTCATCTGGCAATTCTCCTTTGGTAAGGCCATTTACAAACGTCTTACGACTTAGAGCATCTGCTACTACATTTGCTTTACCGGGGTGGTATTGCAAACTTAAATCGTAATCCTTGATAAGTTCTAGCCATCTCCTTTTCCTCATGTTAATTTCCTTCTGGGTGAAGATATACTTCAAACTCTTATGATCGGTGAACACTTCACATCACTTTCCCAAAAGGTAATGCCTCCATGTTTTGAGTGCATGGACGACAGAGGCTAACTCCAAATCATGAGTAGGATAGTTTACTTCATGAGTTTTGAGTTGTCTCGAAGCATAGGCTACGACTTTACCATCTTGCATAAGTACGGCACCCAAACCTTGATGAGACGCGTCACAATATACTTGGAAATCCTTTTCCAAATCTGGCAGACATAGCACTGGTGCTGTTACAAGTCTCTTCTTCAATTCTTGGAAGCTGACTTCACAACCTTCAGACCAAGAAAATTTCTTGTCCTTTTTTAACAATTCTGTCATTGGCTTAGCAACTTTTGAGAAATTCTCAATGAATCTTCTGTAGTAACCTGCTAAGCCAAGGAAACTACGAACTTCTTTTACATTCTTGGGAGATTCCCATTCTGTCATAGCTGAAACTTTAGCAGGATCAACTGCCACACCATCCTTTGTCATAACATGACCAAGAAAACCAACTTCTTCTAACCAAAACTCACACTTGCTAAATTTGGCATAAAGTTTATGCTCTCTTAACTTTTCAAGTATCAAGCGTAAGTGTCTTTCATGTTCTTCCTTGCTCTTGGAGTAGACTAAGATGTCATCGATGAAAACGACAACAAACTTGTCAAGGAATTCCATGAACACCTTGTTCATCATATTCATGAAGTATGCTGGAGCGTTGGTTAAACCAAAAGGCATAACTGTGTATTCATACAATCCATACCTTGTGGTGAAAGCTGTCTTAGGTATGTCTTGCTCTCTTATTTTGAGTTGAAAATAACCTGACCGAAGGTCAATCTTCGAGAACACACATGCTCCTTCTAACTGATCAAACAAGTCGTTGATTCTTGGCAAATGATATTTGTTTTTGATGGTTACCTCGTTGAGAGAACGGTAGTCAATGCATAATCTTTGTGTTCTATCCTTCTTCTCTACGAACAATACTGGGGCTCCCCAAGATGAAGAACTTGGTTGAATAAACCCTTTCTGCAACTGTTCTCCTAGTTGCTTCTTGAGCTCTTTCAGTTCATCAACTGACATTTTGTATGGTCTCTTAGCTATTGGTCCAGAACCAGGTACCAAATCTATCAGGAATTCCACATCTCTATCTGGTGGCATTCCCGGCAACTCTTCCGGAAACACATCCGGATACTCACTTACAATTGGCACACTGTCCATGCTAACCCCCTTAAGAGAATTCAGCTTACTTCCCTTGGATTCAAAGTTTGACTTGAATTTTATTATTTTTCCTTCTGGGGTTGTGAGTGCAACAGTACGATTGGCACAATCTAGTACTCCCTCATGCTTAGCCATCCAATCCATTCCTAAAATCACATCCAATCCTTGGGAATTTAGGATTATTAGGTTCACTGGAAACTTATGTTTTCCAAACTCTAGGACTAAGTCATGGCAACCTGAGTTTACTATCATTTCTCCACCCGGAGAACTTACTCTTATAGGACACCCAATGGTTTCTACCGGCAGTTCATTTCTTTCAACAAATGCCTTTGATATGAATGAATGAGATGCACCGGTATCAAAGAGTACAAATGCTGAAATTGAATTGAGTTTGAACTTACCAGCAACGGCATCAGGCTCCTCATAGACCTCCTCCACATTGATGTGGTTAACTTGTCCTTTCTGGAAAGGATTTGGCTTATTAGGTCCTTCCACTTTCTTCTCAGGGCACTCATTTGCATAATGCCCCAGTTTCTTGCACTTGAAGCACTCAACCTGACCGATGTCCTTCTTTGCAGGCTGACTTCCACTTCCACTACCATTTCCACTATAGTGGCTCTTATGTCCACCCTTGTGGTTCTTGTACTTGTCTTTGTCATGACTGCGGTGATGCTTGTTGTCATGACGGTTGTGGTTGTGGTGCTTGTTGAATTTCCCATGCTTATGGGATCCTGAGCTGCCACTGTCATCATAGTGAGATCGTTTGTGAGACGATCCTGAGATGTTCTTGTCGGAGTGTTTCCTCTTTCTACTCTCGACTTGCTTCATTTTACTCTCCAAAATAGCAGCCTTGTCACACAAAGACTGATAAGTTGGAACATACGCCACAGACAACTGTAGGTTCAGTTCATCATTCAAGCCCTCCAAGAACTTTTCCTTTCTTTTTGCATCTGTGTCAACCTCATCCGGTGCATAGCGTGCCAGATTGTTGAACTCTTCTATGTACTCAGCTACGCTGCGGTGGCGCTGTTTCAGGTTGTGAAACTCCTTCTTTTTCAGACTCATCATTCCTGATGAGATATGAGCAGTGCGAAAGCCATCTTCAAAGATAGCCCAAGTTACCTCATCTAAAGGAGTGGTAATTTGGAAGTTGTCCCACCATGTGGCGGCCGGTCCTTCCAACAGATGTGCTGCGAACCTGACTTTTTCAGCATCCGTGCAGCCCACAGTCACTAAATCTTTGTTCACAGAACGTAGCCAGTCATTGGCCACCATTGGATCAGTCATCCCTGAAAACTTTGCTGGCCTCAAACGCAGAAATCTGGTGAGCATATCAAAACCCGGAGGGTTGTTGTTGTTGTTATTGTTGTTGTTGTTGTTGTTGTTATTGGGGTTGTTGTTATTCTGGTTTTGAATGAATGTCGTCATCATCTGCATAAGCTGTGTTTGCGCATTCATCATTTGTTGTATTTCCGGGGTGATGTTGTTGGGGTTGGGGTTTGCGCGACGGGGAGGCATCTGTGGTTTGTTCAAATAGATAAGAATGAGATACCCATAGATGTTTTATGCACAATACATCACAAGCAAAACACATAATATGCAACGTAAGAATAAAGGTTCAACAACCAAATGATAAGTTCATGAAATAAAACACACAAGTGGCAAGCCATCCACATGTCGGATGGTCCAATAACAAGTTCACAATAACAAGTACGAATATGAAAGATAAACGAGTAGTCAAGTCTACTCATCAGCATCAATCTCCTCCTCGACGAAGGTAAGACCTGCGTTCTCCATCGCGGTCTTGTTCTCCTCAATCGTAGTGGTCAAGGAATCGACCTTGGCCTTGAGAGCCCTCTTCTGGGAGCGAAGCCTCTCAATAACCATCTGCTGCTGCTCAAGCTCGAAATCCTTGGACTTCAGTTCCTCGGTCATGTCTCGGATCTTCTTGTTCCTATCCTGGACGCGTTTCTCCTGACTCTTAAACTTGCGGTCCTGGGCCTCGAACTTTGTCTCCATTTCCTTGATAATCTCATCCTGCTGCGCAAAAAGCTTGTCCTTCTCGCGAAGCTGCACCTGAAGCTCGTCATTGCCGAGCATGACGTTCGTCCTGTCCGTGTCTACGTGCCTGAGAAGAGTCTCTAAGTCCTGGAGGTAGAGACGTATTGGCTCCGCCGCGTCCCTCGAGTCGTCCTCAAAGTCGATGGACTCTCCATCAACATCACGTCTTCCGAAGACGTGGAAGTGAGTGCCCCTAACCTGTCGGAAGTGACGGCCTAACAGACGTCCTATCAGGTCCTGCATGACTACCTCCATGCCTCTCTCCCTGTCGTCGTGCATCAGCTTGAAGACGATGGCCTCCGTAGTGGGCTCTGTCTGGCGTCCGGGCTGGTTCACCTTGAAGCCCCAGAGGTCCTTCCTCTCGAACTTGGTGAGTGGATACACCGTGATGGTGGGAAGAGGAAGATCGAGCAAAGTGGTAAGCTCAATGATACGGGGACCAAAACGGGTAACCTGGAGCTCCTCAACAGTGCTGATGGTAATAGGCATCTATTTATAAGATTGAAAAGTTAGAACAACATAATTCCAAGGTAAAACAAGACAATCATTCATACATATCCATGGAACACAAACATCACACAAGTCATGCATACATAAGTCCATTACATAAACTAAGGTCCATACTTATTTAAGGTATCATTTCTGGAAAATAAAGTGATAAGTGGTGGTCCAACTAACGAAGTGTGCTCACAATCCTATCTCACTGGATCTGGTGGCTATCACAATGTTCCTAGAGGCAATCCACCTATCTTGTTCACATGATTCCATCACTAAGTCTATTATATCTCCCCTTAACTCTTGGTTGGTGGCTACCAACTCTTGGGTAAGTTCCTTCTCTTTCTCTAAGTCTCTTTGGAGGTTAAGCATTCTGCACTTGACTCTAGCACTTAGTTCTTTGATAGTCCTCCAAGCTGCATCTCTGGCTGACTCAAAGAATGTTGTGTGCATCACAGTGTTGGTGTACATGCAGAATCCTCTTTCTTTGTGGTTGTCTTCCTTGTTTTTGTACAAGTGAAGTTGCACCCACCAATACTCCACTCCTTCATCCATCACTGGAAAGCCTTTGTATAAAGCTGCTCCATGTGCTTCCATTGCCACCATGAGGTCCTTGAGAACCTTGGGAAACTCAGTTTCACACTCCAAGGACATGGTCATGAGTGGTCCTTTCTTCACGGCTTCGTTGATGGAGTTCATCTACAAATGGAGTTGAGGATGAAAAGATTAGAAAAGTTTTACGAGAAGAATAGACAAGTGTAGAAGTAGTTGAAATCTTTTCTTTAGTGGTTTTCCAATCCTAGGGTCATAATCCTACAGGCAACACAGTGCTCTGATACCACCTGTTAGACCCCTCCTTTATAAAGGAAAGGATCCCTGTGATTGCAATGCTAGTCCCTGGATCAATGCTAGCATCCACAGTTTAAGATGAAGTACACAGATACAAAGGTCGTTTATTACATTCATTCCAGAGATAAAACATAGTCTTTTACAACTCATGGCCATAGGCCTAATACAAGAGTTTAAGGAATAAGCAAATAAACACAAGTCTTCATCTTCATGTGCCACAGGCAAGCATGTTGAGTGTAGACTCATGACTCCTACTCATCATCGGAGTAACCTGCAACATCACAAGTTACAGCCACAGAGGGTCAATACTTTGGAATAGTATTGGCAAGTGATATCTTGGTATATTTTAAGTGGACTATATTACTATATGCATTTTGGCTAGGTGTAGCTTGGCTTGCTTTGCTTAAAAATAGGTTTTACCTATTAGTTGAAACACTAAGTTTTTCTTTGTCAAAACATTCCCAAGAAACCTCCAATAGACATTGTGGTCCTTCACCCTTGTTCACCCACAAATTTTACTTAGAAGTTGGAGTGATGAGATTCTTGTAGCTTCCATGTCTTGATGCTCAAAAGTGTCCATTGCCTTGGACTAGGCTAAGTACTTAGGTTTTCCATCTGCAGAGGTTGTGCACTTTCCCCACCAGACTTGGTTTCCCAAGATAGGACCTTTCAGAAGCCTTTCCTTAGTCAAATGGACGCGTTCCAACCTATCATCCCATCTACCACCAACTGTCCAAAAGACTAAGTTCTAGCAACCTATATGATCATGGCAGAGCCCATATTGCCAAGTGGTTGCACGGTAAGCTTTCTCAACACTTGGCCTCCAAATCCCTTTGTGCCTGGGTAGCTTACCACAAGTGAGATACACAACCCAGGTCCATGGCCTTGTGTAACCACTCAACATAACCCATTCTTTCCATTCCACCCAGGAGGTTCATTTGTCCCTAGCAATTCTACTATTCTACTCTACTTAGGATTTCCCAACTTAGCACTAGACAAAATAGCATGCAATACTTAGAAAAATATCTAATGCTAATACAAAACATAGGATAGAAATATTCATGAAAATATCACTTGCCTTGGTAGTGGGGAGAGTAGCACTCTTCACAATCACAATCACTAGCAAAATCTACACAAAAAGTATAGCATACAATTACACACAATTATATTCAATCAAAAATAATATGAATGCATGCATGCAAGAATTTACCAAGTGGTGATTTTGAAAACACTACCAAGTATGCACATGTTTACAGAAACTTAACAAGTCACAAGTTTGCCAACTAAACTTATTTGGCACCCATACAATTTACCAAAATAAATCTATATTTAAAATAGTCTTAAACATGTTTCTACAAATAAAGTCATTTTAACTGTTACTATTTGTTATACAAATTGGATATTCAGAAAGGTCTTGTCTTACTGAATCCAACGGTATAAAGTTTGTAAAATTCTAACGTGGCATTCAAAAGTTATAGCTGTTTAAAGTTTGGATCTAAATCTGATTTAAATTTCTGTTTTTGAATTCATCCTAGCCACGCGTCGCAACCTTACTAGTGCGTACCGCTTCGCGCGGATCGGCAGTCGCAAGCCGTAGGATCTAACTTAGATCTAACGATCCAGATGCGCGCGTACCTCTTCGGCCGAGATCTATCCTAGCCCTACGATGCAGATCCAACGGACTAAACCATCAAGCCACGAACGGGCGGCGCTGGCGGCGTTGACTGGCGGCGGCGCGTCAGACTACGGTGGCGCCGGCGTTCTAGATCGTCCTCAAGGGGAAGAAGGGGCTTACCAGGTTCGCCGGAGGCTGCTGAAGCTCGACGTGGTACTGGCTTGCGGAGGGGCGCTCGGAGATGGGCTCTAGATCTCGTCGGAGTTGCGTCTGGCGTCGCGTGGATGTTGTCGGAGTCGCTGCCGAGGTTCTGCGTCGTCCTAACACGAACCAGCGAGTTTAGGAGATGCGCAGGACAATTGCGAACACGCTCGGGTGAATAAGAAAGCAAGGGGCGCACGGGACTTACTGAGATTGGTCGCCGGAGTTGGGGTGGTCGTCGGGTGCTTACGGCGTCAAGCGAACACGGCGACCTGGGGCAGTACAGGATGCTCTGTTGTGGTTAGGAGGTGCGCAAGAGGATTACGAAGTGTCTCGAACAATCCAGAGGGGAAGGGGCGCACGGAGCTCACCTGAATCGATCGCCGGAGTTGCTCTGTCTGCGGTGGTTTTGAGCGAGTCGTGGGCAGCCTGGGGGCGTGAGTATGGAATTGACTGGGGGAAAATGACTGCGAGGAGGTGGGGATCTTATAGCCGGTGCCTCGACAGGAAACGCCCGTGGTTTAATGCCCAATTAAGCCGCGCCATTACCGGCAGTGACTGCCACTGCGACGTGGTCGCGGGCGTGGTTTGAGGAAGACGATGACAGCGTGGACAGGGCCCGCTCGTCAGCGATGTGCGCGAAGTGAGTGCGGGGTCCGTCTGTCAGCGACTGGCTGTGTGCGTTCGCGCATGAGAGAAGAAAAGAGGATTCCCGGGTGGGCTTGCTGGGCTGGGTTCGTTGCTGGGCCAGATACCTGGCGCTCGGCCCTTTACCTTTGTTTAGTACTTTATCTTTTCTAATTCGATTTTCTGATTAGGTTTTCAAATAGTTTTCAAAATAATTTGAATTCAAATCTTTCTGAGGTTTTGCAGGGGTGAATTGGTCTCAGAAATAAGTCAAAGCTCATGGGGTTACCTTGCAAAGGCTTGATCAGACTTGGATTTCAAACAAACAGAGATTTTGCACTATTTTGAAATAGAGGTTTTTGAAATTATTTCTAATTTGAAAATTTTGGTTAAACCTTTACACCTAATCTTTCCAATAGTGGGGCAAGCAAACAAGTTCCTTAACATTTAAATTTCAAAAGGTGATGGCCTAATGAGTGAATTTTACTCACATGAAATCATAGCACAAGCTTCTGTTTTTGAGAAGAACCCTAAATGATGATGAATGCTTAGATGATATGAATGAGTTTTGGAATATGAATTTAGGGATGTTACAAATCTGCAGAAGTGGAGATCAAGAAAGAGCACCAAGTGTTGCTGGTCAATAAGACCACCAAATTCAAGAAAGGCAAGTCTAAGCAAAAGGGACACTTCAAGAAGGGTGGTAAGAAAGTTACCGCGCCAACGAAGAAGACCAGGGCTGGACCTAAGCCTGATACTGAGTGCTTTTACTGCAAGGGAGAAGGTCACTGGAAGCGGAATTGCCCAAAGTACTTGGCGGATTTGAAGAACGGCAACATCAAGAAGAAAGGTATATCCAATATACATGTTATTGATGTGTATCTCACTAGTACTCGTAGTAGTGCCTGGGTATTTGATACTGGTTCGGTTGCTCATATTTTTAACTCGAAACAGGTGCTGCAGAATAAACGGAAGCTAGCGAATAACGAGGTGACGATGCGCGTGGGAAACGGATCAAAGGTTGATGTGATCGCGGTCGGCACACTACCCCTTCATCTACCATCGGGATTAGTTTTATACTTAAATAATTGTTATTTGGTGCCTGCGTTAAGCATGAACATTATATCGGGATCTTGTTTATTGCGAGACGGTTACTTGTTTAAGTCCGAGAATAATGGTTGTTCGATTTATATGAGTAATATGTTTTATGCACATGCACCTTTGATAGATGGTCTATTCTTATTGAATCTCGATAGTGGAAATACACATATTAATAACATTGAGGCTAAACGTTTGAAATCGAGCGATAACTCGACCTATATGTGGCACTGTCGTCTTGGTCACATTGGAGTGAAGCGTATGAAGAAACTCCATTCCGATGGACTTCTTGAATCACTTGATTTCTAATCACTTGAAAGATGCGAAGCATGTCTGATGGGTAAAATGACTAAGACTCCATTTTCTGGTATGATGGAGCAAGCTACGGACTTATTGGCATACATACAGATGTGTGTGGTCTAATGAGTGTAGCATCGCGCGGTGGTTATCGTTATGTTCTTACCTTCACGGATGACTTGAGTAGATATGGGTATATCTATTTCATGAAACATAAGTCCGAAACTTTCGAGAAATTTAAGGAATTTCAAAGTGAGGTAGAGAATCAACATAACAAAAAGATTAAATTTCTACGTTCTAATCGTGGAGGTGAATATCTAAGTTACGAGTTTGGCGAGCATTTGAAAAAATGCGGAATACTTTCACAATTGACACCGCCGGGAACACCACAACGTAATGGTGTGTCCGAACGTCGTAATCGAACTATCTTAGATATGGTTCGTTCTATGATGTCACTTACAGATTTAACGCTATCATTTTGGGGTTATGCATTAGAAACAGCCGCATTCACTTTAAATAGGGCACCATCAAAATCCGTTGAAACGACACCGTATGAATTATGGTTTGGGAAGAAACCTAGATTGTCGTTCCTTAAAGTTTGGGGTTGCGAAGCCTATGTAAAGAAGTTACAACCGGACAAGCTTGAACCCAAAGCGGAAAAAATGTGTCTTCATAGGATACCTGAAGGAAACTATTGGGTATAACTTCTATCATAGATCCAAGGGCAAAATCTTCGTTGCCAAGAATGGATCCTTTCTAGAGAAGGAATTTCTCTCGAAAGAAGTGACTGGAAGGAAAGTAGAACTCGACGAGGTTGTCGAACCTTCTCTCAAACTTGCGAGTAGCGCAGCATCAGAAGAAGTTCCTGTGGTGCCTGCACCAATAAGAGAGGAAGCTAATGATGATGATCATGAAACTTCGGTTGAAGTTGCTACAGAGCCTCGTAGGTCAACAAGGACTTGTACCACTCCAGATTGGTATGATCCCGTTATGAGTGTCAAGTTGGTGGACAACACCGACGACCCTGCGACATATGAGGAAGCGATGATGAGCCCAGATTCCAATAAATGGCAAGAAGCCATGAAATCCGAGATTGGATACATGTACGAAAACCAAGTATGGACTTTGGTGAACTTACCGGATGGCCAGAAGGCTGTCGAGAACAAATGGATTTTCAAGAAGAAAACAGATGCTGATGGTAATGTTACTGTCTATAAAGCTCGACTTGTCGCAAAAGGGTTTCGACAAATTCAAGGAGTTGACTATGATGAGACTTTCTCACCTGTAGCAAAGCTAAAGTCTGTGAGGATTATGTTAGCAATCGCTGCATATTATGATTATGAGATATGGCAGATGGATGTCAAAACAGCATTCCTCAATGGAGACATTGATGAAGAGTTATATATGATGCAACCCAAAGATTTTGTCGATCCTAAAGATGCTAACAAGGTATGCAAACTTCAACGGTCCATCTATGGATTGAAGCAAGCATCCCGAAGTTGGAATCAACGTTTTGATAAGGTGATCAAAAGTTTTGGTTTTATACAAACTTATGGAGAAGCTTGTATTTACAAGAAAGTGAGTGGGAGCTCTATAGCATTCTTAATACTATATGTAGATGACATATTGTTGATTGGGAATGATGTAGACCTTCTTAATAGTGTCAAGGAATATTTGAATAATAGTTTTTCAATGAAGGATCTTGGCGAAGCAGCTTACATATTGGGCATAAAGATTTATAGAGATAGATCGAGACGCTTAATATCATTGTCACAAAGTACATATTTGGACAAAGTTCTAAAGAGGTTTGGAATGGAAGATAGCAAGAAAGGGTTCTTGCCCATGTTGCCCAATACGACCTTGAGTAAAACTCAAAGTCCGACATTGGCAGAAGATAGAGAAAGGATGAGTAAGACTCCCTATGCCTCAGCCATAGGATCTGTAATGTATGCCATGCTATGTACTAGACCCGACATTGCATATGATGTTAGTCTAACTAGCAGATATCAAAGTGATCCAGGAGTGGATCATTGGACAGCGGTCAAAAACATCCTTAAGTACTTGAGAAGAACTAAGGATATGGTTCTTTCTTATGGAGGTGATGAACAACTCGTTGTTAATGGTTACACCGATGCTAGTTGGAACACCGATCCGGATGATTCTAAACCACAATCTGGATACGTATTTACTTTGAATGGTGCAGCAGTTAGCTGGAGGAGTGCAAAGCAAAGCGTTGTGGCAAGATCTTCAACTGAATCGGAATACATGGCTGCTTCGGAGGCTTCACAAGAAGCGATATGGATGAAAGAGTTCATTACAGAGCTGGTTGTGGTTCCTAGTGCACTGGACCTAATGTCTATCTACTGTGATAACATGGGCGTCATATCCAATGCGCAAGAACCAAGGTCACACAAGAAGCTGAAACACATCAAGCTACGTTTTCACGCTATTCGAGAACATGTCCAAGATGGGGACATAAAGATTTGCAAAGTACACAAAGATCTGAATGTGGCGGATCCGTTGACTAAACCTCTCCCGAGGGCAAAACATGACCAGCACCAAACTGCCATGGGTGTTCGGTATATTACCATGTAATCTAGATTAGATGACTCTAGTGCAAGTGGGAGACTGTTGGAGATATGCCCTAGAGGCAATAATAAATATAGTTATTATTATATCTTTGTGTTTATGATAAATGTTTACATTCATGCTATAATAGTATTAACAAGGAAACATTAATACTTGTGTGGTTTGTAAACTTAAATTGAAGTCCCTAGTAAAGCATCTTCATAATACTAGCTTGTTGGTTAATAAATGATTGTGGTTTCCCTATCATGAACATTGAGATGTTATTAACAACAAGATCATATCGTTAGGAGAATGATATGGTGGACATACTCCTATAGATAAGCGTAGCATAAAGATCAAGTCATTTTAATAGTTCAATTGCTATATGCTTTCTGTTACATAGTAACCTAATTCCTTTGACCATGAGATCATGCATATCACCTTTACCGGATGGATGCTTTGATGACATCAAACACCACACCGTAACTGGGTGGCTATAAAGGTGGCATTGAGTGTTCGGAAAGTATTGGTTGAGACACATGGATCAAGAGTGGGATTTGTCCATCCATATGACGGATAGATATACTCTGGGCCCTCTCGGTGAAATGTCATCCAATTAGCTTGCAAGCATGTGACTGGCTCAAAAGGGATCACATATCACGGGAACGAGAAAAGAGTACTTATCGGTAACGAGGTTGAACTAGGTATGCAGAGATACCGACGATCATAACCTCGAATAAGTAAACTATCGTGAGACAAAGGGAAATTGGTATCGTATATAAGTGGGTCATTCGATCGCAAAGTAATCATAGAAATATGTGGGAGCCATATGAATTTCCAGATTCCTCTATTGGTTATTGTTCGGAGAAGTGTCTCGATCATGTCCGCATAATTCACGAACCGTAGGGAGACACACTTAAGGATTCGACGTTGTTTGAGTAGTCATGGAATGATGAGAAAGAGACCGAATGTTGTTCGGAGTCTCGGATGGGATTCGGGATATCACGAGGAGATCCGGAATGGTCCGGAGAATAAGATTCATATAAGGAAAGTCCTATTTCGGAGTTGGAGAATGGTTCCGGTGTTTTCATCGGGAATGTTCTAGAAGGTTCCGGAATGTCCGGCACTCCGGAGGGGAAGGGTACATGAATGTGGCATACCAAGTTGGAATGATTGCATCATGTACTATGTGTCATCGCTGAACAAAATAGAGGGTTTAATCAAATCCTAGTTTGAAAAGTCAAACGCCAATTTGAAAAGTCAAACGGCTATTTTGGAAAGTGGAGGGAAGTGGGAAACCGAGTTGGGGAGGGACTCCCTCCCCTTGGCCGGCGCCTCCCACCTATAAAGGGAGGGGCAGGGCTGCCCCTCCTAGCACACAAGTTCCCTACCCCAAAACCCTAGCCCGACGCCGCCACCTCCTGTTGCCGCCGCCTAGGGCTCCCCTAGCCGCCGACTTGGGCAAGCCCCAAGCCCTAGCCGCCGGCCCTAGCACCTCCTCCTTGGTGTGTCTAAACTCTAGATCACCGAGGAGCTCTCTCATAGTCCACCATACTCGCTCTGGCTTAAGGCGAAGCCCTGCGAGATCTCCCCTCTACTTCCGGTACCACGTCGTTGTGCTGCCGGAATCGCGAGGAGAGTGCTACAACCTCCGCTGCTTGCTGGAACAAGGGAGAGGAGTACCGAACGTGTGACCGACTGCGGGAGCGCTACCGGAACGCAGCGCCGGAAGGATCGTCTACGCGATCTTGAGATCGGGAAGAGTACGACTACATCACCCACGAGAATCCGCTCTCGTTAAACACTTTGGAATCTTCGAGGGTGAGTTATTCCATCGACTCGTTGCTACAATCTAGTAGATAGATCTTGGCTTGTTTGTTTGTATGCGGTAGAAATTTTTTGTTTTCCATGCTACGAAACCCTACAAGACCAACTATGCGGGAAGAGGAGGCAACGGATCATATCTAGAGTGTATCTCTCCATCATCATGGGTAGCAATTCTCAAAAATACTTTATATAAGATGGTGGAATACTATCCACTAAGAGAAAAGACCGACTTTATGATTACTCATATCATGGAGCAAAGTTTGAATATCCCGCCACGTCCATATCATATCCAAGTCTACATAAGTCTTTTTTCTGACTATTTATTGTGAGGCAAAATCCCCACAGCTTAACTACTATTGAAGATAAAAAGGAGCTACAAAAAGTACAAGGCTAAAAGTAGAAGAGAGGAGGGATTCTACATAAGTCTTATGGTCAAACAATCTTATAGGAACAATAATACTAGTTATGAGAAACTACTAATAACAATATTGATGATGTGTTTCATGGTGTATCAAATTGGGTCTATCCATGAATTTTTCTCTCTCAACAAATCTCATCTCACATATCACCGGAAACACTACAACACTTTGATGTTTTGCCCAATAGTCAGGAAACCAGAACTATCAGTGATATATGGACTAGTCTTAGAGGCATGACTAGGGATATCTAAATTGTGTCACACATGTATTAGGGTTTTCCTCCAAATACCCATCATCTGGAACTAATACAATTATAGCACTGAACAATAAACTTAATTATGAAACATAAATATAAATAATAATCCATTTATTATTACCTCTAGAACATATTTTCATCAATTTGGTACCGCTCGACATGCCCCTACTTATATACAAAGTAGGATAGGTTGACCCGCTTTATAGATGGTTGGACCTTAACAAGATATTTTGCATCCGATCTATGAGTCAGTTGCAAGATGTATCGCACGATCCTTGTGAAGATCTAGGCGTGGCTCTCAATCGAAGATGATGACATACCGACTTTCGTCGGGTGCCTGGGTCCTTGGGTTGGGCTGCAGCTAACTGAGTGAACCGCCATTAGGCCTAGTGGTCCTACCTGGGGTCCATGGCCACCTTACAATCCAAATGTTTATCCCCTTAATTAACCCAAGGAAAAAAGCGACATATATCCATGACAACACCCTCCAAGGAGGAATGCAGCACTCAAAAGTGTCATCTCCGTCAACACCGAGAACCAACGAGCAAGACTTACACCTAGGTACAGTGGCAAAGCCAACACCCGGCAACCCCAGGTAGCCGCCCGGGCTCCACATGTGCATCTTCTTTGAAATCTAGCACAAAACACAAGTTCACCTAGTAATTTATTCGAGGAAATCCTAATCACTCTTGATGCACTTACCTATTGCTCATGGTCCATGAACGGGCAAGCTCTGCCACTGCCTAGGTAACATGACCATCCTCCACACCAAGTCATACTATCCATACCATGGTGGCTGGGATAGAAGGGCCCTAAGATCTGGTTGAGAGTAAGACGACTCGTGAGCATAACTGACCCACACCTGTTATCTCACAGCCTTCAAGGTTGAGACGGGCAGACGACTGTCCAATATCATGCACAACCGCACCACACTAAGAAGAGGATCCGGTAGATCTGCGAACCGTGACCAACAGGGGAGAGGCGGAACAAGAGGCACAATGACTAAAGAGGAAGGCCCTTCTGATGTCGTAGGTATGCCAACAAGGGGGGCGGGGGGAGCGAACAAAGGAGCGGCACTATACCTTATCACTCCCAAGTCACGAGACTTGTGTTGTTCACTTAGTATTAAGAAACACCGTTTGGTTTTAGCAGGAATGACGTGAAGCTTTGCAGTATGATTCCATCAAGGACATGCCTTTAGTCTCATGATAAAGTCAGTCGTGGAGAATGACATGGAAGCCGAGATCCGGGAACTGGTAATGGTGGTTTGAATCCTGGTGGCGTTGAGGTTTTGGCTTGGTGATATGGGTCTTGGAGGAGCGACATCGTAAAGTGGGGACGAAAGTACAGGAGGATTCTAGAGTTAAAACTTGCAGGGTGAAAATCCAATCTCTAGCCTCACAATGATCTTGTTAAAGGCATTATTTTGTGAGCGTGGACATTCTCCGGGATAAAAACCCATAATCGTTGATGACAGTGCTTGTGCACTGTTTTCTTTTTGGAGGTGTCGCTTTTAGTGACGATGGATTTCTGGTGATGTCCGCTGTTGTAAGGCATATATCGCTGTAGCGGGAGTTTTTTTTCTTTAATTGTTCTTCCTTTTTGGCTGTGTGTATTGGTAATGCCAATAGGGTAATATATTGTTGCACCGGGCGTAGTTAGTATCTCGCGATATTAATATATACTCCGTTCCTTATTAGTTATACCCGATTCAGCGACAATTAATAGAATGTACAGAGTAGCTGATTATGGTTTTGTATGCATTATCCCCTTGGGCACAAAATACATCCTTATCTCACTGGCATTTGCGTCGAGCAAAGAACCATATCGGTAGCCACGTGCCTAGTTTTGATGCTAAGAAGCAGAACCTAACACATTTGATGGCTGTTAGACTGTTAGTTGCACACACCCACATGGCTGCACAGGATCCTAAAGTAATCATGCCTCGTGCATGCATGCCAAATTGCCAATTATAGAGTGCAAAGCTAGAAGCCATGAACAACTGTTACGTCAAGGATTCCCACTCAGGAGTCAGGGCACCTTATTGAGTTTGCTGTGTGGAGAAGAAACTTGTACAGGTTGTACTACATGTCGTCTGCCGAAAACATACTAAATGTCTCATTGTAACCATGAAAGTAGTAAACAATGAAAGTTGAGTTGATCAAATAACACCAACAAAACTAGGTTATGTCATGAGGTCTACCAATATCCATATGTGCTTGGAAGTCCGTCTGGTTGTCTATGATACCCCCTCCGCTCATTAATGTAAGATCTTTTATATATTTTAAAATGGACTAGATATACCTTAAAATAAGTGAACCTACATACTAAAACATGTTTACATACATGTGTTTAAAAAAAGACTAGAATGACTTATATTAGTGAACGGAGGGAGTAACATTATCAATTGTGAAGCTTGTCCATAACCATTTGAGCATCATTTTGTGTTATGGATTTATACTACTTCCTTCGATACATATTAGTTGACTCAAATTGTCTAGATTTGGAAGAATCTAGACACTATTTAATATATAGGTTTATCTAAATTTTGACAAATCCAAGTCAATTAACATGGGTCGGAGGGAGTATTCTCTTCTCCCCACTTTTCCTCCATTTGTAACGCTTTTACGTTTGCTCGATGAAACATATCCTGCAAAATAGGGATATTTCAGTACTAGTTCATCCATAAACTGAAAATTCTTCATGTTAATTTAGTAAGGTAAGATGCATCATTGCTCTGTGCTTAACTTAAAGCAGAAGCATGGGCTCATCGGGATTCCCTCCCTCAGATCTCTATCACCATTGCTAGATGCCAACCAAGAAACATAAAGAGAGGAAGAGGTGCAAGATAAGAGAAGCAGGGAATAAAGAGAGGAGCAGTGATGAGGAAAGCCACAAACAATGGTTTCAGAGGTTGCACACAGCCAGTGGGAAAGTAGGAACGGTACCTTCCCCGTTATAGTTTGGTCCGCATAAACCACCATCAAGGGTCATCATAGTACTAATGCGAAACAGCCAGCTACGCCTAATGGGTGCTAGGCTTATCGCTTTATTGACAACAGATGGGGGAAATGAAGAAAGGAGGCATCGATGGCAAGGAAACTTTTGCAGGTAAAAAGAAGGGATAGGAATTGTCCACAAGAAGCCATGGTGGGTTTGCTACATCCTTGAGTTGGGTGAGCAAGCAGATGCTAAACGAAAGGTTGATAGCAGGGATGGATCGTGGTCGGTAACCGACTGTCAGATAGTGAGTCTGCTCTTCTGCAAAGATGTCAAGCTTGGTTGTGACCATTTTCTGAACCAGCTTGTGTGTTGCCTCCGTTCGAATTCAAAATTCTCATCTATAATTATTCGCTGAAAAACGAGAATCGCTGAGATGGAGATGTGCATGATGAGTCATCGTCGATTTCCACCTATCAATTAGCAGGGTGAGTAATAGGATTTGGACAAGTTTTCTGTGGAGACAACACAGCAGATCTGACGTTTCATGGTCATCTGCTTTCTCATGCGTGCCGAAGTTTTGAATTATATTAACATATCCAAAGTTAATGCGGATTACTGGGGGCTTTGACATTTGTTGCAATGCATGTCCACACCCTACTACATACGCAAGGTTAGCTTACTTTTGACAGAACTGCAGACAATAATTGAAAGCAATTGCACAGACAACGCTTTGGCAGGTAGCTTAATTGTTGGTGTTGCAATGTGTCACTCGGTCCATGATCTGAAAGGTGTTCAGAATTTACTTACGAACATTTTTACTCATACTTCCACTTGGTTATCTATGTATCAAATAGTACTCAAAGTTAATTGTCTCACCTATCAAGCTCGTTAAAGTTAAAGACCTGTGACACAATTAGGAATAAAAGATATTCACTGCAGAACACTTGCAGGTATCTTGTCCAGAAAATCATATCCCACCACCACTTTGGCACTTCCTCCAATATGTCAATTTTGCCGTCCTGTAATTTGGTACCACCCATCAATCTTTCTCAATCTAAAAAGTTTGGCAAACGAGAGGGATGGCCCGGCATAGGAGGACCATGGCCAGCAGAATCCAGACAACTGAGCAGATGGAACACTTAGACGATAGACTTGCGAAAAAGAATTCGAAGTGGGTCGGTGGGTGCTAGTAGATTGCAAGGCACAAAATATGCGCACACGCAAAGGATGCCGAGATTACAACACTTGTCCTGTGATAATACACTGGTTGAGAATTAATTGGAGGATCTTCACTTACAAAAAAGTAACATACGAGGATCCATGACCTTTCGGGTCATAGTAGCTCAATGTTTCGAAGGAACACTATGAGATCGGATGGATAAAATTATACGAGCCCAGTTAAAATTGATGGTTCTAAATTCTAACTGAAATTCAGAATGGAATTTTAGTTTTTTGGACTGGCTGATGTTCTGCAAACTGCATATCTCGATCTAAACCACCTACTTATCAGAATCTTAGACTAATGTATTGCATTTGACGATCAATTGCCCATATATTGCAATCCAAGCAGCAAAGGGGTAAATAGTTCTGCATACCAACTACCAAGTACCTTCCGTGGATTAGAGCGCGACGAAACTCGTAGAGAATACGGGTGTAACTTGTAGAGCGCCGAGATGGAAGAGGAGTGCGCCCACAGCCAAGTGCCGGCGATGGTCCACTGGCGGCACACAACGCCAACGCCAAAAAAGCGGAGGGATCGGTGCGGACTGGCCGACTGGGTAGTTGTTTGAGAGAATTCCTTATTTGACACTATTTTTCAATATGATTTCTTATTTGACACTAAATTTTTTTTACTTCCTTATTTGACCATTAGTGTAATTACGTTGTCTTATACGACATTCTAGTGCATTTTGAGAGCTAACAGGGTTAGATGAGGACCTACAAAAACATTTTTGCCCCTGGTGTGACAAAATTATAAGAAACTTGTATATGTGATGGAACCGAGTATATAATTCAAAAATGGTGTGTATTGTTTAGCATGTGCAGATGTGATGGGCATGCCCAAGCATACGGAGATTAAATTGACGAACGTGAAGAAATATATGCTAATATATTTTGGTGTCTTACATATGGTTTTATTAGACTCCTGTTTTATACTCTCAGGGTACATACTCCCACCTCCTAATGGATATCTTGGACTGGATATACCCGTATTAGCTTACCAACCGACTGGATAAAAACTTTGATCTGCATGGCCACATGCAACTCCTTGAGCCTAAAATCGTGGGATAGCCCGTGTAGTACTAATTTTGAAATTGTATACAATTCGCATGTGTTCAGTTAAAGTAGTTTGTACATGAAGTATATCTAGGATATGAAATATACTTTGTAACATATGTCAGAACAATGAAGTTTCTACACAAACTTTTTGTAATATATATTTTTAGATTAATTTTGTAATATATTAACATGGGGTATATACTGCTATTTAGCTAGTATTTAGAAAAGGTATATTTGCTGATTTTTAGAAGAGGTATAGTTGCATCTTGTCTGTGTTGTCGAATGCATCGCGTGTAGTCTTCATCGTCGACCAGCCGTAGTCACATGCATGTCATATTCGTCATGCCGCCCTGCGGTCTCGACGCCCGTTCACCTGCTGCCCCGCGCACATCAAGCTAGAATAGCATGCGAAGAATACAGAGAGTTAACATCAAAGTTGTATAAATTATTGAAGTTACGACCCAGCACCTGCAGCTTGAGACCGGACAAGATGCAACGACGTTGATAAATGGATCGCTCGATCAATTCCACCATTGATTGTCTCCGACGCTGTCGATGAAGAAACACGGGCGGCGGCGGCCGGATGTGCTACACGCAGATATTTCTCTCTCTATATATATACAGTACATAGGACATCTTGAGAGGTCAATCGCCGGGTGCATGCCTACAAACACAAACTGGTACAAAAAAATTCAAATGCTACGTGACCGAACTATACTATGGTGCCAGGCTGCAGCGGCTTCCTTGTGGACGGAACAAGGCAAGGTCTAACAGGTCGTACCATTATATTTACCGAATGATGATCACAAAAAGGGTGTAGGAACACAGAAAATCAAGCGATGGGTAGTTTGGTCCTTGAAAAAATAAACTAACGAGAGTCTAACGGAACTAACGGCGGTGTCATATAAGACAAAAAAAAATATACAAGTGATCATATAAGGAAGTAATTTTAGAGTAGTGTTAAATAAAAAACTATATTGAGAAGCATTGTCGAATAAGAAATTTTCTCTAGTTGTTTCCATGGGCTGCGAGCCAGTGACAAGGCCGTCAAAGCGAGGTGACTATAGAGTTTTTTTTTTGAATAACAACAGGAGAACTGTTATATTCATCGCAATAGAGAAAGAGGTCAAGATGACCTAATGACCCAGTTTATAAGGAAAACCGAGCCTAAAAACCACACAGAACGACCCCGTTTATAAGGAAAACCGGGTCAAAAAACCGCACAAGCATCGGAGCCTCATCGCCCACACGACATCAGACTACCGACACACTAAAAACACACACCCATATCCGGAGCCGCTGCTCCGACTTCCCCTGCTCGGAGGCGAGCCGTGGCGTCGCGCGGCATGGACGTGTTGCAGCCCAAGCTACACACAGCGGCCACCCGCAGACCACGGACGCCATGCCAAAAGATCCGGGACCGCCACCCCGACGTGCCAGTCAAAACGACCGTTTGGTAGCGTCGACCGGGCCGACAAGCTCGCTGCCCTCGCAGCACCAGCACGCCACCCATGCCTTGCTAGGCCACAACCACACCTCATGGAGTCGTCGCAGCAAGGCCTTCCGAAGCCGCCGCCTCGGCGCATGTCCACCGTCCGGAGCCGCCACCCCGACATCCACAACCCTTGACCACAAGGCCAACTCGCATAGCTGCCACGCACCTGCCACACCCAAGTTTCGAGGACTCCAAAGGCGGCGCCTTCAAGAAGGTAACGACATAGGGTGTCGCCGCCGCCCACTCCGGAGGAGCTAAGGCTTTCGCCCGGAGATCACAGGAAACTCATGACGGCAGGAGCTCCTCGATGACGCCTTCAAGAAGGAAAACGGCTCCGAAGGGCACCGCCATCATCGGCACCGACCAGAGTCGGTGCGAAGCTTTCGCCTGGAGTGCCATTCCCGTCAGGCCAAGAGAGGCACAACAGCAAGGCGCAAACAGCCGAGCACGAGCCTCGCAGCCAACCACCAACGCTCCCAGCTCGCCGAATCTGCACGGCATGGTCGCATCGCTGCAAGCCCAAGCAGATCCCACCACCAACCGCTCGTTTGAGGGCCCGATGACCCGATCGCAGGCCCGTCGAAGCCCAGATTGGGCCCTGGCCGATGCAGCCCCGCGCATCCATCCTGAACCGCACGTATGTGTGCCTGCGACAGCCAAACTCGTCGAAGATCTGCGCCCTGACGCGCCGCCAAGCTCGACCCGAGCGCCTCCGCTGCACACAGACCGCCGACGTGCTGTCAGCACGTGCACGCCACCTACACGCCGCAGTCACCCCGCGCTACCGCTTGGTAGACCCAAAGAAGCCCAGAGACAGCCCGCCTGCAGCGAGCCCATCGCGACGGCCCCACGCGCCGCCGGCGCCGCCTCACGTTTGCGCACCGCCCGGACCTCCGCGCGCTTGCGCACTGCCACCCGCAAGCTCGCGCGCTTGCGCGCTTGCCCACTACCCCGATTCAACTGCTTGGTCAGCTGCCCCGCTCAGCTTGCCGCGTAGACGGGAGAGGAGGGCCTGCCGCCGCCGATGCCGCGCGGGCTTTGCCCGGCGGCGCTTGCCGGCGGCGGCGGCAGGGAGGGAGGGGCGAGGAGGGCTTCGGTTCCTGGCGGCTGGGAGCTCCCGGGTCGCCCGGCGGGTGGAGCGACACGGGAGAGCGTGGGGAAACAAATAATGGGTGGTCGGTGACTACAGAATTAGTGCGAGAAAAAGAAACAGGGCAAACTGGGCGGTACGAGCCAGCAAACTTAGAAATTTATCCCATAAGGAAACCTTTTGAGGGCCGCGCAGGACTATCGCCTGTTGGGCCGGCCCATTCTGCAGGCTGATAAATTTTTGGGTTTTTCTCACACAATGAAAATTATAAGTTTTGAAAAAATTAACAAAAATTTGTTTATGATTTTTCTATTTGGTTCGTGATTTTTTAAAATTGGTTCATGATTTTCGAATTTTGGTTTATGGTTTTAAAGTTTGGTTCATGATTTTTAAAATTGTGTTCATGATATCCGAAATTCAGTTCATGATTTTACAAAATTGGTTCTTGATTTTTGAAATTTGGTTCATGAGTTTCCAAAAAATATATCATGATTTTTGAAAAAAAAATCATGACTTTTGAAAAAAATCATGACTTTTGAAAAAAATTCAATGATTTTTGAAAAATCTTTAGTAATATTCAAAAATAGTAAATATTTTAAATCATATAATTATAAAAATATTGAGAATCTGAAATAAGATATAAAAAAAGAAAAAAAAGCATTTAGCAACTCCCGTGCTATACGCCGGATGTCCGGCGCGTCCAGCTCGCACCACAGAGCCCAACATGGGCCGGCCCGTTTCCCTGGCGCTCCTTTGCTACTTTGCAGGTACGTGGCTTTTTATTTTTATTTATTTTTGTTCCTCTAGTTTTTAAATATGAACAATATTTAAATCTAAACAACTTTAAAATTTATTTATTTTGGAAATAAAGTTTTTAAAACGTGAACTTTTTCTAAAGATCATGAATTAATTTCAAAAATCATGAACGAGTTTTTAAAAGTGAGTGTTTTCATGTAAATCATAAATAAATCATGAACCAATTTTAAAAATCACAACGTTTTTATAAAAAGTCATGAACAATGTTGTAAAAACATGAATATTTTAAAAATCATGAACACATTTATCAAATTCTAAACTATACAACATGAAAAAGAAAACTAAGAAAGAAAACAAAGAAATAAAATATAAAAAATGGAAAGAAAAAACAAAATCAAAAGCAAAACTAAAGAAAAAAATGGGACCGGCCCTAACTGGCATATAGTATTTTGGCCTTTTGAGTCATTTTCTTCTCGTTGAGGTTTAGATAGAACATACCCACCTAGAGCAAGCACTGCCTCGCTATGATATTGATTCACTGACTTAATATGTGGTGATCATACTGATGTTGAGTAGGCAGTGCTTAGTTACAACATTTAGCTCCTTGCTTTTTATCTTGATTTTTCTTCCCTGATTGTAGGTCCAGCTGGGCACATTCTGACTCGGATCAAAACGAGCAGATAGAGAGACATCTATGCTTTATATCATCTACAAGCCAATGTATTATAATTATAATTGTTGCAATGGATTTTTCTATGTTCCATAATGGATTATAGGGTTTAAATGAATTCTCTACTTGTTTTGTCGTGGGAATGGCCACGGCAGTCACTACCGGGGGTAGCGATTGATTCGAGCAGGGCAAGAGGGAGTCGCCATCTCCGGATCGAGATTGGGAGCGAGACACATGGTTTACCCAGGTTCGGCCCCCCATAGGGTAAAATCTACTTCCTGCTTGCTGGTATTGATGGTGGATGAATTACAAGGGTGGCGACCTCGTAAGGGCGGCGAGTCGCTTGGATGGGGTAGCTAATAGCTCGTGAGTACAGAAGGGACCCTAGGGAGGCTTATATAGGGGTGCCTCGCTAGGGTTTTACAGGATCTCATCCAAATCAGTAATGTGTTCAGGAGTTTGACCTAATCCGACTAGGCTAACTACGGTCTTGGGCCTCCGCATCCAGTCGCCGGTCTCCTTTGAAGCCTTCTTTCCAGTCGCCGTCATTACATACCTAGTCTTTATTTCCCTGGGCCAGTTGCTTCCTGCATTTGTGGATACCCCGATTGGCATATCCCCATCGGTAGTCCTCGAGTGCGCCAGGGGTTCGGCATAGGAGTCAACTTGGCGGTCGGAGTAGGCGAGTCCGGGTGGGCGCCCAATCGAATCGATGACGAACTCCTCCAATGAAGGGAGAAGTTTTTAATCTTCAGTCACAGTCGCAACTTTTGGTGAATCATTTTTCCTCAGGTATCTTGCTTTAACCGATTGGAGTGAGCCAATGGCGCAGGCGAATGGCGTACTAATCAATGTAGGCAAACGACTCAGGCGAATGGTCAATTTGACCGAAGTTGATGTTGGGTCACGAAGAGATAAAACAAAAAAATTCCCTCTAACGTGGTGATCCCTAGATCTAGCTGAGGTAGAAGGTCACGAGGATTACTATTAGACGCGCAATTGCGGATTACTGATGTAGCACATTTGTTGATGTAGTGCAGTCCTCAAGATCTAATCCGGTCCTGATCGTAAAACACTACTGTTGGTATCCACACGTACGAGAAGGAGCGCCGGCGGTGAACTGCTAGGTTCGTTACGGCGGCATGACTGCTGTGGGGTTAGGGTTTCCAACCATGGAATGATCTAACCATTAACCCTCCTGGATTTCTGCGTCTCACTATATATAGGGAGTGAAACTGGGCTCCACTCACTTGTGGCCCATTCACTAAAGCCCATATAACATTAGTCATTGTGAGTCCGACTCACTGACTCAGTCCAAATCCGGTTTGGGTCTAACCCAACCAGATTTCCGGTTCAGATCCAATCCGAACTTGCTCCCGCTCTTAAGTGTGTGATCCCGCAGACTCATGGCTACTTGGATACGATTGGAGTCCGACTCTCAATCGATCAGTCGGTAGTGTCTCCTAGCAAAACGTGCCGACTCCCAAGTAACAAAGAGTCATGGCGACATGCCTTTCCAACGCGACTTGCGTCCGAGTCTTTTTTGCCTCATGATATACCTTGCCAGACTAT
This sequence comes from Avena sativa, assembly GCA_916181665.1. Lineage (NCBI taxonomy): Eukaryota > Viridiplantae > Streptophyta > Magnoliopsida > Poales > Poaceae > Avena > Avena sativa. The sequence continues at coordinate 250,223,389 of OV702284.1, read as the reverse complement.
AGGCAAATAATTTTCATCCCTTAAATAGTCTGACTCTCTTCTTGATCTAAGATAAGTGACTCATCCAACTAACTCTTAGTCGATCGCCTCGATTAACACTTAACCGAGTCGTGCATGGTCATGCTTTTCGAATCATATCATCTGAGAGGACCTAGAGAATATCTCTCCTAGTGGAGGGGGAAAATCCCATCTTGGTTATTCACATCACACATCTTGATTCTTTTGTCAACCCGAACTCTGCCTTTATAACCACCCAATGACAAAATAGTGTTTTACAAAACCTAAGTCGGTGATCCTCAACTCGGATTGTGCAAAACCTCATGTCTAAGGATTACATTGATTGAGACACACAAATGATGACTTGTTCGTTGTATATCAATATGGGTTAGTCTGACTCGCTAAACTCTTAGTCGAATCTTTGTAAGTCATAATAGCATCTCCAAGCCCATGACAAGTGGAACCGAGTCATCAGCCAACTTTCACATTGGTCTAAGTTGTGTGTCCAGCATAACTTCGATGACCAAGGATATTTAGTATAAACAACATGAATACAAGGACAACTTAATATTTGTATGAATACAATGGGAATCACATCATACATGATTGCCTCTAGGGCATATTCCCAACAGTCTCCCACTTACACTAGAGTCAATCATCCAACATCACATGTCTAAGCATCTAATGCCCATAGCTCTTAGGTGCGCCTCATGCTTCGGCTGTGGTAGCGGATTTGTCAACGGATCCGCAATATTTGCATTCGTGTGTATCTTGCATAACTTGATATCACCCTGATCCACGAACTGGCGAATCAGGTGGTACCGCATGAGTATGTGCTTGTTCTTATGGTGTTGTCTAGGTTCCTTGGCTTGTGCAATAACACCATTATTGTCACAATACACGTCTAACGGATTGGACGAGCCCTAAACCACACAAAGATCCATGAGGAAATTCCTTATCCAAACAACTTCCTTTGCTGCCTCCGTGGCGGTAATATACTCGGCCTTTGTTGTAGATGCAGATACAGTCTCTTGCTTGGAACTCTTCCAGCTCACAGCCCCTCCGTTTATCACAAACACCTACCCGAATTGCGAACGAGAATCATCAAAGTCGGTAAGATAACTCGCATTCGTGTAACCCTTTACACTGAGTTCATCCTCACCGCCATAAACCAAAAACATATCCTTAGTCCTTCTTAAGTACTTAAGGATATTTTTAGCCGTTGTCTAGTGGATTTCTCCAGGATCAGCCTGGTATCTTCTCACACCACTTAGAGCATAGGAAACATCTGGCCTAGTACAAATCATGGCATACATGATGGATCCGACTATAGAAGCATACAGAATCGCACTCATCCGACTTTGCTCATCAGTCAACGAAGGACACTGAGTCTTGCTAAGTTTTATACCATGGGACATCGGTAAGAACCCCTTCTTAGATGATTCCATGTCGAACTTCTTCAACACTTTGTCCAAATATGTACTCTGACTCAATCCAATGAGCTTTCTTGATCTGTCTCTATAGATTTGGATTCCAAGAATATATGTTGCCTCACCCAAGTCTTTCATTGAGAAACTCCTTTCCAATGATTCCTTGGTATCTTGCAACATCTGGACATCATTTCTAATCATTAATATGCCATCCACTATAGAGGCCTGAACCCAATAAGGTACAAGTCCCTGTGTTTACAGTGCTAGTCCCTGGATCGAATAGCTAGCACTCACAGTTTAAGATGTAATATCAAGAAACAAAGGTCATATTACAACTCATAACCAGGAATAAAAATATTAGAACTTACATAGCTCATATGGCTATCTTATTACAAAGCAACAGATATATCTATAAGCATGGAGTCCTTTATCTTCATGTGCCACAGGCAATCATGTTGGTTGTAGACTTGTAATCCCTACTCAACAAACTTCACTAACATCAAACAAACCTCCAACATGATAAGTTACAGCCACAAGGGTCAATACATTTGAATTGTATTGGCAAGTGATATCATATTGATATGGGGAATCTAACATCTATATGAATATATGGCTAAGTGGAGTTTTGGCTGGCCTTTGCATAAAATAAGTTTTTCCTATCCTTTGTAAAATATTTTTTCTCTTTTTCAAAACACTTCATCAAACAATGGCACACTGGATACACACCAGGTGCTTCCGTTGTTCACCCAACAAGTTTTTAACTTAGAGAAATTGGGATGAGGAGATTCTAGATCATTTCAATGTCTTTGATGCTCAAAATGTCCATTACCGGGGACACGTCTAAGTACTTAGGTTTTACCCTCTCGAGAGGTGGTGCACTTTCCCCACAAGACTCGACATGCATCGAGACGAGACTTTTCAGAAGCAATCCCTTAGACCACCATGGACGCGTTCCATCCTATCATCACTACCACCTTCTGTTCATCTGGCTGAGTTCTTGCAACTTAGTAGGTCAAGGCAGAGCCCATATGCCATGTGGCTGCACTGGAAGCTTCTCAACACCAAACATCTCAAATCTCTTTGTTCCTGGGTGGCCATCCACAAGTGAGATACACCAGGGTAAACCATAGAAATGGGCCCTGGGTAACCACTCAACAAAAATCCATCCATGCAATTACCATTTCCACCCAGGTGTTTCATTAACAAGTTGTTTTCTTAGTCAAAAACACATATGCATAACTTTTCCATAATATCATAACATGAATTCCCACCCTTGAATTCTAATAGCTAGGCTAAGCCTACTAGCATAACATGTCTCTTAACTTAGGAAAATTCCTACCAATATATACTCTATGGGATCTACCATAGCATAGCAATATACAAAATAGTCTTATCATGCGATGTATTAATAGATGCATATCATGTACCCCGTTATTAAGTACTTGTTCTAATCCCAACTTGTATGCAAGAGCATGTGTGGGGAGAAATGTGTATTATATGGAGTAGCATGGTGGTAGTGATTGAATAGTGACAACAAATTCAAGATCTACTATGGTATTTACCTTTCTTTTGCTACCTCTAAGGATAAAGTGAATTCATGTGCTATAATTATCTTTTGACAGCTAGATAATCTTGTTTGGTCAAGGTAGCATATTTGTGATTCAAACATCATGTCAAATTACTTAAGTCTATACTCTGTTCATTCTTAATTCAAGATTGCTTGGAGCTTTCCCTTTCTTGAGAAGTATAAGAGAGATTTGTTGCACCATATCTATGTTAGGACGTGATGCCCATATAAATGCTTATCAAACACATGTTGAAGTTCCACCAATATTATGTTTTTGATGAATTGTTTGTGTCCATTACAACCTAAGAATAGAGTAGACAAGTGAACCCATGAACCATGGTCCATTTTAAACCATAAGAAAGACCTTTCCAACACCACTATCATAGTTTACATTGTCTGCAATTTATTATTTCGAAAATACAAAGTTACTTTCTTCACTTGCAAACACACACAAAACCCATACTATATTTTATTGTTTTATCTTTCTTCCCTAGTTTTTACTTGTTTTAATTTAATATATTTTATTGTTATTTCATATTACTAATATTAAACCTTGTGCTTGACAACCACACAGTGGAGTTGGGGACACAAGGCAAAACTTTTCTTTGTACGTTGCTTGAAGAAGAGAAGAAGAATAACCTCTGAGCCAATTCCCCGAGAGTTCGATATAAACCCTGGAGTCATCCTTTTGGGAAAAAGACGATTGCTACAACACTCTACACTTGGAGTCCCAAGAAGTTGGTACACACAAAGTTGTTGCCATCACTAACCCGTGGAGGGAGCAAAAGTAGCAACTGGCGGGCTCTTGTCGGACGATGTGGTTGCCAACACACTTCCTTTTCTTTCCTTCAGCGGCGGCAATGCTATGAGCAACCGCTCCAGCGATCGGGGCACCCGCTCAAGAAGCCGGAGCCGTGGGAGTTACAGGAAGGGGCAGTTGAGGGCCCACGACCTTGCCAGCGGCAGGAGTGAGCTCGGTCAGATCCATGCCTTCGATTAAGGGACATGGTGGCACCGGAGGGCGGGTGAGTAGGTACATCGACGACTATTGTGGTGGTAAAGCGGGACATGGCGAGCTAAAATGTCCCTCCCGCATGAATCCTTCAATGAGTACAAGCCGCACTCAATTTTGTCGGCAGCCCACGTAGGTAGGGGTCGGGGAGTGTAGCATCCCAATTGTCTAACATTGTAATGCTACATGGTTTAATAAACATAATGCTACCTTCCTACATGCCATTTTTGCATCATCATAATATCATGCTCATGTCATCATGCCACCTTGCATTTGAGCATCATATCCTTTCATTTGGTTCTTTCCCTTCTCATATTTCATTGGTCTTATTAGTTTTATTTGCCTCTTGATATATTGTAGTTGTTTCTTGATATATTGCTTAATGCCCAAGTTGAGTTGGGGCATGTGTATTATAATTCCACCACCTTCCTTTGGCTCCATCTAAATTCCACCATCCACTTTTCCACATTCCTTGGTTCCATCCACCAATTCTACCATCCTATTTAAGTATGAGAAAAATGCATTTTCTTTGGTATTTAATTATACCTCATATATATTTGGGAATGGATCCTTCTATTTTATACATGCTTCCATGCATGAACCTATCTTGTTTTCACAAGGTGGAATGGAAGCCTACGTGGCCATCTTTGCATGCTATGTAGGGTATAATCTTTTCTATCTTCTTAAATGGATTTATTTGGACTATGGGATTATTTGAATTTATGGTGAACACATGAAGCACTAGTGGCACATACACACTAGCTTGGCCCACCTTTATTCAAACTATCCCATGAATTTAGATGAACCATGTGGAGTAAGAAATATCCCACAATTCTTTTTGAGAGTTTAAAATCCAAAAGTGGGTGCTTTCCTGAGTTCAAATACTCGCATGCATTCTAGTTTGTTTTCACAAACTTAATCACGCAATTATTACATGCATGCCCCATGAAACTCTTGACACCTTCTACCCTTTGATCTTGCTTTAGTTTTTGAATGGTTTTGAGTAGTTTGATTTCAAACAAATGAAAAATAAGTAAAAATAGACAAAACCTACACTACCTTGGCCACCACCATCTACCTAAACTTCCCTCTCTTAATCTACCTTGGATCCTAAGTGACCAACATCACCTAACCTACCACCCCTCTCATCTCTCTATCAAACCAAGATCACCAACCTCTTCCATGTGCTCCTCTTTTTGACCTATATCTTTTGGATCAGCTCCAATCGTTCAAGACCAAAAACCACCATTAACAAACTTGGTACCCTCCTCTTTCCTTCTCACGTGTCCCACTCTAGTAATCAAAGAAAATATGGAGGAGAAGAAAAACCTAATCTAAGCCCCACCTTTTCCCTCTCTCTCTTTGAAAAAGTTGGCCATGTGCTAGCTCAACCACCACCCTGTCCTCCTTATTTCCTCTAGCTTGAGATCTAGATCGAGATGTACCTCTTCTTCCTTCCCAAGATATCTCCATCGCATCTTCTTCCTACCCCATGGCCACCTTGATATCCCACAAATACCTAGCTCCCCAAGCTCGTCCATGACCACCACCAGCTGCACTAGGTACTACTTCACTGTCTTAAACCGGTGGACGCCCGAGGAACTTACCAGACTGTCGCCAGCAGCTTTGTGACCACATGTACCAGGAGCAAGATGGCCGCGAGCTTTTCCCAGGATCTGCTCTAGGTCGTCTTAGTCCACTAGTCCATAGGTACCTGGTGAATGGGTATCACCATGGCATGTCTCTAATAACCCGGGTGGCCCATAGTTGGTAGTAAGGCCTATGTCCTGCTAGGCGGCCCAGTTAGATGGATCCAGAAGGGAGGCCCATGCTGGATAAAGGAAGGCTACGATGGAAACACTACTCAGAGCCTTGGAGTGCAAGACACTAAGACTAGTTAGTACTAGTGTAGGACTCTGTAACCTGTCCAGCTAGGACTTTTCCTTGTAACCCTAGGATCTAGTGTCTTTATAAGGCGGACCTCTAGGAGCCTTTAGGGCACAACCTAGAACGATAACATACACCTCTCGCACAAAGAACCAATCCCTATAACTCAGCATATTTCCCTTATAGTGATTTATAGCAGGAGTAGGGTTCCGACACCATCGTGGGACCTGAACCTAGGTAAACTGTGTTACCTCATACCAGCCAACTTGCCGCCTTCTGCCACGTCTCTAAACACGCACTTTGTGGACCCCTCCATGGTGTAATCATTGGCAATACCATGACACTTGGCGCCCACTGATGGTTGTGAAATATATCCATCCACTTCCACATTTAAACTAGATATTATTCATACTTTTGATGAAATATCTCTCTAAATCCTGCCACTAATGCCCAATGATCAAAGGGTTATGCAATCCCATATTTTCATTTTTTTCCTGCACAGGAAATGATGTTTGATGATGGGAATCACAACATTAAAGTCAATGATATGAGATTTCTAACAACTCAAAGAAACAAGGGGTCGTGAAGAGGAACCAGTACCTTTAATGACCAACTATACAGCGGGAATAAAATTCCGGCCTTATAGTTTCCACCGACACTGCTAGGTCAAACAGAACAACTTTAGTGAAGGGACCCCTATATAAAGAGACCTCTCCTGATGAGAAAATATGCCTCGGAGAGCCAAGCCAGAAAACACACAACACCAAAGAGCCGCCGAAGGAATAGGTCTAGATTCGATCTCAAAACCCTTCTCCACCACCATAGCCATAGTACACCACTTGTAATAGTAGATATCATCTCCAATTGGCGGCATTGTAAGACTATTACTATCTATATCATGATTTCCATTACAATGTTTATGATTGTTGATCTCATCTCTATGTGTGAGTAATTTTCCTTGGGCTAAGGTCTTCGGCCTAGCCATGTAGATTGTGCATGTTATTTATCATAGATGGGATCATGTATTAGTTTGTATGACATGATGATTATTATATCCTCTCTTGCCTCAATCTAAGGACTTGTCAGGTACCCAAGACCCCAAGGATTAATCCAGGTATAGGGAGTGTGAGTAATGAATAATCTGCAGGGTGGGAACCCCAGAGACAGAAAGGGTAGTACGACTGTATGTGAGGGATTTACTTGGGATTAATGGTGATGTCATGGTGCATATCATTAGATCTCTTTATTCTATGGATGAGACTAATAGGATATTGTTATAAGCTGTAGAGGTCCCAACCTTTAATAAGGTAGAGATCCCTGTGTTTACAATGCTAGTCCCTGGATCAACAACTAGCATCCACACTTAAGATGTAATATCAAGAAACAAAGGTCATAATACAACTTTATAACCAGGAATAAAATAATTCATTACATCTTACATAGCTCATTTGGCTATCTCATTACAATGCAACATAAATAACTATATATCATGGAGTCCTTCATCTTCAAAGTTCCACATGAAATCATGTTGGTTGTAGACTTGTAATCCTATTCAACACACTTCACTAACATCAAACAAACCTGCAACATAATAAGTTACAGCCACAAGGGTCAATACATTTGAATTGTATTCGCAAGTGATACTTTGGTATAGTAGTGGTATCTATCATCTATATGCATTTGGCTAAGTGGAGCTTAGGCTTGCTTTTCTCAAAATAGATTTTTCTTATCATTTGAAAACACTAAGTTTTTGTTTGTCAAAAGCACCCAAGGCATCTACCAATAGAAATTGGTGATCCTTTAACCCTTGTTCAACCACAAGTTTTTAACTTAGAAATTGGGGTGAGGAGATTCTTGATAGCTTCCATGTATTGATGCTCAAATTGTCCATTGCCGGGGACACGGCTAAGTACTTAGATTTTACTCTCTCGAGAGGTGGTGCACTTTCCCCACAAGACTCAACATGCATCGAGACAAGATCTTTCAGAAGCCTTCCCTTAGACCAAAATGACGCGTTCCCAAACCTATCATCCCTACCACCAACTGTCCATCTGGCTAAGTTATTGCAACCTATATGATCTAGGCAGAGCCCATATTGCCAAGTGCTGCACTTGAAGCTTCCCAACATTTGACATCTCAAATCTCTTTGTTCCTGGGTGGCATTCCACAAGTTAGATACCAAGTTTTCCCCAGTATACTGGACTTGTGTAACCACTCAACATAATCCATACAAGTCCCATTCCACCCAGGTGATTCATTCACATAGTTGTTTTATTAAACAAAACACAAGTCATAGACTTAGAAATATTTCATAGCATGAATATAATTCACCCTTGTTTTCTACTAGATAAGCTAAGCATGATAGTAGTAGGGATCTTAACTTAGGAAAATTCTACTAAGGCATCATCTACTAGGATTTCCCATGGAATAGCATACTTAGTAAAATTCCATGCAAGTCCTACTTAGAAATATCACTAATGCATAGTGAAAATAATAGGACAAAAGTATGAAGCACCACTTTCCTTTTTGGTAGAGAATATAAGTTCACTCCTTGATCTTGCAATAGTCACACTCTTCAAATTTCACTACAATTCAATCAAGGCACAAATTCAATCTAGCATTCAATCAATTCAACACATAAAATAATAAAAACAAAGCAATGCATGCAAGCATGCCAAAGATTGTTTTATTTGGAAAAGTGGTTTCTAATAGGTTATAAACATTTTAACACACCTATTGGTCATTATTCAAAGTGGCAAAACCATTTGATAACAAGTAGTGAAAATGGCCACTTTAAATCCCTTTTGTTTTGCTAGAATTGATTTTATTCAAAGAATAATTTCTAGTGTTAGCCAAAATGTTTTTAAACACCAATATTAATGTTTATGGTCATAATGTTTTAAAACAATTCCATTTGCACAGGGTTTCATCCAAAATCCATTTTTCAATCAAAGCAACATTTTATTTTGTTGGAAATGCTTTTAAACAAAGTAATAATTTTCTAGGGTTCACCAAATATATTTTTAAATCCAAAAACTTGGTGTTTAGGGTCAGAGAGTTTAAATCAACCCATTTTCAAATGGTTTTACTCAAAAAGCATTTTTAAACCATAATCAACATTTTTATTTAACTAGAAATGCTTTTATTCAAATATTTATTCTTTAGCATCACAAAATATACTTTTAAATCTATAAGTTGGTTTTTATGGTCAGTAGGTTAAAAAAACCATTTTCAAAAGATTTTACCCATAAATCATTTTTAGAATAAATTTTTGTAGGGTTCGCAGAATAGAAAACAAAAATTTTCCTACGATGTGAACTATATACCAAGATCTATCTACTAGATACAAACAACGGGCGGATGTATATCCATAGAGAACATACCCTTGAAGACCGACAAAGCTTAACGAGTTCAACTCGTGGTTGATGTAGATGATCTCTTGCCGATCTCAAGATCGAGAGGAAGTCCTAGCGCCGCAAAACAGCAGCGCATCCGTGCTTGCACACACGTTCGAGGCACCGAGCAACCTCCGCCTCCTCGCTCCAGCGATGCAGCGGAAGCACAACTCTTTCTTGCCGAATAGCCACCGGGAACATGTATCTCGCTAGTCCGAGACCATGGGGGATAAATTCTAGAGGGGGAGAGAGATCCTTCACGAGGAGGTGTGAGAGACAAGTGAGGAGGGAGGCTCCTTTTATAGGAGGAGGGGGGGGGCACCCAAGGGGTTGGCCGCCGGCCATGGGGTCTGCCCCCTCCCCTCCTTCATTCATGTGGGTGGACACTCCACTCACAAAATGCCCTTTAAATTTCCTCCACTCAAAAGTCCACTCAAATTCCCATTAAATTTCCACCAAATTTAATGCAAACTCTCATTAAATAAAACTTTTTTATTTTATTCAGAATTTTGTCAATTACTTTAATGACAAACATTCACAAATAATCCCTTGCTAGAATTCTATTTCACATGCATAACCACTTTATGCAATTTCACCCGAAAACCTGTTTCGGTATCTAGTGAAATAAATTCCTGTGCTTGTTCATTCTTTCGGCATGAAACATTTGCTCCAATTGGATGTCGGTGTCTCTTAAGTGTGTCACCCTACGGTTCGTGAATAATGCGGACATGATCGAGACCCCTCTCGGATGAATAATCAGAAGCGGGATCTGGAGACCCATACTGACTCCCACACATTCAACGATGACTTTCTTGTGATCGTCGGAACCTTTTACGCTAGTATCTTAATCCCTTTGTTTCACGATATATTACATGTCCGAGATTCGATCATCGGTATCTCCATACCTAGTTTGATCTCGTTACCGACATGCACTCTTTTCTCGTTCCTGTGATATAACATTCTAGTGATCAAATCACTTGCTTGCAAGCTAATCAATGTGATATCACCGAGAGGGCCCAGAGTATATCTATCCGTCATCGGGATGAACAAATTACACTCTCGATCCATGAGCCTCAACATAGCACTTTATTAGTTCTGAATCCATCTTTATAATCACCCTGTTATGGTGTGACGTTTGATGTTATCAAGAAACTCTTCCGGTGTTAGTGATTGACATGATCTCATGGTCTAAGGATTAGGATCACTTCGTAAGTTGTTATAGCAATATAAACTCAATGACTTTGATCGTAATGCTATACTTCGGATGAATGTTCATCACACCATTACACTAATGTTGTGATCCCGTTATTAACAACATCCAATGTCCATGATCAGGAAACCTTGATCATCTTGTTAATCAACGAGCTAGTTTATGAGAGAGGCATAACTAGGAACTTTCTGTTTGTTTATTAAACACACATGTATTAACGTTTCCGTATTAATACAATTATAGCATGCTAAATAAACATCTATCATATACTTGGAATACACATAATAAACACTTTATTATTGCCTCTCAGGGCATATTCCCTTCAGTCTCCCACTTGCACTAGAGACAATAATCTAGTTACATAGTGATAAATCTAACACCCATTGAGTTCTGGTGTTGATCATGTTTTTCTCTAGGGAGAGTTTTAGTCAACGGATCTGCTACATTGAGATCCGTATGTACTTTACAAATCTTTATATCTCCATCCTTGACATGCTCGCGGATGGAGTGAAACCGACGCTTAATATGCTTGGAATGCTTGTGAGACCTTGGCTCTTTGGCATTGGCAATGGCACCATTGTTGTCACAATAGATCACCATTGGGTCCAACGCGTTTGCCACCACTCCTAGTTCGGATATGAACTCCTTCATCCAAACTGCTTCCTGAGCCGCTTCTGAAGCAGCAATATATTCGGCCTCCGTTGTTGATCCCGCTACCACAGGTTGTTTGGAGCTCCTCCAACTAACCGCTCCGCCATTCATGAGAAATACGTATCCGGATTGAGACTTAGAGTCATCCGGATCGGTGTCAAAGCTAGCGTCGACATAACACTTAGCGACGAGCTCTTCTTCACCTCCGTATACAAGAAACATATCCTTAGTTCTTCGTAAGTACTTAAGGATATTCTTGACCGCTATCCAGTGTTCCGAACCTGGATCCGATTGGTACCTACTAGTCAAACTAATAGCATGTGCCACATGCGGTCTTGTACATAGCATGGCGTACATTATAGAGCCTATGGCTGAAGCATAGGGGACTTTGTCCATTATCTCTCTTTCTTCCGCCGAAGCCGGACTTTGAGTCTTACTCAATGTCTTGCCTTGCAACATAGGTAAGAACCCCTTCTTACTTCCGTCCATTTTAAACTTCTTTAAAATCTTATCAAGGTATGTACTTTGCGATAGCCCTATTAGGCGCCTAGATCTATCTCTATAGATCTTTATGCCTAATATGTATGACGCTTCACCTAGGTCCTTCATTGAAAATTTGCTGTTTAGATAACTTTTAACACTGTTTAAAAGATCTATATCATTTCCGATCAATAATATGTCATCCACATATAATATCAGAAATGCCACATTGCTCCCACTCACTTTCTTGTAAATACAAGCTTCTCCATAAGTTTGGACAAATCCAAACTCTTTGATCACCTCATCAAAGCGGAGATTCCAACTTCGTGATGCTTGCTTCAATCCATAGATGGATCGCTGAAGCTTGCACACCTTGTTAGCATCCTTAGGATCTACAAAACCCTTTGGTTGTATCATATACAACTCTTCTTCAATATTACCATTGAGAAACACGGTTTTGACATCCATCTGCCATATCTCATAATCGAAATATGCAGCAATTGCTAACATAATCCTAACTGGCTTTAGCATCTCTACGGGAGAGAAAGTCTCATCGTAGTCAACTCCTTGAATTTGTCGAAACCCCTTTGCGACAAGTCGAGCTTTATAGACGGTCACATTACCATTAGCATCAGTTTTCCTTTTGAAAATCCATTTGTTCTCCACGGCCTTTCGGTCGTGAGGTAATTCCACCAAGTTCCAAACTTGATTTTCATACATGGATTCCATCTCGGATTTCATGGCTTCTAACCATTTGTTGGAATCCGGGCTCATCATCGCTTCTTCATACGTCGCAGGGTCATCATTTTCATCAACCATGAAATTCATGACAGGATTTCCGTACAGCTGGGGAGCTGCACGCGTCCTGCTTGACCTACGAGGTTCGGTAGTACTCTCTTTCGGAGTTTCATGATCATTATCATTAGTTCCTTCTTCAACAGGTGGAGCCAACTCCGGAACAACTTCCGGCGCTGCGCTACTCGCCATACTTTGAAGAGAAGGTTCCACAACCTCTTCGAGTTCTACCTTCCGACTACTCACACCTTTCGCGAGAAACTCTTTCTCTAGAAAGGATCCATTCTTGGCAACAAAAACCTTGCCCTTGGATCTGTGATAGAAGGAATACCCAATAGTTTCCTTAGGGTATCCTATGAAGACGCATTTTTCCGCTTTGGGTTCGAGTTTATCCGGTTGAAGTTTCTTCACATAAACATCGCATCCCCAAACTTTAAGAAATGACAGCTTAGGTTTGTTTCCAAACCACAATTCATACGGTGTCTTTTCAACGGATTTAGATGGTGCCCGATTTAAAGTGAATGCAGCAGTTTCTAGTGCATAACCCCAAAATGACAACGGCAAGTCCGTCAGAGACATCATAGATCGAACCATATCTAATAAAGTACGATTACGACGTTCCGACACACCATTTCGCTGTGGTGTTCCGGCAGGTGTGAGTTGTGAAACAATTCCACACTCTTTCATGTGAGTGCTAAACTCGTAACTTAGATACTCACCTCCACGGTCGGACCGTAGAAATTTGATCTTTCTATTACGATGATTTTCCACTTCATTCTGAAATTCCTTGAACTTTTCAAAGGTTTTAGACTTGTGTTTCATCAAGTAGATATAACCATATCTACTCAAATCATCCGTGAAAGTAACAAAATAACGATATCCACCTCGCGCCGACACACTCATTGGACCACATACATCAGAATGTATGATTTCCAATAAATCTGTCGCCCGTTCCATTGAACCGGAAAACGGCGTTCTAGTCATCTTGCCCATAAGGCATGGCTCACATGTATCAAATGATTCATAATCAAGTGATTCCAAAAGTCCATCCGAATGGAGCTTCTTCATGTGTTTAACGCCAATATGACCTAGACGGCAGTGCCACATGTATGCGGATATATCATCATTAAGTTTAATCCTTTTAGCATCAACATTATGAATATGTGTAACATTATCATCGAAATCTAATAGAAATAAACCATTCATCATCGGTGCATGACCATAAAAGATTTCATTCATATAAATGGAACAACCATTGTTCTCGGATTTAAATGAATAACCACTTCGCATCAAACACGATCCAGATACAATGTTCATGCTCAATGCAGGCACCAGATAACATTTATTCAAGTTTATTACTAATCCCGACGGCAAGTGGAGAGGCAGCGTTCCGACGGCGATCACATCAACGCTTGATCCATTGCCGACACGCATCTTGACCTCACCCCTTGCTAGCGGTCGCTTGTTCCGCAGCCCCTGATTCGAGTTACAAATATTAGCAACTGAACCGGTATCAAATACCCAGGTGCTACTGCGAGCACTAGTCAAGTACACATCAATAACATGTATATCATATATACCTTTGTTTGCCTTGCCGGCCTTCTTGTCTGCCAGATACTTGGGGCAGTTGCGCTTCCAGTGGCCAGTCCCTTACAATAGTAGCACTCGGAATCAGACTTAGGTCCAACTCGGGGTTTCTTTTCAGGCGCGGCAACCGGCTTGCCGCCCTTACTTCCCTTCCGTTTTCCCTTCTTGTCTTTCTTGAAACCAGTGTTCCTATTGATCATCAACACTTGATGTTCCTTTTTGATCTCCACTTCTGCAGTTTTAAGCATTGACAGAAGCTCGGGGAGAGACTTCTTCATGCCTTGCATATTATAGTTCATCACGAAGCTCTTATAGCTAGGTGGCAGAGACTGCAGAACACGATGGATGCCTAAATCAATGGGAATCGATATTCCCAAGGACACAAGCTTATCGGCGTAACCCGACATCTTGAGTACATGCTCACTAACGAAGATGTGCTCTTCCATCATGCAGCTAAAGAACTTTTCTGAAGCGTTGTAGCTCTCTACAGCAGCATGTGTGTCGAAAATCATTTTCAACTCACCCATTGTATCAAATGCATTGCCGTTTTCGAAACGCTTTCGAAGTTCCGGCTCTAGCCCATACAATATGCCGCAATGAACTAAGTTGTGGTCCTCCTGACGAGTCTGATAGACATTCTTCTCCTCGTCAGGGGCATCATCAAAAGGTGGGGGGCCTAACGGCGCTTCTAGCACATATTGCTTTTGTGCAGCAGAGAGGAGAATCCTCAAATCCATGGCCCATTCGGTAAAGTTGCTACCGTTCGTTGCTAGTTTCTCTTTCTCCATGAACACATTGAAATTAAAAGCAGGTGGTGCCATCTACAACAGAATTTGTAAAGTTTAGACTAAGTGTATGATAGATTGAGTTCAACTAATCCATATTACGAATGAACTCCCACTCAAAAACGACATCCCTCGTGCCTTTTTTGGTGATTACATGAACCAAATCCACTACACCAAGTCCGATCATCACGTGAGTCGGTATAGCTTCAAAGGTGAGCATCAAATGGGCATCATATCAACTATATGACTCATGCTTAACCTTTCGGTCCGTGTTCCGAGGCCATGTCTGTACATGCTAGGCTCGCAAAGTTAGAACCTTAGTATTCGCGTGTGTAACTGTTTTACACCCGAAATATGGTCGTGGATCCAAGAACACCCGATCATCACGTGATGTCTTGGAGCGACGAAAACATAATCGGTGCATACTAAAGGAAGAACACATTCTTATCTTGATATTTAAATGAGGGATCATCTTATTATGCTAACAAAGCGCTAAACAAGCAATATAAGATGCTATCAAACATCATATGTTTATTAGTGAAATGATATGGTTCCCGCAGATGATCTCTATCATGTGCATCGTGGTATGATCACTATCATACCTATATGTCTAAATCCAAGGTCTATGGATTTTACACGCTATGTGTGTTGTAAGAGTATCATCTCATACTTCTACTTACAACACTACCATATCATAACACTAGCCCAGCAACAATCTAAACTAGACGCCTCTAATTTATCCATTGCAAGTTTTACGTGGCTTAGGGCTTTCGAGATAGAACCGTTCTTACCTACGAACATGAACCACAACGAGGATAATCAAATTGTTGACAACTCGCTTGCAAAATCGATATTGACTATAGTAGGAGAGACAGACACCCGCTAGCCACTTATGCAAACTAGTTGCATGTCAAGCGTGGAACAGGTCTCATGTGCGAGGACATGTAAAGTTTGTCCGGGCCGCTTCATCCCACTATGCCACCAATATCCAAAATTACAACAAAGGAGCAACAACATGATCATCATCGCCCACATACTCATATGTGTACTACCCGTGTAAAGTATCTACGCATAGATCCGGCTCTGATACCACTGTAGGGTTCGCAGCATAGAAAACAAAAAAATTTCCTACGATGTGAACTATATACCAAGATCTATCTACTAGATACAAACAACGGGCGGATGTATATCCGTAGAGAACATACCCTTGAAGACCGACAAAGCTTAACGAGTTCAACTCGTGGTTGATGTAGACGATCTCTTGCCGATCTCAAGATCGAGAGGAAGTCCTAGCGCCGCAAAACGGCAGCGCATCCGTGCTCGCACACACGTTTGAGGCACCGAGCAACCTCCGCCTCCTCGCTCCAGCGATGCAGCGGAAGCACAACTCTTTCTTGCCGAATAGCCACCGGGAACATGTATCTCGCTACTCCGAGACCATGGGGGATAAATTCTAGAGGGGGAGAGAGATCCTTCACGAGGAGGTGTGAGAGACAAGTGAGGGGGGCTCCTTTTATAGGAGGAGGGGGGGCACCCAAGGGGTTGGCCGCCGGCCATGGGGGCTGCCCCCTCCCCTCCTTCATTCATGTGGGTGGACACTCCACTCACAAAATGCCCTTTAAATTTCCTCCACTCAAAAGTCCACTCAAATTCCCATTAAATTTCCACCAAATTTAATGCAAACTCTCATTAAATAAAACTCTTTTATTTTATTCAGAATTTTGTCAATTAATTTAATGACAAACATTCACAAATAACCCCTTGCTAGAATTCTATTTCACATGCATAACCACTTTATGCAATTTCACCCGAAAACCTGTTTCGGTATCTAGTGAAATAAATTCCTGCGCTTGTTCATTCTTTCGGCATGAAACATTTGCTCCAATTGGATGTCGGTGTCTCTTAAGTGTGTCACCCTACGGTTCGTGAATAATGCGGACATGATCGAGACCCCTCTCGGATCAATAATCGGAAGCGGGATCTGGAGACCCATACTGACTCCCACACATTCAACGATGACTTTCTTGTGATCGTCGGAACCTTTTACGCTAGTATCTTAATCCCTTTGTTTCACGATATATTACATGTCCGATATTCGATCATCGGTATCTCCATACCTAGTTTGATCTCGTTACCGACATGCACTCTTTTCTCGTTCCTGTGATATAACATTCTAGTGATCAAATCACTTGCTTGCAAGCTAATCAATGTGATATCACCGAGAGGGCCCAGAGTATATCTATCCGTCATCGGGATGAACAAATTCCACCCTCGATCCATGAGCCTCAACATAACACTTTATTAGTTCTGAATCCATCTTTATAATCACCCTGTTACGGTGTGACGTTTGATGTTATCAAGAAACTCTTCCGGTGTTAGTGATTGACATGATCTCATGGTCTAAGGATTAGGATCACTTCGTAAGTTGTTATAGCAATATAAACTCAATGTCTTTGATCGTAATGCTATACTTCGGATGAATGTTCATCACACCATTACACTAATGTTGTGATCCCGTTATTAACAACATCCAATGTCCATGATCAGGAAACCTTGATCATCTTGTTAATCAACGAGCTAGTTTATGAGAGAGGCATAACTAGGAACTTTCTGTTTGTTTATTAAACACACATGTATTAACGTTTCCGTATTAATACAATTATAGCATGCAAAATAAACATCTATCATATACTTGGAATACACATAATAAACACTTTATTATTGCCTCTCAGGGCATATTCCCTTCAATTTTATACACAAAATATGCCTAAACATGTTTCTGCAAAAACAACTAATTTTAAAGAAGCAAAACACTAAAAAATGGCATGGTTGCAAAGTATTCTTTTTCCTGATTCCAATTATATAAAGTTTGCAAAATTTGGACATGTGGATCAAAAGTTATGAAATTTACAAATTCAAATATCTAATAGGATAGTTTTTGTTTTTAAATCGAAACCTGAGCCACGTGTCTGTTTCTAACTGGGCGATACCGTTTCTGAAGGGTTTCGCAGCATAGTAAATCAAAATTTTCTACGGATGCGAATGGGGAAGCCAAGATCTAATCTAGGAGATGCAAACAACGAGGGGGGATAGATGAGATCTTCATACCCTTGAAGAAATCACACAGCGGAACGTTCAACGGAACATGGTTGATGTAGCCGTACTAGCCTTCTCCTCCTCGCGATTCGATCCGATCCAACGCCGCAAGTGGCGACGCCTCCGAGAGATGCACACGTACGGCACCTCGACGTCTCCTCCTTCCTCGGTCCAGCAAGTGGGTTGGAGAGATAGATTGGATCTACAACACGACGACGTGGTGCAAAGGTGGAGAGTTTCTGCTGCAGGGCTTCGCCTACGCGCAGTCGGGAGAGAGAGATAGAGGAGGGCAGCATGTAGGCAACTAGGGTTGGAGGAGGTGTGGGGGGAGGGTGCGCCCCTGCCCTCTTTATAGAGAGGGCTGGCCGGCTGCCCTTGCCCCTCCTCCAAACCCTAGGGCCGGCGGCCACATGGGGTGGAGTGGGGGGCAAGTTCCCCCCTTCTAGAAGCTCTCCCTAGGGTTTCCCCTAGGGCTTGGCCGGCTGGTCCTATGGGGCCTTGTGCCCCTGGCCCAATGCGGAAAGGGCACTCCCTCGTAGGCCCACACCCCCTCCCGACAAGTGGGGCCACGTTGGTCCCACTCCAGAAGGTTCTAGAAGCTTCCGGTACAATACCGAACATTTCAAAACAATTCCGAAATCCAAAAACTGCTTTCCCTTATATGAATCTTATTCTCCGGACCATTCTAGAACCTCTCGTGATGTCCTGGATCTCATCCGAGACTCCGAACAAAAACTCATAAACCAATTATCCATTCTATCCTAGCGTCGAGACACGTTAAGTGTGTGACCCTACGGGTTCGAGAATATGCAGACATGATCTTCTATCAATAATCAACATCGGGGTCTGGAAACCCATATTGACTCCCACATATTAATCGATGATCATATCGGATGAACCACGATGCCAAGATTCAATTAATCCCATATATATATTCCCTTCGTCACGCGATATTTTACTTGCCCGAGATTCGATTGTTGGCATCGGAATACCTAGTTCAATCTCGTTCACAGCAAGTACTTTACTCGTTCCGTAATCCGATATCACTTTGTGATTAACTCCTTAACCACTTGCTTGCAAGCGGTGTTGATATCGATTACTAAGTGGGCCCGAAGTATATCTCTCCGACTTGGGAGGGACAAATCCCATCTCGATACATACAACCCAACAAGTACTTTCCGATCACCTGAGAGACACCTTTATGATCACCCTCTCATAGGATGAGGTTTGATGACCTCAAAGCTTTCTTCCGATACTAGGGAGTTGCATTATCTCATGGTCTACAATATTTGACATAAGAAAAAGCTTCGTAAAGATGAACACGATGACACGATCTAATTGCTCTGCTTAATTTGGGTCTGTCCATCATATCATTCTACCAATGACATGATCTCATTATTAATTGACAACTCATGTCTATGGTTAGGAAACCTTAACCATCATTAATCAATGAGCTAGTCCATAGAGGCATACTAGGGACACGGTGTTGTTCATAAACCACACAAGTATCAAAGTTTCCGCTTAATACAATTCTAGCATGGAATATAAACTTTATCATGAACAAGAATTATAATAATAACATCTTTATTATTGCCTCTAGGGCATAATTCCAACAGTCTCCCACTTGCACTAGAGTCAATAATCTAGTTTACATCTGGCAACAATCTAACACCCATGGCACTAAGGTATTGATCATGTTTTGCTCGTGGAAGAGGTTTAGTCAATGGATCTGCGACATTTAGATCCGTATGTACTTTGCTAATCTTCAGATCTCCATCTGTTATATAATCTCGAATTATATTAAACTTGCGGTTGATGTGCTTGGTCTTTGGATGATATATTGGTTCCTTAGCCAGTGCTATGGCGCCAGTGTTGTCACACAATATCTCCAGTGGGTCCAAGGCACTTGGAACCACACCAAGCTCAGTGATGAAGTTCCTGATCCAAACTCCTTCACTTGACGCTTCTGCGGCAACCATGTATTCCGCTTCTACTGTAGATCCCGCGATCACGCTTTGCTTCCAGCTTCTCCAGCTCACAGCTCCTCCATTCAAAATATAAACGTATCCTGTCCGAGATTTAGAATCATCCTTGTCGGTGTCGAAACTAGCGTTAACGTAACCTTTTACGACAAGCTGTTTATCACCTCCATAGACTAAGAACATTTCTTTAGTCCTATTTAAATAATTTAGGATGTTCTTCACGGCTGTCCAGTGTTCCACTCCTGGATCACTTTGGTATCTGCTCGTCAAACTAAGAGCATTTGACACATCCGGTCTTTACACAGCATGTCATACATGATAGAACCTATGGCCGAGGCATAAGGCACTTTGCTCATAGCTTCTCTATCGTTTACCGTAGTTGGACACTGAGACTTTCTCAATATCTTACCTGACAACATAGGCACTGAACCTTTCTTTGCCTTATCCATTCTGAACCTTTTCAGAACTTTGTCTAGGTATGTACTTTGGCTTAAATCTATCAAGCGTCTTTGTCTATCTCTATAGATTTTGATGCCCAATATATAAGCAGCTTCCGCTAGGTCTTTCATTGAAAAACATTTGTTCAAATAACACTTCACATCGTTAAGCATGTCAATGTCATTTCCAATAATCAATATGTCATCCATATATAGTACCAAAAATGTCACTGAGCTCCCACTCACTTTCTTGTAGATACAAGCTTCGTATCAATTTGGAACAAATCCAAAGCTCTTGATCACTTGATCAAAACGAAGGTTCCAACTCCGAGATGCTTGCTTCAGTCCATAAATGGAACGCTGAAGTTTGCACACCTTATCAACATCCTTAGGATCGACAAAACCTTCGGGTTGCATCATATACAACTCTTCATCAATGTTGCCATTGAGGAACGCAGTCTTGACATCCATCTGCCATATTTCATAATCATGAAACGCAGCAATTGCTAATAAAATCCGAATGGACTTAAACATCGCTACGGGAGAGAAAGTCTCATCGTAGTCAACACCTTGAACTTGTCAAAAACCTTTCGCGACAAGTCGTGCTTTATAGACAGTAACATTACCATCTGCGTCTGTTTTCTTCTTGAAAATCCATTTGCACTCAACGGCCTTTCGGTCGCTAGGAGGGTCCACCAAAGTCCATACTTGGTTTTCTCTCATGGATCCTAATTCGGATTTCATGGCCTCTAGCCATTTCTCAGAGTCTGGGCTCATCATTGCTTCCTCATAGTTCGCAGGTTCACTGTTGTCTACTAACAAGACAGTCAAGGCAGGGTCACCGTACCACTCAGGAGGGGCACGTGACCTTGTCTACCTGCGACATTCAGTAGTAGCATCGTCCGAAGCTTCATGATCCTTGTCATTAGCTTCCTCTATTGTTGGTGCAGACGGCACTGGAACAATTTCAGGTGCTGTGCTATTCTCCAACTCAAGAGAAGGTTCAATAACCTCGTCTAGCTCTACTTTCCTCCCACTCACTTCTTTCGAGAGAAACTCCTTCTCAAGAAAGTATCCGTTCTTTGTGACAAACACTTTGCCTTCGGATCTGTGGTAGAAAGTATACCCAATCGTTTCCTTAGGGTATCCTATGAAGACGCATTTCTCCGCTTTGGGTTCGAGCTTGTCCGGCATCAACTTCTTGACGTAAGCCTCGCATCCCCAAACTTTAAGAAACGACAACTTAGGTTTAGCACCAAAGCACAGTTCATACGGTTGTCGTCTCAACGGATTTAGATGGTGCCCTATTTAAAGTGAATGCAGCGGTTTCTAATGCATAACCCCAAAATGATAACGGCAAATCTGTAAGAGACATCATTGATCGCACCATATCTAATAGAGTTCGATTCCGGCGTTCAGACACACCATTGCGCTGTGGTGTTCCGGGTGGCGTGAGTTGCGAAACGATTCCGCTTGCTTTAAGATGCGTGAGAAAATCATAACTCAAATACTCACCTCCACGATCGGATCGTAGAAATGTACTTTTCCTGTTACGATGGTTTTCCACTTTGTTCTGAAATTCTTTGAACTTTTCAAATGTTTCAGATTTATGTTTCATTAAATAGATATACCCATATCTACTTAAGTCATCAGTAAAAGTGAGAAAATAGCGATAACCACCGCGTGTCGAAACACTCATTGGTCCGCATAGATCGGTATGTATGATTTCCAACAAGTCCGTTGCTCGCTCCATTATTCCGGAGAACGGGGTTTTGATCATCTTGCCCATGAGGCATGGCTCGCACGTGTCAAATGATTCAAAATCAAGAGACTCCAAAAGTCCATCAAAATGGAGTTTCTTCATGCGTTTTACACCAATATGACCTAGACGGCAGTGCCACAAATAAGTCGTATTATCACTATCTACCTTGCATCTCTTAGCCTTTATGTTATGGATGTGTGTTTCATTGCTTTCGAGATTCAGAAGAAATAAACCATTCATAGCAGGTGCATGACCATAAAAGATGTTACTCATATGAATAGAACAACCATTATTCTCCAATTTAAATGAATAACCGTCTTGCAATAAACACGATCCAGATATGATGTTCATGCTCAACGCAGGCACATAATAACATTTATTAAGGTTTAAAACTAATCTCGAAGGTAAAACTAAGGAGAGCGTGCCGACAGCCATCACATCAACTCTTGATCCATTGCCAGCGCGCATCGTCACCTCATCCCTCACTAGCCGTCGTCTATTCCGTAGCTCCTGTTTCGAGTTACAAATATTAGCAACTGAACCAGTATCAAATACCCAGGCACTACAACGAGCGCTAGTAAGGTAAACATCAATAACATGTATATCAAATATACCTTTGATGGTGCCAGACTTCTTGTTAGCTAAGTACTTCGGACAGTTGCGCTTCCAGTGACCCTTGTCCTTGCAATAGAAGCACTCAGTGTCCGGCTTAGGTCCAGACTTGAGCTTCTTCTTAGCAGGGGCAACACGCTTGCCGCTGCCTTTCTTGAAGGACTTCTTTGCACCCTTACCTTTCTTAAAGCTAGGGGGCTTGTTGACCATCAACACATGATTATCTTTCTTGATGTCCACCTCCGCAGCTTTCAGCTTAGCGAAGAGCTCAGTGATCATATCAGTGGAACCAATCGGATTATGAGTAACTACAAAACCTTTGTAGCTAGGAGGGAGTGATTGCAGAACTCTTTCAATCTTGAGCTCCTCTGGAATCTTGCAGTCCAGTTTCTCAAGGCGTTGAGTGTAGCCCGACATCTTAATGGCGTGCTCACTAACGGAACTCCCTTCCTCCATCTTGCAGTTAAAGAATTTCTCAGAGATCTCATATCTCTCAGAACGGGCCTGAGTCTGAAACATGGTTTTCAGTTCCTCAAGAATCTCAAAGGGCCCATCGAACTCCTCAAAACGATATTGAAGGTCCGATTCCATAGAAAACAACATGGTGCTCTTAATCACACCATAATCATCTTTGCGCGACTGATAAATAGCTTTTTCATCAGCCGGCGCATCTACAGCAGGGGCGTCACCTAGCGCTTTCTCAAGGACATAGTCCTTTTGTCCGCCAGCGAGAATGATTCTCAGATTGCGGAACCAGTTGGTGAAGTTAGACCCATTGTTCTTAAGCTTTTCTTTCTCAGCAAAAACGTTGAAGTTGAAGTTGGACTTAGCCATTAGATCTACAAAATTTGCAAGTACAATTTAGACTATGTTCATGATAACTAGTTCAACTTAATCAAATTACTAGATGAACTCCCACTAAATTCAACATCCCTCGAGTTGTTTAGTGAACATGATCCAAATTCACCACACCTAATCCGATCTTCACGAGAGGAGATGTGGTTTCAATGGTGGACAACAAAGTGTCGATCATATCATTCATATGACTCATGCTTAATCTTTCGGTTTGTGTGTTCCGAGGCCATGTCTGTACATGCTAGGCTCGTCAAGTCAAACCCAAGTATTTCCGCGTGTGCAAAACTGGCTTGCACCCGTTGTATGTGAACATAGAGTTTATAGCACCCGATCATCACGTGGTGCTTGAACACGACGAACTTTCGTAACGGTGCATACATGGGGAGAACACAATTTTATCTTGATCTTTAAGTGAGGAATCATCTTATAATGCTATCGTCGCGATCTAAGCATAATAAGATACATAAAAGGATAAGCATCACATGCATATAATTTTATGTGACATGGTATAGCCAATCTCCGCGCAATGATCTCCATCTTGTGCGTGCCAGCATGATCTCCATCACTCCACCATGATTGCCTCCACCACGAATAGCAACTACAACTATTACTAACTACTTAGCGATAAAGTAAAGCTATTACATGGCGTATAAGAAGTTGACACACAGGTCATACACAATTATAAAGACAACCATATGGCTCCTGCTGGTTGTGTACTGATCGACATGCAAGTCATGAAATATTACAAAACATGATCATTGCATACAACATACACATCACATCTTGGGCCATACCATATCACAGAAACACTCCCTGCAAAAACAAGTTAGACGCCTCTACTTTGTTGTTGCATGTTTTACGTGGCTTATGGGAGTAACAAGCTAAGAACGATTCTTACCTACGGAAATCCACAACGGTGATATTATGGTTGCCAACATCCGGTGTAAATCCCATGACAACTATAGTGAGAGAAACTGGCATCCACCAGCCGCATGTGTGGAACAAGCCACACGTCAAGTGCGGAGCCGGTCTCGTGAACGAGGTCGCGTAAAGTTGGCCTCGATCGCTTCGATCTCACTATCCCGCGTCATAAGAAGTACACAACAAGAGGCTTGCAACAGAAAACATCAACGCCCGTAACAAGCATGTTGCGTTCTACTCGTGAAACACATCTATGCATAGATCTAGCTCTAATACCACTGAAGGGTTTCGCAGCATAGTAAATCAAAATTTTCTACGGACGCGAACGGGGAAGCCAAGATCTAATCTAGGAGATGCAAACAACGAGGGGGATAGATGAGATCTTCATACCCTTGAAGAAATCGCACAGCGGAACGTTCAACGGAGCGTGGTTGATGTAGTCGTACTAGCCTTCTCCTCCTCGCGGATCCGATCCGATCCAATGCCGCAAGTGGCGACGCCTCCGAGAGATGCACACGTACGGCACCTCGACATCTCCTCCTTCCTCGGTCCAGCAAGTGGGGTGGAGAGATATATTGGATCTACAACACGACGGCGTGGTGCAAAGGTGGAGAGTTTCTGCGGCAGGGCTTCGCCTACGCGCAGTTGGGAGAGAGAAAGAGAGAGAGAGAGAGAGAGAGAGAGAGAGAGAGAGAGAGAGAGAGAGAGGAGGGCAGCAGGTAGGCAGCTAGGGTTGGAGGAGGTGTGGGGGGAGGGTGCGCCCCTGCCCTCTTTATATAGAGGGCTGGACGGCTGCGCTTGCCCCTCCTCCAAACCCTAGGGCTGGCGGCCACATGGGGTGGAGTGGGGGGCAAGTCCCCCCCTTCTAGAAGTTCTCCCTAGGGTTTCCCCTAGGGCTTGGCCGGCTGGGCCTATGGGGCCTTGTGCCCCTGGCCGAATGCGGCCAGGGCACTCCCTCGTAGGCCCACGCCCCCTCCCGACAAGTGGGGCCACGTTGGTCCCACTCCGGAAGGTTCTAGAAGCTTCCGGTACAATACCGAACATTCTGAAACAATTCCGAAATCCAAAAACTGCTTTCCCTTATATGAATCTTATTCTCCGGACCATTCCGGAACCTCTCGTGATGTCCTGGATCTCATCCGAGACTCCGAAAAAAAACTCATAAACCAAATATCCATTTTATCCTAGCGTCGAGACACGTTAAGTGTGTGACCCTACGGGTTCGAGAATATGCAGACATGATCTTCTATCAATAATCAACAGCGGGGTCTGGAAACCCATATTGACTCCCACATATTCATCAATGATCATATCGGATGAACCACGATGCCAGGATTCAATTAATCCCATATATATTTTCCCTTCATCACGCGATATTTTACTTGCCCCAGATTCGATCGTTGGCATCGGAATACCTAGTTCAATCTCGTTCACAGCAAGTACTTTACTCGTTCCGTAATCCGATATCACTTTGTGATTAACTCCTTAACCACTTGCTTGCAAGCGGTGTTGATATCGATTACCAAGTGGGCCTGAAGTATATCTCTTCGACTTGGGAGGGATAAATCCCATCTCGATACATACAACCCAACAAGTACTTTCCGATCACCTGAGAGACACCTTTATGATCACCCTCTCATAGGATGACGTTTGATGACCTCAAAGCTTTCTTCTGATACCAGGGAGTTGCATTATCTCATGGTCTAAGGAATACAATATTTGACATAAGAAAAAGCTTAGCAAAGATGAACATGATCTAATTGCTCTGCTTAATTTGGATCTGTCCATCATATCATTCTCCCAATGACATGATCTCATTATTAATTGACAACTCATGTCTATGGTTAGGAAACCTTAACCATCATTAATCAATGAGCTATTCCATAGAGGCATACTAGGGACACGGTGTTGTTCATAAACCACACAAGTATCAAAGTTTACGCTTAATACAATTCTAGCATGGAATATAAACTTTACCATGAACAAGAATTATAATAATAACATCTTTATTATTGCCTCTAGGGAATAATTCCAACAGTTTCCGTGGATCGATCGATACTAGTCATCAGATCTAAAGTGCATCTCACGCTTCATATTGATCCATACCCTTTAGACAAGTCAATCTATCGCAACCACAAGATTAAAATCTCACGGCTCTAACCTATTTGACCATGATCTCGCGGCGCTGCGACGATGGCTGGCGGCAGCGCGCTCGGGCGGTGAGGTTGTCAGCGATTCAAGAAGCGAGAGAGAGAGAGGGAGATGGCTCACAGTGTTCGCAGTGGTGTGGCGAAGCTCAAGGTGGTCTTCGGAGAACGAAGAGGATTGCTCGCCGGAGTTTCTTCTGGCGATGGGCACACTCTGTCGACGACGGAGGCGAGGCTACGATGCATGCCAGAGAGAATAAAAGGTGTTGTTAGACGCATAGGGGATTGGAGAGCTTAGTAGCAACAATCGGAGAGAAAGGGGAGGACGAGACTTACAGGGAATGGTCGCCGAAGTGGAGGCAGACAGCGACGGCTCTCGGTTGTTGTCATTACCAAGGTTTTGGGGCACGCACGGGCGAGATGGAGCTACTGGGAGATGCGCAAGAGGGTGGGGAGCAAGCTAGTATTTGCTAGGAAGCGAGGGGGAGTGTGGGATGGCCGTAATCGAGGAAAGGAGCTCGTACGGGCAGTGGTTGTGCAAACAAAATCAGGGGCAACCTGGGGCTCTAGTGGCGTGATGACTGGGGGGAAGGGAGAGGGGAGGGAGGCGGATTAATGAGAGTAATCACAGGGCATAATTGCTGCACCATTTAGACGAATTCATGCGAGGAATAAACAGCGAGGAGAGAAGAGGGGCGGGGTCGTCACTGTGGGGAAGATGATGACGGGGCAGTGGGACCTGGTGGTCTGCGAAAGAGGGAAGAGGTGTGGTGGGGTCTCCAAGTCAGTGACTGTGCGTGTGCGTCTGTGAGTGAAAGAAAATGTTTCGGGGAGGGGAGAGAATTGGGCTAGCTGGGTTTATTTGGGCCAGGTTGGGCTGGGCTGGTTCCTTCCTTTTTTTCTTTTGTTTTTTTTCTTTTTATGTTTTCTTTTTCTGTTTTGAATTTTGTTCAAATAATTCAAACACCATTTGAATTCAGATCTTTACCAAACTTTCAGTAAGTTTCTATTCTGTTTAAACATGTATTTTAAAGACCATTTTAGGAATAATTCTTTTATTCATTTATGGTTTATTATTTATTTATAATAGGCACTTGCCTTTATTTAAATAAGATTTTAAATATATTTTCAAACTCTTATTTGAATTCTAATTTTCACCAAACCTTTTTCAGTAGGTTTTATTTATTTATTGGTGCAAATAATTCACTTTGAATTATTTAAAATATTTTAATATGATTTATTAATCATTAAATTGGGCATTTGTCTTTATTCAAATGAATTTAAATATGGTTTTAAACCCTTATAAATTTTATTCAAACAATTCTTTTATTCTTTTTAAGTTAATTAAATAACTTTTATATCCACCTTGGGAAATTTCTATTTATTATTTTCTCATGATTTAATTATTCATTTACATTAGGGATTTTGTCTTCATTCAAATGGAATTGAATTTGGTTAATGCCATATAATTTTATTTGAATATTCTTTATCCCTTTATTTCATTTGGGTTTGGATTATCTTTGTTCCATTTGCTTATGGGTTTGATTCAAGATTTAATTTGGCTTTTAAATATTCCTTATTTATTTATTCCCTTCTTTATCTTATGAAATCCATATCTTTTTATTTATAGATCCAAAATTGGTGATTCCAATTTGTATATTTTTATTTAATATTTTAAATCTCCTTCGGATTATTTTGCTCACAATTTGGTTTGTATTTTTTAGATAGGAGCTTTATTAGCCTTGGAAATTATTTCCTTTCATCTTATTAAATTCATAAGTTTTTATCCATGGTTCTAAATTAAATGAAAACAATTTCTATGGGTTTATAATATTATTGTTTGTCATTTTGATCATTTATAAATGTTTTTTGACAATTTTTTATATGGAGAAAATCCATAGTCTTAGAGAGATCTTGGAAATGATTTATTCCATTAGGGTTTTGGGGATTTTGATTTAACTTTTCCAAGTGTTTAAATTTCAAGATTCATTCTTTGATGAATGCATTTCACTTGATTTGAATTTTGTTGGATTCCATTATATTCAAATTTGATCAAGAAGGGTTTTGATGTTTCCATTTGGAATCAAAAAGTTTCTTTTCACCCTAAATTTCAACAATTATTTATTTTGTTTATTTATTTTTCAAATTTCAAAATTTAGAAAATTTTGGGATGTGACAGGGTACCACCCTTAAAAGAAATCTTGTCCCGAGATTTGGGAAGGCTAGAGGTTACAAGTTGGCTTCAAGGCAACTAGGGTACTACCACCCTTATAAAGGTTTTTGACTAGATTACATCTTGGCTTACTTGGGATCTTGGTGTAACTTCTCTGGACACTTGTTTGCATAATGTCCTAGATCTTTGCATTTGAAACACATCACTTGGCTAATATCCTTTTTCTTCTTTGGTATCATTGCCTCTTGTTTGTTTCCTTGGTTCTTCTTCTTTTCTGGACATTCATTGGCATAGTGTCCCATCTCTTTGCAGTTGTAACATTGCTCTTGGGTAATATCCTTCTTGATAGGGTTGGGGCATTTCTTCTTCTTCTTGGGTCTCTCCAAAGCTAGGATTTCTTCTAGTTCATGCTCTTCATATCTCACCTCAAAGGTGGGAAATCTTTCTCTCTTCTTGGGGCAGTTACTAGAGATATGACCTTCTTCTCCACAAGAGTAGCAACACTTTGTGGTCACTTTGGATATGGCTCTATGAGGCATGGTTCTGACTTTGCCTTCATCTTTCTTGGTAGAAGTTGTTCCCTTATGGAGGTTTCCAAACATTTGATGCATTCCATCTTGTTTCATTTATTGAACTATAGGATATATGGGGCATTGGATAGGGACATGATCATTTCTTTCACATAGGAAACAATTCACTTGAGATGTGGGGCATTGTTTAGTTGGATGTTTCTCGTCACAATTAGGGCATTGATCCTCATGTTCTTTATAAGTGTGTCCTATATCTCCACAAATATTGCAAGCTTGAGTTCCTTCTATAACATCATCCTTGATTTCATTGTTGTCACAATCTCCTTGGGAAGAGCTGCTTATCATGTTGACCATTTGATTGGTCATCCTTTGCAACAATTGGGTTTGGGTTTCCAAAAACTTTTTCATGGTTGGGTCTAACTCATTGTTGTTGGCTAAAAACTGAGTTGTCACTTGACTCAACTGGGTCTGGTTTGCTAGTAGTTGTTCTCTCATGTGCATCTCTTGGTTGTTGTTGTCACCATTATTGATGTTGGAGTCTCTTGGGAAAGTCATCTATTTGGGTTGGATTGGGATTAGAATAGGCAAAAGATTTCTAGAGAAGAATTCTAATCACACACAACAATTCACACAAGCAATGTGCAAGCAATCACAAACAAACATTCCACTCAAACAACAAAGTTCAAGCACATTTTTAGGCAACAAAATATTTTTGCTACACCACATAAGTTGGTGTGATTGATTTAAACTAAACATTAGTATGGTGGTCCAACTATATGGTTTTCTTGAGATCATTCCATTCTTCTTAGTTGTTTCTTCATGAATGAGATCATGGCTTCCTTGGAAAAATTCTTGCATCTTGGTTACAAAGCTTCAAAGGTGATGATGATTCCTTCTAAGTTGTGTTTCCTTAGTCTTCAAGTCTTGAGTACTATTTCTTGTCTCACTTGTAGTCCTTAGTGATGTCCAAGTTGAAGTACTTGATGAAATTAAAGTTAAAGTCATTGGTGATGTTGAAGTTGAAGTCATTTGAGTTGGTGAAGTCCTTTGCTCCTGGTGGAGTCTTTGCTCAAGTTGATGTCTTTGTTCTTCTTGAAGTCTTTGCTCTTGTTGAGGCTTTGTCCATCAAGTTTGAAAGGAAGAGATGTAGAATCAAAACAAAAGTTTGAGGAAAGAGTTTACAAGATTGTTTGTAATTAAGTTTTGGAAAAATACAACTCCTATATTTCTAAGGGTTTTGTCCAATCCTAGGGTTACAATCCTACATGCACTACAGTTCTCTGATACCATCTGTAGAGGTCCCAACCTTTAATAAGGTAGAGATCCATGTGTTTACAATGCTAGTACCTGGATCAATAGCTATCATCGATAGTTAAGATGTAATATCAAGAAACAAAAGTCATAATACAACTTTATAACCAGGAATAAAATAATTCATTACATCTTACATAGCTCATTTGGCTATCTCATTACAATGCAGCAAAAATAACTATATAGCATGGAGTCCTTCATTTTCAAAGTGCCACAGGCAATCATGTTGGTTGTAGACTTGTAATCCTATTCAACACACTTCACTAACATCAAACAAACCTGCAACATAATAAGTTACAGCCACAAAGGTCAATACATTTGAATTGTATTGGCAAGTGATACTTTGGTATAGTAGTGGTATCTATCATCTATATGCATTTGGCTAAGTGAAGCTTAGGCTTGCTTTGCTCAAAATAGATTTTTCTAATCATTTGAAAACACTAAGTTTTTGTTTGTCAAAAGCACCCAAGGCATCTACCAATATAAATTGGTGATCCTTTAACCCTTGTTCAACCACAAGTTTTTAACTTAGAAATTGGGATGAGGAGATTCTTGATAGCTTCCATGTCTTGATGCTCAAATTGTCCATTGCCGAGGACACGACTAAGTACTTAGATTTTACTCTCTCGAGAGGTGGTGCACTTTCCCCACAAGACTCGACATGCATAGAGACAAGATCTTTCATAAGCCTTCCCTTAGACCAAAATGGACGCGTTCCCAAACCTATCACCCCTACCACCAACTGTCCATCTGGCTAAGTTATTGCAACCTATATGATCCAGGCAGAGCCCATATTGCCAAGTGGATGCAGTTGAAGCTTCTCAACATTTGACATCTCAAATCTCTTTGTTCCTGGGTGGCATTCCACAAGTGAGATACCGAGTTTTTCCCCAGTATACCGGACTTGGTGATGCCCAAGTTTTCCCCTAGTATACTGGACTTGTGTAACCACTCAACATAATCCATACAAGTCCCATTCCACCCAGATGATTCATTCACATAGTTGTTTTATTAAACAAAACACAAGTCATAAACTTAGAAATATTTCATAGCATGAATATAATCCACCCTTGTTTTCTACTAGCTAAGCTAAGCATTATAGTAGTAGGGATCTTAACTTAGGAAAATTCTACTAAGGCATCATCTACTAGTATTTCCCATGGCATAGCATACTTAGTAAAATTCCATGCAAGTCCTACTTAGAAATATCACTAATGCATAGTGAAAATAATAGGACAAAAGTATGAAGCACCACTTGCCTTTTTGGTAGAGAATATAAGTTCACTCCTTGATCTTGCAATAATCACACTCTTCAAATTTCACTACAATTCAATCAAGGCACAAATTCAATCTAGCATTCAATCAATTCAACACATAAAATAATAAAAACAAAGCAATGCATGCAAGCATGCCAAAGATTGTTTTATGTGGAAAAGTGGTTTCTAATAGGTTATAAACATTTTAACACACCTATTGGTCATTATTCAAAGTGGCAAAACCATTTGATAACAAGTTAGTGAAAATGTCCACTTTAAATCCCTTTTGTTTTGCTAGAATTGATTTTATTCAAATAATAATTTCTAGTGTTAGCCAAAATGTTTTTAAACACCAATATTAATGTTTATGGTCATAATGTTTTAAAACAATTCCATTTGCAAAGGGTTTCATCCAAAATCCATTTTTAAATCAAAGCAACATTTTATTTTGTTGGAAATGCTTTTAAACAAAGTAATAATTTTCTAGGGTTCACCAAATATATTTTTAAATCCAAAAACTTGGTGTTTAGGGTCAGAGAATTTAAATCAACCCATTTTCAAAAGGTTTTACTCAAAAAGCATTTTGAAACCATAATAAACATTTTTATTTAACTAGAAATGCTTTTATTCAAAGATTTATTCTTTAGCATCACAAAATATACTTTTAAATCTATAGGTTGGTTTTTATGGTCAGTAGGTTCAAAACAAACCATTTGCAAAAGATTTTACCCCTAAACAAAGGGAATGGTTGCAAAGTATTCTTTTTCCTGATTCCAATTATATAAAGTTTGAATTTTTTTGAAGTGTGGATCAAAAGTTATGGAATTTACAAATTCAAACATCTAATAGGATAGTTTGTGTTTTTAAATCGAAACCTGAGCCACGTGTCTGTTTCTAACTGGGCGAAACCGTTTCGCGTGGATCGATCGATACTAGCCGTCAGATCTAAAGTGCATCGCACGCTTCAGATTGATCCATACCCTTTCGACAAGTCAATCTATCGCAACCACAAGATTAAAATCTAACAGCTCTAACCTATTTGACCACGATCTGGCGGCGCTGCGATGGTGGCTGGCGGCGGCGCGCTCGGGCGGTGAGTTTGCCGGCGATTAAAGAAGCGAGAGAGAGAGAGGGAGATGGCTCACAGTGTTCGCAGTGGTGTGGCGAAGCTCAAGGTGGTCTTCGGAGAGCAGGGGACGCAGGAGAACGAAGAGGATTGCTCGCCGGAGTTTCTTCTGGCGATGAGAACGAAAAGGTGACTTATGGGGAATGGTAGCCGGAGTGGAGGCAGACGGCGGCGGCTCTCGGTTGTCGTCGTTGCCGAGGTTTTGGGGCACGTGCGGGCGAGATGGAGCTACTAGGAGATGCACAAGAGGGTGGGTAGCAAGCTAGTATGTGCTAGGAAGCGAGGGGGTGTGGGATGGCCGGAATCGAGGAAAGGAGCTCGTCGGGGCAGTGATTGTGCAAACAAAATCAGGGGCAACCTGGGGGCTCCGGTGGCGTGATGACTGGGAGGAAAGGGAGAGGGGCGGGAGGAGGTTAAATGAGAGTAATCGCGGGGCATAATTTCTGCACCATTAAGACGAATTCATGCGAGGAATAAACGGCAGAAAACGGTGAGGAGAGAAGAGGGGCGGGGTCGTCGTTGTGGGGAAGATGATGACGGGGCAGGGGGACCTGGTAGTCAGCGAAAGAGGGAAGAGGTGCGGTGGGGTCTCCAAGTCAGTGACTGTGCGTGTGCGTCTTTGAGTGAAAGAAAACATTTCGGGGAGGGGATAGAGGTGGGCTAGCTAGGCTTAGTTGGGCCAGGTTGGGCTGGGTTGGTTCCTTCCTTTTTTATTCTGTTTTTTTCTTTTTCTGTTATCTTTTCTGTTTTGAATTTTGTTCAAATAATTCAAACACCATTTGAATTCAGATCTTTACCAAACTTTTAGTAAGTTTTTATTCTGTTTAAACATGTATTTTAAAGACCATTTTAGGAATAATTCTTTTATTCATTTATGGTTTATTATTTATTTATAATAGGCACTTGCCTTTATTTAAATAAGATTTTAAATATATTTTCAAACTCTTATTTGAATTCTAATTTTCACCAAACCTTTTTCAGTAGGTTTTATTTATTCATTGGTGCAAATAATTCACTTTGAATTATTTAAAATATTTTAATATGATTTATTAATCATTAAATTGGGCATTTGTCTTTATTCAAACGAATTTAAATACGGTTTTAAACCCTTATAAATTTTATTCAAACAATTATTTTATTCTTTTTAAGTTAATTAAATAACTTTTATATCCACCTTAGGAATTTTCTATTTATTATTTTCTCATGATTTAATTATTCATTTACATTAGGGATTTTGTCTTCATTCAAATGGAATTGAATTTGGTTAATGCCATATAATTTTATTTGAATATTCTTTATCCCTTTATTTCATTTGGGTTTGGATTATCTTTGTTCCATTTGCTTATGGATTTGATTCAAGATTTAATTTGGCTTTTAAATATTCCTTATTTATGTATTCCCTTCTTTATCTTATGAAATCCATATCTTTTTATTTATAGATCCAAAATTGGTGATTCCAATTTGTATTTTTATTTAATATTTTAAATCTCCTTAGGATTATTTTGCTCACAATTTGGTTTGGATTTTTTTATAGATAGGATCTTTATTAGCCTTGGAAATTATTTCCTTACATCTTATTAAATTCATAAGTTTTTATCCATGGTTCCAAATTAAATGAAACCAATTTCTATGGGTTTATAATATTTTTGTTTGTCATTTTGATCATTTATAAATGTTTGTTAACAAATTTTTATATGGAACAAATCCATAGTCTTAGAGAGATCTTGGAAATGATTTATTCCATTAGGGTTTTTGGGATTTTGATTTAACTTTTCCAAGTGTTTAAATTTCAAGATTCATTCTTTGATGAATGCATTTCACTTGATTTGATTTTTGTTGGATTCCATTTTATTCAAATTTGATCAAGAAGGGTTTTGATGTTTCCATTTGGAATCAAAAAGTTTCTTTTCACCCTAAATTTCAACAATTATTTATTTTGTTTATTTATTTTTCACATTTAAAAATTTGGAAAATTTTGGGATGTGACATAAGCGATTGCAAAGGCGATAGAAGTTATGGATGCACTGCCCACATATAATTATCTTGCTCTAACGATTACATGCATACTTTTTTATTATCTTTTATTCCCATCAGATGTTTTGCACAGCTATAGATGAAACCGAACGCCATAGGCCCTCTCTCTCCATCATCGACAACAACAAAAGATCGCAATCTTGGGTAAGATCGCAATCTAGGGTAAGATCACAATTACTTTTTGAAAATTCACCTCCGGCCTATTGTCATTATCAATCTAGGGTAAGACCTATTTTGAACTAATTGCCATGTTTGTCTTTCCTAGATTATTATTTTGAGGAGATTCTTTAGTGTGCTATGATGAGGAATATGTTATGTTTATTACTATTGGATCAAAAAGTTTTATTTTGTCTTTATTATTATTTTAGAAGATGAACACAAGGAGCCAAACACGTTCTCGTGCCATCGCGAGTTCTTCTCAGGCTGCCGCTACAGCTTAGGACCGCATGAGGATACGGTTTAGGAATAAGCTCCAACGTGATCGCTTCAACAAGATCAAGAACCGAGAAGTGAAGACAACCAAGTGGGCTTGCCCCATTATATTGATTCAACTCGTTATTTATAATGAATTCAATTTACTTTGCAATAGAGTTGGCCAGCAAAATTTTGTATTCCAAGATGCGCCCACTTATCACCGGTTAACTCTTGAATTTTTAAGTTCTTTAAAAATCACTATTAAAGCAAGACAATGATAGGACATGATTTCTTTCCGACTTATGAACAACATTATATATTATCACTTGATGAATGGTGCGATTGTTTCAATTTACCAAACAATTATGGTAATGCTTTACGTGCATCTGTGTCTGGCATGCGCCCATCCCCGGATGATTATTATAATAGAATGAGTTTCACCTCTATAGTTAACAAGGGGAAGAATATTCAACATCCTGCTATTCGCTATTTGTTCTATGTTATTGCCAACACCTTGCATGCACGTAATGAGTTTAAAAGACTCAATGAGGAGGACATCTTGGTCCTCGCAAAAGCTTCTTTCAACAACAACTTGTTACTAAACTTGGGCGCAATTCTTGTGCGCTACTTGGAGCACCGGTCCTCCCAAAGCCAAGGGCCAATCACATGTGGAGGCGTCATCACCGTTCTTGCCATTGCCTTGGGCATCGACCTAGGTGAGTTGCAACCATTGCTAGGTGAGCGACGTGTTTCTTTATCTACTTTAAAAGCTTGTGGAATTCTCACTACGAGAGGTGGAGGTTATTTCTTGCATATTGATGGAGCTAGGCGTCTCTACCCCGCTCCTTTGTCTAATGGTCTTTTCCTATCGAGGAAGGATGTTTGCTATATGATGTGCAGCTTGAACAATGATACGTCCAATTTGCATCACCATTCTATATCATAATTTGCCTCTATTCATTGATATATTTCATATTAAGAGGTGTTACTTATGTCTTTTTATCTGTTTTTGCATGTTGGATGATTCTTGGAGGATGAACTGCCGGAGTTAGGATTCTGATGGAAAAGGAGGTGTGTTGATGCAATTTCGCGAAGATCAGAAAAATACCAGAAAAACAACGGAAAACCCTATTTTCCCAAAAGACGAAGAATGCCAGAAGGGGAGGCGGAGATGGGCCACAGGGGGACCACACCCCCAGGAGAGGGCCACCCCTAGGCCATGCCTACAGGGAGTGTGTCCCACCTAGTCCACCTCTAGATCCGCTCTCTTGCCTATATCTTCTCCTCGAAACCCTAATACACGAGGAGCAACCATAGAAAGATTTCGCTGCCTCTGCGGGGCGAAAAATATCGAGAGAGAAAGAGCTCTCCGACAGACAAATTTCTGCACGGGAAATTTCTTCCCGAAGAGGGGAGATCATCGCCATCAACACCATTATCAAGATAGACTTCATCGGGATCATCATCATCCACACCATCATCTCCACCAGCACCATCATCATCACTCCATCCCGCTGTAACAATTGTGTTGAATCTTGCATAGTTATTAGGGGAAACTATCCCGGTGTTGATGTCGTGGTGGTGGCACGGCAGATGCCATGGGTAGGCTAAAGTATGGGGCCAATGGATGCTAGAGGGATCCGGGGAGGGAATATGTAGTGATTTCTACTCTCAAATGACTAACAAGTAGATCTTTATTCCTCCTCTCAAGAACTACAAATGCTCCTTGAGCTAGATCAAAGAAGAAGAGAGCTACTACACGAGCCCTTTGGTATGGAATGAATCGATCCCTCTCTCTAGAGCCTGTACCCCTCCTTATAAAGGGGTTCCTTCGCTCCTTATAGGTCTGACGTAGCAAGCATATTCTTGGAATATGCTTGTCCCAAAGTGGTAACTCAGCGGGCTCCTTTCTGTGTCCCCCTTCTATCGGTGGCAAGGTTCTAGAGGCCCTCACATGTGCGCCTCGGGCTTCCTCACTGTCACCTCTGTGACGCTTGTTTGCCCCTCTGCAGCTCTGCTCTTTGTCCTTAGCGCTTGGCTCCGTCTAGATTCCTCCTAGCCAGCAACTAGGGTTTGACTATAGGCTCCTCCTTCTCCTGCAAGTCTCACGTTATTCAGCCTCATCTCGCATAACTCGGCTCGGCCTTCACCTGCATACAAGTCGATCAGCCTCATTCGACCGACATATCTCATACGTCGGCCGAGTAAGGTGTTACTCATTCTATATTTGCCAAGGCCCAACTTATCTCGGCCGGATCTTGCATGATTCGGCTGACATAGTCAGTAATTCGGCTTAAGGTAAGGGAGACTCCTTTCTTCTTTCCCCTATCATGACCCTATTCGGGGTCACCCCCCAACATTAGTCCTCGAAGCTGGTGCGGTCTGGCCGGAAACCTCGGCCGGGCCACATCAGTTTCCAGACATTTATCTTCTTTCTTTCCGAGGTATTTATGAGCCGACGTTCTTTTTCTGTTATCCTCTTCCTCATCTCATCCTTTTCCCGCTGTGGACTATGTTCCGAGTTATCTCCTTTTGTTCGAGGTATTTGCTTGGCTTCCTGGGTAAGCCTCGTCCTACGTGTACCAATCATCATTGTTCTCTAGTTTTTTGTTCCTCTACAGTGTTTACTGACACGCTACAGTGATTACTGCGCCCGTCGCGTCGGTGCAGTGACGCCTCGAGTACCACAGCAGTCAGAAGGCCCGATCCCCTCCTGTGCCTTGTGGCCTTCACTGTGGCTCCACTACTTGCGAGCGGTTATGCGATACACGCGATTATGCGGTTAGCATGGCACAGCCATGATCCCACTACGGTTTACCCTATGCGGTTATAAAGAGGGGAGCAGGGTAGGATGATTCACTTTCCCCCTTTCTATTCCCTTCGTCTTGTTCGTCGCGCCATCGCCTCCGTTCGCGTTCCAGTGGTCGTGCCACCGCCGTTCCCCCTCGATGGACACGCTGCGGTTCTCTGGCTCCCGCGACCTCGCCACAGCGCCTCCGCTTTGGCGTTCTCGCCGGTGAGTTTTTCTACAGCGCCACCGTTAGGTCCTAGCGTTAGGCATTCTTCTAGTTTTCCAAGATTCCCCGCGGCGGTTTCCTCTCTATTCCGCTGCTGCGTTTGCCACCGCCGCGACGGGGCCCTGCATCTCTAGGCATTTCCCCGCCGCAAGTTTTTCTTCGATTGATTCCTCCGACGAGCCCATGTCTAGCTCCGCTAGCGGCGCTCTCGTCGGGGAAGATGACCTTGCTGTCGTTCCAGAGCGTGGTTCCTGGCAGGGTTCCACGGTTACTCACCGGGAGATAGAATGGCTGATCAAAACTCGCCGAATTCTTGCCGAGGTAATTAGTCGCTTACCCGGCAAAGAATCCTCCCTTGTACTCAATGAGGGCGAGTACGTAGTTTTTATGTCCCACTTTGCTCGTGGATTCAGCCTCCCTCTTAGTGAATTTGCTAGGAGCTTCTTAGATTACTTCAGCCTTCAGCCGCACCACCTGCCGGCTAATGCCGTAGCCTCTCTGTCGGCTTTTATCTCGGCTTCGGAGGGGTATTTCGGCCTCTGGCCTTCCGTAGACGTTTGGTCCAAATTCTTTCAGATCCGAGATAACATAGTGCCGGATAAATCTCTTCATCCTTCCGAAAAATCTCTCACCCAATGCGGGGCTACATCCATTACACCTCGGAAAAACTCCGTGTTCCCCCGGGTCGTCGGCCTCGAATCTTGTAAGAAGTGGCATAAATCATTTTTCTATGTCAAGAATACTGGGAAAGAAGACAAGATTTGGCTCCCTGCTTTCTCTATCGGTCCTCCCTCAAAGAAGAACTGGATCTACAATCCAAGGAAGATTCGGCTCCCTGCATTCGAGCTCCGGTTTAAGGAATTGACTCGTGCTGGGCTCTGAGGTGAGGACTTGATGACCGCGTTTGTTAGCAGCCGAATCTGCCCCTTCCAGCTTCGCTCCCACAAGCTCTGCTATATGAGTGGTCCTTTGGATCCCAACTGTGTTTCTACGGTTGAGCTTGACGACTATCAAATCTATAAACGTGTCCGGGCTATTTTCAAGATCGAGATGCCCGAGGAATGGACTTGGGAACCGAGGCCATTTTCTCGCGGGAATCCTCCGCCTCAGGTAAACTAAACACTTGTGGTTTATTCCGAGTTGTTCTTCCTTTGTTCTTTCGCTAACCCTTACCCACTTTTCTCGCAGAGGTTTGCGGAGCAGAAGACATAAGATGCCGAGGTTTTGGCTCTTCCTTGGACTGCTGACCGCAATACCCTGGATAACGGAGAGCCTGACTCAGAGGAGTTTGTCCCCAAGTCGGATGTTGCTCCTGTTCGCCCTCGGAGCAAGACCTTGGCCCGTGCAGACGAAGATGATTCGGACGATGTCCAAATTCTTGAGGTAGTTGTCGCAGTGCCTATCTCTTACGCATTTCCGGCTCCTTCTTTCCCAGTTAACCAAGCTGGCCAGGTGCACGACGCTGAACCTCTTGCTTATGAGGCTCTTGTTGCTTCGAAGAAGCGCACCACTTCGATGGATCCTTCTGGTGCTGCTCCCAAGAAGCGTGTCAAGAAATCTTCTCAGCATATCCCGAGGCGTAAGACCATGCCTGGGGTTACTGGGTGAGTTTATTTTCATTTGTATTTCTTGTTTCTCTCTTTCTGTTTCTGACTCAGCTTTTTCCCTCTTGTAGAGCTCCTCTTTCCGCAAAGCCAAGTGGTCCGAGTATGACAACCCATACTTCTCGGTCGTCTTCTCCCCCACCTCCGGAGGATACTCGGGTTCCCAGTCCCTCTCGTGTTGATTCTCCTCATGTGTCGACTAATGTATCGCCTCGACAAGATGAGCCCATTGCTCCCACCGTTGTTGCCGACAAAACCCCTACGTCGGATCACCCGGCCGACCTTTCTGTCCCTCTTAAGACCCCTGAGGTTTCACCCAATGATCCTTTGATCACGACAACTCCAGTTCCTACTCCAATCCCTACCGAGGACACCACTACCTCGGCCCCTTCGGAAACTGTAGTACCTCCTGTCGCCAAGGGCGTGATTCCCAGTGCTGAAGTTGTTGCCCCTGCCGAGGTCTCTACTAAGAGCAAGAAAGTTGTTGTTACTAAACCCTCGGCATCTCAGAAGGGGCCAACAAGATCTTCTCAGCCCAACATTGTTGATGTACTTCGTAAAGGAGCTTCTACCGCAAAACCCGGTGTCTCCCTTGCCGCCAACACTCAGCTTATTCTTCATAAGAGTCCGGCGGCGGCTGCAGTTACTCAGCAGACCTGAGGTAAAGTGCTGACCCATACTAAGAGCGGGCATAGCCTCGGCTCACTGGTGGAATATGCAAACAACTGGAATGCCGCCGATCAACTTGAGGGCAATCCAGGTACCCCAACCATTCCAACTTTCCGACATCAGCAGTCGTTTTCATATGGCTGCTAAGATTGTTCTTGAAAGCGACAAGATGAACGAGGTAAGCGCCTTCGTTGATACGTTGTCTATTATTCAGATGATACTATATATACACTAGTCCCCAAAGCTTGCAACCGGATAATTTGTTGTTCGTTTGGAAGCTTCATCCTGTTTTAAATGCATTATATGCTAAGTCAATTTGTTTCGTGATTCGGATTAACCGTGTTCTGTAATATCAAAACATCCAACTCCGAGTCAAGTTTTACTTAATTCGGGTCTTCCTTTCTTTTGAATACCCAGCCATAAAGATCCGAGTCAGGTTTTACTTGATTCGGGTCTGTCTTACTTTTGAATATCCAGCCATATAGATCTGAGTCAAGCTTTACTTGACTGGGATCTGTTTTATATTTTGAATATCCAGCCATCTAGATCCGAGTCAAGTTTTACTTGATTCGAATCTATCTTATTTTTGAATATCCAGCCATCTAGATCCGAGTCAAGTTTTACTTGATTCGGATCTGTCTTACTTTTGAATATCCAGCCATCTAGATCCGAGTCAAGTTTTACTTGATTCGGATCTGTCTTTTCTTTGTGTAACTTGTTGTCATTTTCAGGTTGCCCATGATCGGCGGACAGCCGAATTTCAAAGGTTGCTTTTTGCGCACAAGAAACTTCAAGATAAGTATGAGCAAATTGTCCCTGTTGTGAAGAAAACTGGTAAACTATCTAGTCCTCTTAGTTTATCTTACCCTTGTAAAAGATTTAGTTTTTAGTGCTAACTTGTATCTTGCTGGTACGCAGCTAGTATCAACAACCTGAATGCTCGCCTTACCAAGAAAGTTGGCGTGCTTGAAGGGTAGTTACTCCTTTTGCCTTTTAATTTGTCGACTTGTTGTTCGAGGTAAATCTTGGGTTTCTTACGACCTTCCGGCTTTAGTATAGCCGAGTTACGAACACTTGCAGCGTCGCATCAAGAATGCATATCTATGCCTGATATGATGCTGCATTTTTTAGAACAAGCTGCCGTTCATTCGGTGCAACTCAAGGAAAAAGATGACAAGATAACCCTGTTGCGCGCCGAGGTTGAATCTCTTAAGCTTTCGCAGAAGTATGAGTTAGAGAAAGTTGATCAAGAGTTCTCTGAAGAGAAGAACCGACTAAGTTTGCAGCTACAGAAGGACAAGGAACTTCTGGATGCTGCCGAATTAAAGAACCGGGCGATGAGCGAGGAAATCATTCTCTTTGAGAAGAGTAGGACCGACTGGTCACGGGATCTTCAGAAAATGCTGAGTTACATTCATCGTAAGTTTCTGTCTCTCGTCGAGTTATTCTCCTTTTTTTCTTATTTTAACTCATATGACGTTCTTTCGTGTAGATCATTTTCTAAAGCTAAACCTGTGAGCTCCAAGGCTGTGATTTCTGCTCGTGAGCGCCGAGGTGTTCCCGTTTCTCCGAGTCAAGAGTATTCCATGAAAGATTTCCTGATTGCCGTCGGCGTTGCTATTGGACCAATGAAGATTATGGGAAGATATCTGGTGCAAGCAGCTATTCGAGCCTACCATGTTCTCTGGCCGAATGCGCCGGATATTGATGAAGTAGAAGTGCTTGTGGCGAGGTTGATGGAATCTCAGACTCAACTTAACCTCTGGAGGGAATCTGCTGAAAGGGCTGGTGCTGATATGGCACTTACAGCTGTTTTGTCCTGGTACGAGGATATCTCCCTCGATATTCTGATGAATTTGCGCACTGGCTCTCCTTGGGTTGAGAATCCAGAGTTCGTTACTCGCCGCCAAGCCTGTGCCTTCCAGCTTATCGAGTATGCTGATGTGCATCATTGGATCGAGGGGCCGAGTTTTCTTCCCGACCCGGCTGATGATGCCGAAGCTGAAGATGCATCTAGTGGTGACTCGGCTGATCAAGATGAATCAAAGGATGGTCCAGATAATGCTGATGATTCCAATGACAGCTCAGATGGGGATGGCGACGCTCGATCGTCTTCCAAAGGAACTGAAACTTCTCGAGCCCAAGTTGGTGTCTCCCAGCAACCAGAGCTTGCCCCAGAGGTTACTACGGCCTTCGTTGATGCCGAGGTAACCTCTGCAGAGCCCAAACAACCTCGGAGCGCCCAGTTTCTAAAGATATCCCTCTAAAGGAAACCGAGGTCATTCCGCCTGCGTTCGAGACACCCGTGTCTGAAGCTCCTGATGCTGCTACTGCCCCTCCTACGGGTGATTCGGCCTCTGCTGGTGTTTAGGTTCAAAAAATCTTAGTAGTTTAAGTCCCCGGTATGCCGGGTGTATGCTGTCTTTGAAACAATCATCTGCCTTTCGGTATAATGTGAACCGTTTTGCATTTAGCCTATGATGCCCTGGTAATTGTTGTTAGTCTATCTAATTGAGTTTATGGGAATCGTATCTTTGCTTTGCCAAACTTTAACTTCGTAAATCCAGATCATATTTTCTCATATGACTGATTTTTGTTCGGCATCCATCTTGTGTTTCTTATGTAAACTTGGTTGTATAGTTTTTGTTTTCGCAATTTCTCCTTGATGTAATATGTTCTAAGCCCATAGATTGACTCACTACCCTCTTGAGGTATTCATTGGTAAAATGATATAGATAGGGTACTTCCCTCATTATACCTTGACTTGCTGACGTTGTCCTTCTTGTTACTATGATTTTAGAAATTGTTAGTTGTTTCCTCCGTGTTATTCCTCCGACGGCCGAGGCAATCTTATATCGCATCTTGTGATTTATGATTGATTCGTCGGGGCAGTCCCCAAGTTATTGCTTGAGTTACCGAACTCTTATATGTATGCCAAAAATCAGCGGGCAATATGAGGCAGTCCCTGAGTTATTGCTCGGGTTACCGAAGTCTCACACCTGCTCAAAAAATATCAAACAACATGAGGCAGTCCCCGAGTTATTATTTGGGTTGTCGATATGTAATACATAATTCAAAACAAAGAGCATCATGGGGCAGTCCCCGAGTCACTGCTCGGGGTGCCGAAGTTTAATACATGGTTCAAAATGAGAAATAACATGGGGCAGTCCCCGAGTCACTGCTCGGGGTGCCGAAGTTTGATACATAGTTCAAAATAAGAGATAATACAGGGCAGTCCCCGAGTCACTGCTTGGGGTGCCGAAGATTGATACATGCTTGATATTCTG
The DNA here is from genome assembly GCA_916181665.1 of Avena sativa. Lineage (NCBI taxonomy): Eukaryota > Viridiplantae > Streptophyta > Magnoliopsida > Poales > Poaceae > Avena > Avena sativa. The sequence goes on along the minus strand of OV702284.1, from coordinate 250,179,360 downwards.
ATTTGGTGCATCACGTCACAATATGTGATATAGGGCTTCTAAGTGTAGAACGGGCGAAGTAAGGCTATGTTCCATGGTCTTTTTGATTCATCTCCGACCTTGTTTGCCTTGTTCTTTTCTGGTGGTTGAGCATCGATCAGGTAGTATGCATCATTGTGTAATGCTTTACTGACGATAAATGGTCCTTCCCATGGGGGTGAGAGCTTGTGCATGCCGGTTGTGGGTTGCACTAGCCGAAGAACTAGATCTCCTTCTTTAAAAACTCTTGGACTGACCTTTTTGCTATGATATCGTCTGAGCTCTTGCTGATAAATAGCTGATCTTGATAATGCCAATTCCCTTGCTTCCTCCTGCAATCCACATCGTCTTGCCGCGATATTTCGTTCACCTTGGCACTTGTGTATTGGACCACTCTTGGCGAGTCATGCATTATGTCGGCTGGAAGTACAGCTCCTGCCCCGTATATGAGAAAGAACGGGGTATACCCTGTCGATCTATTTGGGGTGGTTCTGAGGCTCCACAGCACTGCTGGAAGTTCCTCAATCCAGCATCCTGCTGACCTTTGCAGTGGTTCGATTAGCCGAGGTTTTATTCCTGACAATACCAGTCCATTTGATCTTTCTACTTACTCATTCGATGCTGGGTGTTCCACCGAGGCAACATCTAGTCTTATGTGTTTCTCTTGGCAGAATCTAGCAAAACCTCCTTCAGCGAAGTTTGTGCCATTATCCGTGATAATACTGTGTGGGTATCCATATCTCAAGATAACATCTTTGAGGAATTTCACCGTTGTGGATCCGTCACATTTTCTTGTCGGTTTCACTTCTATCCACTTTGTGAATTTTTCCACCATGACCAGAATATGAGTCATTCCGCCTCGGGCAGGCTTGAATGGACCTACCATATCCAAACACCATACAGAAAAGGGCCAAGTGATTGGTATTGTTTTTAACTCGAACGAAGGCGGATGTATCTTCCTGGCTTATCTCTGGCAACCATTACACCTCTCTACCAATTCCTTTGCTTCCTTCAGCGCAGTTGGCCAATAAAATCCATGCCTAAATGCTTTGGCGACTAGGGCTCTGGACGAGGCGTGATGCCCACATTCTCCCTGATGTATATCCAAAAGTATTTCTTGCCCTTCTACCGAGTCAACGCATCGTTGCAGTATGTTCGTGACACTTCTCTTATACGGCTCATTGTTTATGATCGTGTAGGCTTTTGCTCTTCTCACTATCTGTCTAGCCAGGACCTCGTCACCCGGCAAGATTTCCTCTTTAAGGAAGGAGAATACGGGTTGTGCCCATGTCGGCGTAATTTTCTCCGGGAAAACTATGTTGTCAATTTCCATAATTTCCGCCGACATAACATCTTTGGGATTTTCCCTATTCACCAGTGGGTCGGCCGAATTAACCCTTAAATAATTCGGTTCATATTCTTTGTCAATTTCCATTGGGACATTTCCTTCTAACTGTTCTGCCGAGATACGAATTGACTCGGATTCTGGCGAAGGTGTAACCGATGGTTTTCTTAGGTGCTCTAGAGCTATGCCTGGGGGAATTGACTGCCTAGTCGATCCGAGTTTTGACAGTATATCCGCAGCGTCATTTTCCGCCCGAGGTATGTGATGAAACTCACACCCGTCAAAATAACCACTAATATTTTGCACATGAAACCTATACATGGCCATATTCGCATCTAGTGCGTCCCAATTTCCTGATACTTGATGTACTGCGAGGTCTGAATCCCCGTAACATAGGATCCGACGTATGCCAATATCTTTTGCCATCTTCAGGCCATGGACCAGTGCTTCATACTCGACAACATTATTTGATGCGGCGAAATGTATCTGCAGCACGTATTTCAGTTGATCTTTTTTCGATGACGTCAGTACTATTCCTGCTCCTATCCCATTTCTTAGCTTGGACCCGTCAAAATGCATTGTCCAATAGTTCGGATCTGGTAATAGGGGCTCATACTGTACCTCGGCCCAATCCACAAAGAAGTCAGCCACTGCCTGAGACTTAATTGCATCTCGCCTATCAAACTGCGGAGCATAAGGTGATAACTCAATTGCCCATTTTGCTATTCGGCCACTTGCATCTTTGTTGCTCAATATCTCGGCTATGGGTGCTTCACAAATCACTTTTATCGGGTGTACTTCGAAATAGTGTTTGAGTTTTTTCGCCGACATGTACACTCCGTAGGCCATCTTCTGGTAGTGTGGGTAGTTTTGCTTTGAGGCCGATAACACCTCACTTAGGTAATATACCAGCATATGTACCGACTTATCCTTTTCATTCCGTTCCACTACAACTACTGCGCTCACCACTCTGTTTGTAGCTGCCACATAGAGTAGGATAGGCTCTTTTGACAATGGAGAAGCCAAAATTGGCGCCGTGACCAACATCTTTTTTAACTCATGAAACGCAACATCAGCTTGCGGTGTCGAGAAAAATTTGTCGGATTTTTTCATCAGTTGATATAGAGGTAATGCTTTTTCCCCTAACCGACATACGAATCGACTTAAAGAGGCAAGGCACCCTGTAAATTTTTGTACATTGTTCAGGCACCTCGGCAGTTCCATTCTTTCAAATGCTCGGATCTTAGTTGGATTTGCCTCTATACCTTGGCTCAACACAAGGAAACCGAGTAATTTTCCAGCCGGTACTCCAAAGGTACATTTTTCTAGGTTAAGTTTCATTCGGAACCTTCTCAGGTTCGCGAATGTCTGCCGAATATCTTCTAGGAGTGTTTTGCTCTCTTTGTTTTTTATAACCACATCATCAACATATACTTGCACATTTTTCCTATTTGTTCGTGTAGACACTTTTGCATGCATCTTTGGTATGTTGCTCCCGCATTACGCATGCCGAATGGCATGGTGTGATTGAAATAAGCCCCGTACGGGGTGATAACCGCAGTCTTTATTTGATCAGCTGGGTTTAACGGTATCTGGTGGAAACCAGAATACGCGTCTACAAATGATAATAGCTCACAGCCTGCGGTCGAATCAATGACTTGGTCTATCCTAGGTAAAGGAAAAGGATCTTTGGGACACGCCTTATTGAGGTTCGGGTAATCGATGCACATTCGCCATACGACGGCTACATTTGGGTCATCCTTTTTCTTTTCTACCAACACCGGATTTGATAGACAATCCGGGTGAAGCACTTCCATGATAAACCCGGCTGCAAGGAGCCGAGCTATCTCATCCCCTATTATCTTTCTCCTGTCTTTGGCGAAGCGGCGGAGAGGTTGCTTCACCAGCCTTGCTCCTGGCCTTACATGCAAAGAGTGCTCAGCCAACTCCCTCGGAACACCTTGTAGGTCCTGAGTTGACCATGCAAATATATCCTGATTCTCACAGAGGAAGTTGGTGAGCTCGCTTTCCTATTTGGCATCTAGGCCAGCACCAATTGTGATGGTGCGCTCTGGGAACTGATCATCAATCTGGATCTTCTTCGTCTCCTTAGTCGGCTGGAAAGATACACTCCCATGCGGATTGGCTAATGCCGGCATATTAAGCTGTGTCGACTGAGCCAGAGCTGCCACTTCCTGAATCTTTCTTTTCTCTCTTGCAATTACCAATGACTCGGCCAGGTTTGACCTGGCCGAAGCACATTCCATTGATTTTCTGTAATCCCCTCCCACTGTTATTACCCCCTGAGGCCCTGGCATCTTCATTTTCAAGTAGGTAATGTGGCATCTGCTCATAAATTTAGCCAATGCTGGCCGTCCGAGTAAAGCATGATAGCAACTTTCTAGGTCTACCACCTCAAACTCTAGATTCTCAGCTCTGCAATTCTCTCTTGTGTCGAATAACACATCTACTCGGACCTTCCCAATGGGTTCGCAGGAGAGCCCCGAAACTATCCCATGGAACGTGGTCCTCATGGGCTGCAGCATATTCTGCGTTATTCTGAGATTATGCATTGTATCCTTGTACATGATGATACTACTTCAATTATCAATAAGTACCTTTGAGAACTTCACATTGATGCTAGGCCCGACAAACATCGGATCCAGTACCAATGCATACGATCCTGGGTTTGGCATTATCTTCGGGTGATCCTTTATGCCCCAGGTTATCTCTTGATCAGACCATGGCATGTACCTCGGTACTGCCGGCATAACTGCATTTACTTCCATATGCCGGCGATGTACGCTCTGTCTATCTTGTTGTTCTGTTGTGAACACACAATAGGATTGGTGATGTTCCATGTAATCATTACGTCCATTGTTCCCGGGGTTTCCCCTTCCGTCTTGATTTTGATTTACCACTTGGTGTACTACATCCCTCCGGTCCGAGTTATCGTACCTTGGAGGGGGCGGTGGTAAAATTAGCTGTTGCGCATTTGCCCCGGTTAGTTGTGGTTGCTGCTGCTGATGTGCTTGATGAGGAGGTGCTTGCATGCTCGCCGGGTTTCCCATTGCATTTTTCATCCAAGCACATTGGCGCGTGGTGTGATTAGCCGGCTTGGCTGGGTTTGGCATGTGGAATTTACACGGTTGATCCAGCATGGATTCAAATGTGTACTTAGGCCTTTCCTGCCATTGCTTCTTCTATTCTGGTGTCCACTGCCTTTTCCCTTCATTCCTCGACGTCCACTGCTGAGGACCATTCTTCTATCGCTGATTGTTCCCATGACTCAGCTAATCCTGTGAAACAGCTGCCACTTGATTGGAAACATATCTGTAATATGGCCTCTCGTCCCTTCTTCTACCTTGGTATTCATTATGCCGCGATGATCCGACAACATCTCTAACATACTAATCCTGGTGCTCCTGATGCTCTGCCGACATTAACTCTGGTTGAGTCGGATCACCTAAAGCATATGAATCTTCTATCCTGATGGTTTCTGCCAACGTGGTTGGCATATCTCTCTGCAACCTTTGCCATAATACGCTTGCATACCGGCAACCCTGAGCAAACCAAGCTATCGCTTGAGATTCTATGACCCCTTCGCATGAGTTCCTAAGGTTGCACCAACGAGTCAAGAATTCTCTATCTGTTTCATTCAGCTTCTGCTTGCACATTGCGAGCTGTTGTGGCCTGTTTGGTCTCTTATAGGTACTGGTGAAATTACTGACAAACATTTCCTCAAAATCTAACCAACAGTTGATACTTCCTGCTGGCAAATTATTCAACCATACTCTGGCCGACCCTTCCATCATTTGCGGGACGTATCTTACCGCCCATCTTAGGTTTCCGCTAGCTATCTTCACTACCGTGGCATAGTCGATTAACCAATCTTGTGGTTTCGTACTTCCATTGTATGTTTGCGTGCCCCTTGCTAACTGGAAGTTCGGCATGGGTGGTCCGCCCATGATCCAAGGTCCAAAACACGCAGGACCAGGTGGACCCTGTTCTTCTAACAGCTCGGACCGATACAGCCTGTCCAGCTTTAACCTTGCGTCAGTTGACGGCAAGTTTCTATAGACAACTCTCTCCTGTACTCCATAGTGGTTGTGCCCACCATGCTCTGCATACTCCATGTCCGAATAACCATCATTGTATCTATCATTTGCCTGATTATGTTGAGCTGGTTTTGCTTCTCTCTCTTGCCGAGGCTCATACCTCGGCTGAGGATCCGGCGGAGGGTTCCTCCTCCCTTCCACCGGGTTATTGTTCTCATGATTTACCCTTTCGAGGTTTCGGTGCTCTCTGTTTGAACGGCTGGGGTTTCTATCTCCACTGTTACCTCGGCTCCCATTGCCTCTATTCTCATTGACCTTCCCGGCCATCGCCGGATCATATGGGACAATTTGCTTATTTCTTTTTCCCGAAGTCACCGCCCTGTCTTTTCGCGCATTGTTTCCAGGTGAGGATGCTGCTGCCGCAGATAGTGCGGGGGTTGCTCCTGCCAAATGAACCATGCGAGAAGCTCCTGGCTTCGCCGGGTCAGCCCTAAGAATTTCCTCATTCTGCTGGTTCGCAATGCATACCAGCTCATTCACTCTTTCTTGATGTTTTTGTCGGGCTTCCCCGCTTAATCCTTCCAACTCCAGGGCTGCGGCATTTTCCGCCCTGAGGTTTTTTGCCGGGGTACTATACCTTGGAAAGACTGGATTGACTGAATCATCTGGTCGAGCCTCGTGCTCTTTGTTGATATCATTCATGAGGTTCTTTCCTCTTAATCTCAATTCATCTACTCGGTCAGGGACCACATCTAGTTTTTTTGCCCTAGCATATTCTCGCAGGGTCCTGTTTAAGGATTCCCGCAAGGCCGACACCTTTTTTTTCCTCTACAAGCACTTTCTGTCTAGTTTCTTCTAACTCTGCATGTGCGTTTGCCAGGTCAAGTATCGGCACCACAGGCGTAGTTAGGTTATCTATAGTTGCCTGCAGGATATTCTATGGCCTCTCTAGAGGTGGCCATCTTACCCTTGCCGCCTTTGGAGTCACCTCCTGCAGCTCGGTTGTCCTGGTTGCTGGTGGATCTACCTCGGTGGGCTGTGGAGCTGCCTGCTTCGTGGCCACCTGTCCTCCTTTCGTCGGGTCCTTGCTTGGTCCGGAGCCTACTCCTACTGCTGGTGCCAGGGCCGTCATCATCACCTCGACGCTGCCAGCAGGGCGAACTCCATGTGGACCGCTAGCAGCACAGAGGGGAGGTTCTCCCGCCTCAATGACTCGGTGCGGGTAGACGCAGGATGTGTCGACGCCGACGTAGACCTTGTGAGCGCCCAGGTTGATGAAGATGCCATTGCGCGGAGGTGCTTTCCTCCTAAAGCTGCCAGCGTTATCGCTGACATAGTCCCAGATATCAAATCTTTGGACTAAGCCAGAAACAACCCGCTCGCCGGTGTGGATGAAGTTTCCCGTACGGATCTTGACTCCAGCTAGCACCGCTGCTGGCCCCACGGTGGGCGCCAACTGTCGTGGTGGTGGCACGGAAGATGCCATGGGTAGGCTAAAGTATGGGGCCAATGGATGCTAGAGGGATCCAGGGAGGGAAGATGTAGTGATTTCTACACTCAAATGACTAACAAGTAGATCTTTATTCCTCCTCTCAAAAACTACAAATGCTCCTTGAGATGGATCAAAGAAGAAGAGAGCTACTACACGAGCCCTTTGATATGGAATGAATCGATCCCTCTCTCTGGAGCCCGTACCCCTCCTTATAAAGGGGTTCCTTCACTCCTTCTAGGGCTGACGTAGCAAAGCATATTCTTGGAATATGCTTGTCCCAAAGTGGTAACTCGGTGGGCTCCTTTCTGTGTCCCCTTCTATCGGTGGCAAGGTTCCACAGGACCTCACATGTGCGTCTCGGGCTTCCTCACTGTCACCTCCGTGACGCTAGTCTGCCCCTTTGCAGCTCTGCTCTTTGTCCTTAGCGCTTGGCTCCGTCTAGATTCCTCCTAGCCAGCAACTAGGGTTTGACTATAGGCTCCTCCTTCTCCTGCAAGTCTCACGTTATTCGTCCTCATCTCGCATAACTCGGCTCGGCCTTCACCTGCATACAAGTCGATCAGCCTCATTCGGCCGACATAGCTCATACGTCGGCCGAGTAAGGTGTTACTCATTCTATATTTGCCAAGGCCCAACTTATCTCGGCCGGATCTTGCATTATTCGGCCGACACATTCAGTAATTCGGCTTAAGGTAAGGGAGACTCCTTTCTTCTTTCCCCTATCTTGACCCTATCTGGGGTCACCCCCCCCCCCAACAGTTGATTACTATTGTAGTTGATGCTTGTCAGTGGAACCATTGGATTATTGTTTATGTTCAGATTGTTATTCATCACCATATCATATTTGATCTTGATCCATATGATGTCTCGTGAGTAGTTCGTTTAGTTCTTGAGGACATGGGAGAAGTCATGCTATTAGTAGTGGATTTGTGTTGAGATATTATTCAATGGTTTAGTATTTAAGTTGTGGTGCTATTCCTCTAGTGGTGTCATGTGAACATCGACTACATGATACTTCACCATTTATGGGCCTAGGGGAATGCATTGTGTATTTGGCTACTAATTGTGGGGTTGCCGGAGTGACAGAAACCTGAACCCCCGTTAGGACACCATTGCACAAGGGAGTGTAGGATCTCAGAGTTTAAGGTTGTGGTTAGGTTTATACCTTAATTGATTTCTTGTAGTTGCGGATGCTTGCAAGGGGTTTAATCACAAGTATGTATTAGTCCAAGTAAGGTCGGTACATTAGCACAGGTTCACCCACACAACACTTACAAAACCAAAGAAGACTACTCAGCTATATGAAGTGAAAGCGCTTGAAAGAATTTATATGTGTCCTCGAGAACGTTTGGTCCTAATAAGTATTTCCACCGGCTTGTCCTTTTCTAAGAAAGGATTGGGCCACTTGCTGCAATTTTTTGCTGTTTTATTTACTTGCACTTTATTTCTTTGCTTTATCAGAAAACCCCTAAAACTCTGTTTGCTAACTATTTACAAAGATTTCCTACTCCATATCACTAGTCAACACCTTCTGCTCCTCGTTGGGATCGACACACCTATTTATCGAAAGTACTACGATACACCCCCTATACTTGTGTGTCATCAAACAACACCAACCCGAGGAGGAAATTTCGGATGAGGTTGAAGACCAAGAAGAGGAGCAATAAGTTCCTGAACAAGAGGAGCAGCCACCAAACCGGATCGCAACATATCAAGAATTCCAAGAACTTGGAGGAACTATGGAGGGGATGTATAATCTCGCCCTGAACCTCCGAGAAACCACTAGTAATTTATCAACTCAATTTGCGAACTGGAGCCACAACTTTTTGCTGCCACCACAATGATTTGAAGGGCTTGCAAAAACCTAAGCTTGGGGAAGTTTACCATTATCTTTATTTGGCATTTCTTTTTAAATATTTTGAGGAATGCTTTTAGTTTTAGTTTATAAGCACTCGTGTTGGTTTCCCCAACACTTTATCTTTAGTTATTTTTGTTTTGTTTTTGAGATTTTCTAGTCGATCTTTGTTGCCTATTTTCTATTCTTTAACTCCCCCTCTTAAAAAACAAAAAAAAGATTTTTTCCATTTATCTTTATTTTCCCTCTTCGTTTTTTCTCCTCGTTGTTCTCGCATATTTGCAGGAGAGTTATCGACTTCGAGTTTCCAAGAAACAAATAAAAAGGGAAGAGAGAAGTGGAACCAATCATGAGAGGTATGCCTTATGACTCCCCACTTTTGAAGTTTGATAAACCCATGCTAGTTAGTAGTAAATGCTAAGATATTATATTGGTGGAGTGAGTCTTTATATTAGAGTAAAATTTTGTTTACATGGGAACTGAGTTGAGTATGTTTTGTTCTAGCTCTTGTAGTTAACCAAGTCTTGCCTAAAAAATTTCTAAACAATTGTAATAAGAAAAAGTCTCACAATTGAAGGCTTGGGTGTTGTAGTGTTTAGTCTTGAAAGCTTATTCCTAGAGACACTTGATATGTTGAAAACGTATATATAATTTTTGATGTTCCATGCTTGTTTAGTATCTAATTTGCTTTGTTTTGTCTACACTTTGAGGTATTCTTATACATTTTCTGGTACTAACCTATTAACAAGATTCCATAGTGCCAGTTGCCTGTTTTATGCTATTTTTGGTTTTAGAAAGCTAAAAAATGAATATTCTCGGAATTGGACGGGACAAAAGCCAAAGTCATTATTTTTCCCGGAGCAACACGGAACCATGAAGCAGAGTTGGAGGAGGACACCAGGGTGGCCGCACCCCCCCTAGGCGCAGGCCAGCCCTAGTGGCGCCCACAGGGGGTTTGGGCACCCTGTTCCTCCACCGACCTTGCCTCCTGCGCCTATAAGAATCCCCCGGGGAGAAAACCCTAAATAATCCATAAGAAATCCACGAAAACCTCTGTAGCGCCGCCGCCACCGAAAGGGAGATTCGGGGGACAGAAAGTCTCTATTCCGGCACCCTGCCGGGACGGGGAAGTGCCCCCGAAGCCATCTCCATCGATCTCCATCGCCATCTTCATCACCGTTGCTGATTCCCATGATGAGGAGGGAGTAGTTCTTACTGAGGCTAAGGGCTCTACCGGTAGCTATGTGTTCATCTCTCTCTCTATGCATGATCTTGTTGTGGTCATGAGCTTTGTAATCAAGTAGATCTACTCTGTTACTCAAGTGCTTCAATAGATCTCTGCTCTCCCCATGTGTGTGAAAGTGACAGCGTGCACGCCATGGTGGCACTTAGGCTAGAGTCTACATAAATACTCATTGTGCTTTAATAGATCTATGCTTTTCCCCACGTGTGTGAAAGTGACAGTGTGCGCGCCGTGTGTGGCAGTTAAGCTAGACTACATATATATTTATCATGAGTATATTTTGAGTTGGTTGTCTCTATGAAATTGTGGTGTTTGTTGGAACCATCTAGTGCTCAAGGTGACAGTGTGGGGTTATCTAGATTGGGGAAGGCCCTACCGTTGATTAGAGTGTCCAACCGGAGAGTAGTTAAGAGTAGTATCATGAAGAGAGGATATTTATATGAGAGAGTGTTCACTAGTGAAAGTACGATCCCTAGGCCTTGTTTCTAAGCATTGGAACACCGTTTACATCTAGATCTGTTGCATGTTTGTAGTCTTTACCTCACTCACACACGTTACCCCACGTCAACAACAAGTCAGAAGCTATTTTCTAGCATCGTTACCGCTTGTATTTAACTATCTCTTTGCCGAACTAGTGCGCCTATACACCTGACAAGTGTATTGGGTGTGTTGGGGACACAAGAGACTTCTTGTATCTTGATTGCAGGATTGCTTGAGAGGGAATACCTTTGACCACTTCATCCCTGAGTTAGATAAACCTTGGGTGATCCACTTAAGGGAAACTTGCTGCTGTTCTACAAACCTCTGCACTTGGAGGCCCAATAACTGTCTACAAGAATAGAAGTGCGTAGACATCAACACTCAACACCATGGAAATAATGATTGACTTGATAGCTCTCTTTTAAAGGATTTGTTCAATTGAATTAATGTTTAGAGGTTTTTGTGAGCATGCCAAAGTTTGACTTGTGAATCATAAGAATGATATAGCTTTATGCATGTCAAACTTCATGGGATGCCAACAACTCCGCTAGCCTACAAACGATCTTAATGGGGGGAACTCCTATATTTTGGATATGAGTTGATTAAACATTTGTAGCAGCAATGCTATAATGGGTAATATTCTTGGCATCCTCATGTAGTTTTGTTCAAGATGGAACCACTCCTCTGGCTGATATGAGTAATCATTATGCAAAATGAACAAAAAACTTGGTAATGCCACGAGTGTCCATCACAGTCCGATGAACTAATTAATTTTTATGGCATGCTCTCAATTACTTAAGAACTGAAATTCTTGAAGGACAATGAATATAAAAGTAGTGCTTGAAAAGTCTTGACTTATTGATGTGGGAGAATGAGATACTTTAGTGTATATGATTTTCATGACAAACTCTCACACTATCAAGTTTACATGATTATACTTTATTGTTCAAAGGCAATCTTATGAGTTGATTACATGACATGGAACAGAGTTTACTCATTTGAATCATCCATGCTAACAAAATCTTGCTACTCTATAAGTATTCATTAAAACACATATGATATTCTTGCCATTACTCTATCTATGATGAGTTTTCTAGGTTAATAAAGTGGAGGAAACATGAGACTACCTATCATGAATAAGATCATCATCTCGTTATTTCAGTTTAAATGTTGAGTTCCTTTTTGATTTTGGTTTTATTGCTCGAGGACGATCAAGTTTAAGCTTGGGGAGGTTGATGGCTGTGAAATATAGCCATCCATGTCCACATTTAAACTAGATATTATTCATACTTTTGATGAAATATCTCTCTAAATCCTGCCACTAATGCCTAATGATCAAAGGGTTATGCAATCCTGTCTTTTCATTTTTCCTTGTGCAAGAAATGATGTTTGATGATGGGAATCACAAAATTAAAGTCAAAGATATGAGATTTCCAACAACTCAAAGAAACCAGGGGTCGTGAAGAGGAACCAGTACCTTTAACGACCAACTATATGGCGGGAATAAAATTCCGGCTGTATAGTTTCCACCGACGTTGCTAGGTCAAATAGAACAACTTTAGTGAAGGGACCCCTATATAAAGAGACCTCTCCTGACGAGAAAATATGCCTCGGAGAGCTAAGCCAGAAAACACACAACACCAAAGAGCCGCCGAAGGAATAGATCTAGATCCGATCTCAAAACCCTTCTCCACCACCATAGTCATAGTTCACCACTTGTAATAGTAGATATCATCTCCAATTGGCGGCATTGTAAGACTATTACTATCTATATCATGATTTCCATTCCAATGTTTATGATTGTTGATCTCATCTCTATGTGTGAGTAATTCTCCTTGGGCTAAGGGCTTCGGCCTAGCTATGTAGATTGTGCATGTTATTTATCATAGATGGGATCATGTATTAGTTTGTATGACATGATGATTATTGTATCCTCTCTTGCCTCAATATAAGGACTTGTCAGGTACCCAATACCCCAAGGTTTAATCCAGGTATAGGGAGTGTGAGTAATGACTAATCTGCAGGATGGGAACCCCAGAGACAGAAAGGGTAGTGCGATTGTATGTGAGGGATTTACTTGGGATTAATGGTGATGTCATGGTGCATATCATTAGATCTCTTTCTTCTATGGATGAGACTAATAGGCTATTGCTATAAGCGGTTGCAAAGGCGATAGCAGTTATGGGTGCATTGCCCACATATAATTATCTTGCTCTATCTAATACATGCATACTTTATTATTATCTTTTATTCCATCAGATGTTTTGCACAACTACATTTGAAACCGAATGCCGTAGGTCCTCTCTCTCTCCATCATCGACAACAACGAAAGATCGCAAACTCTTGGTCCGGTAAAACACTAAAAAAATTCTAAAACTCCCGAAGGTCCGTTAAAGTAACTTCACCATGCTTTCTGTTTCCCGAGGATTTGATAAACTAGGTCTACTAGGGAAAATTAACTATACTACATCCGTAATCTAGATCGAAGGTATCACCAACCGTGGGCAAAGAGGCTCTTCAATCTCTACAATGGGCGAGGTCCAAGCTCTTGCGGGAATCGGCAAAACCCTAGCCATCGGTCGTGTTCTCTTCTCCGGCAACATTCTGATCATCCCCCTGACAAGTTACGGATCCCGGCAAAGACGAATGATGAGTGGAGTTTATGTACACTTTTATAGAAGTATTATGCATATCAACCACCCATCTCATGTTTTATCTAGTTGTAGTTATGCCAAATATGCATGGTTTCTGCTTTCAATCATTTTCATATGAGCTTTGCACATTTAGTAGTTTAGGCAGAATTTTATCCCTCTTCCTTGTATTTGACATGTGTGTAGGTGTTTATGATGATTATGTATAAAACAAAGGCAAAAGGAACAAAGAGAGCATAGGTTGGAGGAGCTGTAGGGACCAGACTTAGCCATTTGAGAGGTTGGAAATGTGAATTTTTACACTTTCTCAAAATAAATATCCAATACCATGGGGTTGTATCCCTCGTCGATACGAATCGAACGAGCTCAAGAACACCCAAAATGGAGTTTGTATGAAGAAATGGCGACCAGAATATTGAAGATCCCGAAGGTTTAATGACCAACTATACGGCGGGAGAAAAAATTCCGGCCGTATAGTTGCGAAAAAGGTCAGAAACAACTTGTTTTCGACCCTGGACTGCTCCAGAACCTTCCCTAAGCCATATGATGGTATTGGGGGCGACCTAGGGCACTTCTAAGGCCTATATAAAGGTGGGAGGAGCCAAGAGAGAGGCACCAATCCATATTCTCCACCACGACGGAGCCCTGCCGCCGTGCCACCGCCATAGCCGCCTCCAATCAGATCTACACCATTACCATCACACAAGAGGAGAAGGGACTAGGATCTTGAAGGCCTCCACATCAATCTACATTGTCATCTTCATCAACCATCACTGATCCCCTTTGGTTACTTGTTGTAATTCTAGATTGAATCTTAGATTTGCACTTGTCCTCAATTGTATCATCATACTTCATCCATATTATATCCATGTTGTTGATTGCCTTCATGTGTGAGTAGTTTCCTTTGTTCTTGGGGAGATGGAGAAACCCTAGTATGTGATTGAACTGAGATAAAGATTATTATGTGATATTGTTCATTATGTGTCTGTGTTAGATTTTGTTCATCTTGATGTTGGGTGAAACGCGCCACTCAATATTTGCCTCAATGAGGACTAGATGGAGGGAACTACTTGTTGGTAGACAGAGGGGTGATAGCACTTACAGTTACTATAAAGTTGTTAAAACTCCCTTACGTATCAACTTGGAAAAGCAAGGAGAACTCATTAAGCCATGTCCATGCCATGGGAGAAATCCCTTAATAGCGAGATAATACAATTGATGTCGTTTATCTGTCTGCTGTGGTTATGACGGATGATGTGAGAAGTGGTTGCTACCTAATCGTTCATATATGGAGCTCCTCCCACCCATATCATAAATGGTCTTATTCATTATAGTAATTTTGATCACTCTTTCTAATTACTAGCGGTGGATACACTACTCCCTGAGAACTCTTTTCATCATCTTGCAGACTTTTGTAATCATACTCGCATGCTCTTGTTTAATTACAGCTTTAGTTTACTTACTGTTCTCTTATTTGAAAACCCAAATATATATTTTACACAAAACTCACATTTTATCTTGTTAATTAGAACGTTATTTAGCATTTCCATTTCAGTATTTAGTTTAAGAGTTATTAGACTTCAGACTCATGCTCCTTGTGGGATCGATATCTTTATTTCGGAACTAGCTACAAACGATATGTGCACTTGCAATCATCAATGAACCCCACCCGATGCTCGATTGTTCCAATCGGTGACATCCACCTCTTCATCGGCGAAACTGACTCGGGCACTAGTTCCCTAGAAGTCGGAGGATCGTCAAGGCCCGCACGGACCGCCTCCGGGTAGGACACGTTCACGGAAGGAACGAAGTTGGATCTCTCTTTGGAGTTTGTCGGCTTAGATCGAAAAAATTCAAGGCCCACCTAAACTGCCCATGTGCAGAATATAATGGTGGAAGATCACTGCAAATCCGCCGGGTTAACTTGTGTGTCTGGAAAGCAGCGATTGCACTTCGTCGGTGTGGTAACCATCTTTGATCTAGCCCGTTGCATTTAGAGAGAGGGTGCAATCCCCCGAGATTACCTTGCCATATGGCTTCGGATATGAGCCGATCTGGAGGGCTACCCAAATGATGACGTTTTCTACCACTTCGTCAAAGGGCTTGACCGCGACACACTTCCCCGGCATACGCTCGGGAGGAAACAGGTCGCATGGACCCTTATTTTCGAGCACATGATCAACACTATTACCAGTTTTGCCTCTGCTGATGAGGTACCCCAAGACAATCAGATCGCCTTACCCGGGCCACCACCGCCGCCTCCCAATGGCCCTGCTTCCTCAACATCGTCATCTGCCATCGAAGAAGCTCCTGCACCCTCTGACTCTATTTTGGATGTGCTTTATGCTGACATCATCTTAGACTCAAAGGAGATCGCCGTCAACCCGGAAGAGATCGATTCTGCCATGAAGGAGATGGAGGAGGAGAGCAACCGCGAGGAGCAGGCCGACAAGGCCGTCACATCCCATCAGGTGTTCGTTGCCATCGGGAGTGTGATGGAAGAAGATCAAATCAGAGCATCAACGCCTAAGCCACGGGACAACGGAAGGACCGGATGATAACACCGACAATGTTCGGGCAAAAGCCGTGCCCCCTTCGGCTATCCTAGTGCAATAGCCGTAGGAACTCCCCACTGATCCAAGCAACGCCAACCTCGCAAATCTTCCGCCACCACCATCTACGTCTGCAACTTCCCAAATCACTCCAGCTTATACAATGATGTACGACAATTTGTTCATCGAGCCTATGACCCTGGCCCATATACGGAATGTTGTCCAGCTCGATGATAAGTGCCAGCAACTACTGGAGGAGGCACAAGCCATCACGGAACAAGGCGCAAAATTAGATCGAGATATGTGCAAGGCATAGAAATCAATCAAGGCGGCTCGAGCCATGGAGGCCGAGTACAAGACTCTCCTCAAGCAACAGAAGAACAAGAAAGATTCGGATCACGTTGTCAATGATCCCGGCGTATGGCAACGGTGCTTACTAAGGATGAACACTTTAACAACGAGCTTTAGCAACGGTGCTTACTAAGGATGAACACTTTAAAACTTGAAATTTATGTGCATGAGGGATCATCTTATAATGCTACCGTCGTGAACTAAGCAATACAAGATGCATAAAAGGATTAACATCACATGTAATTCATAATATGTGATATGATATGGCCTTTATTCTTGTGCTTCCGATCTCCATCTTCAAGCACGAACATGATCTCCATCATCACCGGTGTGGCGTCAAGGTCAATGGCGCCGCTTCATGGTTGTCCTCCACTAGCATCAACTATTACAACTTCTTTGAATAGACATGCAGGTCTTAACGGAATTTAAAAAACAAACATATGGCTCCTGCCAGTTGCCAACTTACAATAAGGAACATTGCATACATCATATATAAACACAATCATGGCCATATCACATCACAACACACCCCTTCAAAACAAAGTTAGACGCCTCTAATTTTCTTTGCATGTTTTACGTGGTTTGGGGCTTTCAGTAAGTGTCATTCTAACTTACGAACAAGAACCACAACATTGATACTAGTATTGTCAATCACCCGTTGTAAATTGAATCTTAACTATGTTGGGAGAAACAGGCACCCGCCAAGCCACTTATGCAATACAAGTTACCTGTCAAGCGTGGAGCAAGTCTCATGAACGATGTCATGTAAGGTTAGCCCGGGCCGCTTCATCCCACCATCCCGCAAGATGCAAAGTACACAAGAAGCAATTGACAACAAAAACATCAACGTCCACAATGACCATTGTGTTCTACTCGTGCAACAGATCTACATATAGACACGGCTCTGATACCACTGTAGGGGTTCGTAGCATGGAAAACAAAAAAATTCTACCGCATGAACACACAATCAAGATCTAATCTCTGATCAAGCCAGGATCTATCTACTAGATTATAGCAACGAGTCGATAGAATACTGACCCTCGGAGATCCAAAGCGGTTAACGAGAGCAGATTCTCGTGGGTGATGTAGTCGTACACTTCCGATCTCAAGATCGCGTAGACGATCCTTCCGGCTCTGCGTTCCGGCAGCGCTTCTGCAGTCGGTCACACGTTCGGTACTCGATGAATACCTTCCTCTCCCTTGTTCCAGCAGGTAGCGGAGGTTGTAGCACTCTCCTCGTGATTTCGGCAGCACGACGGCGTGGTACCGGAAGTAGAGGGGAGATCTCGCAGGGCTTCGCCTTAAGCCGGAGCGAGTATGGTGGACTATGAGAGAGGCCTTGGTGGTCTAGGGTTTAGAGGCACCAAGGGGAGAGGTGTAGCCGGAGGCTAGGGCTTGGGGAAGCCCTAACTCGGCGAGTTGGGAGGAAACCCTAGGCGGCGGCAGCACTTGTGTGGAGGCGCCAGGAGCTAGGGTTTTGGTGTGTTGGGTGTAGAGAAGAGGGGGCACCCCTGCCCCTTCTTTTATAGGTGGGCGGGAGGCGCGGTTGGGAGGAGGGAGTCCTCCTCCAACTCCTCCTCCTTGGCCGGCGGGTGGAGGGAGTAGGACTTCCTCCCTAAGTAGGTTTCCTACTCTCCCTCCACCATGCAAACTTGCCGTTTGACTTTTCAAATTGGCGTTTGACTTTTCAAACTAGGATTTGATTTATCCCTTTATTTTGCCCAGCCATGATACCTAGTACATGATGCAATCATTCCAACTTGTTATGACACATACATGTACCCTTCCCCTCCGAAGTGCTGGACCTTCCGGACCCTTCTAGAACATTCCCGATGAAAACACCGGAATCATTCCCCAACTCCGAAACAGGACTTTCCTTATATGAATCTTATTCTCCCGACCATTCCGGATCTCCTCGTGATATCCCGGATCCCATCCGAGACTCCGAACAACATTCGGTTTCTTACTCATCATTCCATAACTACTCAACAACATCGAATCCTTAAGTGTGTCTCCCTACGGTTCGTGAATTATGCGGACATGATCGAGACACTTCTCCAATCAATAACCAATAGAGGATACTGGAAATTCATATGGCTCCCACATATTTCTACGATTACTTTGCGATCAAATGAACCACTTACATACGATACCAATTTCCCTTTGTCTCACGGTAGTTTACTTATCCGAGGTTTTGATTGTCGGTATCTCTGCATACCTAGTTCAACCTCATTACCGATAAGTACTCTTTTCTCGTTCCCGTGATATGTGATCCCTTGTGAGCCAGTCACATGCTTGCAAGCTAATTGGATGACATTCCACCAAGAGGGCCCAGAGTATATCTATCCGTCATATGGATGGACAAATCCCACTCTTGATCCATGTGCCTCAACCCATACTTTCCGAACACTCAATGCCACCTTTATAGCCACCCAGTTACGGTGTGGTGTTTGATGTCATCAAAGCATCCTTCCGGTGATGGTGATTAACATGATCTCATGGTCGAAGGAATTAGGTTACTATGTATCTGTCACATCCCAAGATTTTCCAAATCTTGTAATGTGAAAATAAATGAATAAAATAAAACTTTGTTTAAATTTCAGAGCCAGAAGAAAACTTTTTGAATTCAATTGGAACTTCAAACCCATTTGAATTAAATAAAACCTAAAGGTATTTAAGATGATGAACTTTTATTAAAGGAAAATAAAAATAATTAAAATACTAATTTGAAACTCTTAAATGAAAAGATTTGTTTTCAAATGGAATAGAAGTTTTGCAAATAAGGATTATTTTATAAAGCTAAATTAAACCTTGGCCAAGCTTTGGAATTAAAAACATTTTATTCTAAATAAAATTAGCAAAGGTTTATTTAAAATAAATTAATAAGGATTTAATATCCAAGTTTTATTGATAAAGGTTCTATCAATTATAAACCATCAAAAAACTACTAAAGGGTTAAAACAACACTAAAGTGTTTTGACTTTATTTTAGATTTTAAAATAAATATTCTCAATAAAACAAACCCAAGTGGATTTAATAATAAAAGTCTATGTTATTTAATTAATAATGGACTCTAAAAAAATAAAATGTTATTTTGTTTTAACAACAAGTTTCCAAGTATTTTTATACTTTCAAATAAAACCTACTGATTTGGTTTTTGAAAATATTTGGATTAAATGGGGTTTTATTAATTAAACCAAACCCTATTTTATTAATAAACCATGGTCCACTTTATTTAATTATTAAATGGATCCTAAATTAAATATAAAATTATTGTTCTATTTTGGATTTGGATTATGTTGATAAACAGAACCAAATTCAAATGAAAAGTTTGTTGTTTGTTTGAATTAATTTGAGTATTGTTTGAATGTGTGAATAATTGTTTGAAATTCAAAGCAGGAAATAGAAATAGAAAAAGAAAAAGAATTAGAAAAAAAAAATGGAACAACCCAACAATCTGGCCCAACAGCCCAACTCGCAGCCCACCTCCTCTCCACCCCGAACCGTTTTTCCTCACCGCTGAAACAACCCGCAAAGTCCCTGACAAGTGGACCTCCCCTCGTTTCTTTTTCCCACTGACCGACCGACCCCACTTGTCACTGTTCTTCTTCTCACCCACACGACCTCTTCTCCCTCCTTCGACACCGCTCCTGCCGATGAATTCGCGGCCTTAATTCGCTTTAACTCGACCACCGTTACCAGCTTTGATCACGCAGGTTGAAACGCCCAAGCCTCCTCTATAATTCCCCTCTGACACCTCGCGCTCGCACGCCTTAGACCACCTCAATTCCCTCCTCGAGCTCCTCTGTTCCGACCGCCGTCTCCGGCCAATTCAGGCCAGTACAGACCACCTTCCACCTTTCCGAGCACGCTAGCAGCTTCCCCACTCCCCGACGCTTCTCCCCGTGCCCTTCTTTCAACCGCGGGCGCCCCGGAACGTCGGCTTCGACAAGCTCCGACAGCGTCGCCGTCCGTTTCCACTCCGGCGACGGCTTTCAGGTGAACCAGACCACCCCGACCCCTTTCGTTCATGCACCCAGCATCTCCTTGCTCTTGCGCATCTAAATGTGCTCCTGTTTTACCTTAGGGCGATCTGCAGCGACGACTCCTACCGCCACCGTCGTCTGCCTCAACTCTGACGACGCCCACAGGTTAATTCCGACCACCCCGTACCCTCTGGATCACGCACACCTCTTTGCCATGGTCCTACGCAGCTAACCCAACCCTCCGTTTGTCTTCTCGTGAACCACAGAGACGACCTCGACCTCGACCAGAGCCGCCCGTCGCCAGAACCAACTCCGGCGAGCAATTACTGCAGTACCCGAGCGCCCCTTGTCAAGCCAACAGCACGTCGAGCATCACCACAGCCCTGCGAATCTGGTGAGCACTTTTTCTCTCCTCTTTGCTTCCTGTAGCCGCCGTAGCGTCACCGCCTGGCCGTACGCCGCCGTTAGCCGCCGTCGGCGCCGCTCACTTTTGGTCCAACGAGCCAGTACCGTAGGATCTAGTTTGAACGTGTGCGATTGGATCACTTACCGCGAAGAGGTACGCGTTCTGTGCCGCACGATCCAACTTAAATCCAACGCCCCGCAGCACACGATCCACCCGAACCGGTATCAACCAATGGAATGACGCCGCGTGTCACCTGTCTGTTTAAAACAGATTTTGAAAACAGATTTAAATGCCATTTTCAAACCCTTATAACTTTTGATCCACACGTCCAAATTTGACAAATTTTATACCAATGGAATCAGGAGAACAAGCCCTAGCTAACCATGGCCTTAGTTTTGAAAATAGTATCTGTTAGCTTGTTGGAATTTGCAGAAACATTTGTGTACTTGTTTAGGGTATAAAAATTGTTTAAAATAGATTTTAGGATTAAAACCTTTGCAAAATGGAATTATGTGACCATACTGACCCTAGGAACCAACCCATAGTGTTAAAAATGATTTTGATGAAATTTAAGTTGAATTATTTAACTTAGCCATTTTCTAGCCATATAAAATTATTGATTTTATCATGGAAATGTTTTTGCAAGGAAAACTTTGGGGAAAAATGTTTTGGACCAAACTTACTGACCCAAAAACACCAAGCCTTGCCAAGAGCAACTTACTTGGTGCAAAACCTAAAGTTTTGCTTTGATAAGAATAATTTTCACCACATAAAATGATGAATGAATTTTAAAATAGTCTTAGGATAAACCCAATTGCAAATGACTTTGCCATTTTGGTAAATGACCAATTTGGACCATACCAAGTTTATAAACCTAGTAGAGACCAACCTTGCACAAAAACCCCCTTTTGCATGACTTAGACTCCATTTCTATGTGTGTGAAATTGTTTGTTTAACCTTGGTTTGGAATGTTAGTTGATTTGGTGATTTGCTTGGTTGACTTGTAGTGAGATTAGCAAAAGAGTGAGTCTATCAAGATCAAGAAGTAAAACTCTCATCCCCTACCAAAAAGGCAAGTTACACTATCATACAAAAGTCCTACTATTTTTATTATACTTAGTGGATTTTGAAAATATGCATGAAAAGATATTTCTGTACTTATGCTATGCTAAAATCCTAATAGGATTCCCTATACACTCCTTAGTGAAAATATTGAAATTGTACATGCTTAGCCATACTATGTTTTGAAAAGAGATACATGTTGAGATTTTTACAAAGGTTGAGAAAAGACTTGTGTTTTATATAATAAAACAAGGACTCAATGAACCACCTAGGTGGAGGATACTTTAAGTTTTGGAGAAGGTGGCAACAAAAGGGAACCATGTCTATGGCAATCACTTTGTGTTGTGCTCCAAAAGAAAACCACCTAGGAAACTTAGAGATCAAACATGCTTCTCCAATTGTGGCTTTCGTGTACAACCACATGCTATTATGGCTCTGGCTTAGTCAATTACATTAGGAAGACCCATGCATTGTCTTTAGTTACTGGACATGGGGATCTGGAATGATTCATGGGGGCTGAAGACAAAGCTAGCAATGATGTATGGCAGGACCTTATGGAAAGACTTCGTCACATTCTCAGTCTGCCAGTACTCCATCTTGGTGAGCACTAATCCAGTAGGCCACTGGTGGCAACAAGATGGGATTGTGTCATGTGGGTAAAGTGTACTCCTTCTGCAGAAGATAATAAAATCTAAGTACTTAGCCGTGTCCCCGGTTATGGACAATACTGAGCAACTAAAGTTTGAACTATGGGAGATCTCGACATTCCAACTTCTAATATAAAAAAAACTTGATGCCCTTGTGTGTCTACCAAGGAATTCAAAGAGATTTTGTAAAACTTGTTGTACTTGGGGTTACCAAGGTGCTCAAGAGCATGATGTACTTGGGGTTACCAAGGAACTCATGAGTTTTGATAAAACTTGCTGCACTTGGGGTTACCAAGGTGCTCAAGAGATCTTGACAAGGATTTGAACACTTGAGTTTCTACCAAGGAGTTCAAGGAACTTGGAAAAGAAATTTGACAAAAGACTTTAAAACCCTTTTGAAAAGATAGGATAAAATATTGCTTTATGCAAATAAGCCTTAAACCCTACTTAGCCAAATATGCATATAATGATAGGATCCTCTCTTATTATACATAAAAGTGAAGCTTGCCAATACAATTCAAAATGTATTGACCCTTGTGGCTGTAACTTGTAATGTTGCAGGTTGAAAGTTTTAAAAAAAATGAAGATTGTTTGATTGACTAGGACTACAAAATCTACAACCAACATCTGCCTGTGGCACTTTGAAGATGATGGACCCATACTTATAGTTATTCCGCTGCAAATGTAATGTAATAGCCAAATGAGCTATGTTTGATGTAATAAACTTATGTTATTCCTGGTTATAAATTTATATTATGACCTTTGTATCTTGATATTACATCTTAACTGTGGATGCTAGCTATTGATCCAGGGACTAGCATTGTAAAACACAGGAGGGATCAATCTTATTAAAGGTTGGGACCTCTACAGATGGTATCAGAGCATTGTGTTGCCTGTAGGATTTGTAAACCTAGGATTGGACAAAAACCCTTAGAAAAATAGGAGTTGTATTTTGTTCCAAAACTTATTTACAAAAACACTTGTAAACTCTTTCCTCAACCAATTGGTTTAACTCTACATCTCTTCTACTTCAACTTGATGGAAAAACCTACCCATGACCAAAGACTTCATCATATGCAAAGGATTTCTTCAACATCTTCAACTCTAATGACTTCAACATCTTCAGCATGTTCACCAAGGACTTCCAACTTGGAAACTACTAAGGACCACAAGTGAAACAAGGAAATCTTACTCAAGATTTAGAGACTGAGGGAATGCAAAATAAGAAGAAGCCAACAGCAACTTTGAAATATTGCAACCAAAAGTTTTCTCAAGGAAACCAAGATCTCATACAAGAAGAGTCATGAAGGAAGGAAAGATCACAAGTGAACCATATAGATGGACCACCATATTTTAGCTAAGACAAAACACACCAATTCATGTGGTGTAACAAAAATATTTTGTTGCCTAAAAATGTGCTTAAACTTTGTTATTTGAATGAGATGATTGTTTGTACACATTGTTTGTGTGAGTTGTGATGTGTGTGATTAGAAACAATTCCCTTAGAAATAACTTGCCTATTCTAAACTCCCTTCAAACCTAAACATATGACCACTCCAAAGGACTCCAAGGTTGATGACACCAACACCAACCAAGCTGATAGCATGAAGGAGCTCATAGCAACCCAACACCAGTTGAACCAACTAACAGCTCAGTTCCTAGTCAATAATAGTGATAAGGATCCAGCACTACAAAGGTTTTTGGAAGAGCAATCTCAACTGATGCTTAAGGTGACTAATCAAATGATTATCATGGAAGAAAACTATCCAAAGAGAGTTTATGATAACAAGGATGAAAAGAATATTGTTCTAGATGGAGCCCCAGCTTGCATTATTTGTGGAGACAAGGATCATACTTCCAAGGAGCATGAAGGACAATGCCCCAATTGTGAAGAAGATCATCCTGTTGGACAATGTCCTACCTCTCAAGCTACTTGCTACTTGTGTGAAGGAAGTGATCATACTCCAGGTCTATGTCCTATCTATGCCATGGTGGAACAAAGGAAACAAGAAGGATCCAAGTCTACCAAAGGAAAAGGACCACTCCTACAACCAAACAAGACAACCCAATTCAAAGGATCAAAGAAAATCAAGAAGCCCAAGCAAGACATGAGCCTTGTGCAATGTCGTAAGTGTAAAGAAATGGGACACTACTCCAGTGGATGCCCAGAAAACAAGAAGAATAAAGAGATTGACCAAGTGTGGTGCAACAACTGCAAAGAACCAGGCCACTATGTAGCAACTTGCCCACAAGAGCAACGCAAAGAACTCAAGGACATTAATTGTTTCAACTGCAAGAATCCAGGACACTATGCAAGCAACTGTCCAGAAAGGATGAAAAACAAGTTGAACAAGCCTATGGAGAAACTCAACCTTGGCCCTCGAGTCAAGTGTAGAAATAAAGCAAAAGTTTGCTTAGAGAAGTTTTCCAGGACCCAAGAAGGCCAATATGTAATTTTTGTTTGAAAATTTTTAAGGGTGGTAGTACCCTAGTTGTTTGAACTTGCTTGTAACCCCAGCCTTCCCAAATCTCGGGACGAGATTTATTTTAAGGGTGGTAGCCTGTCACATCCCAAGATTTTCCAAATCTTGTAATGTGAAAATAAATGAATAAAATAAAACTTTGTTTAAATTTCAGAGCCAGAAGAAAACTTTTTGAATTCAATTGGAACTTCAAACCCATTTGAATTAAATAAAACCTAAAGGTATTTAAGATGATGAACTTTTATTAAAGGAAAATAAAAATAATTAAAATACTAATTTGAAACTCTTAAATGAAAAGATTTGTTTTCAAATGGAATAGAAGTTTTGCAAATAAGGATTATTTTATAAAGCTAAATTAAACCTTGGCCAAGCTTTGGAATTAAAAACATTTTATTCTAAATAAAATTAGCAAAGGTTTATTTAAAATAAATTAATAAGGATTTAATATCCAAGTTTTATTGATAAAGGTTCTATCAATTATAAACCATCAAAAAACTACTAAAGGGTTAAAACAACACTAAAGTGTTTTGACTTTATTTTAGATTTTAAAATAAATATTCTCAATAAAACAAACCCAAGTGGATTTAATAATAAAAGTCTATGTTATTTAATTAATAATGGACTCTAAAAAAATAAAATGTTATTTTGTTTTAACAACAAGTTTCCAAGTATTTTTATACTTTCAAATAAAACCTACTGATTTGGTTTTTGAAAATATTTGGATTAAATGGGGTTTTATTAATTAAACCAAACCCTATTTTATTAATAAACCATGGTCCACTTTATTTAATTATTAAATGGATCCTAAATTAAATATAAAATTATTGTTCTATTTTGGATTTGGATTATGTTGATAAACAGAACCAAATTCAAATGAAAAGTTTGTTGTTTGTTTGAATTAATTTGAGTATTGTTTGAATGTGTGAATAATTGTTTGAAATTCAAAGCAGGAAATAGAAATAGAAAAAGAAAAAGAATTAGAAAAAAAAAATGGAACAGCCCAACAATCTGGCCCAACAGCCCAACTCGCAGCCCACCTCCTCTCCACCCCGAACCGTTTTTCCTCACCGCTGAAACAACCCGCAAAGTCCCTGACAAGTGGACCTCCCCTCGTTTCTTTTTCCCACTGACCGACCGACCCCACTTGTCACTGTTCTTCTTCTCACCCACACGACCTCTTCTCCCTCCTTCGACACCGCTCCTGCCGATGAATTCGCGGCCTTAATTCGCTTTAACTCGACCACCGTTACCAGCTTTGATCACGCAGGTTGAAACGCCCAAGCCTCCTCTATAATTCCCCTCTGACACCTCGCGCTCGCACGCCTTAGACCACCTCAATTCCCTCCTCGAGCTCCTCTGTTTCGACCGCCGTCTCCGGCCAATTCAGGCCAGTACAGACCACCTTCCACCTTTCCGAGCACGCTAGCAGCTTCCCCACTCCCCGACGCTTCTCCCCGTGCCCTTCTTTCAATCGCGGGCGCCCCGGAACGTCGGCTTCGACAAGCTCCGACAGCGTCGCCGTCCGTTTCCACTCCGGCGACGGCTTTCAGGTGAACCAGACCACCCCGACCCCTTTCGTTCATGCACCCAGCATCTCCTTGCTCTTGCGCATCTAAATGTGCTCCTGTTTTACCTTAGGGCGATCTGCAGCGACGACTCCTACCGCCACCGTCGTCTGCCTCAACTCTAACGACGCCCACAGGTTAATTCCGACCACCCCGTACCCTCTGGATCACGCACACCTCTTTGCCATGGTCCTACGCAGCTAACCCAACCCTCCGTTTGTCTTCTCGTGAACCACAGAGACGACCTCGACCTCGACCAGAGCCGCCCGTCGCCAGAACCAACTCCGGCGAGCAATTACTGCAGTACCCGAGCGCCCCTTGTCAAGCCAACAGCACGTCGAGCATCACCACAGCCCTGCGATTCTGGTGAGCACTTTTTCTCTCCTCTTTGCTTCCTGTAGCCGTCGTAGCGCCACCGCCTGGCCGTACGCCGCCGTTAGCCGCCGTCGGCGCCGCTCACTTTTGGTCCAACGAGCCAGTACCGTAGGATCTAGTTTGAACGTGTGCGATTGGATCACTTACCGCGAAGAGGTACGCGTTCTGTGCCGCACGATCCAACTTAAATCCAACGCCCCGCAGCACACGATCCACCCGAACCGGTATCAACCAATGGAATGACGTCGCGTGTCACCTGTCTGTTTAAAACAGATTTTGAAAACAGATTTAAATGCCATTTTCAAACCCTTATAACTTTTGATCCACACGTCCAAATTTGACAAATTTTATACCAATGGAATCAGGATAACAAGCCCTAGCTAACCATGGCCTTAGTTTTGAAAATAGTATCTGTTAGCTTGTTGGAATTTGCAGAAACATTTGTGTACTTGTTTAGGGTATAAAAATTGTTTAAAATAGATTTTAGGATTAAAACCTTTGCAAAATGGAGTTATGTGACCATACTGACCCTAGGAACCAACCCATAGTGTTAAAAATGATTTTGATGAAATTTAAGTTGAATTATTTAACTTAGCCATTTTCTAGCCATATAAAATTATTGATTTTATCATGGAAATGTTTTTGCAAGGAAAACTTTGGGGAAAAATGTTTTGGACCAAACTTACTGACCCAAAAACACCAAGCCTTGCCAAGAGCAACTTACTTGGTGCAAAACCTAAAGTTTTGCTTTGATAAGAATAATTTTCACCACATAAAATGATGAATGAATTTTAAAATAGTCTTAGGATAAACCCAATTGCAAATGACTTTGCCATTTTGGTAAATGACCAATTTGGACCATACCAAGTTTATAAACCTAGTAGAGACCAACCTTGCACAAAAACCCCCTTTTGCATGACTTAGACTCCATTTCTATGTGTGTGAAATTGTTTGTTTAACCTTGGTTTGGAATGTTAGTTGATTTGGTGATTTGCTTGGTTGACTTGTAGTGAGATTAGCAAAAGAGTGAGTCTATCAAGATCAAGAAGTAAAACTCTCATCCCCTACCAAAAAGGCAAGTTACACTATCATACAAAAGT
This sequence comes from Avena sativa, assembly GCA_916181665.1. Taxonomy (NCBI): domain Eukaryota; kingdom Viridiplantae; phylum Streptophyta; class Magnoliopsida; order Poales; family Poaceae; genus Avena; species Avena sativa. The sequence goes on along the minus strand of OV702284.1, from coordinate 250,151,691 downwards.
CCTACTATTTTTATTATACTTAGTGGATTTTGAAAATATGCATGAAAAGATATTTCTGTACTTATGCTATGCTAAAATCCTAATAGGATTCCCTATACACTCCTTAGTGAAAATATTGAAATTGTACATGCTTAGCCATACTATGTTTTGAAAAGAGATACATGTTGAGATTTTTACAAAGGTTGAGAAAAGACTTGTGTTTTATATAATAAAACAAGGACTCAATGAACCACCTAGGTGGAGGATACTTTAAGTTTTGGAGAAGGTGGCAACAAAAGGGAACCATGTCTATGGCAATCACTTTGTGTTGTGCTCCAAAAGAAAACCACCTAGGAAACTTAGAGATCAAACATGCTTCTCCAATTGTGGCTTTCGTGTACAACCACATGCTATTATGGCTCTGGCTTAGTCAATTACATTAGGAAGACCCATGCATTGTCTTTAGTTACTGGACATGGGGATCTGGAATGCTTCATGGGGGCTGAAGACAAAGCTAGCAATGATGTATGGGAGGACCTTATGGAAAGACTTCGTCACATTCTCAGTCTGCCAGTACTCCATCTTGGTGAGCACTAATCCAGTAGGCCACTGGTGGCAACAAGATGGGATTGTGTCATGTGGGTAAAGTGTACTCCTTCTGCAGAAGATAATAAAATCTAAGTACTTAGCCGTGTCCCCGGTTATGGACAATACTGAGCAACTAAAGTTTGAACTATGGGAGATCTCGACATTCCAACTTATAATATAAAAAAAACTTGATGCCCTTGTGTGTCTACCAAGGAATTCAAAGAGATTTTGTAAAACTTGTTGTACTTGGGGTTACCAAGGTGCTCAAGAGCATGATGTACTTGGGGTTACCAAGGAACTCATGAGTTTTGATAAAACTTGCTGCACTTGGGGTTACCAAGGTGCTCAAGAGATCTTGACAAGGATTTGAACACTTGAGTTTCTACCAAGGAGTTCAAGGAACTTGGAAAAGAAATTTGACAAAAGACTTTAAAACCCTTTTGAAAAGATAGGATAAAATATTGCTTTATGCAAATAAGCCTTAAACCCTACTTAGCCAAATATGCATATAATGATAGGATCCTCTCTTATTATACATAAAAGTGAAGCTTGCCAATACAATTCAAAATGTATTGACCCTTGTGGCTGTAACTTGTAATGTTGCAGGTTGAATGTTTTAAAAAAAAATGAAGATTGTTTGATTGACTAGGACTACAAAATCTACAACCAACATCTGCCTGTGGCACTTTGAAGATGATGGACCCATACTTATAGTTATTCCGCTGCAAATGTAAAGTAATAGCCAAATGAGCTATGTTTGATGTAATAAACTTATGTTATTCCTGGTTATAAATTTATATTATGACCTTTGTATCTTGATATTACATCTTAACTGTGGATGCTAGCTATTGATCCAGGGACTAGCATTGTAAAACACAGGAGGGATCAATCTTATTAAAGGTTGGGACCTCTACAGTATCAGAAAGCTTATAGCAAATGAACTATATTAAATGACTTGATATTTATGATACGCTTAACTATAGGAGTATGTCCATCACATCATTCTCCTAATGATATGACCCTGTTGTTAATAACATCTTCTATGTTCATGATCAGGAAACCATGATCATATATTAACCAACAAGCTAGTTTAACAAGAGGCTTTACTAGGGACTCTTTTATGTTTACAAATCACACAAGTATTAATGTTTCCGATTAATACAATTATAGCATGGTATGTAAACATTTATCATAAGCATGAAGATATGATAATAACCACTTTATTATTGCCTCTTGGGCATATCTCCAACGGTCTCCCACTTGCACTAGAGTCAATAATCTAGTTTCAAACCTTTGTGTATTCAACACCTATGGCTTTCCGGTGTTGCATGTACATGATTGCTAGTGGTCATCTGATCTCCGGATCTGACACTTCCAGGTTCGTGTGTAATTGCATGTATTTGCGTCTCTACGCATCACTCATTCTATAATGAGATGACTTTGTATAAATTTGGTCCTTTGGTGAGACCTTTAGTTCTTTGGGGTTAAAACATGTTGATAATATTGTCGTACAATATATCTTCATAGTATTATCCCGCTGTGAACTACACCTAGTTTGATAACAAACTAATTGACACAAATGCCCTCTTTAGCTGCTACAATAGCAGTCATATACTCAGCCTTTTGTTGTAGTATCTGTCACAATGTCTTAACTTTGGAACTCATCCAAATCCATTATGGAACTTACATTCCATCATATTGTGCCACCCTTAGTTCAGATTGAGATAAACTTAATTTGTACTTTGTGACAGAACTAGTATCAATGTAATTCATTTAAAATGAACTAACCATCTATTTGTCACTTCTACAAAATAATATATTCTTAGTTCTTTTACAAGATCATAAGAATATCTTTACTATTGTCCAATAATCATCTCATGAATCATTCTGGTATATGCTCATAACATTTAGAGCATAGGACATATCTGGATTTGTACATATCACAGTATGATTGATATAAATACTCTTTGTGATTTCATACATCAAGTATCAATCTATACTTGAATCTTTGTTTCACTTATCAAATGTCAATACACTTGAATATATCATCAATATTGAACTCATTCAATCCTTTCTGTGCGACAAGAACCTTTCTTGTAGTTTCTATATTGAACTCATTCAATACATCATCTATGTACTTCCGGCACAACCATATTAGCGTCTATTGATGCCAAATATTTGGGTTTTGCCTAAGTCTTTCATCGAGATGAAATTCTTATCCTGTGTTAATAAAAGATACATTATTTCCAATCAACAATATGTCTTCCACATAATGTATTAGAAACATGTCTTAGCGCTCCCACTTAATTTCTTGCAAATGCAAGCATCTTCATCGTCTCTGATGAAATTAAACTCTTTTAACAGTTTCATCATAGTGAAGATTCCAACTCCGCGATGCTCACTTCAACCATTGAAGTTTGCATATGCTTTTAGCATCCTTTGGAATAACAAAACCCTTTGGATTGTGTCATGCACACGTCCTTGGTAACCATTCTATTAGAAGAACTTGTTTTGTTTATTCAACTACCACATAACAAAATTATATGTAGTGGTTGCTACATTAATCCGTCTAGACTAAATATCGCTATGAAAGATCAAATCTTGTCATAGTCAACCTTTGAACATTGTTGTGAATTCTTTCCCAACATGTCGACTATTTCATAGATGTGCAACATTCATGTCTATTTCTTTATAGATCCAAACACAACTGTAAGGTCTTACACCTTTCTTGAGGGTCCTTCAAGTTCAAAACTTGATTTCTCGTGTATGGAACTATCACGGATTTTATGGCTTCAAGCCATTTTACGGAGTCAGGGCCCATCATCGCTTCTTTGCATGTAGTCCGTTCATTATTCTCAAATAATGATTCAACCCTCAAATCTTGGTATTTGATTGTTTACTCGACCTACTTGGTTCAATAGAAACTTTGACCTCCGTAACCACAACATTTGAGGCATGTGAGCCATGAGCATTGTTGCTGACTCCGGAACACTTTTCGGTGCTGCGCAACTTTGCACATATAGCTAAGGTTCTTTTAACCTTATCAAAGTTCTATTGTCCTCCCACTTATCTTTTCACGAAAAATTCCTTCTCTAAGAAACTTGACGTTTTAAGCGACAAACATTTTTGTCTCCGATTTTATGGAGGAATAGTTATTCGAAATAACATACAAAGACAGGTTCATCCGACTTTGGTTGCAAACATATTTCTTATGCATAGCATACCAATGTTTAAGAAAGGACAACTTGGGTTTTATCCCAAACCATAACTTTATATGGTGTCAATTCAACGGATTATGATGGAGCTCTTTTTAGTGGAAAAACGGTAGTCTCTAAAGCTTTTAATATGTAAAATATAATGGCAGTTTTATGAGTTACACCTTTGATCTTACCATGTCAAACAAGGTTTAATTACAAATCTCGAATGCTCCATACTCTTATGGTGTTTCGAAAAATGCAAATCCACGGAACGATTCCTTAAATCTTAGGTATTATGCTAAACTTGTAACTCAAATATCTTCCTTTATGATCTTATCATAAACTATTTATATTCTTGTTACAATGATTTTGCACTTCATCTTGAAAGTCTTTGAACTTTTCAAATGTTTCATACTTCATCCTTATTAAGTAAATATTCATATATTCACTCAAATTTTTGGAGGAAGCATATGAAGTTGAAATCCATCGCTCTTGACTATGCATAATGGACTTCATACAACAATATGTACAAGTTCCAATAAGCTAGTCATTCGTTCCCTTTTGGCCTATGAACGAAGTTTTAATTATCTCTAGGAAAGTTTCACAAGCATCATTTGATCAAAAATCAAAAGACTCCAAAATTCCATCCACATGGAGTTTCTTCATGTTTTCTTTCCAATATAATTTAAACGGCGATGTCACTTCCTAAGTGATCTTTTAATCAATTTGTCTTTCGACATTTTTAGCACTAGTTTTATGGATGCGATTTCTCCAACGAGATTTTTAAATCATCCATCTTTTATAGATTACGGCAATTATTTGAACAACCCTTTTGTTATCATAATACCTGATAAAACAAATCTTGAAAGCAAGCTTTTAACGAGCAACACAATAACCCTTTATTTGTTCCCGATGAACATCATCACATATTATTTTGCTAGTTACTTAGGCCATTGTAGTTCATGAATTCTGTTGTTTCGTATGACGATTCATACCAACAAATTCAGTATCAAATACTTAAAAACCACATTGTTTAACAAGCAAAGAATATAGCCATAACATGTATATCCTTTATATACCTAAACTGAACAATTCTAGTCTTTTCTTTTCTGCCATATATTTATGAGATTCTCTTTCAGTATTTCTTTTCTGTTTGAAAGAATCTATCAACATCAATAGTGGATCCATACACATGACACATAGTCCAAAGCGTGTATAGTTAAATACCAATGTCTTTGGACTTGCACTTTGAAGTAGATTACCATCATCAAATGTTTGGTGTTCTTTCAAATTCCTTTCTTTAGTAATCTCTTGGTGTAGTAAACATTTTACCTACATCAAATATTCACCCTTATCATGGAATTATCCATGATCAAGCTACTTTTAGCTTATAACAGTGAATCGCGAGTATAATGTTGCTCTCCAAAACCTTTTGGAGGTTTAGGACAACTAGTGTCTCCAACCTTTTGCAAATTCTCATCAAATATGAGAACATGAATTTTGCCATATTATACTCTATCATGTTGCAACCAAAACTTCGTTTCAGATATCACAATATCTTCCACACATCATGATTTCTGAAACAACTCTTTCAAATCCTAGATAACCTTGATATTAAGACAATTCTATGAATATCAAGAATCATGGAGACAAACATGATACTCATACACTAACTCTTGGAATTGTCACTCTCGATTTAATACCAATTATTAAACTTCATGAAGTAACCGAAACTTACTGAAAGTTTGCAATAGGACTTTTATGTAGGGTTCGCAGCATAGAAAACAAAAAATTTCCTATGATGGGAACAACTAAGTACCAAGATCTATCTACTAGATACAAGCAACGGGTGGATATACATCCATAGAATACATATCCTCGAAGACCGAATAGCGTTAACGAGGTTGTACTCATGGATGATGTAGACGAACGCTTGCCGATCTCAAGATCGTGATGAAGTCCATCTGGTCCAGCCGGTCCAGCACGATCAAGTCCAGCACCTCAAAGCAGTGGTGCATCCGTGATTGCACACACGTACGGGTACCCCGACAACCTCCGCGCCCTCGCTCCAGCGAAGCAGTGGAAGAAACAAATCATTCCAGAAAAAGCCACCGGGAACATGTATCTCGCTGATCCGAGACCATGGGGAAATTCTAAAGGGGGGAGAGATCCTTCGCGAGGAGATGTACTTTGAGAGGAGGAGAGGGGGCCTTTTATAGGGGAGAGGGGGGCACCCAAGGGGCATGGCGCCCAGCCATGGGGGCTGCCCCCACCTCTTCCACATTCATGTGGGTGGATCTCCCACTCAAAATGAAAAGCCTCCACTCCCATTAAAAAGCCTCCACTCAAAAATCCACTCACATGCATTAAATTTCCACCAAATTTAATGCAAGCTCTCATTTAAATAAAACTCTTTTATTTATTTATTCAGAATTTTGTTAATTACTTTAATTAACAAACATTCACATAAAACCCCTTACAATATTTCAATTTCACATGCAGAACCAGTTTCAGCAATTTCAACCGAAACAGTTTCGGTGTCTAGTGAAATAAATTCCTGCGCTTTCCTTTTCTTTTTCTGACATATCATTTGCTCCGAATGGTGTCGGTATCCCTTAAGTGTGTCACCCTACGGTTCGCGAATAATGCGGACATGATCAAGACCCCTCTCCGATCAATAATCAGCAGCGGGACCTGGAGATCCGTACTGACTCCCACACATTCAACGATGACTTCTGTGATCGTGTGAACCTTTTACGCTAGTATCTTAATCCATTTGTTTCACGATATATTACATGTCCGAGATTCGATCATCGGTATCTCCATACCTAGTTTGATCTCGTTACCTGCATGCACTCTTTTCTCGTTCCCGTGATATAACATTCTAGTGATCAAATCACTTGCTTGCAAGCTAATCAATGTGATATCACCGAGAGGGCCCAGAGCATATCTATCCGTCATCGGGATGAACAAATTCCACTCTCGATCCATGGGTCTCAACATAACACTTTAGTAATTCTAAAGCCATCTTTATAATCACCCAGTTACGGTGTGACGTTTGATGTCATCGAGAAACTCTTCCGGTGTTAGTGATTGACATGATCTCATGGTCTAAGGATTAGGATCACTTCGTAAGTTGTTATAGCAATATAAACTCAATGAATTTGATCGTAATGCTATACTTCGGATGAATGTTCATCACATCATTACACTAATGTTGTGACCTTGTTATTAACAACATCCAATGTCCATGATCAGGAAACTTTGATCATCATGTTAATCAACGAGCTAGTTTATAAGAGAGGCATAACTAGGAACTTACTTTTTGTTTATTAAACACACATGTATTAACGTTTCCGTATTAATACAATTATAGCATGCAAAATATACATTTATCATAAATAAGGAATACGATCATAACCACTTTATTATTGCCTCTCGGGCATATTCCCTTCATTTTAAACTTTAGATTAACACTTCAAAACAATACGATACCAGTTCGTAAAGTAACTAACCAGAATTCTATAGTTCTATCATCTCAATTATAACTAAGCGTCAGGTGGTAAACGGATGCCAATGACAACAACAACTATGCAAATTCACTTTGATTTAATTTATGATAAATAGTGTTCAACTTTTAATCATATTGCTGTTGAACTCCCACTCAAAACAATATCCCTCACATTGTTTTAGTGATCACACGAACCAAATTCACCACATCAAAACCGATCATCACGAGAGTTGATGTAGCTTCAATGGCGAACAATCAACATGTTCATCATATCTACTATATGACTCATGCTTTACCTTTCGGTGATCTGTGTTCCGAGACCATGTCTGTACATGCTAGGCTCGTCAAGGTCAAACCTTAGCTTCCGCATGAGCAAATCTGGCTTGCTCACGTTGTATACACTCGCAGAATCTAACACACCCGATCATCACGTGGTGCTTCAAAACAACGAGCTTTAGCAATGGTGCTTACTAAGGATGAACACTTTAAAATTTGAAATTGTGTGCTTGAGGGATCATCTTATAATGCTACCGTCGTGAACTAAGCAATACAAGATGCATAAAAGGATTAACATCACATGCAATTCATAATATGTGATATGATATGGCCTTTATTCTTGTGCTTCTGATCTCCATCTTCAAGCACGAACATGATCTCCATCATCATCGGTGTGGCGTCAAGGTCAATGGCGCCGCTTCATGGTTGTCGTCCACTAGCATCAACTATTACAACTTCTTTGAATAGACATGCAGGTCTTAACGGAATTTAAAAAACAACCATATGGCTCCTGCCGGTTGCCAACTTACAATAAGGAACATTGCATACATCATATATAAACACAATCATGGCCATATCACATCACAGCACACCCCTGCAAAACAAAGTTAGACGCCTTTAATTTTCTTTGCATGTTTTACGTGGTTTGGGGCTTTCAATAAGTGACGTTCTAACTTACGAACAAGAACCACAACATTGATACTAGTATTGTCAATCACCCGTTGTAAATTGAATCTTAACTATGTTGGGAGAAACAGGCACCCGCAAAGCCACTTATGCAATACAAGTTGCATGTCAAGCGTGGAGCAAGTCTCATGAACGATGTCATGTAAGGTTAGCCCGGGCCGCTTCATCCCACCATCCCGCAAGATGCAAAGTACACAAGAAGCAATTGACAACAAAAACATCAACGCCCACAATGACCATTGTGTTCTACTCGTGCAACAGATCTACATATAGACACGGCTCTGATACCACTGTAGGGGTTCGTAGCATGGAAAACAAAAAAATTATACCGCATAAACACACAATCAAGATCTAATCTATGATCAAGCCAAGATCTATCTACTAGATTTTAGCAACGAGTCGATAGAATACTAACCATCGAATATCCAAAGCGGTTAACGAGAGCAGATTCTCGTGGGTGATGTAGTCGTACACTTCCGATATCAAGATCGCGTAGACGATCCTTCCGACGCTGCGTTCCGGCAGCGCTTCCGCAGTCGGTCACACGTTTGGTACTCGATGAAGACCTTCCTCTCCCTTGTTCCAGCAGGCAGCGGAGGTTGTAGCACTCTCCTCGTGATTCCGGCAGCACGACGGCGTGGTACCGGAAGTAGAGGGGAGATCTCGCAGGGCTTCGCCTTAAGCCGGAGCGAGTATGGTGGACTATGAGAGAGGCCTTGGTGGTCTAGGGTTTAGAGGCACCAAGGGGAGAGGTGTAGCCGGCGGATAGGGCTTGGGGAAGCCCTAACTCGGCGAGTTGGGAGGAAACCCTAGGCGGCGGCAGCACTTGTGTGGAGGCGCCAGGAGCTAGGGTTTTGGTGTGTTGGGTGTAGAGAAGAGGGGGCACCCCTGCCCCTTCTTTTATAGGTGGGAGGGAGGCGCGGTTGGGAGGAGGGAGTCCTCCTCCAACTCCTCCTCCTTGGCCGGCGGGTGGAGGGAGTAGGACTTCCTCCCTAAGTAGGTTTCCTACTCTCCCTCCACCATGCAAACTTGCCGTTTGACTTTTCAAATTGGCGTTTGACTTTTCAAACTAGGATTTGATTTATCCCTTTATTTTGCCCAGCCATGATATCTAGTACAGGATGTAATCATTCCAACTTGTTATGACACATTCATGTACCCTTCCCCTCCGGAGTGCCGGACCTTCCGGACCCTTCTAGAACATTCCCGATGAAAACACTGGAATCATTCCCCAACTCCGAAACAGGACTTTCCTTATATGAATCTTATTCTCCGGACCATTCCGGATCTCCTCGTGATATCCCGAATCCCATCCGAGACTCCGAACAACATTTCGGTTTCTTACTCATCATTCCATAACTACTCAACAACATCGAATCCTTAAGTGTGTCTCCCTACGGTTCGTGAATTATGCGGACATGATCGAGACACTTCTCCGATCAATAACAAATAGAGGAATCTGGAAATTCATATGGCTCCCACATATTTCTATGATTACTTTGCGATCGAATGAACCACTTACATACGATACCAATTTCCCTTTGTCTCACGATAGTTTACTTATCCGAGGTTTTGATTGTCGGTATCTCTGCATACCTAGTTCAACCTCATTACCGATAAGTACTCTTTTCTTGTTCCCGTGATATGTGATCCCTTGTGAGCCAGTCACATGCTTGCAAGCTAATTGGATGACATTCCACCGAGAGGGCCCAGAGTATATCTATCCGTCATATGGATGGACAAATCCCACTCTTGATCCATGTGCCTCAACCCATACTTTCCGAACACTCAATGCCACCTTTATAGCCACCCAGTTATGGTGTGGTGTTTGATGTCATCAAAGCATCCTTCCGGTGATGGTGATTAACATGATCTCATGGTCGAAGTAATTAGGTTACTATGTATTAGAAATCTTATAGCAAATGAACTATATTAAATGACTTGATCTTTATGCTACGCTTAACTATAGGAGTATGTCCATCACATCATTCTCCTAATGATATGACCCTGTTGTTAATAACATCTTCTATGTTCATGATCAGGAAACCATGATCATATATTAACCAACAAGCTAGTTTAACAAGAGGCTTTACTAGGGACTCTTTTATGTTTACAAATCACACAAGTATTAATGTTTCCGATTAATACAATTATAGCATGGTATGTAAACATTTATCATAAGCATGAAGATATGATAATAACCACTTTATTATTGCCTCTTGGGCATATCTATGGGTTCATCAGAATGAAGATGGAGGGATGCACGTAACAGGGCTGATGCTATCTCAATATCCTCCGACCACGGAGGCAAGGCTCACCCTCGTTGCTTGCCCTGACTGCCCTGATCTTCCCGGCATCACAGAGACCCAAAGGCTCACCTCCACCTAGACGCCCCTAGGGCGGCATCGTCATCCGCGACAATGTGGAGCAGCCTCGTCATGACGGAGAGCGTAGTGGTAACCACGGGCACAGGAGCAGGTCGCACCATGACCCTTCGCGTTCGACAAGCAACTGCAACAGGCGTGAGGAGTAGCAGGAGGGCAATAGCAAGAAGGCTAACCCACAACCACCATGGCGGAGGAGGACCGCGTCGCTCACGCATCCCTTCCTATGGCGACGACAAGAAAAAAGAAAATCCGGAGCCATACGATGCACGTTCACGCTTGGACAAGATTCAGGAGGCCCATCAAGGATAATACTTGGGACCATGTTACTTTGGCCCTATGTTACGGGCCACAACTTACCCCAAGGGTTTCCGGAATGACAAGATGATCAAGCCCTATGACAACACTGCCAGACCAGCTACATGGTTGCAGGATTACAGCGAAGCGGTCGAGATCACTGGGGGAAACCCCAATGTCGCCATTAAATACCTCCCACTGATGTTGACGGGCACCGCCCGCCATTGGATCGGCGACTTTCCGGAGAAGTCCATATGCCATCTGTTGGACATGCATGAAGTGTTCACCAAGAATTTTGAGGGTACGTACAAGCGTCCCTGCACTGTCGGCGATCTCCAGCAATGCGTCCAGGAAAAGGACGAGACATCTCGAGCCTACCTCTCCCGTTGGCTGGATATGAAAAATTCAAGCGCGGGAGTGCACGGTCAGACCTCTATGATTGCCTACATCAATGGCTTGGAAAAGGGCACCTTGTTCCGGCATAAGTTAAAGCACCTGCAGGACAATCACAAGATGGATCTCAATCAAATGATCTCCTTGGCCAGTGAGTTCGCGGATACTGTTGCCGACGCTCTCGGATCTTTGCCAGCAATAGCCATTCGAACCCTAGCCAAGAGGAACAAAAACAATAAGCGGAAGAGTCCGCCAGAAGAAAATCCAGCTTCCGACATGGTCGCCATGACGTTTGCAGTCAGGGGTGATGGCCGACAGCGCGGCCGAGGCTGGGGGGCTAGTCGTGGGCAGCAGCGCGGTAGTGAAACTACCTCGGCAGCGCCCTGATACGTCGTAAATGTATCTATAATTTTTGATGCTCCATGCTTGTTTTGTATCAACTTTGCTATGTTTTGTCTACACTTTGAGGTATTTTTATACACTTTCTGGAACTAACCTATTGACAAGATGCCACAGTGTCAGTTTCCTGTTTTCTGCTGTTTTTGGTTTCAGAAAGCTAAAAATGAATATTCTCGGAATTGGACGGGACAAAAGCCAAAGTTCATATTTTTCCCTGAACAATAAGGAAAATCGAAGACGACGCGGAGGAGGACACCAGGGTAGCCACACCCTAGGTGGGCGCGGGTCAGCCCTGGTGGCGCCCATAGGGGGTGTGGGCCCCCTGGCCCTCCATCAACCTTGCCTCCTTCGTGTAACATCCCAAAAATATTAAACTAGAATCATCAAACTCTAATCACCAAAATTAGGATTAACAAAAACTTTTCTAAATAAAAATATGAAAGCATGCATGTGTGTATGCATCCCATTTTGAATTCTTTTGGATTGCCTTGTTTATGTGTTTCTTTGCTTGTAAAATGATTCTTAGGTGAAATAAACATCCTCTAAACAATCCCCACACTTTTCCCAAAGACAAATAAATCAAAACAAACAAAATAAGGGAATGGTCATTTTGACCAATTTAACTCCCATGCCTACTTTGGTTGTCTCTAACTTTCAGAACTTAACAGAAACTTGTTTGGATCTTTGCACCCCTTGATACTACTCAAAACAAGGTATCAAGGCCCACCTTGAGATCATCCAGAAACATTCAAATGCATAGTTTAAATGACAGTTCAAAATTGAATCTATATCATATGGGAAGATCCCACTTTTTCAAAAACTACTCAAACAAGCTCAACTTTCAAAACCCAAGCATCTGCAGACTCACCAGCACCAACCTAGCACACCCACCAAAAATCTTTTCAAAATTCAAAACTTTAGTTCTTGCGGCCATTTCATCAAACACTTGGAGGCAACAAATCAAACTGGCCTAACTTCACTGTTTTGAGCAGTAATCTGGTTAAGCAATGTTCACCATTGATCACCCTTGTCTCCCTCAGTGCCAACCAGTGCTTGGACAAACCCTAGCCCCTACCCTTTGCCCCATGCCATGCCAACCCGAGCACCCCCTTGCCAGCCGACCATGGCTAGCTAGCCAGAGCAAGCACCAAGCCTAAACAGCATGTCTAGGACACAGCCCACCGTCCACCACCACCCCCTGTCCAGCGCTCGAACCTTGCCAGCCCCTGGACCACACGCACAGACCATGCCAAGCTCGCCAGCAACCATGCTGAGCGTGCGCCAGAGCGTCGCCCTCTACACACGCCCACAGACCGCGCGCCGCCCTCGCCGCGTGCATACACGATCACCACCGTCCCAGGAGACCGCCAGACATCCCCGTTCGCCGCCCCATGCCTCACATCCACCGCTCGTTGTCGAAGACGCTGCCTCTGCCGCGCAGAGCATCACATGTTCTAGACCATTTGCCACCGCCCCTACACGCGTATTAAAGCCTTAGAGCATCACCAGGAGACCACCGAACGATCGCCACCGCCGGCCATGCCTCTAGCAGCCCGTAGCCATGTCGCCACCGTCGCCTGCCCATTCCGTTCGGTCTCGTCGTAGAGACTATAAATAGAGGCCTCCCCCGCTCAAACTCTTCACACCATATCACTCCCCTCTCCTCACTGATCGTTCCACCCTATTCCCGGAGCAAGGCGAGCAGCGCATCGCTGGAATTTCACCGGAGCCCGCCGCCTCTAGAAAAGAAGGGCGCCGTCGATTTCGTCCACCCCAGGAGAAGCTGTCGGTACCAGGAGGTTCGCCGTCGTCGACTTCGTCGTTCGCCCGCCTCGCCGACCCTCGCCTGAGCCCCGGTGAGCCCCCGACGACCCCCACCTGCCGCGTTAGGTTTTTGTCTCGCCGGCGCAGCCCGACGTGGACGATGAGTAGCAGTCGTTCGATTAGACTTAGATCGTGCGGATGAGATTGCCCCGTACCGCTTCGCGTTTAAAGATCCACTGACTGGTGGAACCCCCTGTCAGTTGAGCCCCGCGCCGCGGAGTGACACTGGGCCGGCCCATTAGCAGTTCCCGCGCAGCCCAGTCGTTTGAATTTAACTTTTTCCATTTTAATTCAAACATAGTTCTGTACCTAGTTTCAAAAATCAACCCTACTCGATTCAGTAAACCAAATTGAATGAAACCAATTTTGTTAGAAAGGTCTTGAAATGCTGAATCCAAGCCCGTTGGATTTAAATCATTTGGATCGGTAGATCACCCTTGGTAAAAATAACAAGGTAGAACCTTTTCTGCATTCAAACATTTTTCAAATTTAAACCATAAAAGCTTTGGAGTTGATTCCAACTCTCAAAAATCACATTTTATCATACCTTTCAGAATATATAAAAACATTTGGGTTTACTTACAGAAATAATGTTCAAGTAATAAAAGAATGCCACATAGGCATTTCTAGTCACTTTATTTAAGTAAAATAAAAGGGTTAAACCTTATTAAATTGTGACACCACTTTAAATCACATTCCCATGGACTAAAATATGTGGTGATGACATGTGTCAACATGATCCCATGTTTGGTTTAGAGAATATTAAATCTTAAGTAGTTTCTCAATAAGTAGAAATTACTTTTTTAAAAATAAAAGGAATTAAACCAAGCTTTAATCTTGTAATGTTAGTGATGATGCTAGATCATCTATAGGACCCTTTTGTGTGATGATTGAAATTAGTTAAGTATTGTTTGGTGATTGTGTACCTCGTATTTATTTATAGACGCTAGTACCGACCAAGGATACGAGGAAGAAGGAGGATACTACGAAGAAGAAGCCGAGGAGAACTTCAACCACTGCTCTACACAAGGCAAGCCAATACTTGCAAGCTAACACTTGCAATTTAGCAAGCTTATACTGATATTTTTGCAAGCTAACACTTGCAAGATACTATACCTATGCAAGCAAATACTTGCTTGTTACCATGCCAACTATATGCCTTAAGCATATATGATCATAACCACTTGATAAACCAATCCTAGTTTTACTTGCAAGCTTTATACTTTATTTCTTTATCAAAGATATTACGTAAAGTTTACTTAAGTGAATTGTAGATACTAGAAAGATAATTGAAGGTTGCATAAAGAGCATAAAATTTGGCCTAAGCTAGATAATCTTTATGTCATCCTAAGGCATCCTAAGGCATGAGATTGAACTTAGTTAAACTCCACAAGTTTACCACCCCTCATTAGTACTTACCCCCACTTGTAGATGCTAGTGCTAAGCATAAAACCTGATCAACTTAGATGGGAATACTTGGTGGAAAATGGTTATGAAAACCTTGGAATGATGGATCATTCTATTGAGATGTTTTGGACATGTGTTTCCGAACACCAGATGATTTATGGTGATGAAAATGTTGAGGCATGAGCCTTAGCCCTTTATAAAACTGATGGTTGTCTGGATGCGATACCATTCCAATCTTACCGTACAACCACAATACCCGAGAATTGGGTAGGGCTTGACTGGAAACTTATATACCTTAGTATTAGTTCCCTCACGGCCAAGGTCTGAGATGAGGCTACCTTGTGAAGATTGTCCACCTGTGCAGTACCCAAGATGACAGTTGGTCATGGTTGGGAGGCCAAACTCATAGGAGAGGTGCTTATACTAGGGCGTGTAATTGAAAGTTTAGGATTGATTATCCGCATACTGAGTATGGTGAATTCAGGATTTGTTCCTGACGGATGTATCGAATGTTGTGGTGAAAGTGTACAATCTCTGCAAAGTGTCAAACTATTCGAATAGCCGCGTCCACGGTTATGGACAGTTGGAGTGGCCATACTGTTCCCCTGTCAGATGTTTTCAAAATGACTTATAAAATGAACTGAGACTTTGACTTGACCACAACAGAGTTGTGATATGACATACAAGTTCCCACTTAGGTGTTATAGAATTTCAACTAGCTTTTCTTGCTTCTGAACTTAGTATAGGTAAATCTGGCTTTTTGCAAAACAACCATAGAGCTTAGTGTCCTACTACAGAAACCCCCTTCACTTGTTAGTATTAGTTTGCGAGTACTTAAAGAGTACTCTTGGCTTTGTCCCTGGCTATTCCCGTGGCCAGACTATGAAGAGAAGTACCTGGAGGATGGACCCCAGGAAGGTTACGACAACTAGGATCATCTCCCATCGTCAGCATTGCCTGTGACCCCGAAGATGGAGCTTCGCCTACGCTACCGTTATTATTACGTATTTCCGCTGCTTGAGTTGTATTAAGAACTGGATCATGAGATCCTTATTTGTGTAAGACCTTATGTATGGTTTGTAATGGATGATGTACTGTGGTATCCAATTCTGTTATGTCTCGCAAAAATGGTAATCCTGGGATTGCGATGTATGGCATAACAGGCATCTGGGATTAAAAATCCGGGTGTTGACACTTCGCCTATAAGAAGCCACCGACCCAAAAACCCTAGAGAGTTGACCAAAAAGCCACGAAAAGTTCCGCAGTGCCGCCGCCACCGAAGGGGAGATTCGGGGGACAGAAAGTTTCTATTCCGGCACCCTGCCGGGACGGGGAAGTGCCCCTGGAGCCATCTCCATCGATCTCCACCACCATATCCATCATCGTTGTTGATTCCCATGATGAGGAGGGAGTAGTTCTTCCTCGAGGCTAAGGTCTCTACCGCTAGCTATGTGTTCATCTATCTCTATGCATGATCATATTGTGATCATGAGCTTTGTAATCAAGTAGATCTACTCTGTTACTCAAGTGCTTTAATAGATCTCTAGCTATCCCCACATGTGTGAAAGTGACAACGTGCATACCGTGGTGGCACTTAGGCTAGAGTCTACATAAATACGCATCGTGCTTTAATATATCTATGCTTTTCCCCACGTGTGTGAAAGTGACAGCATGCACACCGTGTGTGGCACTTAAGCTAGGTTTCATATATATTTATCATGAGTATATTTTGAGTTGGTTGTCTCTATGAAATTATGGTGTTTGTTGGAACCATCTAGCGCTCAAGGTGATAGTGTGGGATTATCTAGATTGGGAAAGGTGGACTTTGAGGTGTGCTGTTATAGCCCTATCATGGATTAAAGTGTCCAACCGGAGAGTAGTTAAGAGTAGTATCATGAAGATAATATATTTATATGAGAGAGTGTTCATTAGTGACAATATGATCCCTGTGCCTTGTTTCTAAACATTGCAACACTATTTTCCTCTAGATCAGTTGCATGTTTGCTTGCTTCCATCTTTATTTCAGTTTTCCTTTAGTCTCTCCCACGTCAACAACTTAAAAGCTCTTTACCTCACCGTCAAGCTCCATCAAAGTATTTTCTGGCACTGTTACCCCACGTTAACAATAAGTCAGAAGCTATTTTCTGGCACCGTTACCACTTGTATTTCACTATCTCTTTGCCGAACTAGTGCACCTATACACCTGACAAGTGTATTAGGTGTGTTGGGGACACAAGAGACTTCTTGTATCTTGATTGCATGATTGCTTGAGAGGGATACCTTTGACCACTTCCTCCCCGAGTTCGATAAACCTTGGGTAATCCACTTAAGGGAAACTTGCTGTTGTTCTACAAACCTATGCACTTGGAGGCCCAACAACTGTCTACAAGAATATAAGTGTGTAAGATCCCTCCTTTATAAAGGAAAAGGATCCCTGTGATGGCAATGCTAGTCCCTGGATCAATGCTAGCATCCACAGTTTAAGATGAAGTACACAGATACAAAGGTCATTTATTACAGCCATTCCAGAGATAAACATAGTCTTTACAACTCCAAGGCCATAGGCCTAATACAAGAGTTTGAATAAGTAAATAAATAAAAGTCTTCATCTTCATGTGCCACAGGCAAACATGTTGAGTGTAGACTCATGACACCTAATCCTCATCAGAGTAACCTGCAACATCACAAGTTACAGCCACAGTGGGTCAATACTTTGGAATAGTATTGGCAAGTGATACCTTAGTAAAATTTTAAGTGGACTAGATACTATATGCAATTTGGCTAAGTGTAGCTTGGCTTGCTTTACTCAAAATAGGTTTTTTCTATTAGTTGAAATCACTAAGTTTTTCTTTGTCAAAACTTTTCCCAAGGAACCACCAATAGACATTGAGGTCCTTCACCCTTGTTCACCCACAAATTTTACTTAGAAATTGGGATGAGGAGATTCTTGATAGCTTCCATGTCTTGATTCTCAAGTTGTCCATTACCAAGGACTTGGCTAAGTACTTAGATTTTTCCATCTGCAGAGGTTGTGCACTTTCCCCACCAGACTTGGTTTCACCAAGACAGGACCTTTCAGAAGCCTTCCCTTAGACCAAATGGACGCGTTCCAACCTATCATCCCACTACCACCAACTGTCCAAATGGCTAAGTTCTAGCAACTTATGTGATCCAGGCAGAGCCCATATTGCCAAGTGGCTGCACTAGAAGCTTCTTAACACTTGGCCTCTAAAATCTCTTTGTTCCTGGGTGGCTTACCACAAGTGAGATACACAAGGTAAACCATAGAAATGGGACTTGTGTAACCACTCAACATAAACCTTTCCTTCCATTCCACCCAGGTGTTTCATTAACTTAGTTGTTTTATTAGACAAAACACAAGTCCAAAGGACTTAGGAATATTTTCATCATAGCATGTATATATTTCACCAACCCTTGGTTGCTACTAGCTAGGCTAAGCATGGCATAGATAGTAACTTAACTTAGAAATTCCCTAGCATTTCTACAACTACTAGGATTTCCCAACATGGCATATAAGCAAAATATAGCATGCAAGTCTAACAAAATATTTCTAATGCTTAGTAGAAAACATAGGAATGATAATATTCATGAAGTACCACTTGCCTTGGTAGTTTGGAGAGTAGCACTCCTCACAATCACAATCACTAGCACCAAAATCTACACAAGGAATTGTAGCAACAAATTACACACAAAACATATACAACCAAAAATATATGCATGCATGCAAAAATGGTATATGATGATTTTTAAAATTCAACCAAGCAAGTAAACAGTACTGATTCACTAACAAGTTAAAAACTTGCCAAACAACCAATATTTATACCCTAAATTATTTCCTAAACATTTCATAAACTCTAACTAGTCCTACACAAGTTTCTGCAAAGAAAACCTTTTTAACAGTAGCAAAATATTAAACACATTGCATATTCAGAAAGAGCTTGCTCTCCTGATTCCAACGTATAAAATTTGTCAAATTCTAACGTGGGGATCAAAAGTTATAGCCAAATCAAATTCAAACATTAATCAGATTCAAATCCTGTTTTAAATCTAAACCCTAGCCATGCGCCTATTTCTAATTGGTCCGTATCGGTTCGGGCGGATCGATCAACGAGATCCGCACGATTTAACTAAAGATGCACGGCCAGATCTAACGCGTAACGGTTCGTTAAGTGAACTAATCCTACGCGCTGGATCTAGATCTGACGGCTACGAATCAATCGACCAAAACTGAGCGGCGCTGGCGGCGGATACTGGCGGCGGCGAGCTCTGTCTACGGCGGCGCGGCGCTACAGGTCGACCGGAAAGGTGGGAGGATGCTCACCAGGTTCGCAGCGACGAGGAGAAGCTCAACTTGGCGGCGGCTTGGCAAGAGGCGCACAGAGTGGGCTGCTGGAGCTCGTCGGAGTCGTGCACAGCGTCGGGTGGTTGCAGACGAAGTTGTTGCCGACGCTCTGGGTCTTCCTAGTACCAACCAGAGGCATCAGTAGCTGCGCAAGGACAAGGCGAACCTAGTCGTATGCGAGAGAGGTCAAGGGGCGCTCAGTGCTTACCGCAATCGATCGTCGGAGAAGAAGAAGGTGTCAGGCACTTGCGGTTGTAGTCGTTGGCGAGTCTCCAGACGGTCCTAGCATGCACCAATAGGGTGAGAATATGCGCATGGTTGTCGTGATCATTCTGGCAAACTTAAACAGCAAGGGGTGACGGGGTCTTACCGGAATCGCACGCCGGAGGTCGTCGGAGTTGCGGCGGTATGGGCAAGACTACGGGCAGCCTGGTGGCGTGGAGAGGAAATTGAGTGAGGGGAAATGTTCGCGGTGCAGAGGGGGTTAAGTAGGCAGGGGATCGACAGGAAACGCCTGCGGATTCAATGGTAATTACGCCGCGTGATCAACGTCAGCAACGGCCCGCGGCGACGTGTTCTTTGCGAGATTTGGGGAAGACGACGGTGACGTGGACGGGGCCCAGTTGTCAGCGAGAGAAACAGAGGGGGGGTGGGGTCCTGGCGTCAGTCACTCGATGGGTGCGTCTGCGAGTGAGAGAGAGGGAGAGAGGGAACCCGGGTAGGCTTAGTGGGCTGCTTTCTCAGTTGGGCCAAAAGACTGGCGCTGGCCCTTTTCTATTTTCTTTATCTTTTTCTTTTTCTGTTTTGAATTTCTGGAATGAATTTCAAATGGTTTCAAAAGCTTTTTGAATTCAAACTTTTTCAGGATTTTGTAGGGTGCAACATTCATACTTCTAGGCATAAAAACAAGTGGTTACTTTGAATTAGCTTGGTCATTTAAAAATAAACAGTGACATAGCACTTGATTTGGAAATGTTTTGAAAATGGTTTTGAAACCACATTTGTTCTATGAATTTTTATCCAAACTCCACATTCAATCCAATCAACAAGGAAGCCAACAAAACTTGGTTTAAAACACTTATGCTCTCAATTGAGGATGGTCATTTGATTTAAGTTTGCTCACATAAAATAATAGCACTATGTGCTTCTGTTTTCTTGAAAATAGTTTGAAAATGATCTCAAAATTATATGCATGCATGAATGATGTGCAATCTTTGAAATCCTGATTTTAGGGATGTTACAAATCTAACCCCCTTAAGGTGAATCTCGCCCTCGAGATTTGGATTGGCTAGCAAATAGGTGAGGGTGGTCTTTCCGAAGATCATCTTCTCTTTCCCATGTTGCTTCCTCTTCGGAATGATGATTCCACTGCACTTTGCAGAACTTGATAGTCTTAGTCCGCGTGACTATTTCTGCAGTCTCAAGAATCTTGATAGGTTTCTCTTCATAAGTGAGATCACTTTCCAGTTGAACCTCCTCCAAAGGTATAGTATCCTTCAAGGAAGTTTCTTCCATTTCTGGATGACATTTCTTAAGTTGACTCACATGAAACACATTATGGACAGCTGACAGAGTTTCTGGCAGTTAAATTTCATAGGCAACTTCTCCATTGCGACCCAGAATCTTGAATGGTCCAACATATCTTGGTGCCGATTTTCCTTTGACTCTGAATCTCTTCACTCCACGAAGTGGTGACACTCTAAGATAAGCTCTATCACCGACTTCGTAGGTGACTTCTCTACGCTTAGGATCTGCGTAGCTTTTCTGTCGGGACGGTGCTATCTTCAACCTGTCCTTAACCAACTTGACCTTCTCTTCGGCTTCTTTGATAAGATCTGGCCCGAATAAACTTCTTTCTCTCACACCATTCCATAACAATGGGGTGGTACACTTTCTTCCGTAGAGAAATTCAAATGGTGCCATCCCAATGCTGGCTTGATAGCTGTTGTTATAAGAAAATTCTGCGTAAGGTAGACTTTCATCCCAACTGGCTCCATAGTCTAGGGCACATGCCCTCAACATGTCTTCAAGAATCTGATTAGTCCTTTCTGTTTGTCCATCGGTTTGAGGATGAAAAGCAATACTGAATTCCAACCTCGTTCCCAATGACTCATGTAACTGTCTCCAAATATGGGAAGTGAATTGAGTTCCCCTGTCAGACACAATACTCTTGGGCACTCTATGTAGACATACAATTCTACTCATGTAGATTTTGGCTAACTTAGCACTTGTATAGGTTGTCTTCACGGGTATGAAATGAGCCACTTTAGTTAGGCGATCTACTACTACCCATATAGAATCATATCCTGACCTGGTCCTTGGTAATCCGGTAATGAAATCCATACCAATCTTGTCCCACTTCCAATCAGGAATAGGTAGTGGTTGAAGCAAACCTGCTAGTTTCTGATGTTCCGCTTTCACTCTACTACACACATCACACAAAGCAATATGTTTGGCGATGTCCTTCTTGAGATTATTCCACCAAAACCTTTCCTTCATGTCCATGTACATTTTGGTGTTACCTGGATGAATGGAATACGGTGAGTTGTGTGCTTCTTGCAAAATCAGTTTCCGCAGCTCCGGATCTTGTGGAACACAGATATGTTTCCCATGCCATAAAGTACCCTGTTCGTCTTCATGGAACCCTTTGGCTTTTCCTTTGCCAATCTTTTCTTTAATCTCTTCGATTTCTTTATCAATCTTCTGGGCTTATTTGATCTTGTCCAACAAAGTGGGTTGAACATCCAAAGTCGTGAGATGTCCTTCAGGCACAATCTCCAATCTGAGTTTCCTAAATTGGGCACACAATTCATCTGGCAATTCTCCTTTGGTAAGGCCATTCACAAAAACCTTACGACTTAGAGCATCTCCTACAACATTTGCTTTACCGGGGTGGTATTGCAAACTTAAGTCATAGTCCTTGATAAGTTCTAGCCATCTTCTTTGTCTCATATTAATTTCCTTCTGGGTGAAGATATACTTCAAACTCTTGTGATCTGTGAACACTTCACAACGTTTTCCCAAAAGATAGTGCCTCCATGTTTTGAGCGCATGGACAACAGAGGCTAACTCTAAATCATGAGTAGGATAGTTCACTTCACGAGTTTTGAGTTGTCTCGAGGCATAAGCCACAACTTTTCCTTCTTGCATAAGTACTGCACCCAAACCCTGATGAGATGCATCACAATATACTTGGAAATCTTTTTCCAAATCTGGCAGACACAAGACTGGTGCTGTCACAAGTCTCTTCTTCAATTCCTGAAAGCTGAGTTCACAACCTTCAGACCAAGCAAACTTCTTGTCTTTCTTTAGTAATTCCGTCATGGGCTTAGCTACCTTGGAGAAATTTTCAATGAACCTTCTGTAGTAACCTGCTAAGCCAAGGAAACTACGAACTTCTTTCACGGACTTGGGAGATTCCCATTCAGTTACAGCTGAAACTTTAGCAGGATCAACTGCTACACCATCCTTTGTCATAACATGTCCAATAAATCCAACTTCATTCAACCAGAATTCGCACTTGCTGAATTTGGCATAAAGTTTATGCTCTCTTAACTTCTCAAGTATCAAACGCAAATGTCCTTCATGCTCTTCTTTGCTCTTGGAGTAGAATAAAATGTCATCGATGAAAACGACAACAAACTTGTCAAGGAATTCCATGAACACCTTGTTCATCATATTCATGAAGTATGCTGGAGCATTGGTCAAACCAAAATGCATTACGGTATACTCATACAATCCATACCTTGTAGTGAACGCTGTCTTAGGTATGTCTTGTTCTCTTATCTTGAGTTGAAAATAGCCTGACCGGAGATCAATCTTTCAGAACACACAAGCTCCTTCTAGCTGATCAAACAAGTCATTGATTCTAGGCAAAGGGTATTTGTTCTTAATAGTCACCTCATTGAGTGAACGGTAATCTATGCATAACCTTTGTCTTCTATCTTTCTTCTCCACGAACAAAACTGGGGCTCCCCAAGATGAAGAACTTGGTTGAATAAATCCTTTCTGCAACTGCTCTCCAAGTTGTTTCTTGAGTTCTTTCAGTTCATCCACTGACATCTTGTATGGTCTCTTTGCTATTGGTCCAGATCCTGGTACCAAATCTATAAGAAACTCCACATCTCTATCTGGTGGCATTCCCGGCAATTCTTCCGGAAACACATCCGGATACTCACTCACAATTGGCACACTGTCTATGTTAACCCCCTTAAGAGAATTTAGCATACTCCTTCTTGCTTCAAAGTTGGTCTTGAATCTGATCCTTTTATTTTCTGGAGTTGTGAGTGAGACAGTATGGTTGGCACAATCTATCACTCCCTTGTGCTTAGTCATCCAGTCCATTCCCAAAATGACATCCAATCCTTGGGAGTTTAGGATTATCAAGTTAATGGGAAACTTATACTTCCCAAATTCTATGACTAGATCATGACATCCTGAATTCACTATCATTTCTCCACCAGGAGAACTTACTTTTATAGGACACCCAATAGTTTCTACCGGCAGTTCATTTCTTTCAACAAATGCTCTTGATATGAATGAATGAGATGCACCAGTATCAAAGAGAACAAATGCTGGAACAGAATTGAGTTTGAACTTACCAGCAACAGCATCAGGCTCCTCATAGATTTCCTCCACATTGATGTGGTTCACTTGTCCCTTCTGAAAAGGGTTGGGCTTGTTGGGTCCTTCAACTTTCTTTTCTGGGCATTCATTTGCATAATGCCCCATCTTCTTGCACTTGAAGCATTCAACCTGACTAATGTCCTTCTTGACAGGCTGACTTCCACTTCCATTACCACTGTGGTGGCTCTTGTATCCACCCTTACGGTTCTTGTACTTGTCATTGTCATGACTACGGTGATGCTTGTTGTCATGATGGTTGTGGTTGTGGTGCTTGTTGAATTTCCCATGCTTGTGGGATCCTGAGCTTCCACTGTCATCATAATGGGAACGTTTGTGTGACGATCCCGAGCTGTGCTTGTCCAAGTGCTTTCTCTTCCTGCTCTCAACTTGTTTCATTTTGTTCTCCAAAATAGCAGCCTTATCACAAAGAGACTGGTATGTGGGAACATATGCTACAGCCAACTGCAGGTTCAGCTCATCATTCAAGCCTTCAAGAAAGTTTTCCTTTCTCTTAGCATCGGTGTCAACTTCATCCGGTGCATAACGCGCCAGATTGTTGAACTCCTCAATATATTCAGCCACGCTGCAGTGGCGCTGCTTCAGATTATGGAACTCTTTCTTTTCCAGACTCATCACTCCAGATGAGAAATGAGCAGTACGAAAGCCATCCTCAAAGATAGCCCATGTCACATCTTCTATGGGAGTGGTGATCTGGAAGTTGTCCCACCAAGTGGCGGCTGGTCCTTCCAGCAAATGTGCTGCAAATCTGACCTTTTCAGCATCAGTACAGCCCACGGTTACCAAGTCCTTATTCACAGAACGTAGCCAATCATTGGCCACCATGGGATCAGTCGTCCCTGAGAACTTTGCTGGCCTCAATCTCAAGAACCTGGTAAGCATATCAAAACCCGGTGGGTTGTTGTTGTTGTTATTGTTGTTGTTGTTATTGTTGTTATTGTTGTTGTTTTGGTTCTGGATGAACGTCGTCATCATCTGCATCAGCTGAGTTTGAGCGGTCATCATTTGCTGCATTTCTGGAGTGATGTTGTTGTTGTTGTTGTTGGGGTTGGGGTTTGCACGACGGGGAGGCATCTGTGGTTTGTTCAATAGAGATAAGAATGAGATACCCATAGATGCTTTCATGCACATTACATCACATAAGCAAACACAAAGCATGCAACACAATGATAAAGGTTCAACAACAAAATAACAAGTTCGCAAAGTAAAACACACACAAATAACAAGCCATCCACATGTCGTATGGTCAATAACAAGTTCTCAAGCATCAAGTATGATAATAAAAGATAAATGAGTATTCAAATCTACTCCTAGGCATCAACCTCCTCCTCGACAAAAGTAAGACCTGCGTTCTCCATCGCGGTCTTGTATTCCTCGACACTAGTGGTCAAGGTCTCTATCTTGGCTTTGAGAGCCCTCTTCTGGTAACGAAGCCTCTCAATCACCGTCTGCTGATGCTCGAGCTTGAAGTCCTTGGCCTGCAGTTCTTCAGTCATGTCCCGGATCTTCTTGTTCCTATCCTGGACTCGCTTCTCCTGACTCTTGAACTTCCTGTCCTGGCTCTCGAACTTCGCCTCCATCTCCTTGACTATCTCATCTTGCTCCGCGAAGAGCTTTTCCTTCTCGTGAAGCTGCACCTGGAGTTCGTCATTGTTGAGCATGACGTTGGTCCTATCAGTGTCCACGTGCCTAATAAGAGACTCTAAGTCCTGGAGGTACAGGCGAATCGGCTCTGCTGTGTCCCTCGAATTGTCCTCGAAGTCGATGGACTCTCCATCCTCATCACGTCTACCGAAGACGTGGAAGTGAGTACCTCTAACCTGTCTGGAGTGTCTCCCTAGTAGACGTCCTATCAGATCCTGCATGACTACCTCAAGGCCTCTCTCCTTGTCGTCGTGCATGAGCTTGAAGACGATGGCCTCCGTGGTAGGCTCAGTCTAGCGTCCGGGCTGGTTGACCTTGAAGCCCCAGAGGTCTTTCCTCTCAAACTTAGTGAGGGGAAGCACCATGATGGTAGGAAGAGGGAGATTGAGCAAAGTAGTAAGCTCAACAACACGAGGACCAAAGCGAGTAACCTGGAACTCCTCAACAGTGCTGATGGTAACAGTAGGCATCTATTTATAAGATAGAAAAGTTAGAACAACACAATTCAAGATAAAACAAAAGATAAACATCACATACATATCCTTGGAAATCAAAACACACAAGTCATGGCATACATGGATCCATTACAACAACCAAGATTCAACTTATTTTAAAGTCACATTCTGGAAAATAAGGTGATAAGTGGTGGTCCAACTAACGTAGCACGTTTACAATCCTATCTCACTAGACCTGTTGGCTAACACAATGTTTCTAGAAGCAATCAGCCTATCCTGCTCACATGACTCCATCACTAAGTCTATAATGTCTCCTCTTAAGGTTTGGTTGGTAGCTTCCAACTCTTGGGTATGTTCCTTCTCTTCCTTTAGATCATTTTGGAGGTTGAGCATTCTGCACTTGACTCTATCACCAAGTTCTTTGATGGTCTTCCAAGTTGCATCCCTTGCTGATTCAAAGAATGTAGTGTGCACCACTGAATTGGTGAACATGCAGAATCCTTTTTCCTAGTGGTTGTCTTCCTTGTTTTTATACAAGTGAAGTTGCACCCACCAGTATTCCACTCCTTCATCCATCACAGGAAAACCTTTGTACACAGCTGCACCTTGTATCTCTAATGCAACCATGAGGTCCTTGAGAGCCTTGGGTAATTCTGTCTCACACTCCAAAGTCATTGTCATGAGTGGTCCTTTCCTTACGGCTTCGTTGATGGAGTTCATCTACAAATAGAGATGAGGAAGAAGATTAGAAAAGTTTACGAGAAGAATAGACAAGTGTAGAAGTTGCTGAAAATTTTCCTTAGTGGTTTCCAATCCTAGGGTCATAATCCTACAGGCAACACAGTGCTCTGATACCATCTGTAAGATCCCTCCTTTATAAAGGAAAAGGATCTGTGATTGCAATGTTAGTCCCTGGATCAATGCTAGCATCCACAGTTTAAGATGAAGTACACAGATACAAAGGTCATTTATTACAGCCATTCCAGAGATAAACATAGTCTTTACAACTCCAAGGCCACAGGCCTAATACAAGAGTTTGAATAAGTAAATAAATAAAAGTCTTCATCTTCATGTGCCACAGGCAAACATGTTGAGTGTAGACTCATGACACCTAATCCTCATCAGAGTAACCTGCAACATCACAAGTTACAGCCACAGTGGGTCAATACTTTGGAATAGTATTGGCAAGTGACACCTTAGTAAAAATTTAAGTGGACTAGATACTATATGCAATTTGGCTAAGTGTAGCTTGGCTTGCTTTGCTCAAAATAGGTTTTTCCTATTAGTTGAAATCACTAAGTTTTTCTTTGTCAAAACTTTTCCCAAGGAACCACCAATAGACATTGAGGTCCTTCACCCTTGTTCACCAACAAATTTTACTTAGAAATTGGGATGAGGATATTCTTGATAGCTTCCATGTCTTGATGCTCAAGTTGTCCATTACCAAGGACTTGGCTAAGTACTTAGATTTTTCCATCTGCAGAGGTTGTGCACTTTCCCCACCAGACTTGGTTTCACCAAGATAGGACCTTTCAGAAGCCTTCCCTTAGACCAAATGGACGCGTTCCAACCTATCATCCCACTACCACCAACTATCCAAATGGCTAAGTTCTAGCAACTTATGTGATCCAGGCAGAGCCCATATTGCCAAGTGGCTGCACTAGAAGCTTCTTAACACTTGGCCTCTAAAATCTCTTTGTTCCTGGGTGGCTTACCACAAGTGAGATACACAAGGTAAACCATGGAAATGGGACTTGTGTAACCACTCAACATAAACCTTTCCTTCCATTCCACCCAGGTGTTTCATTAACTTAGTTGTTTTATTAGACAAAACACAAGTCCAAAGGACTTAGGAATATTTTCATCATAGCATGTATATATTTCACCAACCCTTGGTTGCTACTAGCTAGGCTAAGCATGGCATAGATAGTAACTTAACTTAGAAATTCCCTAGCATTTCTACAACTACTAGGATTTCCCAACATGGCATATAAGCAAAATATAGCATGCAAGTCTAACAAAATATTTCTAATGCTTAATAGAAAACATAGGAATGATAATATTCATGAAGTACCACTTGCCTTGGTAGTTTGGAGAGTAACACTCCTCACAATCACAATCACTAGCACCAAAATCTACACAAGGAATTGTAGCAACAAATTACACACAAAACATATACAACCAAAAATATATGCATGCATGCAAAAATGGTATATGATGATTTTTAAAATTCAACCAAGCAAGTAAACAGTACTGATTCACTAACAGGTTAAAAACTTGCCAAACAACCAATATTTATACCCTAAATTATTTCCTAAACATTTCATAAACTCTAATTAGTCCTACACAAGTTTCTGCAAAGAAAACCTTTTTAACGGTAGCAAAATATTAAACACATTGCATATTCAGAAAGAGTTTGCTCTCCTGATTCCAACGGTATAAAATTTGTCAAATTCTAACATAGGGATCATAAGTTATAGCCAAATCAAATTCAAACATTAATCAGATTCAAATCCTGTTTTAAATCTAAACCCTAGCCACGCGTCTGTTTCTAATTGGCCCGTACCGGTTCGGGCGGATCGATCAATGAGAGCCGCACGATTTAACTAAAGATGCACGGCCAGATCTAACGCGTAACGGTTCGTTAAGTGAATAATCCTACGCGCTGGATCTAGATCTGACGGC
Source organism: Avena sativa (assembly GCA_916181665.1). Lineage (NCBI taxonomy): Eukaryota > Viridiplantae > Streptophyta > Magnoliopsida > Poales > Poaceae > Avena > Avena sativa. The sequence continues at coordinate 250,122,958 of OV702284.1, read as the reverse complement.
TACGAATCAATCGACCAAAACTGAGCGGTGCTGGCGGCGGCTACTGGCGGCGGCGAGCTCTGTCTATGGTGGCGCGGCGCTACAGGTCGACCGGAAAGGTGGGAGGATGCTCACCAGGTTCGCAGCGACGAGGAGAAGCTCAACTTGGCGGCGGCTTGGCAAGGGGCGCACGGACTGGGCTGCTAGAGCTCGTCGGAGTCGTGCACGGCGTCGGGTGGTTGCAGACGATGTTGTTGCCGACGCTCTGGGTCTTCCTAGTACCAACCAGAGGCATCAGTAGCTGCGCAAGGACAAGGCGAACCTAGTCGTATGTGAGAGAGGTCAAGGGGCGCTCAGTGCTTACCGCAATCGATCGCCGGAGAAGAAGAAGGCGTTAGGCACTTGCGGTCATCGTCGTTGGCGAGTCTCCAGACGGTCCTAGCATGCACCAATAGGGTGAGAAGATGCGCATGGTTGTCGTGATTATTCTGGCAAACTTAGACAGCAAGGGGCGACGGGGTCTTACCGAAATCGCAGGCCGGAGGTCGTCGGAGCTGCGGTGGTATGGGCAAGGCTACGGGCAGCCTGGTGGCGTGGAGAGGAAATTAAGTGAGGGGAAATGTTCGCGGTATAGAGGGGGTTAAGTAGGCAGGGGCTCGACAGGAAACGCCTGCGGATTCAATGGTAATTACGCCGCGTGATCAACGCCAGCAACGGCCCGCGGCGACGTGTTCTTTGCGAGATTTGGGGAAGACGACGGTGACGTGGACGGGGCCTAGTTGTCAGCGAGAGAAACAGAGGGGGTTGGGGTCCTGGCGTCAGTCACTCGATGGGTGCGTCTGCGAGTGAGAGAGGGAGAGAGGGAACCCGGGTGGGCTTAGTGGGCTGCTTTCTCAGTTGGGCCAAAAGACTGGCGCTGGCCCTTTTCTATTTCCTTTCTCTTTTTCTTTTTCTGTTTTGAATTTCTGGAATGAATTTCAAATGGTTTCAAAAGCTTTTTGAATTCAAACTTTTTCAGGATTTTGTAGGGTGCAACATTCATACTTCTAGGCATAAAAACAAGTGGTTACTTTGAATTAGCTTGGTCATTTAAAAATAAACAGTGACATAGCACTTGATTTGGAAATGTTTTGAAAATGGTTTTGAAACCACATTTGTTCTATGAATTTTTATCCAAACTCCACATTCAATCCAATCAACAAGGAAGCCAACAAAACTTGGTTTAAAACACTTATGCTCTCAATTGAGGATGGTCATTTGATTTAAGTTTGCTCACATAAAATAATAGCACTATGTGCTTCTGTTTTCTTGAAAATAGTTTGAAAATGATCTCAAAATTATATGCATGCATGAATGATGTGCAATCTTTGAAATCATGATTTTAGGGATGTTACAAAGTGCGTAGACATCAAGCTATTTTCTGGCGCCATTGTCGAGGAGGTTTTGGGCCTTTTACCTTACCTTACCGTCAAGCTATTTTCTAGCGTCGTTGCCGGGGAGGTAAGGAAAAAGGTACTCACATCCTCCGATGTGAGTGCTCGAAGTTATTTCCGTTAGATTCTGCATTTTTTTCTTTTTGTTTCTTATTTTCACTAGTTAGCTTAATGGAAAACAACAACAAAATTAGAGAGCTCTATAGTGTTTATTTTGAGTTAGGACATGAAGTGTTTGAATAGAAAATTAAAAAACATATAGATCTTTATTTGCATGCTAATAGCAATGTTATTAGTATGAATTCTTTGGACACTATTATTGCTAATGCTATGGAAAAGTCTAAGCTTGGGGAAGCTAGTTTTGATGAAAATGATGTTTTTAGTCCCCCAGCTTTGGAAGATAGCTATTGTATTGCTTATGATGATACCAAACCTCCAATATATGATGAATATGATATTTCAGTTCACCTACTATTGAGGAGGAAATTTATTGTGATTACAATATGCCTCCTATATTTGATGATTATGGTGATGAGAATAGTAATGATAGCTATTTTGTTGAATTTGCTCCCACTATAATTAATAAGAATGACTATGCTTATGTGGAGAGTAATAATCATTTTATGAATGTGGCTCATGATAAGAATGTTTTATGTGATAGTTATATTATCAATTTTATTCATGATGCTACTGAAAGTTATTATGAGAGAGGGAAACATGATCTTATGTATCTCAACAATATTAAGTTTCCCCTCTTTATGTTGAAAATCTTGAAGTTGCACTTGTTTTGCTTTCCTATGCTTGTTGCTTTGTGCTTTAATAACTTGTTTCTTTACAAGATTCCTATGCATAGGAAGTTGGTTAGACTTAAATGTGTTTTGAATTTTCTTCTTGATGCTCTCTTTTACTTCAATTCATATTTCTTATGTGAGCATCTTCTCAAACTATCAAGCCTAACTTAAAGGCGTTAAAGAAAAGTACTTATTGGGAGATAACCCAATAGTTTTCTTGAGTCTTGGAAGTTATATTTCTGTAATAACCTCTCCTTATCCTTTTTGTTTGCTTTTTGTGTCAAGAATGACCTCTAATGAGAGGGAAGTAAGATATGGGGAGTTGCTGTCCCGAAACATATTTTTGTGCTTTACCGTAAAAATTTGTGAGGAATATCTATAAGTCGAATTGAGCTGATATTTTATGAATAAATCCCCCAGTATGTTAGCTAAATTTCGTTAGTTCAAAACTTTTTTATTTTAGCAACATAAGGTCTTAGAAAAAATCGGTTTATACCTGCTGGTCTGTTTTGACAGATTTCTGCCATTATTTGCATTTGCTTCTTATTGATTTCTTTTTGGGTTATTTTTGGAAATTGAGCTTTTTGAGGGAATTGATACAGTATCTTTTGTTTTTAGTGAATTTTTTTGTTCTAAAACTAAAACCCAAGGGTCTATTATCTTTTGAATACACTAATGTTGCTAATAAAGATTGTGTGAAGTTTTGTATGAAGGAAAATTTTCAGGTGTAGAGAAAGAATGATGTAATGAGATGAAGAATGGAAAAAAGCTCAAGCTTGGGAATGCCACCCCGTGTCACCCCAAGAAATATTCAAGATGTACAAGCGTCAAAGCTTGAGGGATGCCCTAGGCATCCCCTTCTTCATCAATAAAAATCTCAGGTCTTTCTAGACACTTCGCTTTTACTGTTTAATGCATAATTGTGTTGTTCTTTGAGCGTCTTAGTTTTCGTCTTTAGTTTTAATTTGCTTAGTTCGCTTGGTCACATCACACTTCTTTTGGAGAGATACACACTCTGTTTTCGTTGCCTAGAACACTCTAGTTTTCATTCTTATTGTCTTGTGAGTGTTCTCTTTTGCTAGCACTGTGTTTAGCCTTAGTTTTCTTATGCTTTTTGCTTAGAACTTTTTAGTTCTTCTTTGTGGATTTGTGAGACTTGCTCACTAATCTTTATTGATTATTATCTTTGTGAGTTGTTTCAAATAAGTTGATTGGTGTTGGAAAGGAGTATGAAATTCTTGCTTATAATGGTACAAAAGGGAGCTTGTTTTGACTGTGGCTTAGACTTTATCATGTAATGCTAGATGTTTATTTTGACCTTATTCTTATTGATTATTGCTGTAGCATGACTTGTTCCAAACAATTGAGTCTTAATGTGCCTTGAAAGAATCATGTGTTGTTTTAGCATACAAAAGCATAATATTGTGGTATTCTCCTTTGATGCTTCGTTTGGGTTGACTTGGCACGTGCTCACACCATGTTATGACTATGAACCAGTCACCTTAGCCTCTATGATCATTTATTTTTGACTTGTGGTACCACTTTATGCTTTGATTGATAATGTTTTGTTGCTCTGCATGATTATGGCCATTATTGCTCTCTTAGTTGGTCGCTCCGAGTCTTTTACTAGCCTCCACTTGTATTGAGTAAGCTCTACTCATGCATCCAACTCCCAAGAAACCAAGAAACCAAGTTATTCCAAAGTTTCCACTATAAATTCCTATTCATGGTGTGTTACACCATTCCAAGTATATTCTTGTTTTCATCTATCTTCCAATTAAAAAGTATTTTGTTATGAGAAAACTTAGTGATTAAATCTCTCACAAATTTGATGGCACACTTTATTTTTCTTGTCCCTAATAAACTTGAACCATTGTGTCATCTATGTTGTATATGCTTGCACGTATACATTAGAATTAGCAAAATCATGCTGTCATGGGGAACGCTTTCAACATTGCACTTATACTTTGTACACAATTGATATCATGCTCGTTTGTCTATGGATGTTGCCGGTGTGAAATAAAAGGAGAGCTTGTAAGTGCATGGAGTTATGTATGTGTGTTAGAAAAACGCTTGGGTCGCTAGCCTAAGCCATGCCTAATCATGGTGGAAACTTGTAGCATCACCATAGTGAGCAATCTATGAAGCTTTCTTCTTATAAAAAAAGAGACATATTGAAAAGAGGAAAGAGAGAGAAAAGCACCATTTCCCATGATAAATAAGAAGATTGCTGAGTTGCTCATTGTCTGCTTGCCTTGTAATTTTGATTATGGGATAGCTCCTGTATGATGTGCAAGGGGTACCCCGTTGGCGGTTCTCAATGATACACATGTACTTACTGTGACAAGAACTTACAGGTGACTAAAGTTGAGTAGCATGAGGTGCGGCCCTCGTATTCAAGGGACATGAGATTGCCAGCTTATACTTTGTCAAGCATATACTCCATAGTTTGTTCACTTTAACCTTAATCACTTCAAGATGCTTATGATAGGGGCAATGAGAGCTGAAAGCTAACAAGTACCATAATTTTTGGAAGCTCTTTATGAAACTTGAAATCCCTGCTTCCCTTTATGATTATATTGAGTTTCTACCTTCTATCCTTAGGCACCAATTAAGAAGCATAGTTGTCATTCTTAGCTCTATGTGCATTGTCCCAAAACTTATTGATTGATTCATATTGTTGATATTACTTGTTAATGAACTATTTGTATCTAGTCACTCTTATGAACTGTGAAGGTGTCCTATGCATTTATTTGCTACTCCATGAGGGAAAAGTTGAATGTCACTATGCTATGTTTTCTATATGTGAAACAAACAAACGTCTTTCAATGCATGTTATTCATGATCTTTGTTTGTAACCTTTCATGTTGCATGCATAATTACTTTGTCTTATTGTTAGAACTCCATCTTTCATGCTCATGTTTAGAGTTCTTTGATCCCAGCTTTCAATGCTTGCAAATGGTTTGGTCTTGATTGTGATGGTGCATGTCACCTAAAAAATTATTCTTTTTATCACTTACCTACTCGAGGACGAGCAGGAGTTAAGCTTGGGGATGCTTGATATGTCGTAAACGTATCTATAATTTTTGATGCTCCATGCTTGTTTTGTATCAACTTTGCTATGTTTTGTCTACACTTTGAGGTATTTTTATACACTTTCTGGAACTAACCTATTGACAAGATGCCACAGTGTAGTTGCCTATTTTCTGATGTTTTTGGTTTCAGAAAGCTAAAAAATGAATATTCTCGGAATTGTACAGGACAAAAGCAAAAGTTCATATTTTCCCTGAACGATACGGAAAATCGAAGACGAGACGGAGGAGGACACCAGGGTGGCCACACCCTAGGAGGGCACGGGCCAGCCCTGGTGGCGCCCATAGGGGGTCTGGGCCCCCTGGCCCTCCATCGACCTTGCCTCCTTCGCCTATAAGAAGCCTCTGACCCAAAAATCCTAGAGATTCGACCAAAAAGCCATGAAAAGTTCCGCAGCGCCGCCGCCACCGAAGGGGAGATTCAGGAGATAGAAAGTCTCTGTTCCGGCACCCTGCCGGGACGGGGAAGTGCCCCCGGAGCCATCTCCATCGATCTCCACCACCATCTCCATCACCATTGCTGATTCCCATGATGAGGAGGGAGTAGTTCTTCCTCGAGGCTAAGGGCTCTACCGGTAGCTATGTGTTCATATCTCTCTCTATGCATGATAATATTATGATCATGAGCTTTGTAATCAAGTAGATCTACTCTGTTACTCAAGTGCTTTAATAGATCTCTAGCTCTCCCCACGTGTGTGAAAGTGACAGCGTGGATACCGTGGTGGCACTTAGGCTAGAGTCTATATAAATACTCATCGTGCTTTAATAGATCTATGCTTTTCCCCACGTGTGTGGAAGTGACAGCGTGCACACCATGTGTGGCACTTAAGCTAGGTTTCATATATATTTATCATGAGTATATTTTGAGTTGGTTGTCTCTATGAAATTGTGGTGTTTGTTGGAACCATCTAGCGCTCAAGGTGACTGTGTGGGGTTATCTAGATTGGGAAAGGCGAACTTTGAGGTGTGTTGTTATAGCCCTACCATGGATTAGAGTGTCCAACCGGAGAGTAGTTAAGAGTAGTATCATGAAGAGACTCTTTACTATTAATTTCAAAAGCGTGGTGAATTTCTGGTTTCACACATGCAGAAATTACAGAAAATGCCACCGCTAACAAATTGCCTAAGCTCCATAAAAAAGACTAACAAACCTAATCTAACAAGACTAACAATCTTTATCTTATCTATCTCTATTATCTTCTAAAAAGAAGGTGTTCTGTTTTCTGCCGTTTCGCACTACGTTGGTTACTTTGTCGCGCGTCGCTCCGCTCGCCCCGCACGCACCTAATGGTTAAGCCCAGCATCAGGCACCCAGCTCGGTCCACCCGATCTTCCACCCGACCCACTCCTCCCCACCTCTGCCGCCGAAGAGGGGATCTCTCCTTCCGTCGGCGCCGGTTTACCTTCATTGTCGGGATGTCGACCGTCTCCACAACAATGGAGTTCGGCTTCACCCGCATAGCAGGCGCGATCCACACCCTTGTTGTCCCAGTTGCGGTCTCTATCGAGCTCCAAGACGCGTGGCCGCTCTAGGACCAGAACACCAATGGAGTGCCAGCGGGAGATGCACGATTTCAGGCGACTTCTCCACGCCCTCGCTGTCATGAGGCGCGGTCTCCGTTGAGCTCTAGGACGCGCGGCTACCCTAGAATCAAAGCGACAATGGAGTTCCGGCGGGAGGTGCACAATTTCGGGCGACTTATCCACACCCTCGCAGTCCTCCCGCGGTCTCCGTCGAGCTCCAGGAGGTGCGTCGCCCTAGGATCAGAGCGCCAATGGAGTGTGAGCAGGTGGTGCACAAGAACGTCCAACAACGATGATATCAAGACCATCATTGTAGTGGTCGTCGTGTCGGAGGAGATCATCTCTACGAACGGACGCCACATGTGTGCAACCAAGGTTTGCGGCGACGAGATCGATACAGTAATCGTCTCCTCTGCTAAATACCGATGAGGGTGGTTGACACCGCACCCTTACTCCCTCCGATCCAAATTAATATTCTCATATTTGTCTAGATTCAGATGTATGTAGAAAAATCTGAGAACATTAATATGGATCTGAGGGAGTAATAAAGTTAGGTCTGATGACCTTATTTCTAAAAAAACATATTCTCAGCTGGATTCCTGAAGGAGAAGATCTCCCAGTGTTGTGAATGGCACTTGATTTTCTCATAGTTATACTTATTTTCTATTTTACCTTGAAAATAAAATGAATCTTTTACCTCCATGAGACCCTGACACTAAACCACATAGGCTTTTGTCCATGCTAACTTGATTTGTTATATCAACAAGTCAACATGGAGTTCTAATGTATGTAACGTATTGTGAAGGCAATTTTTTGTAAGGTTGATTTGTGATTAAAATAAGGTGTTTTATAAATAAATTTATACATCTACAAGCAGTGTAATTTATTGGAGATCGTGCATTTTTGCGATTTAGACCCTAGGTATATTAAGGAGGACAAGTGGTACACAACACCACACTAATAAATAAAATACTACTCCCAAGTCCCTGGGATACAACTCAACACGAGGTCCACCGTGCTGCCCTGTCGCTGCCACTCCCACCTGGAGTCACCGTGAACTTTGTATTTGCAGATGGGATCTTCGTTGTCACAAAGTTTTCGATTTTTGTATCTCCATACCAGCACTAAAAAGCAACATCAAGTTGAAGAACCACCAGCACCAAGGTCCTACCCTCCCACTCCTACATCATAGAAAGGAGGCAAAATTGGCGCCTACCTCATGTACAAGGTCTCACACACTCCACGACACCGGAGGATGCGTCGTCGCCACGACGGAGTTGGAGAAAAAAGTTGTTGTGTGGGTGACATCGTAACCGCAACACCCACACCTAGCGCACCAAATCTCGCTCCCTCCAAGAGAAAGCATGAAGACACTGCTGCCGGGTACTTAACGTAGCCGTCAAAGTGGGGTTGGAGCTGCAGTAGATTATTTCTCACCGTCATTGTCACCACCACCCAAAAAATGACAACCAGAACCCTAACCCTACCACTACCTAGACGCAGGAGACACGATCTGTGGTCCCTCTACTCTCCCACCAATGAAGTGGATGATGGAGAGGGAGGGATCGACGGTCTGGATAGCTACAGAGCGGGGGAAGTAGAGTTCCTCCGTTTTGCCTCTCTTTCACTATAGCAAAGGGGAAAATACAGAGAATGATAACATCTTGTGTTGTCGGTTTAACCAAAGGGTGAATTTAAAAAAAACAGCAAGTGAACCATATCGGAGATATTTGAAAAATTGAAAGATGAAAATGCACCATGACAACTAAATAGAGCGTGACATGAAAATTTAAATACCCGTGGCAACGCACGGACATTCAACTAGTATATTTATATGAGAGAGTGTTCATTAGTGAAAGTATGATCCCTAGGCCTTGTTTCTAAACATTGAAACACCGTTTGCATCTAGATCTGTTGCATGTTTGCTTGCTTCCATCTTTATTTCAGTTTGCCTTTAGTCTCTCCCACGCCAACAACAAGTCAGAAGCTCTTTTCTGGCACCGTTACCACTTGTATTTCACTATCTCTTCGCCGAACTAGTGCACCTATACACCTGACAAGTGTATTGGGTGTTGGGGACACAAGAGACTTCTTGTATCTTGATTGCAGGGTTGCTTGAGAGGGATACCTTTGACCACTTCCTCCCTGAGTTCGATAAACCTTGGGTAATCCACTTAAGGGAAACTTGCTGCTGTTCTACAAACCTCTGCACTTGGAGCAACTGTCTACAAGAATAGAAGTGCGTAGACATCACGCCCGCGTTCCCTAGACGTACGAGGAGTACTGTGATATGACGTGCTTCGTACACCTCAATGCCAATGGAAAATATACCCACACAAACCGATAATGCAAGTTTTTCAACGATCTCGAGGAAGACCCGGAATCCGACTACAAGCAAAGCCGGAAGAATCGACCGCGAGGGAAGGGAAAAGGGAAGAAGAAAGAAGAGGAGTCTAAGGATTCAAGTGACATGGACGAGGACGTAGACCCCAAGCACACCGACAAGGGCGATGGCAAAGGCAAGAACCCCTTCGAGAAAAAGGCCCCCGTCTACCACACTTTCCTTGGTACCCGAACTGTCTGGCACAGAAGACCTCCCTGAGGATATTGATGGCCACCCTACCCCAGTTCCCCAATACCTGCACTGGTTAGAATTTCCAATCACATGGAACAGGAAGGATCACCCCAACCTTGTTCCAACAGAGAACCAGTATGCCATGGTCATCAACCCCCTAATTGACGGCAACGAGTTCACCAAGTGCCTTGTGGATAGTGGAAGCAGCATCAACATCATGTACCTGGATACACTACACAAGATGAACTTAACGGAGACCAACCTAAGGCGGACCACCGTGTTTCATGGCGTAGTTCCTGGACGATAAGCTCGGTCCCTTGGGTGTATCACCCTTCTGGTCGCTTTTGGTGATGTCAACAATTACTGCCAAGAGCGCATGACCTTCGAAGTGGTCCCCTTCAAGAGCGTGTACCACGTCATATTCGGACGCGACATCTTCCACTCCTTCATGGCCAAGCCATGCTTTGCCTACAACAAGCCCAAGATACTGTACCAAACGGTGTCATCATCGTTGCCAGAAGCTTTTCAAAGGCAAGGGACTGCGAAATTAGAGAAGCAGCCTTTGCGGAAGCCCATCTACGGCGAAGAATTCAAGGAGATCCAGAGCCAAGTCGACGCCTCGGAGATGTCGACATCGAAGAAATAGATTTTTGATTCTGATCCCGCCTTCAAGGCCGCCATCGATACCAAGCCGGTGGAACTTGTGGTAGGTGATGCCTCCAAGATCACCGCGATTGGGACGAACCTGGATCCCAAATAGAAAAGCGCGCTCGTCGAGTTCCTCCGTGATAATAGGGACATCTTCGCCTGGCAACCTGCGGACATGAAGGGTGTACCTAGGGAACTTGCCGAGGATAGCTTAAACATTGATCCAAAATGAAAATTGGTGAAGCAACCTCTACGATGCTTCAGGGACAAGAAGAGACGTGCCATTGGGCAAGGAGATAGCTAGGTTACTTAAGGCTAGTTTTATCTGAGAAGTTCTTCACACCCGATGGGTGGCCAATCCTGTACTTGTGCCTAAAAAGGGAACCAAAGAATTAAGAATGTGCATTGATTACACCGGCTTGAACAAAGCGTGTCCGAAGGATCCGTTTGCTTTGCCTCGCATTGACCAAGTCATTGACTCGACATCTAGCTCGGAACATCTATGTTTTCTAGATGCATACTCAGGATACCACCAGATTAAGATGAGGAAGTCGGACCAATTGTCCACTTCGTTCACCACACCCTATGACATGTTTTGCTATGTCACGATGCCCTTTGGGCTAAAAAACGCAGGTGCTACGTACTAGCGGACAATGCAACACTGCCTCTATGACCAAATTGGTCGGAATATTCACGCTTACGTGGACGATATCACGGTGATGTCAAAAATGTCAAATGACTTAATCTCCGACTTAAAGGAAACCTTTGATAACCTCTAAAAGTACAACATGATGCTTAACCCTAAGAAGTGCATCTTCGGGGTTCCAGCCGTCAAATTGTTGGGCTTCATCGTTTCCCAGCGCGGAATCGAGGTTAACCTAGAGAATATCAAGGCCATCCTCAACATCAATCGTCCGACATGCCTGAAGGACATCCAACGGCTCACAGGCTGCATTGCAGCAGTAAGCCAGTTCGTCAGCCGACTTGGAGAGATGGCTCTAGCGCTATACAAGTTGCTGAAGAAGGCGGACAAGATCGTATGGACAAACGAGGCGTACGCTATGCTTAAGAATCTTAAAAGGATACTTTTTGCTGCACCTATACTTGCAACACCTGAGTCAATGGAGCCTATGTTGATCTACATGGCGTCCACCAACCGGGTTATCAACATCGTCATCGTGGTGGAGCGAAAGGAACCAACGCATGAGTGCGGAGTACAACTACCAATTTACTATGTAGGCGAGGTCTTGACGAAGTCCAAGCAGCGTTACACACACTACCAGAAACTAGCTTATGGAGTTTTCCTTGCTTCTCGGAAGCTAATGCATTACTTCCAGGAGCACCCAATCACAGTAGTGAGCAAGGCTCCACTATCCGACATCATAAACAACAACGACGCTACAGGGAGGGTGGCGAAGTGGGGCATTGAGCTTGCCGCCTTCAAGATCACCTATAAGAGATGCAGCGCTATCAAGTCACAAGCCTTGGCAGATTTTATTGCAGATTGGACGGAGCTTCCAGATGATACTCCTGTACCATATCCAGAGTATTAGGTAATGCACTTTGATGGATCAAAGCTACTCAATGGCTCGGGGGCCGGTGTGTTGCTGCAATTCACGTCGAGGCTACAAACAATATGGCGAAATATGAAGCACTCATTCACGTACTTCACGTAGCCAAGGATATTGGCATCAAACGCATAGTTTGCTATGGAGATTTCGACTTGGTTGCACAGCAAGTGGCTGGCACCTGGAACGTGCGGAACCCTATGATGACGGCATATTGAGATGAAGTAGACGAGATAGCCAAGTGCTTCGAAGGCTACGAGTCAAGTACGTCAAGAGGGAGGAAAATGAGACGGCTGATCTGCTGTCAAAGCTTGGATCAACCCGCAAGCCAATTCCGCCAGGCGTTTTTTTGGAGCATCAATGGACCCCATCCATGAAGGAAGCGGACCCCGAGAATCCGGATAGAGTTGACCCATTTGTTAACGCATTAACAATAGTCCCTCCTTCTTGGACAAAACCGTTTATGGATTATCTCTAACATGGAACTTTGCCCATCGACGAGGTCGAAAGTCGGCAAATAGTACGTCGAGCAAAGGGCTATACCATAATCAATGGAAGCTCTACAAAAGGAGCACTACAGGTGTATATCTAAAGTGCGTTTTCCAGCAGCAAGGTATGAATATCCTTCGTGAGATTCATCTCGGAGATTGCGGGCATCACGCCGCTCCCGATCTTTGGTCTCCAAAGCCTTCCAGCAAGAATTCTACTGGCTGACCGCGAAGACGGACGCCAACAAGCTAATTGAGACATGTATTGGGTGTCAATATTATGTCCGGCAACCATATGTATCAGTTTAAGAATTACGAACCATACCAATAACTTGGTCGTTCGCAGTCTGGAGGCTTGACATGGTTGAACCGCTGCAGACGACACCTTGTGGGTTTACGCATCTGCTCATAGTAGTTGACAAACTCACAAATGGATAGAAGTTAAACTATCAGAAAGCTAACTGTCCTTAACTTTGTTTGGGATCTAGTGGTGAGATTTAGTCTCCCACATAACGGCCTTCTCATTTCTTTGCAAACAATAAATAAGGACCATGATTAGAAAGGAATACACATAGGGAGTCTTTTTTGTAAATATACGTGTTTGACTGGCACCTCTTATGGGCCCTGCTGTCGATGTGACAGTGATCAAAGCGTCACATAGACAGATCAAAGGTTAGAATAAAATATAATCTCAGAAGAATTTTAAAGAATAGAAAGTAAATGAAGGTGTAGAAAAAGAATTAGGACCGTTCTTATGGTTTACTCAATTGAGACCGCAACGTCAAAAGTTTTCGCCGGCGCTTTCAGTAGGTCGATTTTATCGCCGAAATTTGACCCGGGGGCACTAGTGCTGGAGTAGACACCATAGATCCATAGGCCAAACAACCTCACCCGTTGCGATCCGCCAGATCTTCAACTAAACCGCCGTCACTCATGGCCGCCACCACCTCGCCGTCGACGGCGGCGGCGGCGGTGTGGGCCTTCGCCGCCGCTACTTGCGTCAAGTTTCTGCTCGTTCCCACCTACCGCTCCACCGATTTCGACGTCCACCGCTACTGGCTCGCCCTGACCCACGCCCTCCCCGCACGGCAGTGGTACACCGACGCCTCCTCCCAGTGGACGCTCGATTACCCTCCCTTCTTCGCCTACTTTTCCCGCCTCCTCTCTCTCCCCGCGCCCCTCGTGGATGCCTCCCTAGTCTCCCTCCCCGTGCCGGACGCGCCCCCCTCCTCAGCCTACCTCTTGTACCTCCGCCTCACAGTCGCCTTCTCAGACCTTCTCCTCCTCGCGTCGGTTCTCCTCCTGGCGACGGACGCTCGCCGGAGGCAGCGGTCGTTCCTTGCTCTCGTGCTCGTCCTGTGGTCGCCGGCGCTGCTTGCTGTGGACCATGTTCACTTCCAGTACAACGGGTTTCTGATGGGGCTGCTGTTACTTTCTCTGCACTTTCTTGAGCAGGGGAAGGATCTTGCCGGGGGAGTTGTGTTTGCAGCACTGCTGTGCTCGAAGCACCTGTTTCTCGTGGCTGCGCCGGTGTATTTCGTGTACTTGTTCCGGCATTATTGCTGTGGCCGGGGTTTGTTGAAAGGCCTAGGGAAGCTGGTTCTCATGGGTGCTGGAGTTGTTGCTGTATTTGCCATGGCGTTTGCGCCCTTCATGTACTATGGGCAGGTGAGTTGATCCATTACATGATGTCTCTTGAGATTACCGTTGTTGATCTATTAGTTAGTCGTTTATAATCATTAGTTTCGAATATAAGTTGGAAAACAAGCTTAGGAGTCGAGAATTACTGAGAATGATCATTTAATATAAAATTCAGTAGAAATCTGCATAGTTTATGATCAAGCAGTTCTTGTGCTCATGCTAATCTTTAACAAAAACAAATGTATATATGGAACAGAAGCAGATTAGGCTGTGTCATTCTAGTAACTTTTGTTTCAGTACTGGTGATTGCTATGGTGTATGACTGAAGATGCTCTTATCTTGGTCTACCCACATTTTTTCGACGAAATGGTGCCTCTGTAGTCAAGTCTACCCTCCATCTCTTTTGCTAGATTTTGCTGGTATCCCTGCTGTATGTAGAACACATAGTCAATCCATTCTCTCAAATAAATACTGTATATTTTTCAATATGTATGCATGCTGTATGTAGAACACATAATGGTGTAAGGGACAGAGCTAAGTTTAGTTTCATGAAGGTATTTGCTGCAATGCGAGTCTCCCTGTACCATTTTCCATTTTGCGCGCAACAGTCATATCAATATGTTCTCATGAATTTAGTCCTAATTCGAGTCATTTAACACCGAATTTGGTAGAAATTGGTGAAGTTTAGTAATCAAGTAATTTCTGTCTTGGTTCTCGTTTACACAAATACAAAAGGAATAGCGGCTCATTAGGTGAGCCAATGCCTCATACTTTTAGAACTCTACACTCTGAAATGCTATTGGGTTGGAGAGCAGCCTTTTGGAGCACAGGCAACAGTGAGCTCTTTTTTGTAAAATTCGAAAACTCAGTTTTAAAGTTTTTTTTTTTTTTTAAAACCTGGATGTAGTCAATGATGTATTCTACCAATTTGAAAAATCTCAATAAGAAATATTTCCTGGATGAGCTATTTTGGTTTCACGAAGATATTCGCTGTAGAAGTTTGTAACATCTGCCCATAAATAGTTGTACCAATATGCTCTCATGAATTTATTTGTACTGTTGACACCACAGCTACCACGCTTATTGCTTTGGTAATTTTGCAGATGCAACAACTCTTTAGCCGACTTTTTCCTTTTGGCCGGGGCCTATTCCATGCTTACTGGGCCCCAAACTTTTGGGTATTCTATATAATACTTGACAAGATCCTTGCATTTCTTCTTAGAAGACTAGGATTCAATATCGAGATACCTGAAGGATCATTTACCCGGGGGCTTGTTGGTGATTCATCTCCTTTTGCTGTTCTTCCAAAGGTTCTCTCCTCTACTATCTTGTTTTTACCCAAGGGGAGAATGATTGAATATATAGTTTGATAACTTTTGTTATTTGAACCTGGTGGATTGCAGGTCACCCCGATAACTACCTTCTTATTGGTTATACTTGCTATGGCTCCTTGTCTTGTCAAAGCTTTCATCAACCCGCAACCAAAACACATAATTAGATGGGTGGCATATGCTTGTTCATGTGGATTTATGTTTGGATGGCATGTACATGAGAAGGCATCACTTCATTTCACTATCCCACTTGCCCTAATTGCCATGGACAGCTTCGACGACATCAGGCATTATTTTTTGTTGTCAATAGGTATGTTTATGCCACTGTTTTATCTTGCTCACATCTCAATGGTTACACAGTTCCAGCTTCCGCGTTGACGTGTTTCGTTAACTAGATGATGCCCGCGTGTGCGGCAGGATTCATATATAAAAGCATATTAGCTCCCTTTTGTTTAGTCTAATATTTTCACCACACTGAAAAGTAGTTGGTGACGAATGTATATATACGATTCTGCAGAAGCAAAGAGCACCAAGATAGGATTTCATATGTGTTTCAATACCTGCTAACGCGATCACGTAAAATTCAAGCATATATGGATACCATGTGCTAATCTGCTGACGTTATTGCAGGTCTATGCTGCAATCAAGTCATAATTGGAATTGTCATCCTTTATTTTGTTTGTAATTTGATGATATATTAATATAGTAACAGCTTAGTTAGACTTGTTCGAGGATGCAGA
Organism: Avena sativa; assembly: GCA_916181665.1. Lineage (NCBI taxonomy): Eukaryota > Viridiplantae > Streptophyta > Magnoliopsida > Poales > Poaceae > Avena > Avena sativa. Next base: position 250,107,148 of record OV702284.1, on the reverse strand, counting down.
GTAGAACATGAAAATAACATATGGAAGGCTCGATGCGTCAAAGGAAATGATCATTAGTTCAGTGAAATGTAGGAAACATATAAGCAGGAACTCACCCTAGGATATTACCATACACACGTGCATAGAGAGAACCTACTTGAAGAGGTGCCCTGGTAAAGAAGAGGCCAGATGATTATTAGTTCGGTGAAGTTACTGTTTTTGCGAGATGATGATTGAGGAACTGACCAAACTGGGTGATGACGAAGAATCTTCCATGGGCAGTTTGGATTCTGGCCCTGCGCTCCTTGCCTCCTTGGTGATCTACTGATCTTTGCATCCAAAGCTCTTCGTCAGTAGCTCCCATTGAGATAGTATGGTCTCCATTTCTTCATGGAACATGATCCGTAGTGCCTTTACAGGACATGATCGGATCTTCATATGCTGGTTAACACGGGTTCTTCTGGGATGGGCCAATGGGTTATGGATAGGATATCCAAGAATATGGAGACGGGAAGGGACACCCTGACGAAAATGTACTGAAGAGGGACAGAGACGACGCCCAGTTTCCTAGTACCAAAAAAACTATGTTTTCTTGCCTTTTGGCTGGACTGCAGGAATGAATGCAGCTTACCTGAGTGGATGTGAATGGTGATTAGTTAAGATAACGTGGTGGGAATAGCAGGCAAGAATCGGAGAAGACATGCTTCACTGATCCGGAGCAATAAACTGAGAGGAGCTCACCTGGTTAGGATTTCTAGTGCGAACCCGCTGGAAAGGCGGATACTGGAAATACATAGTAGGGTTTGTGTGATGACATTGGCTTCATGATAGTGCAGTTTTTTTTCACCTTCATCTACGGTGTAATTTTCATTTTTACAGAGGAACAGAAAGTCCAAATTAGCTCATACAAAGGAAAATGGAAAAAGGACAAAAGCACCTAGTGGTCAAAATAAGATGACCAAATGGGCTAAGAAAAAAATAAAAGTCAGCCAGTCAAGAAGGGGTTTAACTTGGGATGCTTTCACTCTATACTGATGAAGCTGTAGATCACTTGTAAAACTTGCTTTCCACCGGTCAAAAGAGGGGTCTAAGCCATTGAAGATGTTTTCATTGCGTTCCTTCCATATGTTCCACGCAGCAATAGACCGCTATCTCCAGAAAACATGGTCCATCGAATAACATAGCAGACTGAAGAAGATAGTGCAGAAATTGCTGACATGGCCTGTTTGATGAGGTGGATAGCCTGGATGTTTAGGGAAACAGGTTAGTGGGGATGACCTTGTTAGCCTGAATGTAATCTTTTCATGTTGTGATCTGCACACATAGGTTGTGTGCAGGCTGTAGAGCACACATAGGTAGTGTGTTTGCTGTTACAAGTATTCTTATCAATGTAGTTGGCTAGTAGAAGGAGCTAGCTAGGTCATGAAGTATCCAGGGTATGTAGCGAGAACTCTAGAATTAGGAATGTTCTAGAGTAAGATATTTAGGAGTAGTACGAAATGTCTAGAGTTTGTAGATTGTGCCACATGGCAACAATCTAAAGGGTCATGTACAAGTATAAATAGGTCCAAGCATAGGTTGCTGTGGGCTAGCATAAGTTGCAAGCCAAGATGTAGTAGATAGCCTGTGTGTCAGGTTGAAGCACATATGTGTCATACATATGTGTAAGCATGGGTTGCTAAGTTCAGTAGGCATTTGTTGCCGAGTAGTGTAGCATCCGTTGCTGCAAAAGCTAATAGAGGAAGGCATCTGTTGCCTGAAACTTCTATGTGTTCTCCTCTGTAGTGCTAGTCTCTCATTTTCTGCTTTTACTCAAAAGAGAGAACAGAGAGGGAACACTAACAGACCTATTTATTTATATAGGATTTCACTTCCTTTCATGCTATGCCAACAACTTTGGCAAAGTTTTGTTTGATGCATTGTCAGATTGTCAAGCATTTGAACTTCTAAAACAATTGCAGTATGTTTCTGTTTAGACATTGACTTGTGCACTGATGATGATGTTGTTTGTTTGCTGTAACATTGATTTGTTTGAACAAATTGTATTTGCAGTTTCATGCTACTCTCTGTTCCCATTGCTGTTTGAGAGCCAAGAATACCCGATAAAGGTGCTGATGCTGTTGACCTACGGTAGTCTCATGTGGGTAGGCTTTTCATCCCATTTTGCTGCAAACTTTGCTCGTGAAGGGAAGAAAGTAAGCGGGTCAGGCAGCCTTGTCAAGAAGAAGTTCACTGGATGGATCAGTTTGGGGTATCTTTCCGGAATGTTTGCTATAGAACTATGGTCTCAGGTATTTCATCACCATGTGTTTGGCAACAGACTTCCTTTCCTACCTCTGATGATGGTTTCCGTCTACTGCGGTGTTGGAATGATGTACTCGTGGATGTGGCAACTCTCGTGGATTGTCAGGCACACTTGATATGATATTCGGTGATCAACGCTAGCATGCTTTCTTACCATCAACAGGCTGAGACTAATTTTGATAACTCACACCCCCTTACTGATGCAATTGGGATACCAATGATACCTGTGCAGACTCATTTTCTTGGCAACATTATTGTTCATACGTTCAGTTTAAAGTGTCAAAGGAACTTCTGGGAAGGAGTCGTGTAATCTTGTTTTCGCGGTGTTGTTGCTTGTATTAGCTCATTCTTCATGAGGTAAGATTCTTTTCCCTGACACTTTTTTTTTGAAACAAGGTCCTTGACACTTTTGGTAACATGGTATGTTGAGTGTAAGATGTAACTGAAGAATTATTCAGATTTTTAGTACAGAAAGATATTGTGTTTGGACAGAGCTGCTTGCATCTGCATATGTTTCCACTTTTATATTGTTTGCATTTAATCATCTCAGTGAAACTGAAACCGCTTGCTTTTCTGGAAGAGGAGAGGAGGCCATTGTCAAATCGAGGCAGTTGTTTGGAGCCCTCGTTTTAGCCTCTGCATGACTGCATCCTACTATAACAGTTAAATGGATCTGGTACCAAAATATATGGATGACGATTGGTACTGTAATAATAATACACCTTAGCAGGAAGGAAATGAAAACGATTGATTGGTGTAATCCATCTATTTCTCCTTGTACGGTTCCAGTTCCTGTATGTTCATTCTTCATATTCGAGTCAGATACTAGAAGAGGAAGTTCGCTTTCGTCGCTTCCTAACATAGATGTATGCAAGGGAAACGATATGTCTGTCTGTGCTTCTGTCTGCCGATTAATTCTTTTTCAGTGAGAGAAATTTGCTGGGTAATTCTTACGAGTATTGCGTGCCTCACAGAAAAACCAAACCATACAGAAGTGGGCCAAAGACATACTAACAAAGAGTGGCTGGGGCTGATGTAGAGTGAACTTGTCAAAGGTGAAATGTAGCCTTGGAGTCTACAAGTGGGCCGTATTCAACAAGCTAGCTGGTCATGTCGGAGCAAATCAATGGGCTTTGCTTAGAATATTGTAACCAGCATGAAATTTATCCTTCCGTGAGAAACAGGACGAACACAAGTTTGCAAGCAAGTTAAGCAACTGCGATCTATCTATTTCTCACGGTGGATTCTGAGGCAAAAACAACGAATAATTATGCAGAAGCAAAAAAAAATCAAATTTTTTTTTATCAGAGCCAGGTTTCGATCCTGGGACCTGTGGGTTATGGGCCCACCACGCTTCCGCTGCGCCACTCTGATTTTGTTGTGATACGATGGCTAGAAGCTTTACTATTCCGTGTTTTATTCTTCCGCGAAGAGATTACTTTGCTGGTTCCAAGTACACGAGTCCAGACAATATGTCTATCTACCATCCGTATTCCAAGATTCAGGTACAAAATTCCTTTTTTTTGACAGTCAAGTATACTGCAAAATTCCTATTGCAAAACTTGACGCCGAAACACTACCCTCTGTATAGCCACCACGCAACAACAACATTCTCATACAAGCCTCTATTAAGCTTGGTATCCACGGCAGAAAAGAAAAGAGATAAAATAAAAGAAGGAAGGAAAGAAAAGGGAAAAGCGAGACGCTGACTCCTTTTCCTCTCCCAAAACCTTGCGTAACGCCGATCACCTATGTCGCCGCCAACATCTCTGCTTTCCCGTCGCCGAAGAAAGAGCAAAGGAACCCGATTTGCGCTTTGCCCTTTCGATCGGATTAGGATGGGGGCATGTTCTTGGTGAACAAACAGGTTGCATACTACCAGTCTCGACTCTTTTCGCTTTCAGCCTGCGATCCCTATTATGTATAACTTGCGACGACCGGCTACTTGGAGCACAACGCAACAGTCTAGCTAGTCAACCGCTGCCCCTGAATTTTCCGCGCGAGTCCAAGCATACGAAAGCTCCTTGCTCATGTGGCCGCATCTCAGCACTGATCGATGAGAATTAGGTCGCATGATCGATATATCACCTACATTTGCACCTGCCCCTTCCAAAAGGAACCTGCACCGGCAGGCGGCAGCAGTAGTAAACTCAGATGCAGATAGTATCTCGATTACGACTGTTATCTTTTCTTATTATGATCCGAATGGTAAAAGCACGTTGTTATCTCGATTTGTTTTAAGTATACATACACATATATCCTGGTACGCGCTATTCTGGACGATCCATCAAGCAATTGAGTGCTGATCGGCATCTGTCGGCTTCGGCTAGCTGAGCGTCAGCAGATCCCCTTCCATGAACCTGCATGCACCGGCAGTAGCAGTGAACTTAGATGCAGATAGTGTTTCGATTGAGACTGTATTTGTTGTTAATTTTTTCCACATGGAAACACCACGTGCAATGTCTGTTTTTAATATATATGGTCGTATACGTGTTGTTCTGGACAGGAGAATGTATCAAGCAATTGACTAATCAACATCTCGGTCGACTTCGGCAAATCGCCTTCATGAAGCTGCTATCACGTCAGTAGCTCAGGATAAAGATCCCGAGTCAGTAGTCAAGATCAGATTTTCATACGATCGGCCGATTTTGGGTTATAGTGAACGCGGCACGATTAAAAACCCAAACCCAAGTTGATTTTTACCATGGCTATGTTTTCTCCGTGTTAATGTTACGGAATTTGGCTGCAACTACAGGGAAGCCTCCAGGATTCAGTTCCAGACCCTTTTCTGCACACTATCGGATGGGTAGCGCAGGTAGGCAGGCAGGCAGGCAGACAGAAAGGAAAAGTCGAGAGCAGAGCTAGCTAGCTACCAACCAAGTCTTTCGTGTTCGATCGAGTACCACATGGAGGACATACTGTGCAAGTAGTGCTGCTGATTCGATCTCTCTGATTCTTTTTTTGTCAATTCTCATCATGACATCATATAGCCTCGAGTAGATTGGGAGATCGAAAGGTGGCAGAGGAGATCGACAATCATGGCGCGCGTTGCACCAGGGAATGAGACGCGCGAGAGGAGGGAACACAGGGATCTCATGAATCATGAAGCATGGCTCGAATTCAGCACCGAACGAACGAGCCGTGCCTGCCTCCGTTGTCGACGGCGGTAGGAATCCAAGATGGGTGCGCCTTGGAACCGCAGCCTTAATTTCGGGCACCGCCGTTCAAGAATCAGTTAGTACTTCACATGACATCTGCGGCGAGCCGGCGAGGATACACTTTTTGCAGCCAGAGTGTAGAGCAGCTGAACCGAAGGACAGTGATTCAGCCATCAGGTCCCGTGTAATCTTGCAAAAGTTACACTTCTGCTGTGACGTAGTATTACTGTTACAACTGGTTAGGCAACGATTGACACGTCACAGTGGTTGCACATTCAGTAATTTGCCCTGCTTGGATCGAAGAAGCCAGTGAAGCACCTGATCTGGCAAGCATTAATTTGCTACTACTACTAGTATCGGTATCAACAATTTTGACCGTTAGTAGCATCCATAAACAAATTGCTACAGCACTACTATCGATCATGCAGCAAACGAAAACGATTTCATATTATGTCACCTCCATCCTCGATCCCTAGGGCCCTTGCAGCTTGCGCAGGCAGCCAAACATGAGAGCCCATAATATAATCATTAGGAGACTCACTAACCTTGCAATGTAGTACTATTACACAACTCCTAGACTCCTCCCGGTTCCATTGCCCCATATATGGATTAGTAGTCTAGGGCGACATACGCATTGATTTAGTTTTGTTTTGTTCTTATGCCTGTGTGGCATTTAGTGGTACGTGATGGTGTGACGCTTGCGTTGGTTGCCGGTCTCCAGGGGTGTGGAAGGACGAAGAACAAGGTTGTAGTGCGTCTCAAGGCATCTCTAGCTAGCACCGTAACTTACGTGACTACTAGCTGGTTAGCTTATCCACCCTCAACCCCAAGATTGTGTGACGGAGTAGTTTAGTACTAGGATAGGATGGATTGAATTTTCTGCACACAGGACAAGGTGCAAAATTACAAACCATGGGTCGTTCATGACTAGCATATTCTAGTTTTTTTTGTAGACCTGAGATGGCTCAACCTACGCGGCTATGCTAAAATATTATGCAGATGTAATCAACATGAGTGTTAATTACCGGTTTACATGTATGTATGCTCGACAATTAACTTTGCAGCAATTGCATTTCTGTCTAGATCGACTTTAAGAAAATAGTTAACCCCCCCCCCCCCCCCCCCCCCCCCAAACCTCCCCCCGCGCAAAATTGAACGGGTTATCTTCAACCAGGATGGATGGCTGACCGCATCCTAATAGGCTAAACGATGCATACATGCGTTTGTACACTCTTTATTGGCCTATTCATGTTGCGTCATTGTGTGATCCGTGAGCTATAAACCTTAAACTTCATAGAATTCAAACCATTTTGAATTGGGAACACGCCTCTTGATAGAGAATTTCCTTCCTTCTTAACGTCGTAAGTTATTTCCAGAATGATTTCACTACAAGAGGGGTCTTAGAGGAAAAAAAACACCTCGCTCCTCTCCCCACCGCCCCTCCCGAGGGCGAGGGGGGGGGGGCGACTCACCCAAATCCTAGCGCCGGGACCTCCTCTTCCCCCTCATCACTTTGTGTTTATCTTGATTTGCATTGTAAGAGGGTGTCATCATCACTTTGTATCGGTTCTACCGTGTTGTGTCTCTATTTATAAAGCGGTGCAAAGACTGTTTCGAGAAGACATTTCTAGAATTGGAGTCTGTAGGCCTCAACTCCACTTGCCAAAGTGTTTGTGAGTAGAGATATATGTTTTCGTAACTTTTTGCCACACACATCATTCTCATTATAATCAACTTAATTATCCACTTCCCGGGTGCTCATATATTTTCTATGTCAAGAACCTCCAACCACTACAGGAATGGCACGCTACGCCGACGGGGCGTAGCCTCGATCCTCGTCGGCGTAGGCTACGCCGAGGGCGCATAGCCCCGTCGGCATAATAACGACATGTTGTAAAAAAATCTAAAAAAAAAACTCAACTTTTTAAATCTTTGAATTGTTTGAATGGTTAATCCCTCACCTAAAACATTTTTAACACTAGTTATACTTAATATTTTATCAAATTGTAGTCTTTATCAAACTTTTCGGTCGATTATCCATCCTAACACTACTCCACCTCCAGCACGCTTAACTTTTTAGTTTCTTTCGAATATGTTTTCGCGAAGCAATTTGTACCTAGTTGTCAATACTATGATATCAATCATATTAACTCTTATATCATTACGTCACATGTTTTTATTTTTTGAAACTACAAACACTTATTTAAGTAAACAACAATGAATAAGTAAAAATATTACTGAATTCAAATAAAAATATTATTGAATTCAAATAAAAAATACAATAATTTTACTTTTTTCTAATTTTCTATTTAATATGGAATAATTAATATATTTAAATTTGTAAATCGGAATTTGATAAATAATATGTCTAAATTGATTAAAAAATGAAAGGAATCTAAATATGATATCCATATCAACTTATCACAAACCCTCCGTTTTTAAATTAGCTATTTGGTGGTTGCTTCATAAAATCTCCCTTTTTTGCGCTCGGAAAATGGAAAATGGCTTTTTGGTGCGACGAAAAGGAAAACTTCCTCCCATGATACACATGCATGCATAATATGGGTACATTATGACAAACTATGTCTTGATTCTAGCCATATCATTGGTCATTTCACCTGAAAGCGAGGAAACCTCGAATAAGATAGGTCATTTTATGAAGGTTTTTTTGAGACATAATCAATATTAAAGGTTTATTATTTTTCCTTCTAACTATGTCACATAATATGACACCACACAAAGGTTTCACATTGTTTCGATTGTTTTTTATTTTTTTATGCCCGTTTTAAACTATTGTCAAACTTTGTCGAACGACGGGCATGAAGATTCTTAGCTCGGGGCCGAGCCTCGCTAAACTTTCATTGAATCTTTGATAAAAATAGCATATCGTGAACCTAAAAATAATTTTTGTAAAAAATTATGAGCATCAGATCATGTACCTATAGTTCATATCTGACCCACTTCCTATCGATTCGGCAGGAATTTGTCTTTTTCACCAGGGGTGGACGGAAAGGTTTCAGATCCCCTATTGGGACATTGTCCATATAAGATAGTCTAGTATTTTTGTAAAATGGGGTGGTAGCATGAATTATCTATTTGGTGGTTGCTTCACAAAACTCCCCTTTTTATGCTCGGAAATGGAAAATGGCTTTTTGGTGCGACGAAAAGGAAAACTTTCTCCCGCAACATTGTTCGCCATCCCATGATTCACAAGCATGCAAAATATGGGTACATTATTACAAACTATGCCTTGATTCTAGCCATAACATTGGTTATTTGACCCGAAAGCCAGGAAACCTCGAATGAGATAGGTCATTTTGTGAAGGTTTTTTGAGACATGATCAATATACTAAGTTTGATATTTTTCCTTCTAGCTATGTCACATAATATGACACCACGCGAATGTTTCGCATTGTTTCGATCTTTTTCGAATTTTTATGCCCTTTTTAAACTATTGTCAAACTTTGTCGAACGACGGGCATGGAGATTCTTAGCTCGGGTCCGAGCCTCGCTAAAATTGCATTGTATCTTTGATAAAATAGCATATTGTGAACCTAAAAATGATTTTTATAAAAAATCATGAGCATCAGATCATGTACCTTTAATTCATATCTGACCCACTTTCTATCGAGGAATTTATTTTTTCACCAGGGGTGGACGAAAAGGTTTAAGATTCCCCTGTTGGGACATTGTCCATATAAGGTGATCTAGTATTTTTGGAAAAAAAGCCGGTAGCATTTTGAATTAGCCATTTGGTGGTTGCTTCACAAAACCCCCGTTTTTTGCGCTTGAAAAATAGAAAATGGATTTTTGGTGCGACGAAAAGGAAAACTTTCTCCTGCAATATTGTTCGCCATTCCATGATGCACATGCATGCACAGTATAAGCATATTATCACAAACTATGACTTAATTCTAGCCATAATATTGGTCATTTGACCCGAAAGCCAGAAAACCTCGAATAAGATAGGTCATTTTGTGAAGGTTTTTTAAGACATTAAAAATATACCACGTTTGATATTTTTCCTCCAACTATGTCACATAATATGACACCATACGAAGGTTTCGCACTATTTCGATCGTTTTTGAATCTTTATGCCCGTTTTAATCTATGGTCAAAACGCTGAGTATGAAGATTCTTATTCAACATAAATGTCTAATATTTGAGTGTAGATAGATAGATCTTATTTTTCTGCAAATTTTGATATATTATTTGTATTTTTCTGAATTACAATGATTTAGTTATGGTTTTTCTAAGATTAATGAGGTAAAAAGAAAAATAGTTATGCCGAGGGCAGCCGTCGGCGTAACCTCTCCTACGCCGAGGGCAATTTTACGCTGACGGCCAGCTTCGTGGAGTACCCAGCTCGTGACCTACGCCGACGATCCCGATTTTTGGCTGTCAGCATAGCCTCTGGCCGTTGGCGTTTAGCTCCATTCCTGTAGTGAACCCAAGCTCTCGTTGGTCTACAAAAAAAAATCTTGCTACACTCCTTTTTGAAACATATATTGAGTACAAGTTGTAGGCGTATATACACATGTAAGCACATATACCACCACACTTTGTGCACACGCATTAAAATGGAGACGAGCCTTAAAAATTTGAAGACCGACGAAGCGATCACAGGCTTCCTGCAATCGATACTCATGTCTTCTTGCTGAAAAAGTAAACATTTTTCTTATAACATACACAAGCATCGGACGGTCCAGTTAAGAGGTAATGGCATTATTAGGCATTAGATCTCAGAAAAAGTTTCTCGATCTGTACACACGCGTATAAAGATTAATGTGATATGTACGCTTGTACGGGAGGGAGAAGGGTTGGGTGTTAAACCCTCATCGTCGTCGCGAGTAAAGTTCTTCTAGTACGTATACTCCCACTCCCACTGCCAACTTTACATCCCTGGATGACCCTGAGAGTTAAAACACACACTGTGTACATATAGTGTACGTGCTCCTAACTTTGTCACATATTTAATGAGAGTGAGGCGTTGGAGATGAGATGCTCAACAATGCAGCAGTCGTCTCCACATGCTGTTCGATCATTCAACACGTACAGTCCCGATCGATGCGGCCAGTAGTAAAATGAATCTGCCGACGAGATTAGCACAGTTAACGATATATATAGAACCATCTCTTGGAGCAAGCTGATCACTTAACATATGTCGTGCTGTGCGCATCCATGGATGATGCTCTATCTCTTCAAATCATGCATGGTGCATGTGAGGCAATTAATCGACCAGGTGACAGGCACATCTGCGCTAGAAGACGATCACATATACTACCCCGACTTGGTCATGCTTACTAGCGTATATAATACTACTAGTATCATTCTAGCAGCACGATACACGTACCTCCCAGGATCCAACAACCTCTCTAGCTACAAGTACATGTACATGTGCAATAGAATTGGAGTTGCATTTAACAATTCCAAGTCAAACTCCAAATATCTTTCCAATCATAGTTCTTAAACAATCCAAACCAGTTCATGACGACTGACGCAAGAGCAAGATTATCCACCTAGCTCTCGCTTGCTAGAGCAGAGAGATAGATGCGCGATGAATTCCGGCACTATGCCAATCGATTTCAAGGGACTTAGCATAGTTAATTTGGGTAATTCCCCATTTGATACGCCATGAGTGCACTGAAACGCGGGGCCTACTCGGTTGATATGTGTCCGAGGGAGTTCATAAATTCTCAGACATAGGATAGTAAAGGCTCGTACAGAACATATGTACCGGCAGCTCATTGCAATACCCACCCCACGCCGTACGTCCTTTTTCGCTCGATCTACGTTTCGGATGCGCCTTAACTAATTCTGGATCTGCTCCGTAACAATTCCATGGATTGAAACGCAAGCAACTTCCTTGTTGATCCGCAGATGCCCATGGCCCCAGCAGAAGGTCTAGCTAGTAGAACTAGTATCATATAAGACGTCGCTCCATATGGATTTTAATGCGTGCATTCATGGCAGAATTTGATCGAATTAGTTGCGCTTCACCTAATATATTTTGTCGGTGCGGTTACTCCAGCTTGATGTTCCCATGATTCACAGAGTTCCGCAGTGAAAACCGACAACACTAGTACATGAACAGATCATACAACTCCTAGATAAAGGGCTTTAGCTTCTCCCAGGCAGCAAAGAATGGGCCTATTTGGCTTTTCTTGTGTAAAAGCTACTACTTAAGTAAGCCCCACATGACAAAAATGGTTACATCGAAGCAAAGAGGATGTCAACTCGTTGTTTGTCGGCCAGTTATAGGATGACTATGTTGATGCGGAGGAGAGATGAAGGTAAGAAAAAAAATTAAGTTCAGGATCATTGCAATATGAAATTTCACTACTACTACAGACCGGACCTTCGCACACGGCGAAAATCGTCCTTCACACACGATGAATTGAACCGTCGTTGTCTTGTCCGTGGGTGGACGTTGAGCCTCTACTGCGCACACGGTTTCTAAAACCGTGTGCGAAGGGCATAAGATTTTATTTTGTTGACCGTCTTCGATAGTTAGGGCCTCGCACACGGTTTGGTATGCTCAACCATCAGCAGATACGAGGTTCGTAAACAGATAATTTGTCTGCCGCGTATGTGTGTTAAACTAAGATGCCACATAGTTGTTTGGTCCAACCGTATGCTTATTTAAAGTATCGCACACGATTTAGCTATGCAACAAGTGATACTAGCAGAAACATGTAGCAAATGTATACAAGTTGTACCCAACAACTCATAACTCAACATTCATGTAAATACATTAGCATAACTTAATTTAATTTGATTGTACATTTCGCACACCACATGTATACATGTATCCGACATAGATTCAGTTGATAGCTACACAAATAAGAGAGCTATATGACTAATTCTTCGTTACGTCGTTGTCACCACGATAGGTTCTACTAAAATGATCTTCCACACCCCACCTGGTAATATCCCATTTGTTTAGAACTGTCAGTATAATTTATCTCTTCACCTTTGTGATATTCTGGTAACACTACATAGGACACTCATAGTAAAATAACAATGATATACGTATTGCTACAAAACATCACAATAGCGAGGCTGGAGGCATAACCCGTGGATTGGAATGCTTCTCAATTGTTTGTGCATAGAAGTAGAGAAGTAAATCAGTGACATGGTTAAAGCAAAAAAAGATCGATTTCCTTGTCTAAGCAGAGATACTAACTAGTATCGTTAGAGCTGTTGCATTGGAACAACACGAGATAACTATACAAAGATATCTTTGAAGTTAGAACACAAACATAGAAAAACCACATATTTTAAATGATTTGTCTTCTTACTTCGAAGACAAAATTCTATGGAGTGTCACCAAAACATCATGCCTGTAACAAGATGATGATTGCATGCTTAAGTAACCACATGAAGTAGTGGCAGCAATAGATCATTGCACACATAATAAACCACATAGTTAATTGGTATTGAAGTTAGTAAAATGGAATGCTAAGTGCAATTGCAGATTCAATAGATCTAACAATTAAATCCAGTCATACAAAATATAACATATATATGTCTAATAACCAAAAAATCCGCAATACAATATAAGATATACATCAAGCTAGCATTTGCAAAGATCCTAACACAATATTATAATGAATCTGTTCTTGCTAACTGTGCTAATGAGTAAAAACCAAACACATGATCCTAAGCAATATTCCAATGGATCAAGCATTGCTAACTATGCTTACACGATAGATTCGTACTATATATAAGTTATAAATGCAAGGTAACAACATATACCTCCGATTAGATGGGGTGGTAGATGGCGAGGACAAGCAGGCTTGATCGGCGTTATCGTCGACACCACCGTTCATCGGCCGCGAAGAAGCTGGAGGTGAGGTCATCGACATTCCAGCAAGAGAAGGTTCGCCGAACAGGGGAGCGGCGTGTGTATAATGTGTGGTCCTGTAGAGGGGTGGAGTTGTTGGAGATATGCCCAGTAGGCAATAATAAAAATGGTTATTATTATAGCTTTGTGTTTATGATGAATGTTTGCATAACATGGTATAATTGTATTAACGGAAACATTAATACTTGTGTGTTTTGTAAACATAAAAGAGTCCCTAGTAAGCCTCTTGTTAAACTAGCTTGTTGATTAATAGATGATCATGATTTTCTAATCATAGTCGACATTATATGTTATTAATAACAAGATCATATCATTAGGAGAATGATGTGATGGACACACTCCTATAATTAGCATAGCATAAGATCAAGTCATTTAGAGTTTATTTGCTATAAGCTTTCAAATACATATTAACCTAATCCTTCGACCATGAGATCATGTTAATCACCATCACCGGATGGATATTTTGATGACATCAAAAACCACTTCTGTAAGTGGGTGGTTATCAAGGTGGCATTAGGTATTTTGAAAGTATGTGTTGAAGCACATGGATCAAGAGTGGGATTTGTCCATCCATATGACAAATAGATATACTCTGGGCCCTCTCGGTGGAATGTCATCCAATTGGCTTTCAACCATGTGACTAGGTCACAAGGGATGTCATATCATTGGAATGAGTAAAGAGTACTCGGATAAGTAAAGTATCACGCGACAAAGGGAATTAGTATCATATGTAAATGGTTCATTCGATCATGAAGTCATTGTAGAAATATGTGGGAGCCATACGGATTTCCAAATCCCTCTATTGGTTATTGATCGGAGCGATGTCTCGATCATGTCTGCATAGTTCATGAACCGTATGGAGACACACTTAAAGATTCGATGTTGTTTGAATAGATATGAAATGTGAGTTGGAGACCGAATGTTGTTCGGAGTCATGGATTGGATCCAGGACATCACGAGGAGTTACATAATGATCCGTAGAATAAGATTCATATAAGGAAAGTCAATTTTCGGGGTTCGGAAATGTTTTCGGTATTTTGACCAGAAGCTTCTAGAAGGTTCACCACCCCGGGAGGGGGCACATGGGATGCACCATGCCCTAAGGGGATGGCCGCACCAAGCCCTAGGCCAACTCCGCCAAGCACTTGGAAGGTAGGGTCTAACCCTAGTTTGAAAAGTTAAATCCTAGTTTGAAAATTCAAATCCTAGTTTGGGAAGGAAAGGAAAACTTGAAAGGCAAGTTTACAACTTCCCTCTTCCTAGCCGAGTTGGGGAAAGAGTATCCCCTTCCTAGCCGAGTTGGGGAGAAACTCGGCTAGGGCAAGGGGGCCTTGGCCGCCGCCCCCTCTCCCATATAAGGAGGGGTAGGGCGCCCTCCCCTTGGCGCCTAGAACCCTAGCCGCCGCAGCCCTCTCTCCTCCACTGCACTACTCTAGCTTAGGTGAAGCCCTGCAGAAATCTCTCCTCCACCACCACCACCACCACGCTGTCGTGCTGTTGGGATTCTGAGGAGATCTACAACCTCCGCTGCCCTGCTAGAACAAGGGATATGAAGGTATTCATCGACTATCGTACGTGTGACCGACCGCAGAAGCGCTGTCGGAACATGGCGCTGGAAGGATTGTCTACGCGATCTTGAGATCGGCGAGGATGAGCATTATGGAGGATGTGCTCCATGGGAAGAAAACACCTATTGTTTAGAACATAACAAGGATGACGGACTACAGGAAGGAGGCACACCCTTCATTCTATCGGAAGCAGAAGTTGACTGAGCAGGAGCGGAAGTCGCCTGAGTTATACCTGGACTGCATCCACTGGTGCCTTCCAGGAGTACCAGACTCGACTACATCAACCACGAGATTCGAATCTCATTAAATTCTTTGGATCTTTGAGGGTTAGTTCTCTACAATCTCATTGCACCGATCTTGTAGATTAGATCTTGGTTTTGTGTGTTCTCGCGATAGAAATTTTTTGTTTTCCATGATATGAACCCTACAGTGGTATCAGATCCGTATCTATGCGTAGATCTATTGCACGAGTAGAACACAATGGTTTTGTGGGCATTGATACTTTTGTTGTCACTTGATTTTTGTGTACTTTGCATCTTGCGGGATGGTAGGATGAAGCGGCCCAGGCTAACCTTACATATCATCATACATTAGACTTTCTCGACGCTCAACATGCAACTTGTATTGCACAAGTGGCTTTGCGCGTGTCTGTCTCTCCCACCATAGTTAAGATTCAATTTACAACGGGCACTTGACAACACTTGTGTCAACGTTGTGGTTCATGTTCTTAGGTAAGAACCATTCTTATTCGAAATCCCCAAGCCACGTAAAACATGCAAATAAAATTAGAGGTGTCTAACTTGTTTTTGTAGGGCATGTGTTATGATGTGATATGGCCATGATGTGATTGTGATTGTATATGATGTATGCAATGATCCTTATTGTAAGTTGGCAACTGGCAGGAGTCTTATGGTTGTATTTAAATTTGTTAAGACCCATGTGTCTATTTATAAAAGTAGTTGTAATAGTTCCTGTTGGTGTTGGACAACCATGAAGCGGTGGTGCTTGACGTGGAGCACTTTGTTGGAAACCCTAAGAGAAAGGTGTGATGAGCACAGCAGCAAGTCTTCTCTCAGTAGAGAACGAGGTTATCGAACCATAAGGAGGAAGGAAACGTCACACAGGTGTTGCAAGCAACGCGGAGACCTGCACAACACAAACTCAAGACTTTGCCCCAACGAATCAGTGAGGTTGTCAAGCTCACCAGTTTGCTGTAACAAAGGATTAAACGTATGGTGTGGAAGGTAATGGTTTGCAGCAAGTAAACAAGTAACAGTGGAAGATGTATCAATGGTAAAGATTGGACCGGGGTCCATAGTTCACTAGAGGTGCTCTCCTTAGATAAACAACATGTCATGAAGGGTAAACAAATTACAACAGGGCAATTGACAGGAACTAAGCAAGGCATAACAATGCAATTACTAGTCAAAAAGATCCTATGAGATTCGATTGGGCAATATAACAAGATACATAGACCGTCATCCAACTGCATCTATGACTAGAAGTCCACCTTCAGGTTATCATTTGAACCCCCTCCAGTATTAAGTTGCAAGCAACAGACAACTTCTTTAAGCAAAGTGTATAAGGTAAACAGTCCACATGTTCCATGAACAAGAGACCGTTGTTTTATCCCTAGTGGCAACATCACATCTACAACCGAAGATATTTCTGTCACTTCCCTTGGAAACTAGAGGCATGAACCCACTATCGAGCATAAATACCCCCTCTTGGAGTCACTAGCAACTACTTGGCCAAGATAGCTACTAACAACGGAGAGCATGCAAGATCACAAACAACATAGACATGATAGAATCATAAAGACAAAACCATTAATCAAACCAACATAATAATCTCAATATCCATCGGATCCCCGCAAACACAACATGCATGATTACAAATAGATTAGATCTTGATCATGAACGAAGCTCACAAGATCTATACATGAAAGCACAAGGAGGAGATACAACTGATACGCCCAATTTGCATCACCCTTCTATATCATAATTTACCTCTATCCATTGATATTTGTCTTATTATGAGGT
Organism: Avena sativa; assembly: GCA_916181665.1. Lineage (NCBI taxonomy): Eukaryota > Viridiplantae > Streptophyta > Magnoliopsida > Poales > Poaceae > Avena > Avena sativa. The sequence continues at coordinate 250,090,230 of OV702284.1, read as the reverse complement.
ATTACTTATGGCTTTTCATTTGTTTATGCATGTTGAATGATTCTTGGAGGATGAACTGCCGGAGTCTGGATTCTGATGGAAAGAGGGTGTTTCGGTGCAATTTCACGAAGATCAGAAAAATACCAGAAAAATATGGAAATGTATTATTTTACCAGAAGACGAAGGATGCCAAAAGGAGGGACGAAGTGGGGCCTCAGGGGGGGCACACCCCCTAGGCGTGGGCCCACCTAACCCCGCACCTAGGGCAGGTGTGGCCCACCTGCCCGGCCTCCGACTCTGCCCCTTTGCCTATACCTTCCCTTCGAAACCCTAAGGCTCGGGGAGCAACCACAGATAGATTTCCGCCACCTCTGGGGGACGGAAAACACCGAGACAGAAAGATCTCTCCGACAGACTCTGCTAGGGGAATTCCTTCCCGGAGAGGGGAGAACGTTGCCATCAACACCATCATCAAGCTAGGCTTCATCGGGATCATCATCATCCACACCATCATCTCCACCAGCGCCATCACCACCACTCCGTCCTGCTGTAACAATTGTGTTGGATATTGCTTTAGTTCTTAGGGGAAACTTTCCCGGTGTTGATTACTATTGTAGTTGATGCTTGTGAGTGGAACCATTGGATTATTGTTTATGTTCAGATTGTTATCCATTACCATATCATCTTTCATCTTGATCCATATGATGTCTTGTGAGTAGTTTGTTTAGTTCTTGAGGACATGGGAGAAGTCATGTTGTTAGTAGTGAATCTGTGATGAGTTATTATTTAATGGTTTAGTATTTAAGTTGTGGTGCTATTCTTCTAGTGGTGTCATGTGAACGTCGAATACATGATACTTCACCATTTATGGGCCTAAAGGAATGCATTGTGTATTTGGCTACTAATCGCGGGGTTGCCGGAGTAACAGAAACCTGAACCCCCAATAGGACACCTTTGCACAAGGGAGCGTAGGATCTCAGAGTTTAAGGCTGTGGTTAGATTTATATCTTAATTACTTTCCTGTAGTTATGGATGTTTGCAGGGGGTTTAATCACAAGTATGTATTAGTCCTAGGAAGGGCGGTATGTTAGCACAGGTTGACCCACACAACACTTACAAAAACCAGAGAAGAGTACTCAGCTATTTGAAGCGAAAGCACTGAAAGAATTCCCATGTGTCCTCGAGAACATTTGGTCCTTATAAGTATTTCCACCGGCTTGTCCTTTGCTAAGAAAGGATTGGGCCACTTGCTATGTTTGTTCGTTACTTCTGTTACTTGCTCTTTGTTTTGTTTCCTTGTCAGAAAAATCCGTTTGCTAAGTATTCACAGGGATTTCCTGCTCCATACCACTATTCAGCACCTTCTGCTCCTCATTGGGATCGACACTCCTATTTATCGAAAGTACTACAATACACCCCCTATACTTGTGGGTCATCAAGACTATTTTCTGGTGCCGTTGCCGGGGAGTGAAGCGCTATTGAAGAGTGGAACTGGTAAGGGAAAGTTTCACTGTGAGTTACTGCTTGTTACTTTGTTTCCAATATGGATAACCCACTTGGTTTTCTATTTGGGAAAACTACTACCACTGCTAGGCTAGTAGATGAACCACCTCCTGTTGAGATATTTCCTTTTAAGATACCTACAAGTATTGTTAATCGTGTTATGGATAATTATTATTTTGGGGATGGAACCGTCCATCCCGGTGATCACTTGCTTTTTATCCATGAACTATGCGGGTTGTTTAAGTGTGAAGGTATCACAACTGAACAGGTGAAGAAGAAGTTACTCTCCATATCGTTGAAAGGGAGAGCTGAAGAATGGTATAAGCTGCTGAAGAATGGACAATCCATGGAATGGGAGGAGATGGCATCTCTTTTACTCTAAATTTTATCCTCCCAGTGAGATCCATAAGGATAGAAATCTTATATATAACTTTTGGCTTCTTGATTCAGAGAGTACAACTCAAGCTTGGGGGAGATTGAAGTTACTAATGCTTAAATGTCCTATGCATGAACTCCCTAACAATATTATTCTCAATAACTTTTATGCTAGGCTTTCTCTTCATGACAAAGATTTACTAGATGCTTCTTGTGCTGGATCATTCACACGTATGAAGGAAGAAGCTAAATGGGATATTATAGACCGTATTCAAGAGAACACTGAAGCTTGGGAGAATGGCAAAGGAAGAAAGTCAGGTATAAACTATGATTATGAATGCATTAAATCTTTTATGGGAACTGATGACTTCCGTGATATTAGCAACAAGTTTGGTCTTGATTCCCAAAGTATTGCCAACTGTTTTAAGGCCTTTGCCTCTTACATAGAAATTCCCAAGAAAAAGTGGAATAAGTACCATGATCCTTATAAAGATGTTGTTAGTCATGTTCCTGTTAGAAGTACTCAAGTTTGTACTACTAATCATATTGTGCCTGGACCTCATGTTGATAAAATGCCTTTCCCAGCTAAGGTAAAGGAGTATTCTATGATTATTAGTGCAAATACCAAAGGTACAATGAAAATTGTGGGGTCTGGTAAGCATTTGAGTGATGAACATGTGGTAGCTATTGTGAAAGACACTGTCACTAGAAATATAGAGGATGAGCACATTGTCTTCTGTGAAGACGCTTCTAATATTATCTCTCATCCTAGTAAGGCCAGAAAAGCTAGTGTTCATGTGCTTTCTGTTAAAATTGGTGATCATTGCTACTATGGTTTATGTGATATTGGTGCTAGTTCTAGTGCTATTCCTTATGAGCTTTACAGGGAAATTATGCATGAGATTGGTCCTTGTGAGCTTGAGGACATTTATGTGGTTATTCACCTTGCTAACAAGGAGACCATTTGCCCCATTGGCATTGTAAGATATGTGGAGGTTCTTTGTGGTAAGATTAAGTATCCTGTTGATTTTCTAGTGCTTAATTCAGCAGCTAGCAAAACTTGTCCCATAATTTTTGGTAGACCTTTCTTGAATACTTGTGGAGCTATTATTGATTGTAAGAAGGAAAAGGTTTTAAATAAGTTTGATGGACATTCTTATGAGTTTAACTTTTCCAAATTTCCTAAAGCTCCTTGTGAAAATATTTGCCTAATAAAGATTTTAGGATGGAACAACTTGCTTCTATTGATCCAGTCTATGACCTTGGACCTCTTTTTGGTGACTGTAAGTATGCTTATTCTGATGATAAAGTTGTTTCCAGTGACAGTTATATCGTCAAATTTATTCAAAGTGCTACTGAAAGTTATTTTGAGAGAGGAAAACATGGTTTTATGCATCTCAATGATGTTAAGTTTCCCCGTTTTATGTTGAAAGCTTTAAAGTTGCATCTGTTTTGTCTTCCTATGCTAGTGGCTTTTTGTTTCAACAATTCATTTTCTCATGATACCCCCATGCATAGGAAGTGGGTTAGACTCAAGTGTGTTGGTTATTTGCTTCTTGATGCTCTCTTTCATTTCAGATATATATCTCCTATGAGCATCTTTGAAAGTTCCAAGCCTCACTTAAAGGCATTAAAGAAAAGTACTTGTTGGGAGATAACCCAAGATTTGGTTGAGTCTTGGAAGTTAATACCTCTATAATAACTGCCCCTTATCCTTTTTGTTTTGGTTTTTGTGTCAAGTTCAACCACTTTTGTGAAGTAGAGGAGTTGTGAAAAGTGGCTGTCCCGGGACAAATTTTTGTGCTGCACCGTAAAAATTCGTGAGGAAGCTCGGTACTTCGGATGGAGCTGCATTTTTCTGAGCTTGTTCTCCAAGTTGTTACCAAATTTTCATCAGTTCTGCACTTTTTGATTTGAGCAACAGAAGGTCTTAAAATAAATCAATTTTTACCTGATGGTCTGTTTTGTCAGATTTCTGCCATCATTTGCATTTGCTACTTACAGAAGCTTTTGTTTTGATGGGTTTTCAGTTGAAGTGTTTACCAAAGGTTTATTGCTTTTGCTTACACTAATGTTATCATTGAGTTTGTGCAAAAGTTTTGTATGAAGGAAATTCTCAGGAGAAAGAGATAAGGAATCTGCAGAGTTCGTCTTTGAATAGGTAAAAGTGGTGAAAACAGAAGGTTCGTGAAATCCCAATATTTTTATATTTTTGATGTTTTTAATATATAAGGGAAGTTACGAGACAAAACTGAAGAGGAAACGGAGCCCGGGGGTGGACAAACCCACCCCAGGCGCGGGCCCAGCCTGGTCGCGCCTAAGGGGGGGTGTCTCCCCCTCGAACTCCGTCTCCTCCTCGTTTCCGTGTCAAAACCTTCATTATGCATTGAAACTTCGTAATATATAACTCCTCGGATATCCCGAGGTTCATGCATCGTGTTCTCGTTGTGTTTTCGTTTCGATCTGTTTCTATCAGGAAATCTTCTCAAGTTTAGAGCACCATGGCCTCCGCCAACGACAAGGGCAAGAAGCCCGAGGAAGAAGAACCCCAAGTCCCCAAGGAGGAGGAGATTCCGATAGGGTATGAAGGTGACATGGAGGAGGACAAGCAACCGGACACTCGCGCTACCGTCGCAAGCATTGGTTTGGTGGCATGACCTACCAAGCTTAAGAGGTCAGTACGGATGTCTACATGAGGGAAATCTCGACGTCATACTCTCTCTTCACGATCATCTCCTCCACGTAACAAGAGACCCTTCCATACACTTATACATGAATATCAATATCAACATGTGGCCAAAGGGAATTTGCCCTCGGTTTGGGATATGCCTCGTTCTAACAATGCAGAGAAGGATCATGCTAAGGATGAAGAGTGGGGAAAGAATAACAAGAACTAGGATTCTCGGACTGACATGATCATGAATCGTATAGAGCAAAACTCGGAGCTAATCCGTACTCTTACTTTTGAGTTCGAGGAGTTGAGGAAACTTATTGAAGAGCTTATCAAGAGAACACCACCACCACCGAAGGAGTAATTCGTCATCAGGTTTGGCATCCCCTTGGCTTGTTCCAAGCTTGGGGGAGTGTCGTGGTATCACCACCATTATCTTTTATCTTTTACATTTTTAGTGGATTCATATCTGTGGTAGAGAGGTTATCTTATAGTTTGATTTTCATGTGGAAGTATCTCTCCTTTAGTTGATTATCTATGTATCTCTTGCTGTGAGTGCCTTTATTGGAATATTAATGAGAAGTCTCATCTTTTACTTTTTGCACTTCTTATTTTTAGTTTGCAACCTCTATTATATGATGGGTCTTGTTGATCAGTATTGGCACCACTTTGGGATCATCAAGTGGATCTAAATTGGTTTTGGCAAACCAAGTTCTGGTCAGTGGCTTTAGTTTGAAAGAAAGAAAAAGCTTACAGGTATTTGGTATCATTTGTTTTCTTTCTTGTTGGCTCATAAGCTTAGTATTCTTTATTTAAGATTCTTTTGTGTCTTCAAGGAAGATTGCATGTTTGGCTTTACTACTTGTATGTTTGCTTGTTTCTTTCAACTCTCTTGCTTGCTACCCAGCCTTGCTAGCCAAAAACCTGTTTTGAGAAGGCATACTTCTCATGTTTCCAAAATCCTTTGAACCCAAAACTTTTTCCACTTGTGTCCACCATATCTACCTAGTAGCTTTTTCTATTCCTAGCAAATTCTCAAGCTTCATCTACCTTTCGAATTAAAAATATTTTGTTATGTGAAAACTAGTTAGTAAAGCTCTCACGAACTTGATGGCACACTTTATTTACTTGCCCCTAATAGACTTGAACCATTGTGAACATAGAAGTTGTATATGCTTGCATCTATACGTTGGAATTAGCAGAACCGTGCTATCACGGGGAACGTTTTCAACATTGCACTTGTACTCCGTACACAGTTGATATCGTGCTCTTTTGTCTATGGATGTCAACGGTGTGAAATAAAGAGGGAACTTGTATGTCCATGGAGTTCGTATTCTGTGTTAGGGAAACGCCTGGGCCACTAGCCTAAGCCATGCTTAATCATGGTGGAAACTTGCAGCATCACCATAGTGAGTCATCTATGAAGCATCCTCAATAAAAATCTATACACATAGTAAATAAAAAGATCGTTGCGATGCTCATTGTATGCTTGCCTTGTCATTTTGGTTATGGGAAAGCTCATGTACCATGTGCAAGGGGTACCCCGTTGGCGGTTCTCAATGATATGAAAATACTTACAATGACAAGAACTTACCTGGGCCCAAAGTTTAGTATGCATGAGGAGTGGCCCTCATATTCAAGGGACATGAGATTGCCAACTTATATTTCATCAAGCATATACTCCATATTTGTTCACTTTAACCTTAATCATCTCAAGATTCTTATGATAGGGGCAATGAGGGCTCAAAGCTAGTAAGTACCATAATCTTTTGGAAGCTCTTTATGACTTGTAATCCCTGCTACCCTCTAAGAAGGGACCTTTCTCCCACTTCCAAGTTGAGTCAGTAAACCTACTTCCTCTCTATCTCCAATAAGCTTTTGAGTTGTGATGTTTCAAGCATTCATATGGTGATTTATTTAATCATGTTCTTTATCTTCCTTGTTTGCACAAAACTCTTATTTATTGAGTATTACTTTGAAAGCCTTCACTTGTGAAAAACCTTTTTGAGGAAAGAGTGCTCCTGTTTTGAAACTTCTACAAAAAAGCTTTTGTGAAACTGTTTGTCAGGTGTTCTTTGACCAAGAACAAGTTTGCCAATTCCAGTTATGATTTATCTTTATGCATCTCTATTGTGACTGATGTACTTGGTTGCAAGCTAAGTTATATAATGGTGAGTTGCTTTCTTCTATGAGTTGTGCAATGGTAAGTGTGATGCTTCTTGTTCGTATTCTTTTATCGACACTTCACTCCATAAACCTATGGACATGTTTACTGAGCTCAGTATTCGCTTGGGGACAAGCGAAGTCTAAGCTCGGGGGAGTTTATACGCCCAATTTGTATCACCCTTCTATATCATAATTTACCTCTATTCATTGATTTTTTGTCTTATTATGAGGTATTACTTATGGATTTTCATATGTTTATGCATGTTGGATGATTCTTGGAGGATGGACTACCAGAGTCTGGAATCTGATGGAAAAGAGAGCGTTTCGGTGCAATTTCGCGAAGATTAGAAAAATACCAGAAAAATATGGAAACGTATTATTTTACCAGAATACGAAGGATGCCAGAAGGAGGGACGAAGTGGGGCCTCAGGGGCCCACACCCCTCTAGGAGCAGGCCCACCTGACCCCGCTCCTAGGGCAGGTGTGGCCCACCTGCCCGGCCTCCGACTCCGCCCCTTCACCTATATCTTCCCTTTGAAACCCTAAGGCTCGGGGAGCGACCACAGATAGATTTCCGCTGCCTCTAGGGGCGGAAAACACCGAGAGAGAGAGAGAGAGAGAAAGATCTCTCCGGCAGAAAGATTTCTGCCGGGGAAATTCCTTCCCGGAGAGGGGAGATCGTCGCCATCAACACCGTCATCAAGCTAGGCTTCATCAGGATCATCATCATCATCATCCACACCATCATCTCCACCAGCACCATAACCACCACTCCGTCCTGCTGTAACAATTATGTTGGATATTGCTTTAGTTCTTAGGGGAAACTTTCCCGGTGTTGATTACTATTGTAGTTGATGCTTGTGAGTGGAACCATTAGATTATTGTTTATGTTCAGATTGTTATCCATTACCATATCATCTTTGATCTTGATCCATATGATGTCTTGTGAGTAGATCATTTAGTTCTTGAGGACATGGGAGAAGTCATGTTGTTAGTAGTGAATCTGTGATGAGTTATTATTCAATGGTTTAGTATTTAAGTTGTGGTGCTATTCTTCTAGTGGTGTCATGTGAACGTCGACTACATGATACTTCACCATTTATGGGCCTAGGGGAATGCATTGTGTATTTGGCTACTAATTGTGGGGTTACCGGAGTGACAAAAACCTGAACCCCCGTTAGGACACCTTTGCACAAGGGAGTGTAGGATCTCAGAGTTTAAGGTTGTGGTTAGATTTATATCTTAATTACTTTCCTGTAGTTACGGATATTTGCAGGGGGTTTAATCACAAGTATGTATTAGTCCTAGGAAGGGCGGTATGTTAGCACAGGTTCACCCACACAACACTTACAAACACCAGAGAAGAGTACTTAGCTATTTGAAGCGAAAGCACTTGACAGAATTCCCATGTGTCCTCGAGAACGTTTGGTCCTTATAAGTATTTCCACCGGCTTGTCCTTTGCTAAGAAAGTATTGGGCCACTTGCTCCGTTTGTTTGTTACTTCCGTTACTTGCTCTTTGTTTTGTTGCCTTGTCAGAAAACCACTTAAAATCCGTTTGCTAAGTATTCACAGGGATTTCCTTCTCCATACCATTGTTCAACACCTTCTGCTCCTCGTTGGGATCGACACTCCTATTTATCGAAAGTACTACGATACACCCCCTATACTTGTGGGTCATCAATAACCATTTAGCAACTACATGGACCCATAGTCCAAGGTCAAACTACTCACGCATCATACCGGAGATAAGGCCTCCGGGATGATCTCCCCTCCGTCAGGGTGCCAAGAAGAAATTCAGACCCCCTGATCTAGGGACGATGGTGGCGGCGACTACAGACGGTTTCGTGGAGATTTGATCGGGTGCTTAGGGTTTCTGCCTCGGGGGATTCTTATAGGCGAAGGGGGAGGCCGAGGCGATGGCCAGGGGCCCCACACCCTGCCTAGGTGCGGGGCAGGGCCCACCCGCCCCTAGGAGAGTCTGGCTTCCCTGGCACGCCTCTCCGTCTCCCCTCTAGACTTCTTGTTCCCCACGAAAAGTTATTGACTTTGGATTTTGTCTCGTCCAATTCCGAGAATATTTCCTTACTAGCTTTTCTGAAACCAAAAACAACAGAAAACAGGCAACTGGCACTGTGGCAACTTGTTAATAGGTTAGTACCAGAAAACATGTAAAAAGCACCTCAAAGTGTAGACAAAGCAAAGCAAACTAGATACTAAACAAGCATGGAGCATCAAAAATTATAGATATGTTTCCAACGTATCAAGCGGCTCCATTGACCTTGACGCCAGGCTGGTGATGATGGAGATCATGTTCGTGCTTTGGAGATGAAGACCAAAGGCACAAGAAGAAAGGCCATATCATATCACATATTATCAATTGCATGTGATGTTAATCCTTTTATGCATCTTGTATTGCTTAGATTATGATGGTTGCATTATAAGATGATCCCTCTCACTAAATATCAAGTAATAAAGTGTTCATCAGTAGGCACCGTTGCTAAGACTTATCATTTCGAAGGACCACGTGATGATCGGGTGTGATAGATTCTACGTGTGCATACAGGTGCAAGCCAGATTTACACATGCGGATACTAAGATTAACCTTGAAGAGCCTAGCATGTACATAAATGGTCTCGGAACACGGAATACCGAAAGGTAAAGAATGAGTGACATGATTGATATGATGAACATGTTGATTGTTTGCCTTTGAAGCTACATCATCTCTCGTGATGATCGGACTTGGTGTAGTGGATTTGGTTCATGTGTTCACTAAAACAATGTGAGGGATGTTGTTTTGAGTGGGAGTTCACCTAATTAATTTAATAATTAAATATGAACTTAATTTATCATAAACTTAGTCTAAACTCTTTGTAAATATGTTGTAGATCATGGCGGCTCCTACCATCAATTTTAATGCATTCCTAGAGAAAGAAGAGTTGAAAACAATGGTATCAACTTCGCAGACTGGTTCCGCAACTTGAGGATTGTCCTCAACGTTGGTCAGTTGACCTATGTGCTGGATGCACTGCTGGGTGACCCACCTGCAGATGATGCTACCTATGAGGTGAAAAATGTTTACCTCACTCGAAAGAATCAATACTCCATAGTTCAGTGCACCATCTTGTATGGTTTGGAATCGGAGCTTCAGAAGAGCTTTGAGAACCGCAACCCTCATGATATTTTCAATGATCTCAAAATGATATTTGAGACTCACGCGGCCATGGAAAGCTATGAATCTTCTGAAAAGTTCTTTAACTGCAAGATGGAAGAGAGCAGATCCATTAGCGAGCATGTGCTTAAAATGTCTGGGTATGCAAATAAACTCGCAGATTTGGGAATAATGATTCCTAATGCGTTGGGTATTCATCGTGTCCTCCAATCACTGCCACCTAGTTACAATAACTTTGTGATGAACTACAACATGCAGCGCATGGATAATTTGTTGCCCGAACTCTTCTCCATGTTGAAGTCTGCGGAAGTGGAGATCAAGAAAGAGCACCAAGTGTTGATGGTCAATAAGACCACCAATTTCAAGAAGCAAGGCAAACCTAATAAGAAGGGTAACTTCAAGAAGGGTGGCAAGAAAGCTGTCGCGCCTACAAAGAAGCCCAAGGTTGGTCCTAAGTCTGATACTGAGTGCTTTTACTGCAAGGGCGAAGGTTACTGGAAGCGGAATTGCCCCAAGTACCTAGCATATATGAAGAACGACAACATCAAGAAGAAAGGTATATTCGATATACATGTTATTGATGTGTATCTTATTAGTAATCATAGTAGTGCCTGGGTATTTGATACTAGTTAGGTGATGATGGCTAGCACGTGCTTGACGTGGAGCCTGTTGGGAACCCCAAGAGCAAGGTGTGAAGCAGCACAACAATAAGTTTTCCCTTAGTAAGAAACTGAGGTTATCGAACCAGTAGGAGGAAGGAAACGTCGCACAAGTGTTGCTAGCAACATGGAGACCTTCACAACACAAACTCAAGACTTTGCCCCAACAAATCAGTGAGGTTGTCAAGCTCACCGGTTTGCTGTAACAAAGGATTAAACATATGGTGTGGAAGGCAATGGTTTGCAGCAAGTAAACAAGTAACAGTGGAAGATGTATCAATGGTAAAGATTGGACCGGGGTCCATAGTTCACTAGAGGTGCTCTCCTTAGATAAACAACATAGCATGAAGGGTAAAAAAATTACAGAAGGGCAATTGACAGGAACTGAGCATGGCATAACAATGTAATACTAGTCAGAAAGATCCTATGAGATTCGATTGGGCAATACAACAAGATACATAGACCGCCATCCAACTGCATCTATGACTAGAAGTCCACCTTCAGGTTATCATCCGAACCCCCTCCAGTATTAAGTTGCAAGCAACAGACAACTGCTTTAAGCAAAGTGTGTAAGGTAAACAGTCCACATGTTCCATGAACAAGAGACCGTTGTTTTCTCCCTAGTAGAAACATCACATCTAAAATCGAAGAGATTTTACCAAGGGAAGTGACAGAAATCTCTTCGGTTGTAGATGTGTTGTTGCCACTAGGGAGAAAACAACGGTCTCTTGTTCATGGAACATGTGGACTGTTTACCTTACACACTTTTCTTAAAGCAGTTGTCTGTTGCTTGCAACTTAATACTGGAGGGGGTTCAGATGATAACCTGAAGGTGGACTTCTAGTCATAGATGTAGTTGGATGGTGGTCTATGTATATTGTTGTATTGCCCAATCGAATCTCATAGGATCTTTCTGACTAGTAATTGCACTGTTATGCCCTGCTCAATTCCTGTCAATTGCCCTAACGTAATTTGTTTACCCTTCATGCCATGTTGTTTATCTAAGGAGAGCACCTCTAGTGAACTATGGACCCCGGTCCAATATTTACCATTGATACATCTTCCACTGTTACGTGTTTACTTGCTGCAAACCATTACCTTCCACACCATACATTTAATCCTTTGTTATAGCAAATCGGTGAGCTTTACAACCTCACTGATTCATTGGGGCAAAGTCTTGAGTTTGTTTTGTGCAGGTCTCCGTGTTTCTTGCAACACCTGTGTGACGTTTCCTTCCTATTACTGGTTCGATAACCTCGGTTTCTTACTGAGGGAAAACTTGCTGCTGTGCTGCTTCACACCTTGCTCTTGGGGTTCCAACGAAGCGCTCCTACATCAACTCAGCGCTGCATCAAACTTTTCTGGCGCCGTTGCCGTGGAGGCTAAGGACGTCTTCACTAGGGGAGTCCTTCACTTCCTTTCTCTTTACTTTGTTTTTAGTTTGCTTGGTTTTGTTTGCCTCTTTTCAAAAAAACCCCAAAAAATTAGTCTAGTTTAGTTTGCTTGCTTTATTCAAAAACACAAAAAAATTAGTTCCTCTCTAGTTGCCACCTTGCTCTAGCTCACCATGTTGCTCCCCAAGTTCGCCCTGAAAGATCTTGCAATAGGTAGTGGCTCCATAATTGGGAAAGATAATATTGAAGAATTCTTTAATTATGTTAGCAAGCATGAGGATATTGAGGATAAATCTATAGCAGAGCTTGCTCCTAATTATGAGATTGCTGCAGCTTCTTTAGTTCATATGTTGGAGGCTAGGTTTCTTAGCCTTAACCCCTTCATACAATTTTTGTTCCTAAACTAAAAGAAGAAAAGAATGCTGAAAAGAGAGAATTTATCCTTGACACTTTATCAAAAGAATTTCATGATGTTGCTAGGGAGGCCAAAAAGTTCTTTGAGCGTTTCAATATGCTAGTCTCAAGTGTAGATGTTGTGGGTATTTCTGACAAAACTAAGCCTAGAGAAGAATTCAAGATACCCATACCCTTTAAGCTTGTTGGAATGCATGAAGCCTTTGAAAAGAACTTTGATTGGATTGCTCCTGAAAATCTTTTTGATAAAAGTAGTGGACCAAAGATAGATGATAAGGGATCCTCCAAAACCCATTTGGATGAGATACCTTTCATAGTTGAAGACTTTGCAAGTATGGATATTAATTCTTCAATTGAAAATACTTGATTCTTCTTGCTTCTTGTGCCTAACTTAAAGGTGTTAAAGAAAAGTACTTGTTAGGAGATAACCCAAGAGTTCCCTTGAGTCTTGGAAGTTTTTAATTCAGTAATGACCTCTCCTTATCCTTTTTGTTTGCTTTTTGTGCCAAGAATGACCTCTAAAGAGAGGGAAGTAAGATTTGGGGAGTTGCTGTCTCGAACAGGATTTCTGTCCTCCACCAAAAAAATTCGTGAGGAGTCTCTGTAACTCGTATTGAGATAAAAATTTACGAATAAATCCCCCAGTATGTTAGGTAACTTTCGTTAGTTCAACACTTTTTGATTTGAGCAATAGAAGATATTCGAAAAAGTCGTTTTCTACCTGCTGGTCTGTTTTGACAGATTTCTGCCATTATTTGCATTTGCTTCTTACTGATTCCTTTTTGAGTTCTCTTTCGGTGAATTGATATTTTTGAAGGAGTTAATACAGTAGCTTGTGTTTTTAGTGAAAATCCTTGCTGTTCCAAAGCTTTGCCAGAGGTCTAATATCTTTTGAATACACTAATGTTGCTAATGAAGATTGTGTGAAGTTTTGTATGAAGGAAAAAAATTCAGGTGTAGAGAGAGAATGATGCAATGAGATGAATAATGGACAAAATCTCAAGCTTAGGGATGCCACCATGGTGTCACCCCAATAAATATCCAAGAGGTACAAGCGTCAAAGCTTGGGGATTCCGAAGGCATTCCCTTCTTCATTAATAAAAAGCTCAGGTCTGTCTAGACACTTCGTTTTTATTGTTTCATGCACAGTTGTGTTGTTCTTGGAGCGTCTTAGTTTTTGTTTGCTTTGCTTAGGTTGTTTAGTTTGCTTGAATAAATTGGTTTGGACCCCCGTTCTCGCTGTGTTGTTTTGCAAATAAGTTGCTTGGTGTTGGAAAGAAGTAGTAAGTTCTTGCTTGTAAGTGCAAGAGGAGCTTGCATTGACTGTGACTTAGAATTTAGCATGACATGCTAGGTGTTGTTTTAGCATTATGCTTAGTGATTATTTATGTAGCATGTCTTGTTCCAAACAATTGGGATTGCTTAGTGTGCCTTGAATAAATTATGTGTTGTTTTAGCATGCAAAAGCATAGTATTATGGTATTCTCCTTTGATGCTTTGCTTAGGTTTACTTGGCACATGCTTACACCATGTTATGACTATGACAAGTCACCATTAGCCCCTATGATCATTTAGTCCTTGACTTGTAGTACCACTCTTTGCTTTGATTAGTATGCTTTGTTGCACTGCATGATTATGGCCATTATTACTCTCTTAGTTGGTTGCTCACAGTCTTTATTGTAACACCCTCAAAATCGGACCTATGCAAGTTTTAGCGAAATTCGCCAAATCCGCATAGAAACGATTCAAAGGTGCCCACCAGGCACTTTTGTGCGGGTGGAAAACGAAGTAATAACATTACACAACAGTCCTCGATGGGACCCACAGAGCAGATATATATACAACAGCGACTCATTGAGTCAAGAATACAGATATAATATACAAAGATCCAAATCACCTTGAAAACGATAGAGCGTCCAGCTACGGACAAGATGCAAATGGGGCTAAGAGCCCTGCAGAATAACCAATGGCGTCCATAACCCTGCCCAGGCCAAGCCGGAAGGGTAACCCTGCTAACGGCGTCGATCTCAAAACCTGCTTAAACAAAAGGGGGTGCCGACAAAGGGCAAAGGAAAAAGAGGAGCGTCAGTACTGAGGCCAGTACACGGCGAGACTAGAATTCGGCGGTCCTCGCCTACAAAGGTATGGTGGACTGAAGCGGCAGCGGCAGCATGCACTAGACAACCTATAGAGACTCGATACAACTGTCGGATTTAAGAGAGGGTTAAGAATGACCTACTCGGATCCAACCTGAAGCTAACACCAAACAAACCCATCCTGGCGTTTCCCCCTCGCGACCAAACGAGGAAGTCAACCGAGGAACTCACACAGTTGGCATTTTTATTTATTCAGTTATCGTTGCAGCAATTACTAGTCAGGTATAGATAATCATTCTGATAAAATAAGCAGTGGGCACTTTTAGTTAACCATTCCGTGATAGTTGCAACACTTACTAGTCAGATACAAATAGCATGAGATAACCCAAAACCCAGCAGTTGTTGGTACTTTTATTCAGCCATTCCGTTGTAGTTGCAATACTTACTAGTCAGGTACAATGGTCGCAAGCGACACTCCAAACAAGTAATTGTGGGCAGTATTAATTAGCCATTCCATTATAGTGAAGCTGATTACTAGTCATTATAAAGTCAAATTTATAGCAATAAACTTTAGTTATGCTTGTCTATGGTCGAGATACTGTGCTCCAAGTCGTCCATAACCGCGGACACGGCTTTCAGAAAGTTTTACCCGGCCGGGGTGCACCAACAGCAACACACACTCGATCAACCTCGGTAAAACCAAATCAAAACCCAACAAGGCCTTCACGACAAAGCAATCACAGGATTCAGAAATATTTCAGGGGGCCACCCCTTGGAGTACACCCGCAACGAAGTAAGCAAGCTCCGAGACGGACTCAAGGTTTGTGACAATGGCTGTAAACGACAGCAAATCCCCAAACGGGGACTGTCGATACCGCGAAAACACTCCGCTTCCAAAATAGTACAGCGTGCTCCTCACACAATCGTAAATAAAGCAGTAAAGCATGGCATAGGTACAGGATAGTAAATAAAACCTCAAACTAGTTGTGGCCCCAAGAAATAAGACTGAATCAAGCTCTGGCTAAGGGGGGTCCCATATACCTCCCTGATGTGGATAGCGCGATAAATCAAGGAACAGGTATCAAGTACTCGGGGTCCTACGGGACACAAGTGGGCGTTCGGAAACCAAATATTATCTATCACCCGCCGATGCCTCTGCTTACTTCAATTTTAGTTGTTTAAACAGGAATAAAAGTGAACGATAAGTAAAACTATGATCATATCCAACATCAACATGCGGCAATGCATCAACAACTGTGGCACTTGACGACTCGCAACAGCACTTGAGCAAGCGACTACGACGCGCAAGTCCAAATATCTACCAAACAACAGGTAATAGGATGTGTCCAAGGCAATATAAGGCTGCAAGTAATATCAAGGGTACGGAAACTAGAGCATCGCAACACAGATAGCAATAGATCAACAGGAGGGAATAAATACTATAAAATAAGATAGGTAGAAAGGGGGAGATGCTCGCCTGAAAAACATTGCCGAAGGTTCAACCGAAGATCGGGGCGAAGCTCACATCAACTCAACGGCCTTATCCGCGAAGAACCAAAACACTAGAAGAAACACCGGATGCACTATTTAATACAACGGCAGAAGATCGGCATGATGCATGTATGATGTATGGTATGGCAAGGTGCGATGCAATAAGGTCAATATTAAGTGGAACCGGGGTCCCGACAATATTTAGGTGGTTCGTGTTGTTTATCTACCCCGCAAATTAAATGTTGTTTAACAGGGCAGAATATTTCACCGGTTCGCTACACAAATTTAAATGAGGCCAATATGAGACTAGATTTGCCCGCATATGGGCCCCATATTTAATTATGAGGTGAATCGGCATAAGGCCCCCAAACCACAGACAAGGATGCATGCATGAACAATTAATATGCGACAAGTTGTATTTTATTATAAATATGGTTCGAGAAAAAGGGTCACACATTGAGCGGGCTCGACGATCTTGGGGTTCCGGGGTTCGGGGTTGGGTCTCGGGGGTTCAGGGTTCGACGGATCGTTCTCGGACTCCGGGGTCGTTCTCGGTTTACTGGGGTCGATCTTGTCGCATCCGGGAAGCAGGTCTTGGGTCGGTGTCAAGGGCGCATCGGACTCGCCCTGGTCGGTGTCGTTCTTGTCGCATGCAGATCTTGTCGGGTTCCACGGGACCGAGCTTGCCGTTGCGAGGGTCTTGTCGGGCCCACGCCATCGAGTCGGTCTTGGCGTCCGGGATGAAGTGCTTGTTGTTCCGGTGGCGATCTTGGCGCTCGGTGTCCGGGTAGGCGAATTTGTCGGTTCAGCGGTTTCGATTGTCGGTGTCGGACTCGGGTCTCGGCACTGGAAGATCTTGGTGCTCTATGCGGTCGATCCTGCCGTTCCGGAATGGAGAACTTGTCGCCCGGGGGAGTACTTGGCATTACGGATCGGTCTCGAATCCATGAAGCAGATCTTGTCGGGGCCTCATGTCGACCTTGGGTTATCATGTCGGCGTCCTCAGGGTACGCCTTCGATGTTGATGTCGAACTCGAGTTTTGATGCAGTTAATCTTCGGATGGTGCTCTGGTTGAGGTAACAAATCGAGGAGCCTCTGGATTGCACAGGGCTATACCACCGAGACACGTACCAACGCCAAACTTCTTCCATAGATGTCGAGTTGAAGGGGCGACCTTGGTCATCGGGTAGCAGCGGCTGTGCACACGCGGGCGGAGGAGACGCTCGAGGACGTCACTGGCGGGCTTGCCTCCACGCGGTCGGGACGACAGGAACTGCAGCGGATAGACGGGTACGGGACGCGGACGACGGAGACGAGGCGGGCCGGCGGGCTCGGGGCCTCGGGGCGCGCGAACAGGGGAGGGGCCTGGCGACGCTGGCGCAGGCAGAGGAGGCCGCGGACGCGGGAGGGAGGGGCCGCGACAGCAGGAGCTCGCCGGAGGGAGCCCAGGGCGGGGCGGACGGCGACCCTGGCCGGAGGCGAGGCGGGCCGGAGAGGGGCGACGGGGCGCCGGAGGGGAGGCGGAGGCGGTTGGTGGCGGAGCCGACGGGGACGCGCGGCCGGCCAGAGCAGGGGCGGTGGCGGCTTGCGCGGGCTCCGGCGGGGGCGGCGGAGGCTGCCGACGGAAGGGAGCGGTGGCGGCGCGAGGGTGCTGGAGCGGCGACGGTGGGCTCGAGCGGGCGCGCGCGAGCAGAGAGGGGGAGGAGCTTGGGAGCGGCGCGGGGCGAGCAGGGGGGTGGGAAGAGGGCGCGGCGAGGTGAGGGGAGAGGGGCGAGAGGGATCGCCGGCGAGGGGGCTCGGTAGGGCGCGCCGGCGGCTGCGTCGGGGGAGGCTAGGAGGAAGGGGGAGCCGGGGAAGGACCCGAGGGAGGCGGGGGGGGGGCTGCGCTGCGGGGAGAGAGGAGGGAGGAGCAGGGCGGCGCGCGGTGAGGTGGTGCTGCAGAGCGGGGAAGGCGGCGGCAGAGGAGGACGATGGGGAGAGGGAGAAGGCCGCGCGTGTGGAGAGGGAGAGCGGGGGCAGGGGGACGCGGGTGGGGCCAGGTGCCAGGGTGGGGCCGGGGGCTGGGCAGTGTGGGGTGTGGCCGCTGGGTGGGTTGGTGGCGTGTGAGTGCGTGCGTGCGTGCGTGAGGGAGTGGTGTGCTGGGGTGGGGCCGGCTGGAGGGAGAGAGAGGAGAGAGAGGGGGTGGACCAGGTGGCAGGGGGTGGTTGGTGGGAATCTGGGATGGGCTGAGGTGGCATCTGCTGATTGGCCAGGGTGATGTGGAGGCAAGGGTGGGTAGATAGGTTGGGTGTAAAAGGGTTTATGGGTGGACCGTTTTATATTTCCTGGGGTGGTCGTTCGGGTCATTCGGCCCGTTCGACTGCCCCACTAAAATAATATAAATAAATTATTTATTTCAACCAGCGCTTTTGCAATCCGACAGCGGACAAAACAAAATAATCCGGGGACCCGGTTTTGATGTTTGAATAAAGATGGGGCGTTTTAGAAAACAAAACGGGCTTTGCGAAAATAGTTTTATGCAAACAATGCATGATGATGACGATGCAATGCACAAATTCAACGCGATTTTCTAGTAGTGGTTTTGCGGGATGCCACAATTCGACACCACTAACAATGGATCTCGCCCTCGAGATCCGCCTCATGGTACCGGAAAGAAGGTCGGTGATCTGCAGCTTCTCGCTTCGTGTAGTTCCTCGCGACACCACTAACAAGAGGTCGTTGTCCGAGATCGTCGAGAGAACACTCCGGGAACAAAAGGTCGAAGGTAGAGGTATCAACAAATAAAGCCACCTCTAGCTTCCGTGGACGGAGTAAAACTGCTGGATCCACTGATTCGACGTACAAGAGCGAATGATAAGAGTAGTGGTATGGTAGCTACTCCATTCCGCACTCAAACCATTACTCTGCACACGAATAGGCGGATTATGCAACCAACTCTCGGAAACAGACTGAAGATCTCGACACTCAAGGTTCGGAACAAAGGAGGGATGCAGACTTTGCATCGGATCTGGCGTAGACGATGTCTTCGCGTCGGGAAACACCGGAAGATACAACAGAAATCGTATGAAAGACACAATGATTAGGTTCCGCGATGGTTCCATTGGCATGAACAACACATGCTCAAGGTATACTCCAACTTCACCAATGCTCGTCCTTCTCATATGTTTTTCAACGACACTGATATCCAGCAAGGAACACATATAGATAAAGAGCTCA
This sequence comes from Avena sativa, assembly GCA_916181665.1. Classification (NCBI taxonomy): domain Eukaryota; kingdom Viridiplantae; phylum Streptophyta; class Magnoliopsida; order Poales; family Poaceae; genus Avena; species Avena sativa. Next base: position 250,071,094 of record OV702284.1, on the reverse strand, counting down.
AGAACAAGAGATTGGATGAAGGGTACAACAGACAAGTTGCAGATTGATGATCGTAGCACCTCCGTTACAAAAGGGAGAAAGCGAAACCCTGAAGGTACGACGGAAACCCAACCACGAGAATTCCTAGACTCGAAGAGAGAGAAGAGAGCGGATTCAAAACACGTAGAGGTAAGAGAAGAGTAGCAAAGGGGTAAGGAGTAAAATCAGACCTAATCAGATCTATCCAACCGATTTTCCAAAAATAGTTTTGACACTCTACTTCGGCCGTTAGCTAGGTTATCCTACAGGCTGGACTTGTGGGGTATCGCAACTGCTGAGCTCTGATACCACTCTGTAACACCCTCAAAATCGGACCTATGCAAGTTTTAGCGAAATTCGCCAAATCCGCATAGAAACGATTCAAAGGTGCCCACCAGGCACTTTCGTGCGGGTGGAAAACGAAGTAATAACATTACACAACAGTCCTCGATGGGACCCACAGAGCAGATATATATACAACATCGACTCATTGAGTCAAGAATACAGATATAATATACAAAGATCCAAATCACCTTGAAAACGATAGAGCGTCCAGCTACGGACAAGATGCAAATGGGGCTAAGAGCCCTGCAGAATAACCAATGGCGTCCATAGCCCTGCCCAGGCCAAGCCGGAAGGGTAACCCTGCTAACGGCGTCGATCTCAAAACCTGCTTAAACAAAAGGGGGTGCCGACAAAGGGCAAAGGAAAAAGAGGAGCGTCAGTACTGAGGCCAGTACACGGCGAGACTAGAATTCGGCGGTCCTCGCCTACAAAGGTATGGTGAACTGAAGCGGCAGCGGCAGCATGCACTAGACAACCTATAGAGACTCGATACAACTGTCGGATTTAAGGGAGGGTTAAGAATGACCTACTCGGATCCAACCTGAAGCTAACACCAAACAAACCCATCCTGGCGTTTCCCCCTCGCGACCAAACAAGGAAGTCAACCGAGGAACTCACACAGTTGGCATTTTTATTTATTCAGTTATCGTTGCAGCAATTACTAGTCAGGTATAGATAATCATTCTGATAAAATAAGCAGTGGGCACTTTTAGTTAACCATTCTGTGATAGTTGCAACACTTACTAGTCAGAGACAAATAGCATGAGATAACCCAAAACCCAGCAGTTGTTGGTACTTTTATTCAGCCATTCCGTTGTAGTTGCAATACTTACTAGTCAGGTACAATGGTCGCAAGCGACACTCCAAACAAGTAATTGTGGGCAGTATTAATTAGCCATTCCATTATAGTGAAGCTGATTACTAGTCATTATAAAGTCAAATTTATAGCAATAAACTTTAGTTATGCTTGTCTATGGTCGAGATACTGTGCTCCAAGTCGTCCATAACCGCGGACACGGCTTTCAGAAAGTTTTACCCGGCCGGGGTGCACCAACAGCAACACACACTCGATCAACCTCGGTAAAACCAAATCAAAACCCAACGAGGCCTTCACGACAAAGCAATCACAGGATTCAGAAATATTTCAGGGGGCCACCCCTTGGAGTACACCCGCAACGAAGTAAGCAAGCTCCGAGACGGACTCAAGGTTTGCGACAATGGCTGTAAACGACAGCAAATCCCCAAACGGGGACTGTCGATACCGCGAAAACACTCCGCTTCCAAAACAGTACAGCGTGCTCCTCACACAATCGTAAATAAAGCAGTAAAGCATGGCATAGGTACAGGATAGTAAATAAAACCTCAAACTAGTTGTGGCCCCAAGAAATAAGACTGAATCAAGCTCTGGATAAGGGGGGTCCCATATACCTCCCGGATGTGGATAGCGCGATAAATCAAGGAACAGGTATCAAGTACTCGGGGTCCTACGGGACACAAGTGGGCGTTCGGAAACCAAATATTATCTCTCACCCACCGATGCCTCTGCTTACTTCAATTTTAGTTGTTTAAACAGGAATAAAAGTGAACGATAAGTAAAACTATGATCATATCCAACATCAACATGCGGCAATGCATCAACAACTGTGGCACTTGACGACTCGCAACAGCACTTGAGCAAGCGACTACGACGCGCAAGTCCAAATATCTACCAAACAACAGGTAATAGGATGTGTCCAAGGCAATATAAGGCTGCAAGTAATATCAAGGGTACGGAAACTAGAGCATCGCAACACAGATAGCAATAGATCAACAGGAGGGAATAAATACTATAAAATAAGATAGGTAGAAAGGGGGAGATGCTCGCCTGAAAAACATTGCCGAAGGTTCAACCGAAGATCGGGGCGAAGCTCACATCAACTCAACGGCCTTATCCGCGAAGAACCAAAACACTAGAAGAAACACCGGATGCACTATTTAATACAACGGCAGAAGATCGGCATGATGCATGTATGATGTATGGTATGGCAAGGTGCGATGCAATAAGGTCAATATTAAGTGGAACCGGGGTCCCGACAATATTTAGGTGGTTCGTGTTGTTTATCTACCCCGCAAATTAAATGTTGTTTAACAGGGCAGAATATTTCACCGGTTCGCTACACAAATTTAAATGAGGCCAATATGAGACTAGATTTGCCCGCATATGGGCCCCATATTTAATTATGAGGTGAATCGGCATAAGGCCCCCAAACCACAGACAAGGATGCATGCATGAACAATTAATATGCGACAAGTTGTATTTTATTATAAATAGGGTTCGAGAAAAGGGGTCACACATTGAGGGGGCTCGACGATCTTGGGGTTCCGGGGTTCGGGGTTGGGTCTCGGGGGTTCAGGGTTTGACGGATCGTTCTCGGACTCCGGGGTCGTTCTCGGTTTACTGGGGTCGATCTTGTCGCATCCGGGAAGCAGGTCTTGGGTCGGTGTCAAGGGCGCATCGGACTCGCCCTGGTCGGTGTCGTTCTTGTCGCATGCAGATCTTGTCGGGTTCCACGGGACCGAGCTTGCCGTTGCGAGGGTCTTGTCGGGCCCGCGCCATCGAGTCGGTCTTGGCGTCCGGGATGAAGTGCTTGTTGTTCCGGTGGCGATCTTGGCGCTCGGTGTCCGGGTAGGCGAATTTGTCGGTTCAGCGGTTTCGATTGTCGGTGTCGGACTCGGGTCTCGGCACTGGAAGATCTTGGTGCTCTATGCGGTCGATCCTGCCGTTCCGGAATGGAGAACTTGTCGCCCGGGGGAGTACTTGGCATTACGGATCGGTCTCGAATCCATGAAGCAGATCTTGTCGGGGCCTCATGTCGACCTTGGGTTATCATGTCGGCGTCCTCAGGGTACGCCTTCGATGTTGATGTCGAACTCGAGTTTTGATGCAGTTAATCTTCGGATGGTGCTCTGGTTGAGGTAACAGATCGAGGAGCCTCTGGATTGCACAGGGCTATACCACCGAGACACGTACCAACGCCAAACTTCTTCCATAGATGTCGAGTTGAAGGGGCGACCTTGGTCATCGGGTAGCAGCGGCTGTGCACACGCGGGCGGAGGAGACGCTCGAGGACGTCACTGGCGGGCTTGCCTCCACGCGGTCGGGACGACAGGAACTGCAGCGGACAGACGGGTACGGGACGCGGACGACAGAGACGAGGCGGGCCGGCGGGCTCGGGGCCTCGGGGCGCGCGGACAGGGGAGGGGCCTGGCAGCGCTGGCGCAGGCAGAGGAGGCTGCGGACGCGGGAGGGAGGGGCCGCGGCAGCAGGAGCTCGCCGGAGGGAGCCCAGGGCGGGGCGGACGGCGACCCTGGCCGGAGGCGAGGCGGGCCGGAGAGGGGCGACGGGGCGCCGGAGGGGAGGCGGAGGCGGTTGGTGGCGAAGCCGACGGGGACGCGCGGCCGGCCAGAGCAGGGGCGGGTGGCGGCTTGCGCGGGCTCCGGCGGGGGCGGCGGAGGCTGCCGACGGAAGGGAGCGGTGGCGGCGCGAGGGTGCTGGAGCGGCGACGGCGGGCTCGAGCGGGCGCGCGCGAGCAGAGAGGGGGAGGAGCTTGGGGGCGGCGCGGGGCGAGCAGGGGGGTGGGAAGAGGGCGCGGCGAGGTGAGGGGAGAGGGGAGAGAGGGATCGCCGGCGAGGGGGCTCGGTAGGGCGCGCCGGCGGCTGCGTCGGGGGAGGCTAGGAGGAAGGAGGAGCCGGGGAGGACCCGAGGGAGGCGGGGGGGGGGGGGCTGCGCTGCGGGGAGAGAGGAGGGAGGAGCAGGGCGGCGTGCGGTGAGGTGGTGCTGCAGAGCGGGGAAGGCGGCGGCAGAGGAGGACGATGGGGAGAGGGAGAAGGCCGCGCGTGTGGAGAGGGAGAGCGGGGGCAAGGGGACGCGGGTGGGGCCAGGTGCCAGGGTGGGGCCGGGGGCTGGGCAGTGTGGGGTGTGGCCGCTGGGTGGGTTGGTGGCGTGTGAGTGCGTGCGTGCGTGCGTGAGGGAGTGGTGTGCTGGGGTGGGGCCGGCTGGAGGGAGAGAGAGGAGAGAGAGGGGGTGGACCAGGTGGCAGGGGGTGGTTGGTGGGAATCTGGGATGGGCTGAGGTGGCATCTGCTGATTGGCCAGGGTGATGTGGAGGCAAGGGTGGGTAGATAGGTTGGGTGTAAAAGGGTTTATGGGTGGACCGTTTTATATTTCCTGGGGTGGTCGTTCGGGTCATTCGGCCCGTTCGACTGCCCCACTAAAATAATATAAATAAATTATTTATTTCAACCAGCGCTTTTGCAATCCGACAGCGGACAAAACAAAATAATCCGGGGACCCGGTTTTGATGTTTGAATAAAGATGGGGCGTTTTAGAAAACAAAACGGGCTTTGCGAAAATAGTTTTATGCAAACAATGCATGATGATGACGATGCAATGCACAAATTCAACGCGATTTTCTAGTAGTGGTTTTGCGGGATGCCACATTTATCTAGCCTCCACTTGTATGAGTAAGCTCTACTCATGCTTCCAACTTCCAAGAAACCAAGTTATTCCAAAGTGTCCACTATAAACTCCTATGCACATTGTGTTACACCATTCCAAGTATATTCTTGTTTTCAACTATCTTCCAATTAAAAACTATTTTGTTATGTGAAAACTTAGTGATTAAAGACCTCACAAACTTGATGACACACTTTATATTATTTGCCCCTAATAAACTTGAACCATTGTGACAACTTTGTTGTATATGCTTGCACTTATAAGTTGGAATTAGCAGAACTGTGCTGTCACGGGGAACGTTTTCAACATTGCACTTGTACTTTGTACTCAGTTGATATCATGTTCTTTTGTCTATGGATGTCACTGGTGTGAAATAAAGAGGAAACTTATAAGTCCATGGAGTTTGTATCCTGTGTTAGAGAAACGCCTGGGCCGCTAGCCTAAGCCATGCCTAATCATGGTGGAAACTTGCAGCATCACCATAGTGAGCTATCTATGAAGCATCCTCAATAAAAAGCTATGCATATGGTAAATAAAAAGATTGCTGAGATGCTGATTGTCTGCTTGCCTTGTCATTTTGGTTATGGGAAAGCTCATGTACCATGTGCAAGGAGTGCCCTATTGGCGGTTCTCAATGATATGCAAATACTTACAATGACAAGAACTTACCTGGACCCAAAGTTGAGTATGCATGAGGTGTGGCCCTCGTATTCAAGGGACTTGAGATTGCCAATTTATACTTCGTCAAGCATATACTCCGGATTTGCCACTTTAACCTTAACCACTTCAAGATGCTTATGATAGGGGCAATTAGGGCTGAAAGCTAACAAGTACCATAATTTTTGGAAGCTCTTTTTGAAACTTGTAATCCCTGCTTCCTTTACAAAAAGGCTTTTCTTCCACCATTATCTGAGTCTCCACCTTCTACCTTTAGGCACCATTAAGAGAGCATAGTTGTCATTATGTGCGCAGTGTTCCAAAGCTTATTAATTTATGCATATTGTGTTATTACTTGTTCTTGTGCTATTTGTTTCTAGTCACCCTTGTGAACTTTGAAGGTGTCCTATGCATCTATTTGCTACTCTATGAGGGACAAGCTGATTGCCACTATGCTATGTTTTCTGTATGTAACAAAACGTTTTTCAATGCATGTTATTCATGATCTTTGTTTGTAGCTTGTCATGTTGCATGCATAGTTACTATGTCCTATTGTTAGAACTCCATCTTTCATGCACTTGTTTAGAGTTCTTTGATCCCAGCTTTCAATGCTTGCAAATGGTTGGATCTTTATTGTGAGGGTGCATGTCACCTCAAAAATTATTCTTTTTATCACTTACCTACTTGAGGACGAGCAGGAGTTAAGTTTGGGGATGTTGATACGTTGGAAACGTATCTATATTTTTTTATGCTCCATGCTTGTTTAGTATCTACTTTGCTTTACTTGTACACACTTTGAGGTGCTTTTTACATGTTTTCTGGTACTAACCTACTAACAAGTTGCAACGGTGTCAGATGCCTATTTTCTGCTGTTTTTGGTTTCAGAAAAGTTAGTAAAGGAATATTCCCGGAATTGGACGAGAAAAACGTCAAAGTCAATTACTTTCCATGGGGAACAAGGAGTCCAGAGAGGAGCCAAGGAGGCTAGCCAGAGGGGCCACACCCCCTAGGCGCGGCCACAGGTGGGCTCGCGCCTGGCTAGGGTGTGGGGCCCCTGGCCACCGCCTCGGCCTCCCCCTTCGCCTATAAGAAGCCCCTGATGCAGAAACCCTAAGAACCCGATCAAATCTCCACGAAATCGTCTGTAGCCACCGCCACCATCATCCCTAGATTGGGGGGATCTGAAGTTCTTCCCGGCACCCTGCCGGAGGGGAGATCATCCCGGAGGCCTTCTCTTCGATATGATGCGTGAGTAGTTCCACCTTGGACTATGGGTCCATGTAGTATCTATATGGTTGTATCTCCTCCTTTGTGCTTTCATGTATAGATCTTGTGAGCTCCGTTCATGATCAAGATCTAATCCATTTCTAATCATGCATGTTGTGTTTGCGGGGATCCGATGGATATTGAGATTATTATGTTGGTTTGATTAATGGTTTTGTCTTTATGATTCTATCATGTTTGTGTTGTTTGTGATCTTTCATGCTCTCCGTTGTTAGTAGCTATCTTGGCCAAGTAGTTGCTAGTGACTCCAAGAGGGGGTATTTATGCTCGATAGTGGGTTCATGCCTCTAGTTTCGAAGGGAAGTGACAGAAATCTCTTCGGTTGTAGATGTGCTATCGCCACTAGGGAGAAAACAACGGTCTCTTGTTCATGGAACATGTGGACTGTTTACCTTGCACACTTTTCTTAAAGCAGTTGTCTGTTTCTTGCAACTTAATACTGGAGGGGGTTCGGATGATAACCTGAAGGTGGACTTCTAGTCATAGATGCAGTTGGATGGCGGTCTATGTATATTGTTGTATTGCCCAATCGAATCTCATAGGATCTTTCGGACTAGTAATTGCACTGTTATGCCTTGCTCTGTTCCTATCAATTGCCCTGCTGTAATTTGTTTACCCTTCATGCCATGTTGTTTATCTAAGGAGAGCACCTATAGTGAACTATGGACCCCGGTCCAATCTTTACCATTGATACATCTTCCACTGTTACTTGTTTACTTGCTACAAACCATTACCTTCCACACCATACGTTTAATCCTTTGTTACAGCAAACCGCTGAGCTTGACAACCTCACTGATTCATTGGGGCAAAGTCTTGAGTTTGTGTTGTGCAGGTCTCCGTGTTGCTTGCAACACCTGTATGGCGTTTCCTTCCTTCTACTGGTTCGATAACCTAGATTTCTTACTGAGGGTAAACTTGTTGCTGTGCTGCTTCACATCTTGCTCTTGGGGTTCCCAACGAAGCGCTCCTACATCAACTCAGCGCTGCATCAATACCCTAAAGAAACAATTGGGTATACCTTCTATCATAGATACGACGGCAAAAAATTTGTTGCCAAGAATGGATCCTTTCTTGAGGAGGAGTTTCTCTCGAAAGAAGTGACTGGAAGGAAAGTAGAACTCGACGAGGGTATTGAACCTTCTCTCGGATTTGAGAGCAACACATCACCGAAAGATGTTTCTATGCCGCCTGCACCAGTAAGATAGGAAGCTAATGATAATGATCATGAAACTTCAAACGAAGTTACTACAGAACCTCGCAGGTTGACGAGGGTTCGTACCACTCCTGATTGGTATGAACCTATCATGAATGTCATGTTGGTGGACAACACCGACGACCCTGCGACGTATGAGGAAGCAATGATGAGCCCAGATTCCAAAAAATGGCAAAAAGCTATGAAATCCGAGATTGGATCCATGTACAAAAACCAAGTCTGGACTTTGGTGGACTTATCGGATGGCTGCAAGGCTATCGAGAACAAATGGATTTTCAAGAACAAAACATATGCTGATCGTAATGTAACCGTCTATAAAGCTCAACTTGTCGTGAAAGGGTTCTGACAAATTCAAGAAGTTGACTACGATGAGACTTTCTCACCGGTAGCAAAGCTAAAGTCTCTGGGGATTTTGTTAGCAATCGCTACATATTACGATTATGAGATATGACAGATGGATGTCAAAACGGCGTTCCTCAATGGTGACATTGAAGAAGAGTTGTATATGGTACAACCCAAGGGTTTTGTCGATCCTAAAGATGGTAACAAGGTATGCAAACTTCAACGATCCATTTATGGATTGAAACAAGCATCTCAGAGCTAGAATCAACATTTTGATAAGGTGATCAAAAACTTTAGGTTTATACAAACTTATGGAGAAGCTTTTATTTACAAGAAAGTGAGTGGGAGCTCTGTAGCATTCCTAGTACTATATGTGGATGACATATTGTTGATTGGGAATGATATATAAGTTCTTAAAATTGTCAAAGACTATTTTAATAATAGTTTTTCAATGAAGGATCTTGGCGAAGCTGCATACATTTTAGGCATCAAGATTTATAGAGATAGATCAAGATGCTTAATAGCGCTTTCACAAAGTACATACTTGGACAAGGTTCTAAATAAGTTTGGAATGGAAGGAAGCAATTAAGGGTTCTTGCCCATGTTTCCCAATACGACCTTGAGTACAACTCAAAGTCCATCTATGGCAGAAGATAGAGAGAGGATGAGCAAAGCCCCCTATGCCTCAGCCATAGGTTCTATCATGTATGCCATGCTGTGTACAAGACCATATATTGCATATGCTGTTAGTTTTACTAGCAGATATCAAAGTGATCCAGGAGTGTATCATTGGATAGCGGTCAAAAATATCCTAAAGTACTTGAGAAGGACTAAGGATATGGTTATTTCTTATGGAGGTGAAGAAGAGCTCGTTGTAAACGGTTACACCGATGCTAGTTGGAACACCGATCCGGATGACTCTAAGTCATAGTTTGGATACGTATTTACTTTGAATGGTGCAGTAGTGAGCTGGAGGAGTGCTAAGCAAGGCATTCTGGCGAGATCTTCAACTGAATCGGAATTCATAGCTTCTTTGGAGACTTCACAAGAGGCGATATGGATGAAGGAGTTCAGTACGGATCTTGGTGTGGTTCATAATGCGTTGGACCCGATAGCTATCTATTTTGAGAACTTGGGTGCCATAGCCAATGCACAGGAGCCAAGGTCACACAAGAATCTCAAGCATATCAAGCTACATTTTCATGCTATTCGCGGCCATGTCCAAGATTGTGACATAAAGATTTGCAAATTACACACAAATCTGAATGTGGTATATCCGTTGGCTAAATCTCTCCCTAGGGCAAAGCATGACCAACACCAGAATTCCATGGGTGTTAGGTACATTACCATGTAATCTAGATTATTGACTCTAGTGCAAGTGGGAGACTATTGGAGATATGCCCAATAGGCAATAATAAAAATGGTTATTTATCTTTGTGTTTATGATGAATGTTTGCATAACATGCTATAATTGTATTAACTGGAAACATTAATACTTGTGTGTTTTGTAAACATAAAAGAGTCCCTAGTAAGCCTCTTATTAAACTAGCTTGTTGATTAATAGATGATCATGGTTTCCTGATCATAGACATTAGATGTTATTAATAACAAGATCATATCATTAGGAGAATGATGTGATGGACACACTCCTATAATTAGCATAACATAAGATCAAGTAATTTAGAGTTTGTTTTCTATAAGATTTCAAATACATAGTAACCTAATCCTTCGACCATGATATCATGTTAATCACAATCACCAGATGGATACTTTGGTGACATCAAATGACACTTCCATAACTGGGTGGTTATAAAGGTGGCATTAGGTATTCTGAAAGTATGTGTTGAAGCACATGGATCAAGAGTGGGATTTGTCCATCCATATGACAGATAGATATACTCTGGGCCCTTTGGGTGGAATGACATCCAATTGGATTGCACGCATGTGAACAGGTCACATGGGATGTCATATCAGAGAACTAGTAAAGAGTACTTATCGGTAACGAGGTTGAACTAGGTATAGAGATACCGACGATGAAACCTCAGATAAGTAAAGTATTGCACGACAAAGAGAATTGGTATCATATGTAAATGGTTCATTCGATCATGAAGTCATCATAGAAATATGTGGGAGCCATATGGATTTCCAGATCCCTCTATTGGTTATTGATCGGAGAGGTGTCTCGATCATATCTGCATAGTTCACGAACCGTAGGGAGACACATTTAAGGATTCGATGTTTTTTTAGTAGATATGGAATGTGAGTTGGAGACCGAATGTTGTTCGGAGTTTCAGATTGGATCCAGGACGTCACGAGGATATCCATAATGGTCCGAAGAATAAGATTCATATAAGGAAAGTCAATTTCCGGGGTTCAGAAATGTTTTCGGTGTTTTGACCGGAAGCTTCTAGAATGTTCTGGAAGGGCCACCACCCCTGGAGGGGGCACTTGGGATGCACCATTCCCTAAGGGGTTGGCCACACCAAGCCCTAGGCCAACTCGGCCAAGCACTTGGAAGGTAGGGTAAAACCCTAGTTTGAAAAGTCAAATCCCAGTTTGGAAAGGAAAGGAAAACTTGAAAGGCAAGTCTACAACTTCCCTCTTCCTAGCCAAGTTGGGGAAGGAGTCTCCCCTTCCTAGCCGAGTTGGGGAGCAACTCGGCTAGGGAAAGGGGGCCTTGGCCGTCGCCCCCTCTCCCATATAAGGAGGGGTAGGGCGCCCCCTTGGCACCTTGTCCCTTGGCGCCTAGAACCCTAGACGGCGTAGCCCTCTCTCCTCCAATCCACTACTCTGGCTTAGGCGAAGCCCTGCAGAAATCTCTCCTCCTCCACCACCACCACCACACCGTCGTGCTTTTGGGATTCCGAGGAGATCTACAACCTCCGTTGCCCTGCTGGAACAAGGGAGAGGAATGTCTTCATTGACTACCGTACGTGTGACCGACTGTGGAAGCGCTACCGAAATGTGGCACCGGAAGGATCGTATATGCGATCTTGAGATTGTCAAGTGATCTACTACATCAACCACGAGATCTAAATCTCGTTAAACGCTTTGGATCTTCAAGGGTTAGTTCTCTACAATCTCGTTGCACAGATCTCGTAGATTAGATCTTGGTTTTATGTGTTTGATAGAATTTTTTGTTTTCCATGCTGTGAACCCTACAGGAGTCTTTCAAATAGAGTGAGACCGGATGTGGTCCTTATCCTTATACATATAAGAGAAAGATGGTAGGGTTTGTATATGCTGGGCCCAAATGGGACGAAAACACGCACGATTCTGATACATCCAAAACGTATCTACTTTCCTGAACACTTTTGCTATTGTTTCTCCTCTAAACTTGTGTGATTTGGATACAACTAACACGGACTGATGTTGTTTTCAACAGAATTACCTTGGTGTCTAGCTTTTGTGCAGAAAATCAACTATCAGGAAAAATCCTAGAAAATATGCCAAAAATCCTATTTCACCAGAAGATCCACGGAGCCAGAGTACGAGACGGAGTGGAGGCCTAGAGGGCCCACACCCCTGCCAGGTGCGGGCCAAGACTTGTCGCGCCTGGGGGGTGCAGCCACCTCAGGCACCCCTCGGCCTCCCTCTTCGCCTATAAAAAGCATCTTGACATAAAAACCGAGGGGGTTTGTCGTTTTCTAGAAAGAGTTCCACTGCGCCTCCACCACCAGAAACCAAGATTCGGAACCAGAAACTCCGTTCTGGCACCCTGCTAGGATGGGGAATTTGGAGAGGATCATCGCCATCATCATCACCAACGCCTCTCCATCAACCATCCATGTTTCCCTCATCCATAAGTGAGTAATCCCCCACTGTAGGCTATGGGGATGGTAGGGATTGGATGAGTTCTATCATGTAATCGAATAAGTTTGTTAGGGCATGGTGCCTAGTATCTTTATTAGTGTTATTTGACTTTGTTGCAACTTGTTGTGCTTAATGCTTGTCACTAGGGCCCGAGTGCGATCTCAGATCTAAACTTATTATTGAATCATTATGATAGTATTGTTTGTGATCCTATCTGCAAGTTGTGTACACATATCATTGTCCAGATCCAAAGTCCCCGAAGTGACAAAAATTGGGACAACCGGAGGGGATCAATGTGATGTGAGGATCACATGTGTTCATGGAGTGTTAATGCTTTGCTCTGGCGCTTTATTAAAAGGAGAACCTTAATTGCTAGTAGTTCTCTTGAGGCCCCGCTGCAATGGACTGGCTGGACAAAAGATGTTGTGCAAGTTCTCATTGCGAGCATGCATGACTATATATAGAGCAATTGCCCCGCTGCAACGGGCTAGCCTATGATTGTTTAGTACTTGGATGCTTATTCTTATTTATCTGCAATTGCCCTAGGTCTTGAAGTTACATGTTTAGAATCGTCCATGCAACACCCGTCCATCCATCCCTATGCCTACCGCGTTCATATCCTACGGTTTGCTACTACTGTTACTATTGCTCTTGTTTTACTTCTGTTGTTGCTTTGCTGTTGCTACTGATAAACTTCTGTGAGCAAGAACTTTTTCCAGGTGCAGCTGAATTGATAACTCAGTTGTTAAGGCTTGCAAGTATTCTTTGGCTCCCCTTGTGTCAAATTAATAAATTGGATAATACTACCCTCGAAGACTATTGCGATCCCCTATACTTGTGGGTCATTAGATTCCTTCTAGAAAATATGTTTGCAAAAGTCCATTGTCGCACATGCCTTTCATATTACAAACCGCGTGCATTGTTCAAAATTCTAGCACACCACACGAACTCAATATCATCCTCATCCAAACATCACACACGGTTTATATCAAGAAAACCATTTGCTTCTTCTAGGCCCCACTCATTGGGCTAGGTCGATGTACCAAAGGGTGGATTCGCAGGGAGACATGATGTTAACGAGAGAGGCAGTCGGCGGAAATATTATTATCTGAGGCACTTTATAGGCGAGGGGAAACATCGACTAACATAAGCCCAAATAGTTTAGCTATGGATAAATATGGGCGATATACAAAAGCATCACAAACAGTTTTCCAACCCGCAACCCCTATGTAATTTTCAAAAACTCCAGGAAGCCCCTATATATAATATAAGCCCTTTTACCTAATTCAAACAAAGTCAAAGATTAATTCATTTGAATTTAAATTCTAACTTCAAATCTGTTTGGAATTTGACAATACTTAAAACATGAAAATTGTTCAAAATTTCAAAACTAATTCAAATCCATTTTCAGAAATAAAATATAAGCATCCTAACTATTCAAACTATTAACAAAAATGCCATTTTCAATTTAACTTGCAATAAATCGTATCTTTTAACCCCGAATTTGACAAATAATATGTATAAATCGATTAGAAAAATAAGAGGAACCCAAATATGAAATCCATACCATAAAGTGCACCATGAATCTTGTATAATTAAAATAATAATCAAGGTTTATGGAAAAAACATGCTAAATAAAATTGTGCTTTATTTGTTTAATGTTGGAAATGTCTCACTAATGTTGTATCACCAACGTGCCATGTGTAGGACATCTTTCCAACATGGTTTGCATCATTCAAATGCCATGCCATGCATCATATCATAATCATGCTAGATCTTCTGCCGTAGTACTAAATATTGCATCTGATGTTTCTTGCAAGTGCTTTGTTTCTTTTCAGATAGGACAATGAGATGATGTGAGCTTCGACAAGTTCTTCGGATGGTGTATCTTCAGGAATGTTTTTTGGGTGAGCACTCATTGTATGCTACCTATTTTTCTTTATGTATTTACTTCTCTCTGTTGTTATCCGTGTTATGATGCTTTACTTTTTGTACTCATTATACTCCTTGCAGTCTATATTGCCTTGGTTATTTCCTATTTCATGTTGTTTGGTAGATAGTTGGCCTTGCGAGTTGTAGATGCTTGCTTAGGTGTTGGTTCGAGTTGTCGAGTTCCACAGTCGTTGGAAGGTTGCCACATGCTTTATGTTAGAGATAATGATACTTCACCTTAATTTAATAATTAATTGTGGTGATCATATATAGTGATAGTTAATGAGATAAGGCATCGGTGGTGACCACCTTTGGGATCTGTTTGTGTCACCCTAGGACCCAGGTTCTTGGTACCTGTCCGAGGCTGAGCGTGCTAACCACATTTGGGGTGTATGTGCATCCCCATCGACTTATTACCTGATCTCCAAATATTGCATTCGGTGCCACAACCTTAATTTTATTTGCCCATATGCAAAATTTAATTCCTCCTATTGAAAGAGCATTTATGATTATGTACTGTACTGCATTGCGGAACTATTACCCAGTGTCGGGTGTTCAAAGTTGCCATGGGAGTTTGCACAAACCTCTGGGTCCGTAGCGGAGCTCGGCACTAATTTCATCACGGGTAGCTTAGCTGGTTGCCCCCCGGTGCTTGCTTCCATTCTAGGGAACATTGTGAATGATGCCCCGCCAACATACCGACGGGTTTATGTTAAATGATTTGACAAACGTTTAGGTTGAAATCCTGGAATCTGGAACTTCCTCAGTGTTATTGAATGGTGTGCCTGGTAGAAATTTCAGATGTAGAAGGGAAGTGAGGCAAGGGGATCCACTGTCCCCCCTATTATTTGTCCTTGATGTAGAAATACTACAGTATGTCATCAATGACCTCAAAATAGGGGTTTTATTAATTTTCCAATTCTAGGGGGTTCAAGTGATTATCCTATAGTACAGTATGCAGATGACACAATTCTGGTCCTTGATGACCTACAAGTGTAGGGGATCGCAACAGTCTTCGTGGGTAGTATTACCCAATTTATTGATTCGACACAAGGGGAGCCAAAGAATACTTGCAAGCCTTAACAACTGAGTTGTCAGTTCAGCTGCACCTGGAAATAGTTCTTGCTCATAGAAGTTTATTAGTAGCAACAGTTTGGTAGTAACAACAACAACAGTTACGGTGACCCAGCATACCACTGCATTTGTAGTACACTATAGTCGTTGACATGACATCCACAGAACACCGTTCCGTAAATATCACATCCCTCAGAGTGGCACAATATAAACATTGCGGGTCCATATTACAATCATACACACATTATTATTATTACAATACCAGAAGTTCAAGACTTCGAGAAGATTCAACTTACAAACCAAAATATAAAGTGTTTCAACGGAATTTAAAAGTAACAACTCCAACTAATAGTTGAGCTCAGCAGCTTATTCTATATGGTTCATGCCGCTCGGCTCCGTCAGTTACTATAAACTAGAGCAACTAGGTTGACTCATTGCCATCTACTCCATAGCGTATTTCGTAATCCACTCCTTCGACACCTCCTGACAAGTCAGGCTCCTCGTAGAACACATCTTCTTGGCATTCTGCTGCATACATAGGAGTATCTTCGGGATCTTCAGAGTCTAAGCAAGGGATCAAAGGAAAGGGTGAGTAACAATGTTACCCAGCAGGTTCATTATATGCAAGGTGGGAAGTTTGATGCTCTATCTACCACCTTGGACTATAAGTCCTTGGCACTATGCAGTTTTTGTAAATATTTCTTCAAAGATTGATTTTATTATGAAAATCTATGACCATCAACCTTCATAGGTTGACCAGAACTTTCATGGAGTTCCTTTCCTGCCGCTTTCGTAGCTCCTTCCCGGAACAGGGAGTAACACGTTACAATTCTTACACTCTGCAGAGGTGCGTTACTTTACCCATGAGAGATCAACTCCTTGTTGAACAACCAGGCGTACTTTACCGTCCACAATTTCATGATGTGGGGTCCAGTAGGTGATCCAAGCCAATCACTGCCCCCTTCGTGACCTCGCATGCCTCCTTGGTGTACACCATGCCCACCCATTGAATTACGGCAATGGTTTGTATAGACCATTAGATGCCAGAACTATCGTGGGATGATGAGGGTTCCCACCCATATGCTTCATATCCTATACGAATTACCAATTAATATGCATGCTACGAGTGATAATAGCCACGACCTTCACATTCGGCTACATGCGAGAGGAAGAAGATACAACTGACTTCTCTGGCCCATTCCAAATCTCATGGTTAACGCGTGATATACGTCGCTAGAATCACTGATGTCATGGGTTATTAAGTCCCTAATTGATCGTCATTGTTGCAAATAGAAACCTAAGTTCTATTGCTCCATTATATCATCACTTAGGATGATACCAAAGATTTATTTGTTTGAGAAAATAATATTTTCTTTCTCTGGAACATAGATGATAATACACAATTTGCAAATACTTTGATAAAGACTCTTCAAAGGACATGAGAAAGTGATGAACTTGCCTTGTGATTGCAAGGTAGTGAATTCGGATGCTTGCACTGGACCTTGAGCTTCTATGTCTACAAAACATCATTATTGCCCGGTAAGGACAATATTTAAAGAGGCAAAATGGTTATGCAAAGTAATGTAATGCATTATTTATTTTTGTGTGTTCTACCCATTATTTAGTTACAAAAATTCCTTTAAGTAGTAAAGGATTTATAAATATTAATTATTAATAATTATTATATTTTTATTTTATTTTATTTTTATTTATTTAATAATTCTTTTAAGGATTATCATTTAAATAAAATAATTTAATTTTATGATACTAAACATTTATTTAGTATTTTTCTAAAATACTACAATATGAATAGATAATAAAAGTGATTTTTATTTATTTTTATCTTCTTTCTTTAATTTTATACAATTCCATTAGGAATACATATGTTATAAATTTTTTGATCAAAAATTATACGCATAAAAATTTATTTCTTAATTTATTTAGATAGATTGGATTATTATGAATCCAAAAATATTTTATTTATAATTTTTAGATTTTTATTTTATTTTCTATAATTTATTTAAGTTTAGGGGTATTTTGGTATTTTCTTTATTGTTAAAACTTCTTTTAAGTTTTTGGGTTGGTTCTGTTGGGCTTATTGGGCCGTTTTGGCCCAAGTGTCCATGACCAAAAGGCTCCTCGAAGGGGTCCTGGCCCTCTCAGCCTACTCCCTCTGTCTCCCTCTCTCGTCCTCATCTCCTTCCCCCCCTCGACCCTGTGGGGTGCTAGCGCCGCCGTCGAGCGATGCTCGCCGCCGAGGCCTCCCCTAGTCGCCGTGGTGCAGGGCGAGGTTGTCGATTACGCTGGTTCGTCTCCTCCGCCTTGATTTGACTTTGGAGCTCTCCTGTGGCCATGCTAGCTCCGTTCCCGAACCCTAGGGTTTGGGGATGGTGCTGCTAGTGCCGCTACTGACCCTCCCGTGGTGGTGTGCGGTGTTCATGTGCTGTTATGGCCGCATCCATGGCTGGTGCGGGTTGCAGCGCCCTCTTGGTGCTCCCCGTGCTGCCACGAGCACGTCGGCCCTTCTGCTTCCTCTTCAATTCGTCAACGAAGACCCTGGGTGAGTTATGCCTCTGTGGATTCTAGTTCATCTTGTTACCTCGAGTCCCTCTGTGTGTATCTAGTGGCCAATCTTAGTTCTATGCTTGTATTGCTACTAGGGTTCATCTTTCGTGCTTATAAGATGATCCTTATGTATGGTCACGATGCTTAGTGAGAATTTGTGTGCTCTGCACTTCAGTGCTTGTGGTCATCCTTTGATTATGTGGTGTTGTTGTTGGTCTGAGGCTAATATTGGATCAGATGCTAGGGTTTCATAGTATTGCCTCTGGTAGATACTATGGTGGCTTAGTGTGTTCATCTATTATCAGTATATTGATACTAACAATAATCCTGTCAGTGATGATTCACTGTCTTAGTGTTGCTTAGCTTGCCTGTTTATGCTTACTCTAAATTTTATTCAATAGAATCAAATGATTCTTTGAAAATGAATAGATAAATATGATATGATCTCTAAGTCTGGTCTTAGGGAAATGATTTGATAGTTGATTTGTGAAGATTGGACTATTTGGTTGTCTTAGTGATAAGATCAGTGCTTGTGAAACCTTCTTAGAATGGTACATAAGTAGATCTTGTTGCTGACTTTACTTATGGTCATTTCTGGAATCTGATAGATGCTTATAAATAAGTTGGAAAGCTTATTGTTTGATCAGGCCTATGATGTTGGTCTAAGGCTCTAGGATCTAGGTCCTAGTTGGTTAAGTAAATGGTTTGTTTGTAGCTTAGAAGATCAGAGGTTCTACTCCCTCTGGGATATGTGCCCTGATCTGGTAAGAACAAGTAACGGATTATTTAAGTTGCATGTGTTAACACCAAACTCTGCGAGGCTGGTCTGAGAAATTGGTGTTTTTGGTTAGGTTTGATTTCTGAACTTTATACTCAAAATCTCTAGGATAGATTCACCTCACCAGGGTGATTATTGAGAGATTGTTTCATAAAACAAAATATGCTTCTGTATATATAATATGAATAGATCATGTGATGGTTTTATGACACTCACCACAAAACTGATGATTGTTGTGTTTGGTGGTGATGTTGATGTTGCTGATTGGATCTTGTCCTTCACCTCTGATGCTGTTCTTGTTTCCTTGAGTTCCTGTGCTTGGCCTTGATCTAGCCTGCTCCTCTTAGCTCCTATGGCTTGGCCTTGCTGTCCACCTGATTCTTCCCCCTCCTTATGTCACCATCTGGAGATGTTTGGTTGATCTTTGGTGGTGCTTTGGTTTGGTTGGTTGGATTGGCTTGACTATGGCTAAGCTGCTGGTTCTGATGTGGTATGAGCAAAGAAATGGTGCACTTGTGCTTTCTCATGGCCGTGTTGAGATCTTTTGCTTGTGTAGGCAGTTGTGGTTGTGTTAACAGCACATCCATGCATTTAGTTGTGTGAGCTGCTTGTGTGCCTGCTGCACTCTTGTGGATATGCTCAGGGAAATGTTCTACCTTTTTATCTGGTTACCATTTATCTGCCTGGTGAAACTTGCCCCTCTTACTGATTGGAATCATTTGACGTGTGGCTTATTTATTATAAAAGATTTAATTCTTTCATATTGGTGAAACTTGCCCCTAAAGATTTACTCAATGATGTAAAATGGAACAGTGCATCTCACTGTTCTCTACTGAGAGTAAAAATTAATAACTTAACCTTTATTTTATTTCAGTTTGTTCTTTGTTTTACAGGTACAAGATTTGAAGATTCAAGAGTAGTGTAGATTTCCTTTAGACAGATGTAAACCTTGTAATGTTTATTTTATTATTTTGTAAGGAATATTGTAATAATTCTCAATATGTAACTATTCCTCCTTTTGTAATTTCACTACTATAAGAATTCTTTATTGTCTTAATATATTACTGTTTTGTAACTTATTGATGAAATGAATATATGGAATAAATAATAATTTGTCTGATTACAAGTCTTATTTAGAGTTTCTGTTTATTATTTATTATTTCTTGATTTAAATATTATTATTAAATCTTAATTCTAAGTTTTTTAAAAAGAAATATGAACTCACATTTCAAATTTGAATTCAAATTCTCCCCAAAACACATTGTTTCATAAAGGTCATGTCAAAATTTAAAACGATCACTCTCCAAAGCTATTCCTATACCTAAAGAGTGAAAAAAACTTTGATCCCTTTAAGTTTTTATTTGGCGAAAATTTTACCCACAATTTTGCAGATGAATGCGTGCATATGCACCAATTCCTAAATCTACCCTTCGTTAGTTCCTAAATGATGGGATGTTACAACAGTAGAACAAGAACAATAGTAATAGTAACGGTAAACAGTGGGATTCGAGTGCGGTAGGCATAGGGATGGATGGACGGACGTTGCATGGACGAGTCTAAACATATAACTTCAAGATCTAGGGCATTGCAGATAAATAATAATAAGCATCCAAGTACTAAACAATCCTAGGTATGTGCTCCAAATATAGTCATACGTGCTCGCAATGAGATCTTGCACAACATCTTCTGTCCAGCCAGCCCGTGGCAGCGGGGCCTCTGGGGAACTACTGGCAATTAAGGTGCTCCTTTTAATAGAGCACCGGAGCAAAGCATTAACACTCCATGAACACATGTGATCCTCACACCACAACCATCTCCTCCAGTTGTCCCAATTATTGTCACTTTGGGGCCTTTGGATCCGGACAATGAGATATGTACACAACTTGCAGATAAGATCATAAATAATACTATCATAATGATTCAATAATACGTTCAGATCTGAGATCATGGCACTCGGGCCCTAGTGACAAGCATTAAGCACACCAAGTTGCGATGATCCTCTCCAAATTCCCCATCCCGGCAGGGTGCCAGAACGGAGTTTCTAGATCCGAATCTTGGTTTCTGGTGGCGGCGGTGTAGCTGAACTCTTTCTGGAAAACTATCGAACCCCCCTTGGTTTTTAGGTCAAAAGGCAACTTATAGGAGCAGAGGGAGGCCGAGGGGGTGCCTAGGGCGGCTGCACCCCCTAGGCGCGGCCAGTGGTGGGCCCGCGCCAAGCAGGGGTGTTGGCCCCCAGACCCCTTCTCTGTGTCGTCTTCTGGCTCCGTGCATCTTCTGGAGAAATAGGATTTTGGCATATTTTCCGGGATTTTTCCTGATAGTTGATTTTCTTCACAAAAACTAGACATCAAGGTAATTCTGCTGAAAACAGCGTCAGTCCATGTTAGTTGTATCCAATATCACATAAGTTTAGAGGAGAAACAATAACAAAGTGTTCGAGAAAGTAGATATGTTTTGGACGTATCAGTCCTTGAGGCGGATTCCACTCAGCTGTGGATTCTCAAACAGGCTTTACAGGACTTCAGCATGTCCACTGGTTTAAAGATAAATTTTCACAAGTCATGTATGTTGCCTTTAAATGTGTTAGCTAAGGATGTTAAATCATTAGCAGATGAGTTTGGTTGTGTTGTTGGCTCTTTTCCCTTCACATATATTGGGTTACCAATGGGCACAACTAATCCAAAGATCAGTGACTTAATGCCCCTGGTGGATAGTGTGGAAAGAAGGCTCACTACTAGTTCAACTTTTCTGGCCTATGGGGGAAGGTTACAGTTGATTGTTTCTTGCCTATCTTCTATGTCAATTTATTTTTTAAGTTCTATGGATATCCCCCAAGGAATTTTGAATGAAATATATAGGATCATCAAGCAGTGTTTGTGGAGGGGAAATAATACAGAATCAAGGAAACAGTCCTTAGCATCTTGGGAAATGATATGTAAGCCCAGAAAGTGTGGTGGCCTTGGAATTATGGACTTGAGAAAACATAATGAGGGACTCCTGATAAAGCACATGCATAAGTTCTTCAACAAGGAAAACATTCCTTGGGTTAATTTGGTTTGGAAGTATTATCCTGATGGTGTCCCACATGTTGCTAATCTTTGTGGTTCATTTTGGTGGAAGAACATCATGAAACTTGCTCCAACTTATAATAAAGTATGTACAGTATCCATAGGAGATGGAGACACGGCTCTGTTTTGGTCGAATTACTGGGGTGACAAAGTTTTGCAGGAGGCTTTCCCTAGGCTCTTCTCATTTGTAGTTGACAGGAACCTTTCTGTCAAGGCTGTCATAAATACAGAAGACAGAACACAGTTTTTTCACTTTCCATTATCCACTCAAGCATATGATGAACTGATTAAGCTACAGTCTGAATTAACACAAGTAACTCTAGATCCTGGGATTAAAGATACTTGGATAACCATTTGGAGGGATGGTCATTATTCATCCCATGCATATTATCAGCATTGCTTCAAAGATATGACTGCCAGTAAGATATATGAATATATCTGGTCTTCCAAGGTCATGCTACGCATCAAAGTGTTTGCTTGGTTGCTGGTGAGTGACAGATTGAATACAAAAGATATGCTAATAAGAAGGCACTGGAATGTCACTAATGATCTTCATTGTGTGTTATGCCCAACACACACAACTGAGGACTGGATTCACCTATTTTTCTTATGTAACTTCAGTGCTAGAATTTGGATCTACATGCAAATTCAGTGGGAGCAAGCAAGCAGTTTTGAAGAGGTATTTCTTACAGCCAAGAGAAAATTTAATAAACCATTCTTCACTGAGGTGGTTGTTATAGCCTCATGGCATATCTAGAAGCAGAGAAACGAAGCCATATTTTAGGGAGTCATGCCCACTTTCAGGGCTTGGAGGAATATGTTTATTCATGAGGTCACCATGCATGTGCATAGGGTGAAGGCTAATCATGCTGACAGCTTGTTACAATGGATAGATAGACTAGTGTAATAGGTGGGAAGTAGGGTATTGTTCTCTGTTCATAGCTGTAAATATTCTGGACATTGTCTTCTCTTTTATTTAATAAAATTCCGTGAGGCTTAAGCCTTATAGTTTAGGTTCAAAAAAACGTTTAGGTTGAAATTCTTGTGGATACTTTGATGCGCCCCTGCAGGGTTATATCTTTTTGAAGAGCCGTGTCCGTGGTTATGGACAACTTGGGGAACAATTTCTAGATCATAGACAACATAGAATAAAATAGTACTATAGAATTCACTTGGATGACATGACTAGTAAATTTTAAACTACAATGGAATGAATTAATAAAACTGCCAACTATGTGAGTTTTTCTTGGAAGGGCTTCCTCGCTTGGTTTTGAGGGGGAAATCATAGGATGGGTTATGTTTGGTGTTAGCATCATGTTTGTTCCAAATAGGTATCTTACCCCTCTCTAATAACTGATAGTTGTATCATGTATCTATTGGGTTAGTGCATGCTTTGCTGCGTTTCAGTCGACCATATCCATGTAGGCGAGAGC
This sequence comes from Avena sativa, assembly GCA_916181665.1. Lineage (NCBI taxonomy): Eukaryota > Viridiplantae > Streptophyta > Magnoliopsida > Poales > Poaceae > Avena > Avena sativa. The sequence goes on along the minus strand of OV702284.1, from coordinate 250,048,078 downwards.
AGCCAAATTCTAAGTCTCTCTAAGTACTTACCTCGGTACTTACCCTTGTTTTATTTTGCCCTTTATAGGCTCCCCTTTGGAATGGCAGGTATGAGTTCGACGATGTTAGCAAGGTTACCCTTCTGTCTTGGCTTGGGCGGGGTTATGGACGCCATTGGTTGTAGTCGACGAAACTCTTAATCCAATTTGTATTTTTATCCGTACTCGGATATTTTATCGTTTTCAAGGTGATTTGGATCTTTATAATGTATATTTGTATTATTGACTCGTTGAGTCGTTGTTATATATATATTCCACCCGCACGCAAGTGCTTGGTGGGCATCATCGAATCGTTTTTATGTGGGTTTGGCTAAAATTTACATAATGTCGATTCGAGGGCGTTACAACCTCTTACCACAACCGATAAGAAAAAGACACGACTCCTATCATACCAGTAGACCCGCGACCCTACCACAAAGATGAGGATGTGTGACCACCACAAGGCCGTATGCCTATTCTGGTGCCTACCACACCTTAAACAATCGACTAGAATAACCACTTTTCCCAAATGATGCGAGGTTAACTCCTTCAAGTCCCCTAAACTCTTAAGGACACAACCCATACTTATTGTTACTTCGTACATGCCCCACCACCTTCTAGGGTCGTGACCCCAACATACAAGTGGTCACCCTCTGAGTTGCAACGCTGCATGACCTGATGCGCCTGGTACAAGCTACACAGAGACACAATCTGAAGACCATGATCGTTGCACCAACATCTAGACTAGGGTGTCGACGTATAGTCCCTAAAACCGCCTTCCCTATTTATGGTGTGTCGTACGTGTCAATAATTAATCCTCAACATCAACATATCAAGTTTGCCGCTATACTATCATATAGAGCCACTGCCTTGGTAGGTTGGTGCATGTCAACCATCCAAGTAAGTTGCCGCAGTGTCTACTAACAATGCGGTAGGATCAAGGCACAAGGTAGTTCTCCAAAACGACGCCTGCAAGGTGAAAGTTGCGGAGAACAACTTGCCATAGTTCTTGTGGTCAATAGACTATACCTTTTCCACACATTTGGCAAATTTTGGAAGAGTAGAAATCAATGTATATACACAAGCACCACTTCTCCTGTACACATGTTAGGAAAGACACTATAGACGCCACTGTCTTGGCGGGTTGGTGCACGTCTACCACCCAAGGAAGCCGCCGTAACGACTATGAAGTGGGAGTATTTTTGCGTATCATTTTATATGCCATTTACAAGGTAGTTTTCCAAAGCGACATCTCCAAGAACAAATGGTAGGTTTGACACATTTGTGACAAAATTTGGCTTTGTGTGTCTACGAAACAAATAATCCTAAGTTCGTCCGGCATACTGTTTCTATCTCCACTTGTTTTGGATGTGTAGAAAATCAATGTATACAACCCAAGAACACCACATCTCCCGTACACATGTTAAAAAAAGACAATATAGGCGTGCTCCTGTCAAATACACAATGTCAATACTTCAGTTGAAGATCAATTAGACTAGAAATGGTTCACCTGTCTTGTGCGACTTTGCATAATAGAGACAACTTAAATGATCCACATGTGCCCCTTATCTCACCTCTAAAAAACTGTAAACAAGCAAAGTCAAAAACACAAAGCAAGGAAGATCGGGTGAACAACAAAAGTATGGAGGAAAAAACTGTAAAGGTAATTCACGTCACTGCTTCCTGTGAATGATACCACCAGTATTTTATCTTCCAGTCTCTGTTGCCTACGGCGGCAGTATCGCCTAGTTCTCCGTCCGTCGCCACGCACCCCAAAACCCATAAAAGGCTCGAGACCACACGCACCTGCCGAGCCTTAAACACACACGGACGCATCTCCTCCTCCTCTGGCCTCCGCCATGGCCTCCTTCTTCCCGCCGCCCGCGCCGCCCCCGCCGCCGTACGCCGGAGACCCACTCGCCGTCACCATTCCCCCCTCATTGCCGTCGCCGTCGCCGTCTCCACCATCCTCGTCGCTCAACCTCTCCCCCTCGCTCCTCATCATCGCCGCCCTCCTCGCCTTCGTCTTCTGCGCCTCCGTCTCCATCCACTTCCTCCTCCGCTGCCTCTCGCGGCAGCCGTCACCTCCGGCTCCGAGTCCTCTCCCCAGGGTCCACAGCTCCTCCTCCCCGTCCGAGGCCGAGGCGGATGCCCCTCCCGCGAGACCCGCGGCGGGCGCGGCGGAGAGCGGGGAGGTCGACGACGAGAAGGAGCGGCTGATCGCGTCGCTGCCGCTGTTCACGATGGCGTCGGCGCTGGCGGCGCTTCCCAAGAGCTCCCCCGACTGCGCCGTTTGCCTGTCGCCATTCGTCCCCGACGCGGAACTGCGGCTGCTCCCGGCGTGCCGGCACGCGTTCCACGCCGCCTGCGTGGACGCCTGGCTCCGCACCACCCCGTCCTGCCCGCTCTGCCGCGCCGCCATCTCGCTCCCGCACCCGCCCCTCCCCGCAGTCTACACCGCCGCCGCCGCGGGGCAGCAGGAGCCGCTGGATTCGAGGACTAGCAGCAACTCCAGAAGTTTCAGGGTGGAGATAGGAAGCGTGAGTAACCGCCGCTCATCCGCCGCGGGCGATGACCGCCGCACCTACTCCCTGGGCTCCTTCGACTACCGCGTGGACGAGGAGGTGGAGGCCGTCGTGGCGCGGATCGCGCGCCCCGCAGCGGCGGCCAAGTCGGCGGCCGGGACGCGCACCGGCACCGCGCCGCAGGCCCCGGGCGAGGCGCTGGCGGAGGCGGCCGGGTCGCGCGGGTGGCTCCGGGAGTACGTGGACCGGCTGGCCTCGTCGGCGTCTTCCATCTCCGGGCGGTGGAGCGCGAGGTGGAGCCAGAGCCACCACAGCCACCGCCAGGAGGAGTCGTGGCGGTGGGACCCGGAGGCGGCGGCGGCGGCGGCGGCAGCAACGGCCGTGCCGGCGCCGCGGGCGGCGGACGAGGACGAGGCGGGCCTCATGGGCCTCTACCGCTGGATCGTCGGCGTATAGGATCCGTCGGTCTCTAATTTTCGGAACCTTGCGGAATTTTTTTGTCAACTTGCATATTATTTTAGGAAGTCTACTGTAAAAATAGAATTGGCCCTAGATGATGATCAGTTCCGCGTAGTACTAGTACGTCTTTGGATCGAAGCTTCCGCTGATTTGGACTTGCGCCGTCGTCTTCCTCATTCCTCATTTCTTCTCTCGATCCGAGCGATTTCTTTCAGAATTTCTGGCACTCCTGTGGCCAACCAATGGAGCTCTCGCGCGGTGACCTGCAGACGGCAGGAAGTCGTGCAGCGACGTGTTTGTCTCGCCATTTCCCGGTGGTATATTAGTGCTGTTCGTGTCGCTCTTCCAGCGTGTGTCGTGGTGCGCGTGTGGTTGTCACCTGTGTGGATGGATCCATGGGCCATGGCCGTAGTGCGCGCCGCAGACTCGCAGTCAAGCGTGCCCAGTCCGTGGACGGATGGGCATGGGCCAGGACGCCAGGTGCATGCGAGTTTTTCAGGTCAGGTGGGTGATCATTTCTTGTTTTCCGCGAATTCCACGGCTGGCTCCCGAGCTAAACCCCAACAGAATCAAAAATAGGGAGAGATACAGTTCCACCCCGAGGTTCCTTCGCGTGCTTTTATCAATGTGGCATAGTTCCATTTTGTCTTGGTCCTGTGGCGATCATGCCATGTCGTCGCAGCCACCGAGGTAGGAAGGAACTACTACTGCTTGGCTGGCTGTCGTATGGCCCTTGCCCTTGAATGTGGCTCGTTGATCTTGCTTGCCTCAGTCGCGGTGACTGACGTCGTCGACCAACTTAGTAGTAGGACAGGAGCCGTGGTCCTTGTTTACGAATCCGAGTTGATGGACACTCGAGGCGAGGCCACTGGATCTGGGTTACTCGAATCGTATCGGCGGCCGGTTCTTCGCCGTGGACCGGGGCAATCAATCGTAACATGCCCGACGATGCAAAATTTGCCAGACAGAGAGGGAGCCATGCCTGCCTGCACTTGGGAAAACGCCACCCACGGTGCCACCGGTCGAGCGTCCACTGTCCCGCCATTGCTGCTGAAAAATGAGAGGAATTGGGATCGCATTGAATTGGATGGAGGGGGTGGTGGGTCGCAGCGTCAGGCAGACAGGCTTGTTACCGCGTCGTAGCGTAGCGTCAGGTAGCAGCTAGCAGCAGCGACCAACCACTCTTTCCCGTCATCTTGAATGCTCTCGCTCGCTCGTTAACTCCCGCTAGCATAGCTCCTGCTACTGCCGCGCTCGATCGGTTTGTAGGTGTTCCGTATTGAATTGATCAGATGTGCGGTCGGGGCGGTGCGCGGTGGCCGGCTCTGGCGGCGGGGAAAAAAAACTGGGCGGGCTTGCTTCGCGTGTTGGCGCGGTGGCGCCGGCAGGGTATTGATTGACACGTTGGGACTGGGCAGTTGGAGAGGTTAAATTCGATGCGATCGCGTGCCGGTTTTGGCCGTACTGGCAGGCCGTGTATGCACACTTCCACCACCGACACCGACCGTGTATGCACACTTGCACTGGGGCAGGGGCTCGATCGTCTCCGATCCACGGGTGCCGCCCGGCGACACGTCGAGTGGCAGTGGCACAACAGCTCAGACGCTGCAACACAGAGGGGTCCCGTCATACGAAGATGCCTTAAATTGGCCAGGAGACCGCGACCAACCTGAATTCATCCAAACAATTCGGTCCAGCTTGAAATTTGCTTCCCTCGGGAATCGGGATACGAATATGGCCACGGGTTTTCTCTATGATGAACTGTACCATCTGTAGCGACCCGAGAAATTATATGCCTATAATTTTGTACTATTAATAGAAGTGATGTTTCCCGTTAAGGGCATGATGATGCTATGGACGCGATCGCTTTCGCTACAGTTTTTCATTTTTTGGTTCCGCATACAGTATGATGATGGTTCTCTCCTACCGAACCTGACGCGCGAACTGGATGAAGCCACACTGTAACACAGCAGTTCCATTCCATTTGAAACGCAACGTGACAATATAGTTCGCTACCAAGGCACACACACCGCCACCGTCACCACCGCCCATCCAGTGCTCAATACAGAGCCGGCTACGAGTACTATCAGGGAAGCATCAGCACTGACGGCTGCTATTAGCGGCCGATTTAGTTGGGCGACCTACTTCTCTCACACGTCGCCAAAACCGCCAAAGCTGATCCCCGAAAACGGATAGACGCTAGGAGACGAGGAAAACCACGCAGGAACTGACATAGGCAGCCATGGCTTTTCGCACCCAACAGGAAGGAAGCTGGTTGGATCTTGGATGTATGGTGGCGTTTTGGGCAGCCAACGAGTTTTCGGTTCCGTCTGTATCTCACGGAGTAGTTAGGTAGGCTACAACAGTATCTGCAGCAGCTACAGCAGATTTTGTTGGCGTGACTGACCATGGACGAAGTTTGCAGATTTTCCTGGGAGCAGGGAAAGGTTTGCAGTACACAGTGGAGTAATAAACAGCAACGTGTGTGTGTGACAATGGCTTGTGATTTTACCAGGACGGAAGAAAATGGGCCAACAACATATCCGTTCGGGGACCGACCTCCAGAAGCAAAACGGGGGGTAATTACAAAAGGCAGCGGCAGCCCATGTAATGTCAAACTGATGGTACAGATTGTACCAAGGATTAATATCACCATGAAAGAGATCAGACAAAGTAGTAATCACTGGATCCATACGGGAAGCTAGGTACCATCTAGAGTTAAATAATTACTAGTCTTTCTCTAGTCTTGGTTAAAATAACTGTGGTCCATATGTTGTGCTAAGGTAAATCGTCGGCTGCCTCTAGTAGTCAGAATCCCAGAACTACCGCTACTAAAAAGCACAGTACAACCAACAGTTTGCAAGTTCACATCCAAGAGCCCATCAGCAAGAAAAGCATCTGAAGTGTGATGACTTCCCAAGAATTAAGTTACCGTAAGCATCTACAGGTAGGGTTTAGTTTTAGGCTCTACACATGTGGATGGAGGGAGGGCGCGCGGGAGAGAAAGAGACCCTCCAGAGTCAAATCCTACGAAACCAGGTCTATTGCTGGACCCTCTTCTATGCCTGCCATGTGTTCGTCTTTTCAGTTTTCTAGACTTTTTTCCATGTGTTAATTAGTCTATTTTCTAACCACTATGCATGAAAATGGGTCTATCCTTCAGGAATATAGACCGGGTCTCATAAGATTTTTTCCTAGATCCATAGAGAAAGAGACCCTCCAGAGTCTACACATGTGGATGGAGGGAGGGCGCACGGGAGAGAAAGAGACCCTCCAGAGTCTAGATCCATAGAGTGTGGTCGACATGGCAGGAGAGACACTCCAACATACCCCAAAAAGGAAGGGAGATGGATTCATCTCTGCGAGATGGAAGTCAAAGAATTAATAACTTTCAAAAATACAATACAGTAATTCAAACTACCGATACAAAACTTCAGCTAGCTGCTAATTCGTTGACAAATTGGCCCTGAAGTCCTAGATATAGAGGTGAATCTCTAGCCTTCAACATATCCGAATAAAATGCATGGGCTTGAGAATACATACAGGAGAGGAAAACACAAATAGAAATAAAAACATAAGTCTTTTGCAGCTGAGGGACTAGATTCATAAGAAATATCAGGTAAAATGTACTCGCCGAGGGATAACAAATTTAACATAGTGAAAATTGTTGTGCAAACAAAGGCAAGGAAGCATGGGCAGTGCTTCACATGGATGGCCAGTGGCAAGGCCATAAAATAATGTCCATATTGAAGATTATTATAAGAAAGAGGCTTCTGAAGAAGTTGAAGACTTCGGCAAAGAAATACTGCATCAATCTTCAAATGCATAAGATCAATCAAATTATATCTGAGCTCAACTCACACATTTTTACCACGACTTACCAGAACACAGCAATATTTGGTGATAAGTCCTTCCCAGTAAGGATAGAACCACAAGTCCTGCAGAACCTCAACACATGTAAATAGGTATGTCAAAACACATAAAAGCCAGTCTATTGCAACTCTGAGATGAATTTGTACAAAATGAGGCCCAACATTGAAGTTGACATGTTGGAAATGATACGAAAAAATGATGATAATATCAGGATACAAGTGAGAATTATTTTTCTCTTAGCTTTGACTGCTGTTTTCATCTGTTTCGTTTTATTTTCTTCTTGCTTTGGGCAGTAAGACCTGCATGATCTCAACATTTTATTCTAATACAAAATGACGTGTGATTTTGCGTGTGTTCAAGAAAAAAAGTACACAGACATCCAATTAGGAATTCATAAATAAAACTTTTATTCATTTCTACTTAAAAAACTCATCTTGACTAGGGAAAGCCTTAACACAAACTATTGTACACTTTCACATGAATTTGATGGCAACAAACGGAACATGGTTAATCATCTTACTTCTCAAACATCTCCTGAAGGTCACCCACTTTATTCAGAATTATGCTGCTCAATAATGAGACATAGTTTTCTGTCACTTGATAAACAGCCACAATATGAACCTGAGTGTTGGTTTCCATAAAAAATCAAACGAATCCTGATCAGCTAGTTTTTTTCACTATCTGACATGTCAGTTTTCTGTCACTCGACCCTTTTAGAAGAAATACTTCTATCGTTGGAAGAAATACTTTAAGTGTGGACTGTAACCCAACAGAAGAGTGAAGTAAAAAACCAATTACTTTAGCGACCATGAAGATGCAGATAAATGGCATGTACTGTATGGTTGAACATTAGAAGTAAGAAACCGGTTGTGATTGTGACACATGTAGGCAGAACGAGAAACAGGACAAAAAGAAACATGTGTGGCAATATAACATATCCAAAGGCAGCATGAGACGCAAGACCTACACTCTTGTAAACATGTTTTAACATATGAACATGAAATTAGAAAATAAAGAGAAACACAAATGAGAGTTCCTTTTATATGAACAGGCTCCATACATCACAATCACAGCCATTAAATTCTCAATATGTGATGTACATGATCCCACACAAGTAAAGTGTTCGGCAAAAATATTAGAGAAGCAGTACCTCCAAATGATAAATAACAGCATAACTAGTAGTAAAAATTTACACATCAATATAGCACATAGTTGGCTACATTCAGGTATTTATTTCGGAATTTTTTGAAACTTATTCAAGATTTTGAAGTTTCGGAAACCAAGCTCCCTAGAGACCGGGAGTCATAACGCCGTTCTCCGTTATGTAGTAAGCAATCAAAAGCAGAAAGCATCAGACGGTTAACAGTATGATTTTTCATTCACGCCTTTCCAGACTAGGCTGTATACTTTTGGTTTACCAACAGCAAAATTAGCACTACCAAGCTAGGAAGAAGCTATAATCTCCTTAAGTGCAATGACACAAATCTATAAAACCCTTTTTATTTCTTGAAAGAGCAAAGTCATAGACTCACAGTGGTCCTTCTTTCATGAAAATATCGACATTCAGCCACTACTATTTTAATAAAACAACTCTATTTTTTCACTTCTGCAGTTTATGTGTCACGAGCATATAGAAGTGAAAATCATTTCTATGTTATCAGGAGCCATGTGCGGTAACTGGTAAAACAAGTAGAGAAGTGATGCCACAAAAAAAACTATAGTACATTCAGCTCAAGATTCAATGAAGCATATTTTTCAAGTGGAATCAACATAGCCTTAACTGGTAAGCTCGCCTGAATCTTTTACAGATTTCGTGCAGTCAAACGACTTCATAGCATCCTGTTATGCGCCATTCGGAGTCTGCGCTCAATTAATGGAATGCGCATAGCATCTACAAACTTGTTGTGCATTCATAAGTGTAATATAAATTACATGTAACAAAATGCACAAGTCGTGGAAAACATTCATTGCCGATTATTCTTTTTCAAATGATATGGTGGCAACTATAAGGAACAAGTCTTACTATTAAATACTGATTTTTCTCTATAAAAATCAGGTATACATCAACAAGTTTTCAATCTTAGAGGAAGGGATACTATTTTTAATGGAAAAATATATACCATCTAATTTACCTGCAAATAAATATATGAAGATCATGGTGTCCACCTAAACGTTAAAACCATGCAGGGGCGGAACTGTAACATTTCATATGACGGTCTGATCAGATGAGGAGGCATAGTAGCAGTAGTAAAAGTGAAAGCATGACCATAATAGCACCAACACAAATGGACCAAACATCTTCTGCTGATTAACGGAACAAGAACCTCTGGTAGCAGAGGGCAATCATGAAAACCTGGAAAACAGATCATTCAATAGATTGGATCAATGATTAAAAGTTCATACTTGTAAGTTGTAACACATCAGCACTACAATTACAATTAGACAAATAGAATATCACTGCTAAACCGTGCAATATCACTACTTATCACCTACTGAAACATAACATACAAGTTTCCGGAGCTCAAGTTAACTCTAACTGGTGTTTTTCAGTAGAAAATACAGTCAAATATCTACAAAGTTTCTCAGCGGTAACTATCAACTCCATGCCCTATCCGACTATCCCGAGTCCTGACCTCGAAATTCAGTTGTTCAGATGCAGATGCAAAGTTCGAGTAGTAGATGTTTGCAAAGCGGTCAGGGAGGGAAGGCGGTGCGTAGCTTACCGGAGCAGGCAGGAAATGGAAACCTGGCTCAAATCAGTGCTTTCTGACACTGCGGCATACCCGGGAGGCAAATAAGAAGCCCAATCACGGGTAGATCCCAATCCCATGAGGGCTGGGGTTTGCACGGGGAGAATTGAGAGCGACCAGGTGCTTACGGCGGCGGAGGAATGTGGAGATCTCTGGGCGTGAGGCAAGGTGGGGGTGGCCATCGAAGAGCACCAGAAATCCAGAACGAGCGGGAGAAACAGCCGACGCGGGACATCTACCAGTAGAGTCGGATCGCCATTGCCGCCGCCGCAACTCCGATCAGAGCAGCCGCCGCTTCTGAACAATAACTGGAATAAGTTTGTGCCAGTGGGCCGATTTGCTTTCCTTTAAGCCGTCCCCAGGAATAGGCCCATCATAAAGGTCGAAGTCCCCAAGTACAGAGAGTCCAGACTCCACAGATCTTAAAAGCCAGATAAGTATGCGGCCCAAATGGATGACGAAACCTTAGTGCTACGGTTCTACACCATCTTATTTTTTTGTGGAAATCACTACCCATCTTCTTCGGCCGGTGATTCACAACGCTCGTGTGCAGACAAGGACGTCGATAATTTTTGGTTCGGAATTCAGACGAGAATGCTCGACCTTAATTCGATTTAAACAAAAGTGAATATTTTTTCCAGCTTATATCGTGACGTTTTTTTAAATAGGTTTTCGTCCCATTATACTAATAATATAGTAAACTGTATGGTACAACTGACCTGCTGGAACGAACAACACAAGCAAGCTCAAAGAAAAGGAAGAGAAAGAAAAAAACAAATGATAACACCCACAGATTGACAAAACAAGGGTGACTTGAAACTGCTGCGTCCTCTAGAGTTGGCACATCTAAAAATGCAATGGACGTCGCCTAAGAGGGAAGGGGGAGTAGCCTTTAAACTAATTACAGTTTAGGCTCTAAGAAATGTGAAATAAATTAACGTTTAATTTATAGAGCACAAAACCTAAAACCACTAAATTTATCTAAGTGCACCAACAACCAATGCTAAGCAAGACAAGCAATAAGACAATAGCAAAATATAATACTTTAAGCACGAAGGCTATCACAAAGTAAAATGCATAAGTAAAGGGCTCGGTTGAGAGATTACCTATGTACACGGAGACGAAGATTTTTATCTCAAGTTCACTTTAAAAAAAATACGTCTTCTTTGGAGAGATGCGATGGCGTAATGCCCTTCAAACACCACAAATGGCTCACCTTAAGGTGTGGTGGCTCGATGCTCACTCAACGCCACACAAGACATCACCACAAGATGCAAAGGCACGCAACTCACCGATACCACAAAAGGCTCACCCTATTCTCGCATGAGCTCTCCATAAAGGCCTACTCACGATCCATTAAGAGACACTTGAGGTCGGTCACCAAAACCCGTACAAGGTTGGAGCTATCTCCATAACTCAATTGAAGGCTCCCAACAACAAAACGATAAAAGGCTACAAAGCCACAAAAGGCCACAAGCTTGAGGCCACTCCACAATGAAGGCCACAAGAAGTCAACACACCAACCACAACTGACTAGGGTTCCAAGAACCCAAGATAAACAATCCCACAAGCTTGTACTCGCCGAATCTCCATGGGGAACTCAAACCTATCCAACAAATGCAAGGGCAAGTCCTTCACTCCCAAATTTCAACAAAGCTACCAAAACTATTGGGGGAATAAGGGAGAAAAAACACAAGAGGAGAACACAAAACTCTCCAAGATCTAGATCCCAATGATTTCTTCACAAAGAAGGGATTTTTCATGGGGGATTGTAGATTTAGATCTCCTCTCTCAAATTCCTTAAAATATACAAGAATCATAGGAGGGGAAGGGAAGAGGAAAAGCTCTTCAAGATCAACAATGGAGGAGAGAGAGAAAGCCAAGAACCAAAAAAAAGAGCTAGAGCTCACGAAGGGGAAGACGAGCCCCTTTTAAAGGGCTCCCAGATCTGACTGTTTGGGCATTTACGACCCTGGCCGGAACTTCCGGTGGGAGGCCGGAACTTCCAGTGGCACCCAGCCAACGGTCAGAAAACTACGAACCGAAAGACACGAAAACGAGCCTGGCCGGAACTTCCGCCGGTCCACCAGAACTTTCGCTGAGGCCGATACTACCGCCAAAGATTCCGACCAAAGATCCGACAAATAGAGCACATAAAATAGCGAGGTTATAGTACGTGAGAGGAAGTGGAGTCGGAATTTCACACGGTACTACCGGCGGCAAATATGCCCGAGCGGTACTTTCGGTGCCTGGCCAGAACTTCCGGTAAAGGCGGTACTACCGCCTTAACTTCCGATCCAGATTCCATCAAATACAACAAACCAGACAGAGAGGATACAGAAGCTGAGCGGAAAAAGAACCGAAACTACCGGCGGCAAAATTCCCTAGCGGTACTACCGGTGGCTAGCCGGAACTCCCGGTCAGGAAAACTCCAGAAACCAAAACTGCAAAAACTTTCGCATCCGAACTCCAAACGAGATAAAACCAATTTTGTTGGAAAGATAACGACATGTAGAATCCAACAAAAATTCAAAATATTGGGTATCACCAAGGGATATCCTTATTTGATGAACTATAGCTTGTTATGATGATAACTACAATATGCAAGGGAAATCCTTATTTGATGAACTAGAGCTTGTTATGATGATAACCACAAGCTCTAGATCCTCTTATGGACAAGAACCAACTAACAACCAAGAAAGATGATGCTATATATGCAAAGGTTTGAGCTCTTTCCGAACAATGCGATCGAGACACCCGCTTGAGATCCCCTTTTGATAGTACAACTATCTATCCTAAATCCGGTCTCCCAACTAACAGCACGAGACCGGCAAAAGAGAAACCCTATCAAGATCATACCTTTGCCTTGAGCATTCTATTTGAGCTTGATGTAGACCGTCTTGACCTTCTCAAGATGGAACACCTTTCTTGATTTCTCTTACTCGCTCTTTCTTGATGAAGACTTCCAAATTGCTCCCCCATAATCCAACGGGAAACCTCTTCTTTGAACGTGTTCATCACTTCATGATCACTGAGGATGGCAAGGTCCAAGCATGAGATCTTCTAGAGAAGGTGCATCTTGAGCTTGCACTTCGTCATCCCTTCTTGAGTGTTGATCCGTCGAGATTCAACTCTTTGCACTTGTCTTGATCAACCTTCAAGCTCCTTCTTTCTCCATGATTCCAATGGGCACATATCCCTTGGACATTTCTTCTCATCCTTCTTCATTTCTTCATATTCGAGACCAACACATGGTACAAGCGATGCCAATGAACAAACCTACAAGTAAAATTCAGTTTACACATTAGTCTATCGAGATTGTCATTAATTATCAAAACCACGCATGGGGTCATACATGCCCTTTCACCACCACACTTCGTGTACTTTGAACCGTCGCGTACCAAGCAGCACCTTCACGAGGTCCTAGGATTTCCCCCCGGCACGCTGAGGTGAGTAGGAAAGGGTACCTGGCGCCCTTTAGGAAGGAATGATGGCACCCGCAGGCGTCGTCGCGTCTGTGCCGGCTGAGCCAACGAGATTTCTCCCAATCCCAAACCACTACCTCGGACTCTGCATAGCACACCACCAAACTTGCCGCCCATCACCATGTGCCACCACGGTCTTGAGACCACCCCTGTCGTCTCACTGCTAGAACCGATGCGAGGTCTAGAGGCAGAATAGGAAAACACAACAATAGTCGGGAGTGGAAGCGCCACAATCATGCGGGAGGGTACCGCCTCTACCGTCATCACGGTAGCCGACCGGACGTGGCAACTGGGGCACACCAGGCCCCGTCAGGCCCGTAAATCACCTGTCGCCTCACTACAGCAAGCCGACGCAGCACCGCCATCTGATACGTTGGGAATGTATCTATAATTTTTAATGCTCCATGCTTGTTTAGTATCTACTTTGCTTTGCTTTGTCTACACTTTGAGGTGCTTTTTACATGTTTTCTCGTACTAACCTACTAACAAGTTGCAACAGTGCCAGATGCTTGTTTTCTTCTATTTTTGGTTTCAGAAAAGTTAGTAAAGAAATATTCTCGAAATTGGACGGGACAAACGTCAAAGTCAATTACTTTCCGTGGGGAACAAGAAGTCCAAAGGGGAGCCGGAGAGGCCGGCCAGGGCGGCCAGACCCACCCTAGGCACGGGTGGGCCCTGCCCCGTGCCTGGGGTGTGGGGCCCCTGGCCACCGCCTCGGCCTCCCCCTTCACCTATAAGAAGCCCCCGATGCAGAAACCCTAAGCACCCGATCAAATCTCCATGAAACCGTCTGTAGCCGCCGCCATCATCGTCCCTAGATCGGGTGGGAGGGGGATCTGAAGTTCTTCCCAGCACCCTGCTGGAGGGGAGATCATCCCGGAGGCCTTCTCTCCGGTATGATGCGTGAGTAGTTCCACCTTGAACTATGGGTCCATGTAGTAGCTAGATTGTTGTATCTCCTCCTTTGTGCTTTCATGTATAGATCTTCTGAGCTTCATTCATGATCAAGATCTAATCTATTTGTAATCATGCATGTTGTGTTTGCGGGGATCCAATGGATATTGAGATTATTATGTTGGTTTGATTAATGGTTTTGTCTTTATGATTCTATCGTGTATGTATTGTTTGTGATCTTGCATGCTCTCCGTTGTTAGTAGCTATCTTGGCCGAGTAGTTGCTAGTGACTCCAAGAGGGGGTATTTATGCTCGATAGTGGGTTCATGCCTCTAGTTTCCAGGGTAAGTGACAATAATCTCTTCGGTTGTAGATGTGCTATTGCTACTAGGGAGAAAACAACGGTCTCTTGTTCATGGAACATGTGGACTGTTTAACTTACACACTTTGCTTAAAGCAGTTGTCTGTTGCTTGCAACTTAATGTTGGAATTATGCCCTAGAGGCAATAATAAAGATGTTATTATTATAATTCTTGTTCATGATAAAGTTTATATTCCATGCTAGAATTGTATTAAGCGGAAACTTTGATACTTGTGTGGTTTATGAACAACACCGTGTCCCTAGTACGCCTCTATGGACTAGCTCATTGATTAATGATGGTTAAGGTTTCCTAACCATAGACATGAGTTGTCGATTAATAATGAGATCATGTCATTGGGAGAATTATATGATGGACATACCCAAATCAAGCAGAGCAATTAGATCGTGTCATCCTGTTCATCTTTGCAAAGCTTTTTCTTATGTCAAATATTGTATTCCTTAGACCATGAGATAATGCAACTCCCTGGTATCGGAAGAAAGCTTTGAGGTCATCAAACGTCATCCTATGAGAGGGTGATCATAAAGGTGTCTCTCAGGTGATCGGAAAGTACTTGTTGGGTTGTATGTATCGGGATGGGATTTGTCCCTCCCAAGTCGGAGAGATATACTTCGGGCCCACTCGGTAATCGATATCAACACCGCTTGCAAGCACGTGGCTAAGGAGTTAATCACAAAGTGATATCGGATTACGGAACGAGTAAAGTACTTGCTGTGAATGAGATTGAACTAGGTATGCCGATACCGACGATCGAATCTCGGGCAAGTAAAATATCGCGTGACGAAGGGAATATATATATGGGATTGATTGAATCCTGGCATCGTGGTTCATCCGATATGATCATCGATGAATGTGTGGGAGTCAATATGGGTTTCCAGACCCTGCTGTTGATTATTGATAGAAGATCATGTCTGCATATTCTCGAACCCGTAGGGTCACACACTTAACGTGTCTCGACGCTAGGATAGAATGGATAATTGGTTATGAGTTTTTGTTCGGAGTCTTGTATGAGATCCAGGACATCACGAGAGGTTCCAGAATGGTCCGGAGAATAAGATTCATATAAGGGAAAGCAGTTTTTGGATTTCGGAATTGTTTCGGATTGTTCGGTATTATACCGGAAGCTTCTAGAACCTTCCGGAGTGGGACCAAAGTGGCCCCACTTGTTAGTAGGGGGCGTGGGCCTACGAGGGAGTGCCCTGGCCGCATTGGGACAGGGGCACAAGGCCCCATAGGCCCAGCCGGCCAAGCCCTAGGGGAAACCCTAGGGAGAGCTTCTAGAAGGAGGGGGAAAACTTGCCCCCCACTCCAACCCTTGGGGCCGCCGCCCTAGGGCTTGGAGGAGGGACCAAGGGGGCCGGACAGCCCCCTATATATAGAGGGCAGGGGCGCATCCCTCCTCCCCACTCCTTCAACCCTAGCCGCCGTACTGCTGCCCTCCAGATCTCTCTCTTTCCCGACTGCGCGTAGGCGAAGCCCTGCCGCAGAAACTCTCCACCTTTGCACCACGCCGTCGTGTTGTAGATCCAATCTATCTCTCCACCCCACTTGCTGGACCGAGGAAGGAGGAGACTTCGAGGTGCCGTACGTGTGCATCTCTCGGAGGCATCGCCACTTATGGTGTTGGATCGGATCGGATCGCGAGGAGGAGAAGCTAGTATGACTACATCAACCACGTTCCGTTGAATGTTCCGCTGTGCGAATCTTCAAGGGTATGAAGATCTCATCTATCCCCCCTCGTTTTTTGCATCTCCTAGATTAGATCTTGGCTTTCCCTTTCGCATCCATAGAATTTTTTTGATTTACTGCTGTGAAACCCTTCACTTAATACTGGAGGGGGTTCGAATGATAACCTGAAGGTGGACTTCTAGTCATAGATGCAGTTGGATGGAGGTCTATGTATATTGTTGTATTGCCCAATCTAATATCATAGGATCTTTCTGACTAGTAATTGCATTGTTATGCCTTGCTCAGTTCCTATCAATTGCCCTGTTGTAATTTTTTTACCCTTCAGGCCATGTTGTTTATCTAAGGAGAGCACCTCTAGTGAACTATGGACCCCGGTCCAATATTTACCATTGATACATCTTCCACTGTTATTGTTTACTTGCTGCAAACCATTACCTTCCACACCATACGTTTAATCCTTTGTTACAGCAAATCGGTGAGCTTGACAACCTCACTGATTGGTTGGGACAAAGTCTGAGTTTGTGTTGTGCAGGTCTCGACGTTTCTTGCAACACCTTTGAGATGTTTCCTTCCTCCTTCAGGTTCGATAACCTCGGTCTCTACTGAGGGAAACTTGCTGCTGTGCTCATCACACCTTGCTCTTGGGGTTCCAACGAAGTGTCCCACGTCAACACTGGGTGCACACATCAAGATTTCTGGCGCTATTGCCGGGGAGGCTAAGGACGTCTTCACAAGGGGAGTCCTTCACTTCCTTTCTCTTTACTTTGTTTTTAGTTTGCTTTGTTTATTTTGCTTGGTTTTGTTTTCCTCTTTTCAAAAAACCCAAAAAAATTAGTCTAGTTTGGTTTGCTTGCTTTATTCAAAAACACAAAAAATTAGTTCCTGCTCTAGCTGTTGCTTCTGTTTTTGGCTTGCCCACCTTTGCTAAAATGAACTCTGCTGAGAACACCAAGTTGTGTGACTTCTGAAAGTACAAAGGAAGTCGCCTAGAGGGGGGGTGAATAGGCTTTTAAAATTATTATGGCTTAGGCTCAAGTAAATGCGGATAAAACTAACGTTTATTTTATTGAGCACAAAACCTAGCCACTAAGTTCACCTAGGTGCACCAACAACCTATGCTAATCAATACAAGCAACAAGGTGATAGCAAGGTATAAATACTTCAAGCACGATGGCTATCACAATGTAAAGTGCATAAGTAAAGGGCTCAGTTGAGAGATAATCGATGGACGCGGAGACGAATATTTGTTTCCCGAAGTTCACTTCCAAAGAAGCTACGTCTCCGTTGGAGAGGTGCGATGGCGCAATGCTCTCCGAACGCTACAAATGGCTCACCTCGAGGTGTGGTGGCTCGATGCTCACCCAACGCCACACAAGGCCTCACCCCGGATCCGGAAGCACGCAACTCACCGACGCCACAAAAGGCTCACCCTATTCTCCCGAGTGCGCACCACAAAAGGCGGACACTCGCTCCACTATGGGACGCTTGAGGGCGGTCACCGAACCCGTACAAGATTGGGGCTAACTCCACAACTCAATTGGAGGCTCCCAACAACAAAGCCACAACAGGCCACAATGCCACAAAAGGCCAACAACGCCACAAAAGGCTACAAGACCACAAAAGGTTAACAACCCAACCACACAACCGTCTAGGGTTCCAAGGAACCCAAGAGAAACAAGCTCACAAGCTTGAACTCGCCGAATCTCCGAGGAGAACTCAAACCTATGCACCAAATGCAAGGGAAAGTCCTTCTCTCCCAAATTCCAACAAAGCTACAAAAGCTATTATGGGAATAAGGGAGGAAGAACACAAGAGGAGAATACAAAACTCTCAAAGATCTAGATCCCAATGATTCCTTCACAAAGAAGGGATTTGGCTTGGGGGGATTGTAGATCTAGATCTCCTCTCTCAAATCCCTCAAAAAGATGCAAGAATCATAGGAAGGGAAAGGGAGAGGAAAAGCTTCTTCAAGGTTAGCAATGGAGGAGAGAGAGAAAGCCAAGACCAAGAAGAAAAGCTGTAACCCACGAAGGGGAAGAGGAGCCCCTTTTAAAGGGCTCCCAGATCTGCCCGTTATGGGCATTCGCGACTCCTGGCCGGAACTTCCGGTGGGAGGTCGGAAGTTCCGGTGGCACACAACCAACGGTCGAAAACTGCAGAGCGAGAAACTGAAAAAGCGAATCCTAGTAAGAACTTCCGCCAGTTCACCGGAACTTCCGGTGGGAGCAAAACTTCCGGTGAAAGTTCCGACAGAAGTTCCGTCAAATAGACACAACAAAAACAGAAGGTTACTGAACGTGAGCGGAACAAGAGCCGGAAATTCAACCGGAACTTTCAGCCTGAGTGGAACTTCCGGTCCTTGGCCGGAACTTCCGGTGGAAATTCCGACCGAAGTTTCGTCAAATAGCACATCCAAAACAGAAGGTTACTGAGCGTGAGCGGAAGAAGACCCGGAACTTCCACCGGAACTTTCGGCGGCAAAAATGCCCTAGCGGAACTTCCGATGGCAAGCCGGAACTTCCGGTCAGGGAAATTCCAGAAACCAGAAAACCAGAAACGCAATAACTTTTGCATCCGAACTCCAAACGGGATGAAACCAATTTTGTTGGAAAGATAACGACGAATATTGGGTATCACCTTGTGAGAAAATACCATGAATATATATGTGAGGTATCCCCCAAGGTGTGGAGCCGGAAAACTCGCAAGATCAAAAACCGCAATAAGATATGCAAGTGAAATCCTTAGATGATAAACTAGAGCTTGTTATGATGATGACCACAAGCACTAGATCCTCTTATGGACAAGAACCAAATAACAACCAAGAAAGATGAGGCTATGAATGCAAAGGTTTGAGCTCTCTCCGAACGATGCAAACAAGACACCCGCTTGAGAGCCCCTCTTGATAGTACGGCTATCTATCCTAAACCCGGTCTCCCAACTAACAACACGAGACCGGCAAAAGAGAAGCCCTATCAAGAACATACCTTTGCCTTGAGCATCCCACTTGAACTTGATGTAGACCGTCTTGTTCTTCTATAGTGGGAACACCTTTCTTGGATGCTCTTGCTTGATGAAGATGAAGACTTGCAAATTTCTCCCCCATACTCCATGGGGAAACCTCTTCTTTGAACTTGTCTTCATCATTCCATGAGCACGAGGATGGCAAGCTTCAAGCATGAGATCTTCTAGAGATGGCGCATCTTGATCTCGCCCTTCTTCATCCCTACTTGAGGTTGATCCATCTTGATGCAACTCTTTGCACATGTCTTGGTCAACCTTCAAGCTCCTTCTTCCTTTATGATTCCAATGGGCACAAAGCCCTTGAACATTTCTTCAACTTCCAACCTTGAGACCAACACATGGCCCAGTGATGCCAATGGACAAACCTACAAGCGAAACTCAATTTACACATTAGTACATAGAGATTGTCATTAATTACCAAAACCACACATGGGGGCATACATGCCCTTTCAACTTCACTAGAACCAACAACAATGATTTCCTAAGCACTCCTATTGCTCCACCTGCTCCTGATGCTACCTTTTATGAAATTAAGTCTGCTTTGTTGAATCTTGTGATGAGAGAGCAATTTTCTGGTGCTGGTTCTGATGATCCTGCTGCCCATGTCAATAGCTTTGTTGAACTTTGTGAGATGCAAAAGTATAAGGATGTAGATGGAGATATTATTAAGTTCAAGTTTTTTTCCTTTCTCCTTGGGGGGAAAAGCTAAAGAATGGTTGCTTTCTTTGCCTAAAAATAGTATTGATTCTTGGACTAAGTGCAAAGATGCTTTTATTGGAAAGTACTATCCTCCTGCTAAGATTATATCTATGAGAAGTGACATTATGAAATTTAAACAACTTGATAGTGAATATGTTGCTCCAGCTTGGGAAAGAATGAAATCTTTGGTTAAAAATTACCCTACTCATGGACTCGTTGCTTGGATAATTATCCAGACTTTATATGCAGGTTTGAACTTCTCCTCAAAAATCTGTTGGATTCAGCTGTTGGAGGTACCTTTATGGGCCTCACTTTGGGTGCTGCAACAAGGCTCCTTGATAATATGATGGTTAACTACTCTGAATGGCATGTTGAGAGAGCTCCACATGGTAAGAAGGTAAATTCTGTTGAGGAAACTTCCTATTTGAGTGAAAAGATTGATGTTATTATGGCTATGCTTGTTAATGGGAAAGCTCCTTTAGATCCTAATAGTGTCCCCTTAGCCTCTTTGGTTGCTCAAGAAGAGCAAGTTGATGTGAACTTCATTAGAAACAACAATTTTCAACAACAATGCCTATAGGAATAATTTTGGTGGCAACAACAATTATAGGCCTTATCCTCGTAATAATGGCAATTCCTATGGAAGATCTTACAATAATGCTAGAAGTGCCCCCTCTGAACTTGAAGTCATGCTCAAGGACTTTATTAGTAAACAAACCATTTTCAATAAGACTATAGAGGAAAAGCTTTTAACTGTTGAGAAAAATATATCCTCTTTGTCTGAAGCTCGGTCTTCCTTGATTAATAAAATGGCTGCTAAACCTGAAACTATGGAAAATACCTTTCCTACTTATCATGCCATACAAGTTACTATTGATGAAAATGTTAGGATGTTAGCTCAACTTCATGCTAGGTGGGAAAGGGAAGCTGAAATTGATAGAAACAATAGTGTGTGCACCATCACCACTAAACCGCAAGTAGTCCCTATTCCTCCTCCTACTATGTTTAAGCCTATTGAGCCTACTACTAGTGATGCTAAGTTTGATTTTGATATTGATGGTTGCAATATTTCTAAAGTGATTATGTTCCTACAAAAGCTTGCTAGAAGTCCTGATGCTAGTGATATGCATGTTGCTTTCACCAAACATATTACATATGCTCTCGTGAAAATTAAGGAAGAGAAGCTAAAACACAAAGCTTCTATTCCTAGGAAAGTAGAAGATAGTTGGAAACCCATTATTAATTTGCAAGTGAATGACTTTGATCTCAAAGCTTCATGTGATCTTGGTTCTAGTGTCTCTATTATGCCTAGGAAGATTTATGAAATGCTTGATTTGCCACCATTGGAAGATTGTTATTTAGATGTCCCACTCAATGATAATGCTAAGAATAAACTCATGGGGATTATTAATGATGTTCTCATTATGGTTAACAATGCTTATCTCCCTGTTGATTTCTATGTTTTGAATGTTGAATACAATGCTTCCTGCCCTATTACTTTGGGAATACCTTTTCTTAGAACCATTGGTGCTATCATTAATATGAAAGAAGGCACCATTAAATATCATTTTTCATTCAATAAAGGTATTGAACTCTTCCCTATGATAAGAGATAGGTTGCTTTTTGCTCCTCCTTTGAAAGAAAAATTTGAGGTTAATGCTTCTTCATTTGAAAATACTTGATTCTCCTTGCTTCTTTGGCCTAACTTAAAGGCGTTAAAGAAAAGTACTTGTTGGGAGATAACCCAAGAGTTTCTTTCAGTCTTGGAAGTTATTACTTCAGTAATGACCTCTCTTTATCATTTTTATTTGCTTTTTGTACCAAGAATGACCTCTAATGATAGGGAAGTAAAATTTGCGGAGTTACTGTCCTGAAATAGATTTCTGTCCTCCACCAAAAAGAATAGTGAGGAGTCTCTGTAACTCGGATTGAGCTCAAAATTTACGAATAAATCTCTCAGTATGTTAGATAACTTTAGTTAGTACAACACTTTTTTATTTGAGCAACATAAGATGTTCGAAAAAATCGTTTTCTACCTGCTGGTCTGTTTTGACAGATTTCTGCCATTATTTGCATTTGCTTCTTATTGATTCCTTTTTGAGTTCTCTTTAGGTGAATTGAGATTTTTTAAGGATTTACTACAGTAGATTGTGTTTTTAGTGAAAATTCTTGTTGTTCCAAAGCTTTGCCAGAGGTCTAATATCTTTTGAATAAACTAATGTTGCTAATGAAGATTGTGTGAAGTTTTGTATGAAGGAAAAAATTTAGGTGTAGAGAGAGAATGATGCAATGAGATGAAGAATGGACAAAAGCTCAAGCTTGGGGTTACCACCATGGTGTCACCCCAAGAAATATCCAAGAGGTACAAGCTTCTTCATCAATAAAAAGCTCAGGTCTGTCTAGACACTTTGTTTTTATTGTTTCATGCTCAGTTGTGTTGTTCTTGAAGCATCTTAGTTTTCGTTTGCTTTGCTTAGGTTGTTTAGTTTGCTTGAATAAAGAAGTTTGGACCCTCTCTCTCGCTGTGTTGTTTTGCAAATAAGTTGCTTGGTGTTGGAAAGGAGTAGTAAGTTCTTGCTTGAAGTGCAAGAGGAGCTTGCATTGACTGTGACTTAGACTTTAGCATGGCATGCTAGGTGTTGTTTTGACTTTATGCTCGGTGATTATTGTTGTAGCATGTCTTGTTCAAACAATTGGGATTGCTTAGTGTGCCTTGAAGAAATTATGCGTTGTTTTAGCATGCAAAAGCATAGTATTGTGGTATTCTCCTTTGATGCTTTGCTTGGGTTGACTTGGCACATGCTCACACCATGATATGACTATAACAAGTCACCATTAGCCTCTATGATCAGTTAGTCCTTGCCTTGTGGTACCACTCTTTGCTTTGATTAGTATGCTTTGTTGCTCTGCATGATTATGGCCATTATGCTCTCTTAGTTGGTTGCTCCCAGTCTTTTGCTAGCCTCCACTTGTATGAGTAAGCTGTACTCATGCTTCCAACTCCCAAGAAACCAAGTTATTCCAAAGTGTCCACTATAAACTCCTATGCATGGTGTGTTACACCATTCCAAGTATATTCTTGTTTTCAACTATCTTCCAATTAAAAACTCCCAAGCTAACAAGTACCATAATTTTTTGAAGATCTTTTTGAAACTTGTAATCCCTGCTTCCTTTATAAAAAAGGCTTTTCTTCCACCACTATTGAGTCTCCACCTTCTACCTTTAGGCACCATTAAGAGAGCATAGTTGTCATTCTATGTGCAGTGTTCCAAAGCTTATTGATTGATGCATATTGTGATATTACTTGTTCTTGTGCTATTTGTTTCTAGTCACCCTTGTAAACTTTGAAGGTGTCCTATGCATCTATATTGCTACTCTATGAGGGACAAGCTGATTGCCACTATGCTATGTTTTCTGTATGTGAAACAAACAAACGTTTTTCATTGCATATTATTCATGATCTTTGTTTGTAGCTTGACATGTTGCATGCATAGTTACTATGTCCTATTGTTAGAACTCCATCTTTCATGCACATGTTTAGAGTTCTTTGATCCTATTTTCCATGATTGCAAATGGTTGGATCTTTATTGTGAGGGTGCATGTCACCTCAAAAATTATTCTTTTATCACTTACCTACTCGAGGACGAGCAGAAGTTAAGCTTAGGGATGCTGATACGTTAGAAACGTATCTATAATTTTTGATGCTCCGTGCTTGTTTATTATCTACTTTGTTTTGCTTTATCTACACTTTGAGGTACTTTTACATGTTTTTTGGTACTAACAAGTTGCAACAGTGCCAGATACATGTTTTCTGTTGTTTTTGGTTTCAGAAAAGTAAGTAAAGAATATTCTCGAAATTGGACGGGACAAACGTCAAAGTCAATTACTTTTTGTGGGGAACAAGAAGTCCATAGGGGAGCCAGAGAGGCCGTCCAGGGAGGCCAGACCCACCCTAGGCGTGGGTGGGCCCTGCCCCGTGCCTGGGAGGGGTGTGGGGCCCCTGGCCGCCGCCTCGGCCTCCCCCTTCGCCTATAAGAAGCCCCCGATGTAGAAACCCTAAGCACCTGATCAAATCTCCATGAAACCTTCTGTAGCCGCCGCCACCATCGTCCATAGATTGGGCGGGGGGATCTGAAGTTCTTCCCAGCACCCTGCCGGAGGGGAGATCATCCTGGAGGCCTTCTCTCCGGTATGATGCATGAGTAGTTCCACCTTGAACTATGGGTCCATGTAGTAGCTAGATTGTTGTATCTCCTCCTTTGTGCTTTCATGTATAGATCTTGTGAGCTCCATTCATGATCAAGATCTAATCTATTTGTAATCATGCATGTTGTGTTTGCGGGGATACGATGGATATTGAGATTATTATGTTGGTTTGATTAATGGTTTTGTCTTTATGATTCTATCATATCTGTATTTTTTGTGATCATGCATGCTCTCCGTTGTTAGTAGCTATCTTGGCCGAGTAGTTGCTAGTGACTCTAAGAGGGGGTATTTATGCTCGATAGTGGGTTCATGCCTCTAGTTTCCAAGGGAAGTGACAATAATCTCTTCGGTTATAGATGTGTTGTTGCTACTAGGGAGAAAACAACGGTCTCTTATTCATGGAACATGTGAACTATTTACCTTACACACTTTGCTTAAAACAGTTGTCTGTTGCTTGCAACTTAATACTGAAGGGGGTTCGGATGATAACCTGAAGGTGGACTTCTAATCATAGATGCATTTTGATGGCGGTCTATATATCTTGTTGTATTGCCCAATCGAATCTCATAGGATCTTTCTGACTAATAATTGCATTGTTATGCCTTGTTCAATTCCTGTTAATTGCCCTGCTGTAATTTGTTTACCCTTTATGCCATGTTGTTTATCGAAGGAGATCACCTCTAGTAAACTATGGACCCCGGTCCAATCTTTACCATTGATACATCTTTTACTGTTACTTGTTAACTTGCTACAAACCATTACCTTCCACACTGTCGTGGTGGTGGCACGGCAGATGCCATGGGTAGGCTAAAGTATGGGGCCAATGGATGCTAGAGGGATCTGGGGAGGGAAGATGCAGTTGATTCTACACACAAAAGACTAAGGCAAAGATCTTTATTTCTCCTTCCTTGGGCTACAAGTGCTCCTTGAGCTGTATACAAGGAGAAAGGAAGAACTTTACCAGCCTAACAGTACTAAATGAGCCGATCCCCTCCTTAGGGGCCAAGCCTCCCCTTATAAAGGAGAGCCTTGGGTTCCTTTAGGGCTGACGTGGCAAGCATATTCGAGGAATATGCTTGTCCCAATATAGTAGTTCGGCGGCCTCCTTTCCCTGTCGCCCCTCTAATGACGGCAAGGTTCCAGAGGGCCCCTCCTGCGCGCCTCGGGCTTTAGGACTGTCACCTCCGTGACCTCCTTCTGCCCCTCTGTCGCTCTGCGGCTTTGTCCCTTGTGCTTGGCTCCGCTAAGATTCCCCCTAGCCTACGGCTAGAGTTTGACTTTAGGCTTCTCCTTCTCCTGAAAGCTTCGTATCATTCATCCCTGCCTCGCGTAACTCGGCTTGTCCTTCACCTGCATTAAGATTAGTCGGGCTAACCCGGCCGACTTACGCAGTATCTCGGCCGGGTAATTCCTTGCCATTATCATAAGGGTCCTGCCCCTTTCCTATCTCGGCCGACCTCTACAGGATTCGGCCGACTCAGACTGTAACTCGGAAACTAGACGGGGAACACCCTTTCGTCTTTCCCCGTCTTTACCCTATCCGAGGTCACCTCCCCAACATTAGTCCCCGAAGATGGTATGGCCCCGCCGACAACTTCGGCCGGGCCGTATCAGTTTCATGACACTCGTTCTGCATTGTTTCCGAGTTATCTTTTTCTCGTTCGAGGTATCATCGTATCTTCTCGCGTACGCCTCGTCCTACGTGTCATACTCATCATTGTTTCTCTAGGTTTTTGTTCCTCTACAGTATTTACTGACAGGCTACAGTTACTGTTGCGCCTGTCGCGTCGGCGCCGCGACGCCTCGTGTGCCGTTTCCGTTGGGTATCGTGACCTTCTTTTCCACCGTGTGGTCCTTGGTGCGGTTCCGCTTAGCGGCGTGCGGTCATGCGGCGCACACGATCTACACGGTCAACCGCCACACCCACGATCCCACTACCTCGCAGGCGGCTTGGTTATAAAGAGGGGCGCGGGGCTGGGAGATTCACTTTCCCCTACCGCTCACCTGTGCCCTTCTTCTTCCTCTCGCTTCTGCGCCCGTTCGCGACTCCGCCACCGTGCGTTCATCTGGATCTCCGACGGCAAGGACCCCGCCGCACTGCTCCGTCTGCCTCGTCCCTGCTCGCTTGCTCCGGCGCCATCGCCGGTGAGTTCTTCCGGTCCCATCGCCTAGGCTCTCCTCTAGACTCCTCTGTTTCCCTTTCGTTTTCGCGCGGTTGCTCCTTCGCTGCTCCGCTGCTGTTTCCGCGTAGAATCACGACGGGGCCGTGTAGTTCTAAGTTTTCCTCCGCCGCTAGTTCTTCCTCCGTAAATTTCTCCGGCGACCCCATGTCGAGCTCTGTCAGTGGTGCCCTTATCAAGGATGACGATGCTGCCTCTGGGCCCGAGCGTGGCTCGTGGCAGGACTCTTCTGTCACTCGTCGAGAGATTGAGTGGCTAATCAGAACTCGTCGGATTCCTGCCGGGTAGCTTGTCGCTTACCCGGCAGCGAATCCTCTCCAGTTCTTAGGGAGGGCGAATATGTAGTCTTCATGTCACACTTTGCTCGCGGGTTTGGTCTCCCCCTTAGTGATTTTGCTAGGGAATTCCTTGATTACTTCGGCCTGCAGCTGCATCACCTGCCTGCTAATGCCATTGCCTCTCTTTCTGCCTTCATCTGTGCCTCGGAGGGATACTTCGGCCTGTGGCCGTCTGTGCACATTTGGTCAAAGTTTTTCCAGATTCGATCCAACGTTGTCCCAGACAAATCTCTTCATCCCTCCGAGAAGCTGCTTACCCAATGTGGTGCCGCGTCAATCACACCTCGGAGGAAGTTCGAATTTCCTCGCTTCACATGTTTAGAATCATGCAAAAAGTGGCATCAGTCGTTCTTTTATGTCAAGAACTCTGGGAATGAGGATAGGATTCGGCTTCCTGCCTTTTCCATTGGCACCCCTTCCAAGAAGAACTGGACCTATAATCCGAGGAAGAGTTATGCTCTGGCCGAGGCTTTTGAGATTTGACTGAAGGAACTGATCCGATCCAGGCTACACGGTGAGGATCTGATGAATACCTTCATCAGCAGCCGAATCTGCCCCTTCTAGAATCGCACACACAAGCTCTGCTACATGAGCGGTCCTCTCGATCCCAACCGAGTCTCGACGGTGGAGCTGGACAACTTCCTCATCTTCAAACGTGTACGGGTTATCTTTAAGACGGAGATGCCGGAGGACTAGGCCTGGGGATTGAAGCCGTTCACCCGCGAGCATCCCCCTCCCGAGGTGAGTTTATGCCTTTGTGTTTTGCTTCCTAATCACGTCTGTGACTCTTTTTGCTAATTTTTCTCTTTCTTGTCCTACAGAGGTTTGAGGAGCAGAAGACTGAGGACGCCGAGGTTTTGACACTCCTGTGGCCTGCGGATCGGAATACTCCGGACAGCGGGGAGCCGGACTCAGAAGAGTTCGTTCCCAAGTCGGATCTCGCTCTGGCTCGCGCTCGCGGCAAAGCCCCGGCCCACGAGGAGGAAGGTGATTCAGACGAGGTCCAAGTTCTAGAGGTAGTTGCCGCAATGCCAATTTCTTATGCATTTCCAGCTTCTATTTTATCAGCTAATCCGGCCGATCAGGTTCATAACGTCGAGCCTCTTGCCTCCCGGCCTCCCGTTACCTCGGGGAAACGTAGAGCTCCAGCTGACGCCTCAGAAGCTGCTCCCAGGAAGCGAATAAAGAAGTCAGCCCAACACCCTCCGAAGCACAAAACTATGCCCGGGGTTACTGGGTGAGTTACTTTTGTTTGTATTTCTTGTTTCTCTCTTTCTCCCTTCTAACTTGACCTTTTCTGTCTTTGCAGGGCTCCTCTCTCTGTTAAGCCCAGCGGTCCCAGCATGACGAGTCGTACGACTCGGCCGCCTTCTCCTCCGCCTCCTGAGGATACCAGAGTTCCGAGTCCTGCTCGCGTTGCTTCTCCTCCTGCTCCGAATCAGACGCCACCCCTCCATGATGCGCCTGAGACTTGTCCTGTTGATGTTGATACATCTCGGCCCACAGATATTCCTACCGAACCTGCTGCCTCCTCCGTGAACCCCGATGTTTCTGTTGAGATTCCTCCGACCCCCGCGGTCTCTACTGCGACACCAACTCCAGCCGAGGATATCAATATCTCGGCGCCCTCTGCAACCGTAGTTCCTCCGGCTCCCAAGGACGCTGCTCCAAGTGCCGAGGTACCGGCTCCTACTGACGCCTCTCCTAAGGCAAGAAAAGCCGTTGTTACCAAGCCTCTGCCCTCTCAGAAAGGACTTGCCAGCTCATCTCAGCCTACAATTGCTGATGCGCTGCGCAAGGGGATTTCCTCTGCCAAGAGCACTGTTACCCCGGCTGCTGATAGACAGCTTGCTCTTCACAAGAGTCCGGCGGCGGCGGTTGTTACCCAACATGTCCGAGGTAAAGTTCTGACTCGCACGGAGAGTGGGAACAGTCTCGGCTCGTTGGTCGAGTATGCCAACAATTGGAACGTTGCCGATCAGTTCGAGGGTAATCCAAGCAGCCAGCCGTTTCAACTCTCCGATATCAGCAGCCGCCTACATCAGGCTGCCAAGATCGTTCTTGAAAGTGACAAGATGAATGAGGTAATTTTTTTATGGAGTTTTGATTAGTTCTCCGGATGCTATTATATATACTCTAGTCCCCGAAGCTTGCAACCGAATAACTTGTTATTCGTTTGGAAGTTTTATGATGCTTTACTTAGTTTAGTTTTATCTTTGAGTTTGAACCTCCATCCAACTAAATCTACATTAAATTCAGCTTGATTTGGGTCTATCTGAACCTTGAATATACAACCACCTAGGTTCGAGTTAAGTTTTGCTTGACTCGGATCTATTTTGGCTTCGAATATCCAGCCACCTAGGTCCGGGTTAAGTTTTGCTTGACTCGGATCTGTCTTAGCTTTGAATATCTAGCCACCTAGATCCGAGTTAAGTTTTTCTTGACTCGGATCTGTCTTAGCTTCGAATGTCCAGCCACCTAGATCCGAGTTAAGGTTTGCTTCACTCGGATCTGTCGTAACTTCGAATATCCAGCCACCTAGATCCGGTTTAAGTTTTGCTTCACTCGGATCTGTCGTAACTTTGAATATCCAGCCACCTAGATCCGGGTTAAGTTTGCTTCACTCGGATCTGTCTTAGGCTCGAATACCTATTTACTATTTGCTCTATTGCTTAGGTTGCGCATGACCGGCGGACCGCCGAATTCCAAAGGCTGCTTTTTGCGCATAGAAAATTGCAAGAAAAGTACGAGAAGGTTATTCCTGTGGTAAAGAAAGCTGGTAAGTCGACAAACTCTTGCGTCATCTCCGAAGCTCTTATTGTTTTGTACATGAGATGTTGGCTCACTTTGTTGGTAAACAGGGAACATCAATAATCTTAACATCCGTCTTGAGAAGAAGGTCAAGGCCCTGGAAGGTTAGTTACTCTTTTACTTTATATACTCCCCTTTGAAATATGCACTAAGTTTCTTTTAACTCTTTTGGCTTTGGTAAAGCCGAGTTACAAACCTTTGCAGCATCTCACCAAGATTGCACGCCCATGCCTGATGTGATGCTGCATTTTTTAGAACAAAGCGCTACTCACTCGGCGCAGCTGAAGGATAAAGATGACGAGATAGCTCGCTTGCGTGCCGAGGTGGATTCCCTTAAGCTCTCTCAGAAGTCTGAATTAGAAAAGGTCGACCAGGAGTTCTCCGAGGAGAAAAATCGGCTAGCTCTGCAATTCCAGAAAAATAAAGAGCTCCTCGAGGCTGCCGAACTGAAGACACGGGGGATGAGCGAGGAGATCACTCGCTTTGAGAAGAGCAAGATTGACTGGTATAAAGATCTTCAGATAATGCTGAGCTATATTCATCGTAAGCTTCTGACCGCGGCCGAGTTATCTTTTCCCTTTCTTACTGCTGACTGACGCACTCGTGTTTTGTGCTGACCATTTCCCAGAAGCTAAGCCCATGAGCTCTAAAGCAGTGATTAGTGCTCGTGTGCGCCGAGGTGTTCCTGTTGATGCGGACTCAGAGTACTCGATGGAAGATTTCTTGGTTGCTGTTGGCGCTGCAGTTGGTCCGATGAAGATAATGGACAGGGATTTGGTGCAGGCAGCTATCCGAGCCTACCATGTTCTCTGGCCGAATACTTCTAGGACTCCTAATATTGATGAAGTCAAATTATTGGTGGAAAGATTAATGGCATCTGAGAGACAGCTAAGTCTTTGGAGGGAATCGGCTGGACGAGCTGGTGCTGATATGGCTCTCACTGTCATCATGTCATGGTATGAAGATATTTCTCTTGATATTTTGAGAAATTTGCGCACTGGTTCCCGTTGGGTTGAATACCCAGACTTTGTCGCTCTCCGGCAAGCTCGTGCCTTCCAGCTTGTTGAGTATGCCGACGTGCACAACTGGAATGAAGGTCCGAGTTTCCTTCCTAATCTGGAGGACGAGGTCGAGGTTGAGGTTGAGGATGCCTCGGGTGATAACTCAGCTGAACAGGGCGAAGATGAGGATGACTCGGCTGCTTCTGGTGATTCTAGTTCGAGCTCGGATGGCAACGGTGACGCGCGATCCTCCTCCAAAGGTACTGGGCATTCCACTGCGCAAGCTGAAGCTCCTCAACAGCCTCGGGCTTCCTCTGAAGTCGCTCCTGGGTCTGTGGAGGGCGAGGCAACCTCGGCCGAAGTTCCACTACCTCGGAGTGCCCAGCCCCTGACCAAGTCACTGCCTCTCCAGCTAAAGAACTCTAAGTCATTTCTTACCCCTGGTATGCCGGGCGTATGATGTACGTCAGACATTTGTCCGTCTTTTGTGCGGTATGAATTTCTTTTGCCGTGTGCCGCTGAGACATATGTGGTTGTAATCGTTATTACTTTGTTTAACTGGTCCCGTTTGTCCGAATTCTTGCTTTGGCGGCCTTCAATTTCTTGAGTTTGGAGTATATATTTGCTTTTGTTCTCCCGTAGTTCGGCGTCCACTATTGCCGGACTTTGATAATTTTTGCCATTTGACCACTGTGGTTTGGACTGTTAGTCTGGGAGTAAACCTTGAAGACCGTATTTGGGGGGGAGCGAAATAATATCACTCTGGGAGCCTAAGTTGGATATCTACTCTTGTAACAAAGGATAACCCAAACTTAGAAATAATATAGGGTAGTCCCTGAGCCACTGCTCAAGGCAATGAGGTTTAATATACAAACAAAATTTAGAAATAATATAAGACAGTCCCCGAGTTACTGCTCAAGGTGCCGAGGTTCAATACATGAATCAAACTTAGAAACAATATGGGGTAGTCCCCGAGTCACTGCTCAAGGTGCCGAGGTTTGATACATAACATGAATTTTAAAACAGCATATGGCAGTCCCTGAGTCACTGCTCAAGGTGCCGAGGTTTGATACATAACATGAAATTTAAAACAACACATGGCAGTCCCCGAGTCACTGCTCTGGACGCCGAGGTTCAATACATAGTTGGTTCTCCATCTTGAGGCATCACTTTACAATGTGGCATAGATGACTCCTACGAGTAAAATGGACGAAGTAAAGCTACGTTCCATGGCCTTTTCGATTCTTCTCCGGCTTTGTCTGCCCTGTTCTCTCCTGGTGATTGAGCATCGATTAGGTAATACGCATCATTGTGCAATGCTTTGCTCATGATGAATGGTCCTTCCCATGGAGGCGACAGCTTGTGCATGCCGGACATGCGTTGCACCAGCCGGAGAACCAAATCTCCTTCTTTAAACACTCTTGGATTCACCTTCTTGCTGTTATATCGTCGCAAGTCCTGCTGATAGATAGCTGATCTTGATAGCGCCAGCTCTCTGGCTTCTTCTAGCAGATCGACATCATCTTGCTGAGCTACCTCATTTATTTCAGCGGTTGTATACTGGGTAACCCTTGGCGAGTCATGTATTATGTCGGCTGGAAGCACAGCTTCTGCCCCATACACTAGAAAAAATGGTGTATAACCTGTTGATTTGTTTGGGGTAGTCCTGAGGCTCCATAGTACTGCTGGTAGTTCCTCAATCCAACATCCTACCGACCTTTGCAGCGGTTCGACGAGTCGTGGTTTTATTCCGGACAGTACTAGTCCATTAGAACTTTCCACTTGCCCATTGGATGATGGGTGAGCCACAGAGGCGACATCAAATCTTATGTGCTTTTCTTGATAGAATCTAGCGAAAGCTCCTTCTGCAAAGTTTGTGCCGTTGTCTGTAATAACACTGTGTGGGTACCCATATCTTAAGATAATGTCCTTGAGGAATTTCACTGTTGTGGGCCCATCACATTTCTTTATTGGTTTCACTTCAATCCATTTTGTGGATTTGTCCACCATTACTAATATGTGGGTCATCCCGCCTCGGGCCGGCTTAAATTGTCCCACCATATCTAAGCACCATACAGAAAATGGCCAAGTAATTGGTATTGTCTTTAACTCGGACGAAGGCATATGTATTTTGCTGGCATATCTTTGGCAACCATTACATTTTTCGACCAGTTCTTTGGCCTCTTTCAACGTTGTTGGCCAATAAAACCCATGCCTGAACGCTTTGGCCACTAAAGCTCGGGATTAGGCATGATGTCCACATTCTCCTTGATGTATATCTAGGAGGATCTCCTGGCCTTCTACCGAGCTCACACATCTTTGTAATACACTTGTGACACTCCTTTTATACAGCTCATTGTTTATGATTGTATAAGCTTTAGCTCTTCTCACTGTCTGTCTTGCCAATATCTCGTTATTCGGCAAAATCACATCTCTAAGGAAAGAGAATATGGGTTGCGCCCATATAGGTGTGATTTTCTCTGGTGTAGTCTCACTATCTATTTCCATATTTTCTGCCGACATAACTACCTTGGATTTCTCCATACTCATCCTTGCATCAACTGGCTTTATTTTTGGAAATTCCGGGTTACATTGCTTGTCAATTTCCATCGGTACATTATGCTCTCTTGATTTTGCCGGAATAAAGATGGATTCGGACTCTAGAGACGGTGTTATTGATGGCTTCCTCAGGTGCTCTAGGGTGATACCTGGGGGAATTGACTGTCTGGTTGATCCGAGTTTTGACAATGTGTCTGCGGCATCGTTTTCTGTCCGAGGTACATGATGAAATTCACATCCTTCGAAGTATCCACTGAGTTTTTGCACATGAAATCTATACAAAGCCATATTATCATCCAACGCATCCCAATTGCCTGAGACTTGCTGTAGTACTAGATCTGAATCTCCATAGCACAAGATTCGGCGTATGCCAATCTCTTTCGCCACCTTCAATCCATGGACTAGTGCTGCATACTCGGCTACATTGTTTGACGCGGCAAAATGTATCTGTAGCACATATCTCAGCTGGTCTCTTTTTGGCGAGGTTAACACTATTCCTGCCCCCAAACCATTTCTTAGTTTAGAACCGTCGAAGTGCATCGTCCAATAATTCGGATCTGGTAACGGTGGCTCATATTGTACCTCGGCCCAATCTACGAAGAAGTCGGCCACAGCCTGAGATTTGATTGCATCTCTCCTATCGAATTGCGGAGCATAAGGTGACAATTCAATTGCCCATTTTGCTATTCGGCCACTTGCATCTTTGTTGCTCAATATGTCGGCTATGGGTGCTTCACAAATCACCTTGATGGGGTGCTCTTCGAAGTAATGTTTAAGTTTCTCTGCTGACATGTACACCCCATATGCCATCTTCTGATAGTGTGGGTAATTTTGTTTTGAGGCTGATAGTACCTCGCTTTGGTAATACACCGGCCTCTGTACTGATTTATCATCTTCAATTCGTTCCACCACGATCACAACGCTCACTACTCTGTTGGTGGCTGCTATGTAAAGCAACATAGGCTCTTTCGATAATGGAGAAGCCAATACCGGCGCTGTGACCAACATCTTTTTCAATTCATGAAATGCATTGTCTACTTGCGGAGTCCAAATGAACTTATCCGATTTTTTCATCAGCTGATAAAGTGGTAGTGCTTTCTCTCCCAGCCGACATACAAATCGGCTGAGCGAGGCTAAACAACATGTGAACTTTTGTACGTCATTTAGACATCTTGGCAATTCCATCCTTTCCACTGCTTTTATCTTAGTTGGGTTGGCTTCTATACCTCGGCTAGATACGAGAAAACTGAGCAATTTTCCTGCTGGCACACCAAACGTGTATTTTTCCGGGTTAAGCTTCATTCGGAACCTTCTCAGGTTCGTGAAAGTCTGCCGGATATCCTCTACTAGAGTTTTGATTTCTTTGGTTTTGATAACCACATCATCTACATATACTTGTACATTTTTTCCTATCTGGTCATGTAGACATTTTTGCATGCATCTCTGATACGTTGCTCCTGCGTTGCGCAGGCCGAATGGCATGGTGCGATAGCAATAAGCCCCGTACGGGGTAATAAACGCAGTATTTATTTGATCGGCCGGATTTAATGGTATCTGGTGAAAACCAGAATACGCGTCTACAAATGATAATAGTTCACAACCAGCAGTCGAATCAATGACTTGGTCTATTCTAGGTAAAGGAAAAGGATCTTTTGGACACGCCTTGTTCAGGTTCGTGTAATCGATACACATTCGCCATACAATGGCTACATTTGGATCATCCTTCTTCTTTTCCACTAGCACCGGGTTTGATAGCCAATCCGGATATAGTACCTCCATGATGAACCTGGCCGCAAGGAGCCGAGCTATTTCATCCCCTATTATTTTTCTCCTGTCCTCGGCGAAGCGGCGGAGAGGTTGCTTCACCGGCCTTGCTCCTGGCCTTACATTAAGAGAGTGCTCAGCCAACTCCCTCGGCACACCTTGCAGATCCTGAGTTGACCATGCAAAGATATCCCGATTCTTACGGAGGAAGTTGGTGAGCTCGCTTTCCTATTTAGCATCTAGGCCGGCACCAATAGTGACGGTGCACTCTGAGAATTGCTCATCTATCTGGAACTTTTTTGTTTCTTTAGTCGGCTGAAAGGAGACACTTCCATGTGGGTTGGTAATGCCGGCATATTCAGCTGTGCCGGCTGAGCGAGGGCTGCTACCTCCTGAATCCTTCTTTTTTCTCTTGCTATTACCAATGATTCGGCCAAATTTGACCCGGCTGAAGCACATTCCATTGACTTCGTGTAATCCCCTGCTACTGTTATCACCCCTTGTGGTCCGGGTAACTTCATTTTCAGATAACTTATATGACAGCTGCCCATGAATTTGGCCAATGTTGGCCGTCCGAGTAGAGCATGATAACAACTCTCTAGATCCACCACTTCAAACTCTAAATTTTCTGCTCTACAGTTATCTCTTGTGCCGAATAACACATCCACTCGAACCTTACCAATGGGTTCGCATGAAAGCCCTGGTACTATCCCATGGAAAGTGGTCCTCGTGGATTGCAGCATGTTCTGCGATATTCCGAGTTTATGCATCGTATCTTTGTACATGACATTGATACTGCTCCCATTGTCAATGAGTACCTTTGAAATTTTCACATTAATGCTTGGTCCGACAAATGTCGGATCTAACACGAGTGCATACGACCCCGGACTCGGCATTATCTTGGGGTGATCCTTTATGCTCCAAGTTATTTCCTGATCCGACCAAGGCACATATCTCGGTACTGCCGGCATAACTGCATTTACTTCCATATGCCGGCGCTGTACACTCTGCTTGTCTTGCTGTTCTGTTGTGAACACGCAATACGACTGATGATGTTCTCTGTAATCATTGCGTCCATTATTTCCTGGATTTGTCCTTCCATCCGGACCTTGGTTTATCACTTGATGCACCGCATCTCTCCGGTCCGAGTTTTCATACCTCGGGGGAGGAGGTGGTAACATCAGTTGCTGTGCATTTTCTCCAGTCAACTGTGGTTGATGCTGCTGATGTGCCTGGAGAGGCGCTGCCTGTATGCCTGCGGGGTTACCCATGGCATTTTTCATCCATGCACATTGGCGGGTTGTATGGTTGGCCGGCCTGGCCGGGTTTGACGTGTGAAATTTACACGGATGATCTAACATAGATTCAAACGTGTACTTCGGCCTCTCCTGCCACTGCCTCTTTTGCTCTGGTGTCCACTGTTTTTCCCTTCATTCCTTGGCGTCCATTGCTGAGGACCATTCTTTTGCCGCTGACTATTTCCGTGACTCGGCTGATCTTGCACTATTGCTGCCACCTGAGTCGAACCATATCTATAATCTGGTCTTTCTTCTCTTCTTCTTCCTCTGAAGTCATTGCGCCTGGATGACCCGGCCACATCTCTTGCATATTGATCTTGATGCTCTCGATGATCTGCCGACATTAATTCTGGTTGCGTCGGATCTCCCAATGCATAGGAATATGTTATTTTGATGGTTTCTGCCAATGGGGTTGGCATATCTCTTTGCAGTCGCTGCCATAACACACTGGCATAGCGGCATCCTTGAGCGAACCAAGCTATTTCTTGTGATTATATAACTCCTTCACACGAATTTCTCAGGTTACACCACCGAGTTAAAAACTCTCTGTCCGTCTCATTCGGCCTTTGCTTGCACATGGCTAGCTGCTGCAGCCTGTTTGGCCTCTTGTAAGTACTAGTAAAGTTGCTAACGAACATTTCTTCAAAATCCAACCAACAGTTGATGCTGCCTGCTGGCAGATTATTTAGCCATACTCTAGCTGGTCCTTCCAACATTTGCGGGACATACCGCACTGCCCAT
Organism: Avena sativa; assembly: GCA_916181665.1. Lineage (NCBI taxonomy): Eukaryota > Viridiplantae > Streptophyta > Magnoliopsida > Poales > Poaceae > Avena > Avena sativa. The sequence goes on along the minus strand of OV702284.1, from coordinate 250,011,387 downwards.
CGTAAGTTTCCACCTGCTATTTTTACAGCAGTGGCATAATAGATCAACCATTCCTGTGGTTTGGTGCTCCCATTATATGTTTCTGTGCCTCTTGCCAGCTGAAAGTTCGGCACAGGCGGTTCGCCCATGATCCGTGGTCCGAAGCATGTCGGACCCGGTGGACCCTGTTCTTCCAGCAGCTCGGATCGGTATAGCCGGTCTAGCTTTACTCTGGCATCATTCGACGGCAAATCTCTGTACAAAACTCTCTCATGCATTCCATAGTGGTTATTTCCACCATGGATCACATATTCCATCTTGGAATAACCATCATTGTATCTTTCATTCACCTGATTGTGGCGAGCTGGTCTCGCTTCTCTTTCCTGCCGAGGTTCATGTCTCGGCTGCGGATTGGGCGGCGGTTCTCTCCTTCCCTCGACCGGGATATTGTTCTCGTGATTTCCTCTGCCGAATTCTCCTCTGCCGAGATCTCCATTGCCTCGGCTTTCGCCGCCTTTCTCAGCACGGCCAGGATTTCTCTCGCCACTGTTACCTCGGCTTCCATTGCCTCTGTTCTCGTTTGCTTTTCCGGCTATCGCCGGATCATATGGAACAATTTGCTTGTTTCTCTTTCCCGAAGTTACCGCTCTGTCTTTTCGTGCATTGTTTCTGGGTGAAGATGCTGCTGCCACAGATAAGGCAGGTGCTGCTCCAGCCGAGTGAACCATTCGCGAGGCCCCTGGCCTTGCCGGGTCTGCTCTGAGCATTTCTTCATTCTGCTGGTTCGCAATGCGCACCAGCTCATTCACTCTTTCTTGCTGTTTCTGTCGGGCTTCGCCGGTCAATCCTTCTAACTCTAATGCTGCGGCATTTGCCGCTCTCAGGTTCTTTGCCGGGGTACTGTACCTCGGCAAGCCTAAATCAACTGATTCTGCCTTATGAGCATCATGCTCCTTGTTGATATCATCTATGAGGTTCTTTCCTCTTAATCTTAACTCGTCAACCCGCTCAGGGGCGACGTCAAGCTTGTTTGCTTTGGCATACTCTCGCAGGGTCCTGTTTAAGGACTCCCGCAAGGCCGACACCTTTTTTGCCTCTACCAGCACCTTTTGCCTGGTTTCTTCCAACTCTGCCTGAGCATTTGCCGGATCAAGAATCGGCGCTACAGGTGTAGTCATATTATCTATGGTTGCCTGAAGAATGTTTTCTGGTCTTTCCAGAGGTGGCCCTCTTACCCTTGGTGCCTTTGGGGTTGTCTCCTGCACCTCGGCCTGGTTGGCCACTGAAGGGATTACCTCGGTGGGTTGTGGAGCTGTCTGCCTGGGCGCGACCTGCGCGCCCGCCGCCAGGTCTCTGCTTGATCCTGCGCCTGCTACTCCCGCCTGCACCCCATCTGCGACCATCACCTCGACGCTGCTGACAGGGCGCGCTCCGCGAGGACTGCTCGCGGTGCTAAGGGGAGGTTCTCCTGCAACAATACCCTGGTGAGGATATACGCCGGAGATGTCGACGCCGACGTAGATCTGGTGCATGCCCAAGTTGATGAAGACGCCGTTGCGCGGAGAAGTTTTTCCCTTGAAGCTGCCTGCGTTGTCACTGACGTAGTCATAGAGATCAAGTCTCCGGACCAAGCCAGAGACAATGCGCTCGCCAGTGTTGATGAAGTTTCCCGTCCGGATCATGACTCCAGCTAGCACCGCTGCTAGCCCCACGGTGGGCGCCAACTGTCGTGGTGGTGGCACAGCAGATGCCATGGGTAGGCTAAAGTATGGGGGCAATGGATGCTAGAGGGATCTGGGGAGGGAAGATGCAGCTGATTCTACACACAAAAGACTAAGGCAAAGATCTTTATTTCTCCTTCCTTGGGCTACAAGTGCTCCTTGAGCTGTATACAAGGAGAAAGGAAGAACTTTACCAGCCTAACGGTACTAAATGAGCCGATCCCCTCCTCAGGGTCCAAGCCTCCCCTTATAAAGGAGAGCCTTGGGTTCCTTTAGGGCTAACGTGGCAAGCATATTCGAGGAATATGCTTGTCCCAATATAGTAGTTCGGCGGCCTCCTTTCCCTGTCGCCCCTCTAATGACCGCAAGGTTCCAGAGGGCCCCTCCTGCGCGCCTCGGGCTTCAAGACTGTCACCTCCGTGACCTCCTTCTGCCCCTCTGTCGCTCTGCGGCTTTGTCCCTTGTGCTTGGCTCCGCTCAGATTCCCCCTAGCCTGCGGCTAGAGTTTGACTTTAGGCTTCTCCTTCTCCTGCAAGCTTCGTATCATTCGGACCTGCCTCGCGTAACTCGGCTTGTCCTTCACCTGCATTAAGATTAGTCGGGCTAACCCGGCCGACTTACGCAGTATCTCGGCCGGATAATGCCTTGCCATTATCATAAGGGTCCTGCCCCTTTCATATCTCGGCCGACCTCTACAGGGTTCGGCCGACTCAGACTGTAACTCGGAAACTAGACGGGAAACACCCTTTCGTCTTTCCCCGTCTTTACCCTATCCGAGGTCACCTCCCCAACACACACCATACGTTTAATCCTTTGTTACAGCAAACTGGTGAGCTTGACAACCTCACTAATTCGTTGGGACGAAGTCTTGAGTTTGTGTTGTGCAGGTCTCGACGTTGCTTGTAACACCTTTGAGACGTTTCCTTCCTTCTTTAGGTTCGATAACCCCGGTCTCTACTGAGGGAAACTTGCTGCTGTGCTCATCACACCTTGCTCTTGGGGTTCCAACGAAGTGTCCCACGTCAACACTGGGTGCACGCATCACCATCCTCCGGTGACTGCCAGCGCTCCTCCTCTACCTCCAGGGAACCATGCTGCCGCCAGATAGCTGTCGGCCCGCTCCGGCCCAGATGAGGCCCAAAGGGACCCAGATCTGGGTCGAGAGCTGCCGCCTCCTTCCCGCACTGCTGTAGGTCATGTGGCCAACGACCACGCCACCGCGACGTCGCGCCACCCAATCCTGCGTCTAGAAGCACCGCCACCTGAGAGCACCACTCGAGGTCGCTTGCCCCGCGCAGAGCTCCGCCGAGAGGGGAAAGGCCAGAAACCACCGACCATCCGGGTCGTGCATGATGACGGACGCCAGCGACAACGGGGTGAGCGGAGAGTTGGGAAAGGGGATGAGACGGGATACGGCACGGCCCGGTCGCCCGTGTGTGTGTGTGGTGGTGGGGGGTGGGGGGAGGGGGTGGGGGAAGGGGGCACGGGTCGCGAGAGCGGCTCTCCTTTTTTTTTCCGGAGTGGTTTACACTCAAATGTAGTCGTCCACACGTGGCATTTTTTCAATTGGCCTTCGCTAACACTCTCTGCTCCCGACGCGAGTCTCCGACCGTCCGACGTCGTCTACATATAACCTATCGAGCAAAAGGATATACCGCAACCGCCCAGAACATTCTGAAAGCCATCGAAGTTGAAACGCCAAGACAGGCGAAAACCATCGATCCAAGCCAAAGCAATGAAGGCGCCGCTCACCTACGTCTTCTTCCTCCTGCTCATCTCATGTTCATCAACCTGCGAGTCCTCCACATTAGAAGACACATGTAAATCCTTCGCCGCAGGCCACCCGTCGATCGGCTACAGCTACTGCGTCAAGACCTTCCACGCCGACAGCAGGAGCGCCACCGCCGACTCGCGCGGCCTCGCCGCCATAGCCGCCAAGATCGCGGAGGCGAACGCCAACGGCACGGCACGGCGCATCGCCGCATTGCGCGCCTCGGAGGAGGACTCGAGGAGGCAGGAGCGCCTGGGCGTCTGCGCGGAGGTGTACTCGGACGCCGTGGACCAGCTCGGCGAGGCCGCGGAGGACATCGCCCGGGGCGAGGACAAGTCCACCCGGGACGCGCTCACGCGGCTCAGCGCGGCGCTGGACGCGCCCGGGACGTGCGAGGACGCGTTCGGCGAGGCCGACGACACGTCGCCGCTGCTCGCCGAGGACGCCGAGTTCAGGAAGCTGGCGACCATCGCCCTCGCAGTCGCGGCGTCGCTGTTGCCGCCCCCGTCGACGCTCACCAAGTGCTTGTAGCATGGATAGGATAAGCAGGCCAAATAAGTTTATCCGATGATTACAGTTGCTACTGTGTGGTTTAAACTTTAAAGATTTTTATGCTTTCGTTTGGACGTGTTTGATTTTCTTCGTAGTGCCGCGCATGCAGTGATGCGATGCGATGGTGGTGTAGTGGGCAAGTGGCCACGCGGCCAGCTTGGAATCTATGTCGCGCCCTTTTTTATACCACCTTTGAACATGGGGTGTTAACCGCGTGTCGTGGAACGTTGAGTGGAAGCAAGGCATGCTGCGTGCTGTGGCGCACTTTTGCCTTTCGATCGATCTCGAACTCCTCCTTTCCTTGAGGCCTTGTTTGGATATAGAATTTTGGCAGAACTAGTTTCCCGTAAACTTATATAACTGCTTAACAAACTAATATTCTTTTCGGATTTGCTAGTTCTCATGCATCTGAGAACTTTTTAAGTCTCAGTCGCCTCTTTTACTGTTCGATTTATCTCATGATTCGTGCAAAATGAAAGTTACACATGCGTTACAACTCGAGTGTAACTGAGAATTTAATGAGTTGCAACTAGGTTGTAACTAAGAATTAGTATAAATCTTATGAGTTACAACTAGGTTGTAATTGAGAATTAGCACAATATTAAAATGACATTAGCGACTTGGACATAAGTAATTCTCAGGCGCTGAGATCTAGTCACTTCCTATTCTGTTTGGGCGCAGTAACCAAAACGCGAATTGATAAAACAGAGTTTAATTGATAAAACAGAGTTTCCACAAAGCCTGGAAAGTAGACGTTGGCAAAAACGACTATTAGTAGTTTTTCAGAAAACGAGATTACGCAAAACTCGACCAGGACATTAGGCGGCGACCGCGGCCGTCTACATCCGCAATCTTCGATGGGAGCTCGAAGGGTATCCCGCCGGCGGAGACCACACCGCCTCCTCGAGTCCTCATACAGTCCCGTCGAGCTGATCACCCCAGGACCTATGCGCCGCCACAGGCCCTGGCTCAAGCCACAATCAGTAATCGATTTTCTCTACGGTACCCATACTCACAAGTCACAACGCCGCGCTCGTCGGCAACCGCTGCCGGCAGGTTCACTGCCCACACCACTCGGTCATGCTTTCATCCCGCTACGACGCGCACTGGCGTCGCCTCTGTCGCGTCCGCCATGCCGAGCTCTTCATCGCCGCTAGGCTGGCCAGCTACGCATGGCGAGGTGCGCATGCTCCTCCGTGTGCTGCACGCAGCGGCGACGCCACGACCTGAGCGGCTCGAGTGGGTGGAGCGCCCCGGCATACCAAGTCGGCCAGCCCGGCCGCCAAGAACACCGACTACCGCCGTGCCGACGACGAAGAAGACACTTGTCAAGAGAGTACATTCGTGTACTAGACGGTGCATGCGCGATCGATAGAGTCGGTGGATGGGCACATAGTGCGGTGGCCGGTGGGCTGGGTGGGAATACCTCAAGGCGGACGCGCGCGCCGGGACAAACGTCTCCCCCGCGTCGTCTTCCTGCCTTCAACACCAGTTGCTCTCGATAACCAACAGCCTATCCGGCTCCATTCCCTACTCTCTCGCGCTGAGCACGGAACCTGACGGGCCTGCTTAACAACGACGACCTCTCCGGCGAGATGCCCGAGATCATCTGGTAGTGCTAGAGCGTGAGGATCATCGATCTCTTTGGGAAGCAGCTGAACGGGAGGATAATGGCGTCTATCGAGAATCTGCATCTATTCAACTCATACCTACATCCTCAAGATTAATTTGTATGGGAGTCCAGACAGGAAAGAGCAGAAAACGAGTTTTAGACTCTCCTAAGCCAAACATGGTTTTGCCTTAGCCAATTTCTAACGGAAAAGTTATTAAAACTGATTTTCCTAATAATCCTATTAAAACTCGTTTTCTAAAAACCAATCGGCTAATCCTCGTCATCCAAACAACCACTCAAGGTTTGTGGACTCTAGATGACCCGGTACACCACTGGCGCCAAGTATTAAAGTAAAACAATATTTTAGTCATAGATTTAATCATTGAACCGTATTGTTACCAAAGTATTCACGGGGTATTAACAGAATACAAAAGACTAATACAAGTATCAAGGACTCCATAGCATAAACTGGAATGGAAAACAAAAGGCATCAGATGAAATAAAAACCTGAACAAGATGTTGCTAACATATTGTTTAGGATCTGAATCTGAAACAGTATACAGTCTATAAATATAGCAACATTGGCACAGATCCAACATCGACACTTTAGTCAAGTCCACAAAAGAAAGGTAGAAATAGCAAAGATTGTTTTTTAAGGATACGTCCTGAAAGACGTATCTTTTTCATAGAAGAGGGGCCAAACGGCTAAAATTTACAGCACGCCGTGATACAGACGCCCCGACGCAGACCACACCGCCTCGAGGGAAGCACTCACACGCTAGCTAACTACTCGCGACACCTCCACCTATCTACCTGGCTCAAGCAATCCCAGAAGAGTCCCGCGGCTATCCACAAGCATGCTTCCTCGGAGATCTTCTGAATGACCATAGTGGTCGAGGGGGGGCTCCGTCAAAGACGGCGTCGTTCCGGTGGCGCCAAAGCGTCTAACACACTAGGGAGACTCCTGTCCAGAGATCTCGCTCGAGGCCTCTCCCTCCACGCTTTCCCTGAAGCCAGGTAACCAATTTAGAGTAGGATCTGGCAACCATTGCCTCTTGCCCCACCAACTGTGGCATCCCGCAAAACCACTACTAGAAAATCGCGTTGATTTTTGTGCACTGCATCATCATGACCGCAGGCTCATGTCATCATGTCACATTGCATTTGAGCATCGTCATCATCTTGCATTTGCTTGCATAAAACTATTTGCGGAAAAACCTGCCTTTGTTTTCTAAACGCCCCGTCTTTGTTCAAACGCAAAACCCGGGTCACCGGATTATTTTTGTTTTGTTGCTATCGAGTTGCAAAAGCTTTGTTTTAAACCAACAAAATATTTAATTATTTTTGTGGGGGCAGTCGAACGGGCCGATTTGACCCGGACGACCACCCCTAGTACAAACAATCGGTCCCCCAAAAAAATCCTAAAACTACCCAACCTAGTCTACCCACCCCTCTGGCCACCTCACCCCGGCCAATCCCCACCCGACACGTCACCCTAACCCAAACTCCTACCCACTCCTAATCTGCCACATCACCCCACCAGCCACCCCTCTCTCTCTCTCTCCACTTCCCACCCCACCAACCAGCACACACGCACACAGCCCCCCCTTCCCCACACCCGCTGCCAACCGGTCCCACCCGACCCCGCGACCCCACCTTGCCAGCCCCACGCGCTCCTCTCTCCCCGCTCCTTCTTCCCCACCCGACCCTCTGCCTCGCGCGCCGCTCCACCCCGGCGCTCACCTGCCCCGCCCCTCCTCTCACCCCTCTCGGCCGCTCCTCCCTCTCCGCCTCCGCTCGCCCCCACCGACCTCGCCGGCTACCGCCTCCCCACCACCGTCCGCCTCTCTCCCCTCTGCGCCTCGCCCTCCCGCTCGCCCCCTTTCCCCCTGAGCGCCGCCCGCGGCCCCTCTCCGGCCGACCTCCAGCCACCGCGCCCGAGCCCCCGCCTCCGGCCGCTCCGCCATCTCCCCCGTGGCGCCCCTCACCGTCACGCCTCGGCCTCCGTCGCCGCCATCTCCCCCCGCCGGCCTCTGCTGCCGCGCCTCCGCCTCGTCGCCGGGAGCCGCCGCTCTCCCCCGCCGGTCGCCTCTCCCTCTGCGCCCGCCCGTCCGTCTCCGGCCGCCTCCTTCCCCCTCGCCGCCGGCCGCGACCCCGCCTCCGTCTGCGAGCTCCGGCGCGAGCGCGCCGCCGCCGGTCCTTTCCCCCTCTGCAGCACCGCGCGGGCCGCCGTCGCCTTCCGTTGCCAGGGAGCCGACCTCCTGCCCGCGCCTCACCTCCGTTCGGCCACGGCCCCCGTCGCCCCGAGCCGCACCGCCGTGGCTGCTGGCCACGTCAACGTCCCTCGTCCCTACCTGCTGCCCTGTTCCGGTTGGATGGCGCCCAAGCACATCGACGCCCCCGATGGCCTTCTCCAATGCGAGCCGAAGGACCCTCCTGTGTAGCATCAGACGTGCCTCCGAGTGGTGCCTTCGTGGTGTTTGGATACCTCAGACATGAACACATCGTTTGGTGGATGAGGTCGTCGACATGACCGGCATCGAGCATGAGCGCGTGTTAAGATTTAACAAGACCTTCACCAAGACAGTATCGAGACAGGTCCTAAGATCGACACTGATCCTCAAGCCCGAAGACTACATCGGACCGGAGACACTCGAAGAAGCATCTACAAGGACTTCTACACGGAATGGAACGACATGATCTTCTTCATGGACAAGTGAAAGTTGCGCGACTCAGAGACCACCGGCAAGAAAAACCGGAACCATAAGATCAACGACAGGGACGCCAAGATCTTCAATCGGAACCGGGGACATCGAGACCCTGGCGCGTCAAGTTCTCCTTCCCGGATTCAAGGACTCCGACCGAGTGCGACTAGTACTTCCTCGAGGATGCCAAGTTCTGCATCTCGAACGCCAAGACCGACCCCGTGGGACCCGACAAGATCTTCTCGACGACAAGATCGACCGCTTGGAACCAAGATCCCCGGCACGTCACGACAAGTTCTCCGTCTTGTATCCGCTCCCGTCGATTCCCGTCGAACCCTGAACCAGAGACCGAACCCCGAACCCCGGAACCCCAAGCTCGTCGAACCCTAATGTGTGAACCTTTTCCGACCCCCTATTTTATAAATGCTATATATAAACCTTGTTGCATACTAAATTGTCATACTCGCATGCATATTTGTGTGGTTTGGGGGCCTTATGCCGATTCACCTCATAATTAAATATGGGGCCCATATGCGGGCAAATCTAGTCTTATATTGGCCTCATTTAAATTGGTGTAGCGAACCGGTGCTATCTTTTGCCTTGTTAAGACAACATTTAAATTGCGGGGGTTCTAAATAACTTGAACCATCTAATTAATTGTCGGGACCCGGTTCCACTTAATATTGCCCAATTGCATCGCACCTTTGCCATGTCATACATCATGCATGCATCATGCCCGATCTTTTGCCGTAGTATTAAATATTGCATCCGGTGTTTATTCTAGTGTTTTGGTTCTTCGCGGATAAGGTCGTTGAGTTGATGTGAGCTTCGCCCCGATCTTCGGATGAACCTTCGACAATGTTTTCAGGCGAGCATCTCCCCCCTTTCTACCTATCTTACTTTTATAGTATTTATTCCCTCCTGTTGATCTATTGCTATCTGTGTTGCGTTGCTCTAGTTTTCGTACCCGTGATATCCCTTGCAGCCTATATTGCCTTGGACACATCCTATTACCTGTTGTTTGGTAGATAGTTGGACTTGCGCGTCGTAGTCGCTTGCTCAAGTGTTGTTGCGTGTCGTCAAGTGCCACAGTTGTTGGTGCATTGCCGCATGTTGATGTTGGAGATGATCATGGCTTTACTTATCGTTCACTTTAATTCCTGTTTAACAACTAAAATTGAAGTAAGTAAGCAGAGGCACAGGTGGGCAATAGATGTTATTTGGTTGTTAACCGTCCACTTGTGTCCCGTAGGACCCCGAGTGCTTGATACCTGTTCCTTGATTTATCGCGCTATCCACATCCGGGAGGATTATGGGACCCCCTGAGCCAGAGCATGATTCATTCTTATTTCTTGGGGCCACAAACTAGTTTGAGGTTTTATTTACTATCCTGTACCTATGCCATGCTACTGCTTTATTTACGATTGTGCGAGGAGCACACTGTACTGTTTAGGTAAGCAGAATGTTTTCGCGGTATCGACAAGCCCAGTTTTGGGTTCCCAGTCGTTTACAGCCATTGTCGCAAACCTTGAGTCCGTCTCGGAGTCAGCTGGCTTCGTTGCGGGTCTACTCAATGGGGTGGCCCCCTGAAATACTTCTGAATCCTGTGATTGCTTTGTCATGAAAGCCTCGTTGGGTTTTGATTTCGTTTTTCCGAGGTTGATCGAGTGTGTGTTGCTATTGGTGCACCCCGGCCGGGTAAAACTTTCTGAAAGCCGTGTCCGCGGTTATGGACGACTTGGAGCACAGTATCTCGATCATAGACAAGTATAACTAAAGTAGTGCTATAAATTTGACTTTATAATGACTAGTAATCAGCTTCACTATAATGGAATGGCTAAATAAAACTGCCCACAATTGCTTGTTTGGAGTGTCGCTTGCGATCATTGTACCTGACTAGTAAGTATTGCAACTACAACGGAATGTCTAATAAAAGTACCAACAACTGCTGGGTTTTGGGTTATCTCATGCAAATTGTATCTGACTAGTAAGTGTCGCAACTATAACGGAATGGTTAACTAAAACGGCCCACTGTTTATTTTATCAGGACGTATAACTCTACCTGACTAGTAATTGTTGCAACGATAACTGAATAGATAAAACTGCCAACTGTGTGAGTTCCTCGGTTGACTTCCTCGTTTGGTCTCGAGGGGGAAACACCAGGATGGGTTTGTTTGAGGGTAGCATCAGGTTGGTTCCGAATAGGTCTATCTTACCCTCTCTGATAGCCGCCGGTTGTATCAAGTCTCTATAGGTTGTTTAGTGCATGCTGCCGCTGCCGCTTCAGTCCACCATACCTATGTAGGCGAGGACCGCCGAATTATAGCCTCGCCGTGTACTGGCCTCAGTACTGACGCTCCTCTTTTTCCTTTGCCCTTTGTCGGCACCCCTTTTGTTTAAGCAGGTTTGAGATCGACGTCGTTAGCAGGGTTACCCTTCCGGCTTGGCCTGGGCAGGGTTATGGACGCCATTGGTTATTCTTCAGGGCTCTTAGCCCCATTTGCATCTTGTCCGTAGTCGGACGCTCTATCGTTTTCAAGGTGATTTGGATCTTTGTACCTTATATCTGTATTCTTGACTCATGGAGTCGTGTTGTATATATATCTGTTCTATGGGTCCCATCGAGGACTGTTGTGTAATGTTATTACTTCGTTTTCCACCCGCACGAAAGTGCCTGGTGGGCACCTTTGAATCGTTTCTATGCGGGTTTGGCGGGAATCGCTGAAACTTGCATAGGGTCGATTCTGAGGGTGTTACAGAGTGGTATCAGAGCTCAGCAGTTGCGATACCCCACAAGTCCAGCCTGTAGGATAACCTAGCTAACGGCCGAAGTAGAGTGTCAAAACTATTATTGCAAAATCGGTTGGATAGTTCTGGCTAGGTCTGATTTTACTCCTTACCCCTCTGCTGCTCTCCTCTCACCTCTGCGTGTTTTGAATCCGCTCTCTTCTCTCTCTTCGAGTCCAGGATTTCTCGTGGTTGGGTTCCGTCGTACCTTCAGGGTTTCGCTTCCTCCTTTGATAACGGTGTTCTAACCTCCGGTGTCCAGGCTGTCTGAAGAATCCGTCTACTGTGGTACCATTCTGTGTTCCTTGTTTGTGCCTTCCGGTGTTTTTCCGACGCGACGACATCATCTACGCCAGATCCGATGCAGAGTCTGCATCACTCCTTTGTTTCCGAGCCTCGATTGTCGAGATCTTCAGTCTGATTCCGTGAATGGTTGCACGCTTTTCCACTGATTGTGCAGAGTAATAGTTTGGGTGCGTGATGGATTGGCCCCCATGCCGACTACCCCTTCTATTCGCTTTTGTACATTGAAGTTGATGAGAATGCATCGGTTCCCTCTTTCCATCGAAGTTAGAGGTGGCTTTATTTGTTGATACCTCTACCTTCGACCTTTTGGTCCCGGAGTGTTCTCTCGACGATCACGGACAACGACCTCTTGTTAGTGGTGTCGCGAGGATCTACACGAAGCGAGAAGATGCAGATCACCGACCTTCTTTCCGGTACCATGAGGCGGATCTCGAGGGCGAGATCCATTGTTAGTGGTGTCGAATTGTGGCATCCCGCAAAACCACTACTAGAAAATCGCGTTGATTTTTGTGCATTGCATCATCATGACCGCAGGCTCATGTCATCATGCCACATTGCATTTGAGCATCGTCATCATCTTGCATTTGCTTGCATAAAACTATTTGCGGAAAAACCTGCCTTTGTTTTCTAAACGCCCCGTCTTTGTTCAAACGCAAAACCCGGGTCACCGGATTATTTTTGTTTTGTTGCTATCGAGTTGAAAAAGCTTTGTTTTAAACCAACAAAATATTTAATTATTTTTGTGGGGGCAGTCGAACGGGCCGATTCGACCCGGACGACCACCCCCAGTACAAACAATCGGTCCCCCAAAAACTTGCTTCTGCCTTTCGTGCGGTTTGTATGCTACCAAAACTTATGCAATGTCAAATATTACTAAAAAGGACTACTGAAAGAGGACTTTTCCATACACCATTCCACAAAGAGAAAAGGTATCAGTTTGGCATCATCATCATATACAAAATTTGATTGGAGATGTGCTTCAACCATCCATTAGAAGGCATGTTCATAAATTCTGCAAAATCGTACATATTAACCGAGGTGCACTGCCCACTATCTAGCATGACCTTGAGTGGGAATAAGATTGCATATTTAGACGATAGGGGCATACAAAAAGCAGTATATGGTATTCACAAAAATATTTCCATACTGGCCACACCTTAGGTACATCGACGGCTTACAGTATATGTTGTTGGCCTAGACACATGACAAATCATCTGTGGCTGACTCTAACAACCCTGACTTCAACTTGCTTCTGCCTTCCGCTCTCCGGGTGGACAACCACGATGGCATGTGCTGAAGGGTTTTGCAGCATAGTAAATCAAAATTTTCTACGGATGCGAACAAGAAAGCCAAGATCTAATCTAGGAGATGCAATCAACGAGAGAGATTGATGAGATCTTCATACCCTTGAAGAAATCACACAGCGGAAATGTTCAACAGAACGTGGTTGACGTAGTCGTACTCGCCGTCTCCTCCTCGCGATCCGATCTGATCCTATGCCGCAAGTGACGGCGCCTCCGAGAGATGCACACGTACGATGTAGCGACGTCTCCTCCTTCCTTGGTCCAGCAAGTATGGTGGAGAGATAGATTGGATCTACAGCATGACGGCGTGGTGCTTATGGTGGAGAGTTTCTGCGGCAGGGCTTCGCCTACGCGCAGTCGGGAGAGAGAGAGAGAGGAGGAGGGGCAGCAGTTGGCGGCTTGGGTTGGAGGAGTAGGGGGAGGCTGTGCCCCTGCCCTCCTTATATAGGGGGCTGGCTGCCCTCCCCCTTGACCCCTCCTCCAAGCCCTAGGGCGGCGGCCCAAGGGGTGGAGTGGGGGGCAAGTCATCCCCCCCTTCTAGAAGGTTTCCCTAGGGTTTCCCCTAGGGCTGGCCGGCTGGGCCTTAGGGGCCTTGTGCCCCTGGCCCAAAGTGGCCAGGGCACTTCCCCTTAGGCCCACACAGGCCTCCGACAAGTGGGCCCATGTTGGTCCCACTACGGAAGCTTCTAGAATCTTCTGGTACAATACCGATAAACTCCGAAACGATTCCGAAATCCAAAAACTGCTTTCCTTTATATGAATCTTATTCTCTGGACCATTCCGGAACCTCTCATGATGTCCTGGATCTCATCCGAGACTCCGAACAAAAACTCATAAACCAATTATCCATTCTATCCTAGCGTCAATGCACGTTAAGTGTGTGACCCTACGGGTTCGAGAATATGCAGACATGATCTTCTATCAATAATCAACAGCGGGATCTAGAAACCCATATTGACTCCCACATATTCATCGATGATCATATCGGATGAACCATGATGCCAGGATTCAATTAATCCCATATATGTATTCCCTTCGTCACGCGATATTTTACTTGCCCGAGATTCGATCGTTGGTATCGGCATACCTAGTTCAATCTTGTTCACAGCAAGTACTTTACTTGTTCCGTAATCCGATATCACTTTGTGATTAACTCCTTAACCACGTGCTTGCAAGCGGTGTTGATATCGATTACCGAGTGGGCCCGAAGTATATCTCTCCGACTCGGGAGGGAAAAATTCCATCTCGATACATACAACCCAACAAGTACTTTCCGATCACCTGAGAGACACCTTTATGATCACCCTCACATAGGATGACGTTTGATGACCTCAAAGCTTTCTTCCGATACCAGGGAGTTGTATTATCTCATGTGTAGGGGTTCGTAGCATGGAAAACAAAAAATTTCTACCGCATACAAACAAACAAGCCAAGATCTATCTACTAGATTGTAGCAACGAGTTGATGGAATAACTCACCCTCAAAGATTCCAAAGTGTTTAACGAGAGCGGATTCTCGTGGGTGATGTAGTCGTACTCTCGCCGATCTCAAGATCGTGTAGACGACCCTTCCGGCGCTGCGTTCTGGCAGCGCTTCCGCAGTCGGTCACACGTTCGGTACTCGATGAAGACCTTCCTCTCCCTTGTTCCAGCAGGCAGCGGAGGTTGTAGCACTCTCCTCGCGATTCCGGCAGCACGACGACATGGTACCGGAAGTAGAGGGGAGATCTCGCAGGGCTTCGCCTTAAGCCGGAGCAAGTATGGTGGACTATGAGAGAGGCCTCGGTGATCTAGGGTTTAGACACACCAAGGAGAGAGGGCTAGGCCGGCGGCTAGGGCTTGGGGAAAGCCCCAAGTCGGCGGCGGCTGCAGGAGGGCCGGCGGCTAGGGCTAGGGTTTTGGGTGGTGGAGTTGTGTATTTGGAGGGGAAGCCCTGCCCCTCCTTTTATAGGTGGAGGGCGCCGGCCAAGGGGGAGGGAGTTCTCCCCCAACTCGGCCTCCAAGGCCGGCGGTGGAGGGAGAGTAACTCCTCCCCAAGTAGGTTTCCTACTCTCCCTCCACCAAGCAAACTTGTCGTTTGACTTTTCAAATTGGCGTTTGACTTTTCAAACTAGGATTTGATTTATCCCTTTATTTTGCTCAGCTATGACACCTAGTACATGATGCAACCATTCCAAATTGTTATGACACATTCATGTACCCTTCCCCTCCGGAGTGCCGGACCTTCCGGAACCTTCTAGAACATTCCCGATGAAAACACCGGAACCATTCTCCAACCCCGAAACATGACATTCCTTATATGAATCTTATTCTCCAGACCATTCCGGATCTCCTCGTGATATCCCGGATCCCACCGAGACTCCGAACAACATTCGGTCTCTTACTCATCATTCCATAACTACTCAACAACATCGAATCCTTAAGTGTGTCTCCCTACGGTTCGTGAATTATGCGGACATGATCGAGACACTTCTCCGAACAATAACCAATAGAGGAATCTGGAAATTCATATGGCTCCCACATATTTCTACGATTACTTTGCGATCGAATGAACCACTTACATACGATACCAATTTCCCTTTGTCTCATGATAGTTTACTTATCCGAGGTTTTGATCGTCGGTATCTCTGCATACCTAGTTCAACCTCGTTGCTGATAAGTACTCTTTTCTCGTTCCCGTGATATGTGATCCCTTGTGAGCCAGTCACATGATTGCAAGCTAATTGGATGACATTCCACCGAGAGGGCCCAGAGTATATCTATCCGTCATATGGATGGACAAATCCCATTCTTGATCCATGTGTCTCAACCAATACTTTCCGAACACTCAATGCCACCTTTATAGCCACCCAGTTACGGTGTGGTGTTTGATGTCATCAAAGCATCCTTCCGGTGATGGTGATATGCATGATCTCATGGTCGAAGGAATTAGGTTACTATGTATCAGAAAGCATATAGCAATTGAACTATTAAAATGACTTGATATTTATGCTACGCTTATCTATAGGAGTATGTCCATCATACCATTCTCCTAACGATATGATCTTGTTGTTAATAACATCTCAATTTTTATGATAGGTAAACCACAATCATTTATTAACCAACAAGCCAGTATTATAAAGAGGCTTTACTAGGGACTCTAATTTAGTTTACAAATCACATAAGTATTAATGTTTCCTTGTTAATACTGTTATAGCATGAATGTAAACATTTATCATAAACACAAAGATATAATATTAACTACATTTATTATTGCCTCTAGGGCATATCTCCAACAGTCTCCCACTTGCACTAGAGTCAACTAATCTAGATTACATGGTAATATACCGAACACCCATGGCAGTTTGGTGTTGGTCATGTTTTGCCCTCGGGAGAGGTTTAGTCAACGGATCCGCCACATTCAGATCTGTGTGTACTTTGCAAATCTTTATGTCACCATCTTGGACATGTTCTCGAATAGCGTGAAAACGTAGCTTGATGTGCTTCAGCTTCTTGTGTGACCTTGGTTCTTGCGCATTGGCTATGGAGCCCATGTTATCACAGTAGATAGACATTGGGTCCAGCGCACTTGGAACCACATCGAGCTATGTAATGAACTCCTTCATCCATATCGCTTCTTGTGAAGCCTCCGAAGCAGCTATGTATTCCGATTCAGTTGAAGATCTCGCCACAACGCTTTGCTTTGCACTCCTACAGCTAACTGCTGCACCATTCAAAGTAAACACATATCCAGATTGAGATTTAGAATCATCCAGATCGGTGTTCCAACTAGCATCGGTGTAACCATTAACAACGAGTTGTTCATCACCTCCATAAGAAAGAACCATATCCTTAGTTCTTCTCAAGTACTTAAGGATGTTTTTGACCGCTGTCCAATGATCCACTCCTGGATCACTTTGATATCTGCTAGTCAAACTAACAGCATATGCAATGTCGGGTCTAGTACATATCATGGCATACATTAGAGATCCTATGGCTGAGGCATAGGGAGTCTTACTCATCCTTTCTCTATCTTCTGCCGTTGCTGGACTTTGAGTTTTACTCAAGGTTGTATTGGGCAACATGGGCAAGAATCCTTTCTTGCTATCCTCCATTTCAAACCTCTTTAGAACTTTGTCCAAATATGTACTTTGTGACAATGATATTAGACGTCTCAATCTATCTCTATAAATCTTTATGCCTAATATGTAAGCTGCTTCGCCAAGATCTTTCATTGAAAAACTATTATTCAAATATTCCTTGACACTATTAAGAAGGTCTACATCATTCCCAATTAACAATATGTCATCTACATATAGTATTAAGAATGCTACAGAGCTCCCACTCACTTTCTTGTAAATACAAGCTTCTCCATAAGTTTGTAAAAAACCAAAACTTTTGATCACCTTATCAAAACGTTGATTCCAACTTCGGGATGCTTGCTTCAATCCATATATGGACCGTTGAAGTTTGCATACCTTGTTAGCATCTTTAGGATCGACAAAACCTTTGGGTTGCATCATATACAACTCTTCATCAATGTCTCCATTGAGGAACGCTGTTTTGACATCCATCTGTCATATCTCATAATCGTAATATGCAGCGATTGCTAACAAAATCCTCACAGACTTTAGCTTCGCTACTGGTGAGAAAATCTCATCGTAGTCAACTCCTTGAATTTGTCCAAACCCTTTTGCGACAAGTCGAGCTTTATAGACAGTAACATTACCATCAGCATTTGTTTTCTTCTTGAAAATCCATTTATTCTCGACAGCCTTCCCGCCATCCGGTAAGTCCACCAAAGTCCATACTTGGTTTTCGTACATGGATCCAATCTCAGATTTCATGGCTTATTGCCATTTATTGGAATCTGGGCTCATCATCGCTTCCTCATATGTCGCAGGGTCATCGGTGTTGTCCACCAACATGACACTCATAACGAGATCATACCAATCAGGAGTGGTACGAGTTCTTGTTGACCTACGAGGCTCTGTAGCAACTACAACCGAAGTTTCATGATCATCATCATTAGCTTCCTCTCTTATTGGTGCAGGCACCACAGGAACTTCTTCCGGTGCTGCGCTACTCACAAGTTCGAGAGAAGGTTCGACAACCTCGTCGAGTTCTACTTTCCTTCCAGTCACTTCTTTCGAGAGAAATTCCTTCTCTAGAAAGGATCCATTCTTGGCAACGAAGATTTTGCCCTCGGATCTATGATAGAAGGTATACCCAATAGTTTCCTTCAGGTATCCTATGAAGACGCATTTTTTCCGCTTTGGGTTTAAGCTTGTCCGGTTGTAACTTCTTTACATAGGCTTCGCAACCCCAAACTTTAAAGAACGACAATCTAGGTTTCTTCCCAAACCATAATTCATACGGTGTCGTTTCAACGGATTTTGATGGTGCCCTATTTAAAGTGAATGCGGCTGTTTCTAATGCATAACCCCAAAATGATAGCGGTAAATATGTAAGTGACATCATAGAACGAACCATATCTAAGAGAGTTCGATTACGACGTTCGGACACACCATTACGCTGTGGTGTTCCCGACAGTGTCAATTGTGAAAGTATTCCGCATTTCTTCAAATGCTCGCCAAACTCGTAACTTAGATATTCACCTCCACGATCAGAACATAGAAATTTAATCTTTTTGTTACGTTGATTCTCTACCTCACTTTGAAATTCCTTAAACTTTTCGAAAGTTTCGGACTTTTGTTTCATGAAATAGATATACCCATATCTACTCAAGTCATCCGTGAAGGTAAGAACATAACGATAACCACCGCGTGATGCTACACTCATTGGACCACACACATCGGTATGTATGATTTCCAATAAGTCCGTAGCTCGCTCCATCATTCCTGAAAAGGGAGTCTTAGTCATTTTACCCATCAGACATGCTTCGCATCTTTCAAGTGATTCGAAATCAAGTGATTCAAGAAGTCCATCGGAATGGAGTTTCTTCATACGCTTCACTCCAATGTGACCAAGACGACATTGCCACATATAGGTCGAGTTATCGCTCGATTTCAAACGTTTAGCTTCAATGTTATTAATATGTGTATTTCCACTATCGAGATTCAATAAGAATAGACCATCTATCAAAGGTGCATGTGCATAAAACATATTACTCATATAAATCGAACAACCATTATTCTCGGACTTAAACAAGTAACCGTCTCGCAATAAACAAGATCCTGATATAATGTGTATGCTTAATGCAGGCACCAAATAACAATTATTTAAGTATAAAACTAATCCCAATGGTAGATGAAGAGGTAGCGTGCCGACCGCGATCACATCAACCTTTGATCCATTTCCTACGCGCATCGTCACCTCGTTCTTCGCTAGCTTCCGTTTATTCTGCAGCACCTGTTTCGAGTTAAAAATATGAGCAACCGAACCAGTATCAAATACCCAGGCACTACTACGAGTACTAGTGAGATACACATCAATAACATGTATATCGGATATACCTTTCTTTTTTATGTTGCCGTTCTTCAAATCCGCCAAGTACTTTGGGCAATTCCGCTTCCAGTGACCTTCTCCCTTGCAGTAAAAGCACTCAGTATCAGGCTTAGGTCCAGCCTTGGTCTTCTTCGTCGGTGCGGTAACTTTCTTACCACCCTTCTTGAAGTGTCCCTTTTGCTTAGACTTGCCTTTCTTGAATTTGGGGGTCTTATTGACCATCAACACTTGGTGCTCTTTCTTGATCTCCAATTCTACAGATTTTAACATGGAGAAGAGTTCTGGCAACTGCTTGTTCATGCTTTGCATATTGGAGTTCATCACAAAGTTCTTGTAACTTGGTGGCAGTGATTGGAGGACACGGTAAATCCCCAAAGCATTAGGAATCACTATACCCAAGCTTTGGAGTTTGTTTGCGTGCCCAGACATCTTAAGCACATGCTCACTGACGGAGCTGCCCTCTTCCATCTTGCAGTTAAAGAACTTTTCAGAAGCCTCATAGCTCTCAACTGCCGCGTGAGTCTCAAATATCAGTTTGAGTTCACGGACAATATCATGTGGGTCTGAATTCTCAAACCTTTTTTGAAGCTCCGATTCCAAACCATACAAGATAGCACACTGAATTGTGGAGTACTGATTCTTCCGAGCAAGGTAAACATTCTTTACTTCATCGGTAGCATCATAGGTCAAATTACCAGCATTGAGGACAATCCTCAAATTGCGGAACCAATCCGTGAAGTTGCTTCCATTGTTTTTCAACTTTTCTTTCTCTAGGAACGCATTAAAATTGATGGTTGGGGCCGCCATTGATCTACAACATATTTGCAATAGTTTAGACTAAATTTATGACAAATTGAGTTCTAATTAATAGATAAATTAATCTAGGTGAACTCCCACTCAAAACAATATCCCTCACATTGTTTTAGTGATCACACGAACCAAATCCACCACATCAAAACCGATCATCACGAGAGTTGATGTAGCTTCAATGGCGAACAATCGACATGTTCATCATATGTACTATATGATTCATGCTTTACCTTTCGGTGATCCGTGTTCCGAGACCATGTCTGTACATGCTAGGCTCGTCAAGATCGAACCTTAGCTTCCACATGAGCAAATCTGGCTTGCTCACGTTGTATACACTTGCAGAATCTAACACACCTGATCATCACGTGGTGCTTCGAAACAACAAGCTTTAGCAACGGTGCTTACTAAGGATGAACACTTTAGAACTTGATATTTATGTGCATGAGGGATCATCTTATAATGCTATCGTCGTTAACTAAGCAATACAAGATGCATAAAGGATTAACATCACATGCAATTCATAATATGTGATATGATATGGCCTTTCTTCTTTGTGCTTCCGATCTCCATCTTCAAGCACGAACATGATCTCCATCATCACCGGCATTGCATCAAGGTCAATGACGCTGCTCCATGGTTGTCGTCCACCAGCTTCAACTATTACAACTACTTTGAATAGACACGCGGGTCTTAACAGAAATTAAAGACAACCATATGGCTCCTGCCGGTTGCCAACTTACAATAAGGAACATTGCATACATCAAATATAATCACAATCATGGCCATATCACATCACAGCACACCCCTGCAAAACAAAGTTAGACGCCTCTAATTTCTTTGCATATTTTACGTGGTTTGGGGCTTTCAATAAGTGTCGATCTAACTTACGAACAAGAACCACAACGTTGATGTTTAAACTATCAAGTTCCCGTTGTAAATTGGATCTATACTATAATGGGAGAGACAGACACCCGCAAAGCCACTTATGCAATACAAGTTGCATGTTGAGCGTGGAGCAAGTCTCATGAACGATGTCATGTAAGGTTAGACCGGGCCGCTTCATCCCATCATACCGCAAGATGCAAAGTACACAAGAAGCAATTGATAATAAAAGCACCACCGCCCACAATGACCATTGTGTTCTACTTGTGCAACAGATCTACATATAGACACGGCTCTGATACCACTGTAGGGGTTCGTAGCATGGAAAACAAAAAATTTCTACCGCATACAGACAAACAAGCCAAGATCTATCTACTAGATTGTAGCAACGAGTCGATGGAATAACTCACCCTCGAAGATTCCAAAGTGCTTAGCGAGAGCGGATTCTCGTGGGTGATGTAGTCGTACTCTCGCCGATCTCAAGATCGTGTAGACGATCCTTCCGGCGCTGCGTTCCGGCAGCGCTTCCGCAGTCGGTCACACGTTCGGTACTCGATGAAGACCTTCCTCTCCCTTGTTCCAGCAGGCAGCGGAGGTTGTAGCACTCTCCTCGCGATTCCGGCAGCGCGACGGCGTGGTACCGGAAGTAGAGGGGAGATCTCGCAGGGCTTCGCCTTAAGCCGGAGCGAGTATGGTGGACTATGAGAGAGGCCTCGGTGTTCTAGGGTTTAGACACACCAAGGAGAGAGGGCTAGGCCGGTGGCTAGGGCTTGGGGAAAGCCCCAAGTCGGCGGCTAGGGTTTGCCCTAGGGCGGCAGCGGCTGCAGGAGGGCCGGCGGCTAGGGCTAGGGTTTTGGGTGGTGGAGTTGTGTCTTTGGAGGGGCAGCCCTGCCCCTCCTTTTATAGGTGGAGGGCGCCGGCCAAGGGGGAGGGAGTCCTCCCACAACTCGGCCTCCAAGGCCGGCGGTGGAGGAAGAGGAACTCCTCCCCAAGTAGGTTTCCTACTCTCCCTCCACCAAGCAAACTTGTCGTTTGACTTTTCAAATTGGCGTTTGACTTTTCAAACTAGGATTTGATTTATCCCTTTATTTTGCTCAGCGATGACACCTAGTACATGATGCAACCATTCCAACTTGTTATGACACATTCATGTACCCTTCCCCTCCAGAGTGCCGGACCTTCCGGAACCTTCTAGAACATTCCCGATGAAAACACCGGAACCATTCTCCAACCCCGAAACAGGACTTTCCTTATATGAATCTTATTCTCCGGACCATTCCGGATCTCCTCGTGATATCCCGGATCCCACCGAGACTCCGAACAACATTCGGTCTCTTACTCATCATTCCATAACTACTCAACAACATCGAATCCTTAAGTGTGTCTCCCTACGGTTCGTGAATTATGCGGACATGATCGAGACACTTCTCCGAACAATAACCAATAGAGGAATCTGGAAATTCATATGGCTCCCACATATTTCTACGATTACTTTGCGATCGAATGAACCACTTACATAGGATACCAATTTCCCTTTGTCTCATGATAGTTTACTTATCCGAGGTTTTGATCGTCGGTATCTCTGCATACCTAGTTCAACCTCGTTGCTGATAAGTACTCTTTTCTCGTTCCCGTGATATGTGATCCCTTGTGATCCAGTCACATGCTTGCAAGCTAATTGGATGACATTCCACCGAGAGGGCCCAGAGTATATCTATCTATCATATGGATGGACAAATCCCATTCTTGATCCATGTGTCTCAACCAATACTTTCCGAACACTCAATGCCACCTTTATAGCCACCCAGTTACGGTGTGGTGTTTGATGTCATCAAAGCATCCTTCCGGTGATGGTGATATGCATGATCTCATGGTCGAAGGAATTAGGTTACTATGTATCAGAAAGCATATAGCAATTGAACTATTAAAATGACTTGATCTTTATGCTACGCTTATCTATAGGAGTATGTCCATCATACCATTCTCCTAACGATATGATCTTGTTGTTAATAACATTTCAATGTTCATGATAGGGAGACCACAATCATTTATTAACCAACAAGCCAGTATTATAAAGAGGCTTTACTAGGGACTCTAATTTAGTTTACAAATCACACAAGTATTTAATGTTTCCTTGTTAATACTGTTATAGCATGAATGTAAACATTTATCATAAACACAAAGATATAATAATAACTACATTTATTATTGCCTCTAGGGCATATCTCCAACATCATGGTCTAAGGAATACAATACTTGACATAGGAAAAAGCTTCCCAAAGATGAACACGATGACACGATCTAATTGCTCTGCTTAATTTGGGTATGTCCATCATATCATTCTCCTAATGACATGATCTCATTATTAATCAACAACTTATGTCTATGGTTAGGAAACCTTAACCATCATTAATCAATGAGCTAGTCCATAGAGGCGTACTAGGGACACGGTGTTGTTCATAAACCACACAAGTATCAAAGTTTCCGCTTAATACAATTCTAGCATGGAATATAAACTTTATCATGAACAAGAATTATAATAATAACATCTTTATTATTGCCTCTAGGGCATAATTCCAACAGTCTCCCACTTGCATTAGAGTCAATAATCTAGTTTACATCTGGCAACAATCTAACACCCATGGAATTAAGGTGCTGATCATGTTTTGCTCGTGGAAGAGGTTTAGTCAACGGATCTGCGACATTCAGATCCGTATGTACTTTGCTAATCTTCAGATCTCCATCTGCTATATAATCTCGAATTATATGAAAACGGCGGTTGATGTGCTTGGTCTTTGGATGATATCTTGGTTCCTTAGCCAGTGCTATGGCGCCAGTGTAGTCGCACAATATCTCTAGTGGGTCCAAGACACTTGGAACCACACCAAGCTCAGTGATGAAGTTCCTGATCCAAACTCCTTCACTTGACGCTTCTGAAGCAGCCATGTATTCCGCTTCTATTGTAGATCCCGCGATCACGCTTTGCTTGCAGCTTCTCTAGCTCATAGCTCCACCATTCCAAATATAAACGTATCCTGTCTGAGATTTAGAATCATCCGGGTCGGTGTCGAAACTAGCGTCGACGTAACCTTTTACGACGAGCTGCTCATCACCTCCATAGACCAAGAACATTTCTTTAGTCCTATTTAAATACTTTAGGATGTTCTTTACGGCTGTCTAGTGTTCCACTCCTGGATCACTTTGGTATCTGCTCGTCAAACTAAGAGCATTGGACACATCCGGTCTAGCATATAGCATGGCATACATGATAGAACCTATGGCCGAGGCATATGGCACTTTGCTCATAGTATCTCTATCCTTTACCGTAGCTGGACACTGAGCCTTGCTCAATATCTTACCTGACAACATGGGCAATGAAACTTTCTTTGCTTTATCCATTCTGAACCTTTTCAGAACTTTGTCTAGGTATGTACTTTGGCTTAAAGCTATTAGACGTCTTTGTCTATCTCTATAGATTTTGATGCCTAATATATAAGCATCTTCTCCTAGGTCTTCCATTGAAAAACATTTATTCAAATAACTCTTCACATCGTTAAGCATACCAATGTAATTTCCAATAATCAATATGTCATCCACATATAGTACTAAAAATGTCA
Source organism: Avena sativa (assembly GCA_916181665.1). Taxonomy (NCBI): domain Eukaryota; kingdom Viridiplantae; phylum Streptophyta; class Magnoliopsida; order Poales; family Poaceae; genus Avena; species Avena sativa. Next base: position 249,986,895 of record OV702284.1, on the reverse strand, counting down.
CCGAGCTCCCACTCACTTTCTTGTAGATACAAGCTTCGTAGCAATTTGGAACAAATCCAAAATTCTTGATCACTTGATCAAAACGAAGGTTCCAACTCCGAGATGCTTGCTTCAGTCTATAAATGGAACGCTGAAGTTTGCACACCTTATTAGCATCCTTAGGATCGACAAAACCTTTGGGCTGCATCATATACAACTCTTCATCAATGTTGTCATTGAGGAACGCAGTCTTGACATCCATCTACCATATTTCATAATCATGAAATGCAGCAATTGCTAATAAAATCCGAATGGACTTAAACATCGCTATGGGAGAGAAAGTCTCATCGTAGTCAACACCTTGAACTTGCTGAAACCCTTTTGCGACAAGCCGAGCTTTATAGACAGTAACATTACCATCCGCATCCGTTTTCTTCTTGAAAATCCATTTGCACTCAACGGCCTTACGGTCGCTAGGAGGGTCCACCAAAGTCCATACTTGGTTTTCGCTCATGGATCCCAATTCGGATTTCATGGCCTCTAGCCATTTCTCAAAGTCTGGGCTCATCATTGCTTCCTCATAATTCGCAGGTTCACTGTTGTCTAACAACAAGACGGTTGAGACAGGGTTGCCGTACCATTCAGGAGTGGCACATGACCTTGTCGACCTGCGAAGTTCAGTAGTAGCATCGTTCGAAGTTTCATGATCCTCGTCATTAGCTTCCTCTCTTGTTGGTGCAGACGGCACTAGAACAATTTCAGGTGCTGCGCTACTCTCCAATTCGAGAGAAGGTTCAATAACCTCGTCTAGCTCTACCTTCCTCCCACTCACTTCTTTCGAGAGAAACTCCTTCTCAAGAAAGGATCCGTTCTTTGCAACAAACACTTTGCCTTCAGATCTATTGTAGAAGGTATACCCAATCGTTTGCTTAGGGTATCCTATGAAGACGCATTTCTCCGCTTTGGATTCGAGCTTGTGCGGCATCAACTTATTGACGTAAGCTTCGCATCCCCAAACTTTAAGAAATGATAACTTAGGTTTAGCACCAAACCACAGTTCATACGGTGTCGTCTTAACGGATTTAGATGGTGCCCTATTTAAAGTGAATGCAGCGGTTTCTAATGCATAACCCCAAAATGATGACGACAAATCTGTAAGAGACATCATTGATCGCACCATATCTAATAGAGTTCGATTCCGGCGTTCAGACACACCATTGCGCTGTGTTGTTCCGGGTGGCGTGAGTTGCGAAACGATTCCGCTTGCTTTAAGATGCGTGAGAAAATCATAACTCAAATATTCACCTCCACGATCGGATCATAGAAATTTAATTTTCCTGTTATGATGGTTTTCCACTTCGTTCTGAAATTCTTTGAACTTTTCAAACGTTTCAGATTTATGTGTCATTAAATAGATATACCCATATCTACTTAAGTCATCAGTAAAAGTGAGAAAATAGCGATATCCACCGCGCGTCGAAACACTCATTGGTCCACATACATCGGTATGTATGATTTCCAATAAGTCCGTTGCTCGCTCCATTATTCCGGAGAACGTGGTTTTGATCATCTTGTCCATGAGGCACGGCTCAAACGTGTCAAATGATTCAAAATCAAGAGACTCCAAAAGTCCATCAGAATGGAGTTTCTTCATGCATTTTACACCAATATGACCTAGACGGTAGTGCCACAAATAAGTTGGATTATCACTATCTATTTTGCATCTCTTAGCCTCAATGTTATGGATGTGCGTTTCATTGCTTTCGAGATTCAGAAGAAATAAACCATTCACAACAGGTGCATGGCCATAAAAGATGTTATTCATATAAATAGAACAACCATTATTATCCGATTTAAATGAATAACCGTCTTGCAATAAACACGATCCAGATATAATGTTCATGCTCAACGCAGGCACATAATAACACTTATTAAGGTTTAAAACTAATCCCGAAGGTAAAACTAAGGAGAGCGTACCGATGGCCATCACATCAACTTTTGATCCATTGCCAACGTGCATCGTCACCTCATCCCTTGCTAGCCGCCGTCTATTCCGTAGCTCCTGTTTCGAGTTACAAATATTAGCAACTGAACCAGTATCAAATGCCCAGGCACTACAACGAGCGCTAGTAAGGTAAAGATCAATAACATGTATATCAAATATACCTTTAATGGTGCCAGCCTTCTTGTCCGCTAAGTACTTCAGATAGTTGCGCTTCCAGTGACCCTTGTCCTTGCAATAGAAGCACTCAGTGTCCGGCTTAGGTCCAGACTTGAGCTTCTTCTCTGCAGGGGCAACGCGCTTGCCGCTGCCTTTCTTGAAGGATTTCTTTGCACCCTTAGATTTCTTAAAGCTAGGGGTCTTGTTGACCATCAACACATGATTATATTTCTTGATATCCACCTCCGCAGCTTTCAGCTTAGCGAAGAGCTCAGTGATCGTATCAGTGGAACCAATTTGATTGTGAGTAACTACAAAACCTTTGTAGCTAGGAGGGAGTGATTGCAGAACTCTGTCAATCTTGAGATCTTCTGGAATCTTGCAGTCCAGTTGTTTAAGAGTTGAGTGTAGCCCGACATCTTAATGGCGTGCTCACTAACGGAACTCCCTTCCTCCATCTTGCAGTTAAAGAACTTCTCAAGATCTCATATCTCTCAGAACGGGCCTGAGTCTGAAACATGGTTTTCAGTTCCTCAAGTATCTCAAAGGGCCCGACGAACTCCTCAAAACGATTTTGAAGTTCCGGTTCCATAGCAAACAACATGGTACTCTTAATTACTCCATAATCATCTTTGCGTTACTGATAAACAACTTTTTCATCAGCCGGCGCATCAGTAGCAGGGGCGTCACCTAGCGCTTTCTCAAGTACATAGTCCTTTTGTCCGCCAGCGAGAATGATTCTCAGATTGCGGAACCAGTTGGTGAAGTTAGACCCATTGTTCTTAAGCTTTTCTTTCTCAGCAAAAACGTTGAAGTTGAAGTTGGACTTAGCCATTTGATCTACAAAATTTGCAAATACAATTTAGACTATGTTCATGATAACTAGTTCAACTTAATCAAATTACTAGGTGAACTCCCACTAAATTCAACATCCCTCAAGTTGTTTAGTGAACATGATCCAAATTCACTATACCTAATCCGATCTTCACGAGAATAGATATGGTTTCAATGGTGGACAACAAAGTGTCGATCATATCATTCATATGACTCATGTTTAACCTTTCGGTTCATGTGTTCCGAGGCCATGTCTGTACATGCTAGTATCGTCAAGTCAAACCCAAGTATTTCCGCATGTGCAAAACTGGCTTGCACCCGTTGTATGTGAACATAGAGTTTATAGCACCCGATCATCACGAGGTGCTTGAATATGACGAACTTTCGCAACGATGCATACATGGGGAGAACACAATTTTATCTTGATCTTTAAGTGAGGAATCATCTTATAATGCTACCGTCGCGATCTAAGCATAATAATATACATAAAAGGATAAACATCACATGCATATAATTTTATGTGACATGGTATAGCCAATCTCCGCGCAATGATCTCCATCTTGTGCGCGCCAGCATGATCTCCATCACTCCACCATGATTGCCTCCACCACGAATAACAACTACAACTATTGCTAACTACTTAGCGATAAAGTAAAGCTATTACATGGTGTATAAGAAGTTGACACGCAGGTCATACATAATTATAAACACAACCATATGGCTCCTGCCGGTTATGAACTCATCGACATGCAAGTCGTGAAATATTACAAAACATGATCATTGCATACATCTCAATTTCATACACATCATGTCTTGGGCCATACCATATCACAAAACACTCCCTGCAAAAACAAGTTAGACGCCTCTACTTTGTTGTTGCATGTTTTACGTGGCTTATGGGAGTAACAAGCTAAGAACTATTCTTACCTACGGAAAGCCACAACGGTGATATTATGGTTGCTAACATCCGTTGTAAATCCCATGACTACTATAGTGAGAGAAACTGGCATCCACCAGCCGCATGTGTGGAATAAGCCACACGTCAAGTGCGGAGCCGGTCTCGCGAACGAGGTCGCGTAAAGTTGGCCTGGACCGCTTCGATCTCACTATGCCACGCCATAAGAAATACACAACAAGAGGTTTGCAACAGAAAACATCAACGCCTGCAACAAGCATGTTGCGTTCTACTCGTGAAACACATCTACGCATAGATCTAGCTCTGATACCACTGAAGGGTTTCGCAGCATAGTAAATCAAATTTTTCTATGGAGGCGAACAAGAAATCCAAGATCTAATCTAGGATATGCAATCAACGAGAGAGATTGATGAGATCTTCATACCCTTGAAGAAATCGCACAGCGGAAACGTTCAACAGAATGTGGTTGACGTAGTCGTACTCGCCGTCTCCTCCTCGCGATCCGATCTGATCCTACGCCGCAAGTGGCGGCGCCTTCGAGAGATGCACGCGTACGGTGAAGCGACGTCTCCTCCTTCCTTGGTCTAGCAAGTATGGTGGAGAGATAGATTGGATCTGCAGCACGACGACATGGTGCTTATGGTGGAGAGTTTCTGCGGCAGGGCTTCGCCTACGCGCAGTCGGGAGAGAGAGAGAGGAGGAGGGGCAGCAGTTGGCGTCTAGGGTTGGAGGAGTAGGGGGAGGCTGCGCCCCTGCCCTCCTTATATAGGGGGCTGGCCGGCCCCCCTTGACCCCTCCTCCAAGCCCTAGGGCGGCGGCCCAAGGGGTGGAGTGGGGGGCAAGTCATCCCCCCTTCTAGAAGGTTTCCCTAGGGTTCCCCTAGGGCTGGCCAGCTGGGCCTTAGGGGCCTTGTGCCCCTGGCCCAAAGTGTCCAGGGACTTCCCCTTAGGCCCACGCAGGCCTCCGACAAGTGGTCCCACGTTGGTCCCACTCCGGAAGCTTCTAGAACCTTCCGGTACAATACTGATAAACTCCGAAACGATTCCAAAATCCAAAAACTGCTTTCCTTTATATGAATCTTATTCTCCGGACCATTCCGAAACCTCTCGTGATGTCCTGGATCTCATCCGAGACTCCGAACAAAAACTCATAAACCAATTATCCATTCTATCCTAGCGTCGATGCACGTTAAGTGTGTGACCCTACGGGTTCGAGAATATGCAGACATGATCTTCTATCAATAATCAACAACGGGATCTGGAAACCCATATTGACTCCCACATATTCATCGATGATCATATCGGATGAACCACGATGCCAGGATTCAATTAATCCCATATATGTATTCCCTTCGTCACGCGATATTTTACTTGCCCGAGATTCGATCGTTGGTATCGGCATACCTAGTTCAATCTCGTTCACAACAAGTACTTTACTCGTTCCGTAATCTGATATCACTTTGTGATTAACTCCTTAACCACGTGCTTGCAAGCGGTGTTGATATCGATTAGCGAGTGGGCCCGAAGTATATCTCTCCGACTCAGGAGGGACAAATTCCATCTCGATACATACAACCCAACAAGTACTTTCCAATCACCTGAGAGACACCTTTATAATCACCCTCACATAGGATGACGTTTGATGACCTCAAAGCTTTCTTCCGATACCAGGGAGTTGTATTATCTCATGGTCTAAGGAATACAATACTTGACATAGGAAAAAGCTTCGGAAAGATGAACACGATGACACGATCTAATTGCTCTGCTTAATTTGGGTCTATCCATCATATCATTCTCCTAATGACATGATCTCATTATTAATTGACAACTCATGTCTATGGTTAGGAAACCTTAACCATCATTAATCAATGAGCTAGTCCATAGAGGCGTACTAGGGATACGGTGTTGCTCATAAACCACACAAGTATCAAAGTTTCCGGTTAATACAATTCTAGCATGGAATATAAACTTTATCATGAACAAGAATTATAATAATAACATCTTTATTATTGCCTCTAGGGCATAATTCCAACATGTGCCTCATCCATCCAGCCCTCTTTTCCCTCACGTAATGCGGACGGTGTGCTGACCACTGAAGGGAGCTCGGTTGATCTTTTGGTCTCTCATGGCCATCGTCTGTGTAGGAGATGATCGCCTAGTCCATCTTGGCTGAAGTGACGTCCCTGTCTTTATCGTGGTGCTTCTCAACCATGAAGATGGTAGGGAGGATGACATAGTTGTTGAGGGGGTCATAGAACGAGTGTGGTTCATTGGCGTGCAGCCAAAACATGTGGTGCTTGCAGACGATTCCTCAAGTGGTCAGCTGTGACCCCAATTCTCGCCTCCACAGCAAGGCCATCCACCTGACAAAAGAAGTACTCCCTCCAATCCATATTAATTGTTTTGATGCTAGATACATCTATTTCAACGACAATTAATATGGATCGGAGGGAGTAACAATTATGCTCATTTTTGTGGACGACACCAGAGTCGACGTCTACTCTAACTCGGAGGAGGAAGAGTCAACGACGATGGTCGACGGACCGGCGCCCTTCTTCTCCTCCTTCCTTCTCGCGGCCTTTTCCTTCTTCTCCTTATTCTTGGCCCCCTTCTTGGCCCTCCTTGCTTCCCGATCTTTCTTCTTCTCTGCCTTCATCTTCGCCTTCTCGGCGTAGAAGGTGACCTTTGCGGCCACGTCCTCCGGGAAGCGCCGTGCCCACTCGAGGCGCGGGCGCTCCCTGACGAGAAGGCGCTGCTCGAGCTCGCGGTGGCGCTGCCTCGCCTCCTGCGTGATGGCCGACGGCGGCGGCGTGAGGCCTTCGTCCTGCTGGCGCGTCCATATGTCGGTGGAGTTCATCGCCGAGCGAGGATGTCCGAGGCGCCAGGCCACCGCGTCGTACACCCACGTCGCCTCGTGTGCCATCTCGTATGTGCCGAGGCCGATGCACTCGTCGCCCCTCTGAATATCCGCGTAGAAAGTCCTGTTCGGACGTGCGGGCACACCGCGGTACCCGGAGCTCGAGCGGCAGCGGGGAGGCATCACGGCCGCGATACCCACAACTCGAGCGGCAGCGGGGCGGCATAACGGCGGAGCGGCGCGACATGTAGAGGAGTGGGGGGGAGGTGGAGGCGGAGGCGGACCGACACATGGGATGAAGCGGAGAAACTTTCCAAGCGGTTAGGTGCGCGCGTCACGTTTAATAGTGCACACTAGAAGTGACGCGTAGAATGACACAGAAGCCCGCGCGTAATAGAAAATGGAAAATGATACTACTCCCCTGGGGGATCCCGTGACTTCGATCCCCTGGGTCGAAGCGTCATGCGCGACGTGGTAATGCCTCCCTGCAAACAACGTGGGTGGACCCATTTCTTTTTTTCTTTCCTTATCTCTTTCTTCCACGCCTCGCGTTCTTTGTTCCCAGCAGCAGCGGTGTGCGCCGCCGTAGCCGCGCGTCTGCTGCTTGCCTGCATCACCACGCGTTGGCAGAGCTAGCTGCGCACCGCCACGCCGCCTGCTCGCGGTCTCGCCTCTGGTCTGCTACCTCGCCGCCGTGCACAGCCGACAGGCTGTTGCCGCACTGCGCCACCGTGCTTGGCTCGCCGGAGCTCCGCCTGCTCGCGTCGCCGAGCCTCCGGGCTGCTGCCTCTCCGCCGCCGTCTCCCTTCTCCCTACTCTCCTTCCGCCGGCGCACCGCCCAAGCCTTGGTCCTCCGCCGACGCGCGTCGCCCAAGCACTCCTGCCGAACATGGCGATCTCGCCGGAGATGGAGGCCCCGCCCCGCTCTGCCGCCTCTTCCCAAGTCGTATTTGTGTTCGTGTTCTTCCCCGGCGTGCGAGAGCTCTTGCCGGAGCAAGCACTTGCCATTGCAGCCGAATCAGGCGGATTTTTGCTACTTGCAGGGTGCTACACAGACGGGACGACAATGCTACTGGAAGTGGTTGTCGTTCACGATGCTACCCGACCAACGAATGCGTTTTAAGATTTTGCTACAGGGTGATGCTACAATAATAGTAATTTTTTGCTATTTCAGTTATATGTTTTTGCGATAATAGCACAAAGTATTTGCTACGATAATTTTGACTAAAGTCCTCAGCGAAGTCGGTTTTGCTACGGCAGTCACCGGCGTTATCTCTGACGAGGTCGTTCTTTTTGCTACATTTTCCAAAGATCCGAGAAAAATATCTCCGGGAAACACGCAGTACGATCGTAGAAAATTAACGTCCGCTACATTTTCATGCGTTCGCTTCAGCGCTACATTTCGGCGGTTTTTAGCATGCTCTTGACGAAAAATCGATCGATCGATATGACATCGTCCTCCCCATTACCACGTCGGCACTCGGGCAGGAGGACTGGACAGGCCTCCCGGGCGTGCGGTGAGTTCGTCGACCGGCCAATCTGGCACGAGCTTAAGCCCATGAAAATAGGGCTGTCAACGAGCCGAACTCGAGCGAACATTATTAGGCTCGGCTCGAGCTCGATAGAAGCTCGAGCCGAGCTTGAGCGAGCCTAAGTTGACCTTCGAGCCTACATCTAAACTCGAGTTCGGCTCGACCAAAGCTCGAGTAGGCTTGAGCTCGGTTCGTTGAAGCTCGGTAAGAAAATTTTAGTATATCCAAATATAGACATGCAGCTAGCAAGAAAATTGTAAAGCTCGAAAACCGAATAAAAAATGGCTCCAAGTCTTACATAATAGTTGTCTCACATAATAGTAATATAGTGCCAACATGCCAGCATAATTATTTTAGCAGTCTTACAGCAAATGGAATAATAATAGCAGTCTCAATTTTGGGGCTTTACAAAAATCACAAGGTTTATCGAACCATTTGAGTTCAGCTCGTCTAAGCTCGCGAGCTCGAAAACAGGCTCGAACTTGGTTTGTTAGAGAGACAAATCAAGCTCGAGCCGAGCTGTTAACGCGTCGAACTCACACAGTTTGTCAAGGCCGAATTTTTTTGACAGCCCTACATGAAAATACTGTTTATCGCTGGGCCGGATGCCATAATACATGTGAAGCGAAACCAGGCCCACTATTCCCCCAGAAAAGAGGTCCACAATTCTGGCTGCAGTTGTTTCTTCGCACAGCAGCATGCAAAGTCAAACTAGTCCGGCGGGCAGCCGGCGGCGCGGCGGCAAACGTGTTGCCCAGATCGAGAGAAATCGCACCTTTCGGCTGTCGCTGTTCCGGACACCTTTCTCATCTCATCTGCTCCATAAATCAGAATCTATCTATCGTCGGGAGAATTACGCAACGAGCAGGCGTTCCCTCGGGTCAATCCGTCCCTGGAGCACCAACCACAGCCGTCCCGAGCAGACGAACCCGATCCGATGCGAGCGGAAGTCCTAGCTAGTCTTCCTCACCCGATCCCATTCCCGCCCCGATAGCGACGGCGAAAGGGGTTGGCACGGAACGGAACAAAAAGGAGCCCTGTTCCGAGCCAGACGAGACAGTGTCCCCCCGCTGCCTCTTTTCTCCACTCCAGCCGCCTCCCAGTGCGGCGCTTCCACGCTGACCAGACCACTGCCTCCTCTCCTGGCCTCCCCGGCCTATCTGGATCGCGCGCGCGAGCGTCTCCTCCGCGGCGCCATGGCCGGCGATGACGGAAACAACAACGGCGGCGGCGGCCAGGAAGAGGTCCAGATACAAATCGCAGGTCAGTTTGCCTTCTGTTCGAGGGGAGTGGTGAGGAGTTTCGCAGGGTTTTTTCTCTTCAATTTGCCTCCGATGTGTGGAGAACCGGGTAGATATACGATGAGCGGCTCACCTTTATGATGTGGTCGCGCCACTGGCTCGTCGGCTGGGCAGGCACCACAGACAAAGATATCTGGTCCACTTTTCAATTAGTGGGGGGAAGTAGGCGCATCAGGTGTTCGACGAATTATGTACCTGTGCTGGCAGTAATGGCGTGACGAGTTCCTTCACGAGCATAGCAAACTAGGCTTCGAATCAATGTTTTCCTTTCGACCAGCGTGCAGATTGCCAAATCCCTGTGTCAGCACCCGTGTCATGCAACTATTTCTGGCGAGGGAGTTCCATGTGAGGGGTGGCGTTCTAGGAGAATTTCCTGTTTTGGTTTATCTGAGAGGATTAGAATTTCTCCAGAGAATTTGGTCATGCCCTGTTATCATCCATGTTAAACGTTTCTGTTTTGACCTCACCTGTTGATACTGCTTTCCCATTGTAAATGGCAGGATCGTCATCCAAAGGCGCAACTTCCTCAACCGGTGAAGCACAAAGCTCCCCGGTTAAGCATTGGCAATGGTGGTTGATGGTGACACTGAACATGTTCTTCCTTATCGCTGGCCAGACTGCATCAACACTATTAGGGAGATTCTACTACAATCAAGGTGGCAATAGCAAGTGGATGTCCACATTTGTCCAAACTGCTGGTTTTCCGGTCTTGTTCATTGCCCGACTTCTTTTCCGCTCAAAGTCACCTTCCACACAAACAGCTACCAGTAGCCCTGAAGCTTCGACCAGCAAAATCATTCTGATATATATTGTCTTGGGACTCATCATTGCTGCAGACGACTTGATGTATTCCTACGGTCTGTTGTATCTTCCTGTCTCAACATACTCGCTCATTTGTGCTAGTCAGCTGGCCTTCAATGCTGTCTTCTCATATGTTCTCAATGCTCAAAAGTTCACCCCTATGATATTCAACTCGGTAACCCTCCTTACATTTTCCGCTGCGCTCCTTGGAGTTGATGAGGATGCTCAGGGCACTAGTGGTATCTCACAAGGGAATCATGTATTGGGTTTTGTGCTGACACTGGGAGCATCGGCCACATACTCGCTTATTCTCTCCCTCATGCAAGTTACATTTGAGAAGGTTATTAAGAGGGAGACCTTCTCAGTCGTGTTGAACATGCAGATTTGTACGGCATTTGTGGCCACACTGGCTTCTCTTGTTGGGTTATTTGCAAGTGGTGAATGGAAGACTTTGGAGGGAGAGATGCACGTATTCAGCTCAGGGAAGATGTCCTATGTAATGACACTGCTCTGGACTGCTATTTCATGGCAGATAGCTTCTGTTGGAGTGGTGGGGTTGATCTTTGTGGTTTCGTCACTCTTTTCAAATGTGATCAGCACTCTAGCTCTACCCATCATTCCTGTTTTCGCAGTGATTTTCTTTCACGATAAAATGGATGGAATAAAGATTATAGCTATGCTGATGGCCATCTGGGGATTTATTTCGTATGGCTATCAGTTATATGTTGATGACAAGAAGTCTAGGAAGACTTCAGTCAGCGTGGAGGAGAATTCCTGATCGCTCGGGTACATTGTTTTCAAGATAGAAGCTCTTACCAATTTAATTTCTTGGTACTGAGTGAGGTACTAGTTATTTAATAGGTTAATAGTAAGTTCATCAAAGAAATACCATTTTGCACCATTTTTCTAGGTATAGAATGTTCTTAATTTCTCCCTTCTTCCTATGTAAGGATGCATCATCATGGAAAATAACAAGGCAAAAATATTATAGAGACACGCTTTCCGACTTATGCATGGTCCAACAAATAGTTGCTATCCTTTAAGATTCTGTACGTGCTTATCTGTTTAATGTGCTTCTATTGTTAGTTTGGTTCATCTTACCCTTTGCAGGTAGTAGGATACTATTGATTCCTGATGTATGTTCTCAGTTCAGGACTTTAGTGACTTACCGTCTATTCATGTGCAAATTTCTTTCCTTGTGAATGTATTAGTACCATATTTTTCTACTTGATCATCCTAAATACAGTTACAGAATATGCTGTTGCATAGCTTAATCCGGAGGAATTTCTTGTTCTTGCTTCTGTGCTTGTTGCTGGTTGTCACTGTGTAGAGTGCGGGCCGTGTAAGAAGTAAGATTATAAGAACACATGTAACAAATGTCTATCCTCTGTATGTTCCCCCAAGACCATAACATTGATTACCAGGAAGCACATACTCACATTTGCTTGGTCTGCGCTGCCTTGGGCTGTCATGTAGCTCCTGTGCCATTTTGGTGTTCTCTTCTAATACAAAGACATGTAGCTTGCATATGTATGGGTTTAGCATTCTATATCCCATGGATTTATCAAAATCAGTTTTTCACCCAGTAGCATATTATTCATATTATATGCCATGGAATACAGAGCATGAATATAGTCAACTGTAGACCTGCATAGTTGCGAGTTGTAATGCAAGACTATGAAGCCTTGTCAACAGCTCCGAATATTTAACTAATCAATCTACCAAAGAAGTCAACTGTCGGCTCCATATGTGTATAATAAAGCACGTACATAATTGGATTGAGAATACCTGGTTATCGTAATGTTAGCAAGAAGTTTACTAGTATCTTTGGTAGTTTGAGGGCAGAGTAAGAGCTTGCCTGCATAACCATTCTGTTCACCAAAACTGTGTCAACGAGGTATATTCAATGATTGATATTAGAACAAGTTTTTTTTTTGAACTAGATATTAGTACAAGTTGAAGTTGTCATACCATCTTGGTTTCTTGATTATAAATTAGATTGACATGTGAAATCACAACTGAAGTATATTGTTTCATCTGAATTTTATATGCATCCAACTTGGGTTGTACAAATGTTGAGGAGATATGAACATGAAGCTTTGGTGACTGTAGGTCACGGTGGTAGAAAAATATGAACATGCAGCATTTTTTTATGGTAGATATATATGTTTTGATCAATAAGGATTGCAAAACACGCAGAAGTAGGCTGAGCTAACTAAGCAGGAGAGATGACTGGAAGCAGCGGAAGGGATCATCTTAATGCATATCATTTCCTGGGTTTGCATAAGACGTACTGAGTTATGAAAGGAGCTACTGAGCTTTACATATGTAATATGGAGATTTTTCATATTACTTTGTGCATAGCAAGAGGATTTTTTTGGGAAATATTTCTAACTGGGAATTTATACTTGCATGAATATATTGAACTGTTCAGGATTGTTTTACTTATGTAATGAAATTTATGTGGTACAGTTAGCTGTACACCTTTGAACTGAAAGGTATTTGAGGCCAAGAAGCCTATGATTGTTTCTAATTCTCCAAGAGTTACTGATCAACGACGGTATTGCTGGTTAATGTTCGCAGCTGTCCTTGTCAATACCATACTACAGTACTTCTGTTGATAGCTCAGCTGTGAGATCATGGGGCAGTGGCAACTGGCAAGCACTCGGTGAGACGATCCACTGACGTATATAGGACAGTGTGACAGACCCCTTGTGCTCAGATTCTTGATTAGCACAGCTTTGTTGGTTTATCAGACTGCATTTGTCGTCCTAACCAGCGGACTGATTTACTCACATGGTCTCATCCTGCCAGTGTCACGATATTCTCCCTTTGGTGCCATAAATTCACTACACAAATGTTAACTCTTTTTTTCTTTGAACACTAGATGTCCAACTCTTGTGTATGCTCTGCTTTGTGAGTAATGGTCTTCATCAAGTCATGGTGAACTCCAGCTCAACAGAAAAGAAAAAAAATACTTCTGAAAGAAGTTAGCAACACTTGTTTATGCCATATAAAAGACGCAGTTGCTGGCTTTGGATTAACTCCGTTGTAACTTTGTCTGTTGATGGCCGAAGACCGAAGTGGCAAGGAGGCTTATGTTCACGAATTGCATTTTGTTGCTCATTGCTAATTCTCGTAATCAGGATCAGGGGCAGTTTTGTTGCCAACTGGAACTGTTCATGCTAATGATTTGTTACAGATGTATGTGCTGAATGATACTCCTTCCGTTTGTAATATAAGATGTTTTAGGTTTATGAAGATAATGTATCTAGACATCTTATAGTGTGTAGATTCACTTGAACCTCTACACTAAAAGGTGTCTAGATATATTTGTTTTACAAATCTCAAACATTTTATATTTCCACACGGCATTGTGGCTGTGTATATGGTTTGCCGGTTTCTCTTTCTTAATATCGGCACTGTCTTGATGGCAACAAGATTTCTGATGACAGCTTATTGATATTGACGACAAAGAGCCTACTGCAAAGCATTCTGCATAACTTTCAGATGAAAATTTCTCAACTTAGGAACTTCATAAGCTCCCTGCACACATATGAAGCTTCAATTGGTCAAGGAAATTTGACGTCTTCAGTTCAGAGTTTAAGATGCAGATTTTTTTTGAATTTTATAAGCCTGTAGCTCTACACCAGCATTCATTCCAATCACACCAAATAAATCATGTGTACAATAGCTTCTTGCTAGCGCCTAACTGATTTTATCAATAAGTATTGGCCATCAGGAGTATTTAGGTATTCTGAACTGCCAATATTCATTGATACGATGAGTTGGCGCTAGTAAGAAGCTACTGTACACATGATTAGTACCACCCGAGTGTCCTACAGCTCTTTATTTAAAGCGTTCATTTGTTGTGATTTTCATATGTTTTAATCATGCTTGGTTTTGCGGTGTCTAAATCGGTAAATCCGATATCCAGGATAGCAACATTATTTTTGAAAATACACCGAGTACACATGCACACCACCACATGCACATAATCACCAACGTTTAGTGAAGGTAGATGTCCCTAGTTCAAGATTGAAGAAATCATCCATCATATTGTCATCTATGTGAACATTATATCCCATTGAAAAGCAATTTAATGGGACACTTGTGACGTCGAGCATGAGTATTGATCCCTTGGTTGGGGTACAATTGTACACCTAACCATAGTTGATTCTCCTAGGGATAGCTAGATTGCATGCACAAAACACTATTGTTAAACATAAATTAAGAACTAAAATAGTCATCTTGGCATTTACAGGGATATTTCTTATTTCTACACATAGTCTTACTAGATTATTGCCGAGGTGCACAAAAACCCTAGTGTTTTTAATGTGAAAAACATAAAAGTCTATACTACCATTTGTTTGAAAATTAATGGCTGGCGATTTGAATGTAAGATTTTTTTCTTAAAATAAAACTAACACAACCATTGGATTTTAAAGTAAAATTCTGGATCTTTGTGGTTTTATCACTCTTTTAAAATCTGAAAAACATATAACCATTGGAGTATGTTGGGGGGATGACCCCGGATAGGGTCAAGACAGGGGAAGCCAAGAGGTGTTTCCCCGGTCTTATGCCGAGTTACTGGTTATATCGGCCGAATCCTGTAAAGGTCGGCCGAGATAAGCATGATCTTGACCTTTACCAAAGGGGTTGTACGTTATTCGGCCGACGTACGAGTCAGGTCGGCCGGGCAAGTCCGAATAAGCCAGAATGCAGGTGAAGGCAGAGCCGAGTTAAGCAAGGCAGGGCCGAATAACACGAAGCTTGAAGGAGAAGGAAGAACCTAAAGTCAAACCCTAGCCTCGGGCTAGGAGGAATCTGAACAGAGCCAAGCGCAAAGGACAAGGCGCAGAGCAGCAGAGGAGCAGAAGGAGGTCACGGAGGTGACAGTCCTGGAACCCGAGGCGTACAGGTGGGGCTCTCTGGAACTTTACCGTCATTAGAAGAGGGACACGGAAAGGAGCTCGCCGAGTTACTATATTGGGACAAGCATATTCCTCGAATATGCTTGCCACGTCAGCCCTAGAGGAGCCAAGGCACCCCTTTATAAGGAGAGTCTTGGGTACTGAGGAAGGCATCGGCTCATTCTATACCGTTAGGCTGGTATAAGTTCATCATTTTCTTCCTGCATACAGCTCGAGGAGCACTTGTAGCCCCAGAAAGGAGAAATAAAGATCTGAGTGTTAGTCATTTGTGTGTAGAAAAAACTACATCTTCCCTCCCCAGATCCCTCTAGCATCCATTGGCCCCATACTTTAGCCTACCCATGGCATCTGCCGTGCTACCACCACGACAGAGTAGTAGTAATTGAAATTTGTGCAGTAAATAAGAGGCAATAAATATGATAAGGAAGCAATAAGTCTATGAGTGATTAGGGGATAATGTAATCATTTACCATAACCATTGGATGAAGAATTATAAGGTTGCATTAAAATTTTCATACGGTTATGATAAGTACTTATTATGTTGGGTTTAGTCCCACATCGGTAGTTGAAAGGATCGTATGGGCACCTAGAGGGGGGGGGGGGGGTGAATAGGTGCTACTTCAAATTTTCTTCTTTTTCAAATTAGGGTTTGACAAGAAAGGTAATTCTCTAGATTATGAAACTATGATGAATTTACCTATATGTCAACCATGCAATAACTATCACAACACTAAGCAAGAACAAGTAAGTAAAGTGCGGTAAATGATAGAAGTAACCAAAGGAGTGGACGCGGAGACACAAGGATTTGTTTCCCGTAGTTCCTTCCTTTTGAGGGGAAGTACGTCTACGTTTGGAGAGGGGGTGGTTTCAAACCACCAACGCCACGAGAGGCCTCCCTTGTTCTCCGATGAATCTCACCCCACCGGGCTCGATCCACCTTACACTATATCGGCAACCTTCGAGGTGGAAGCCGTCACCTTTACAACAAGTTTGGGGCACACATCCACAACTTAATTGGAGGCTCCCAAATACAAGCAAGCTGTCAAGATAAATCAAAGACAAGCTTGTAAGAACCAAATCAAAGTTAGGGTTTCCAATGAAACACTAGAGCTTGGGGGCCCTCAAGTGAATGAGGGGGAAATGAAGATCTCTCTTGGTGAAGATGTAGATCAAGGCCTCCTCCTTCGATTCTCCAAAGATCAATGACTTTGGATGGTTGTATGAAGAGATCTTGTAGATTTGGTGGCTCTAATGGAGTAGGTGTTCTTGAGCAGCTCGAGCAGCTGGAGGAAGAGGATAAGGGTCCCTTTTTATAGGCAGCTCCCTCCACAAACCATTTTCTGACCGTTGTAGAAAAGTCAGACCGGAGACTCCGGTCTACACCAGAGATTCCGGCCAATCTCCGGACCAGCCTCCGGACCGCCCATCTGAATGACCCAGACCATCCATGACCCAGCAAGACCGGAGACTCTGGTCTTCCAACACCGGAGACTCTGGACTGAGCAAGCACCGGAGACTCCGGAGTATCCTCTGGTGCAGGCTCCGGACCCCTAGACAGTATGTCCTAGCCCAGATCCTGAAGACACCACCGGAGACAGATCCGGAAACTCCGGTCTGGAGTTTCCAGAAATGTGTCACATGAGAATGGACTTTTCCCAAGTGAGAGGGTGCTTTTCACTTATCATAATACCAGCCTGTAAAATGATCTACTTGTTGTTACCGAACACCAAAAGTGATTATGACAATAAATGCCCTTTCAATCTCCCCCTTTTTGGTGTTCGATGACAACAAGTGATTTGCATGGAATAAAATATATATGGGACTCCCCCTGACTATGTGCAATAAGATAATTAAGTAAATCATGCAAGGTAGATAGTATGAATGATAACACACATAAATCTCACATGAGTTACAATAGATAGTGCACACAAGCACATAGTCACACACATGAACAACAAATAACACACATGAAGTTCAAGTTCGAATATGGCAAATAAAAGCAGATAGTAGCAAATCCAAAGCCCCAAACCCATGCAAAACGATGAGAATGTCTTCTCCCCCTTTGGCATCAAAACGCCGAAAAGGGAAAAGACCTAAGCTAGCGCCCCAAAAAATCAGTAGTCATCGTCATCCTCATCATCCTCGGCATCCTCATCCTGGTCAACACCACCCTCATCATAGTCATCATCATCGTCTTCAGGGACAGCAGGCCCTTTGCCGTGAGGGCGAGAAGAAGAGGTACCCTGGTACCCAAAATCGGAGGTGACATCAGCAAATGTTTTCCAATCCACCAGACTATCCTGTTGGGCATTCCATGCCCCAAATGAGAGTGTGTGATCAGACTCTGTGGACTGCTGAGCCCCATGCTCATCATTGTATTCATCCTCACCTTCCTCGTTATCCCCTTCACCTTGTTCTTTGATCTCCTTGAGGAGCTTCTCAATGCGACAGTTGCTTTGGTAGGATGCATGCTGCTGCTTACGGATGTCAACGTTCATGCAACAAAGGGTCCTTTCCCAAAAGCTAGCCTTCTTGACCCTCTCATGCACATAGTCTCTAGTCATAGAAGGCATAGGGGCATTGGAGGCATTCTTCCTCCGAACTCTAGGTGGGGAGGGAGCCCTCTCAGTCTCAATCTCCTCATCCTCATCCCCATAGCGACGCCTCGGAGCAGGCCCCATACGCCCCTTCTGCTGCAGTGAGACCAAAGTGTGCTCAGTGAGGTGTGGTGGTATGCCAAGTGGAGAATCATGCTCCTGGGAGTTGATAAGCCTCATAACCAAAGGTGCATATGGAGGAGATTTCTTGTAAAGAATAGCATGGAACATCTCCTCGAAGATAAAATCCATCGCATCAATAGGTGCAGCATCTGCCTCTGGTCCAGCATTGTAAATCCGGTAAGTGTGATATAGAAGGTTGACAAGGCCACCCCTAATCGCATCATCATTCCCAGCACTAGGTGCAATGGTATGACGGAAAATTCTCAGCATAAGGTTGTAGAGAGTCTTGAGTCCCTTGGTCCCTCCCACAACACCCTCGTCATACAGAGGCGCCAGCTTCAACTTGTTCTCATCCAGAGCTGCAGAATGCATACGTAGCCCAACAGGAGTGGATACTGAAGGAAATATGCCCTAGAGGCAATCATAGAGATGATTATATTTCTTATGTATCCATGAGTTATTGTAATGTTCCTTGAATATCCATATCAGGCAACTTGTATTGATTGACAATTATGTGAATTGTTTGTGAAACTCTTTACTTGTATGGTTATTTAAGAGTTGTCCCTAGTCGGAGTTCATGTGAGGACACACGTGAATATTAGACTAGCACATCGATTGGTTGATGACTATGTTTCGCAAGTCATAGACATGGAGATGTCAAACCAATGATGTGCGCACATGTTATGAACATGGGGTTGGACTGACCCAACTTGAGACTGGCAATTAGTTGCACCTCTCTCTCTACACATCGTGTACGTTTTGTTCTTAGACCTGAGATTGTCGCATGTACTTGAGATGTGGATCGACCTACTTTGGGGCTATAAAAAGCTGCACCGTAACTGGGTAGTTATAAAGGTATCTTTCGGGTTTGTCCTGAAGCATGCTGCAAGGCATGGTCAATCAAGATGGGATTTGCCCCTCTCTACTTGAGAGAGATATCTCTGGGCCCCTCGAATGATCGGATCCAGAAACGCATGTCCATGCTACATAAGGTTAATAGTTAACCTAGTAAAGGGATTCCGAGTTACGGTATCGAGAAAGAGAGGTCAGCTTGGAGCTAGACCGAATATCGTGAGGCAAAGGGAAAGACATGTACTAAACCTTGTGATGGTTCGTTCGATATGATCTTTGTATGCGTTTAGGAGTTGGCACGTCTTGCTAGAGTCCGCTACCAACTATTGACAGAATAAGTGTATTCGTGTCATGTCTACACGTATATGAACCTATAGGGTCACACACTTAAGGGGCTGGAAGCCTAATGAGGGATGGATCCGAATTAGACTAGGCTTAGGCTACTAATGGGCTGCTAATGTAGAAGCCCACTAGGGATGCCTATATAAGAGAGGGTGGGGCGAGCTGACCAGGGTTAGACCTTAGACCATTCTCCTCAGCCGCCACTCCTCACGCCTGTGTTGCACGCGCGGACCTAGCAGTCCGACGTCTGACGCTTCCACCCTGTACGTGTTGATACCTTGGAGGCGCTGCATCTGTGGCGTTTGGACGAGCCGTGCAAGGGGACTTGCTCGTGGGACGAGAACAAGGAGGAGACATGGAACGTCTGCACTGCCTC
The DNA here is from genome assembly GCA_916181665.1 of Avena sativa. Taxonomy (NCBI): domain Eukaryota; kingdom Viridiplantae; phylum Streptophyta; class Magnoliopsida; order Poales; family Poaceae; genus Avena; species Avena sativa. Next base: position 249,967,291 of record OV702284.1, on the reverse strand, counting down.
GACACGCTTCATCAATTCCGCAACTGCGCGTCTAGTGGTAATCCCGTGATCTATGACAACAGTAATCCTGGTTTACGCGGTAGAAATTTTTTGATTTGCGCTAGTGTAGCCTACCCGTATCCCTTCAGTGGTATTAGAGCCGATGATATTCAGTTATAGGTTCGGGATGTTTGCATATGGTGATATGCAGATTGATATGAATGATGTGATCGTTTATATGGCGGTGGTTCAGGATCAATCTATGATCTTGCTTTCCATGATCGTGATTCTGAGGTTGTCGAACGACTTACCCCTACCGGTCGGTTTCCGCCATCGGGGTAGACAGTGACACATAAATCCTGTTGAATCACACGAAGATCAATATGATTGATCGAATCGGAAACTAGATCTAAAATCGATGTACCGTGATCAAAGGAGTTTGATTGAATCGGGACAGGAGTCGGTTTATGGTAAATTTGATTTGCCGATCAAAATCCTTAAAGAAAATTGTGTAGATTTGATCTCTCATTTTTCACAGCACGCTGCCCCTTCGAACCCCGCAGGGAGAGACCCCCTAGACCCCCCTTAATCGTAACCCCTTTTATATCTCGTTAAGGTAACTAGGTGCTGCGATGTCACATGATCCGGTAGAATGCGATTCTATGCATAACTTGTTTTTGCAGGATGTATGTGATCAGTATGGCCCATATATGTATGTGATGCATGTATGAAAATTTGCATGACCTACGTGTCATGAGTAGGGCAACACGGCTGGAGCCATATGTGTTGTCATTTATTGTAATGGCCTGCGTGCCAACTTGTGATAATCCCAATACTATGTAATTTTGATTACTAGCTGTTAGGAGTAATAGCTTGTATTAGTTCTTGGAGGACTCATCACTTGGAGGATGGCTCACATGGAACATGAAGATGGAGATCATCATGGTGGACAGGTTCTATGGCGATGGAGATCACCATGAGAAAATGGGCCATACTGTGTCACATCATATGTGAATGCTATTCTTATGCGTTTTACTACTATGCATGCTTAGATGATAGAATTAGAATGATCCCTCAGATATTTTAAGTTAAACCATGCCCTCCCAACCAAACCTTGCACCATCCTATGCCCTATACAATCGTTGGTGGGCCTATGAAATTAGGGTGCCGCGGTTTTCCTTGGCTGGATGGGTTTGTATCGGATACCTACACGCATAAGGGTGGTGAGCTTGACAAGGTCATCTTAACAGTTAAGGACCTTGGGGCATAAAGGTTAGGCGCCTAGTTTTGACATAGAGATGGCACCCAACAACAAGAGTCATATGTGATATGATTAGCAAGTGTTGCTTACCGATTTACCTTGTCTTCTAGCAGTGATGCTAAAGCTCACTAGTCAACTTGTTAATTGTGGATCTTGAATCACTTAGTATCAATAGAGGGATATTGATTTAAGTGGGAGTATATGCTATTATATTGTTTAATATGTTTTACTCTTTCATGGTTACATGGCTTAGTATTTTGCATGTTTTCTGTTGTAGATCAATGGCACCGAACACTGCATCACCTTTTTTCTTTGCGTTCGATTCTTGACAAAGATAAACTTAATGGAACAAACTATACGGACTGGGTCCGTAACCTGAGAATTGTTCTCAGGTCTAATAAAAAGGAAATGGTTCTGGATACCCCAATCCCCGATGAACCTGCTGATAATGCATCTGCTGCCCTAAAGAATGCCTACAAGAGAGCATGTGATGATTCTCTTGAGGTTAGCTGCCTTATGCTTGCATGCATGGAACCTGAACTACAAAAGAAGTTTGAGGATCAGGATGCATACGATATGATCGTGGCGCTTAAGGACATGTTCCAAGATCAGGCAAGGACTAAGAGGTACAATGTTGCCAAGTCCTTTGTCGAATGCAAGCTAGCAGAGGGAGCAGTTGTAGGCCCCCATGTGATCAAAATGGTTGGTTATAGTCAGACTTTGGAAAAGCTTGGTTTTACACTAGGCCAAGAGTTGGCCACTGACTTCATTTTGGCATCTCTTCCATCCAGCTATGGGTAGTTCATTTCGAACTACCATATGCATGGGGTGGAGAAGGGCCTTAATGAGTTATGTGGGATGCTAAAAACAGCAGAAAGTGACATGAAGAAGTGTGCAGGGCATAGCCATGTGATGGCTATGCAGAACAAGCCTAGCTTCAAGAAAAAGGGTACTTCTTGGAAGAAGAAGAAGGGCAAGGCTAAGGATACGATCCCTAATCCTGCACCCAAGCAAAAGGCTGGACCTGTAGAAGACACTGAGTGCTTCTTTTTTCATGAACATGGCCACTGGAAGAGAAACTGCAGCAAGTACCAGGCTTCTTTGAAGAAGAGTGGAAGTAGGAGTACTTCCCACTCAGGTACACTTGTTGTAAATGTTGTGGACATTCTTCTCGCTGATTCCTATGTTAACTCTTGGGTATTTAATACCGGATCGGTTGCTCATATTTGCAATTCGATGCAGGGGCTAATAAGGACTAGAGAAGTGCAGAAAGGCGAAGTGGATTTTCGCGTCGGAAATAAAGCAAGGGTTGCTGCATTGTTTGTTGGCCTCATGCAACTTCACCTTCCGTCAGGATTTATTATGGAGTTGAATAATTGTTATTACATTCCAAGTATGGGTCGAAACATTTTATCACCTTCATGTTTGATGAGGGATGGATATTCATTTGCGAGTATAAACAATGGTTGTGTAATCTCTAAGAATGATATGTTTATGGCTAATGCTCCCATTGTGAATGGGTTATTTATTTTAAATCTTGATGATGCATCTGTTTACAATGTTAGTGCTAAAAGGCTTCGGCCTAATGATTTGAGTCCTACCTATTTATGGCATTGTCGTTTGGGGCATAGAAGTGAAAAGCGCATGAAGAAACTCCATGACGATGGTCTTCTAACTTCGTTTGATTTTTAATCATACGAGACATGTCAAGCTTGTTTACTTGGAAAGATGACCAAGTCGCCTTTTTCGGGTTTACCCGAGAGAGCGATAGACTTGTTGGAACTCATACATACTGATGTATGTGGACCAATGAGCATGACAGCCAGAGGAGGATATCACTACTTCATTAATTTTACTAATGATTTCAGTAGATATGGTTATGTCTACTTGATGAGGCATAAGTCTGAAACTTTTGAAAAGTTCAAGGAGTTTCAGAGTGAAGTAGAGAATCAACGTGGCAAGAAAATAAAGGCCTTGCGATCTGGTCGTGGAGGTGAATATTTGAGTCATGAATTTAGCGATCATCTTAAGAGTTGCGGAATTGTTCCACAACTTACGCCGCCCGAAATGCCTCAAAGAAACGGGGTCTCCGAACGGCGTAATCAAACTTTGTTGGACATGTTTCGATCGATGATGAGCCAGTCGGATTTTCCATTGTCATTTTGGGGTTACGCTCTAGAAACGACAGCTTTCACACTTAATAGAGTACCATCTAAATCCATAGTTAAGACACCATATGATATGTGGACTGGAAAGAATCCCAGTTTGTCTTTTCTAAAGATTTGGGGTTGTGATGCATTTGTCAAGCGACTTCTGTCGGACAGGCTAACACCCAAATCGGATAAGTGCATTTTCATGGGATATCCGAGGGAAACCTTAGGGTATTACTTCTATAACCAATAGGAGGGCAAAGTGTTTGTCGCTCGTAGTGGTGTTTTCCTAGAGAAAGAGTTTCTCACAAAGGGAACAAGTGGAAGGTCGGTGCGACTTGAAGAAGTTCAAGATGAGCCAGTTGGGGATGCTTCTACGAGTGATGCTATTGTAGCAGAACAAGTTGAGGAACCCGTGGCAACAGAAGCACCACAGCCACGAAGGTCGGCGAGGCTCCGCGAAGCGCGGGAATTATTATTGTTAGACAATGATGAGCCTGCGACCTATGCAGAAGCGATGGTGGACCCAGACTCTGAGAAATGGATGATCGCCATGAGATCCAAGATAGAGTCCATGGGAGACAATCAAGTTTGGAACTTGGTTGACCTGCCTGATGGTTTTAGAGCCATCGAGTGCAAATGGATCTATAAGAAGAAGATTGATATGGATGGAAATGTTCACATCCATAAAGCTCGACTTGTTGCAAAAGGTTTTTGACAAGTTCAAGGAGTTGACTACGACGAGACTTTCTCGCCCGTAGCGATGCTTAAATCTATACGGATAATTCTAGCCATTGCTGCACATTTCGACTATGAAATATGGCAGATGGATGTCAAGACGGCTTTCCTAAATGGAATCCTAACTGAGGAAGTGTATATGATGCAGCCCGAAGGTTTTGTCGATCCAAACAATGCTGGAAAGGTATGCAAACTTCTGAAGTCCATTTATGGGCTGAAGCAAGCATCTCGGAGTTGGAACATTCGATTTGATGAAGTTGTAAAGGAGTTTGGCTTCATAAAAAACGAACAAGAACCTTGTGTTTACAAGAAGGAAAGTGGGAGAGCGCTGGTATTTCTAATCTTATATGTAGATGACATATTACTGATTGGAAATGACATTCCTATGCTCGAGTCTGTTAAGACCTTATTGAAAAATAGTTTTTCGATGAAGGACTTGGGAGAAGCGGCATTTATTCTGGGCATCAAGATCTATAGAGATAGATCAAGAAGGCTAATTGGATTAAGCCAGAGTACATACATCGACAAAGTGTTGAAACAGTTCAGCATGGAAGAGGCTAAGAAGGGGTTCTTTCCCATGTCTCATGGCACAAAACTCAGCAAGACTCAGTGTCCTTCGACTACTGATGAGCGTGAGCGCATGAGAAGGATTCCATATGCTTCAACTATTGGATCCATCATGTATGCAATGATATGTACTCACCCAGATGTTTCCTATGCTCTAAGTGTTACGAGCAGATACTAGGCTGATCCAGGTGAAGGTCACTGGACAGCGGTACAGAATATCCTTAAGTACTTGAGAAGGACTAAGGATGTGTTCCTAGTTTATGGAGGTGAGGATGAACTCAGTGTAAGGGGTTACACAGATGCGAGTTACCTTTAACGACTCAGATGATTCCAAATCGCAATCTGGTTATGTGTTTGTCATGAATGGTGGTGCCGTGAGTTGGAAAAGTTCCAAGCAAGGTATGGTGGCCTCCTCTTCAACAGAAGCTGAATATATTGCCGCCTCGGAGGCTGCAAAGGAAGCTGTTTGGGTTAGGAATTTCCTGATCGCTCTTGGTGTGGTTCTGGGCGCGTCCAATCCCATGGACGTTTATTGTGACAACAATGGTGCTATTGCACAAGCCAAGGAACCTAGACAACACCAGAAGAACAAACATATTCGCATGTGTTACCATCAGATTCGAGAGTTCGTTGAGGATGGTAGTGTCATGATATGCAAAATACATACATACTCAAATGTTGCTGATCCTTTTACAAAGCCACTCCCGCAGCCTGCGCATGAGGCGCACGCAAGAGCAATAGGTATTAGATACAATCTATATTGACTCTAGTGCAAGTGGGAGACTGAAGGAAATATGCCCTAGAGGCAATCATAGAGATGATTATATTTCTTATATATCCATGAGTTATTGTAATGTTCCTTGAATATCCATATCAGGCAACTTGTATTGATTGACAATTATGTGAATTGTTTGTGAAACTCTTTACTTGTATGGTTATTTAAGAGTTGTCCCTAGTCGGAGTTCATGTGAGGACACACGTGAATATTAGACTAGCACAACAATTGGTTGATGACTATGTTTCACAAGTCATAGACATGGAGATGTCAAACCAATGATGTGGGCACATGTTATGAACATGGGGTTGGACTGACCCAACTTGAGACTGGCAATTAGTTGCAGCTCTCTCTCTACACATCGTGTACGTTTTGTCCTTGGACCTGAGATTGCCGCATGTACTTGAGATGTGGATCGGCCTACTTTGGGGCTATCAAACGCTACACCGTAACTGGATAGTTATAAAGGTAGCTTTCGGGTTTGTCCTGAAGCATGCTGCAAGGCATGGTCAATCAAGATGGGATTTGCCCCTCTCTACTTGAGAGAGATATCTCTGGGCCCCTCGAGTGATCGGATCCAGAAACACATGGACATGCTACATAAGGTTAATAGTTAACCTAGTAAAGGGATTACGAGTTACGGTATCGAGAAAGAGAGGTCAGCTTGGAGCTAGACCGAATATCATGAGGCAAAGGGAAAGACATGTACTAAACCTTGTGATGGTTCGTCTGATATGATCTTTGTATGCGTTTAGGAGTTGGCATGTCTTTCTAGAGGCCGCTACCAACTATTGACAGAATAAGTGTATTCGTGTCATGTCTACACGTATATGAACCTATAGGGTCACACACTTAAGGGGCTGGAAGCCTAATAAGGATTGGATCCGAATTAGACCAGGCGTAGGCTACTAATGGGCTTCTAATGTAGAAGCCCACTAGGGACGCCTATATAAGAGAGGGTGGGGCGAGCTGACCAGGGTTAGACCTTAGACCATTCTCCTCAGCCGCCACTCCTCACGCCTGTGTTGTACGCGCGGACCTAGCAGTCCGGCGTCTGATGCTTCCACCCTGTACGTGTGGATACCTTGGAGGCGCTATATCTGTGGCATTTGGATGAGCCATGCAAGGGGACTTGCTCGTGGGACGAGAACAAGGAGGAGACATGGAACGTCTGCACTGCCTCGACGCGCTTCATCAATTCCGCAACTGCGCGTCTAGTGGCAATCCTGTGATCTATGACAACAGTAATCCTAGTTTACGCAGTAGAATTTTTTTGATTTGCGCTAGTGTAGCCTACCCTTATCCCTTCAGATACTCCATGAAAGGTCTCAAAAATGACATTGGCAAAGTCATGGAATGTAGCTGTGCAGCGAGTGGTACCAGACATCCAAACCATAGTCTTGTCTTGATTAGACCCAAACACAACTGTGGCATAGGACTGTTGTATAAGGTAGACATTGTAGTCTTCACGCAGCTCCATCAAGTTATACAGACCCAGCTTCTCACAGATCCACAAGGCATCATTGAAGTAGGGGTTGAGGCGCATCTGCTCAAAACTCATGAACTTCTGAGGGCAGACCGGTGATTTGGTGAGCACACCATACACATCCTTTATGAACACAGCCCGTTCTTTCCTCCAGAAACGAGGGTCCTCACTAGTGCGAGGCAGCGTATAGAAATCTGTCTTTCTCAGCTCACGGTACTCCTCTTTAGACATTTTGGCCAAGGTCTAAAGGTTTTCATATTTGGCCTTCTTGGCACGGTCCTCTCGTTCATCCCTCTCCTGATCCCTCTTCAAGTAAGCTGCATCACGTGCCAGCTGTTTCCGGTTGGACGGAGGCACGATAAATTGACCCCGAGCTTCATCATAGCGAGGATTGACCCTTTGGGACTTGCCCTTGGCACGACGAGGACGACTAGAACCATCACCTGTGAACAGTAGTGAGGGAGATAGCATGGAGATGAGTATATATGTCCCAATAATGCAGTACAAGAGCTTTGCTGCATTTCTGGTCTATTTTGATTCACCCAACACCGGAGTCTCCGCACCTTATACCGGAGTGTCCGGCTCAGACCGGAGTCTCCGGTCCTGGGGACCGGAGTCTCCGGACCTAAGTCCGGAATCTCCGGTCGGGAGGCTTGGGCATGAGATGTGGAGATGCTGGTGAGGGTGAATCTAGTAGATCGGGTAATGCAACAAGGCTAAAGTACTAGAGTGCTCGCAAACAAGTGATTCCAATGGACAAATCAGCATCAATCCTCAAAAACACATCTAGAGATGAACCCTAGGAGAAAAAGTAGAGGAGAGGTACCAGATCTGTCCATGGGATCAATTCCTTCGGTGGGAATGACCTAATGGAGGAGAGGGGAAGGTTGGCCGGTGGCACGGCGGATCCCGGGGGCTTATTGACCTCCGGGGAGGAGTTTTGGTAGAGGAGGCGACAGGTTTGGAGGTAGGGGACAGGGTGAAGAATGAGGAACTATTGTACTAGTTCACCCCTCCCCCTTACTTTAAGTGGCAGAAACCGTCTGGACCGGAGACTCCGGCCTACACCGGAGACTCCGGTGTACTACACCGGAGACTCCGGTGCACTACACCGGAGACTCTGGTCCTCCTCGACCAAAAGTTCCAGGATAGGTGTTTTGGGGACATATATGAGAGATAAACAGTTTTAAGATAGGGAAAGGGCTTGGATTGAGACATCAAATTGTGAAGAACCAACAAGAGCCATAGGAATTCACAAACGCATTCAGAAAATCCCCAAGAGACTAAAATCAGGCAAATGACAAACATGAGTAAGTACCAACCTCTCGAATGAGAGAGGGTGGTGGCCTAGGCCACCATATTTGAGTATACTCGGCTTGGCACCACGAAGATATATCTTGGGTCCATTACCAAAACTCATAATTAAGCTCACATATCACTAAATGATATTAAGATGAATGATTTTGATTGCTTTGGGCATAATGGGGGGAGGGATGGTCCAATCAATTAGGACCGCACTCCCCCTATATCCATGCCTACACCTAAACCAAACATGGGTCGAAACATAGGTGAGAATGCAAGAAAATAAGGTCAAGATCCTTGAATCTACGACATTTAGTTCATTCCTCAAATAGCAAAACCTTGCTTCATCAAGTGGCTTTGTGAAGATATCAGCAAGTTGATCTTTGGTTGACACATATGATAGATCAATATCACCTTGAGCAACATGATCTCTAATGAAGTGATGGCGAATCTCAATATGCTTTGTCCTTGTGTGATCCACCGGGTTGTAGGCAATCTTGATGGCACTTTCATTGTCACATAGAAGAGGCACTTTGTCACAATGGACACCATATTCCTTTAAAGTTTGCCTCATCCATAGCAATTGGGTGCAAGCACTAGCAGCTGCCACATACTCAGCTTCGGCGGTGGAGAGAGATATACAATTTTGCTTCTTGGAAGACCAACATACCAAGGACCTACTAAGGAATTGGCAAGCCCCGGATGTTGATTTTCTATCATCCTTGTCCCCTGCTCAATCCGAATCCGTGTATCCACAAAGAACAAATGTTGAGCCTCGAGGATACCAAAGACCATAAAATGGGGTATGAACTAAATATCGAAAGATTCTCTTGACCGCCATTAAATGGCTTTCCTTAGGAGCCGCTTGATATCTTGCACACACACCTACACTCAACACAATAACGGGTCTAGATGCATAAAGGTAAAGCAAAGAACCAATCATAGACCGGTATACCTTTTGATCCACATCTTTACCATTTGGATTTTGTTCTAGATGAGTCTTTGTAGCCATGGGAGTAGGAGCTCCATTTAAATCTTGCATATTGAATCTCTTGAGCATATCTTGAGTATACTTGGCTTGATTGAAGAATGTCCCTCCTCTAACTTGCTTGATCTCAAAACCAAGAAATACTCTCAACTCCCCCATCAAAGACATCCGGAACCTACTAGTCATAAGCTATGAGAATTCATCATTAAAAGCTTTGTTAGATGAGCCAAAGATGATATCATCAACATATATTTGGCATACAAAAAGCTCCCCATTGACTTTCTTAGTAAAAAGAGTGGGATCGATTTTCTCAACCTCAAATCCACGGTCAAACAATAACTCTCTAAGGTGCTCATACCACGTGCGTGGGGCTTTCTTGAGCCCATAGAGCGCCTTATCAAGTTTGTAGACATGGTTTGGGAAGTTGGGGTCCTCAAATCCCGGGGGTTGCTTAACATATACCAATTCATTTAGTGGGCCATAAAGAAATGCACTTTCTACATCCATTTGTTGCAACTTGAAGTTATGATGTGCCGCATAAGCAAGAAGGATACGGATGGACTCAAGGTGAGCCACGGGTGCATAAATCTCTCCATAGTCAATGCCTTTAATTTGAGAGAACCCTTGTGCAACCAATCTAGACTTGTTCCTTACTATAATTCCATGCTCATCTTGCTTGCTCTTGAATATTCACTTTGTTCCAATAACATTGCGGCAATCCTTTGGCTTCTCTACTAACTTCCATACTTTGTTTCTCTCAAAGTTGTTGAGCTCTTTGTGCATAGCTTCTAACCAATCCGAATATTCAAGAGCTTCCCACACTTTCTTTGGTTCAATCATGGAGATGTGTGCTTGGTGTTCACTGAACCTCTTCAATTGTGCTTTTGTGGAAATACCTTTCCTCATGTCACCAACTACATTTTGTAGAGATTGGTCTCTTAATTCCAACATTCTTTCCTTTCTAGCTTCGCGATGAGCGTGGATCTCCGTGTTGTTTCTTGGGGGACCCTCTTCATCATTTTGATCCTCGTCTTGACCATCAACTTGACCTTGATCATCATTGGAATCATTCTCTTCATTTAGAGGCACAGATTGACCTTGGTCTTGATCAAGTGCCCTTCTAGCATCAATCTGAGCTTGTTTCAACGCAGTTTGTACGGATCTTCCTTGAGAAATTGCCTTGGAACCACTTGACACCCTGGCGAATGAATCAAGCTCCCCTTGACTAGAGTTGTCACTATGATCATCATGTTGAGGGTCCACATCTTGTCTTTGGCTTGAGTCATTGTCCTCCTCGGTGGATGGAGCTTGTTGATGTTGTGAAGATGAGAGCTCCACTTGAGTGGAGCATAGTTCTTCTCGATTCGCCATAAGGGGTTCCTCAACGAGGCGGATATATCCCACACCCATTCTTCCTATGGCTTCCTGAGGCATTTCATCATCTGCATCACAAACATCAACACTTACATGAGATAGAAACACTTACAACCGAACACCCGGAAGTAAGATATGTTGGGCTTGTTACCGGTAAGTATTTCATATGGAGTCTTGTTGATTTGTTTGTGGAGGTAGAGCCGGTTTGAATCATGGCAAGCGGTGGAGATGGCTTCGGCCCAAAAGTTGTATGGAGATTTAAACTCCACCAACATGGTCCTAGCCATCTCAATAAGAGTCCGGTTCTTCCTTTCGGCCACACTATTTTGTTGAGGGGTGTATGCATCGGAATATTGATGTTTAATCCCCTCATCACTAAGGAAATCATTCAAGGTGTAGTTCTTGAACTCGGTGCCGTTGTCCCTTCTTATAATCAACACGGGAACATTGTATTGCCGTTGAACCAAGTTGATGAAGTTGATAAAGGTCTTTTGAGTCTCACTCTTCAACTTGAAGAAATAAACCCAAGAGTATCTTGAAAAGTCATCAACAATCACCAAGCAATATTTCTTCCCACCAAGACTTGCATGAGATGGAGGACCAAAGAGGTCCACATGGAGGAGCTCCAAGATCTTGGTGGACTTGATGCTGTTCTTAGGCTTGTGAGGAGCATCATGCATCTTCCCTAGAACACATGCCCTGCAAACACGATCTTTGGCAAATGAAACATTTTCTTTTAGTCCAACAATATGGCCCTCCTTGTGGAGACTTTGCAAAGTTCTCATATTGACATGGGCTAGTCGGCGATGCCACAACCAACCCACATCGGCCTTTCCGAATAAGCACATCGCACTTGTAGTGGCTTGCCCCGAAAATTCCACCACATACAAGTCATATTCGACATACCCAACAAAAGCGACCTTGAGAGACTTGCTCCACATGAGGACCACAATATCATCATCAACAAATACGGCAAAAACCATCTTTCCAAGAGCACGGACTGAAAGTAAATTGTATCCAAGGGTCTCAACAAGCATGACGTTCACGAGTGTAATGTCGTGAGCAACCACAACCTTGCCGAAACCCATTACCTTAGACTTTGACTTGTCGGCATATGTCACGGTGATTTGATCATCATTTGGCTTTAAGTCCTTGACAATAGACGAGCTTCCGGTCATATGACTTGTGCAACCACTATCAAGCACCCACTTTGACCCTCCGTAAGCATATGTCTACAAAAGATCAAGCTAATTTTTAGGTACCCATTTTTCAATGGGTCCTATTTTGTTAGCAACAAGGGTTTTGGGAACCCAAATAGACCAAGCAATATAACCATCATATGGGCCAACATATTGTGCATACACATCACCATAATAATCACGCATTAGAACATAGTGAGGGTTAGCACTTCCCGCAAAGTCATCATGAGACATAGTTTTACCACTTGTGGTCTTACTATCCACAATGGACTTGTTAGTCTCTCGTGTGGGCTTGGCCCTCTTATTCTTGTTGTTGTTCTTCTTCTTAATATTGGAGACAAAACAAATACCCCCTTTATCACCACTATGCCTTTGCTTGCTCAAAATATCATCAATGGACTTGTTGCCTTGTGGAAATGTGGCCTTAGCAAGCTCCCCCTTCAACCTAGCATTCTCTTCAAGAATAGTTGTACTAATAGATGGAATGAAGTTACTAGGTGAAGGAATATTAGCCAATTGAGTTTGAAGCGTTTCATGGGACTTTGTGAGTGACAAGAGTTCACTCTCCAAAGCCTTGTGGGCCTTGTTAAGTAAACTAAAGTCCTCGGAAAGTTTTTCATGAACCACACCAAACTCAATCTTGTCCTTTTTAGCCCTTTTGTATTTAGCAATAGCATGATAACGCTCTTTGATGAGTTTATTCACGATAATGTCATTGGCCTCATCAAGCCCTTCAAGTTTTAATTCAAGGGACATCCTAGTTTCTTGTTCTTCTTCTAGAGCATTGTTAAAGCCTCTAGCTCAATCATGTGTTCATGTACAAGTTTACATCTTACATCTAGGAGCTCTTGTGTGTGGGAAAGTTGATCTAGGATGTTACCAAAATGTATCTTAGCATCCCCTTGTAGTTTAGTCATAAACTCATCAAAAGCAATTAATTCCTTTTTAACATCTAGAGACATCTCATCATCAGTTTCATCATTAGCTAAGGGAGTGGAGTGAGATGATGAGGATACCTCCGTTCCTCTTGCCATAAGGCAAGTGACGTTCTTGATGGGAGAATTCTCCTTTGGAGAATCGAAGAGTGAGAATGTCGGAGTAGAAGTAGTGGCTAGAGCCGCCACACCATTAGAAGTTTCCTCTTCCTCATCTTCATCATCTTCATTGTCGGAGGAGTATTCTTCATGAGTGATCAAGACAATTTCTCCTGACTTCTTGTTGATGGGATTCTTCTTGATGAAGGGTTTCTTGTAAGGTGCTTTGAGAGTCTTCTTCAACACAAGCTTACCCCCATGATCTTCTCTCTTCTCATAGGGACAACTTGCCACAAAGTGATAGCGGTCACCACAATTGAAGCAAGTTCTCAATATAGTAGTATTTTCTCTTTTCCCATTTGGGTTGCTTCTTCGTTGCATTTTCATCTTGGCCTTGGCGGGGTTCTTCCAAAAGTTCTTTGCATAGAAGGCCATATATTGACTATGAGCAATCTTGACTTCATCGGGGTGGTCCATGGAGAGGCCTTCATCACTATCATCTTCATCCCCATGGTCCACAACTTTGGCCTTCAAAGCAACATTGACAACGTTGCTCATACCAAGGGCATGGGCACGAGCATCTTTGGCATTATTGGCGGAAACTTTGAAGGCGGCTATCTCTTGCATAACTCCATTTGAGGTCATGAGATGGTAGTTGTGTCTTCCTTGTAGGCTCTTCAAGTCGGTGGGCTCAAAGGGCATGAGTGCACTCACATATTTCCTTTTTATCCATGCATCATCCACATGTGAGGCACCCACATTTATAAAAGCGGTGGCGGTGGTATTGAGCCTTCGGTACATGTCTTCGTGATCTTCACCTTCCTTCATGTAGAAGCCTTCGGCTTCATTGCTTAGAGCATCATACCGGTTCCTCCTCATACTCTCATTTCCAACAAACAATACAGTGAGGGCATCCCAAGATTCCTTGGCAATGCTAAAGTGCTCAATGTGTGGATAATCCTTTGTACCTAAACCTTGTTGAATCATATGCAAGGCAGTGGCATTGAGTTGACTATTGACAACCTCTCTTCTTGTCAAGTTGTTTGGATCCCCAATAAAGAGTCCATGCTCTATGATGTTCCATAGTTCAATGCAAGAGCTGCGCACATGAGTTCTCATTAGTGATCGCCATTGAGCAAAAGTAGCAGATTCTTCAAGCTTAGGTGGGTCACCTCTATTGTATACATGAGGATGAGGGATTGGAGGGTCGGGAGAGTACCATGAATCACGGTGCTCACCCTTACCACCATCATTTTGTGTGGAGGAATTAGTGTTGTCTTGTTTACCCCTAACCATTCTATCCCCAGGGGATACCGGAGTATTCCCTTTAGGTAAAACAGATGGAGGATCCTCTTGAGGAGAGGGGGATGATGAGCCGTCTTTGTATTTAAGAAGTTGCTCAAGCATCTTCTTGACTTTGTTGACCAAGGAAGAGCTCAATCTTGTTTCCAAGTTGTTGAGATCTTCCATGGTCACCGTAGTAGGCTCACCATCACCTTCCCCATCTTGGCTACCCATATTCTCTTAGGCGGTAAAGCCCATATAAAGAGCCGAGGCTCTGATACAAATTGAAAGGATCGTATGGGCACCTAGAAGGGGGGGGGTGAATAGGTGCTACTTCAAATTTTCTTCTTTTTCAAATTAGGGTTTGACAAGAAAGGTAAATTCTCTAGATTATGCAACTATGGTGAATTTACCTATATGTCAACCATGCAATAACTATCACAACACTAAACAAGAACAAGTAAGTAAAGTGCGGTAAAGGATAGAAGTAACCAAAGGAGTGGACGCGGAGACACAAGGATTTGTTTCCCGTAGTTCCTTCCTTTTGAGGGGAAGTACGTCTACATTTGGATAGGGGGTGGTTTCAAACCACCAACTCCACGAGAGGCCTCCCTTGTTCTCCGATGAATCTCACCCCAACGGGCTCGATCCACCTTCCACTATATCAGCAACCTTCGAGGTGGAAGCCGACACCTTTACAACAAGTTCGGGGCACACATCCACAACTTAATTGGAGGATCCCAAATACAAGCAAGCTGTCAAGACAAATCAAAGACAAGCTTGTAAGAACCAAATCAAAGTTAGGGTTTCCAATGAAACAATAGAGCTTGGGGGCCCTCAAGTGAATGAGGGGGAAATGAAGATCTCTCTTGGTGAAGATGTAGATCAAGGCCTCCTCCTTCGATTCTCCAAATATCAATGACTTTGGATGGTTGGATGAAGAGATCTTGTAGATTTGGTGGCTCTAATGGAGTAGGTGTTCTTGAGCAGCTCGAGCAGCTGGAGGAAGAGGATAAGGGTCCCTTTTTATAGGCAGCTCCCTCCATGAACCGTTTTCTGACCGTTGTAGATAAGTCAGACCGAAGATTCCGTCCAATCTCTGGACCAGCCTCCGGACCGCCCATCTGAATGACCCAGACCATCCATGACCCAGCAAGACCGGAGACTCCAGTCTTCCAACACCAGAGACTCCGGACTGAGCAAGCACCGAAGACTCCGGAGTATCCTCCGGTGCAGGGTCCGGACCCCTAGTCAGTATGTCCCAGCACAGATCCTGAAGACACCACCAGAGACAGATCCGGAAACTCCGGACCACACCGAAGACTCCGGTCTTGGAAGACCGGAGACTCTGGTCTGGAGTTTCCAGAAATGTGTCACATGAGAATGGACTTTTCCCAAGTGAGAGGGTGCTTTTAACTTATCATAATACCAACCTGTAAAATGATCTACTTGTTGTTACGGAACACCAAAAGTGATTATGACAATAAATGCCCTTTCATTAGTGGGAGGTGACAAAGGTTGTTTGCATGATCCCACAATAATCACACTTCTGAAGGTCGAAAGAGAGTTTAATTGTCCAGTAGGGGCTCGGGCCAACAGCTAATAGATGAACACAGCCGTAATCACCGATTTACCCAAGTTCGGACACCCGGATGATGGGTAAAAGTCCTACTCCTGCCTTCTCCACTATATCATGAATATCGAGGATTCTAGTGTGTAGATGCAAAGGACTCATAGGAATTTATAACATGATCCTGATGAGACTAGACCTAAGGTGTAAGAGACCTAGATTGGTTTAGTACACGACGACTATGTAGGTTTGAATATGATGTCCTTTGTGGAGCCTTGGGTCTTCTTTATATAGGGGCTGGAGGAGCATACTTGTCTTCCCCTCCAAGTCTTCTAGATCTCCTTCCTTCTATAGTCCAGCTTGCTTGGTTCATCTAGGAGTCTAGGTGCCACACACCAAGCAGGTTAGTGTAGCCCTATAGCAAGCTCCCAGTTTTTGATCTTCGTGTGGGTAGGATTGAGGCATCTGTCTATATACTGTAGTTATACGAGTTGACCCCATATATCACCGATAGGAGGAGACTGGGAGCGACTTATATCACTAATGAATGTGTTGGTCTCCTATTTGGCTGGGTTGGTAGGACGAGACGCTCTTGAAGCAGTCTCACGCTGATAACAATGGTATCAGAGCCTAGGTGTCCGGATGCAAATATCGGGTGTACTCATGATGGTTGGTCATGATTGGTGTGCCGGAAACGTTGTGCTAAACGGGCCCATGGTGACCGGTGTGTGAGGGGAATATTTGTGGATTTAGTCCCACATCGGTTGTGGGAGGAGACTGGGAGCGACTTATAAGGCAAAGGGTAACCCCCTAACATGTTAGTCTTTTAGGGGAGATGATCCAATGCCTGATATAATTCTGTGTTGGTCTTCGGTTGGGCTGTGTTGGTGGACCGAGACACTTGTGAAACAGGCTCATAACAATAATATATTACATAAATTTCCATAATTCATTTATGTTTCTCAAGCCTGTAGATGGTTGCATACTTCGTGTTTTATTTTTCTAAAATATATTAACCAAATGTTGTATGAATTTCATAAAAGATATTCCAATAAGCAATTTATTTTCTAAATTTAAAAACTTATCTATACCAATACACTACTAAAAAGTAGTACTCCATCTGTTTCAAAATATAAGATGTTTTAGCTTTGTGAAAAAAAAATCTAGACTTTAGTGTGTAGGTTTCACTCACAAAGGTAAAACATCTTATATTTTAAAACGGAGGGAGCACAAGTTAGGGATTGCCACAAACAACCTTAACCATCCAACCAGATATGATGACTCAGGTAATTAATTATACCAGATTATTTCCCTTAAATGTAAATTTAGTACTCCGTTTGCCACTCTTTTCGCATTAGGAGGAACTGCACTTCTCATTTCTAAGTCATGACGCCAGGTTTGTTGACCTTATTTGTTTGTCTTTTTTTTTTGCTGTGACCTTATTTGTTTGTCGATACATCGTATCGTTGTGGTATGTTAAAATTTGGAGTGTTAGATGTATATGTCTGTATATTGTATTTCCCCATATGTTAGGGGACTTCCTGCATATTTGCCCTGTACCTGTACTATATATTGTGGCCTTTGGCCCCCAGAGGAAACAAGTTGCATATTCCTGACATGGTATCAGAGCTAGGTTAGACTCTTACTACTCGCTACTTCGTCGCTGTAGCCGCCATCGTCCCTGTCACCGACGTCCTTGTCGTCGTCGCCGCCGCCAGTCGCCGCCTGTCCACGCCAAGTTTCTGGACGTCTGCCCGTCGTTACCGTTCCGTCTCGCGATCCAGATTCGGTTCAGATCGATCTCGTCTTGTGCGCCTGGTTCTCTGCTCGATCTGCGCCTGGACAGAATCCCCTCGACCGGATCGATCTCCTCGTCCACGCGCGGGTCTCCTCCTCGATCTGCAGCCACGCACGGGGTCTTCTGGTTGGATTGCAGCCACCTGACGCTGGTTGGATTGCAGTCCCGACGTGACGTGACGTGCTGCCTCACCATCCAGACGTGATGTGCTGCCTCTGAAGACCAATATCCAGACGTGATTGCGCGGGGTCCTCTGGAGCCCACCATCCAAACGTGACGTGCTGCCTCTGGAGACCACCCGCCCACGCGAGAAGTACGCCCGCCTCGACCTGCAGCCCGCCTCCTGACGCTCTGCCCGCGTGACCCGCTGCGTCCCGCCTGGCCCGCTGCCGGCCAGCTCTGGATTTTGTCTGCTTGCGTCAGATTTCGTCGGATTTCGTTAGTTTATGTCTAAAAAAAGAGCGATAGATAGATAGATAGATATGTCTACTTCATCGGGTTATGTTGCGATTCCTCGCTGCCCGGTGGTCTTTGATGGCGCGAATTACCCTGATTTTGCTGCCTTTATGCGCGTTCACATGCGCGGTCTCCGTCTTTGGGGTGTGCTCTCCGGCGAGGTCTCCTGTCCGCCGTGCCCCTGCTCCTGTGGCTCCTCTTCCGCCGACGCCGATTGTTCTCGGTGCTGATGCTTCTCAGGAGGCCAAGGATGCTTCTCAGAGTGCTGATGATAGTGCTGTTGCTGCTTATGACCTGAAGTTCAAGCAGTACTCTTCTGATCTCGAGGCCTATCGACACGCTCTGACTGCTTACACTCAGTGGGTTGATGAGGATGCTCGTGCTGCTGCTGTTCTCACCTCCAGTGTTCTGCCCCAGTATGTTGCTGAGTTCATGAGTCTCCCTACTGTTGCCGCTCAGTGGGCATATCTTCGTCAGCGCTATCAGCCGTCTGGGGATGCTCTTTACCTGTCTGTGGTTCGCCAGGAGCATGCTCTTCAGCAGGGTGATTCCACTATTGATGAGTTCTATACTCAGAGTGCTGCTATCTGGCGTCAGCTTGATTCTCTTCGTACTGCTGTTTGTGGCACATGCTCGTGCTGCCAGATTGTGCGCTCGGACTTGGAGTTTCACCGCATCTATGAGTTTCTGTCTCGGCTCCGCCAGGAGTTTGAGCCCCGGCGTGCTCAGCTGAATGCTCGTGGTCGTGTTCCGCTCTCTGAGGTGTTGTCTGAGCTTCGGGCTGAGGAGACCCGTCTCCGTGGTGCTGGTCTTCTTGCGGTTCCATCTGTGCTTGCTACTCATGGCCCTCCTATGCCGTCTGCTCCCTCGACTCAGCCGCGGTCCTCTGTGCCGCCGCCGATACTATCCACTCCTCCAGGTCAGGGTCAGAGTCAGCACCAGCAGTCTCAGGGTCAGAGTCCGCACCAGCAGGCTTGTGGTCCGGGTCGTCGTGGTTCTCTTCGTCACTGCTCTTACTGTAACAAGGATGGCCACACTTGGGCCACCTGCTATACACGGGATCCCAGTTTACGTCAGCAGCATCGGGCTCGTGGGCAGTCGGCTCCTTCCAGATCTTCAGCAGTTGCTCTCTCCGATCAGGACATTATCAGGAGTCTTCGCGGTCTGCTTGCTGCTACAGGCTCTTCTTCGACATGCACTGCTGGTTCTGTGACTGATTCTTCAGGCACTGCGCGACCACCACCTTCTACACAGTCAGGTACGTCCCCGTGGTATCTGTATTCTGGAGCTTCCTTTCATATGACCTCTGAGTCTTCTTTTCTGTCCGCTCTTCGTTCTCTCCCTTCTCCTGTTCGTGTTTTCACGGCTGATGGTACCTCTCTTCCTGTTTATAGTCGGGGCACCCTTTCTACTTTGTCTTTTTCTATTCCTGATATTTCTCATGTTCCTCATCTTAAGATGAATCTGTTCTCTGCTAGCCAGCTTACTGACTCTGGTTGTCGCGTCATTCTTGATGCTGATTCTTGTGTTGTCCAGGACCGTCGCACCCAGGCCCTGGTTGGAGCTGGTCCTCGCAGCCGTGACTCTTCCGGACTTTGGGAGTTAGACTGGCTTCGTGTTCCTTCCGCTGCCACTTCATCTGCCAGTTCTTCTCCGGTCGTCGCCTCTACTACCAGCTCCTTTCAGCAGTGGCATCATCGTCTTGGTCACCTTTGTGACTCTCGTTTGTCGTCATTAGTTCATCGTGGTCTTCTGGGGTCTGTCTCAGGAGATGGGTCTTTACATTGTCAGGGATGTAGGTTGGGAAAACAGATTCAGCTTCCCTATCCTACTAGCGCGTCTGTATCTCAGCGACTTTTTGATTTAGTTCATTCCGATGTTTGGGGTCCGGCTCCTTTCGCTTCGAAAGGGGGCCATCGCTACTATATTTTATTCATCGATGATTTTTCTCGGTACACTTGGTTGTATTTTATGCGCTCTCGCAGTGAAGTGCTCTCCATATATCAGCGTTTTGCGGCCATGGTACGCACTCAATACTCTACCCCCATTCGTGTGTTTCGTGCTGATTCTGCTGGTGAGTATATCTCCTAGATGTTGCAAGGGGTTCTTGCTGAGCAGGGCACCCTTGCTCAGTTCTCCTGTCCTGGTGCACATGCCCAGAATGGTGTTGCTGAGCGTAAGCATCGCCATCTTCTTGAGACCACTCGTGCCATGATGATTACTTCTTCTCTTCCGCCGCATTTCTGGGCTGAGGCTGCTGCTACGTCGGCTTATCTCATTAATATTCAGCCTTGTGCCGCTCTGCAGGGTGGTATCCCTATTGAGCGCCTATCTGGATAGTCTCCAGACTACTTCATGCTTCGCTTGTTTGGTTGTGTTTGCTATGTTCTCCTTGCTCCTCGCGAACGCACCAAACTGACCGCTCAGTCTGTTGAGTGTGTCTTCCTTGGATACAGTGATGAGCATAAGGGCTATCGCTGTTGGGATCCCGTTGGTCGTCGGATGCGTATCTCTTGTGATGTTACTTTTGATGAGACGCGTCCTTTCTATCCTCGTCCTACCGCTGGTACCTACCCGGTGGAAGATATCTCTTTTCTTCTCTTTCCTGACACACCTTCTACTCCTATTGTGTCTTCTTCAGGATCTCCTCCCCCTGATGTCTCTTCTTCGACACCGTCCTCCTCTACTCCGTCTAGTTCTCCTAGTTCTCCCCGTTCTCCGGAGTCTTCCTCTGTTATTCCTTCTTCTTCATCGTCGTCTCCTGCGTCATCTTCCTCTGATGAGCTTCCCTCTACTCGTCCTGTTCGTCAGCGTCGTGCCCCTAACCGTTACTCTCCTAGTCAGTATGGTCTTTCTGTTGCCTCCGAGCCGACCTCTTATCGGGATGCCGAGCATCATCCTGAATGGCAGTTGGCCATGGCTGAGGAGATTGCTGCGCTTGAGCGCATTGGCACCTGGGATCTTGTTTCTCCCCCTTCCGGTGTTCGTCCTACCACGTGTAAGTGGGTCTATAAGATTAAGACCCGCTCTGATGGATCTCTTGAGCGCTATAAAGCGCGTCTTGTGGCTCGTGGTTTTCAGCAGGAGCATGGTCGTGACTATGATAAGACCTTTGCTCATGTGGCTCATATGACCACTGTGCGTACTCTTCTTGCTGTTGCTTCTGTTCGTCACTGGTCTGTGTCCCAGCTTGATGTTCAGAACGCCTTTCTCAATGATGAGTTGAGTGAGGAGGTTTATATGCAGCCTCCTCCTGGGTATTCTGTACCCGAGGGGATGGTTTGTCGTCTTAGACGTTCTCTTTATGGCCTCAAACAGGCCCCTCGTGCCTGGTTTGAGCGCTTTGCTTCTGTAGTGACTGCTGCTGGTTTCTCTCCTAGTGCTCATGATCCAGCGCTGTTCGTTCACACTTCTCCTCGTGGACGCACTCTTCTTCTTCTCTATGTTGATGATATGATCATTACTGGTGATGATTCTGAGTATATCGCCTTTGTTAAGGCTCGTCTTCGTGATCAGTTTCTTATGACCGATCTTGGTCCTCTTCGATACTTTCTTGGGATTGAGGTTTCCTCCACTTCCGATGGCTTTTACATCTCCCAGAAAAAGTATATTCAGGATCTTCTTGCTCGTGCTGTTCTTGGGGATGAGCGCACTGTTGAGACCCCTATGGAGCTTAATGTTAAGCTTCAACCTACTGATGGTGATCCTCTTCCTGATCCGACGCGTTATCGTCATCTTGTTGGGAGTCTTGTTTATCTTGCTGTCACTCGTCCTGACATCTCTTATCCCGTTCATATTCTGAGTCAGTTTGTTTCTGCTCCTACCACTGTTCACTGTAGTCATCTTCTCCGTGTTCTTCGTTATCTTCGTGGTACGATCACTCGTCGCCTTTTCTTTCCTCGTTCCAGCTCCCTCCAGCTCCAGTGCTATTCGGACGCTACGTGGGCGAGTGATCCTTCGGATCGCCGTTCACTTTCTGCTTACTGTGTGTTTCTTGGTGGTTCACTCATTGCTTGGAAGACGAAGAAACAGACAACGGTTTCCCGTTTGAGTGTTGAGGCCGAGTTGCGTGCTATGGCCTTGTTGACTGCTGAGGTGGCCTGGTTACAGTGGTTCCTTGCGGATTTTGGGGTCTCTCTTACCACACTCACTCTGGTTTTGTCTGACAGTACAAGTGCTATTAGTGTTGCACGTGATCCGATCAAGCATAAGTTTATCAAGCATATTGGTGTTGATGCTTTCTATACACGTGCTCAGGTGCAGGTGCAGGCTCAGGTTGTTGCGCTTCAGTATGTGCCTTCAGATTTACAGTTGGTGGATTTCTTTACGAAGATACAGACCAGAGCGCAGCATGATTTCTTACTCTCCAAACTCAGTGTTGTGGATCCACCATGAGTTTAAGGGAGGGGGGGGGGGGTGTTAGATGTATATGTCTGTATATTATATTTCTCCCATATGGTAGGGGGCTTCCTACATATTTGCCCTATACCTGTACTATATATTGTGGCCTTTGGCCCTAGAGAAATACAAGTTGCATATTCCTGACATGCAGTACTCTCGCAAAAAATAGCCTGCTGTAACAACTCATGCCCTCATTTTGCTTGGAAACCTTTTCTTTT
Organism: Avena sativa; assembly: GCA_916181665.1. NCBI lineage: Eukaryota > Viridiplantae > Streptophyta > Magnoliopsida > Poales > Poaceae > Avena > Avena sativa. Next base: position 249,944,711 of record OV702284.1, on the reverse strand, counting down.
CAGTTCCATCGAGGACGCCTTGCGTGCACGACGACGGCCCTCAACCCGCACAACACGCCAGTCAGTCAACCGCTTGTACACCAGTCCCCACACACACTCGACACCTGAGACTGAGAGAGAGAGACTCCGATCGAGAGTTTGTTAGTTGCAACGACGCACCCACCCAATCGGCCAGCCCCATCCTTTGCCGCCAAGGGAAAACGATGAAACAAGAGGGCAGCAGCAGCACCCACTGAGACGGCCGGCCGACAAGATTCACCGCTGCTCGCGCGAGCGCTCCAGGCAGCGACCTTCCATTCCCTACCACCCGTCCGCGAAAAGGCTGGAAAGGCGAGGAGAGAAAAAAAAAACGAGGCGATCACACGCCACGGCTTTGGCATCGCAGCAAGCAAAGCAAACGACAGCACGGGCAAGCCGGTCAACCATACGCACTACGGCCGCCGAGCCCAGCCAAACGAGTTTTCCCTCCTCGCCATCATCACGCGTCCACTCCACCCACCCTAGTGCGCCGCGCGTGATCTCGTCGATCTGCGCCGTTCGGGTCCGTGCCGGTTGGGGTCAGCGTCTCCCCGAAAGCTACGGCCGGGCACGCTATACATACCGGGCGGCCGGCTTGCTTCCGAAGCGAGGTCGGGTCGGGGCCGGCGATCGATCGAACATGCAAACGGCGACCTCCTGGGTCCTAGAGCTACAGCGCACACCACACCATCATGGCTTCCGTTGCCGGGTCATTCTTCGGACTCTTCCTTGTCTGTCCCCATTCGGATCGGTCGCGTACGCACATCACGTGGCACTTTGAACACCATGACGGCCGGACAGGGCGATGGAGACCGGAGAGGTTTCTCCGGCGGCGATCGGAGCCTGGTCAGGTGATCAGGTCAAATACTCTTTTTTTTAGGTAATCAGGTCAAATACTCAAGGCAAAGAAGGAATATCCCTGGGTGAATTGTTATTCATAACATGGCCTGAAATACTCAAGGCAAAGAATAATAATGAATGGTGAGCGGAAATAGACTCGGCTGGTCCAATGAACCAGCGATGTGCTTTATTACTAGTACTCCCTTTGTTAGGGATTATAAGACCTATGAAGTTTTTTTAAATGTTACTCCAATGCATGATCTTCTTTTTCATTTATTATCATCTCTTCTCTAATGCATGGTTTTCTTTTTCTTTCTTTTCTCTTATACATGTACAACTATTGGTGCATGTAGTAATCAAGAGGGTGAGTTATTGATTTTCTTAATCCTATCAAAATGGTTTATAGGCCTTATAATTTCTAACAAAGGGAGTATAATAGTATTTCAAATAATTCAGGAATAGTAATTCACATGGGGTTGGGGACTTGGAGGGCGCTGACCATTCTATTTTACTCTGACGGAGCAGGTTGACTTTTTCAACCGCCCAAGCAGCGCGGCTCCACTATCTGCGGCACAAATCCCAACTTGGATGGATGATTTGGACATCATCATTAGCGCTACTAGTGCTTCTATTCCTACATTTTTGCGTCTCGTACAAAACGTGCAACACAGGCGAATCGGAACTCTGCGCCCAGCCAGTAGCTACTATTCAACGGCGCCCGAGCTGATGCTAGGAAGAGTAGCAAGCACTGGCAACATCCGTTTTTTATAATTCCACGTCTTTCAAATCTGTCGCCATTTCATCAAACAGAAAAGTCGAAAAGTCTATACCAGTTGCTCTAATTTTACTTGCAGGCAGGCCATCTTTTTTTTTAACACAAGAGAGGGGTCTCGAAGGACCCCGATGCTGCCATTAATATTCAGTCGGTGGGAATAAATTACAAGCAGGACCTCTACAAAAATAAAATTGCAGAACAGTCCTGCTAATAAGCAAGGTGGACCCTAGAGAAAATCCTGGAAACGCAATCAGGTCCTTGAAACCCTCCACCGACGATGTGCTAGCGCCGCCGGCCATCTCGATCTCGCCGGGGACGAACCACTTGGCCAGAAAGAGCTGGTGAAGTCCGACGCGCAGCACCCCAGAGGCCTCCATCTTGGAGGTTGAGATCACGCCCTCGCGGCGTGGAAGAAGCCCTTCATGGGCATGGATGCCGGTGACAATCGATACCACCGAGCTGGGAGCTCGAGAAGGTAGCAGAGCAACGCGAACAGCAACAACAAGGCCAATCTCTTGTCCCTCCTCGCCACCTTGGCCGGCCAGGTCGAAGAAGACGCCCTTGATGTCGTCGATACGCCGTTGCCACGGGCGCTTATGCAGGGGTCCTGCAAGAGGAACCTCCGCCGCGAACTCCCACCATGAGAGCCTGACAGCGAGATTCGACGGCGAGCTACTGGTACAACACCGATGTACCAGAGCAAAGGAACCCCACCCTCCATCTTCCGAGCTGCTGCACCTCTCCAGCTTCTCCCTCCCCTCGCCGCCATGGCCGGCCAGAGAGAGAAAACAGAAAAGGCCCTAGCAGAAGAAGAAGAAGGGCCAAAGCATGGGCTTATTTGCGGAGATCCCTGGGGTTGTGACGTCCGCCAGCACCTCCGACCACCGGAGTTCGCCGCCGTCGCGCCACCGCCACCAGATGCATCGAGACTGGCCCGAACAGCCCGATGCCCTACTCCAAACTACGGGCATCTCGCCCAAACAACTAAAACTAATCCTACCATCTACTCCGGCACCTCCCCCTCCCCATCTCCGGCCAGCAAAGCCGCCGGAGATTGGTCGGGATCGGGCCGGTCTTCTCCAGACAACGGCCAAGCGCGGGCGGTGGGGGCTGAGAGGATAAGGAAGGGAACGATTTGCCTTCGCAGGCAGGCCATCTGCAACGCTGAGTGACCTGACCCACGTCTCCCAAGAACAACGCCAAATGGGAGAGTATCTTATCTTAGATTGCAGATGTAGCGTGAACCATGCATAATCGGGAGGTGTATTTGGCTCTCAAATTCCTCTTCTAGTTTCATTTGAAAATTTTCAAAAAAATATTATTTACATCTGAAAATAAGTTCTATGCATAATCAATGTTGTATCCTAAAACCCCCGCAAAAAAAAATGTTGTATCCTAAAAGCATGTGTAATCTCAACCATGACTCTTTATATTGTGGGCTACACAGAAATGTAGAATCTGATAAGTTTGAAGATTTGAAACTTATGCATACTCAGCTCCGCAATCTTGTTATTTTTATGTAGGTTATAATAAAAACTAGTATTTTAAATTAATATCCTGCACATTTATCAGATATACCATTGGCTATATCCAGATTTTTTTTAAAAATAAAACTAAAAAATTTAAGTTGCAATTTTTCTCTAAGAAAAAGAGAACCACTGTTGACCCTCTACACCAAATCTCTACTATATAATACCATACGAGCTCTCCGGCCGTTCCTCCTTCGTCTCCCCGCGAGCCTCAGTGCGGCGCAGGCTTCCTCCGATGCGGGCAGCAACTCCACCTGGACTGGAGAGGGTGGTTTGGGGGCGCGGCCGCCTATGGGGCACAAGGACGTGTGGTACAGTTCAGATAAGATCCTGGTTTTGGAGGGGTGAAAGTGAAGAAACGCCAACGGGCCCACAAAGCAGCGATCCCGCGCGCGGCAGATGGCCTCAACGCGCTCGCTTTTGCTCACGCTTAATCTATAGAGTAATTGTAGTACAGTGCGATCTTTGTTTCAAATAATATATATTGTACTAGTACTATCCATCTCCGTGTCTGAACTGTGACGTTGCTATCAAACGTTTTAGCTATATAACTGCTTCCATACGATGACGGCACCATGAACAAGTTAACAAAAGGATGGATCCAAACTCCAAGGAGGTGCATGGTATGCAATCACAAACAATTACCTAATGTTCTAGTACGTACTCCTCTGTCCAAAAGTAATTTATGTACCTCCATCCATTGTTTCAAGTCAAACTTAATAAAATTTAATAAATTTTACACTGAAACATAGCAAAATTTATGACACTAAATTAGTACTACTAGATCCATTTTGAAATTTTGTTTTACGATGTTGATCAAATTTTGAAAGTTTTTCTTTTTACAAAATTTTACCGATCTATTAATAATCATCAATATCAGTACAAATAGACCCCAAAATAATAAAGATTACAAATAGGTTATTAGACCACCTAGCGACGACTACAGACACTAGTGCGAGCCGAAGACGCGTCGTTGTCCTCGCCCCTTTATCACCGTAGCCGGGCAAGCTTGTTATAGTAGAGCTTATTGTAGTATACAGACAAGAATTCATCGTGCTAAGCCTAAAAAGAACTAACGCGCCTGAACAGCAACCATCACTAATGATGACAACCGTAGATCGAAAAAGACTGACCTGAGAACAAATCAACGAACACGAGAACCGACCGGATCTCAGGAGATCCGTCGGACAAATGACTCCATGCGCCCTCTGTCGACGCTAGATGCGTCACCGGAGTGAGGACAGAGCGGGAAGGACCTTATTCTGACCTGAGGATGTAGTCGTCATCTCAACATTCCAAAGAAGACACTAAAAAACAGACTAAGCAAGCTAAATAAAAAAGAAAACCTCCTACCAGCGAGAGGTCATGGTCTGCCTCCAAGGCCCTAAACCACCAAGGAGAGCGGACCAATGACATCGCTGGCAAGGAGGACGAAACACTAGATGGGTTTTTATCTAGCCGGCGATCGCCTCTCCCTCTTGGCTGCTATGCACCAGTTCACTTTTGACTAAATTTTGAAAGGCTTTGACTTGGCCAAACCTTAAGGGTACACTTATTTGTGAAGAGACTGTCGGTTCTAGGTACTACAAGTGCATAAAAACAAAGTAAGTTCACACATCCTAATCTGCCAGCCACGACGCGCCCACAACGAATGCAACATAATGATCATCATCAACACACTCCCGTCGTGGATTGCCCACCGGTCACCAGCAAAACGCATGAAGTTGAGAATCATGGTGATTCTCCTCCAGATTGATGTCAACTTTCTTCTTTCGCATAATAAAAAAATTGAAGAACGTACGGATTCACCAATTAAAACATGATTCTTCCGTCGTCGTCGTCTTCTATTTTTCTCCTCTGGTCGCTGTGCAAAAAAGGGAGTGACAGAAGATACTCAATAACTCCCCCCGGTCAGAGCATCCAACAAAGAGGTTGGGCGATCACCATTCATTAGGGTGGTTTGGTGTACCAGCAGACGAAAGAGTAATGGAGGAACAGGGAGCCATCGGCCATATAAATGTGCTGCTGCCTCCATGTGAAAGCTCTGACCAAATGGAATTGAATCGAGTAGTATTCATAGACCATACTGTAGGATCAGATTCAGAATTCGTTCAGACAGACAACACAATGCAAGTGGGAAGAACTTCTTTTAATCTCTCTGGCCGGGAGGGCACACACTCACACCAGATCTCTCTCACTCATAACTAGAGCATTTAATTCTGTATATGCATTTCTCTATCACAAAGTCTATTCATTCTTAATTCCGAAACATCAAAGCAACGGATTGGGGGTTACTTGAATTCTTTGCATATCAAAACCAGACAGCTAGCTGTACGGATAATCAAGCACTAGTGACCTAGGAGTAGTATATGTCAACGGAGTATGAACTCTTCTTCACAAATCGACAGCTCGTAAATTCACAAAAAAAAGCTAAGAAGATGTCGTAGTAGTTGGGATTCGATGATCATGAGAGCGCGGGAAGAAAAGATTATAAAAACAAGAAAAGGAAAAGATCACCGGAAGCGACCGCCGTCGGCTAGCTTCCTTGAGCGGCAGCGTGGCACGGAGGCGGCGGACGCGGCGCTGTGGAGCGGCGACGGCCGGAGCTCGCTGGAGAAGCTGTCCTGCGGCTGGGCAGCGCGGTGGCGGCGCCCGGGGCTGGGCCGCACGAGCGGGCTGAGGCAGACGGCCAACCCTGACGGCATGCTGTTCGTTTGACGTCGCCGGCATGGGGTCTTCCGCATCGGCGAAGGAGACGGCCGCCACGGGGGTTCGGCGGGCGAGCTGCTCTCCTCGTCGCTGCCTTGACTACCCCTCTCCGGAGACAGCCCTCGGTTGCTGACCACGCGGCAGGAGCGCCTGGGCGGCGGCGACGGGGGCAACGCGGCGTCCGCCGGCGCCTGCTTCTTGCGGCGACGCGGGATGATCCCGGCGAGCCAAGAACGGTTCTTGCGCTCCTTAGCTTTGTCCTTGTCCTCCTCCGATCTGTGACGGTGGCGATGGTTGCCGAAGAGCGTGGAGAGCACGGAGAATTTCCCGCCGCGCCGCTTCTCGTACCCGATGTCGCCTTCCTCGAGCGCGGCGCTGCCGCCGTAGGCGGGCCCGACCTGCGGCGTCCGGAAGAAGAGCAAGCTCGGGTGGTTCCTGAGCGCGCCGCCCGAGGAGTCCGACTTCCTGCGGGACACGTACGGCGACACGGACCTCGGGAACGCCGGGGCCGTCACCGCCGCGGGAGCGGTAGCGGGAGGAGCTGCGGAAGGATGAGGAGGAGGATGAGGCACCGGCGGCGACGACGCGTCGTTCTGCACGGCAGCGAGCACGAGGAGGCGGTCCCGCAGGCACGTGGCGCAGACGCCGCCGCCGGCCTGGAAGGGGTGCCTCTTGCACCTCATGCCCATCTCATCTCAGTCCCCGCGCGGTGTCCAACTGTCCATGGGCGCGGCCGCGATGAGGAGGAGGAAACAAGGCGGAAGAAGCGGCAGCTAAATTCTAGCGGCCGGCCGACGCGCGCGTACGCAGCTGCCCTGCCGCCTTTCCTCTGCTTTCCTTCTGGGTTTGTTTAAGTTTGGGCTGGGTTGGTTTCGTCGGAAAAAAGAAGGAAGTTGGTTGGCCGAGGTGGTGCAGGTGGTTCCGGGCGATGAGATCTTTCCTCCGTCGGGGAAGCCGCGGCCGCCGCGGGGCTTTATAAATAAGGTCCGGAGAAGAGAAGACGGAGAAGGTGGAAGTGGAATTTGGACGGAGGCGGACGGGACAGGGGAGATCGATAATGATACCTCGAGGGGAGTGGGCAATGTGCTATTGTGATCGATTGACCGCGTCTTGGGTCCTGGACGATCGGTTTGCTTGCGTTCCGGTTTTGGTTATCCGTTGTATACAGATGAGAAGAGATGGTAGATTAGCCGTTGGACCCGATTTGGGTTGGTGCCCCGTTGCCGTTTGGCTACACTACATAGGGGCAACCGCGAGCAAATACTACACAAGGTTGTATTTTGAACTGATTAGTCTAAAAACGGTTTAGCAGCTGCATGTACAATTCGGTGAGTCAGACTTTTCTTATGCTTGTCATTTTGAATTTTTGCATAGTTGGAGGGGAAAATAAGAAAGAGAAAGTTGTCTTTTTTGAGCTAAGAGATTTTTTTCTCGAAAAGGGGACGAAACCCTAGCCTATTGCATCGGTTGATGCACACAGTTTTTTATTAAAAGAACCAAATCCAGCCACGATTACAATTCAAGCACCACTCAAAGTCGAGACATGGATCAACCATCTAAATATAATTAAAAAGTGACTAAACATCGTGCTCCAGTCTACTAAAACGCAACCATACAAATTGGCTGAAAACGTGCACAGCGACCATCAATGAATGATGAGTTTGAGATTGGATGTGTGGGATGTGTGGTTAGGAAAATAATATGTAACTTATTAATGAGAGCATAATTAGATGCTCTTAGTAATTTGTTAGAATTTGAAGTCATGTCTTAAGGAATTTACAAAATAGATACATAATAATTATTTTAAATGGGTTTTTAATTTTGAATTTAAGATTTTAAAACAGTATTTAAAGGTTAATAGTTATACTTAAGCTTGATTATGAATCCAACTTATGGTTTTGAAATTAGTACTTAGATATAAAATATTTAAGGTTTTATATAAATTTGTGATTATTTCTTACTAAAGAAATGTCTTAAGGAATTTACAAAATAGGTAATCTATAAAGATTTAAAATCTTAAAACCTTTCTAATAATATATTTAATATTTATCTACTAGAATATATTTATTCAAGATCTTTAAAATGATTTTTATTTTTATTTTTAAGTATTATTCTTATGTTTATAATATTCCATAAAAGGATTAATTGTCCTTATATATTTGCTTCAATTTTTATTTTTAAAACTTTTAAGTTAAATTTGTAAAATAGTAGATTTATTTTTATAAACAAATTTATTATTAGGATTTTTCCTAATTTTACTAAATTTCATTTAATATTTTAGTAACTTTAATATTTAGTTTTATCTTATTTAACTCAAACAATTAAAGTTATACATTTCTTTGGTAGAGATTATTTTGGTGATCATTTTGATATATTACACATAATTTAAGAATTTTATTATTATTTTTCTAGAGCTCTTTTAGCCTTAGGGTATTTTGGTATTAAACAATTTATTTAGAGCTTTCTTTAAAAACTAGGCCTGGCCCAATGGGCTGGCACAACCCTGACCCGATCCATATGGGTTGTGTCAAACCCCTGGTTCACGCGGTACTAGCCCAGACCGGCCAAGTACCCCTCTCTTGCCCTTGCATGCACTCGTGATCTTCTCTCTCATTCCTCTTCGTGACGCGATGGTGTCATCGTTGGCGCCGTGCGATTCCGCCCGCCTCCGTCCTTCCCGGCCGCCGCCGTGACGCAACATAACTCAGTCGATGATGCTCTATCGACTGGTCCAGCGTGATTCGATGCTAGAGATCTCCTCCGACCTCGTCGCCTCCATCCTGAAACCTAGGGTTCGGTGTTGTCGGTGATTTGGTGCTATGCCGCTCCTGTGGTGCCGTTCTGGTGCTCTGGTGGCTATGTGGTGCCGCCAGCACCTCCTCATATCACCGTCGTGTTTGCGGCTTGGCGTGGGTCGCAGCGCCTTTGGGTGCTCCCTGTGCCGCCGTGTACACCGTCGTCTGTCGTACTGCTTCCTCTTCTAAAATGTGCGAGGATCACCGGTGAGTTCCTCCTTCTCCTTCTCCTTCTCTCTATGCCCTCACCTTTTTACTCTCTTCCTTGTAGCAAATCCTAACTAGGGTTTCCTCTTCCTCTTATTAGTGTCTGATATTGGTCAGTGCTTTTCCTAGTGAATGGTTTTGAGCATATGAACTCTATTTTGATTCGGTGCTCATGATGTTGGTTCTACATGTGGGAATTGCTTGCAGGTGATTCCTAGACCTGTAAATTTGATGCTAGCTAAGCTTAGTCAAATAGAGAATTCTTCTATTTAATTATGTGTCACTACGATGCATCCATTTGTATGATGGTATTTATGATACTTTAAATTACTTGTACTAGATAATGTCCACATGGCAGTGGAACTACACTTGATCCTTAGGATTGTTGGCTGCGAAATATTCACAAATATGTTTCTAGTTCTATTCTAGATTTTTTTTGGGACTTTTGGTTCAGTAGTGTACTCCAACTAAACTTTGCTATACTGTGACTATAGAAGATATGCTGCAATGACTCCTGGAATATTTTTAGGGATCTGATTTGTTTTCTGTCAATTTTTGATAGTGTGAATAATATATAACTGTGATTCCTAGAGCTGCTGCTAGGGAAATGATGAGGTTGATTTTGTGTATCATTTGTGGGTAGAGATGACCGACTAATATGATTATTCTACCAATTTGATAGCAACTGATTAAATGATTTTTAACCAGATGGCCAAGAATAATTCCTAGCATTCTATGAAGATGATTGTTTAACTTGTTTAAGCTTGAGGCTAGTCTTGGTTTGGATGTATGCCACTATGAAACCTCATGTTGAATGGTACAGAGTGGTAACCTCCATATACTAAAATAAAAATATGTTTTACCTAATGTGTATATGTTGTACAAGCATAGCTTGCATGTGCTTGTGATGTGCTAATAGTACAACATTTCTTCAGGGATTTTATTTATATGCTTCATATCAAAGGAATATGATATAAATTTGTCCTTTGAGTGCTTGCCATGATTTCAGGCTAGACTAGCTAAGAAGACGATGAGAAATATTTTTTTAATTTCATTAGCACTTGATCTTAGATGGCCTTTCTGGTGGGTCTGGATAGAGCTGCTATGTTTGCCTTTTTGGTGCCTCTTCTAAGAGAGTGCAAAATGGTAAAATTCTCAAAGATTAGCTACCAAAACTCTTCGCTTGGCCTGTGATGCTGGTCTGAGGCACTTTTAGATAAAAACAAATGTTTTTATCTGCTACCCCACTTTTCCCGTGTTTCATGATAATTAGTTCTAAACAATGATTCCTATGGCTTTTAGGAAAATGATTTGATAAATTCTGTAAGAATTGTTATGGTCGATTCTTACTTTATAAGAGAAATTTATGAGATGAATCCACTACTAAGGTACTTCTTTCTTTAGAATGTGCCCAGTAGTGGTTAATTAATGAATCCTGATACGCCGGAAACGTATCTATAATTTTTTATGCTCCATGCTTGTCTAGTATCTACTATACTTTGCTTTGTCTATACTTTAAGGTGTTTTTACATCTTTTCTGGAACTAACCTATTAACAAGTTGCCACAGTGACAGTTGCCTGTTTTCTTCTGTTTTTGGTTCCAGAAAGGCAGAAAATCAATATTCTCGGAATTGGACGGGACAAAAGCCAAAGTTAATATTTTACCGTGGGCGACACGAAGTCCAGAGGAGAGACGGAGAGGCGAGCCAGGGCCACCACACCCCCTAGGCGTGGGTGGGCCCACCCCGTGCCTCGGCAGGGTGTGGGCCCTCTAGCCGCCTCCCAACCTCGCATCTTCGCCTATAAGAAGCCCCCGATGCAGAAACTCTAGGCACCCGATCAAAAACTCCACGAAACCTTCTGTAGCCGCCGCCACCATCGTCCCTAGATCGGGGGGATCTGAAGTTCTTCCCGGCACCCTGCCGGAGGGGAAATCATCCCGGAGGCCTTCTTCTCCGGTAGGATGCGTGAGTAGTTCCACCTTGGACTAGGGGTCCATGTATTAGCTAGATGGTTATATCTCCTCCTTGTGCTTTCATGTATAGATCTTGTGAGCTCCGTTCATGATCAAGATCTAATCTATTTGTAATCATGCATGTTGTGTTTGCGGGGATAATATTGATATTGAGTTTAGTATGTCAGATTGATTAATGGTTTTGTATATTTGATACTATCATGTATGTGTTGTTTGTGATCTTGCATGCTCTCCGTTGTTAGTAGCTATCTTGGCCAAGTAGTTGCTAGTGACTCTAAGAGGGCGTATTTATGCTTGATAGTGGGTTCATGCCTCTAGTTTCCAAGAGAAGTGACAGAAATCTCTTCGGTTGTAGATGTGTTGTTGCCACTAGGGAGATCTCACATCCCAAGATTTTCCAAATCTTATTATGTGAAAATTAAATAAACAAAATAAATAATTGTTGAAAATTAGGGTGAAAAGAAACTTTTTGTTTCTAAATGGAAACTTAAAATCCCATCTTGAACAAACTTTGACCAATGTTTGAAACCAACTAACTTCAAATCAAGTGGAATGCATTCTTCATAAATGCATCTGGAAATTTAAACACTTGAGAAATAAACCAAAACCCTAAAACCCTAATGGAAGAAAACATTCCCAGGATATCTCCAAACGTATGGATTTGATCCATATAAAAATTTGTCAAACAAACATTCACAAATGATCAAGAAAGACAAATAGAAATGTTATAATACCATATAAATTGGTTTCACTTAATTTGGAGCCATAAATAAAATCTTATGAATTTAATAAGATAAGGAAAAGTAATTTCCAAAGCTAATAAATCACTTATCTAAATTCCATACAAAATGGTGAGCAAATAATCCTAAAGTAATTTAAAAAGGTAAACAAATAATAAATAAAGTTGTAATAGTTGGAATCACTATTTTTGTATCTTTAAATAAAAATATATGGTTTTTATAAAGCAAAGGTAGAAATATAAATAAGGATTATTTTACAGAGCCAAATTAAATCTTGGCCAAGCTTTTGAAATAAAATATTCCTATTTGAAAAAAAGAGTAAAGGTTTATCTAAATAAAATAATGAGGATTTATTAATATCCATTTTTATTAAAGTAAAGGCTCTTCCATTTTAAATAAACACTAAAACTTGTTAATTTATTTTAATTAAGATTTCCAAGTGTTTTAGTTTTTCAAATGAAACCTACTGAAAAGATTTTGATATTATTTAGATTTCAAAAAGAGTTTTTAAATAAATTAAAACCTATTTGAATTAAAGACTATGGACTATTTATTTAATTATTAATAGGTCCTAAAAGAATAAAAGCATTATTCTATTTTGAACCTTGAAATATGTTGATAAACAGAATTAAGATTCACCCAAAAATTTTGTGGTGATTTGAATTCAAATGGAGATTGAAAAATATTAATAAATGTTATTTTATTAATACTAGAACCTATTTGAAATAATTAAAAGACCCTAAAAATAATAAATAAATTATTCTAAATTTGACTTGGGAATATGCCATTAATTAGTATTAGAATTTACACAAAGTTTGGTGGAAGTTTGAAATCAAATTGTTGTTTGAAAAGTTTAAACAAAATAAAAACAGATAAATAGAAAAAGAAAAAGGAAAAAGATTCTGTATAAAAAAATTAAAAGGAACAAGCCCAGCCCAGCTAGCCCACTAAGGCCCAGCAGCCACCCCTCCTTCTCTCCCGCAGAAAAACGATTCGCACCCACAGATAAACCCACAAGGTCGCTGACTACTGGACCCCACTCCCCCTCTCTCCCTCACGCTGACAACGGACCCCACTGCCACCTCACCGTCGTTCTCACCCGTCGCTGACCGCGCCCCTTCTCTGGCCATTACTGCCGTTGAATGCTGGCGTGAATTCGCTTTACTGGCTGAGTAATCCCTGTCGGTGACTGCTCCCTCTTAACCGCCTCTCCCTCCTCTCTGTTTGCCCCTCAGTCCCTCACCCTAGCGCGCCCCCTGGCTGCATAATTTCGCACTACACCGCCGCTGCCTCCGACGCCTTCCGACGGCAATTCCGGCCACCACCGTCAGTCCCACTGCTGCCTGAGCACATGAGCTTGCTCCTCAGCATCCTCTGCACCTCCCAGCACTTTTCCCTCGCTCGCACTCGCCCTGCAAGCCCAACAATGACTCTGCCAGAACAGCGCCACCGTCTGCCGTCATTCCGACGACCTCTCCCCGTAAGTCCCGTCCTTCCCTCCCTCTCCTGATGACGCACGCATGGTCGCCAAACTCTTCCGCATCTAATGACACTCTTCGCGTGACTTCTCGTGACCTGCAGCTCTCGCCAGCGACGACGAACGGAGAAGCTGTCGTCAGACGCAACTCCGGCGAGGAATCCACGCCACCACCGTGCGCCCCTTGACAAACCGCAAGCACGTTGAGCCTCGCCATGATCTCCTGAACCTGGTGAGCCACTCCTTTTACTCTCTCGCTTCCTGCATCGCCGGCGATGCCACCGCCAGGTCGCTCCGCCGCCAGTCGCCGCCGCCAACACCGCTAGTATATGGTAAGAGCATTGAGAGCCGTTAGATGCAAATCCTGTGGTTGTGTTAGATTAACTTAACGAACCGTTTTTGATCGATCTGCGCCGCACGATCACCTTTAGATCCAATGCCTCTCGTTGCACGATCCGTACTAAACGGTATAGGCGAATAAGAACTAGACACGTGGCCCTGTCCGTTTGAAATAAAAACAGAAATGTCTATTAGATGTTCCAGTTTGAAAAATTCATAACTTTCAAACCACACGTCCAAATTTTGCAAATTTTATATCAATGGATTCAGCAAAACAAGTACTTTCTGAACATGCACTTTGTTTAGTAAATTGCTTCTGTTAAATTGATTGTTTTTGCAGAAACATGTGTATGCATGTTTAGAATATAAAAATTGTTCTAAAATGATTTTGGGGATAAAATCTTGGGAAAATGGTTTTTTTTGAACCTACTGATCATAGGAATCAATTTGTGGTTTCAAAAATGGATTTGGTGAAACAAAAGAATAAACCTTTGATCTAAACCATTTCTAGTCAAATAAAAATAATGTTTATTTATTAAAAATGCTTTTGGGAGAAAATCTTTGGGAAATGTTTTGGGATAAACTCTCTGACCTCAAGCACCAAGTTTTATGATTTGAAAATGTATGTGGTGAACCCTATAAAACTATTACTTTGCTAAAGACATTTCAACCACATAAAATAATGACTTGTTTAAAAAATGGTTTATGAAGTGAAATCTTTTGCAAATGATTTTGCCACTTTATAAAATGATCATTAGGTGTTTTCAAATGTTTATAACCTAATAGAAATCACTTCTCCAAATAAAACAATCTTTAGCATGCTTGCATGCATTGTTTTGTTTCTATCATTTATGTGATGTTTTGCTTGAATGGTAGATTGAAATATTGCTTGCTTGATTGAATTGTAGTGGAACTTGAAGAGTGTGATTGTTGCAAGATCAAGGAGTGAACTTATACTCTCTACCAAAAAGGCAAGTGATGCTTCATACTTTTGTCCCATCATTTTCACTATGCATTATTGATATTTCTAAGAAGGACTTGCATGGAATTTTTGCTAAGTATAAACTATGCCATGGGAAATCATAGTAGATGAAACCTTAGTAGAAATTTCCTAAGTTAAGATTCCTACTACTATCATGCTTAGCTTAGCTAGTAGAAAACAAGGGTGGAATATATATTCATACTATGGAATATTTCTAAGTCAAGGACTGGTGTTTTGTTTAATAAAACAACTAAGTGAATGAATCACCTGGGTGGAATGGAAGGAATGGTTTGTGTTGAGTGGTTCACAAGGCCCATTTTATGGTTTACCTTGTGTATCTCACTTGTGGATGGCCACCCAGGAACAAAGAGATTTGAGATGTCAAATGTTGAGAAGCTTCAAGTGCAGCCACTTGACAATATGGGCTCTGCCTGGATCATATAGGTTGCAATAACTTAGCCAAATGGATAGTTGGTGGTAGGGGATGATAGGTTGGAACGCGTCCATTCTGGTCTAAGGGAAGGCTTCTGAAAGGTCCTGTCTTGGTGAAACCAAGTCTTGTGGGGAAAGTGCACCACCTCTACAGAGTGTAAAATCTAAGTACTTAGCCATGTCCCTGGCAAAGGACAATTTGAGCATCAAGACATGGAAGCTATCAAGAACATCCTCATCCCAATTTCTAAGTTAAAAACTTGTGGTTGAACAAGGGTTGAAGGATCACCAATTTCTATTGGGAGATGCCTTGGGAAAGATTTTGTCAAGCAAAAACTTAGTGATTTCAAATGATAAGGAAAAATCTATTTTGAGCAAAGCAAGCCTAAGCTCCACCTAGCCAAATGCATATAGATGTTAGACTCCACTATACTACCATAGTATCACTTGCCAATACAATTCAAATGTATTGACCCTTGTGGCTGTAACTTGTTATGTTGCAGGTTTGTTTGATATTAGTGAAGTTTGTTGAATTAGGATTACAAGTCTACAACCAACATGTTTGCCTGTGGCACTTTGAAGATGAAGGACCCCATGCTATTGTTATATTCTGCTGCATTGTAATGAGATAGCCAAATGAGCTATGTAAGATGTAATAAATTATTTTATTCCTGGTTATAAAGTTGTATTATGACCTTTGTTTCTTGATATTACATCTTAACTGTGGATGCTAGCTATTGATCTAGGGACTAGCATTGTAAACACAGGGATCTCTTCCTTATTAAAGGTTGGGAACCTTACAGATGGCATCAGAGCATTGTGTTGCCTGTAGGATTGTATCCCTAGGATTGGACAAAACCCCTTAGAAAAATAGGAGTTGTATTTGTTCCAAAACTTATTTACAAACAATCTTGTAAACTCTTTCCTTAACCATTTTTGGTTTTGATTCTACATCTCTTCTATTTCAAACTTGATGGGCAAGGCCTACTCCTTGGCCAAAGACTTCACCATGTGCAAATGGACTTCATCAACTCTAATGACTTCAACATCTTCAAGTGATTTCAACCTTATTCTCAACAAGGACTTCAACCTTGGATATCACTAAGGACTACAAGTTAGACAAGAAATATTGCTCAAGAGTTGAAGACTAAGGAAACACAACTTAGAAGGAATCATCATCACTTTAAAGTTTTGTGAGCAAGAATATTTCCAAAGAAACCATGATCTCATGCAAGAAGAATCAACCAAGAAGGATGGAAAGATCTTAAGTGAACCATATAATTGGATCACCATATTTAGATTAAATCAAACACACCAACTTATGTGGTGTAGAAAAAATATTTTGTTGCGTAAAAATATGCTTGAAACTTGTTGTTTGAGTGGAATGTTTGTTTGTGATTGCTTGCACATTACTTGAGTGAATTGTGATGTGTGTGATTAGAATTGATTCCTTAGAAATATTTTGCCTATTCTAATCCCAGTTCAACCCAAACAGATGACTACTCCAAGAAACTCCAACATCAAGGATGGCAACAACAACAACCAAGAGGACAACATGAGAGAACTCATAGTAACCCAAACCCAGTTGAACCAAATGACAGCTCAATTTTTAGCCAACACCAGTGAGTTAGATCCAACCATGCAAAGGTTTTTGGAAACCCAAACCCAATTGTTGCATAAGGTGACAGATCACATGATCAACATGGGAGACAACTCTTCCCAAGGAGCTTGTGACAACAAGGATGAAAATGATGATATTATAGAAGGAACCCAAGCTTGCAATGTTTGTGGAGACAAGGATCACACTTCCAAAGAGCATGAAGATCAATGCCCCAATTGTGAAGAGAAACATCCAATTAATCAATGCCCCACATCTCAAGCTACTTGTTACCTATGTGAAGGAAATAATCATATCCCTATCCAATGCCCCATCTATTCCATAGTTCAACAAAGGAAACAAGGTGGAGTGCATCAACAGTTTGTAAACCCTCATGAAGGAACAACTTCTACCAAGAAGGATGAAGACAAAGGAAAATCTCAGCTTGCACGTCCATGCAATATGACCCAATTTAAAGGACCAAAGAGGAGACATATGTATTATCCAAGGAAAAGGTCAAGGATACCAGGAAACTTTCCTACCTTTGAGATAACATATGAAGAACATGAACTAGAAGCACTCCTAGCTTTGGAGAAACCCAAGAAGAAGAAGGAAAAAAGCCAAGTGCAATGTTGTCATTGCAAAGAAATGGGACACTATGCCAATGAATGCCCAGAGAAGAAGAAGTATAAGAAGATTAGCCAAGTATGGTGCAACAACTGCAAAGAGTTAGGCCATTATGTGTCAACTTGTCCACAGAAGATACGTGAAGAACTCAATCTTATCACATGTTACAATTGTGGTAACCAAGGACATTATGCAAGCAATTGTCCAGAAAAGATGAAGCACAAGATAAAGTCTATGAAGGATCTCAGCCTTGTCACATGTTTCAAGTGTGGAAACAAAGGACACTATGCAGATGTTTGTCCAGAGAGATTTTAACAAGATCCCAAGAAAGCCAAGATGTAATCTAGTTGGAAATTTTTTAAGGGTGGTAGTACCCTAGTTGCTTTGAGCCAACTTGTAACCCCTAGCCTCCCCAAATCTCGGGACGAGATTTATTTTAAGGGTGGTAGCCTGTCACATCCCAAGATTTTCCAAATCTTGTTATGTGAAAAATAAATAATTGTTGAAAATTAGGGTGAAAAGAAACTTTTTGTTTCTAAATGGAAAATTAAAATCCCATCTTGAACAAACTTTGACCAATGTTTGAAACCAACTAACTTCAAATCAAGTGGAATGCATTCTACATAAATGCATCTGGAAATTTAAACACTTGAGAAATAAACCAAAACCCTAAAACCCTAATGGAAGAAAACATTCCCAGGATATCTCCAAACCTATGGATTTGATCCATATAAAAATTTGTCAAACAAACATTCACAAATGATCAAGAAAGACAAATAGAAATGTTATAAGACCATATAAATTGGTTTCACTTAATTTGGAGCCATAAATAAAATCTTATGAATTTAATAAGATAAGGAAAAGTAATTTCCAAAGCTAATAAATCACTTATCTAAAATCCATACAAAATGGTGAGCAAATAATCCTAAAGGAATTTAAAAAGGTAAACAAATAATAAATAAAGTTATAATAGTTGGAATCACTATTTTTGTATCTTTAAATAAAAATATATGTTTTTTATAAAGCAAAGGTAGAAATATAAATAAGGATTATTTTAGAGAGCCAAATTAAATCTTGGCCAAGCTTTTGAAATAAAATATTTCTATTTGTAAAAAAGAGTAAAGGTTTATTTAAATAAAATAATGAGGATTTATTAATATCCATTTTTATTAAAGTAAAGGCTCTTCCATTTTAAATAAACACTAAAACTTGTTAATTTATTTTAATTAAGATTTCCAAGTGTTTTAGTTTTTCAAATGAAACCTACTAAAAAGATTTTGATATTATTTAGATTTCAAAAAGAGTTTTTAAATAAATTAAAACCTATTTGAATTAAAGACTATGGACTATTTATTTAATTATTAATAGGTACTAAAAGAATAAAAGCATTATTCTATTTTGAACCTTGAAATATGTTGATAAACAGAATTAAGATTCACCCAAAATTTTGGTGGTGATTTGAATTCAAATGGAGATTGAAAAATATTAATAAATGTTATTTAATTAATACTAGAACCTATTTTAAATAATTAAAAGATCCTAAAAATAATAAATAAATTATTCTAAATTTGACTTGGGAATATGCCATTAATCAGTATTAGAATTTACACAAAGTTTGGTGGAAGTTTGAAATCAAATTGTTGTTTGAAAAGTTTAAGCAAAATCAAAACAGATAAATAGAAAAAGAAAAAGGAAAAAGATTCTGTATAAAAAAATGAAAAGGAACAAGCCTAGACCAGCTAGCCCACTAAGGCCCAGCAGCCACCTCTCCTTCTCTCCCGCAGAAAAACGATTCGCACCCACAGATAAACCCGCAAGGTCGCTGACTACTGGACCCCACTCCCCTCTCTCCCTCACGCTGACAACGGACCCCACTGCCACCTCACCGTCGTTCTCACCCGCCGCTGACCGCGCCCCCTTCTCTGGCCATTACTGTTGTTGAATGCCGGCGTGAATTCGCTTTACTGGCTGAGTAACCCCCGTCGGTGACAGCTCCCTCTTAACCGCCTCTCCCTCCTCTCTGTTTGCCCCTTAGTCCCTCACCCTAGCGCGCCCCCAGGCTGCATAATTTCGCACTACACCGCCGCTGCCTCCGACGCCTTCCGACGGCAATTCCGGCCACCACCGTCAGCCCCACTGCCGCCTGAGCACACGAGCTTGCTCGCCAGCATCCTCTGCACCTCCTAGCACTTTTCCCTCGCTCGCGCTCGCCCTGCAAGCCCAGCAACGACTCTGCCAGAACAGCGCCACCGTCTGCCGTAATTCCGACGACCTCTCCCCGTAAGTCCCGTCCTTCCCTCCCTCTCCTGATGACGCACGCATGGTCGCCAAACTCTTCCGCATCTAATGACACTCTTCGCGCGACTTCTCGTGACCTGCAGCTCTCGCCAGCAACGACGAACGGAGAAGCTGTCGTCAGACGCAACTCCGGCGAGGAATCCACGCCACCACCGTGCGCCCCTTGACAAACCGCAAGCACGTTGAGCCTCGCCGTGATCTCCTGAACCTGGTGAGCCACTCCTTTTACTCTCTCGCTTCCTGCATCACCGGTGATGCCACCGCCAGGCCGCTCCGCCGCCAGCACCGCTAGTATATGGTCAGAGCATTAAGAGCCGTTAGATGCAAATCCTGTGATTGTGTTAGATTAACTTAACGAACCATTTTTGATCGATCTGCGCCGCACGATCACCTTTAGATCCAACGCCTCTCGTTGCACGATCCGCACGAAACGGTACAGGCGAATAAGAACTAGACACGTGGCCCTGTCCGTTTGAAATAAAAACAGAAATGTCTATTTCCAATTTGAAAAATTCATAACTTTCAAACCACATGTCCAAATTTTGCAAATTTTATATCAATGGATTCAGCAAAACAATTACTTTCTGAACATGCACTTTGTTTAGTAAATTGCTTCTGTTAAATTGATTGTTTTTGCAGAAACATGTGTATGCATGTTTAGAATATAAAAAATGTTCTAAAATGATTTTGGGGATAAAATCTTGGGAAAATGGTTTGTTTTGAACCTACTTATCATAGGAATCAATTTGTGGTTTCAAAAATGTATTTGGTGAAACAAAAGAATAAACCTTTGATCTAAACCATTTCTAGTCAAATAAAAATAATGTTTATTTATTAAAAATGCTTTTGGGAGAAAATCTTTGGGAAATGTTTTGGGATAAACTCTCTGAACCCAAGCACCAAGTTTTATGATTTGAAAATGTATTTGGTGAACCCTATAAAACTATTACTTTGCTAAAGACATTTTCAACCACATAAAATAATGACTTGGTTAAAAAATGGTTTATGAAGTGAAATCTTTTGCAAATGATTTTTCCACTTTATAAAATGATCATTAGGTGTTTTCAAATGTTTATAACCTAATAGAAATCACTTCTCCAAATAAAAAAATCTTTAGCATGCTTGCATGCATTGTTTTGTTTCTATCATTTTATGTGATGTTTTGCTTGAATGGTAGATTGAAATATTGCTTGCTTGATTGAATTGTAGTGGAACTTGAAGAGTGTGATTGTTGCAAGATCAAGGAGTGAACTTATACTATCTACCACAAAGGCAAGTGATGTTTCATACTTTTGTCCCATCATTTTCACTATGCATTAGTGATATTTCTAAGAAGGACTTGCATGGAATTTTTGCTAAGTATAAACTATGCCATGGGAAATCCTAGTAGATGAAACCTTAGTAGAAATTTCCTAAGTTAAGATTCCTACTACTATCATGCTTAGCTTAGCTAGTAGAAAACAAGGGTGGAATATATATTCATACTATGGAATATTTCTAAGGACTGGTGTTTTGTTTAATAAAACAACTAAGTGAATGAATCACCTAGGTGGAATGGAAGGAATGGTTTGTGTTGAGTGGTTCAAAAGGCCCATTTCTATGGTTTAGCTTGTGTATCTCACTTGTGGATGGCCACCCAGGAACAAAGAGATTTGAGATGTCAAATGTTGAGAAGCTTCAAGTGCAGCCACTTGGCAATATGGGCTCTGCCTGGATCATATAGGTTGCAATAACTTAGCTAAATGGAAAGTTGGTGGTAGGGGATGATAGGTTGGAACGCGTCCATTCTGGTCTAAGGGAAGGCTTCTGAAAGGTCCTGTCTTGGTGAAACCAAGTCTTGTGGGGAAAGTGCACCACCTCTACAGAGTTTAAAATCTAAGTACTTAGCCATGTCCCTGGCAAAGGATAATTTGAGCATCAAGACATGGAATCTATCAAGAACATCCTCATCCCAATTTCTAAGTTAAAAACTTGTGGTTGAACAAGGGTTGAAGGATCACCAATTTATATTGGGAGATGCCTTGGGAAAGATTTTGTCAAGCAAAAACTTAGTGTTTTCAAATGATAAGGAAAAATCTATTTTAAGCAAAGCAAGCCTAAGATCCACCTAGCCAAATGCATATAGATGTTAGACTCCACTATACTACCATAGTATCACTTGCCAATACAATTCAAATGTATTGACCCTTGTGGCTGTAACTTGTTATGTTGCAGGTTTGTTTGATATTAGTGAAGTTTGTTGAATTAGGATTACAAGTATACAACCAACATGTTTGCCGGTGGCACTTTGAAGATGAAGGACCCCATGCTATTGTTATATTCTGCTGCATTGTAAGATAGCCAAATGAGCTATGTAAGATGTAATAAATTATTTTATTCCTGGTTATAAAGTTGTCTTATGACCTTTGTTTCTTGATATTACATCTTAACTGTGGATGCTAGCTATTGATCCAGGGACTAGCATTGTAAACACAGGGATCTCTTCCTCATTAAAGGTTGGGAAACTTACAGGAGAAAACAACGCTCTCTTGTTCATAGAACAAGCGGATTGTTTACCTTACACACTTTGCTTAAAGCAGTTGTCTGTTGCTTGCAACTTAATACTGGAGGGGGTTCGGATGATAACCTGAAGGTGGACTTCTAGTCATAGATGTAGTTGGATGGAGGTCTATGTATATTGTTGTATTGACCAATCGAATCTCATAGGATCTTTTTGTCTGGTATTGCATTGTTATGCTGTCACAACCCAAGATTTTCCAAATCTTGTAATGTGAAAATAAATGAATAAAATAAAACTTTGTTTGATTTTCAGTGCCAGAAGAAACTTTTTGAATTTAATTGGAAACTTCAAACCAATTTGAATCAAGTAAATCCTAAAGGGATTTATAAGGATAAACATTTATTAAAGGAAATTAAAATGTTTTGGAATTACTATTTTGGATCTTTTAATAAAAGATTTGGTTTTCAAAAGAAAAGATGGATTCATAAATAAAGATTATTTTATAAAGCCAAATTAAACCTTGGCCAAGCTTTGGAATTAAAACATTTTGTTTTGAATAAAAATAGCAAAGGTTTATTTAAATAAATTAATAAGGATTTAATATCCAATTTTATCTAAATAAAAGGTTTTACCATTTTAATTAAAACATCAAAAACTTATTAAATTATTTTAAATAAGTTTTCCAAATGTTTTATATTCTCAAATAAAACCTACTGAAGTGTTTTGGCTTTATTTTAGATTTCAAAATAAATATTTTAAATAAAATAAATCCTAGTGGTTTTTAAATAATGAAGGTCTATTGTATTCAATTATTAATGGACCCTAAAATAAAAGGTTATTTTGTTTTAAACAAGTTTCCAAGTATTCTTTATTTCCAAATAAAACCTACTGATTTGGTTTTGAAAATATTTGGATTTCAAATGGAGATTTTGTTAATTAAATCAAACCCTATTTTATTAAATAACTAAAGATCCATTTTATTTAATTAAAGAATGGATCCTAAAAAGAATAAAAATTATTATTTTATTTTGGGATTTGGTTTATGTTGATAAACAGAACCAAATTCAAAGTTACAAAGATTGTGATTGTTTGAATCAAATTGAATGTTGTTTGATGGTTTGAAGTTCAAAAACAGAAAAAAATTAGAAAAGGAAAAAGGTTCCAGGAAGAAAAAAATGGAATTGGACCTAGCCCAGCCGGCCAAGCCCACAAGCCCAGCAAACCAGCCCAGCTTTCCCCCCCGAAGAAAAACGATTCGTACTCAAGTTCTAACCCATGCAGAGGCTGACCAGTTGTAACACCCCCAGAATCGGCCCTATGCAAGTTTTAGCGAAACCCGCCAAACCCGCATAGAAACGATTCACAGGTGCCCACCAGGCACTTTCGTGCGGGTGGAAAACGAAGTAATAACATTACACAACAGCCCTCGATGGGACCCACAGAACAGATATATATACAACAGCGACTCAAAGAGTCAAGAATACAGATATAATATACAAAGATCCAAATCACCTTGAAATGATAGAGCGTCCGACTACGGACAAGATGCAAATGGGGCTAAGAGCCCTGAAGAATAACCAATGGCGTCCATAACCCTGCCCAGGCCAAGCCGGAAGGGTAACCCTGCTAACGACGTCGATCTCAAAACCTGCTTAAACAAAAGGGGTGCCGACAAAGGGGAAAGGAAAAAGAGGAGCGTCAGTACTGAGGCCAGTACACGGCGAGACTAGAATTCGGCGGTCCTCGCCTACATAGGTATGGTGGACTGAAGCGGCAGCGCAGTATGCACTAAACAACCTATAGAGACTCGATACAACTGTCGGCTATCAGAGAGGGTTAAGAAATACCTATCCGGAACCAACCTGATACTAACACCAAACAATCCCATCCTGGTATTCCCCCTCGAGACCAAACGAGGAAGTCAACCGAGGAACTCACACAGTTGGCAGTTTTACTTATTCCGTTATTGTTGCAGCAATTACTAGTCAGGTGTAGATAATCGTCCCGATAAAATAAACAGTGGGACGTTTTAGTTAACTATTCCGTTGTAGTTGCGACACTTACTAGTCAAATACAATTAGCATGAGATATCCCAAAACCCAGCAGTTGTTGGTACTTATATTTAGCCATTCCGTGGTAGTGAAGCTGATTACTAGTCATATCGGATACAAGTCAATTTATAACAGTAAACTTTAGTTAAAGTTGTCTATGATCAAGCACTGTGCTCCAAGTCGTCCATAACCGCGGACACGACTTCTCGAAAAGATTTAACCCTGCAGGGGTGCACCAAAGTTTCCACAAGCACTTCGACCCTTTTTGCCAGATCAGTTAACATACACCCATCGGTATGTCGGCGGGGCCTAAGTCATGACGTTTCCAGACCCAAAGCAAGCACGGGGGGCCACCCCACTAAGTACACCCGCAACGAAGTCGGCCGGTCTCCGAGACGGACTCAGGGTTTGGGTAGACGGCTGTGAACGACTGGGGACCCAAAACTGGGCTTGTCGACACCGCGAAAACGTGTCCCGATCCTAAACAGTACAGTGTGCTATCCATCGCACAATTTAAATAAAGCGGTAAAGCATGGCATAAGTACAGAATGGTAATAAAGCCCCAAACTACTTTGTGGCCCCCAGTACAATACTTTGAAATCAGGTACTAATCGATGGGGGGCCCATATCTCCCCACCTGTGGTTAGCGCGCTCGATCTCGGAACAGGTGTCAAGAACTCGGGGTCCTACGGGACACAAGTGGACGGTTAACAACCAAATAACATCTATTGCCCACCTGTGCCTCTGCTTACCTACTTCAATTTTAGTTGTTAAACAATAATTAAAGTAAAAGATAATTAAAGCCATGATCATCTCCAACATTAAGCATGCGGCAGTACTCCAACAATTGTGGTACTTGACGACACGCAACAGCACTCGAGCAAGCGACTACGACGCGCAAGTCCATCTATCGACCAAACAACAGGTAATAGGATGTGTCCAAGGCAATATAAGGCTGCAAGGGATATCACGGGTATGAAAACTAGAGCATCGCAACACAGATAGCAATAGATCAACAGGAGGGAATAAATACTGTAAAAGTAAGATAGGTAGAAAGGGGGAGATGCTCGCCTGAAAACATTGCCGAAGGTTCATCCGAAGATCGGGGCGAAGCTCACATCAACTCAACGGCCCAATCCGCGAAGAAGCAAAACACTAGAATAACACCGGATGCAACATTTAATACTACGGCAAAAGATCGGCATGATGCATGTATGATGTATGACATGGCAAAGGTGCGATGCAATTAGGCCATGTTAAGCGGAACCGGGGTCCCGGCATCTAATTAATAGGTTCATGTTATTTAGAACCCCCGTAATTTTAAATGTTGCATTAGCATGGCAAAATATATCACCGGTTCGCTACACAAATTTAAATGAGGCCAATATAAGACTAGATTTGCCCGCATATGGGCCCCATATTTAATCAGGTTAATCGGCATAAGGCCCCCAAACCACATGACAATATGCATGCATGAACAATTTAATATGCGACAAGTTGTATGATAAAATAGGGTTTCGGGAAGGGGTTCACACATTGGAGGGTCTCGACGAACTTGGGGTTCCGGGGTTCGGGGTTCGATCTCAGGGTTCAGGGTTCGACGGGATCGGTCTTGGACAACGGAAGTAGATCTTGTCGCATCCGGGTTGAAGGGCTTGGTTGGCGTCGGGGACGCATCGGATCCGCCCTGGTCGGTGCCGATCTTGTCGTCACGAAGGTCTTGTGGGGTCGTCGTATCTGGTCGGTCTTGGCGTTCGGGATGCAGAACTTGGCGTATCCGCGTCGGCGATCTTGGCGTTCTTCAGGTTCGGGTCCTGGCGCTTCGGATCGGTCTTCAGGGGTCCGGGGGCCTCGGCGTCCGTGACGAAGATCATGGCATCCGTGTCGAAAGCATCGGGGTTCCGTGAAGGAGATCTTGGTGTCCCGGGTCTCGGCGTCTTCGGATCCGAGAGGAAGAACTTGGCGTTCCGTGTCGGTCTTCGGGGTCCGGTCTTCAGAAAAGGTCTTCGGGTTTGGGCATCGGTCCCAAGTACAATGAACTTGATGTTCCGGGATGAAGATCTTGGTGCTCCATCTTAAACATCGGTTGCAGGCATCGGTTGACGCTTACATAGTAGATATTGACGGGCTTCAATGCACTAGTTCAGACTAGTTCGGGTCGGTAGGCAGCCTCATGGAACAGGGACGAGGTGGAGCATCGGTAGATCATGGCCGGAGATGACGATGAACACCGTCTACGCGTGGGCCCGCAGCAGAGGACCTGGAAGATGCGGGCTACAGCGGCCGGAGCTCCTACAGGCAGCCGGGGACGGAGGCGTTGTTGCTCACGTTCGGAGGAGAGGGGCATCGGGGGGAGGGGGGGGGGCTCGGAGCGGCGTCGGGTCGCTGCGATGCGGGAGGGCGCCACCGGTGACGCGCAGGAGGCGGACGGAGCCGGGGTGGCACGCAGACGGGCCGGAGCAGGCGGGTCGGAGCAGAGCGGCCGCAGAGGCGGGGACCGGGATAAGGGGCAGCCCCGGCGGCCGGCGAGGCGAGCAGGGAGAGGCGCGGAGAGAAGGGAGCGAGGCAGAGAGAGGCGAGGCAGGAGGGCGGCGGCCGGAGGGCAGTTGCTGCCGGAGGAGAGGGGTTACGGGGCGAGGCGCTGCAGGCCGGGACGAGGGAGAGGCGTCGGGGAGGAAGGAGGCCGCGGGGTGGGAGCGAGGCGGCGGTGCCGAGACGGGGAAGAAGGGCGGCGAGGGGCTCTGGCCGGGGAAGCCGGCGGCGGGCCCGGAAGGAGACGACGGGGAGGAGAAGAGGGAGGCGGTGGAGCGAAGCCCGGCGACCGGAGGGAAAGCGGAGGGCGGGGCGAGCGCGGTGAGGCAGAGGGGAAGCGGGGGAGGGCGCGCCGGGGAGGAGAGGCCGGCGGCGGGGCTCTGCTTGAGAGAGAGGGAGGAGACGCTGGAGCAGGGAGAGGGCAGGTGCGGGGTGGGTTGCGGGAGCGGCTCGTGGGCAGGAGGTGGGCCAGGGGAACAGGGGCACATGCGGGGGGGGGGGGGGAGAGAACGTGAGGCAGCGGGGGTGGTTGGTTGGTCCAGGTGGGGGTGGGATCCCGAGGTGGGGAGGCGGCGTGTGTTGCGTGAGTGCGTGGCAGGGGCGGTTGGCGGCTAGAGGAAGGGAGCGGGCGGCGGGGTGGGGTGATTTGGGGATTAGGGTTTAGAAAGGGTAGGTCTAGGTTTTATATGGGGTAGTAGGTGGACTCTGGTTGGGCCGATTGGGCCTGACCAGTGTCTGCCTCCCCCGGGGATAAAATAGGTCTTTAATATACTATATTTATTTTATTTTGTTTAGAACAAAACGGTTGCAAATAGGTTTAGACAAATAAAGATCCGAACGGACCGGGGTTTGAATTTTGAAATAGAAAGGGGAATATTTAGAAAACAAAATATGGCTTTTTCAGAAATAGTTTCCAGACAAACAAATGCATGATGATGACGATGCTCAAATGCAATGTGGCATGATGACATGAGCATGCGGTCATGATGATGCAATGCACAAAAACAACGCGATTTTCTAGTAGTGGTTTTGCGGGATGCCACAATTCGACACCACTAACAATGGATCTCGCCCTCGAGATCCGCCTCATGGTACCGAAAGGAAGGTCGGAGATCTGCATCATCTCACTTCGTGTAGATCCTCGCGACACCACTAACAAGAGGTCGTTGTCCGTGATCGTCGAGAGAACACTCCGGAAACAAAAGGTCGAAGGTAGAGGTATCAACAAATAAAGCCACCTCTAACTCCGATAGAAGGTGAGAAAAGATGCGGCCTATCCCACTTCAATGTACAAGAGTGAATAGAAAGGGTAGTCGGCATGGGGGCCAATCCATCACGCACCCAAACTATTACTCTGCACAATCAGTAGAAAAGCGTGCAACCATTCTCGGAATCAGACTGAAGATCTTGACAATCGAGGTTCAGAAACAAAGGAGTGATGCAGACTCTGCATCGGATCTGGCGTAGAGGATGTCGTCGCGTCGGAAAACACCGGAAGGCACGAGAAGGAACAAAGGGAAGTCCACCAGACGAAGGATTCCTCGGATAGCATGAAGACCAGATGTAGAAGCATCGTTACTCAAAGAGGAAGCGAAACCCTGAAGGTACGACGGAATCCCACCACGAGAAATCCTGGACTCGAAGAGAGAGAAGAGAGCGGAGTCAAAACACGCAGAGGTGAGAGGAGAGCAGCAAAGGGGTAAGGAGTAAAATCAGACCTAATCAGAACTATCCAACCGATTTTGCAAAAATAGTTTTGACACTCTACTTCGGCCGTTAGCTAGGTTATCCTACAGGCTGGACTTGTGGGGTATTGCAACTGCTGAGCTCTGATACCACTCTGTAACACCCTCAGAATCGGCCCTATGCAAGTTTTAGCGAAACCCGCCAAACCCGCATAGAAACGATTCACAGGTGCCCACCAGGCACTTTCGTGCGGGTGGAAAACGAAGTAATAACATTACACAACAGCCCTCGATGGGACCCACAGAACAGATATATATACAACAGCGACTCAAAGAGTCAAGAATACAGATATAATATACAAAGATCCAAATCACCTTGAAATGATAGAGCGTCCGACTACGGACAAGATGCAAATGGGGCTAAGAGCCCTGAAGAATAACCAATGGCGTCCATAACCCTGCCCAGGCCAAGCCGGAAGGGTAACCCTGCTAACGACGTCGATCTCAAAACCTTCTTAAACAAAAGGGGTGCCGACAAAGGGCAAAAGAAAAAGAGGAGCGTCAGTACTGAGGCCAGTACACGGCGAGACTAGAATTCAGCGGTCCTCGCCTACATAGGTATGGTGGACTGAAGCGGCAGCGCAGCATGCACTAAACAACCTATAGAGACTCGATACAACTGTCGGCTATCAGAGAGGGTTAAGAAATACCTATCCGGAACCAACCTGATACTAACACCAAACAATCCCATCCTGGTATTCCCCCTCGAGACCAAACGAGGAAGTCAACCGAGGAACTCACACAGTTGGCAGTTTTACTTATTCCGTTATCGTTGCAGCAATTACTAGTCAGGTGTAGATAATCGTCCCGATAAAATAAACAGTGGGCCGTTTTAGTTAACCATTCCGTTGTAGTTGCGACACTTACTAGTCAGATACAATTAGCATGAGATATCCCAAAACCCAGCAGTTGTTGGTACTTATATTTAGCCATTCCGTGGTAGTGAAGCTGATTACTAGTCATATCGGATACAAGTCAATTTATAACAGTAAACTTTAGTTATAGTTGTCTATGATCAAGCACTATGCTCCAAGTCGTCCATAACCGCGGACACGTCTTCTCGAAAAGATTTAACCCTGCAGGGGTGCACCAAAGTTTCCACAAGCACTTCGACCCTTTTTGCCAGATCAGTTAACATACACCCATCGGTATGTCGGCGGGGCCTAAGTCATGACGTTTCCAGACCCAAAGCAAGGACGGGGGGCCACCCCACTAAGTACACCCGCAACGAAGTCGGCCGGTCTCCGAGACGGACTCAGGGTTTGGGTAGACGGCTGTGAACGACTGGGGACCCAAAACTGGGCTTGTCGACACCGCGAAAACGTGTCCCGATCCTAAACAGTACAGTGTGCTATCCATCGCACAATTTAAATAAAGCGGTAAAGCATGGCATAAGTACAGAATGGTAATAAAGACCCAAACTACTTTGTGGCCCCCAGTACAATACTTTGAAATCAGGTACTAATCGATGGGGGGCCCATATCTCCCCACCTGTGGTTAGCGCGCTCGATCTCGGAACAGGTGTCAAGAACTCGGGGTCCTACGGGACACAAGTGGACGGTTAACAACCAAATAACATCTATTGCCCACCTGTGCCTCTGCTTACCTACTTCAATTTTAGTTGTTAAACAATAATTAAAGTAAAAGATAATTAAAGCCATGATCATCTCCAACATTAAGCATGCGGGAGTACTCCAACAACTGTGGTACTTGACGACACGCAACAGCACTCGAGCAAGCGACTACGACGCGCAAGTCCATCTATCGACCAAACAACAGGTAATAGGATGTGTCCAAGGCAATATAAGGCTGCAAGGGATATCACGGGTACGAAAACTAGAGCATCGCAACACAGATAGCAATAGATCAACAGGAGGGAATAAATACTGTAAAAGTAAGATAGGTAGAAAGGGGGAGATGCTCGCCTGAAAACATTGCCGAAGGTTCATCCTAAGATCGGGGCGAAGCTCACATCAACTCAACGGCCCAATCCGCGAAGAAGCAAAACACTAGAATAACACCGGATGCAACATTTAATACTACGGAAAAAGATCGGCATGATGCATGTATGATGTATGACATGGCAAAGGTGCGATGCAATTAGGCCATGTTAAGCGGAACCGGGGTCCCGACATCTAATTAATAGGTTCATGTTATTTAGAACCCCCGCAATTTTAAATGTTGCATTAGCATGGCAAAATATATCACCGGTTCGCTACACAAATTTAAATGAGGCCAATATAAGACTAGATTTGCCCGCATATGGGCCCCATATTTAATTAGGTTAATCGGCATAAGGCCCCCAAACCACATGACAATATGCATGCATGAACAATTTAATATGCGACAAGTTGTATGATAAAATAGGGTTTCGGGAAGGGGTTCACACATTAGAGGGTCTCGACGAACTTGGGGTTCCGGGGTTCGGGGTTCGGTCTCAGGGTTCAGGGTTCGACGGGATCGGTCTTGGACAACGGAAGTAGATCTTGTCGCATCCGGGATGAAGGGCTTGGTTGGCGTCGGGGACGCATCGGATCCGCTCTGGTCGGTGCCGATCTTGTCGTCGCGAAGGTCTTGTCGGGTCGTCGTATCTGGTCGGTCTTGGCGTTCGGGATGCAGAACTTGGCGTATCCGCATCGGCGATCTTGGCGTTCTTCAGGTTCGGGTCCTGGCGCTTCGGATCGGTCTTCAGGGGTCCGGGGGCCTCGACATCCGTGACGAAGATCATGGCATCCGTGTCGAAAGCATCGGGGTTCCGTGAAGGAGATCTTGGTGTCCCGGGTCTCGGCGTCTTCGGATCCGAGGGGAAGAACTTGGCGTTCCGTGTCGGTCTTCGGGGTCCGGTCTTCAGAAAAGGTCTTCGGGTTTGGGCATCGGTCCCAAGTACAATGACCTTGATGTTCCGGGATGAAGATCTTGGTGCTTCATCTTAAACATCGGTTGCAGGCATCGGTTGACGCTTACAGAGTAGATCTTGGCGGGCTTCAATGCACTAGTTCAGACTAGTTCGGGTCGGTAGGCAGCCTCATGGAACAGGGACGAGGTGGAGCATCGGCAGATCGTGGCCGGAGATGACGATGAACACCGTCTACGCGTGGGCCCACAGCAGAGGACCTGGAAGATGCGGGCTACAGCGGCCGGAGCTCCTACAGGAAGCCGGGGACGGAGGCGTTGTTGCTCGCGTTCAGAGGAGAGGGGCATCGGGGAGGGGGGGATCGGAACGGCGCCGGGTCGCTGCGATGCGGGAGGGCGCCGCCGGTGACGCGCAGGAGGCGGACGGAGCCGGGGCGGCACGCAGACGGGCCGGAGCAGGCGGGTCGGAGCAGAGCGGCCGCGGAGGCGGGGACCGGGAGAAGGGGCAGCCCCGGCGGCCGGCGAGGCGAGCAGGGAGAGGCGCGGAGAGAAGGGAGCGAGGCAGAGAGAGGCGAGGCAGGAGGGCGGCGGCCGGAGGGCGGTTGCTGCCGGAGGAGAGGGGTTGCGGGGCGAGGCGCTGCAGGCCGGGACGAGGGAGATGCGTCGGGGAGGAAGGACGCCGCGGGGTGGGAGCGAGGCGGCGGTGCCGAGACAGGGAAGAAGGGCGGCAAGGGGCTCTGGCCGGGGAAGCCGGCGGCGGGCCCGGAAGGAGACGGCGGGGAGGAGAAGAGGGAGGCGGTGGAGCGAAGCCCGGCGGCCGGAGGGAAAGCGGAGGGCGGGGCGAGCGCGGTGAGGCAGAGGGGAAGCGGGGGAGGGCGCGCCGGGGAGGAGAGGCCGGCGGCGGGGCTCTGCTTGAGAGAGAGGGAGGAGACGCTGGAGCGGGGAGAGGGCAGGTGCGGGGTGGGTTGTGTAACACCCTCAGAATCGGACCTATGCAAGTTTTAGCGAAACCTGCCAAACCCGCATAGAAACGATTCAAAGGTGCCACCAGGCACTTTCGTGCGGGTGGAAAACGAAGTAATAACATTACACAACAGTCCTCGATGGGACCCACAGAACAGATATATATAACAGCGACTCCATGAGTCAAGAATACAGATATAATATACAAAGATCCAAATCACCTTGAAAGTGATAGAGCGTCCGACTACGGACAAGATGCAAATGGGGCTAAGAGCCCTGAAGAATAACCAATGGCGTCCATAACCCTGCCCAGGCCAAGCCGGAAGGGTAACCCTGCTAACGACGTCGATCTCAAAACCTGCTTAAAACAAAAGGGGTGCCGACAAAGGGCAAAGGAAAAAAGAGGAGCGTCAGTACTGAGGCCCGTACACGGCGAGACTAGAATTCGGCGGTCCTCGCCTACATAGGTATGGTGGACTGAGCGGCAGCGGCATCATGCACTAAACAACCTATAGAGACTCGACACAACTGGCGGTTACCAGAGAGGGATAAGAGTGACCTATCCGGATCCATCCTGAAGCTAACACCAAACAAACCCATCCTGGTGTTTCCCCCTCGAGACCAAACGAGGAAGTCAACCGAGGAACTCACACCGTTGGCAGTTTTATTTATTCCGTTATCGTTGCAGCGATTACTAGTCAGGTGTAGATAATCGTCCTGATAAAATAAACAGTGGGCACTTTTAGTTAACCATTCCGTTATAGTGGCAACACTTACTAGTCATTATACAGATAGCATGAGATAAACCCAAAACCCAGCGGTTGTTGGTACTTTCATTTAGCCATTCCGTTGTAGTTGCAATACTTACTAGTCAGGTGCAATGGTCGCAAGCGACACTCCAAACAAGCAATTGTGGGCAGTATTATTTAGCCATTCCATTATAGTGAAGCTGATTACTAGTCATTATAAAGTCAAATTTATAGCAATAAACTTTAGTTATGCTTGTCTATGGTCGAGATACTGTGCTCCAAGTCGTCCATAACCGCGGACACGACTTTCAGAAAGTTTTACCCGGCCGGGGTGCACCAATAACAACACACACTCGATCAACCTCGGAAAAACCAAAACAAAACCCAACGAGGCTTTCACGACAAAGCAATCACAGGATTCAGAAATATTTCAGGGGGCCACCCCTTGGAGTACACCCGCAACGAAGTAAGCAAGCTCCGAGACGGACTCAAGGTTTGCGACAATGGCTGTAAACGACAGCAAATCCCCAAACGGGGACTGTCGATACCGCGAAAACACTCCGCTTCCAAAACAGTACAGCGTGCTCCTCACACAATCGTAAATAAAGCAGTAAAGCATGGCATAGGTACATGATAGTAAATAAAACCTCAAACTAGTTGTGGCCCCAAGAAATAAGACTGAATCAAGCTCTGGCTAAGGGGGGTCCCATATACCTCCCGGATGTGGATAGCGCGATAAATCAAGGAACATGTATCAAGTACTCGGGGTCCTACGGGACACAAGTGGGCGTTCGGAAACCAAATATTATCTATCACCCACCGATGCCTCTGCTTACTTCAATTTTAGTTGTTAAACAGGAATTAAAGTGAGCGATAAGTAAAACTATGATCACCTCCAACATCAAACATGTGGCAATACTCCATCAACTGTGGCACTTGACGACACGCAACAGCACTTGAGCAAGCGACTACGACGCGCAAGTCCAACTATCTACCAAACAATAGGTAATAGGATGTGTCCAAGGCAATATATGGCTGCAAGGGATAACAAGGGTACGGAAAACTAGAGCATCGCAACACAGATAGCAATAGATCAACAGGAGGGAATAAATACTGTAAAAGTAAGATAGGTAGAAAGGGGAAGATGCTCGCCTGAAAACATTGTCGAAGGGTTCATCCGAAGATCGGGTCGACACTCGCATCAACTCAACGGCCTTATCCGCGAAGAAGCAAAACACTAGAATAAACACCGGATGCAATATTTAATACTACGGCAAAAGATCGGCATGCTTATGATATGATGCATGGCATGGCAAAGGTGCGATGCAATTAGGTCATATTAAGTGGAACCGGGGTCCCGACAATTAATTAGGTGGTTCAAGTTATTTAGAACCCCCGCAATTTAAATGTTGTATTAACATGGCCAAGATACAGTACCGGTTCGCTACATCAATTTAAATGAGGCCAATATGAGACTAGATTTGCCCGCATATGTGCCCCATATTTAATTATGAGGTGAATCGGCATAAGGCCCCCAGACCACATGAATGTATGCATGCAAGACAATTAATATGCGACAAGTTTATATATAGCATTTATAAAATAGGGCTCGGGAAAAGGTTCACACATTAGGGTTCGGCGAACTTGGGGTTCCGGGGTTCGGGGTCGGTCTCAGGGTTCAGGGTTCGACGGAAACGTTCTCGGACTCCGGGATCGTTCTCGGATATCGGGGGTAGTTCTTGTCGCATCCGGAAGGAGGTCTTGGTTCGGCGTCGGGGCGCATCGGACTCGCCCTGGTCGGTGTCGAACTTGTCGGGTCCGCGTACCAGGTCGGTCTTGGCGTCCGGGGTGAAGA
The DNA here is from genome assembly GCA_916181665.1 of Avena sativa. Classification (NCBI taxonomy): domain Eukaryota; kingdom Viridiplantae; phylum Streptophyta; class Magnoliopsida; order Poales; family Poaceae; genus Avena; species Avena sativa. The sequence continues at coordinate 249,910,123 of OV702284.1, read as the reverse complement.
ACTTGGTGTTCCGCGGCGAAGTGCTTGTCGCATCCGCGGTCGCCGGGTCGTGTCGTCGGTCTTGTCGGTTGTCGGGGTCGGGCTTGAAGCCAGGACGGAGTACTTGGCGTTGCCGAGCGGAAGTCTTGGTGATCCTCGGGTCCGAGAGGATCTTGTCGCACGGTGTCCGGTTAGGCGAACTTGTCGGTTCCGCGGTCTTGATTGTCGATGTCGGACTCGGGGCTCGGCACTAGGAGACCTTGGTGTGCCGTGACGGAGAACTTGGTTACCGAGGAATTCGCGTTCGGCTCCGGGAAGATCTTGTGGTTGTCATGACCATCTCCGATACAACGTCCCATCAACAAGACGGCTCGGGGCAGAGGCGCCGGAGGCTAAACAACAAGGAGGCATGTCCCAAGTGGACACCAGATCGAACACCTTACGGGCAGGACACGCATGGGGTTGCGCGCCCAAGGTTCACGGAGGAAGAGGGCCACGGCGGGAGGAGAGGCACTGAGTGGCAGCGCACGCTGGAGAGCTCGCGCGGGCCCCTAGCGAGGAGGAGTTCAAGGCAGCAGGGGCGGACTGGGAGCCGAGCGGTCCGTGGCGGCGCCGAAAAGCGGTGGAGGCCCGGCGGCGGCGAGGTCGGCCCTGGGCAGAGCGGCCGGTGGCGACGGAAGGAGGCGAGCGTGCCTGCAGGGAGGGGAGAGAGGGCGCCGGCGGCGCTGGTTGGCGTCCGGCGTGGCGGTTGGCGGCGGAGCTCGGCGACGTGCGGCCCGGTGACGCGGTCGCGGCTCGGGGCAGAAGAAGGAGCGGGGCCGGGGACGAGGCGAGGGAGACCGGAGGTGAGGAGGACGGGGGCAGGCGGCCCGACGGTGAGTCCGACGCGGAGGGGCGGACGCTCGCGGAGAGGGGGTCCGGTGGGAACGGCGAGCCGGCGAGCTCGGCTCGGGCTCGGGAGGAGGAGACGCGCGGCGGCGGGGACATGGGCCGGAGGAGGAAGAAGGAGGCGAGAGGGTCGGCGGCAGAGGCGGGGGGGGGGGGGGGGGGACGCAAGCCAGGGCCGGGAGGAGGAGCACGGCGGCACAGGCCGGCGAGCTGCGGTGGAGGCGGGCTCGGCCACGGAAGACAGAGAGGAGGGAGGTGGGTGGAGAGGAAACGCGGGGAGGGGAGAGAGGTGGAGCGGGGCGACGTGGCAGGTGCGGGTCCCACGGGGTGGCCCGCGTGCTGGGGAAGGTGGGATCCGGTGGGGGGCTGGCTGCGCGCGGGGTGTTGTGTGGTGTGTGTTGTGTGGGTGAGGGAGGTGAGGTTAGTTTTGTTTGGGTGGGTGAGGGTAGGTCTAGGTGGCAGTTTAGGATTGGGTAGAGGGGGAGAGAGGGTGAGGTGGCGTTCCGGGATTGGTCCGGGTGAGGTGGCAGGCAGGGTGGGTAGGTTAGAATGGGTAGCTTTAGGATTAATGGGGTGGGCCGATTAAAATCCTGGGGCGGTCGTTCGGGTCTATCCGGCCCGTTCGACTGCCCCACTAAAAATAATATAAAATTTTATTTGTTTTGATAACACCGTTTGCAAAACATATTTAGTCAAAACAAAATATTCCGGCGACCCGGGTTTGCGTGTTGAACAAAAACAGGGCGTTTGGAAAACAAAACTAGGTTTTTCCGAAAATAGTTTTATGCAAGCAAATGCAAGATGATGACGATGCTCAAATGCAATGTGGCATGATGACATGAGCATGCGGTCATGATGATGCAATGCACAAAAACAACGCGATTTTCTAGTAGTGGTTTTGCGGGATGCCACAATTCGACACCACTAACAATGGATCTCGCCCTCGAGATCCGCCTCATGGTACCGGGAAGAAGGCCGGCGGTCTGATCCTTCGCGCTTCGTGTAGATCCTCGCGACACCACTAACAAGAGGTCGTTGTCCGTGATCGTCGGGAGAACACTCCGGAACAAAAGGTCGAAGGTAGAGGTATCAGCAAATAAAGCCACCTCTAGCTTCCGGGAACGGAGCAAAGTTGCTGGATCCACTGATTCGATGTACAAGAGCGAATGATAAAAGTAGTGGTATGGTAGCTACTCCATCCCGCACTCAAACCATTACTCTGCACACGAATAGGCGGATTATGCAACCAACTCTCGGAATCAGACTGAAGATCTCGACAATCGAGGTTCGGAAACAAAGGAGTGATGCAGACTCTGCATCAGATCTGGCGTAGATGATGTCGTCGCGTCGGAAAAACACCGGAAAGCACAAGCAAGGAACAAAGAATGGTACCACAGATGAAGGATTCCTCGGGCAGCATGAACACCGGACGTAGCATCACCGTTAACAGAGGAGGAAGCGAAACCCTGAAGGTACGACGGAAAACCCCACCACGAGAATTCCTGGACTCGAAGAAAAGATAAGAGAGCAGGTTCAAAACACGTAGAGGTAAGAGAAGAATAGCAAAGGGGTAAGGAGTAAAATCAGACCTAACCAGAACTATCCAACCGATTTTCAAAAATAGTTTTGACACTTCTACTTCGGCCGTTAGCTAGGTTATCCTACAGGCTGGACTTGTGGGGTATCGCAACTGCTGAGCTCTGATACCACTCTGTAACACCCTCAGAATCGGACCTATGCAAGTTTTAGCGAAACCCGCCAAACCCGCATAGAAACGATTCAAAGGTGCCACCAGGCACTTTCGTGCGGGTGGAAAACGAAGTAATAACATTACACAACAGTCCTCGATGGGACCCACAGAACAGATATATATATAACAGCGACTCCATGAGTCAAGAATACAGATATAATATACAAAGATCCAAATCACCTTGAAAGTGATAGAGCGTCCGACTACGGACAAGATGCAAATGGGGCTAAGAGCCCTGAAGAATAACCAATGGCGTCCATAACCCTGCCCAGGCCAAGCCGGAAGGGTAACCCTGCTAACGACGTTGATCTCAAAACCTGCTTAAAACAAAAGGGGTGCCGACAAAGGGCAAAGGAAAAAAGAGGAGCGTCAGTACTGAGGCCAGTACACGGCGAGACTAGAATTCAGCGGTCCTCGCCTACATAGGTATGGTGGACTGAGCGGCAGCGGCAGCATGCACTAAACAACCTATAGAGACTCGACACAACTGGCGGCTACCAGAGAGGGATAAGAGTGACCTATCCGGATCCATCCTGAAGCTAACACCAAACAAACCCATCCTGGTGTTTCCCCCTCGAGACCAAACGAGGAAGTCAACCGAGGAACTCACACCGTTGGCAGTTTTATTTATTCCGTTATCGTTGCAGCAATTACTAGTCAGGTGTAGATAATCGTCCTGATAAAATAAACAGTGGGTACTTTTAGTTAACCATTCCGTTATAGTGGCAACACTTACTAGTCATTATACAGATAGCATGAGATAAACACAAAACCCAGCGGTTGTTGGTACTTTCATTTAGCCATTCCGTTGTAGTTGCAATACTTACTAGTCAGGTGCAATGGTCGCAAGCGACACTCCAAACAAGCAATTGTGGGCAGTATTATTTAGCCATTCCATTATAGTGAAGCTGATTACTAGTCATTATAAAGTCAAATTTATAGCAATAAACTTTAGTTATGCTTGTCTATGGTCGAGATACTGTGCTCCAAGTCGTCCATAACCGCGGACACGGCTTTCAGAAAGTTTTACCCGGCCGGGGTGCACCAATAGCAACACACACTCGATCAACCTCGGAAAAACCAAAACAAAACCCAACGAGGCTTTCACGACAAAGCAATCACAGGATTCAGAAATATTTCAGGGGGCCACCCCTTGGAGTACACCCGCAACGAAGTAAGCAAGCTCCGAGACGGACTCAAGGTTTGCGACAATGGCTGTAAACGACAGCAAATCCCCAAACGGGGACTGTCGATACCGCGAAAACACTCCGCTTCCAAAACAGTACAGCGTGCTCCTCACACAATCGTAAATAAAGCAGTAAAGCATGGCATAGGTACAGGATAGTAAATAAAACCTCAAACTAGTTGTGGCCCCAAGAAATAAGACTGAATCAAGCTCTGGCTAAGGGGGGTCCCATATACCTCCCGGATGTGGATAGCGCGATAAATCAAGGAACAGGTATCAAGTACTCGGGGTCCTACGGGACACAAGTGGGCGTTCGGAAACCAAATATTATCTATCACCCACCGATGCCTCTGCTTACTTCAATTTTAGTTGTTAAACAGGAATTAAAGTGAGCGATAAGTAAAACTATGATCACCTCCAACATCAAACATGTGGCAATACTCCATCAACTGTGGCACTTGACGACACGCAACAGCACTTGAGCAAGCGACTACGACGCGCAAGTCCAACTATCTACCAAACAACAGGTAATAGGATGTGTCCAAGGCAATATATGGCTGCAAGGGATAACAAGGGTACGGAAAACTAGAGCATCGCAACACAGATAGCAATAGATCAACAGGAGGGAATAAATACTATAAAAGTAAGATAGGTAGAAAGGGGAAGATGCTCGCCTGAAAACATTGTCGAAGGGTTCATCCGAAGATCGGGTCGACACTCGCATCAACTCAACGGCCTTATCCGCGAAGAAGCAAAACACTAGAATAAACACCGGATGCAATATTTAATACTACGGCAAAAGATCGGCATGCTTATGATATGATGCATGGCATGGCAAAGGTGCGATGCAATTAGGTCATATTAAGTGGAACCGGGGTCCCGACAATTAATTAGGTGGTTCAAGTTATTTAGAACCCCCGCAATTTAAATGTTGTATTAACATGGCCAAGATACAGTACCGGTTCGCTACATCAATTTAAATGAGGCCAATATGAGACTAGATTTGCCCGCATATGGGCCCCATATTTAATTATGAGGTGAATCGGCATAAGGCCCCCAGACCACATGAATGTATGCATGCAAGACAATTAATATGCGACAAGTTTATATATAGCATTTATAAAATAGGGCTCGGGAAAAGGTTCACACATTAGGGTTCGGCGAACTTGGGGTTCCGGGGTTCGGGGTCGGTCTCAGGGTTCAGGGTTCAGGGTTCGACGGAAACGTTCTCGGACTCCGGGATCGTTCTCGGATATCGGGGGTAGTTCTTGTCGCATCCGGAAGGAGGTCTTGGTTCGGCGTCGGGGCGCATCGGACTCGCCCTGGTCGGTGTCGAACTTGTCGGGTCCGCGTACCAGGTCGGTCTTGGCGTCCGGGGTGAAGAACTTGGTGTTCCGCGGCGAAGTGCTTGTCGCATCCGCGGTCGCCGGGTCGTGTCGTCGGTCTTGTCGGTTGTCGGGGTCGGGCTTGAAGCCAGGACGGAGTACTTGGCGTTGCCGAGCGGAAGTCTTGGTGATCCTCGGGTCCGAGAGGATCTTGTCGCACGGTGTCCGGTTAGGCGAACTTGTCGGTTCCGCGGTCTTGATTGTCGATGTCGGACTCGGGGCTCAGCACTAGGAGACCTTGGTGTGCCGTGACGGATAACTTGGTTACCGAGGAATTCGCGTTCGGCTCCGGGAAGATCTTGTGGTTGTCATGACCATCTCCGATACAACGTCCCATCAACAAGACGGCTCGGGGCAGAGGCGCCGGAGGCTAAACAACAAGGAGGCATGTCCCAAGTGGACACCAGATCGAACACCTTACGGGCAGGACACGCATGGGGTTGCGCGCCCAAGGTTCACGGAGGAAGAGGGCCACGGCGGGAGGAGAGGCACTGAGTGGCAGCGCACGCTGGAGAGCTCGCGCGGGCCCCTAGCGAGGAGGAGTTCAAGGCAGCAGGGGCGGACTGGGAGCCGAGCGGTCCGTGGCGGCGCCGAAAAGCGGTGGAGGCCCGGCGGCGGCGAGTTCGGCCCTGGGCGGAGCGGCCGGTGGCGACGGAAGGAGGCGAGCGTGCCTGCAGGGAGGGGAGAGAGGGCGCCGGCGGCGCTGGTTGGCGTCCGGCGTGGCGGTTGGCGGCGGAGCTCGGCGACGTGCGGCCCGGTGACGCGGTCGCGGCTCGGGGCAGAAGAAGGAGCGGGGCCGGGGACGAGGCGAGGGAGACCGGAGGTGGGGAGGACGGGGGTAGGCGGCCCGACGGTGAGTCCGACGCGGAGGGGCGGACGCTCGCGGAGAGGGGGTCCGGTGGGAACGGCGAGCCGGCGAGCTCGGCTCGGGCTCGGGAGGAGGAGACGCGCGGCGGCGGGGACATGGGCCGGAGGAGGAAGAAGGAGGCGAGAGGGTCGGCGGCAGAGGCGGGGGGGGGGGGGGGGGGACGTAAGCCAGGGCCGGGAGGAGGAGCACGGCGGCGCGGGCCGGCGAGCTGCGGTGGAGGCGGGCTCGGCCACGGAAGACAGAGAGGAGGGAGGTGGGTGGAGAGGAAACGCGGGGAGGGGGAGAGAGGTGGAGCGGGGCGACGTGGCAGGTGCGGGTCCCACGGGGTGGCCCGCGTGCTGGGGAAGGTGGGATCCGGTGGGGGGCTGGCTGCGCGCGGGGTGTTGTGTGGTGTGGTGTGTGTTGTGTGGGTGAGGGAGGTGAGGTTAGTTTTGTTTGGGTGGGTGAGGGTAGGTCTAGGTGGCAGTTTAGGATTGGGTAGAGGGGGAGAGAGGGTGAGGTGGCGTTCCGGGATTGGTCCGGGTGAGGTGGCAGGCAGGGTGGGTAGGTTAGAATGGGTAGCTTTAGGATTAATGGGGTGGGCCGATTAAAATCCTGGGGCGGTCGTTCGGGTCTATCCGGCCCGTTCGACTGCCCCACTAAAAATAATATAAAATTTTATTTGTTTTGATAACACCGTTTGCAAAACATATTTAGTCAAAACAAAATATTCCGGCGACCCGGGTTTGCGTGTTGAACAAAAACGGGGCGTTTGGAAAACAAAACTAGGTTTTTCCGAAAATAGTTTTATGCAAGCAAATGCAAGATGATGACGATGCTCAAATGCAATGTGGCATGATGACATGAGCATGCGGTCATGATGATGCAATGCACAAAAACAACGCGATTTTCTAGTAGTGGTTTTGCGGGATGCCACAGGTTGCGGGAGCGGCTCGTGGGCAGGAGGTGGGCCAGGGGAACGGGGGCACATGCGGGGGGGGGGGGGGGGAGAGAGAACGTGAGGCAGCGGGGGTGGTTTGTTGGTCCAGGTGGGGGTGGGATCCCGAGGTGGGGAGGCGGCGTGTGTTGCGTGAGTGCGTGGCAGGGGCGGTTGGCGGCTGGAGGAAGGGAGCGGGCGGCGGGGTGGGGTGATTTGGGGATTAGGGTTTAGAAAGGGTAGGTCTAGGTTTTATATGGGGTAGTAGGTGGACTCTGGTTGGGCCGATTGGGCCTGACCAGTGTCTGCCTCCCCCGGGGATAAAATAGGTCTTTAATATACTATATTTATTTTATTTTGTTTAGAACAAAACGGTTGCAAATAGGTTTAGACAAATAAAGATCCGAACGGACCGGGGTTTGAATTTTGAACTAGAAAGGGGAATATTTAGAAAACAAAATATGGCTTTTTCAGAAATAGTTTCCAGACAAACAAATGCATGATGATGACGATGCTCAAAAGCAATGTGGCATGATGACATGAGCATGCGGTCATGATGATGCAATGCACAAAAACAACGCGATTTTCTAGTAGTGGTTTTGCGGGATGCCACACCAGTGGACCCTCCCCTCACTCTTTTTCTCACTGACGACTGGACCCCACTCCTCCTGTTCTTCCTTCTCACCTGCGCGACTCCTTCTCCCTCCCCTCGACTCTGTTCCTGCCGATGATTTCGTGGCCTTAATTCGCCTTAACGCGACCACCGTTACCCGCTTTGATCACGCAGGCTTAAACGCTCATGTCTCCTCTCCACTTCCCCTCTGTCGCCCCATCTCAACGCGCACCCAGACGCCCCAATTCTTCCCTAAGATCCTCTGTCTCCGACGACCCTCCTCGTCGAATTCCAGCCGAGCTTCGCCGCCCCTTGCCTCCCTGAGCATGCTAGCAGATTCCCCACTCCCAGACACATCTCCCTGTGCTCTTCGTTCAACCGCGGGCGCCCCGGAGCACCGTCTTCGACAAGCTCCGACCTTGTCGCCGCGTCCGTCTTCAACTCCGGCAAGCACCCAGGTAGTTTCAGACCGCCCCGCACCTTCTAAATCACGCTCACACATTCGCCTCACTCTCCTATGTCTGACCACACTTTCGGTTTGCCTTCTCGTGACCTATAGCGACGACTCCGACCACGACTGAGACCACCCGACGTTGATCTCTACTCCGGCGAGCAATTGCTGCAGTACCCGAGCGCCCCTTGTCAAGCCAACAACACGTCGAGCATCACCACGTCCTCGCGATTCTGGTGAGCACTTTCCCTCCCCTCTTTGCTTCCTGTTTCGCCAGCGCCGCCTCTGTCTGACCTTCGCCGCCGCTAGCCACCCGCCGGTGCCGCTCGCATATGGTCAAGCACGCTAGCACCGTAGGATCTTGATCCGACGTTTGCGATAGATCACTTAAGCCGCGAAGGGGTACGCTTTCCGAACCGTGCGATCTGTTAGATCCAACGCACCGCAGAGCCGATCCGGCCGAAGCGGTAACGACCAGTGAAATTACGACGCGTGGCCAGTCTGTTTAAAAACAGAATTTGAAAAACAGATTTGAGTATCAATTTGAAAACCCCATAACTTTTGATCCACACGTCCAAAAATTGCAAACTTTATATCGTTGGAATCAGTGGAGCAAACCCTAGCCAACCATGGAATTTGTTTAGAAAATAGTATCTGTTAGATTGGTTGATTTTGCAGAAACTTTTGTATGCTTGTGTAGATTAGAAAAATGATTCAAAAATGTGTTTAAGTTTGAAACCTTGGCAAATTGGTTTGTTGTGAACTTACTGACCCTAGGAACCAACCCATGGTTTGGAAAATGGATTTGGTAAAGTTTAGGATGGATTATTGGTTTAGCCCATTTCTAGCCAAATGAAAATAAAGATTTTGTTTATGAAAATGTTTATGGAAAGAAAACTTTGGGAAAATTATTTGGACCAAACCTACTGACCCTAAACACCAAGTTTTGAGAAACAACAATTTATTTGGTGAACAACTTAAAGTTGTTGCTTTGATAAAAATATTTTCCACCACATAAAAAGATGAAGGGATTTTTAAAAAATGGTTTTTGGACAAAATCCTTTTGCAAAAGACTTAGCCACTTTGGAAAATGACCAACTTGAACCTTACAAGGTTTAGAAGCCTAGTGGAGACCATCTTTGAAAATAGAACCATCCCTTGTATGATTACATGCATCTTAGATCCCATTGTTTTGTGTATGTGAAGTTGTTTGATTGATTTATTGGTTTGGAATGCTAGTTGATTTTGGTGTTTGCTTGATTGGTTTTAGTGAAATTAGTAAAGTGTGAGACTAGCAAGATCAAGGAGTGAACCATCATTCCCTACCAAAAGGCAAGTGACACTATCATCAAAAGTCCTACTATTTTCATTATACCTAGTGAATTTTGAAACATGCATGAAAATACTTTTTGTACTTATGCTATGCTAAAATCCTAATAGGATTCCCTATCCATTCCTTAGAGAAAACAAGGTAGTTGTTACATGCTAGCCATGCTATATTTTTGAAAAGAGATACATGTCTAGATTTTACAAAGGTTGAGAAAAGGACTTGTGTTTTACATAATAAAACAAGGACTCAATGAACCACCTAGGTGGAGGATACTTTAAGTTTTGGAGAGGGTGGCAACAAAAGGAACCATGTCTATGGGAATCACTTTGTGTTGTGCTCCACCTAGGAAACTTAGAGATTGAACATGTTTCTCCAATTGTGGCTTTCGTGTGCAACCACATGCTATTATGGCTCTGGCTTAGTCAACTACATGGGGAAGACTCATGCACTGTCCTCAGTTAACTGGACATGGGGACCTGGAATCCTACATGGGTGCTAAAGGCAAGCTAGCAATGGTGTATGGGAGGACCCTTTGGAAAGACTTTGTCACATTCTCAATCTGCCAGTACTCCATCTTGGTGAGCACTAATCCAGTAGGCCACTGGTGGCAAAAGGATGGGATTGTGACATGTGGGTAAAGTGTACTCCTTCTGCAGAAGATAATAAAATCTAAGTACTTAGCCGTGTCCCCGGTTATGGACAATACTGAGCAACTAAAGTTTGAAGCTATGGGAGATCTTGACATTCTAATTTCTAAAAGAAAACTTTTAAGGACTTGTTGCACTTGGGGTTACCAAGGAGCTCAAGAGACTTTGACAAAACTTGATGTACTTGGGGTTACCAAGGAACTCAAGAGATTTTGTTGAAAACATGAACACTTGGGGTTACCAAGGAACTCATGAGATTTTTATAAAACTTGTTGCACTTGGGGTTACCAAGTAGCTCAAGGGATTTTGACAAGGACTTGAACACTTGAGTATCTACCAAGGAGTTCAAGGAACTTGGAAAAAGGGAGATTTGACAAAGGACCAAAACCATTTTGAAAAGTTAGGATAAAATATTGCTTTATGCAAATGAGCCTAAAACTATACTTAGCCAAATTTGCATGTAATGATAGGATCCACTTATATTATACTTATTAGTGAAACTTGCTAATACAATTCAAATGTATTGACCCTTGTGGCTGTAACTTGTAATGTTGCAGGTTTGATTGTTTTTAGTGAAGATTGATTGATTAGGATTACAAAGTCTACAACCAACATCTGCCTGTGGCACTTTGAAGATGAAGGACCCATGATTTTAGTTATTCCGCTGCAATGTAATGTAATAGCCAAATGAGCTATGTATGATGTAATAAAATTATGTTGTTCCTGGTTATAAAGTTATATTATGACCTTTGTTTCTTGATATTACATCTTAACTGTGGATGCTAGCTATTGATCCAGGGACTAGCATTGTAAACACAGGGGACTCCACCTTATGTTGTATAAAGGTTGGGACACTCCCTCTACATATGCCTTGCTCAGTTCGTGTCAATTGCCCTGCTGTAATTTGTTTACCCTTCATGCCATGTTGTTTATCTAAGGAGAGCACCTCTAGTGAACTATGAACTCTGGTCCAATCTTTACCATTGTTTATCTAAGGAGAGCACCTCTAGAAATGCCCCCTCTGAACTTGAAGTCATGCTCAAAGACTTTATTAGTAAACAAACTGCTTTTAATAAGACTATAGAGGAAAAGCTTTGAACTATTGAGAAAAATATATCCTCTTTGTCTGAAGCTCAGTCCTCTTTGATTAATAAAATGGCTGCTAAACCTGAAGCCATGGAAAATACCTTTGCTACTTCTCATGCCATACAAGTTACTATTGATGAAAATGTTAGGCTGTTAGCTCAACTTCATGCTAAGTGGGAAAGGGAAGCTGAAATTGATAGGAACAATAGTGTGCGCACCATCACCACTAAACCACAAGTAGTCCATATTCCTCCTCCTACTATGCCTAAGCCTATTGAGCCTACTACTAGTGATGCTAAGTTTGACTTTGATATTGATGGTTGCAATATTTCTAAAGTGATCATGTTCTTGCAAAAGCTTGCTAGAAGTCCTAATGCTAGTGATATGCATGTTGCTTTCACTAAACACATTACAAATGCTCTTGTTAATATTAAGGAAGAGAAGATAAAACACAAAGCTTCTATTCCTAGGAAAGTAGAAGATAGTTGGGAACCCATTATTAATATGCAAGTGAATGACTTTGATCTCAAAGCTTCATGTGATCTTGGTTCTAGTGTCTCTATTATGCCTAGGAAGATTTATGAAATGCTTGATTTTCCACCATTGGAAGATTGTTATTTAGATGTCCCACTCAATGATAATGCTAAGAAGAAACTCATGGAGAGTATTAATGATGTTCTCATTATGGTTAATAATGCTTATGTCCCTGTGGATTTCTATGTTTTGGATGTTGAATACAATGCTTCTTGTCCAATTACTTTGGGAAGACCTTTTCTTAGAACTGTTGGTGCCATCATTGATATGGAAGAAGGCACCATTAAATATCATTTTCCATTCAAGAAAGGTATTGAACACTTCCCTATGAGGAGAGAGAATTTGCTTTTTGCTCCTCCTTTGAAAGCAAGATTTGATGTTAATGCTTCTTCATTTGAAAATACTTGATTCTCCTTGCTTCTTGTGCCTAACTTAAAGGCGTTAAAGAAAAGCACTTGTTTAGAGATAACCCAAGAGTTTCCTTTAGTCTTGGAAGTTATTACTTCAGTAATGACCTCTCCTTATCCTTTTTTGTTTGCTTTTTGTGCCAAGAATGACCTCTAATGAGAGGGAAGTAAGATTTGGGGAGTTGCTGTCCTGAAACAGATTTCTGTCCTCCACAAAAAAATCATGAGGAGTCTCTGTAACTAGGATTAAACTCAAAATTTATGAATAAATCCCCCACTATGTTATCTAACTTTCGTTAGTTCAACACTTTTTGATTTGAGCAACAGAAGATGTTCGAAAAACTCGGTTTCTACCTGCTGGTCTATTTTGACAGATTTCTGCCATTATTTGCATTTGCTTCTTATTGATTCCTTTTTGAGTTCTATGTAGGTTAATTGAGCTTTTTGAAGGATTTACTACAGTAGCTTGTGTTTTAGTGAAAAGCCTTGCTATTCCAAAGCTTTGCTAGAGGTCTAATATCTTTTGAATACACTAATGTTGCTAATGAAGATTGTGTGAAGTTTTGTATGAAGGAAAATTTTCAGGTGTAAAGAGAGAATGATGCAATGAGATGAAGAATGTACAAAATCTCAAGCTTGGGGATTCGACCATGGTGTCACCCCAAGAAATATCCAAGAGGTACAAGCGTCAAAGCTTGGGGATGCCCAAGGCATCCCCTTCTTCATCAATAAAAAGCTCAGGTCTGTCTGGACACTTCGTTTTTATTGTTTCATGCACAGTTGTGTTGTTCTTGGAGCGTCTTAGTTTTCGTTTGCTTTTCTTAGTTTGTTTAGTTTTCTTGAGTAGTTTGGACCACCATTCGCCCTGTGTTGTTTTGCAAATAAGTTGCTTGGTGTTGGAAAGGAGTAGTAAGTTCTTGCTTGAACTGCAAGAGGAGCTTGCATTGACTGTGACTTAGACTTTATCATGACATGCTAGGTGTTGTTTTGACCTTATTCTTAGTGATTATTGCTGTAGCATGTCTTGCTCCAAACAATTTGTATTGCTTAGTGCGCCTTGAAGAAATTATACGTTGTTTTAGCATGCAAAAGCATAGTATTGTGGTATTCTCCTTTGATGCTTTGCTTGGGTTGACTTGGCACATGATCACACCATGTTATGACTATGACAAGTCACCATTAGCCTCTATGATCATTTAGTCCTTGACTTGTAGTGCCACTCTTTGCTTTGATTAGTATGCTTTGTTGCTCTGCATGATTATGGCCATTATGCTCTCTTAGTTGGTTGCTCCCAGCATTTTGCTAGCCTCCACTTGTATGAGTAAGTTCTACTCATGCTTCCAAACTCCCAAGAAACCAAGTTATTCCAAAGTGTTCACTATAAACTCCTATGCATGGTGTGTTACACCATTCCAAGTATATTCTTGTTTTCAGCTATCTTCCAATTTAAAACTATTTTGTTATGTGAAAACTTAGTGATTAAAGCCCTCACGAACTTTATGGCACACTTTATATTCTTTTCCCCTAATAAACTTGAACCATTGTGACAACTTTGTTATATATGCTTGCACTTATAAGTTGGAATTAATAGAACTGTGCTGTCATGGGGAACGTTTTCAACATTACACTTGTACTTTTTACTCAGTTGATATCATGCTCTTTTGTCTATGGATGTCACCGGTGTGAAATAAAGAGGGAACTTGTAAGTCCATGGAGTTGTATCCTGTGTTAGAGAAACGCCTGGGACGCTAGCCTAAGCCATGCCTAATCATGGTGGAAACTTGCAACATCACCATAATGAGCTATCTATGAAGCATCCTCAATAAAAATCTATGCATATGGTAAATAAAAAGATTGCTAAGATGCTCATTGTCTGCTTGCCTTGTCATTTTGGTTATGGGAAAGCTCATGTACCATGTGCAAGGGGTACCCCGTTGACGGTTCTCAATGATATGCAAATACTTACAATGCCAAGAACTTACCTGGACCCAAAGTCGAGTATGCATGAGGCGTGGCCCTCGTATTCAAGGGACTTGAGATTGCCAACTTATACTTCGTCAAGCATATACTCCATCTTTGCCACTTTAACCTTAACCACTTCAAAATTCTTATGATAGGGGCAATGAGGGCTGAAAGCTAACAAGTACCATAATTTTTGAAAGCTCTTTTTGAAACTTGTAATCCCTGCTTCCTTTACAAAAGGCCTTTCTTCCACCATTATTGAGTCTCCACCTTCTAACTTTAGGCACCATTAAGAGAGCATAGTTGTTATTATGTGTGCAGTGTTCCAAAGCTTATTAATTGATGCATATTGTGATATTATTTGTTCTCGTGCTATTTGTTTCTAGTCATCCTTGTGAACTTTGAAGGTGTCCTATGCATCTATATTGCTACTCTATGAGGGGCAAGCTGATTGCCACTATGCTATGTTTTCTGTATGTGAAACAAACAAATGTTTTTCAATGCATGTTATTCATGATCTTTGTTTGTAGCTTGTCATGTTACATGCATAGTTACTATGTCCTACTATTAGAACTCCATCTTTCATGCACATATTTAGAGTTCTTTGATCCCAGCTTTCAATGCTTACAAATGGTTGGATCTTTATTTGAGGGTGCATGTCACCTCAAAAATTATTCTTTTATCACTTACCTACTCGAGGACGAGCAGGAGTTAAGCTTGAGGATGTTGATACGTCGAAAGCATATCTATAATTTTTGATGCCCCATGCTTGTTTAGTATCTACTTTGCTTTGCTTGTCTACACTTTGTGGTGCTTTTTACATGTTTTCTGGTACTAACCTACTAACAAGTTGCAACACTGCCAGATGCCTATTTTATGTTGTTTTTGGTTTCAGAAAAGTTAGTAAAGAAATATTCTCGGAATTGGACGGGACAAACGTCAAAGTCAGTTACTTTCCATGGGGAACAAGAAGTCCAGAGGGGAGCCGAAGAGGCCGGCCCGGGCAGCCAGACCCACCCTAGGCACGGGTGGGCTCTGCCCCGCGCCTAGGAGGGGTGTGGGGCCCCTGTCCGCCGCCTCGGCCTCCCCCTTCGCCTATAAGAATCCCCCGATGCAGAAACCCTAAGCCTCCGATGAAATCTCCACAAAACCATCTGTAGCCGCCGCCACCATCGTCCCTAGATCGAGGGGGATCTGAAGTTCTTCTCGGCACCCTACCGGAGGGGAGATCATCCCGGAGGCCTTCTCTCCGGTATGATGCGTGAGTAGTCCCACCTTGGACTATGGGTCCATGTAGTAGCTAGATGGTTGTATCTCCTCCTTTGTGCTTTCATGTATAGATCTTGTGAGCTCCATTCATGATCAAGATCTAATCTATTTGTAATCATGCATGTTGTGTTTGCGGGGATCCGATGGATATTGAGATTATTATGTTGGTTTGATTAATGGTTTTGTCTTCATGATTCTATCATGTCTGTGTTGTTTGTGATCTTGCATGCTCTCCCCCTTAATGGTGCCTAAAGGTAGAAGGTGGAGACTCAATAATGGTGGAAGAAAGGCCTTTTTGTAAAGGAAGCAGGGATTACAAGTTTCAAAAAGAGCTTCCAAAAATTATGGTACTTGTTAGCTTTCAACCCTCATTGCTCCTATCATAAGCATTTTGAAGTGGTTAAGGTTAAAGTGGCAAAGATGGAGTATACACTTGATGAAGTATAAGTTGGCAATCTCAAGTCCCTTGAATACAAGGGCCACACCTCATGCATACTCAACTTTAGGTCCAGGTAAGTTCTTGTCATTGTAAGTATTTGCATATCATTGAGAACCGCCAACGGGGTACCCCTTGCACATGTAGGGTTCGCAGCATAGAAAACAAAAAATTTCCTACGATGGGAACAACTATGTACCAAGATCTATCTACTAGATACAAACAACGGGCGGATGTATATCCATAGAGAACATACCCTTGAAGACCGACAAAGCTTAACGAGTCCAAACTCGTGGTTGATGTAGACGATCTCTTGCCGATCTCAAGATCGAGAGGAAGTCCTAGCGCCGCAAAACAGCAGCGCATCCGTGCTCGCACACACGTTCGAGGCACCGAGCAACCTCCGCCTCCTCGCTCCAGCGATGCAGCGGAAGCACAACTCTTTCTTGCCGAATAGCCACCGGGAACATGTATCTCGCTAGTCCGAGACCATGGGGATAAATACTAGAGGGGGAGAGAGATCCTTCACGAGGAGGTGTGAGTGAGAGAGAGGGAGGGGGGCTCCTTTTATAGGGAGAGGGGGGCACCCAAGGGGACATGCGCCCAGCCATGGGGCTGCCCCCACCTCTTCCACATTCATGTGGGTGGACACTCCACTCACTCAAATGCCTTTCAATTCCCTCCACTCAAAAACCCACTCAAATTCCCATTAAATTTCCACCAAATTTAATGCAAACTCTCATTAAATAAAACTCCTTTTATTTATTCAGAATTTTGTCAATTACTTTAATGACAAACATTCACAAATAATCCCTTGCTAGTATTTCATTTCCCATGCAGAAACACTTTCTGCAATTTCACCCGAAAACCCGTTTCGGTATCTAGTGAAATAAATTCCTGCGCTTGTTATTCTTTCCGGCATGAAACTTTTGATCCAAATGGATGTCGGTGTCTCTTAAGTGTGTCACCCTATGGTTCGCGAATAATGCGGACATGATCGAGACCCCTCTCAGATCAATAATCAGAAGCGGGATCTGGAGACCCATACTGACTCCCACACATTCAAAGATGACTTTCTTGTGATCGTCGGAACCTTTTACGCTAGTATCTTAATCCCTTTGTTTCACGATATATTACATGTCCGAGATTCGATCATCAGTATCTCCATACCTAGTTTGATCTCGTTACTGACATGCACTCTTTTCTCTTTCCCGTGATATAACATTCTAGTGATCAAATCACTTGCTTGCAAGCTAATCAATGTGATATCACCGAGAGGGCCTAGAGCATATCTATCCGTCATCGGGATGAACAAATTCCACTCTCGATCCATGGGCCTCAACATAACACTTTAGTAGTTCTGAATCCATCTTTATAATCACCCTGTTACGGTGTGACGTTTGATGTTATCAAGAAACTCTTCCGGTGTTAGTGTTTGACATGATCTCATGGTCTAAGGATTAGGATCACTTTGTAAGTTGTTATAGCAATATAAACTCAATGACTTTGATCGTAATGCTATACTTCGGATGAATGTTCATCACACCATTATACTAATGTTGTGACCTCGTTATTAACAACATCCAATGTCCATGATCAGGAAACCTATGATCATCTTGTTAATCAACGAGCTAGTTTATAAGAGAGGCATAACTAGGAACTTCCTTTTTGTTTATTAAACACACATGTATTAACGTTTCCGTATTAATAAAATTATAGCATGTAAAATAAACATTTATCATAAACAAGGAATACGATAATAACCACTTTATTATTGCCTCTCGGGCATATTCCCTTCAGTCTCCCACTTGCACTAGAGACAATAATCTAGTTTGAAAACTTTGCGTATTGAACACCTATGGCTTTCCGGTGTTCCATATACGCAATTGCAAGTGGTTAACATAATCTACGGATCTGACACTTTCAGGTCCGTGTGTATTTGCATATCTTTGCGTCTCCACGCATCACTCATTCTCCAATGGGATGGCATTGTATAAATTTGGTCTTTCGGTGAGACCTTTAGTTCCTTGGGGTTAAAACACGTCGATACTATTGTCGTACAATATATCTTTAGTGTTAGCCCGTTGCGAACTACACCTTAGTTTGATAACAAACTTCTTGACACAAATTCCCTCCTTTGCTGCTACTATAGCAGTCATATACTTACCCTTTTTGTTGTAGTATTCGTCACAATGTCTTAACTTTGGAATATATCCAAATCCATCATGAAAACTCCTTTCCATTTCATTGTGCCACTCATAGTTTAAATTGAGATAAACTTAATTTGTATCTTGTGACAAAACTAGTATCAATGTAACGCTTTACAATGAACTATTTGTAATTGTTTGTCACCTCTACACAAATATATTCTTAGTTCTTCCAAAATATCATAAGAATATCCTCAGTATCGTCCAATGATCATTTTATGATTCATTATGGTATATGCTCATAACACTTAGAGCATAGGACATATCTGGATGTGTACATATCATTGTATGATTGATCAAATCATTCTTGTGATTTTACTCATCAAGTGTCAAAGCACTTGAATCTTGTTTCACTTATCAAGTGTCAATACACTTGAATCTTGATTCAATTCCTTTCC
Source organism: Avena sativa (assembly GCA_916181665.1). Lineage (NCBI taxonomy): Eukaryota > Viridiplantae > Streptophyta > Magnoliopsida > Poales > Poaceae > Avena > Avena sativa. Next base: position 249,891,811 of record OV702284.1, on the reverse strand, counting down.
ATGCGACAAGAACCGTATCTTGTTGTTTCTATATTGAACTCCTTCAATATCTCATATATGTACGTTTGGCACAACCATATTAGCGTCATAGTCTATCCACTATAGACATTCATGCTAAATACTCGGGTTTTGCCTAAGTTTTTCATCGAAATGAAATTCTTAACCTTTGTCAATAAAATATACATCATTTCTAATCAACAAAATGTCCTCCACATAATGTATTAGAAATATGTCTTAGCGCTCCCACTTAATTTCTTGCAAATGCAAGCATCTTCATCGTCTCCTGATGAAAAACTCCTTTTTCATCATGGTGAAGATTCCAACTCCGCGATGCTTACTTCAACCATTGAAGTTTGCATGCCCCTTTTAGCATCCTTTGAATTAACAAAACCCTTTGGATCGTGTCATGTACACGTCCTAGGTAACCATTCTATTAGACGAACTTTGTTTTGTTTATTCATCTACCATATACCAAATTATATGTAGTGGTTACTACTTTAATCCGTCCAGACTAAATATCGCTATGAAAGATCAAATCTTGTCATAGTCAACTCCTTGAACATTGTCATAAAATACTTTATGACATGTCGACTATTTCATAGATGTGAAACATCCATGTCTGTTTCTTTATAGATCCAAATACGACCGATGGGTTTTTACACCTTTCTGGAGGGTCTTCCAAGTTCAAAACTTGATTTCTCGTGTATGGAACTATCACGAATTTTATGGCTTCAAGCCATTTGACGGAGTCAGGGCCCATCATCGCTTCTTTGCATGTAGTCGGTTCATCATTGTCAAACAATAATGATTTACTCTCAAATCTTAGTATTTGATTGTTTATCCGACGGACTTGGTTCAATAAGAACTTAGACCTCCGTGACCACAACATTTGAGGCACATAAGCTATGAGCATTATGGCAGCCTCCGGAACCATTTCCGGCGCTGCGCAACTCATCACATTTAGCTAAGGTTCGTTAACCTTATCAAAGTTCTATTGTCCTCCCACTTAACTTTTGCGAAAAATTCCTTCTTCAAGAAACTTCACGTTTCAAGCGACAAACCCTTTTTTTTGTCCTTGATGTTATGGAGGAATAACCCATTGTTATTCGAAATAACCTACAAAGACATGCTCATCTGACTTCGGTTGTAAACATCTTAATTATGTTTAGCATACCAAAATTTAAGAAATGACAACTTGGGTTTTACCCCAAACCATAACTTCCATGGTGTCATTTCAACTGATCAAGATGGGGCTCTTTTCAGTGTAAAAGCGGAAGTCTCTAAAGCTTTAATCTTTTAAAACATAATGGCAGTTTTATAAATAACAACTTTGATCCAACCATGTCAAACAGGGTTTCATTACAATTCTCAAACACTCCATACTCCTATGGTGTTTCGGGAGATGTAAATCTAGGTGTTTTGCTAAACTTGCAACTCAAATAAATCCCTTTATGATAAAATCATAATTTATTTATTTTCTTGTTATGCTTGTAACTCAAATAAATCCCTTTATGATAAAACCATAAACCATTTATTTTCTTGTTACAATGATTTTCCACTTCATCTTGAAAGTATTTGAACGTTTTCAAATATTTCATACTTCTTTCTCATTAAGTGAACATTCACTCAAAATTCCGGAGAAAGCATATGAAGTTGAAACCCATCGCTTACGACTACACATAATGGACTACATACATTAATATGTATAAATTCTAATAATTTAGTCGTTCGTTCTTCTTTGGCCTTTGAACGAAGTTTTAATTATCCCGAGGAAAGTCTCACAAGCGTCACTTGATCAAATCAAAGACTCCAAAAATCCATGAATATGGAGATTCTTCATGTTTTATTTCCAATATAATTTAAACAACGATGTCACTTCGTAAGTGATCTTTCAATCATTTGTCTTGCGACATTTTAGCGTTAGGTTTTATGGATGTGATTTCTCCAACTAGATTTGTAAATCATCCATCTTATATGGAATACGGTAATTATTTGAACAACCTTTGTTCTCATAATACCTGATTTAAATAACAATTATTAAAACAAATCTTGAAGTCAAGCTTTGATGTCAACGAGAAATACAAACAACGGTTTGTTTGTTTTCGATGAACATCATCACATATTCTCTTGCTAGTTACTTAGGCCATTGTGGTTCATGAATTGCGTTGTTCCATATGAAATTTCATACCAACGAATTCGGTATCCAATACCCAAGAACCACATTGTTTAACAAGCAAAGAATACAACCATAACATGTATATCATATATATACCTAAATTGGATATTTCCAATCTTTTCTTTTCTGCCAAATATATTTTATAGATTCTCTTTCAGAATTTCCTTTTCCTTTTTAAAAGAATCTATCAACATCAAAAGTGGTGCCATATACATGACACATAGTCCAAAGCGTGTATATTCAAATAATAATACCTTTGGACTTGCACTTTGAAGTAGATCACCATCATCAAATGATCGGTATTCTTTCAAAATCCATTCTTTAGTAATCTTTTAGTGTAGTAAACACTTTACATACATCTTCTATTCACCCTTATCATGACGACTTTCATGATCAAGCTACTGTAGCTTATAAAGGCGAATCGTGAGTATAACATTACTTTCCAAAACCCTTTTGGATGATTAGGATGTCTAGCATCTCCAACCTTCGTAAATTCTCATCCAATATGAGAACATATATTATACTCTATCATGTTTCAACTAAAACATTGTTTCAGATATCGTTATATCTGCCACACATGATGGTTTCTGAAACAATTCTTTCAGCTCCTAGATAAACTTGATATTAAAACAATCAAGAATCGTGGAGGCAAACATGATACTTAAGATACTAACACTGGAATTGTTACTCTCAATTTAATACCAACTATTAAATTTCACGGAGTAAATAGAGTTTGCTGAAAGTTTGCAATAGGACTTTAAACTTTAGATTGACACTCAACACAATACGATACCAGTTCGTAAAGTATATATCCAGAATTCTATAGTTCTATTATCTCAATTACAACTATGCATAAGGTGGTGAACGAATGCCAATGACTACAACAAATTATGCAAATTCACTCTGATTTAATTTATGATAAATTGAGTTCTACTAATCCAAATTAGAAATGAACTCCCACTCAAAAACGACATCCCTCGTGTCTTTTTGGTGATTACATGAACCAAATCCACTACACCAAGTCCGATCATCACGTGAGTCGGTGTAGTTTCAAAGGCGAGCATCGATATGGTCATCATATCAAAACATATGACTCATGCTTAACCTTTCGGTCCGTGTTCCAAGGCCATGTCTGTACATGCTAGGCTCGCCAAGTAAGAACCTTAGTATTCGCGTGTGTAACTGTCTTACACCCGAGATATGCTCATGGATTCAAGTACACCCGATCAACACGTGATGTCTTGAAGCGACGAAACATTGTCGGTGCATACGTAAGGAAGAACACATTTTTATCTTTATATCAAAATGAGGGATCATCTTATTATGCTAAGAAAATGCCAAACAAACAATATAAGATGCTATCAAACATCACATGTTTATTAGTGGAATGATATGGTTCCCGCATATGATCTCTATCATGTGCATCGTGGTACGATCACTATCATAACTTTATGTGTAAATCCAAGGTCTATGGAGTTTACACGTTATGTATGTTTTAATAGTATCATCTCATATTTCTACTTATAACATCACCATATCATAACACTATCCCAGCAACAATCTAAACTATAAGCCTCTAATTTATCCATTGCAAATTTTACGTGGTTTAGGGCTTTCGAAGATAGAACCGTTCTTACCTACGAACATGAACCACAACGAGGATAACCAAATTGTTGACAACTCGTTGCAAATTAGATATTGAATATAGTAGGAGAGACAGACACCCGCTAGCCACTTATGCAAAACTAGTTGCATGTCAAGCGTGGAACAGGTCTCATGTGCGAGGACATGTAAAGTTTGTCCGAGCCGCTTCATCCCACTATGCCACCAATATCCAAAGTATAACTAAGAAGCAATAAAATGATCATCATCGCCCACATACTCATATGTGTACTACCCGTGCAAAATATCTACGCATAAACCTGGCTCTGATACCACTCTAGGGTTCGCAGCATAGAAAACAAAAAATTTCCTACGATGGGAACAACTATGTACCAAGATCTATCTACTAGATACAAACAACGGGCGGATGTATATCCGTAGAGAACATACCCTTGAAGACCGACAAAGCTTAACGAATCCAAACTCGTGGTTGATGTAGACGATCTCTTGCCGATCTCAAGATCGAGAGGAAGTCCTAGCGCCGCAAAACAGCAGCGCATCCGTGCTCGCACACACGTTCGAGGCACCGAGCAACCTCCGCCTCCTCGCTCCAGAGATGCAGCGGAACCACAACTATTTCTTGCCGAATAGCCACCGAGAACATGTATCTCGCTAGTCCGAGACCATGGGGATAAATACTAGAGGGGGAGAGAGATCCTTCACGAGGAGGTGTGAGTGAGAGAGAGGGAGGGGGGCTCCGTTTATAGGGAGAGGGGGGGCACCCAAGGGGCCATGCGTCCAGCCGAGGGGCTGCCCCCACCTCTTCCACATTCATGTGGGTGGACACTCCACTCACTCAAATGCCTTTCAATTCCCTCCACTCAAAAACCCACTCAAATTCCCATTAAATTTCCACCAAATTTAATGCAAACTCTCATTAAATAAAACTCCTTTTATTTATTCAGAATTTTTTCAATTAATTTAATGACAAACATTCACAAATAACCCTTGCTAGTATTTCATTTCACATGCAGAAACACTTTCTGCAATTTCACCCGAAAACCCGTTTCGGTATCTAGTGAAATAAATTCCTGCGCTTGTTATTCTTTCCGGCATGAAACTTTTGCTCCAAATGGATGTCGGTGTCTCTTAAGTGTGTCACCCTACGGTTCGCGAATAATGCGGACATGATCGAGACCCCTCTCAGATCAATAATCAGAAGCGGGATCTGGAGACCCATACTGACTCCCACACATTCAACGATGACTTTCTTGTGATCGTCGGAACCTTTTACGCTAGTATATTAATCCCTTTGTTTCACGATATATTACATGTCCGAGATTCGATCATCGTTATCTCCATACCTAGTTTGATCTCGTTACTGACATGCACTCTTTTCTCTTTCCCGTGATATAACATTCTAGTGATCAAATCACTTGCTTGCAAGCTAACCAATGTGATATCACCGAGAGGGCCTAGAGCATATCTATCCGTCATCGGGATGAACAAATTCCACTCTCGATCCATGGGCCTCAACATAACAGTTTAGTAGTTCTGAATCCATCTTTATAATCACCCTGTTACGGTGTGACGTTTGATGTTATCAAGAAACTCTTCCGGTGTTAGTGATTGACATGATCTCATGGTCTAAGGATTAGGATCACTTTGTAAGTTGATAGCAATATAAACTCAATGACTTTGATCGTAATGCTATACTTCGGATGAATGTTCATCACACCATTACACTAATGTTGTGACCTTGTTATTAACAACATCCAATGTCCATGATCAGGAAACCTATGATCATCTTGTTAATCAACGAGCTAGTTTGTAAGAGAGGCATAACTAGGAACTTCCTTTTTGTTTATTAAACACACATGTATTAATGTTTCCGTATTAATACACTTATAGCATGTAAAATAAACATTTATCATAAACAAGGAATACGATAATAACCACTTTATTATTGCCTCTCGGGCATATTCCCTTCAGCACATGGTACAGGAGCTTTCCCATAACCAAAATGATAAGGCAAGAAGACAATGAGCATCTCAGCAATCTTTTTATTTACCATATGCATAGCTTTTTATTGAGGATGCTTCATAGATAGATCATTATGGTGATGCTGCAAGTTTCCACCATGATTAGGCATGGCTTAGGCTAGTGGCCCAGGCGTCTCTCTAACACAGGATACATACTCCATGGACTTACAAGTTCCCTCTTTATTTCACACCGTCGACATCCGCAAACAAAAGAGCATGATATCAACTATGTACAACATACAGGTGCAATGTTGAAAGCATTCCCCGTGACATCACAGTTCTGCTAATTCCAACTTCTAGATGCAATCATATACAATTTCGATGACACAATGGTTCAAGTCTATTAGGGGCAAGAAAATAAGGTGTGCCATCAAGTTCGTGAGAGCTTTACTAACTAGTTTTCACATAACAAAATACTTTTTAATTCAAAAGATAGATGAAGCTTGAGAATTTGCTTGGAATAGCAAATGCTAATAGGTAGATATAGTGGACACAAATGGCACTAGTTTTGGTTCAAAGGCATTGGAAACATGAGAAGTATGCCTTCTCAAAACAGGTTTTTGGCTAGCAAGGCTGAGTAGCAAGCAAAAGAGTTGAAAGAAACAAGCAAACCTACAAGTGATAAAGCCAAACATGCAATCTTCCTTGAAGACACAAAAGATCTTAAATAAAGAATACTAAGCTTATGATCCAACAAGAAAGAAAATAAATGATACAAAATACCTATAAGTTTTTCTCTTTTTCTTTCAAACTTCAAAAGTATTGCTACTGACCAGAACTCTGTTTGCCAAAACCAATTTAGTTCCACTTGATGCTTCCAAAGTGATGTCAATACTGATCAATAAGATCCATCATATAACAAAGATTGCTAACTAAAATAAGAAGTGCAAAAAGTAAAATATGAAACTTCTCATTAATATTCCATAAGGGCACTCACACCAAGGGATACATAGATAATCAACTAAAGGAGACATACTTCCACATGCAAACCAAACTATAAGATAACCTCTCTACCAAAGATATGAATCCACTAAAAATGTAAAAGATAAAAGATAATGATGGTGATATCGCGACACTCCCCCATGCTCGAAACAAACCAAGGGGATGCCAAACCTGATGACGAATTACTCCTTCGGTGATGGTGGTGTTCTCTTGTCATCGTAACACTTCCAAGGCAAAGGTTCCCCATCCAAAAAGGATGTCCTTGTCTCCGCAATCCTGAAACTAGCAGAAGAGCTTATGCGATCAAATCTAGCCTCATACTCACAGTTTTGATTTTGTATATCATAGAGCTGTGCTTGTAATTGGTTGGTGGTCTGACGGAGCGAGAAGATTTATTCTTGGAGCTCAGCCACCTCCTCCTCGTGCTTGACGATAAGTTCTGAACTTATCTGGTGAATAACATCCACTTCGCGTTCCGCCATCTTCTTGTACCTGAAAACCTCTTGCTCCAATGCTTCCATCCTGTCTTCCATAATGCCTTCTCCTTTGGGGCCTTGAACTTCTTTCATCTGTACCCTCCCATCTATGAGAATCAACTCCTTGTAATGGATCCTCAACTCATACATGTATGGGTTGAGGACATCCGCAAAGGAATCCTCCATGGGTGATCCAGAGGAAGATATTGTAGCTCCAAAACTGAGAATTTGCCTGACAGGAACAGATCGAAACAAAAACACGGCGAGAACTCGATACATGAACCTCGGGGGTTATATATTATGAAGTTTCAAATCATAGGGAAGGTTTTGATACGAAAACGAGGCAGAGACAGAGCTCGAGGGAGGCACACCCCCTCCAGGCGTGGGGTAAGGTGGGCCCGCGCCTGGGGTGGGTTTGGCCACCCCGGCCTCTGTTTCTGATACGCCCAATTTGCATCACCATTCTATACCATAATCTACCTCTTTTCATTGATATTTGTATTATTATGAGGTATTACTTATGGATTTTCATCTGTTTATGCATGTTGGATGATTCTTGGAGGATGGACTGCCAGAGTCTGGATTCTGATGGAAAAAGGCATTTTGATGCAATTTCGCAAAGATCAGAAAAATACCAGAAAAATATGGGAAAATTATATTTTTCTAGAAGACAGAGGAAGCCAAAAGGAGGGACGAAGAAGGGCCGCAGGGGCCCCACACCCCCCTAGGTGTGGGCCCACCTTGGGCCCCACCTAGGGCAGGTGTGGCCCACCTGCCCGTCTCCACACTCCGCCCCTTCGCCTATATCTTCCCTACAAACCCTAAGTCTGGTAGAGTGACCACAGATTGATTTCCACCGCCTCTTCGGGGCGGAAAACGCCGAGAGAGAAAGATCTCTTTGATAGATAGATTTCTGCTGGGGGAATTCCTTCTCGGAGAGGGGAGATCATCGCCATTAACACCATCATCAAGATAGGCTTCATCGGGATCATCTTTATCATCATCCACACCATCATCTCCACCAGCACCATCATCACCACTCCGTCCTGCTGTAACAATTGTGTTGGATATTGCTTTAGTTCTTAGGGGAAACTTTCCCGGTGTTGATTACTATTGTAGTTGATGCTTGTGAGTGGAACCATTGTATTATTGCTTATGTTCAGATTGTTATTCATTATCATATCACCTTTGATCTTGATCCATATGATGTCTCGTGAGTAGTTCGTTTAGTTCTTGAGTACATGGGAGAAGTCATGTTGTTATTAGTGGATTTGTGTTAAGTTATTATTCAATGGTTAGTATTTAAGTTGTGGTGCTATTCTTCTAGTGGTGTCATGTGAATGCGACTACATGATACTTCACCATTTATGGGACTAGGGGAATGCATTGTGTATTTGTCTACTAATTGTGGGCTTGCCGGAGTAACAGAAACCTGAACCCCCATTAGGACACCTTTGCATAAGGGAGCGTAGGATCTCAGAGTTTAAGGCTGTGGTTAGATTTTTATCTTAATTACTTTCCTATAGTTACAGATGTTTGTAGGGGGTTTAATCACAAGTATGTATTAGTCCAAGTAAGGTCGGTACATTATCATAGGTTCACCCACACAACACTTACAACACCAAACAAGAGTACTCAGCTATATGAAGCGAAGGCACTTGACAGAATTCCCATGTGTCCTCGATAACGTTTGTTCCTTATAAGTATTTCCACCGGCTTGTTATTTGCTAAGAAAGGATTGGGCCACTTGCTGCGTTTGTTCTTTTTTACTTGCACTTTGTTTTGTTGCTTTATCAGAAAACCACTAAAAATCCGTTTGCTAAGTATTTGCAGAGAGTCCCCGCTCCATACCAATGTTCAGCACCTTCTGCTCCTTGTTGGGATCGACACTCCTATTTATCGTAAGTATTATGATACACCCCCTATACTTGTGGGTCATCAAGACTATTTTCTGGCGCCGTTGCCGGGGAGTGAAGCTCTATTGAAGAGTGGAACTGGTAAGGGAAACTTCTACAGTGAGTATTTCTTTTGTTACTGCTTGTTACTTTGTTTCTAATATGGATAACCCACTTGGTTTTATGTTTGGGAAAACTACTACCACTGCTAGGGTAGTAGATGAACCACCACCTGTTGAGACAGATCCTTTTAAGATACCTACAAGTATTGTTGATCGTGTTATGGATAATTATTATTTAGGGGATGGAACTGTCCATCCTGGTGATCACTTGCTTTTTATCCATGAATTATGCGGGTTGTTTAAGTGTGTAGGTATCACAACTGAACAGGTGAAGAAGAAGTTACTCTCCATATCCTTAAAAGGGAGAGCTAAAGAATGGTATAAGCTGCTGAAGAATGGACAATCCATGGAAATGGAGGAAATGGCGTCTCTCTTTTATTCTAAATTTTATCCTCCTAGTGAGATTCATAAGGATAGAAATCTGATATATAACTTTTGGCCTCGTGATGGAGAGAGTACAGCTCAATCTTGGGGGAGATTGAAGTTACTAATGCTTAAATGTCCTATTCATGAACTCCCTGACAATATTATTATCAATAACTTTTATGCTAGGATTTCTCTTCATGATAAAGATTTACTAGATGCTTCTTATGCTGGATCATTCACACGCATGAAGGAAGAAGCTAAATGGGATCTCTTAGACCATATTCAAGAAAACACTGAAGCTTGGGAGAATGACAAAGGAACAAAGTCAGGCATAAACTATGATTATGAATGCATTAAATCTTTTATGGGAACTGATTTCTTCCGTGAATGAGCAATGAGTTTGGTCTTGATTCCCAAAGTATTGCCAACTGTTTTAAGGCCTTTGCCTCTTACATAGAAATTTCCAAAAACAAGTGGAATAAGTACCATGCTCCTTATAAAGATGTTGTTAATCATGTTCTTGTTAGAAGTACTGAAGTTTGTACTACTAATCATATTGTTCTTGAACCTCATGTTGAGAAAATACCTTTCCCAACTAAGGTAAAGGAGTATTCTATGATTATTAGTGCAAATAACAAAGGTACAATGAAAACTGTGGAACCTGATGAGCAATTGAATATTGAACCTGTGGTAGCTATTGTGAAAGACCCTGTCACTAGAAATATAGAGGATGAGCACATTGTATTCTGTGAAGACGCTTCTAATATTATCTCTGATCCTAGTAAGGCTAGAAAAGCCAGTGTTCCTATGATTTCTGTTAAAATTGGTGATCATTGCTACTATGGTTTATGTGATATTGGTGCTAGTTCTAGTGCTATTCCTTATGAGATTTATAGGGAAATTATGCATGAAATTGGTCCTTGTGAGCTTGAGGAAATTAATGTGGTTATTCACCTTGCAAATAAGGAAACCATTTGCCCTATTGGTATCATAAGAGATGTGGAGGTACTTTGTGGTAAGATTAAATATCTTGCTGATTTTCTAGTGCTTAATTCAGAAGCTAGCAAAACTTATCCTATCATTTTTGGTAGACCTTTCTTGAACACTTGTGGATATTTTATTGATTGTAAGAAGGAAAAAAGTTTTAACTAAGTTTGATGGAGATTCTTATGAGTTTAACTTTTCCAAATTTGCTAAAGCTCCTTGTGAAAACAGCTTGCCTAATAAAGATTTCAGGATGGAACAACTTGCTTCTGTTGATCTGGTTAATGACCTTGGACCTCTCTTTGGTGACTTAAGTATTCTCATTTTGATGGTAGAGTTGATTCCTATGATAGTTATATTGTCAACTTTGTTCAAAGTTCTAGTGAAAGTTATTATGAGAGAGGGAAACATGGTTTTATGCTTCTCAATAATGTTAAGTTTCCCCGTTTATGTTGAAAGATTTGAAGTTGCATTTGTTTTTACTTCCTATGCTAGTGGCTTTTTGTAACATCCCAAAATTTTTGAAAAATGATTATCAAATTCCAATCACCAAAATTAGGGTTAACAAAAACTTTTGTTAATTCAAATCTTTATGAATGCATGTGTGTATGTGATGATTGCATGAATGAATGAATGGACTTGTGTGATTGAGATAAATAGCAAGGAATGGATTAAAGATGAAAACAAGATCATCTAAAACATTTCCAAGCAGAAACAAATCAAAATAAAATCAAAAACAAAACAAATAAGCAAATGGTCATTTTTGTCAATCTTGCTTACTAGACCACTTTGAGTGTTTCTAGTCCAAGATTTCAAACAGAAACTTTTCCATTTATTTTCACCCCTTGCTAGACCAAGTAAAAGTGAATCAAAGCCAACCTTTCAAACTTGCAGAAATAGTTGTCAACTTGATTCAAATCACAATTCAAAATTGAATCTAATTCATATGTGAAGATCCCACATTTTCAAAACCCAACCAAACCAGTGCACCTTGACCAATCCAACTAACCAGAGAATCCCTAGTATGTAACCAACACACCCACCAAGTTCGAATCCAAAATTCAAATTTGAATCTCTTTCGGCCATTTCATCAAACACCTTGTAATCAACAAACAAACACACATGAAACACTATTAGGAGCAGTGATTTTGGCCAACCTTGTTCCCTCTATAGCTCACACTACACTCTTAGTAGATGATCTAGCTCAATTAACAAGCTTTAGCACCACTGTGAGCATGCCATAGCCATCAATGGTGACCATGCTGAGCCTAACTTGCCACCCCCATGACGACAACAAGCTAGGAGAAGCACCAAGACTAGCAAGCATGTCTGGGACACTCCCCACCGTCCACCGCCACCCCCTGTCCAAGCCTAGAGCACTGCCAGCCCCTAGACCACACATCCCGAGCATGCCAAGCCTCTCTGCGAGCGAGCCGAGAGTGCTCCAGAGCGCCAACCGCGACACACGCCCATAGACCACACGCCGCCCTCGCCGCATGCAAGCAGGATCGCCAGCACCCAGCAACACCGCAGACATGCCTGTTTACCACCGCGTGGACCGTAGACACTGTATGCCATTAAAACCACCGTCGGACCCGCCGAGAGCGCAGCGACGTTCTGACCGTTTCGCACCGCCCCACACCGCGTGACCTTGCCGTTGAGCTTCACCGGGGAGAAAAGCACCGCCCCTTATCGTCGCCCATGCCTTTATCTCATTGTGCCGACGACCACGACGAGCTTAGCCCGCACCCGTCGGTCCCCTTCAGGCACTATAAATAGAGTCCACCCCAGCACGTTCCTCACACCATCTCACTCCCCTCTCTCTCTCTTAGAAGCACCCCACCTCACTCCCGGAGCAAGGCGAGCAGCGCATCACCGGAATTTGGCTGGAGTCTGCCGTCGAGGAGGAAGAAAGGATCCATCGATTGGATCCACCCTAGGAGGAGCTGCCGATACCAGGAGGATCGCCGTCATCGACTTCATTGTTTGCCCCCATGACCATCTCCTGAGCCCTGGTGAGCCTCACACGACCCCCACTGGCCGCGCTAGGATTCTGTCTCGCCGGTGTTGCTCGACGTGGACGATGAACCACAACCATTCGATTAGAGCTTGATCTTGTGGTCCACATCCCCCCAGACCGCTTCGCACCCCTCTGTCTCACTAACGAGTGGGGACACCCACTTAACCATCCCGCGCACGTTGTGCGTAGTGGGCCGACCTATTTACATTCCCACGTGACCCAGTAGTTTGAATTTAGGTTTATTCATTTAGTTTCAAACTTAGTTCTGTACCTAGATTCAAAAATCAACCCAGGTCGATTCATTGAACCAAATTGCATGAAACCAATTTTGTTAGAAAGGTACTAGAATTCTTAATCCAAGCCCGTTGGATTCAAATCATTTGGAATTATAGATTACCTATAGTAAAAATAACAAGGCAGAAGCTTTTCTGCATTCAAACATTTTTCAAAATTCAACCATAAAAGCTTTTGAGTTGATTCCAACTCTCAAAAATCACATTTAACCATACCTTTCATAATATATAAAAATATATAGGTTTACTTGCAGAAATAATGATCAAGTAATAAAAGAATACCCCATAGGCATTTCTGATCACTTTATTTAATTAAAATAAAAGGGTTAAACCTTATTAAATTGTGACACCACTTTAAATCACATTCCCATGTACTGAAATATGTGGTGATGACATGTGTCAACATGAGCCCATGTTTTAGTTGGAGAATATTAAACCTTAAGTAGTTTTTCAATGAGTAGAAATTACTTTTCTAAAATCACGGAAATAAACTATTTGCCCTAATGATTGTAATGCTTGTGATGATCCTATATCATCTAGTGAAAACCTTGGTATGATAAATAGAAATAGTTAAGTATTGTTTGGTGATTATGTACCTCGTATTTATTTATGGACGATAGTACCGACCAAGGATACGAGGAAGAAGGAGGATACTACGAGGAAGAAGCCGAGGAGAACTTCAACCACTGCTCTACACAAGGAAAGCTATTACCTGAGCAAGCTAACACTTGCAACTATGAAAGTTAGATAACCTATGCAATGCATTAAGCATGCTTGGTTAAATACATTTGATAATACCCCATCCTAGTTTTACTTGCAAGCTCAGTATTTTATTTCTTTATCAAGGCTTTTATTTGAGTTTACTTGGTGACTTGTAGATATTAGAAGGATAATTGAATGTAGCATAAAGAGCATAAAACTTGGCCTAAGTTAGATAATATTGATGTCATCCTGAGGCATGAGATTGAACTTAGATCATTGACACTTGTTTATCACCCCTCATTAGTGTTTACCCCCACTTGTAGATGCTAGTGCTAAGCATAAAACTTGATCACTTTAGATGGGAATACTTGGTGAAAATGGTTATGAAAACCTTAGAATGATGAGCCATTCTACTGAAATGTTTTGAACCGTGTTCTTGAACACCAGATGATTTTGATGATGAAAATGTTAAGGCATGAGCCTTACCCCTTTATAAAACTGATGGTTGTCTGGATGCGATACCATTCCAATTTTACCGTATAACCAAAATACCTGAAATTTGGGTAGGGCTTGACTGGAAATTTATGTACCTTAGTATGGGTTCCCTTGCAGCCAAGGTTTGAGTTGAGGCTACCTTGTGAAGATTGTCCACCTGTGCAGTATCCAAGATGACAGTTGGTCATGGTTGGGAGGCCAAACTCACAGGAGAGGTGCCTATACTAGGGCGTGTAATTGAAAGGTTAGGATTGATTATCCACATAGTGAGTATGGTGAATTCAGGATTGTTCCTGATGGATGTATTGAGTATTGTGGTGAAAGTGTACCACCTCTGCAGAGTGTCAAACTATTTGAATAGCCGCGTCGGCGGTTATGGACAGTTGGAGTGGCCATACTATTCTGTTGTTAGATGTTTCCAAAATGACTTACGAAATGATTCATGACTTGAATTGACCACAACAGGGTTGTGATATGAAATTTAAGTTCCCACTTAGGTGTTATAAAACTTTGTCAACTAACTATCTTTGCTTCTGAACTCAGTAGAGATAAATCTGGCTTTTTTGCAAAACAACCCTAGAGCTTAGTATATCGTACTAAAAAACTACTCCACTTGTTAGTTCTAGTTTGTGAGTACTTAAAGAGTACTCATGTCTTTGTCCCTGGCTATTCCCGTGGCCAGACTATGAAGAGAAGTATCAGGAAGACGGACAACAGGAAGGTTACGACAACTAGTATCATCCCCCATTGTCAGCATTGCCTGTGACCATGAAGATTGAGTCTCGCCTATGCTATCGTTATTATTACGTTATTCAAATCATGAGATCATGAGATCCTTATTTGTATTAAGACTGGATCATGAGATCCTTATTTGTGTAAGACCTTATGTATGGTTTGTAATGGATGATGTACTATGATATCCAATCTGTTATGTCTCGCAAAAATGGTAATCCTAGGATTGCGATGTATGGCATAACAGGCATTTGGGATTAAAAATCCGGGTGTTGACAAGTTGGTATCAGATCCATCCTTACCATAGGAGACCCTAGTTTAGAATGGACGTTTGAATCAAGGAAGTGAGTATTTATATAAGGTTCCCAACCTTTAATAAGGTAGAGGATCCCTGTGTTTACAATGCTAGTCCCTGGATCAATAGCTAGCATCCACAGTTAAGATGTAATATCAAGAAACAAAGGTCATAATACAACTTTATAACCAGGAATAAAATAATTTATTACATCTTACATAGCTCATTTGGCTATCTCATTACAATGCAGCAGAATATAACAATAACATGGGGTCCTTCATCTTCAAAGTGCCACAGGTAGACATGTTGGTTGTAGAGTTGTAATCCTAATCATTAAACTTCACTAATATCAATCAAACCTGCAACATAACAAGTTACAGCCACAAGGGTCAATACATTTGAATTGTATTGGCAAGTGATACTATGGTAGTATAGTGGAGTCTATCATCTATATGCATTTGGCTAAGTGTAGCTTAGGCTTGCATTGCTCAAAATAGATTTTCCTTATCATTTGAAAACACTAAGTTTTTGTTTTGACAAAATCACCCAAGGAACCACCAATAGAAATTGGTGAACCTTAAACCCTTGTTTAACCACAAGTTTTTAACTTACAAATTTGGATGATGAGATTCTTGATAGCTTCCATGTCTTGATGCTCAAATTGTCCTTTTCCAGGGACATGGCTAAGTACTTAGATTTTACACTCTGCAGAGGTGGTGCACTTTCCCCACAAGACTTGGTTTCACCAAGACAAGATCTTCCAGAAGCCTTCCCTTAGACCAAAATGGACGCGCTCCAACCTATCAATCCCCTACCACCAACTGTCCATTTGGCTAAGTTATTGCAACCTATATGATCCAGGAAGAGCCCATAATGCCATGTGGCTGCACTTGAAGCTTCTCAACATTTGACATCTCAAATCTCTTTGTTCCTGGGTGGCCATCCACAAGTGAGATACACAAGGTTCACCAGTCCCCTGGCCTTGTGTAACCACTCAACATAAACCATTCCTTCCATTCCACCCAGGTGATTCATTCACTTAGTTGTTTTATTAAACAAAACACAAGTCCTCAGACTTAGAAATTTTTCCATAGCATGAATATACATTCCACACTTGTTTTCTACTAGCTAAGATAAGCATGATAGTAATAGGAATCTTAACTTAGGAAATTTCTACTAAGGTTTCATCTACTAGGATTTCCCATAGCATAGTTTATACTTAGCAAAAATTCCATGCAAGTCCTACTTAGAAATATCACTAATGCATAGTGAAAATAATGGGACAAAGGTATGAAGCATCACTTGCCTTTTTGGTAGAGAGTATAAGTTCACTCCTTGATCTTGCAATATTCACTCACTTCAAATCACTACAATTTAATCAAGCAAACAATATTTCAATCTACCATTCAAGCAATTCATCACATAAAATGATAGAAACAAAACAATACATGCAAGCATGTCAAGTATTGTTTTATTTGAAAAAGTGGTTTCTAATGGTTCATAAACATTTGAAAACACCTAATGGTCATTTTATAGAGTGGCAAAATCATTTGTACAAGATTTTACTTCATAAACCATTTTTACATCAAGTCATTATTTTATGTGGTGAAGAAATGCTTTTAATAAGGCAAAATTCTATAGGTTTCACAAAATATGTTTTCAAACCATAAAACCTTGTGTTTAGGTTCAGAGAGTTTATTTCCAAACATTTCCCAAAGGTTTTCCTCCAAAATCATTTTTAACCACTAAACCATATTTTTATTTGACTAGAAATGGTTTAATTCAAAGATTTATTCTTTTGCTTCACCAAATACATTTTTGAAACCACAATTTGTTTCATATGGTCAGTAGGTTCAAAACACACCATTTGCCAAAGATTTTATCCCCAAAATCATTTTAGAACAAATTTTATATCCTAAACATGCATACATAAGTTTCTGTAAAAGCAAACAATTTAACAGAAGCTTTTTCCTAAACAAAGTGTATGGTTGGCTAGGGCTTGTCTTGCTGAATCCATTGATATAAAATTTGCAAAATTTGGACGTGTAGATTAAAAGTTATAGATTTTACAAAATCTTGTATCTAATAGATCCAATCTGTTTTAATTCAAACCAGCAGAGACACGTGGCTGGTTCTGATTCGCTGATACCGCTTAGTTCGGATCACGCTCTCTGGTGCGTTGGATCAAGTTAGATCGAGCGGCACAGGTGGCTCTATACCGCTTCAGTTAAGTATCTATCGTGGCCATGCGATCAAGATCGGACGGCGCTAAGCACACTAGCCAGAGATGGGCAGCGCTAGCGGCGGCAGGTGGTGGCGGGGGCTCTGGCGGCAAGGTTGCTGGCGACACAGGGGGCTAGAGGGAGATATGGGTAGCTCACCAGGTTCGCTGCGCTTCGCCGATGCTCAACGTGCTCGTGGTTGACGAAGGGGCGCTCGCACATGCTGGCGATTGCTCGCCGGAGATAGGGGTGGCGCCAGGAGCTTCTGCTTGACGACATGGACGGGGCTGCAGTCCACCAGAGGGCAAGAAAAAGATACGGTTAGATGCGGGAGAGTGCATAGATCATAGGAGCTTCAACGGAAGAGCTCGGGTGGTCTGTTCTCACCGGGAAAGGTTGACGGAGCGGAGGAAGACGGCGGCGATGATCAGGCGTGGTTGTTGCCGAGCATAAGGGGCACGCGCGGATGATCTAGAGCTATTGGCAGATGCGCAAGAGAGTGGGGATCATGCTCGTGGGGGTTAGAGGCAGAGGGGAGGTATGGCTTGGTCGGAATCGAGGAAGAAAGCTCGTCGGGGCCGCGAGGTTGCAAAGCAAATCTGGGACAGCCTGATGGCTCTGGTCGTGTGATGCTTGAGGGGAATGAAGGAGGGGAGGGAGGCAGTTAAGTGGGAGTAATCGCGGGGAGGAATTACTGGCGCGTTTATGCCAATTCATTCGCAATCAACGCCGGCAGAAACAGTAGAGGGCGAGGTCAGCGGCGGGTGAGAACGAAGGGGCTGGCGGTGGGACCGTTTCGTCAGCGAAGAGAGACAGAGAAGGTGGGGTCCATGCATCGGCGACCGAGCGGGTGAGTTTCGTGGTTCGAATCGTTTTTCTGTGGGGAGGAGAGGAACTGGGCTGGACTGGGCCAGGTGGGCTTAGCTGGGCTGGTTCAACCTTGTTCCCTTTTTTATATTGCTTTGTTTTTTTTCTATTTCCATTTCTGTTTTGATTTTGTTTAATTAATTTAAACACTCATTTGAAATCAAAACTTTGCCAAAAATTGTGTAGCTTCAAACATTGATTAATAAAGCATTATGAAATCATTTTAGAATAATTTATTTATTCTTTTAAGGTCTTTTAATTATTCAAAAATAGGCTCTAGTTTTAATTAGATATGATTAATAATATTTTTAAATCTCCATTTAAATTCTTAAACCTTCCAAATCTTTTCAGTAGGTTTTTATTTGTTTATTTGGGTTCAAATAATTCATCTTGAATTATTTGGAAAATATTTAATTTGATTCATAATTCATTTAAATTGGGTATTTGTTTTAATTCCAATGGAATGTAATATAGTTTTTAATTCCCTAATTTTTATTTGGAAGCTTTCTTTAATCTTAATTAAGTTGATTTAAACAACTTTTATTTCACTTGGGTAAATTCCAAAATACTATTTTCTCAAGAATTATATATTTATTCTTATTAGAGATTTGTCTTTATTAAAAATAAGGATAGAATGGTTAATGCCATTTCATTTTATTTGGAAATTCTTTATCCTTTTATTTTATTTGATTTGGATTATAATCATTACATTTGCTTATGGTCTTTGCCAAGATTTAATTTGGTCTTTAAATATTCCTTATTTAATATTTCTTTCTTTATCTTATAAAATCCATATCTTTTTATTTAGAGATCCAAACTTGGTGATTCCAATTTGTAAAATTTTATTTGATATTTATTTATCTTTTTAAATGTCTTTAGGATTATTTGCTCACCATTTGGTATGGATTTTAGATAAGTGATTTATTATCTTTGGAAATTACTTTTCCTTATCTTATTTAAATTCATAAGATTTTATCCATGGCTCCCAATTGGGTGAAACCAATTTATATGATTTTATAATATTTCCATTTGTCTTTATTGATCATTTGTAAATGTTTGTTGACAAATTTTTATATGGATCAAATCCATAGGTTTGGAGATAACTTGGAAATGATTTTTATTCCATTAGGGTTTAGGGTTTGGATTTATTTTCCAAGTGTTTAAATTGCCAGATGCATTTTATGAGGAATGCATTTTATTTGATTTGGATTTTAGTTGGATTCAAAATTAACAAAAGTTTGTTCAAGATGGGATTTTATGTTTCCATTTAGAAACAAAAGTTTCTTTTCACCCTAAAATTCAACAATACTTTATTTTGTTTATTTATTTTTCGCATTACAAGATTTGGAAAATCTTGGGATGTGACAATTTATGAAAACTTATTCTCATTCTTATCACTTAGACTCTTTCATGAAAATTCATGTTCCTCAAAAATTCTTGCAAAATTACATAAAATTTGACACACTTGATCACTCTACTAACTTACTCATCCTATATTCTTATAGATGGACGTGAAGTACAACAATTTTTATTAGTTGGGAAATGGAGGAGACCTCATCTTTGAGTGTGACTTGGACTAGATGTCAGAGAGGGTGGAGCGTCCGCACCCTGAGTTCTTTGGAGCTCAGCTCAACGATTAGGAAGGAGAGGATTTGAAGTGGATAGTTGTTGCAAGTCTCCCGGGAAAGATTGAAGCCCCCACCTCAGAGGGAATTCAGTTCACCTTGAGAGAGAACAACTGGCTCGATGGACTTGACAGGGCAATGCAAGAAGCTCTTGCACGTCTGTGTGGGCAGAGTATCAATCAATTCAAGGGTACCCGCTTTGAGTTCTACTCAAGGCGTGATGTTATGGAACAGCCACTAGAGGTCCCATATCACCACGAGCTGAAGATTCAATTGGACCACCCCCAGCTTCATGATGTATGACCGTTAGAAGGAGTTAGACAATGCCCGCTCCTACGCCAACCACAAGTACGCCATCGCCACCAAGAAGGATCAGACCATTGCCATGCTAGTGAAGGATCGCCAGTCTTGTCGCCGTCAGCTCGACAAGAAGGACCGCATCAGTGCCCGTCTTCGCCACCGGATCACAAATTTGGAGGAGATCATCCACGAGAGATATATGCAGTTGGATGAGAGGGAGAATGCAGGGGAGTACCTTCGTGGAGACCCCTACTCCTATCTTGGCAATGATGATGACTTTCTAGAGGATCAGGCCATAGACTTCTTCACTGATGAGGATGACTTTGACTTCATCAATGATGATGATGAGGATGATGAGGACACCGACTCTGAGGAGTAGTAGCACTTGAGCACTAGCATTAGTGAGTTGTATTCGGTCCCACTGTATTGTAGTTTCACAGAATGGTTCTTAAAACCATCTGTTTTCCTTTGCTGTGGTGTGTGTTGTATCGTGTGCTATGAATGAATGAAAAGCATGTTGCTATAAAAATATGAGTCAAACTTCAAAAACTTTACAAAAACCCTGAACCTTAGAAATTTCCCTCTTTTCTCATGATCTATCTCAATCTTCAGATGCCTCTCGGAGGAAGCACTTCATCGCCGGACCCGATGTTACAAATCTTGCAAATGTTGGTTTCGGGTCGCGAAGCCGAAAGAGCCAAACGTCAAGCCACTTAGCTACCCTTCAACAGATAACTCAGATGGCAAACAATAATCAAGGCCATGGAAATCAGGACAACCATGGATCTAAGCTCAAGAATTTCCAGAACACCAATTCACCCGTTTTCACAAAGTCGAAAGAGCCCCTCGTTGCAGATGATTGGCTGCAAACCATGGAGAATGTAGAGGCCTCAACCTGATAAGGTAGATTCCTCCTGTGTTTACAATGCTAGTCCCTGGATCAATAGCTAGCATCCACAGTTAAGATGTAATATCAAGAAACAAAGGTCATAATATAACTTTATAACCAGGAATAACATAATTTTATTACATCTTTCATAGCTCATATGGCTATTACATTACATTGCAGCGGAATAACTATAGTCATGGGTCCTTCATCTTCAAAAATGCCACAGGCAGATGTTGGTTGTAGACTTTGTAATCCTAATCAATCAATCTTCACTAAAATCAATCAAACCTGCAACATACAAGTTACAGCCACAAGGGTCAATACATTTGAATTGTATTGGCAAGTGATACTATGGTAGTATAGTGGAGTCTATCATCTATATGTATTTGGCTAAGTGGAGTTGAGGCTTGCATTGCTCAAAATAGATTTTTCTTATCATTTGAAAATACTAAGTTTTTGCTTGACAAACTCATTTTTCTCAATCAAAGATTTCAAGATCCTTGTACCAAGCCATCTCTCCATCAATGATTGAAGAATTCAAACAACCCTTGTTCAATCCACAAGTTTTAATTTAGAAATTTGAATGATGAGATTCTTGATTGCTTCCATGTCTTGATGCTCAAATTGTCCTTTACCAGGGACATGGCTAAGTACTTAGATTTTACACTCTGCAGAGGTGGTGCACTTTCCCCACAAGACTTGGTTTCCCAAGACAAGATCTTTCAGAAGCCTTCCCTTAGACCAAAATGGACGCGTTCCAACCTATCAAGCACTACCACCCACTGTCCATATGGCTAAGTTCTTGCAACCTATATGATCATGGCAGAGCCCATATTGCCAAGTGGTTGCAGTTGAAGCTTCTCAACATTTGACATCTCAAATCCCTTTGTTTCCTGGGTGGCCATCCACAAGTGAGATACACAATCCAAGTCCATGGCCTTGTGAACCACTCAACCATTCTCCACCAAGCTATCCCTTTCCACCCAGGTGATTCATTAACTTAGTTGTTTTATTAGACAAAATCACAAGTCCTCAGACTTAGAATATTTTTCCATAGTGTGAATATATATTCCACCCATGTTTTCTATTAGCTAGGCTAAGCTTGGTAGTAGTAGGAATCTTAACTTAGGGAAATCCTACTAAGGATTCATCTACTAGGTTTTACTATAGCAAGGTCTATACTTAGCAAAATCCATGCAAGTTTTACTTAGCAAAATCACTAATGCATAGAGATAGTAATAGGATAGAAAGTATGAAGCATCACTTGCCTTTTTGGTAGGAAATGGTGGTTCACTCCTTGATCTTTCTAGTCTCACACTTCACTACAAGTCAATCAAGCAAACACCAATTCAATTTACATTCCAACCAATAATCACTCAAACAAATTCACACACACAAGACAAAGAAAACCAATTCATGCATGGGAGCATGCACAAGATAGTTTTATTTTGCAAAGGGGGTCTCTATGGGGTTTCTAAACTATGTAAGATCCAAATTGGTCATTTACCAAAGTGGCAAAGTCATTAGCAAGAGGGTTTTGTCCAAAAACTATCTTTAAATCCATTCATCATTTTATGTGGTGAAAAATGTTTTTATTAAGGCAAAACTCTTAGGTTGTTCACCAAATGAGTTGCTATTGCAAAGCTTGGTGTTTTAGGTCAGTAGGTTTGGTCCAAAACATTTTCTCAAAGTTTTCTTTGCAAAAACATTTCCAAAATCAATGATTTTATTTGGCTAGAAAATGGCTAAGTCAACTAATCTAACCTAAACTTTACCAAAATCATTTTCAACACCAAAGGTTGGTTCCTAGGGTCAGTAAGGTCACATCAAGCCATTTTGCAAAAGTTTTAACCTTAAAAACAATTTTAAACAATTTTTATACTCCAAACAAGCTCATAAATGAATCTGCAAATTCAGGCAAACTAACATATACTATTTTCTAAACTAAGGCCACAGTTGGCTAGGGCTGTTCTCCTGAATCCATTGATACCAAATTTGTAAAATTTGGACGTGTGGTTTGAAAGTTATAGGGTTTTCAAAATGGCATTTCAATCTGATTTCAAATCCTATTTTAACTCTCCTGGTGCCACGCGTCCTATTTTCATTCGCCAGTACCGCTTCGCTCGGATTGACTATTCTGGCGCGTTGGATCAAGTCCGATCGTGCGACCCTGAACGCATACCCCTTCGCGTTAAGTGATTCTGTCGTACCCCTACGATCTGCATCTAACGGCTGGAGATGTCCTGACCTAACTCTGGCGGCGCTTAGCGGCAGCGTACGGCGGCGACGCTCTGCTAGCGGCGGAGCTGGCGATGCAGGAAACGAGGGAGAGGCTGGCAAGGCTTACCAGGCTCGCAGAGACTTGCTGATGCTCGAGGTGGGGTCGGCTACTCGAGGGGCGCAAGGGGTTGCTGCTAATTGCTCGTCGGAGAAGCTGCGGGCGACGGTGTTCTCAGGTTGTCGTCGTTGGCGACGTTTAGGATCACGCTAAGAAAAGTTAGGGGCTGCGTTAGCTGCGCATGCGGTCGGTGGTCATGTATGCATCATCGAGAGGAAAGGGGGTGGTCAGATATTACCTGGAGGACTCGCCGGAAAAGTAGCAGACGACGGCGGCGTATAGGTGGAGTTGTTGCCGACGTTCTGGAGTGCCCGCAGGTGAATGGTTGGTATGGACGGATGCGTCTGGACGCGTGGAGTATGTGTGCTAGGTCGACGAGGCAAGGGGCGGCGTGTGGCAGCCGGAATCGGCCGGGGAAGTTGTCGGGGACAGGGGTGTTGTCGCAAGCAATTTGCGCAGCCTAGGGGCTCCGGTGAGGTGTGGTCTGCGGGAGAAGGAAGAGGAGACCAGGGGGATTAAGACAACAGGGTCCAGGGGGAGAATTAACCATGAATTTAAACGAATTCATCCGAATTTATTTGGCCAGAAACGGCGAGGCGAGAAAAGGGGAGGAACAGGTCCGCGGCGGGTGAGGAAGAAGAGGGCCGGTGGTGGGGTCTGGTGTCAGTGAGAAAAGGAGAGAAAGGGGGAGGTCCACCAGTCATAGGCTATGCGGGTTTGTTTATGCGGTGAAGGAAAACGCTTCAGAGAAAAGAGGAGGTGGGCTGCGAGTTGGGCTGTTGGGCCAGATGGTGGGCTGTTCTATTTTTTTCTGTCTGAATTCTTTTTCCTTTTCTATTTTCAATTTCTGTTTTGAAATTTCTATCAAACAAACATGGATCAAATCAATTCAAACAACACTCAAACTTTGTAATATTGAAATTAGTTATGTTCAGTAACATGAACCAAAATCCAAAATAAAAAATAATATTTTAAATCTGTTTAGGTTCTATTTATTAATTAAGTAAAATGGTCCATAGTTTATTAATAAAATAGGGTTTGGTTTATTTAATAAAATCTTTATTTGAACTCCAAATATTTTCAAAACCAATCAGTAGATTTTATTTGGAAATAAAGAATATTTGGAAAATTTGTTTAAAACAAAATAACCTTTTATTTTAGGGTCCATTAATAATTAAATAAAATGGGCCTTAGTTATTAAATCAAATAGAGTTTGATTTTATTAATAAAATCTTTATTTGAAACCTAAATATTTTCAAAACCAAATCAGTAGGTTTTATTTAGGCAATATAGAATACTTGGAAACTTGTTTTAAAATAGAATACCATTTTATTTTAGAATCCATTATTAATTAAATATAATAGACTTTCATTATTAAATCAAATAGGATTTGTTTTATTGAGATATTTATTTTGGAACCTAAAATAAAGCCAAAACACTTTAATAGGTTTTATTTGAGAATATAAAATATTTGGAAAACTTATTTAAAATAAATAAATAGGTTTTAGTGTTTATTTAAATTGGGAAAAGCCTTTACTTTAATTAAATCTGGATATTAAATCCCTATTATTTTATTTAAATAAACCTTTGCTATTTTTATTCAAAACAAAATGTTTTAATTCCAAAGCTTGGCTAAGGTTTAATTTGGCTTTATAAAATAATCTTTATTCATAAAACTTTTATTTCTATTGAAACCAAATCTCTTATTAAAGGATCCCAAAATAGTAATTCCAAAACATTTTAATGTTTATCTTTATGAATCCCTTTAGGATTTTATTTAATTCAAATGGGTTTGAGGTTCCATTTAAATTCAAAAAGTTTCTTCTGGCCCTGAAAATCAACAAAATTTTATTTTATTCATTTATTTTCACATTACAAGATTTGGAAAATCTTGGGATGTGACAGAGAACAACCTAGAAGTTGCAGGAGTGGAAGCCAACGAGAAGGTACTATTTGCCACCCACTATATAGCCGGAGATGCAAGAGCATGGTGGAACAACGTTCACGCCATGACTGTAGGACAGATGATGGCTTGGGATGAATTCAAAGTCAAGTTCAGCAGAACCCATGTGCCACCGGGTTTGATCAAGAGGATGAGAGATGAATTCAGGGAACTGAAGCAAGGCAGGATGACAGTAGTTGAGTACCGTGACAAATTCTTGTCATTGGCTAGGTATGCACCAGATGAGATAGACACTAAAGCCAAGAAGAAGGAGAGATTCCTGAATGGTCTGCATGATGAGATGCAGACAGTGTTCGTCAATATCCCCTTTGCTGATATTGAAGCTTTAGTGGACTCTGCCATTCAGATGGAAGGCAAGATCAACCAAGCTGATGAGAACCACAAGCATTGCATGATACATCAACCAAGAACCCACCATACACCAAAGTATTGCCCCAACCCATCTCTAGGATTTGCCCCAAGAACCAACAGACCCCCGATGAACCGTCCGACCTATCCGAACCGTGGAAACCCAAGACCCGGAGGAAACCACAACAACCCCGGGAACCCCAACAATTTCAACCATGCACCGCGCAAGTTCAACAACAATAATGCCGCCACCAACACCAACACTGCCCCAAGGAATGAAAGCAATGATGTGCCTGATGCAGCGAAGGACAAGTCCCAAGTGACTTGTTATGAATGTGGGACCAAAGGTCACTATTTCAATGAGTACCCCAAGAAGATTGTTGCAGCCCCCAATGCAAATGTCATAGGTCAGCAGCAGCGTCGTGTTCAGCCCGGAAGAAGGTTTCCCCTAGGGAACTCGCTCAACCGCAACGACCGTATCTTTCTCATGCATGCTGAAGAAGCCCAAGAAGCGCCAAATGTCGTGCTGGGTATGTTTTCTGTTAAATCAGTACTTGCAAGAGTGTTGTTTGATTCTGGAGCATCGCACTCGTTTGTTACTAAAGAATTTACATGCACTAGTAAGATTCAACCCAGCAAATTTAAGCATGTTATGATAGTTCAAATACCTGGTTCAACCACCAAAGCTAGACAAATTTGCAAGGCCGTGCCTATCCGAATCCATGGCATAGATTTTTATGCTAATCTAATAGTACTTGGAACTAAAGGTTTGGAAGTAGTACTAGGAATGGATTGTATGTCCAAACATAAAGGATTAATCGACTGTGCCAAGAAAGCCATAACCATGACCAGTACAGCCGGAATATCAGTAGAGCATGTATCTGAAACCTTACCCCATCAATTCAAATGCAACAAGAGTATAGCCCAGCAAACCATTGACCAAGTCCGGATAGTTTGTGAATACCCCGATGTATTTCCAGATGTCTTGCCCGGTATGCCCCCAGATCGGGATATCGAGTTTATCATCGAACTAAAACCTGGAATGCGACCCATAGCCTAGAGACCATATAGTATGAACCCGTCTGAACTAGTGGAGCTGAAGAAGCAACTGGATGCTATGCTATAAATAGGATTGATCCAACCCAGTGTGTCGCCATAGAGATCACCTATCTTGTTTGTGGACAATAAGGATGGAGGTAACCGTTTATGTACGGATTATCGGAAGTTGAATGATGTCACCATCAAGAACAAGTACTCGTTGCCAAAGATAGAAGACCTGTATGACCAGTTGACTGGTGCCAAAGTGTTTTCTAAGATTGATCTTAGAACTGGCTATCATCAACTCAATATTCGCGCAGAGGATATTCCAAAAACTGCCTTTACCACCAGATATGGATTGTACGAGTATACTGTCATGTCTTTTGGATTAACCAATGCCCCTGCTTATTTCATGAACCTCATGAATAAGATTTTTATGGACTTCCTGGATAAGTTTGTTGTTGTTTTCATTGATGACATTCTGATTTATTCCAAATCAGAAGAAGAACATGAGCTACACCTAAGAACCATTCTTGGACCCCTTAGAGAGCATCAGTTGTATGCCAAGTTTAGCAAATGTGAATTCTGGTTACAAGAGGTAGGATTCCTCGGACATATCATATCAGCCGAAGGAATTGCCGTTGACCCTGCAAAGGTGAAGGATGTTGAAGATTGGCAAGCCCCAACCACTCAAACCCAAGTTCGTGCATTTCTCGGATTAGCGGGATATTACCGCAAGTTTGTAGAAGTATTCTCGAGTATCGCAAGACCCATGACCCAATTGTTGAAGAAGGACAAGAAGTTTGAATGGACAGACAAATGTGAAGTGAGTTTTCAAGAACTCAAGAGGATATTGATTTCATCCCCAATCTTGATCATGCCGGATATCACGAAGCCCTTTGATGTGTATTGTGACACATCGAAGATCGGTCTCGGATGTGTGCTAATGCAAGAGGGCAAAGTTATATCTTATCTGTCCCGACAACTGAAGCATCATGAATAGAATTACCCAACCCATGACCTTGAACTAGCAGCCGTAGTTCTAGCCCTGAAGACATGGATGCATTATCTTATGGGAAATCGTTATGAGATTTACTCGGACCACAAGAGCCTTAAGTTATATTCACTCAAAAGGAGCAGAATATGAGGCAGAGAAGATGGATTGAGCTAATCAAGGACTATGATCTAGACATTCACTATCACCCCGGTAAAGCCAATGTGGTAGCAGATACCCTTAGCAGATTGTCGTTCCGCTTGAACTCCATGATCCTGAAGGAGCAACCAAGTTTGCACAAAGAGATGGAAGATTTCCGAATGGAATTAGTAAGTGAAGGATTTTTGGCTAGCATAGAACTTCAACCCACTTTGATCAGTCAGATCAAGGAGGCTCAGAAAGGAAATGCTAGTATCGACGGAATCAAACGTCATATTGGTACAGGCAAAGGACCCGGATTCACCGAGGATGAGGAAGGAGTTCTGTGGTACAAAGGACGTCTCTGTGTACCAACAGATTCAGAGATGAAGGAAACTATATTGAAGGAGGCCCATGATACTCTTTATTCTATCCACCCCGGAGGAATGAAGATGTATCAGGATTTGAAGGAGCAATTTTGGTGGCATAAGATGAAGAGATAAATCGGAAGCTATATCGCCAAGTGTGATATTTGTCAGAGAGTCAAGGCGGGACATCAGCGACCCGCAGGACTATTGCAACCATTGCAGATTCTGGAATGGAAGTGGGATTCTGTTGGAATGGAATTTATCACCGGATTGCCTACCTCTAGTAGGGGAAATGACTCTATTTGGGTCATAGTTGACAAATCGTCCAAGGTAGCCCATTTCTTACCATTCAAGACCACCTACCAGAGTTCGAAGCTAGCTGAGTTGTACATCGCTAGAATCGTCAGTTTGCACGGAGTCCCCAAGAACATCGTATCAGATCGAGGAACTCAGTTTACGTCGAGATTCTGGAAGAAAGTCCAGGAAGGACTAGGAACCCGACTAGACTTCAGCATAGCTTATCACCCTCAAACCGATGGACAAACCAAGCGAGTAAATCAAATACTCGAAGATATGTTGAGAGCATGTGTGCTAGAGTATGGATCTAAATGTGAAGACTATCTGCCTTTCGCAGAATTTTCGTATAACAACAGCTATCAAGCTAGTTTGCAAATGGCCCCATTTGAATTCATGTATGGAAGGAAGTGTCGCACCCCTTTGAATTGGTCGAAAGTAGGAGAGAGTCAGATCTTCAAACCCGACATCCTACGAGAAGAAGAAGAGAAAGTTCACAAGATCCGTGAGCACCTCAAGACCGCCCAGTCAAGAAAGAAGAGCTATGCCTACAAGAGACGTCGAGACCTTGCTTTCAATATCGGAGATTTTGTGTATCTCAAAGTGTCGCCTTTGAAAAGAATGCAGCGTTTCCAACTCAAAGGAAAGTAAGCCCCTAGACATATCAGACCTTTCAAGATTCTGAATCGTCGAGGAGAAGTATCGTATCAATTGGAACTGCCAGAGGAGATGTCAGCCATGCACAATGTGTTCCATATATCGTTACTTCGCAAATGCCTAGAAGTCCCGGAGAAGACCGAAGTTTTCAAGAACATTGATCACCACACCATAGAGATCAACGATGACCTGAAGTATCCCGAAGTACCCATCCGTATTTTGGAGGAAGCTTTCAGAACCACTAGAACTCGAAGCATCAAGTTTCTCAAGATTCAGTGGAGTAACCACACTGAAGAAGAGGCTACCTGGGAGCGAGAAGATCACATCAAGATGGAGTTTCTCGATCTTTTTAAATCCTAGTTTTCTTCTTCTTTCCCAAATCTCAAGACGGGATTTTGTTTAAGGAGGGAAGGTTTGTAACATCCCAAAAATGTTGAACAATGATTATCAAATTCCAATCACCAAAATTAGGGTTAACAAAAACTTTTGTTAATTCACATATTTATGAATGCATGTGTGTATTTGATGATTGCATGAATGAATGAATGGACTT
Organism: Avena sativa; assembly: GCA_916181665.1. Lineage (NCBI taxonomy): Eukaryota > Viridiplantae > Streptophyta > Magnoliopsida > Poales > Poaceae > Avena > Avena sativa. The sequence continues at coordinate 249,862,075 of OV702284.1, read as the reverse complement.
GTGTGATTGATATAAATAGCAAGGAATGGATTAAAGATGAAAACAACATCATCTAAACATTTCCAAGCAGAAACAAATCAAAAACAAAACAAATACGCAAATGGTCATTTTTGCCAATCTTGCTCACTAGAACACTTTGAGTGTTTCTAGTCCAAGATTTCAAATAGAAACTTTTCCATTTCTTTTCACCCCTTGCTAGACCAAGTAAAAGTGAATCAAATACCACCTTTCAAACTTGCAGAAACAGTTGGCAACTTGATTCAAATCACAATTCAAAATTGAATCTGATTCATATGTGAAGATCCCAAATTTTCAAAACCCAACCAAACCAGTGCACCTTGACCAATCCAACTAACCAGAGAATCCCTAGTATGTAACCAACACACCCACCAAGTTTGAATCCAAAATTCAAATTTGGATCTCTTTTGGCCATTTTATCAAACACCTTGTAATCAGCAAACAAACAAACATGAAACACTATTAGGAGAAGTGATTTTGGCCAACCTTGTTCCCTCTATAGCTCACACTACACTCTCAGTAGATGATCTAGCTCAATTAACAAGCTTTAGCACCACTGTGAGCATGCCATAGCCATAAATGGTGACCAAGCCGAGCCTAACTTGCTACCCCCATGTCGACAACAAGCTAGGAGAAGCACAAAGCCTAGCAAGCATGTCTGGGACACTCCCCACCGTCCACCGCCACCCCCTGTCCAAGCCTCGAGCACTGCTAGCCCCTAGACCACACAGCCCGAGCATGCCAAGCCTCTCTGCGAGCGAGCCGAGAGCGCGCTAGAGCGCCAACCACGACACATGCCCACAGACCGTGCGCCGCCCTCGCCGCGTGCAAGTAGGATCGCCAGCACCCCAGCAACACCGCGTACATGCCCGTTCGCCGCCGCGCGGACCGTAGACGTTGTACGCCATTAAAACCACCTTCGGACCCGCCCAGAGAGCAACGACGTTCCGACCATTTCGCACCGCCCCACGCCACGTGACCTTGCCATTGAGCTTCGCCAGGGAGCAAAGCACCGCCCCTATCGCTGCCCATGCCTTTAGCTCGCTGTGCCGACGACCACGACGAGCTCAGCCCGCGCCCGTCGGTCCCCTTCAGGCACTATAAATAGAGGCCACCCCAACACGAATTCCTCACACCATCTCACTCCCCCCTCTCTCTCAGAAGCACCCCACCTCACTCCCGGAGCAAGGCGAGAAGCGCATCGTCGGAATTTGGCCAGAGTCTGCCATGGAGGAGGAAAAAAGGAGCCGTTGATTGGAGCCAACCCAGGAGGAGCTGTCGGTACCAGGAGGATCGTCGTTGTCGACTTTGTCGTTCGCCCCGATCTCCGACTATCGCCTGAGCCCTAGTGAGCCTCACACGACCCCCACTGGCCGCGCTAGGGTTCTGTCTCGCCGACGTTGCCCGACATGGACGATGAACCACAGTCGTTGGATTCAAATCATTTGGAATTATAGATTACCTATAGTAAAAAATAACAAGGTAGAAGCTTTTCTGCATTCAAGCATTTTTTAAAATTTAACCATAAAATATTTTGTGTTGATTCCAACTCTCAAAAATCACATTTAACCATACCTTTCAGAATATATAAAAATATATAGGTTTACTTGAGGAAATAATGATCAAGTAATAAAATAATGCCCCATAGGCATTTCTAATCACTTTATTTAATTAAAATAAAAGGGTTAAACCTTATTAAATTCTAACACCACTTTAAATCACATTCCCATATACTGAAATATGTGGTGATGACATGTGTCAACATGAGCCCATGGTTTAGTTGGAGAATATTAAACCTTAAGTAGTTTTTCAATGAGTAGAAATTACTTTTCTAAAATCAAGGAAATAAAACTATTTTCCCTAATGGTTGTAATGCTTGTGATGATCCTATATCATGTAGTGAAAACCTTGGTGTGATAAATAGAAATAGTTAAGTATTGTTTGATGATTGTGTACTTCGTATTTATTTATGGATGATAATACCGACCAAGGATACGAGGAAGAAGGAGGATACTACGAGAAAGAAGCCGAGGAGAACTTCAACCACTGCTCTGCACAAGGCAAGTTATTACCTGAGCAAGCTAACACTTGCAACTATGAAAGTTAGATAACCTATGTAATGCATTAAGCATGCTTGGTTAGATACATTTGATGATACCCCATCCTAGTTTTACTTGCAAGCTCAGTATTTTATTTATTTATCAAGGCTTTTTTTTGAGTTTACTTGGTGACTTGTAGATATTAGAAGGATAATTGAAGGTAGCATAAAGAGCATAAAACTTGGCCTAAGTTAGATAATATTGATGTCATCCTGAGGCATGAGATTGAACTTAGATAATTGAAACTTGTTTACCGCCCCTCATTAGTGTTTACCCCCACTTGTAGATGCTAGTGCTATGCATAAATCTTGATCACTTTAGATGGGAATACTTGGTGAAAATGGTTATGAAAACCTTAGAATGATGAGTCATTCTACTGAAATGTTTTGACCTGTATTCTTGAACACCAGATGATTTTGATGATGAAAATGTTAAGGCATGAGCCTTACCCCTTTATAAAACTGATGGTTGTCTGGATGCGATACCATTCCAATTTTACCGTACAACCACAATACCCAAAATTTGGGTACGGCTTGACTGGAAATTTATGTACCTTAGTATGGGTTCCCTTGCACCCAAGGTTTGAGCCGATGCTACCTTGTGAAGATTGTCCACCTGTGCAGTACCCAAGATGACAGTTGGTCATGGTTGGGAGGCCAAACTCACAGGAGAGGTGCCTATACTAGGGCGTGTAATTGAAAGGTTAGGATTGATTATCCGCATACTAAGTATGGTGAATTCAGGATTGTTCCTGATGGATGTATCGAATGTTCTGGTGAAAGTGTACAACCTCTGCAGAGTGTCAAACTATTCGAATAGCCGCGTCCGCGGTTATGGACAGTTAGAGTAGACATACTGTTCTGTCGTCAGATGTTTTCAAAATGACTTACGAAATGATTCGTGACTTGATTTGACGACAACAGGGTTGTGATATGAAATTCAAGTTCCCACTTAGGTTTTATAAAACTTTGTCAACTAACTTTCTTTGCTTCTGAACTCAGTAGAGATAAATCTGGCTTTTTTGCAAAACAACCCTAGATCTTAGTATATCCTACTCAAAAACTACTCCACTTGTTAGTTCTAGTTTGCGAGTACTTAAAGAGTACTCATGGCTTTGTCCCTAGCTATTCCCGTGGCCAGACTATGAAGAGGAGTATCAGGAAGACGGATAGCAGGAAGGTTACGACAACTAGGATCATCTCCCATCGTCAATATTGCCTGTGACCATGAAGATGGAGTCTCTCCTACGCTATCATTATTATTACGTTATTCCGCTGCTTGAATTGTATTAAGACTGGATCATGAGATCCTTATTTGTGCAAGACCTTATGTATGGTTTGTAATGGATGATGTACTATGATATCCAATCTGTTATGTCTCACAAAAATGGTAATCATGGGATTGCGATGTATGGCATAACAGGCATCTGGGGTTAAAAATCCGGGTGTTGACACTTTTTGTTTCAACAATTCGTTTTTTCATGATACCCCCATGCATAGGAAGTGGGTTAGACTCAAGTGTGTTGGTTATTTGCTTCTTGATGCTCCTTTTCACTCCAGATATATATCTCCTATGTGAGCATCTTTGAAAGTTTCAAGCCTAACTTAAAGGCATAAAAGAAAAGTACTTGTTGTGAGATAACCCAAGAGTTATGTTGAGTCTTCGAAGTTATTACCCCTTTAATAACCGCTCATTATCCTTTTTGTTTTGGTTTTTGTGTCAAGTTCAACTACTTTTGTGAAGTAGAGGAGTTGTGAAAAGTGGCTGTCTTGGGACAGATTTTTGTGCTGCACTGTAAACATTTGTGAGGAAGCTCAGTACGTCGGATGGAGCTGTATTTTTCTGAGCTTGTTCTCCAAGTTGTTACCCAACTTTCATTAGTTCTGCACTTTTTGATCTGAGCAACAAAAGGTTTTCGTAAAAATCAATATTTACCTGCTGGTCTGTTTTGACAGATTTCTGTTATCATTTGCATTTACCTCTTATTGAAGCCTTTGCTTTGATGGACTTTAGTTGAAGTGTGAACCTAAAGGTTGGTTGTTTTGCTTACACTAATGTTGCCATTGAATTTTTTGTATTGACTTGTGAGGAAAGAAAAATTCTAGGAGAAGGAGAAAAGGAGTTTGCAGAGTTCGTCTTTGAATAGGTAAAAGTGGTGAAAACAGAAGGTTCATTAAACCCCAATCTTTTTATTTTTTTAATGTTTTTAATACATAAGGGAAGTTACGAGACGGAACAGAAGAGGAAACGGAGTCTGGGGTGGACAAACCCACCCCAGGTGCGGTCCCCTGCCTGGCCGCGCCTGGAGGAGGTGTGCCACCCCCGAGCTCCAACTCCGCCTCTTTTCCATGTCAAAACCTTCCTTATGCTTTGAAACTTCGTAATATATAACCCCCCGGATTCCCCGAGGTTCTCGCATCGATTTTTCATCGTGTTTTTGTTTCAATCTGTTTCTGTTAGGCAAATTCTCAGTTTTGGAGCTACAATGTCTTCCTCTGGATCACCCGTGGAGGATTCCTCTATGGATGTCCTCAACCCATACATGTATGAGTTGAAGATTCATTCCAAGGAGCCAATTCTCAAAAATGTTAAGGTACGGATGAAAGAAGTTCAAGGCCCCAAGGGAGAAGGAAGTCTGGAAGACAAGATGGAAGCATTGGAGCAGGAGGTTTTCAGGTACAAGAAGGAGTTAAGAACTCATAATCAAACACGAGGAGGAGGTGGCTGAGCTCTGAGAAGAAATCTTCTCACTCCGTCAGACCACCAACCAATTACAAGCACAACTCTACACCATACAAAATCAAAACTGTGAGTATGAGGCTAGGTTTGATCGCATAGGCTCTGCTGCTAGTTTCAGGATTGCAGAGACAAGGAAATCCTTTTTGGATGGGGAACCATTGCCTTGGAAATTTTATGATGACAAGATAACACCACCACCACCGAAGGAGTAATTCATCATCAGGTTTGGCATCCCATTGGCTTGTTCCAAGCTTGGGGGAGTGCCGCGGTATCACCACCATTATCTTTTATCTTTTACCTTTTTAGTGGATTCATATCTTTGGTAGAGAGGTTATCTTATAGTTTGGTTTGCATGTGGAAGTATATCTCCTTTAGTTGATTATCAATGTATCCCTTGGTGTGAGTGCCTTTATTGGAATATTAATGAGAAGTCTCATCTTTTACTTTTTGCACTTCTTATTTTAGTTTGCAATCTCTATTATATGATGGATCTTGTTGATCAGTATTGGCATCACTTTGGGAGCATCAAGTGGATCTAAATTGGTTTTGGCAAACCGAGTTCTGGTCAGTAGCAATACTGTTTTATGTTTGAAAGAAAAGAGAAAAATCTTACAGGTATTTTGTATCATTTGTTTTCTTTCTTGTTGGATCATAAGCTTAGTATTCTCTATTTAAGATCTTTTGTGTCCTCAAGGAAGATTGCATGTTTGGCTTTATTACTTGTATGTTTGCTTGTTTCTTTCAACTCTCTTGCTTGCTACCCAGCCTTGCTAGCCAAAAACCTATTCTGAGAAGGTATACTTCTCATGTTTCCAAATCCCTTTGAACCAAAACCTTTTCCACTTGTGTCCACCGTATCTACCTAGTAGATTTTGCTATTCCAAGCAAATTATCAAGCTTCATCTACCTTTCGAATTAAAAAGTATTTTGTTATGTGAAAACTAGTTAGTAAAGATCTCCCGAACTTGATGGCACACCTTATTTCTTTGCCCCTAATAGACTTGAACCATTGTGTCATCGAAGTTGTATATGCTTGCATCTATACGTTGGAATTAGCAGAACTGTGCTGTCACGAGGAACGTTTTCAACATTGCACCCATACTTTGTACTCAGTTGATATCATGCTCTTTTGTCTATGGATGTCAACAGTGTGAAATAAAGAGGGAACTTGTAAGTCCATGGAGTTTTTATTCTGTGTCAGAGAAACGCCTAGGCCGCTAGCCTAAGAGATGCCTAATCATGGTGGAAACTTGCAGCATCACCATAGTGAGCTATCTATGAAGCATCCTCAATAAAAAGCTATGCATATGGTAAATAAAAAGATTGTTGAGATGCTCATTGTCTGCTTGCCTTGTCATTTTGGTTATGGGAAAGCTCCTGTACCATGTGCAAGGGGTACCCCGTTGGCGGTTCTCTATGATACGCATGTACTTACAATGACAAGAACAAAGTTGAGTAGCATGAGGAGTGGACCTCATATTCAAGGGACATGAGATTGCCAACTTATATTTCGTCAAGCATATACTCCATCTTTGTGCACTTTAACCTTAATCTTCTCAAGATGCCTATGATAGGGGCAATGAGGGCTCAAAGCTAGTAAGTACCATAATCTTTTGGAAGCTCTTTATGACTTGTAATCTCTGCTTCCCTCTATGAAGGGACCTTTCTCCTATTTACCAAGTTGAGTCGGTAAACCTACTTCCTCTCTATCTCTAGCAAGCATTTGAGTTATTGTTTTTCAAGCTTTCATATGGTTATTTATTCATTCATGTTCTCTATCTTCCTTGTTTGCACAAGACTTTTATCTATTGAGTATTACTTTGAAAGCCTTCACTGAAAAACCTTTTTGAGCAAAGAGTGCTCCTGTTGAAAAAATTCTACAAAAAGCTTTTTGTGAAACTGTTTGCCAGGTGTTCTCTGACCAAGAACAAATTTGACAATTCTAATTATGATTTATCTTTATGCATCTCTATTGTGACTGTTGTACTTGGTTGCAAGCTAAGTTATATAATGGTGAGTTGCTTTCTTCTATGAGTTGTGTAATGGTAAGTGTGATGCTTCTTGTTCATATTATTTTATCGACACTTCACTCCATAAACCTGTGGACATGTTTACTGAGCTCAGTTTTCGCTTGGGGACAAGCGAAGGTCTAAGCTTGGGGGAGTTGATACACCCAATTTGCATCACCATTCTATATCATAATCTACCTCTATTCATTGATATTTGTCTTATTATGAGGTATTACTTATGGCTTTTCATCTGTTTATGCATGTTGGATGATTCTTGGAGGATGGACTGTCGGAGTCTGGATTCTAATGGAAAAGAAGGCGTTTTGATGCAATTTCGCAAAGATCAGAAAAATACCAGAAAAATATGGGAAAATTATATTTTTCCAGAAGATAGAGGAATCCAGAAGGAGGGACGAAGAAGGGATGCAGGGGGCTCTCACCCCCCCTCCCTAGGCGTGGGCCCACCTTAGGCCGCGCCTAGGGCGGGTGTGACCCACCATCCCAGCTCTCGACTCCGCCCCTTCACCTATATCTTCCCTACGGAACCCTAAGGCTGGAAGAGCGACCATAGATAGATTTCCGCCACCTCTGCGAGGCGGAAAACACCGAGAGAGAAACATCTCTCCGGGAGACAAATTTCTACCGGGGGAATTCTTCCCGGAGAGGGGAGATTGTCGCCATCAACACCGTCATCAAGCTAGGCTTCATCGGGATCATCATCATCATCATCCACACCATCATCTCCACCAGCACCATCATCACCACTCCATCCTGCTGTAACAATTGTGTTGGATATTGCTTTAGTTCTTAGGGGAAACTTTCCTGGTGTTGATTACTATTGTAGTTGATGCTTATGAGTGGAACCATTGTATTATTGCTTATGTTCATATTGTTATTCAATATCATATCATCTTTGATCTTGGTCCATATGATGTCTCGTGAGTAGTTCATTTAGTTCTTGAGGACATGGGAGAAGTCATGTTGTTATTAGTGGATTTGTGTTGAGTTATTATTCAATGGTTAGTATTTAAGTTGTGGTGCTATTCTTCTAGTGGTCTCATGTGAATGTCGACTACATGATACTTCACCATTTATGGGCCTAGGGGAATGCATTGTGTATTTGGCTACTAATTGTGGGGTTGCCGGAGTGACAGAAACCTGAACCCCCGTTAGGACACCTTTGCACAAGGGAGCGTAGGATCTCAGAGTTTAAGGTTGTGGTTAGATTTATATCTTAATTACTTTCGTGTAGTTACGGATGTTTACAGGGGTTTAATCACAAGTATGTATTAGTCCAAGTAAGGTCGGTACATTATCACAGGTTCACCCACAAAACACTTACAACACCAAAGAAGAGTACTCAGCTATATGAAGCGAAGGCACTTGACAGAATTCCCATATGTCCTTGAGAACGTTTGTTCCTTATAAGTATTTCCACCGGCTTGTCCTTTGCTATGAAAGGATTGGGCCACTTGCAACGTTTTTTCTTTGTTACTTGCACTTTGTTTTGTTGCTTTATCAGAAAACCACTAAAAATCCGTTTGCTAAGTATTTGCAGAGAGTTCCTGCTCCATACCACTGTTCAGCACCTTCTCCTGTAACATCCCAAAAATATCAAACTTAGATCATCAAAACACTAATCATCAAGATTAGGGTTAACAAAAATTTTCTAAGTAAACCCATGAATGCATGTATATGTGTATGCATGGATTTTGAATTTCTTTAAAAACCACCTTGTTTGTGTGATCCATTGCTTGTAAAATGTTTCTTAGGTGAAATAAACATCATCTAAAACATTTCCCACACTTTTCCTAAAGACAAGTAACTCAAAAAAAAAATTAAGTGAATGGTCATTTTGACCAATTTAACTCCCATGCCTACTTTGGCTGTCTCAAACTTTCAAAACCTAACAGAAACTTTTCTGGATCTTTGCACCCCTTGAAAGTACTCATAACAAAGTATCAAGGCCCACTTTGTGATCATCCAGAAACTTTCAAATGCATAGTTTAAATGACAATTCAAAATTGAATCTTCTTCATATGGGAAGATCCCACTTTTCCAAAACCCACTCAAACAAGCTCAATTTTCAAAACCCAAGCATCTGCAGACTCACCAGAACCAATCTAGCAAACCCACCAAAATTCATTTCAAAATTCAAAACTTGATTTCATGCGGCCATTTCATCAAACAGATTGTAGACACAAATCAAACAAAACATCAAACACTATAGTGTGCAGTGTTTTGAGCCTAACTTGTTCCCTAGTTAGCTCACACACAATCCAGTAGATCATCTAGAAAGATTAGCCCAACACTAGCACCCCTGTGAGCTTGCCATTGACATTAATGGTGAATAGCCGAGCACCTCAATGCCACCCCATAGTCGACAACAGGCTAGAGGAAGAACTAGCCATGCCAACCTTGTCTGGGAGGCAGCCCACCGTCCACCGCCACTGCCTGTCCCAGCCACGAGCGTTGCCAAGCCCTGGACCATGCGCACAAGACACGCCCAGACCATGCCGAGCGTGCGCCAGAGCGCCACCCTCGACCATCATCCACAGACCGCGCGCCGCCCTCACCGCGCGCACACACGATCACCACCGACCCAGGAGACCGCCAGACATCCCCGTTTGCCGCCCCGTGCCATACAGCCACCGCCCGCCGTCAAAGACGCCGCCTCTGCCGCGCAGAGCACCGCCCGTTCCAGACCAAACCACACCGCCCCATGCCTCGCGACTATGTCGTTGATCATCGCCAGGAGACACAGCATCGTCCCCTACCCTTGCCCATGCCATTAGCCCCCTGTAACATCGCCCCCGACGAGCTCACCGTGCGCCCCGACGGTCCCCTCGCTCGACTATAAATAGAGGCCACCCCCGCACGATTTCTTCACACCATCTCACTCCCCTCTCCCCACTGACCGTGCCACACCATTCTTAGAGCAAGCCGAGCACCACCACGCCGGAATTTCACTGGAGCCTGCCGCTGCCGGAGAAGAAAGGAGCCAGCGATTGGAGCCGCCCCAGGAGAAGCCACCGGTACCAGGAGGTTCGCCGTCGTCGACTTCGTCGTTCACCCGCCTCGCCGACCATACCTTTCAGAATATATAAAAATATATAGGTTTACTTGCAGAAATATTGTTCAAGTAATAAAACAATGCTTCATAAGCATTTCTAGCCACTTTAATTAATTAAAATAAAAGGGTAACACCTTATTAAATTGTGACACCACTTTAAATCACATTCCCATGGACTACAATATGTGGTGATGACATGTGTCAACATGATCCCATGTTTAGTTTGGAGAATATTTAACCTTAAGTAGTTTTTCAATGAGTAGAAATTACTTTTCTAAAAATAAAAAGGATTTAAACCAAGCCTTAACCTTGTAATGTTAGAGATGATGCTAGATCATCTATAGGACCCTTGTGTGTGATGATTGCAAGTATTTAAGTATTGTTTGGTGATTGTGTACCTCGTATTTATTCATAGACGCTAGTACCGACCAAGGATACTACGAGGAGGAAGGAGGATACTACGAAGAGGAAGCCGAGGAGAACTTCAACCACTGCTCTGCACAAGGCAAGCCTAATACTACTAGTGAATGTGCAAGCTAACACTTGCAAGATACTATACCTATGCAAGCTTATACTGGTATTGTGCAAGCTAACACTTGCAAGATACCCTACTGATGCCACCAACCCATACTTGTGATCCTACCTACTTGTTAAACCAATCCTAGTTTTATGGCAAGCTTTTTTACTTTATTTCTTTATCAAAACTTACTTAGAGTTTACCTAAGAGTTTGGTAGATACCAGACAGTTGTGCTGAAGGTTGCACAAAGAGCATAAAATTTGGCCTAAGCTAGAAACCTTGATATCAGCCTAAGATATAAGGTTGGACTTAGTGAAACTCCACTATTTACCACCCCTCATTAGTACTACCCCCACCTGTAGATGCTAGTGCTAAGCTTAAAACTGGATCAACTTTTAGATGGGAATACTTGGTGGAAAAATGGTTATGAAAACCTTGGAATGATGGATCATTCTATTGAAATGTTTTGGACATGTGTTTCCAAACACTTGATGATTTTTGGTGATGAAAATGTTGAGGCATGAGCCTTAGCCCTTTATAAAACTGATGGTTGTCTGGATGCGATACCATTCCAATTTTAGCGTACAACCACAATACCCGAATATTGGGTAGGGCTTGACTGGAAACTTATATACCTTAGTATTAGTCCCTCCCGGCCAAGGTCTGAGCTGAGGCTACCTTGTGAAGATTGTCCACCTGTGCAGTACCCAAGATGACAGTGGTCATGGTTGGGAGGCCAAACTCACAGGAGAGGTGCTTATACTAGGGCGTGTAATTGAAAGGTTAGGATTGATTATCCGCATACTGAGTATGGTGAATTCAGGATTTGTTCCTGACGGATGTATCGAATGTTGTGGTGAAAGTGTACAATCTCTGCAGAGTGTCAAACTATTCGAATAGCCGCGTCCGCGGTTATGGACAGTTGGAGTGGCCATACTGTTCCCCCGTCAGACTTTTCAAAATGACTTGAGAAATGAATTGAGACTTTGACTTAACCACAACAGAGTTGTGACCTGAATTACAAGTTCCCACTTAGGATTTATAAAATTGTGACCAGCTTTGGAACTTAGTAGAGATAAACCTGGCTTTTGCAAAACAACCCTAGAGCCTAGTGTCCTATTATCCAAAACCCCCCCTTTTACTTGTTAGTATTAGTTTGAGAGTACTTAAAGAGTACTCATGGCTTTGTCCCTGGCTATTCCCATGGCCAGACTATGAAGAGGAGTACCTGGAAGATGGACCCCCGGAAGGTTACGACAACTAGGATCATCTCCCATCGTCAGCATTGCCTGTGACCCCAAAGATGGAGCTTCGCCTACGCTACCGTTATTATTACGTATTCCGCTGCTTGATGTTGTATTAAGAACTGGATCATGAGATCCCTATTTGTGTAAGAACTTATGTATCGTTTGTAATGGATGAAGTACTATGGTATCCAATTCTGTTATGTCTCGCAAAAATGGTAATCCTGGGATTGCGATGTATGACATAACAGGCATCTAGGATTGAAAAATCCGGGTGTTGACAAGTTGGTATCAGAGCCATCCTGACCATAGGAGACCCTAGTTAGATTGGACGTTGAACCAAAAACTTAGTTTCAAAACCAAAGAACCAAAATATTTACGAAAACTTATTCTCATTCTTACCCCTTTAATTCTTTAATAAAACCTCATGTTCCTCAAAAACTCTTGCAAAATAGATAAAATTTTGACACACTTGATCACTCTGCTAATCTACGCATCCTCTATTTTTATAGATGGACGTGAAGTACAGCAAGTTTTATCAACTCGGAAATGGGGGAGACCTTATCTTTGAGAGGGATCTGGATCAGCTTTCGGAACTTCTGGAACGTCCGCACCCCGAGTTCTTCGGAGCTCAGCTCAATGATCAAGGAGGAGAAGATCTGCAGTGGCTAATTGTTGCAAGTCTCCGAGGAAAGATTGAACCTCCCACTGCGGAGGGAATTCAGTTTACCTTGAGGGAAAACAACTGGCTCGATGGACTTGCCAGAGCAATGCAGGAAGCTCTTTCCCGTCTGTGTGGGCAGAGCATCAATCAGATCAAGGGTACTCGCTTTGAGTTTTGCCCAAGGCGTGATGCAAATGGACAACCACTGGAAGCCCCATACCACCCCGAGCTGAAGACTCAATTGGACCACCTTAGCTTCATGATGTATGATCGTCAGCAGGAGTTGGACAACTACCGTGACTACTGCAACCACAAGTCTGCCATCATCAAGACGAAGGAACAGACCATCGCCATGTTAGCAAAGGATCGCAAGTCTCGCCGCCGTCAGCTTGACAAGAAGGAGCGCATTATTGCCCATCTTCGCCATCGCATCTCATCTCTGGAAGAGACCATCCACGAGAGAGACATGCAGTTAGAGGAAAGGGAGAATGCCGGAGAGGATCTTCGTGGAGACCCTTACTCCTATCTCAGCGATGACGATGATTTTCTGGAGGATCAGGCCATGGACTTCTTCACCGATGAGGATGATTTCGCCTTCATCGATGATGCTGAAGATGATGAAGCCACAGACTCCGAGGAGTAGTAGCACTGAGCACTAGCGTAGTGAGTAGTAGTCGGTCCCACTGTATCGTAGTTTCCAGAATGGTTCTTAAAACCATCTGTTTTTCTTTGTTGTGGTGTGTGTTGTACTGTGTGCTATGAGTGAATGAATGAAAAAGCAAGTTGCTAGAAAACCTGAGTCAAACTCTAAAAACTGGCCAAAAACCCAAAACCTTAGCAATTTCCCTCTTTTCTCATGATCTATATCAATCGTCAGATGCCACGTGGAGGAAGTGGTTCAGCCCCGGACCCGATGTTGCAGATCCTGCAAATGTTGACTTCTGACCGCGAAGCTGAAAGAGCGAAACGTCAAGCCAACCTAGCCACTCTGCAACAGATAGCCCAACTAGCCCACAACAACCAAGGCCACGGAAATCAGGACAACCATGGATCTAAGCTCAAGAATTTCCAGAATACCAACCCACGCGTTTTCACCAAGTCAGAAGAACCCCTAGACGCCGATGATTGGCTGCAAACCATGGAAAATAACCTAGAAGTAGCAGGAGTGGAAGCCAACGAGAAAGTCCTATTCGCCACCCATTATCTAGCCGGAGATGCTAGGGCATGGTGGAACAGTGTTCGTGCAATGACCGGAGGCCAGATGATGACCTAGGAGGAATTCAAGGTCAAGTTTAGCAGAACCCATGTGCCCCCAGGTTTGATCAAGAGAATGAGAGACGAGTTCAGAGAGTTGAAGCAAGGAAGGGTGACTGTAGTGGAATACCGTGACAAATTTTTGTCATTAGCTAGGTATGCCCCGGACGAGATAGACACCGAAGCCAAGAAGAAAGAAAGGTTCCTGAATGGTCTGCATGACGAGATGCAGACGGTGTTAGTCAATATCCCCTTTGTTGATATTGAAGCCCTGGTCGACTCTGCTATCCAGATGGAAGGAAAGATCAACCAGGCCAATGAGAACCGCAAGCGTCGCATGATGCATCAACCAGGAACCCATCAGACCCCAAAGTATCGCCCCAACCCATCTCCAGGATTTGCCCCAAGAACCAACAGACCCCCTATGACCCGTCCTACCTACCCCAACCGTGGAAACCCTAGACCCGTAGGAAATCACAACAACCCCGGCAACTCTAGCAATTTCACCCGTGCCCCACCCAAGTTCAACACCAACAATGCTACTGTCAACCCCAACACTGCCCCGAGGACTGGAAGCAATGTTGTGCCTGTCGCAGCTAAGGACAAGTCACAAGTGACCTGTTATGACTGTGGAAATAAAGGTCACTATTCCAATGAGTGCCCCAACAAGAAGAATGCTATAGCCCCCAACGCCAATGTCCCAGCTCAGCAGCAGCGTCGTGTCCAGCCAGGAAGAAGATTTGCCCCAGGGAATTCACTCAACCGCAATGGCCGTCTTTTTCTCATGCATGCTGAAGAAGCTGAGGAAGCGCCAGACGTCGTGCTGGGTATGTTTTCTGTTAATTCAGTACTTGCAAGAGTGTTGTTTGATTCTGGTGAATCGCATTCATTTGTCACTGAAGAATTTTCCTGCACTAGTAAAATTCAACCCACCAAATTGAAGCATGTGATGATTGTACAAATTCCCGGATCAACCACCAAGGCTAGGCAAATTTGCAAGGCCGTCCCTATCCGAATCCATGGCATAGATTTTTATGCTAACCTAATATTACTCTGAACTAAAGGTTTGGAAGTAGTACTAGGAATGGATTGGATGTCCAAACATAAAGGATTGATTGACTGTGCCAAGAAAGCCATCACCATGACCAGTACCACCGGAATATCAGTTGAACATATATCTGAAACCTTACCTCGCCAATTCAAGTGTAACAAGAGTCTAGCCCAACCTACCATTGACCAAGTTCGGATAGTCTGTGAATACCCCGATGTATTTCCAGATGTTTTACCCGGTATGCCCCCAGATTGGGATATCGAGTTTATCATCGAACTAATCCCCAGAACAGGACCCATATCCTAGAGACCCTATAGTATGAACCCGTCAGAACTAGAAGAACTGAAGAAGCAACTGGATTCCATGTTGGAAATCGGATTGATTCAACCAAGTGCGTCCCCATGGAGATCACCTGTCTTGTTTGTGGACAAGAAGGATGGAGGTAACCATTTGTGTACGGATTATAGGAAGTTGAATGATGTCACCATCAAAAACAAGTACCCCTTGCCTAAGATAGAAGATTTGTTTGATCAGTTGACCGGAGCCCAAGTATTTTCTAAGATTGATCTTAGGACTGGCTATCATCAACTCAAAATTCGTGCAGAGGATATTCCAAAGACTGCGTTTACCACCAGATATGGATTGTACGAGTATACAGTCATGTCTTTTGGATTAACCAATGCCCCGCTTATTTCATGAACCTCATGAATAAGATTTTTATGGACTTCCTGGATAAGTTTGTCATTGTTTTCATCGATGACATTCTGATTTATTCCAAATCAGAAGAAGAACATGAGCTACACCTAAGGACCATTCTTGGAACCCTTAGAGAGCATCAGTTGTATGCAAAATTTAGCAAATGTGAATTCTGGTTACAGGAAGTAGGATTCCTCGGTCACATTGTATCAGCCGGAGGAATTGCCGTTGACCCTGCCAAAGTGAAAGATGTAGAATATTGGCAAGCCCCAACCACTCAAACCCAAGTTCGCGCTTTTCTCGGATTGGCGGGATATTACCGCAAATTTGTAGAAGGATTCTCAAGTATCGCCTGACCCATGACCCAATTGCTGAAGAAGGACAAGAAGTTTGAATGGACCGACAAATGTGAAGCGAGTTTTCAAGAACTCAAGAGGAGATTGATTTCAGCCCCAATCTTGATCATGCCGGATATCAAGAAGCCCTTCAATGTGTATTGTGACGCATCCAAGATTGGTCTCGGATGTGTGCTAATGCAAGAAGGCAAAGTTATATCTTATCTATCGCGACAATTGAAGCAACATGAACAAAATTACCCAACCCATGACCTCGAACTCGCAGCCGTAGTTCTAGCCCTGGAGACATGGAGACATTACCTGATGGGAAACCGTTGTGAGATTTATTCGGATCACAAGAGCCTAAAGTATATATTCACTCAGAAGGAGCTGGATATGAGGCAGAGAAGATGGATTGAGCTAATCAAGGATTACGACCTAGACATTCACTATCACCCTGGAAAAGCCAATGTGGTAGCCGATGCCCTTAGTAGATTGCCGTGCCGCTTGAACTCCATGATTTTGAAGGAGCAACCAAGTTTGCACAAGGAGATGGAAGATTTTCGAATGGAATTAGTAAGTGAAGGATTTTTGGCTAGCATAGAACTTCAGCCCACTTTGATCAGTCAGATTAAAGATGCGCAGAAGGGAAATGCCAGTATCGACGGAATCAAGCATCGTATCGGTACATGCAAAGTACCCGGATTCACCGAGGACGAAGAAGGAGTTCTGTGGTACAAAGGACGCCTTTGTGTACCAGCAGATTCGGAGTTGAAAGAAGTTATCTTGAAGGAGGCTCATGATACTCTTTATTCTATCCATCCCGGAGGAACTAAGATGTATCAAGATTTGAAAGATCAATTTTGGTGGCATAAGATGAAGAGAGAAATAGGAATCTATATCGCCAAGTGTGATATATGTCAGCGAGTCAAGGCAGGACATCAAAGACCCGCTGGATTGTTGCAACCTTTGCAAATTCCGGAATGGAAATGGGATTCTGTAGGAATGGACTTTATCACTGGACTACCTACTTCTAGTAGGGGAAATGACTCTATTTGGGTCATAGTGGACAGATTGTCCAAAGTCGCCCATTTCTTGCCCGTCAAAACTACCTATCAGAGTTCGAAGCTAGCGGAGTTGTACATCGCTAGGATCGTTAGTTTGCATGGAGTCCCCAAGAATATAGTATCAGATCGAGGAACTCAGTTTACCTCGAGATTCTGGAAGAAAGTCCAAGAAGGTTTAGGAACCCGCCTAGATTTCAGTACCGCGTATCACCCTCAGACCGATGGACAAACGGAGCGAGTAAACCAAATACTCAAAGATATGCTTAGAGCATGTGTGCTAGAATATGGATCCAAATGGGAAGACTGTCTGCCGTTTGCAGAATTTTCATACAACAATAGTTACCAAGCCAGTTTGCAAATGGCCCCATTTGAATTCATGTACGGAAGAAAGTGCCACACCCCTTTGAACTGGTCGGAAGTAGGAGAGAGTCAGATCTTCGGACCCGACATCCTACGAGAAGCAGAAGAGAAGGTTCACAAGATTAGTGAGCACCTCAAGACAGCCCAATCCCGACAAAAGAGTTACGCCGACAAGAGACGTCGAGACCTCGCCTTCAACATCGGAGATTTTGTTTATCTGAAAGTGTCGCCATTGAAGGGAATGCAACGTTTCCAACTCAAAGGAAAGTTAGCCCCCAGATATATCGGACCTTTCAAAATTGTGAACCGTTGAGGAGAGGTATCTTATCAACTGGAACTACCTGAAGAGATGTCAGCTGTGCACAATGTGTTCCATATCTCGTTACTTCGCAAGTGTCTCGAAGTCCCCGAGAAGACCGAAGTGTTCAAGAATATCGATCACCGGACCATAGAGATCAACGATGATCTGACCTATCCCGAAGTACCCATCCGTATATTGGAAGAAGCCTTTCGAACTACCAGAACCCGAAGCATCAAGTTTCTCAAGATTCAGTGGAGCAACCACAAAGAAGAGGAAGCTACCTGGGAACGCGAAGATCACATCAGGACGGAGTTTCCAGATCTCTTCAAATCCTAGGTAATCTTTTCGTCCTTTTTCAAATCTCGGGACGGGATTTTGTTTAAGGGGGGAAGGTTTGTAACATCCCAAAAATATCAAACTTAGATCATCAAAACACTAATCATCAAGATTAGGGTTAACAAAAATTTTCTAAGTAAACCCATGAATGCATGTATATGTGTATGCATGGATTTTGAATTTCTTTAAAAACCACCTTGTTTGTGTGATCCATTGCTTGTAAAATGTTTCTTAGGTGAAATAAACATCATCTAAAACATTTCCCACACTTTTCCTAAAGACAAGTAACTCAAAAAAATATTAAGTGAATGGTCATTTTGACCAATTTAACTCCCATGCCTACTTTGGCTGTCTCAAACTTTCAAAACCTAACAGAAACTTTTCTGGATCTTTGCACCCCTTGAAAGTAGTCATAACAAAGTATCAAGGCCCACTTTGTGATCATCCAGAAACTTTCAAATGCATAGTTTAAATGACAATTCAAAATTGAATCTTCTTCATATGGGAAGATCCCACTTTTCCAAAACGCACTCAAACAAGCTCAATTTTCAAAACCCAAGCATCTGCAGACTCACCAGAACCAATCTAGCAAACCCACCAAAATTCATTTCAAAATTCAAAACTTGATTTCATGCGGCCATTTCATCAAACAGGTTGCAGACACAAATCAAACAAAACATCAAACACTATAGTGTGCAGTGTTTTGAGCCTAACTTGTTCCCTAGTTAGCTCACACACAATCCAGTAGATCATCTAGAAAGATTAGCCCAACACTAGCACCCCTGTGAGCTTGCCATTGCCATTAATGGTGAACAGCCGAGCACCTCAATGCCACCCCATAGTCGACAGCAGGCTAGAGGAATAACTAGCCATGCCAACCTTGTCTGGGAGGCAGCCCACCGTCCATCGCCACTGCCTGTCCCAGCCGCGAGCGTTGCCAAGCCCTGGACCACGCGCACAAGACACGCCCAGACCATGCCGAGCGTGCGCCAGAGCGCCACCCTCGACCATCACCCACAGACCGCGCGCCGCCCTCACCGCGAGCACACACGATCACCACCGACCCAGGAGACCGCCAGACATCCCCGTTTGCCGCCCCGTGCCATACAGCCACCGCCCGCCGTCAAAGACGCCGCCTCTTCTGCATAGAGCACCGCCCGTTCCAGACCAAACCACACCGCCCCATGCCTCGCGACCATGTCGTTGAGAATCACCAGGAGACACAGCACCGTCCCCTACCCTTGCCCATGCCATTAGCTACCTGTAACATCGCCCCCGACGAGCTCACCGTGCGCCCCGACGGTCCCCTCGCTCGACTATAAATAGAGGCCACCCCCGCACGATTTCTTCACACCATCTCACTCCCCTCTCCCCACTGGCCGTGCCACACCATTCTTAGAGCAAGCCGAGCACCACCTCGCCGGAATTTCACTGGAGCCTGCCGCTGCCGGAGAAGAAAGGAGCCAGCGATTGGAGCCGCCCCAGGAGAAGCCACCGGTACCAGGAGGTTCGCCGTCGTCGACTTCGTCGTTCGCCCGCCTCGCCGACCCTCGCCGACACTCGCCCGTACCCCGGTGAGCCCCCAGCACCCCTCACTGGCCGCGCTAGGTTTCGTTCTCGCCGGAGCTGTCTCGCGTCGACGATGACCCTCAGCCGTTAGATTAGAACTAGATCGAACGATCCACGTCGCCCCATACCGCTTTGCCCAGCCCCGTGTCACTGACGAGTGGGGACACCCACTTAAGCGGCCCGCGGGAGCACTGCGCTTAGCAGGCCGGCCCGTTAGAATTTCCCGCGCAGCCCAGCAATTCAAATTAAACCTTTTTCTTTTTAAATTCAAACACACTTCTGTACCCAACTTCAAAAATCAACCCAGATCGATTCAGTACACCAAATTGAATGAAACCAATTTTGTTGGAAAGGTCTGTGAATGCTTAATCCAAGACCGTTGGATTCAAGTCATTTGGATCTGTAGATCACCCATAGTAAAAAATAACAAGGCAGAAGCTTTTCTGCATTCAAACATTTTTTCAAATTTAAACCATAAAAGCTTTTGAGTTGATTCCAACTCTCAAAAATCACATTTAACCATACCTTTCAGAATATATAAAAATATATAGGTTTACTTGCAGAAATATTGTTCAAGTAATAAAAGAATGCTTCATAAGCATTTCTAGCCACTTTAATTAATTAAAATAAAAGGGTAACACCTTATTAAATTGTGACACCACTTTAAATCACATTCCCATGGACTACAATATGTGGTGATGACATGTGTCAACATGATCCCATGTTTAGTTTGGAGAATATTAAACCTTAAGTAGTTTTTCAATGAGTAGAAATTACTTTTCTAAAAATAAAAAGGATTTAAACCAAGCCTTAACCTTGTAATGTTAGAGATGATGCTAGATCATCTATAGGACCCTTGTGTGTGATGATTGCAAGTATTTAAGTATTGTTTGGTGATTGTGTACCTCGTATTTATTCATAGACGCTAGTACCGACCAAGGATACTACGAGGAGGAAGGAGGATACTACGAAGAGGAAGCCGAGGAGAACTTCAACCACTGCTCTGCACAAGGCAAGCCTAATACTACTAGTGAATGTGCAAGCTAACACTTGCAAGATACTATACCTATGCAAGCTTATACTGGTATTGTGCAAGCTAACACTTGCAAGATACCCTACTGATGCCACCAACCCATACTTGTGATCCTACCTACTTGTTAAACCAATCCTAGTTTTATGGCAAGCTTTTTTACTTTATTTCTTTATCAAAACTTACTTAGAGTTTACCTAAGAGTTTGGTAGATACCAGACAGTTGTGCTGAAGGTTGCACAAAGAGCATAAAATTTGGCCTAAGCTAGAAACCTTGATATCAGCCTAAGATATAAGGTTGGACTTAGTGAAACTCCACTATTTACCACCCCTCATTAGTACTACCCCCACATGTAGATGCTAGTGCTAAGCTTAAAACTGGATCAACTTTTAGATGGGAATACTTGGTGGAAAAATGGTTATGAAAACCTTGGAATGATGGATCATTCTATTGAAATGTTTTGGACATGTGTTTCCAAACACTTGATGATTTTTGGTGATGAAAATGTTGAGGCATGAGCCTTAGCCCTTTATAAAACTGATGGTTGTCTGGATGCGATACCATTCCAATTTTAGCGTACAACCACAATACCCAAATATTGGGTAGGGCTTGACTGGAAACTTATATACCTTAGTATTAGTCCCTCCCGGCCAAGGTCTGAGCTGAGGCTACCTTGTGAAGATTGTCCACCTGTGCAGTACCCAAGCTGACAGTGGTCATGGTTGGGAGGCCAAACTCACAGGAGAGGTGCTTATACTAGGGCGTGTAATTGAAAGGTTAGGATTGATTATCCGCATACTGAGTATGGTGAATTCAGGATTTGTTCCTGACGGATGTATCGAATGTTGTGGTGAAAGTGTACAATCTCTGCAAAGTGTCAAACTATTCGAATAGCCGCGTCCGCGGTTATGGACAGTTGGAGTGGCCATACTGTTCCCCCGTCAGACTTTTCAAAATGACTTGAGAAATGAAATGAGACTTTGACTTAACCACAACAGAGTTGTGACCGTAATTACAGGTTCCCACTTAGGAGTTATAAAATTGTGACCAGCTTTGGAACTTAGTAGAGATAAACCTGGATTTTGCAAAACAACCCTAGAGCCTAGTGTCCTATTATCCAAAAACCCCCCTTTTACTTGTTAGTATTAGTTTGCGAGTACTTAAAGAGTACTCATGGCTTTGTCCCTGGCTATTCCCATGGCCAGACTATGAAGAGGAGTACCTGGAAGATGGACCCCCGGAAGGTTACGACAACTAGGATCATCTCCCATCGTCAGCATTGCCTGTGACCCCGAAGATGGAGCTTCGCCTATGCTACCGTTATTATTACGTATTCCGCTGCTTGATGTTGTATTAAGAACTGGATCATGAGATACCTATTTGTGTAAGAACTTATGTATCGTTTGTAATGGATGAAGTACTATGGTATCCAATTCTGTTATGTCTCGCAAAAATGGTAATCCTAGGATTGCGATGTATGACATAACAGGCATCTAGGATTGAAAAATGCGGGTGTTGACAGCTTCTCGTTGGGATCGACACTCCTATTTATCGAAAGTACTATGATACACCCCCTATACTTGTGGGTCATCCGTTTCCTCCTCTGTTCTGTCTCGTAACTTCCCTTATGTAATAAGAACATCAAAAATATAAAAAGATTAGGATTCCACGAACCTTCTGTTTTCACCTCTTTTACCTATTCAAAGACGAACTCTACAGTTTCTGGTGTTTGGGTTCTAATAAATTCTTCCAGAGTCACCATTTGAATAACATCAACATCTTCATTATAAGAATCTCCAGAAATATAATGTTTTAGTCTTTGACCATTCACCACCTGTGTTGTGTCATCCTTCAAAGAAGATATTTTGATAGCACCTGAACGATATACTTCTTCAATAACAAAAGGTCCTTCCCTTTTTGAGAGTGTTTCCCTACAAAAAATCTGAGACGAGACCTATAAAAAAGAACTTTCTTGACAACATGGAACTCCCTTTTGAGAATTCTCCTATCATGCCATATTTTTACTTTTTCCTTAAAGAGTCTAGCATTTTCATAAGCTTCACTTCACCACTCATCTAATCTGTAGAGGTCCCAACCTTTAATAAGGTAGAGATCCCTGTGTTTGCAATGCCAGTCCCTTGATCAATAGCTAGCATCCACAGTTAAGATGTAATATCAAGAAACAAAGGTCATAATACAACTTTATAACCAGGAATAAAATAATTCATTACATATTACATAGCTCATTTGGTTATCTCATTACAATGCAGCAGAAATAACTATAGCATGGAGTCCTTCATCTTCAAAATGCCACAAGCAATCATGTTTGTTGTAGACTTGTAATCCTAATCAACACACTTCACTATACATCAAACAAACCTCCAACATAATAAGTTACAACCACAAGGGTCAATACATTTGAATTGTATTGGCAAGTAATACTATGGTAGAATAGTAGTTTCTATCATCTATATGCATTTGGCTAAGTGGAGCTTAGGCTTGCTTTGCTCAAAATAGATTTTCCTTATCATTTGAAAACACTAAGTATTGTTTGTCAAAATCACCCAAGGCATCTACCAATCAAAGATTGAAGATCCTTAAACCCTTGTTCAACCACAAGTTTTTAACTTAGAAATTTGGATGAGGAGATCCTTGATAGCTTCCATGTCTTGATGCTCAAATTGTCCATTGTCGGGGACACGGCTAAGTACTTAGATTTTACTCTCTCGAGAGGTGGTGCACTTTCCCCACAAGACTCGAAATGCATCGAGACAAGATCTTTTAGAAGCCTTCCCTTAGACCAAGATGGACGAGTTCCCAAACCTATCATCCCCTACCACCAACCGTCCATTTGGCTAAGTTATTGCAACCTATATGATCCAGGCAGAGCCCATAATGCCAAGTGGATGCACTTGAAGCTTCTCAACATTTGACATCTCAAATCTCTTTGTTCCTGGGTGGCATTCGACAAGTGTGATACACAAGGTTCACCAGTCCCCTGGCCTTGTGTAACCACTCAACATAAATCCATCCTTTCCATTCCACCCAGGTGATTCATTCACATAGTTGTTTTATTAAACAAAACACGGTCATAGACTTAGAAATATCTCATAGCATGAATATAATCCACCCTTGTTTTATACTAGGTAATCTAAGCATGATGTTAGTAGGAATCTTAACTTAGGGAAAATTCTACTAAGTCATCATCTACTAGGATTTCCCATGGCATAGCATACTTAGTAAAATTCCATGCAAGTCCTACTTAGAAATATCACTAATGCATAGTGAAAATAATGGGACAAAGGTATGAAGCACCACTTGACTTATTGGTAGAGAATATAGGTGATTCCTTGATCTTGCAATGGTCACACTCTTCAAATTCCACTACAATTCAATCAAGCAAGGCACAATTTCAAAACTAACATTCAAACAATTCAACACACATAATAATAAAAACAAAGCAATGCATGCAAGCATGCCAAAGATTGTTTTGTTTGGGAAAGTGGTTTGTAATAGGTTATAAACATTATAAAACACCTATTGGTCATTTATAAATGTGGTAAAACCATTTGATATCAAGTTTGTGAAAATGGCCACTTTAAGTCATTTTTTTGCTAGAAATGATTTATTCAAAGAATAATTTCTAGAGTTAGTCAAAATGTTTTTAAACACCAATATTAATGTTTAGGGTCATAATGTTTTAAAACAATTCCATTTGCAAAGTGTTTCATCCAAAATCCATTTTTAAATCAAAGCAATATTTTATTTTGTTGGGAATTACTTTAAACAAAGTAATAATAGGGTTTAATCAAATACATTTTTAAATCCTAAAACATGGTGTTTAGGGTCAGAGTGTTTAATTCAAACCATTTTCAAAAGGTTTTACTCAAAAAGCATTTTTAAAACATAAATAATATTTTTATTTAACTAGAAATGATTTTATTCAAAGATTTATTCCTAAGTGTCACAAAATATATTTTTAAATCCAAAAGTTGGTTTCTATGGTTATTAGGTTCAAAGAAAACCATTTACAAAAGATTTTATCCTAAAAACAATTTTAGAATAAATTTTCTACACAAAATATGCCTACACAAGTTTCTGCAAAAACAACTAATTTTCCAGAAGCAAATCATTAAACAAAGTGCATGGTTGGAAATTAATCCTTTTTCTGATTCCATTGATATAAAATTTGTAAAATTTGGACGTGTAGATTTAAAGTTATGAATTTTACAAAATCACATATCTAATAGAATTAAATCTGTTTTTAATTCAGCACACATGCCACACGTCACGTTTCTACTGGCTGGTACTGGTTCGTGAGGATCGTGCTACGTGGAGCGTTAAATTTAAAACAGATCGTGCGGCTCAGAGTGCTACATACCCCTTCGTTAAGTTTTCTATCGTACCCATCGGATTAAGAACCTACGGATCACAACTACTGGCCATACACTGATGGCGCTCGACGGTGGTTGGCGGCGGCGGCAGCTCTCAGGCGATGGCGTTACCGGCGATACAGGAAGCGAGAGGGGGAGAGAAATAGCTCACCAGACTCGCCGTGATGTGCTGGTTCTCGAGGTGGTCGTTGCAGGGACATGGGAGCACGGTGACGTCGGGGATTGCTCGCCAGAGAAGCTCCTGGCGACGGGCACGTATGTTCATCGTTGTTGGCGAGGCTGGGGTCCATGCTAAGGCATCCGGAAGGTTGTGTTAGATGCGCGCGAGTGAGGAGAGTAGGCGTGCGTCAACCAGAGGGAAGGGGGTGGTCAGGGTTTACCGGGGAGGGTCGCCGGAGTTGGAGCAAGAGGCGGTGGTGTGTTGGCGTCCTCGGAGGCGACGTTCTGGGGCGCGCGTGAGCAAGAGGAGACCACCGGCAGATGCGCCTGAGGCTGGAGATCAAGCTTGTGGGATCTGGGAGCGAGGGGCGACGGTGTCTGGCCGAAATCGGAAGAAAAGTTCGCCGGAGACAGAGAGGTTTTGAGGCGAATTCAAGGCGGCCTGGGGGTGGAGAGGAAATGGTGTCTGGGGGAAAGGTAGAGAGGGTGTGGGCGTTTAAGGGGGCGTCGTTACTAGGAGGAATCAATCAGCCATTACTCGTGAATTTACGCGGAGGTTCAGCGGCAAAAACGGCCGGGGAGGGCGTGGTCTGCTGCGGGTGAAGACGATGACTGTCAGCGTGGGGTCACGTTGTCTGCGAGAGAGAGGATAACGCGTGGGGCCAAGTCGTCAGCGTCTGCGCGGGTGCGCTGTTGAGTAGAAAACGCTTCGGGGAAAAGGGGGAAGTGGGCTGCGTTGCTGGGCCAGATAGGCTAGTTGGGCTGGGCTCGTTCTTTTATTTTTTTCTTCGTCTGTTTTCTTTTTATTTTTCTAATTTCTTTTTCTGCTTTGATTTTATTCAATTGATTCAAACACCTGTTTGAATTCAAACTTTTCTCAAAACTTTCAGTAAGTTTTAATGTTGTTTATAAATGCATTTTAAAGTTCATTTTAAAATAATTCTTTTATTCTTTAATGGTTTATTATTTATTTAAAATAGGCACTTGTCTTTTATTCAAATAAGATTTTATTTATATTTTCAACTTCTTATTTGAATCTTAATTTTTACCAAACCTTTTTTAGTAGGTTTTATTTATTCATTAGTGCAAATAATTCTCTTTGAATTATTTAAAGTATTTTAATATGATTTATTAATCATTTAAATTGGGTAGATTGTCTTTATTCAAATCCAATATGGTTTTAATCCCATTTAAATTTTATTCAAATAATTCTCTTATTCCATTTAAGTTAATTAAATATATTTTATTCCACTTGGGAAAATTCCAATTTATTATTTTCTCATGATTTAATTAATCATTTATATTAGGGATTTTGTCTTCATTCAAATGGAATAGAATTTGGTTAATTCCATATTATTTTATTTGAATATTCTTTATCCCTTTATTTTATTTGGATTTGGATTATATTTATTCCATTTGCTTACGAATTTAATTTAAATTGTCTTCTAAATAATTTACTTGGGATTTATTATTTAGTTTAGGCAATTTATCTTTATTTAAATAAAATTTAATATGGTTCTATTCCTTATGATTTTATTTAAATAATCTTTTACTCCTTTTATTATTCTATAAA
Source organism: Avena sativa (assembly GCA_916181665.1). Lineage (NCBI taxonomy): Eukaryota > Viridiplantae > Streptophyta > Magnoliopsida > Poales > Poaceae > Avena > Avena sativa. The sequence goes on along the minus strand of OV702284.1, from coordinate 249,835,585 downwards.
CTTTCATTTCATTTGTTTGGCCATGATTTAATTTGGATTTTAAATATCCTTTATTTATTTCTTTCTTTCTTTATCTTATAAAATCCATATCTTTTTATTCATAGATTTAAAATTGGTGATTCCAATTTGTATAATTTTATTTAATATTTGTTTATCCTTTTTAAATCTTGTTAGGATTATTTTGCTAACCATTTGGTATGGATTTTAGATAGGATCTTTATTAGCTTTGGGAATTATTTCCTTTTGTCATATTAAACTCATAAGTTTTTATCTATGGCTTCAAATTGAATGAAACCATTTTCTATGGTTTTATAATGTTTTTGTTTATTATTTTTGATCATTTATAAAGGTTTGTTGACCAATTTTTATATGGATCAAATCCATAGTCTTTGAGATGTCTTGGAAATGATTTTCTTCCATTAGGGTTTTGGGTTTTGTTTTATTTTTCCCAAGTTTGAATTCCAAGATACATTCATTGATGAATGCATTTCACTTGATTTGAATTTTGTTGGATTCCCTTTTATTCAAAGTTTGTTCAAGATGGGTTTTTTAAGTTTCCATTTAGAAATAAAAAGTTTCTTTTCACCCTAAATTTCAACAATTATTTATTTTGTTTATTTATTTTTCACATTTCAAAATTTGGAAATTTTTTGGGATGTGATAGGCTACCACCCTTAAAAGAAATCTCGTCCCGAGATTTGGGGAAGGCTAGAGGTTACAAGTTGGCTTCAAGGCAACTTGGGTACTACCACCCTTAAAAGGTTTCCAACTAGGTTACATCTTGGCTTACTTGGGATCTTGATGAAACTTTTCTGGATAGACATCTGCATAATGTCCTTTGTTTCCACACCAGAAACATGTGACAAGGCTGAGATCCTTCATAGGCTTGCTTGTCTTGTACTTCTTATTTTCTGGACAATTTCTTGCATAATGTCCTTGGTCACCACACTTATAACATGTGACAAGGTTGAGTTCTTCACGTATCTTCTCTGGACAAGTTGATATATAATGGCCTAGCTCTTTGCAGTTGGTGCACCACACTTGGCTAATTTCCTTATTCTTCTTCTTCTTGGGTTTCTCCAAAGCTAGGAGTTCCTCTAGTTCTCTACATATCTCACCTCAAAGGTGGGAAAGCTTCCTTGGTTCCTTGAACGATTCCTTGGATAATACCTATGTTTCCTCTTTTGTCCATCAAGGTGATTCCTAATGTATGGAGGTGCAATTTGAGGTTTGCTTTTGTCTTCATCCTTCTTGATAGAAGTTGTTTCCTCATGGGGGTTTCCAAACTTTTGATGCATTCCACCTTGTTTCCTTTGTTGAACTATAGGATAGATGGGGCATTGGATAGGGACATGATTATTTCCTTCACATAGGAAACAAGTCACTTGAGATGTGGGGCATTGTTTAGTTGGATGTTTCTCTTCACAATTTGGGCATTGATCTTCATGCTCTTTGGAGTTGTGATCCATGTCTCCACAAATATTTCAAGCTTGAGTTCCTTCTATAATGTCATCCTTGACATCATTGTTGCCACAAACTCCTTGGGAAAAGTTGTCTTTCAGGTTGATCATTTGAGTGGTCATCCCTTGCAACAATTGAGATTGGATTTCCAAAAAAATTTGCATGGTTGGGTCTAACTCATTGTTGTTGGATAAAAACTGAGTTGTCATCTGATTCAACTGGTTTGGTTTGCTAGTAGTTGTTCTCTCATGTGCATCTCTTGGTTGTTGGTGTCACCATTCCTGATGTTGGAGTCCCTTGGAGAAGTCATCTGTGTGGGTTGGATTGGGATTAGAATAGGCAAAAGATTTCTAGGGAAAGAACTCTAATCACACACACCAATTTCACACAACCAATGTGCAAGCAATCACAAACAAACTTTCCACTCAAACAACAAGGTTCAAACACATCTTTAGACAACAAAATATTTTTGCTACACCACATAAGTTGGTATGTTTGATCTAAACTTTAGTATGGTGGTCCAACTATATGGTTTTCTTGAGATCATTCCATTCTTCTTAGTTGTTCCTTCATGAATAAGATCATGGTTTCCTTGGGAAAATTCTTGCGTCTTGGTCACAAAACTTCAAAGATGATGATGGTTCCTTCTAGGTTGTGTTTCTTTAGTCTTCAAGTCTTGAGTAATATTTCTTGTCTCACTTGTAGTCCTTAGTGATGTCCAAGTTAAAGTCCTCGGTGATACTAAAGTTGAAGTCCTTGGTGATGTTGAAGTTTAAGTAATTTGAGTTGGGGAAGTCCATTGCTCATGTTCAAGTCTTTGCTCATGGTGGAGGCTTTGTCCATCAAGTTTGAAAAGGGAGAGACGTAGAATTAAAACCAGAAACGTTGAGGAGAGAGTTTACAAGATTGTTTGTAAATAAGTTTTGGAAAAAATACAACTCCTATTTTTCTAAGGGGTTTTGTCCAATCCTAGGGTTACAATCCTACATGCAACACAGTGCTCTGATACCATTTGTAGAGGTCCCAACCTTTAATAAGGTAGAGATGTCTGTGTTTGTAATGCTAGTCCCTGGATCAATAGCTAGCATCCACAGTTAAGATGTAATATCAAGAAACAAAGGTCATAATACAACTTCATAACCAGGAATAAAATAATTCATTACATCTTACATAGCTCATTTGGCTATCTCATTACAATGCAGCAGAAATAACTATAGCATGGAGTCCTTCATCTTCAAAGTGCCACAGGCAATCATGTTGGTTGTAGACTTGTAATCCTAATCAACACACTTCACTATACATCAAACAAACCTGCAACATAATAAGTTACATCCACAAGGGTCAATACATTTGAATTGTATTGGCAAGTGATACTATGGTAGAATAGTAGTTTCTATCATATATATATATATGCATTTGGCTAAGTGGAGCTTAGGCTTGCTTTGCTCAAAATAGATTTTCCTTATCATTTGAAAACACTAAGGCCTAATTCTTTTGGCCGCTTCTCCCAGAAGCTGCCCTACCCCCAGCTTCCTAGGAAAGCCGGTTCAAAAAAATTGTGAGGCTTCCAAATTTGTTTAGACTTAACTATTTTGGAAGCCTCACAATTTTTTTAGACCAGCTTCCTGGGCGGCTTCTTGGAGAAGCCCCCAAAAGAACTAGGCCTAAGTTTTGTTTGTCAAAATCACCCAAGGCATCTACCAATCAAAGATTGAAGATCCTTAAACCCTTGTTCAACCACAAGTTTTTAACTTAGAAATTTGGAAGAGGAGATCCTTGATAGCTTCCATGTCTTGATGCTCAAATTGCCCATTGTCGGGGACACGGCTAAGTACTTATATTTTACTCTCTCGAGAGGTGGTGCACTTTCCCCACAAGACTATACATGCATCGAGACAAGATCTTTCATAAGCCTTCCCTTAGACCAAGATGGACGAGTTCCCAAACCTATCATACCCTACCACCAACTGTCCATTTGGCTAAGTTATTGCAACCTATATGATCCAGGTAGAGCCCATAATGCCAAGTGGCTGCACTTGAAGCTTCTCAACATTTGACATCTCAAATCTCTTTGTTCCTGGGTGGAATTACACAAGTGTGATACACAAGGTTCACCAGTCCCCTGGCCTTGTGTAACCACTCAACATAAATCCATCCTTTCCATTCCACCCAGGTGATTCATTCACATAGTTGTTTTATTAAACAAAACACAGTCATAGACTTAGAAATATCTCATATCATGAATATAATCCTACCTTGTTTTCTACTAGCTAAGATAAGCATGATGTTAGTAGGAACCTTAACTTAGGGAAAATTCTACTAAGGCATCATCTACTAGGATTTCCCATGGCATAGCATACTTAGTAAAATTCCATGCAAGTCCTACTTAGAAATATCACTAATGCATAGTGAAAATAATGGGACAAAGGTATGAAGCACCACTTGCCTTATTGGAAGAGAATATAGGTGACTCCTTAATCTTGCAATAGTCACACTCTTCAAATTCCACTACAATTCAATCAAGCAAGGCACAATTTCAAAACTAACATCCAAACAATTCAACACACATAATAATAAAAACAAAGAAATACATGCAAGCATGCAAAAGATTGTTTTGTTTGGAAAAGTGGTTTCTAATAGGTTATAAACATTATAAAACACCTATTGGTCATTTATAAATGTGGCAAAACCATTTGATATCAAGTTTATGAAAATGGCCACTTTAAGTCATTTTTTTTTGTTTGGCTAGAAATTATTTATTCAAAGAATAATTTCTACAGTTAGTCAAAATGTTTTTAAACACCAATATTAATGTTTAGGGTCATAATGTTTTAAAACAATTCCATTTGCAAAGGGTTTCATCCAAAATCAATTTTTAAATCAAAGCAATATTTTATTTTGTTGGGAATGCCTTTAAACAAAGTAATAATTTTCTAGGGTTTAATCAAATACATTTTTAAATCCTAAAACATGGTGTTTAGGGTCAGAGAGTTTAATTCAAACCATTTTCACAAGGTTTTACTCAAAAAGCATTTTTAAACATAAATAATATTTTTATGTAACTAGAAATGCTTTTATTCAAAGATTTATTCCTAAGTGTCACAAAATATATTTTTAAATCCAAAAGTTGGTTTCTATGGTCAGTAGGTTCAAAGCAAACCATTTACAAAAGATTTTATCCTAAAAACAATTTTAGAATAAAGTTTCTACACAAAATATGCCTACACAAGTTTCTGCAAAAACAACTAATTTTCCTGAAGCAAATCATTAAACAAAGTGCATGGTTGGAAATTACTCCTTTTTATGATTCCATTAATATAAATTTGTAAAATTTGGACATGTAGATTTAAATTTATGAATTTTACAAAATCACGTATCTAATAGAATCAAATATGTTCTTAATTCAGCACACAGGCCACGCGTCACGTTTCTACTGGCTGGTACCGGTTCATGAGGATAGCGCTACGTAGAGTGTTAGATTTGAAATAGATCGTGCGGCTCATAGTGCTGCGTACCCCTTCGTAAAGTTTTCTATCGTACCCATCGTATTAAGATCCTACTGCTCACAACTACTGGCCATACACTGGCGGCGCTCGACGGTGGCTGGCGGCGGCGCTCAGGCGATGGCGTTATCGGCGATACAAGAAGCGATAGGGGGAGAGAAATAGATTACCAGACTCGTCGTGATGTGCTGGTTCTCGAGGTGGTCGTTGCAGGGACAGGGGAGCACGGTGACGTCGGGGATTGCTCGCCGGAGAAGCTCCTGGCGATGGGAACATCTGTTCGTCGTCGTTGGCGAGGCTGTGTTCGACTCTAAGGCATGCAGAAGATTGTGTTAGATGCGCGCGAGTGAGGAGAGTAGGCGTGCGTCAACTAGAGGGAAGGGGTGGTTAGGGTTTACCGGGGAGGGTCGCCGGAGTTGGAGCAGGAGGCGGTGGTGGGTTGGCGTCGTCGAAGGCGACGTTCTAGGGCGCGTGCGAACAAGAGGAGACCACCGGAAGATATGCCTGAGGCTGGAGATCAAGCTCATGGGATCTGGGAGCGAGGGGCGACGGTGTCTGGCCGGAGTCGGAAGAAAAGTTCGCCGGAGACAGAGAGATTTCGAGGCGAATTCAAGGCGGCCTGGGGGCGGAGAGGAAATGGTGTCTGGGGGGAAAGGTAGAGAGGGCGTGGGCGTTTAACGGAGCGTCATTACTGGGAGGAATCAATCAGCCATTACACATGAAATTACACGGAGGTCCAGCGGCAGAAACGGCCGGGGAGGGCGTGGTCTGCGGCGGGTGAAGACGACAACTGTCAGCGTGGGGTCGTGCTGTCTGCGAGAGAGAGAATAATGCGTGGGGACAAGTCGTGAGTGTCTGCGCGGGTGCGCTGCTGATTAGAAAACGCTTCGGGGAGAAGGGGGAAGTGGTCTGCGTTGCTGGGCCAGATAGGCTAGCTGGGCTGGGCTCATTTCTTTTATTTTTTTTCTTTATCTATTTTTTTTCTTTTTCTGTTTTGATTTTATTCAATTGATTCAAACACTTGTTTGAATCCAAACTTTTCTCACAACTTTCAGTAAGTTTTAATGTTGTTTATAAATGTATTTTAAAGTTCATTTTAGAATAATTCTTTTATTCTTTAATGGTTTATTATTTATTTAAAATAGGCACTTGTCTTTTATTCAAATAAGATTTTATTTATATTTTCAAATTCTTATTTGAATCTTAATTTTTACCAAACCTTTTTCAGTAGGTTTTATTTATTCATTAGTGCAAATAATTCTCTTTGAATTATTTAAAGTATTTTAATATGAATTATTAATCATTTAAAATGGGTAGATTGTCTTTATTCAAATCCAATATGGTTTTAATCCCATTTAAATTTTATTCAAATAATTCTCTTATTCCATTTAAGTTAATTAAATATCTTTTATTCCACTTGGGAAAAATTCCAATTTATTATTTTCTCATGATTTAATTAATCATTTATATTAGGGATTTTGTCTTCATTCAAATGGAATAGAATTTGGTTAATGCCATGTTATTTTATTTGAATATTATTTATCCCTTTATTTTATTTGATTTGGATTATCTTTATTCCATTTGCTTATGGATTTAATTTAAATTGTCTTCTAAATAATTTCCTTGGGATTTATTATTTAGTTTAGGCAATTTATCTTTATTTAAATAAAATTGAATATGGTTCTATTCCTTATGATTTTATTTAAACAATCTTTTACTCCTTTTATTATTCTATAAACTTTCATTTCATTTGTTTGGCCAAGATTTAATTTGGCTTTTAAATATCCTTTATTTATTTATTTATTTATTTATCTTATAAAATCCATATCTTTTTATTTATAAATCCAAAATTGGTGATTCCAATTTGTATAATTTTATTTAATATTTGTTTATCCTTTTTAAATCTTTTTAGGATTATTTTGCTCACCATTTGGTATGGATTTTAGATAGGATCTTTATTAGCTTTGGGAATTATTTCCTTTTGTCATATTAAAGTCATAAGTTTTTATCTATGGCTTCAAATTAAATGAAACCAATTTCTATGGTTTTATAATGTTTTTGTTTATTATTTTTTGATCATTTATAAAGGTTTGTTGATCAAGTTTTATATGGATCAAATCCATAGTCTTTGAGATGTCTTGGAAATGTTTTTTTCCATTAGGGTTTTGGGTTTTGGTTTATTTTTCCCAAGTTTGAATTCCAAGATACATTCATTGTGTAACATCCCAAAAATATTGAACTTGGATCATCTAACTCTAATCATCAAAATTAGGGTTAACAAAAACTTTTCTAAATAAAATTATGAAAGCATGCATATGAGTATGCATTGAAATTGAAATTCTTTTGAACCACCTTGTTTGTGTGTTTCCTTGCGTGTAAAATGTTTCTTAGGTGAAATAAACATCATCTAAAACATTTCCCACACTTTTCCAAAAGACAAATAAAGCAAAACAAATAAAATAAAGGAATAGTCATTTTGACCAGTTTAACTCCCATGCCTACTTTGGCTGTCTCAAACTTTCAGAAACTAACAGAAACTTTTCTAGATCTTTGCACCCCCTTGATTGTACTCATAACAAAGTATCAAGGCCCACTTTGTGATCATCCAGAAACTTTCAAATGCATAGTTTAAATGACAATTCAAAATTGAATCTTTATCATAGGAGAAGATCCCACTTTTTCAAAAACCACTCAAACAAGCTCAACTTTCAAAACCCAAGCATCTGCAGACTCACCAGCACCAATCTAGCACACCCACCAAAAATCTTTTCAAAATTCAAAACTTGAATTCATGCGGCCATTTCATCAAACACTTGGCAGACACAAATCAAACAAAATCAAAACACTATAGTGTGCAGTGTTTTGAGCCTAACTGGTTCCCTATCTAGCTCACAACCATCTCAGTAGATCATCTAGAAAGATTAACCAAGCACTAGCACCACTGTGAGCTTGCCAATATCATCAATGGTGAACAGTCGAGTGCATCCTTGCCACCCAAGTATAGAAAGCAAGCTAGGAAAGAAACTAGCCATGCCAACCTTGTCTGGGAGAACACCCATGCCTCACCGCCCCCTCTCGACCAGCCCTGCCTCGAAGACACCGACCAGAGCACCCAAGAACGTTGTGCCCGTGCATCTGCCAACCGTGCCGAGCATGCGCCAGAGCGCAACCCTCGACCGAAGCCCACAGACCACGCGCCGCCCTCGCCGCGTGCATACACGATCACCACCGACCTAGGAGACCGCCAGACATCCCCGTTAGCCGCCCCATGCCGCACAGCCACCGCTCGCCGTCGAAGACGCCACCTCTGCCGCGCAGAGCGTCGCGTGTTCCAGACCAACCCGCACCGCCCCACGTCTCGCCACCGTATCTTTGAGAATCGCCAGGGAACACCGCACCGTCCCCTACCTTCGCCCATGCCAATAGCCGTCTGTACCATCGCCCCCGACGAGCTCACCGTGCGTCCCGTCGGTCCCCTCACTCGACTATAAATAGAGGCCACCCCCAGCCGAATTGAGCACACAATTCTACTCCCCTCTCCTCACTGATCGTGCCACACCTTTCCCGGAGCAAGGCGAGCAACACCTCGCTGGAATTTCACCGGAGCCCGCCGCCTCTGGAGAAGAAGGGAGCCAGCGATTGGAGCCGCCCCAGGAGGAGCCACCGGTACCAGGAGATTCGCCGTCGTCGACTTCATCGTTCGCCTGCCTCGCCGACCCTCGCCTGCACCCCGGTGAGCCCCCAGCAACCCCCACTGTTCGCGCTAGGTTTCTGTCTCGCCGGCGTTGCCCAACGTCGATGATGACTCCCAGCCGTTGGATTAGAACTAGATCGAACGTCTCACATCGCCCCATACCGCTTCGCACCCCCTGTCTCACTGATGAGTGAGACAGCCACTTAAACAGCCCGCGGAAGCGCTACGCTTAGCAGGTCGGCCGGTGAACCTTTCCCGCGCAGCCCAGTTATTTGAATTAAACCTTTTCCATTTTATTTCAAACACACTTATATACCCAATTTCAAAAATCAACCCAGGTTGATTCAGTGCACCAAATTGAATGAAACTAATTTTGTTATAAAGGTCTGGGAACGCTGAATCCAAGCCCGTTGGATTCAAGTCATTTGGATCTATAGATCACCCATGGTAAAAATAACAAGGCAGAAGCTTTTCTGCATTCAAACATTTTTCAAATTTAAACCATAATAGCTTTTGAGTTGATTCCAACTCTCAAAAATCACATTTAACCATACCTTTCAGAATATATAAAAATATATAGGTTTACTTGCAGAAATAATGTTCAAGTAATAAAAGAATGCTACATAGGCATTTCTAGTCACTTTATTTAATTAAAATAAAAAGGTAAAACCTTATTAAATTGTGACACCACTTTAAATCATATTCCCATGGACTAAAATATGTGGTGATGACATGTGTCAACATGATCCCATGTTTGGTTTGGAGAATATTAAACCTTAAGTAGTTTTTCAATGAGTAGAAATTACTTTTCTAAAAATAAAAGGAATTAAACCAAGCCTTAATCTTGTAATGTTAGAGATGATGTTAGATCATCTATAGGACCTTGTGTGTGATGATTGCAAGTAGTTAAGTATTGTTTGGTGATTGGTTACCTCATATTTATTTATAGACGCTAGTACCGACCAAGGATACGAGGAGGAAGGAGGATTCTACGAAGAAGAAGCCGAGGAGAACTTCAACCACTGCTCTACACAAGGCAAGCTTATATTGACACTAATGCAAGCCTAATACTACCAGTTGAATGTGCAAGCTAACACTTGCGAGATACTCTACTGATGCAAACAAACCCCTACTTGATACTATGACTACTATATGCCTTAAGCATATATGATCATCTCCACTTGATAACCCAATCCTAGTTTTACTTGCAAGCTTCTTACTTTATTTCTTTATCAAAGCTCTTACCTAGAATTTTACCTAAGTGAATGGTAGATACTATAAAGATATGTGAAGGTTGCATAAAGAGCATAAAATTTGGCCTAAGCTAGATAATCTTGATGTCATCCTAAGGCATAAGATTGAACTTAGTTAAAACTCCACTAGTTTATCACCCCTCATCAGTGCTTACCCCCACCTGTAGATGCTAGTGCTAAGCATAAAACTTGATCAACTTTAGATGGGAATACTTGGTGGAAAAATGGTTATGAAAACCTTGGAATGATGGATCATTCTATTGAAATGTTTTGGACATGTGTTTCTGAAAACACCTGATGATTTTGGTGATGAAAATGTTGAGGCATGAGGCTTATCCCTTTATAAAACTGATGGTTGTCTGGATGCGATACCATTCCAATTTTATCGTACAACCACAATACCCGAAGATTAGGTAGGGCTTGGCTGGAAACTTATATACCTTAGTATTAGTTCCCCCACGGCCAAGGTCTGAGCTGAGGCTACCTTGTGAAGATTGTCCACCTGTGCAGTACCCAAGATGACAGTTGGTCATGGTTGGGAGGCCAAACTCACAGGAGAGGTGCTTATACTAGGGCGTGTAATTGAAAGGTTAGGATTGATTATCCGCATACTGAGTATGGTGAATTCAGGATTTGTTCCTGACGGATGTATCGAATGTTGTGGTGAAAGTGTACAATCTCTGCAGAGTGTCAAACTATTCGAATAGCCGCGTCCGCGGCTATGGACAGTTGGAGTGGCCATACTGTTCCCCCGTCAGACTTTTCAAAATGACTTGTGAAATGAAGTGAGACTTTGACTTGACCACAACAGGGTAGTGATATGGAATACAAGTTCCCACTTAGATGTTATAAACTTCAACTAGAATTCGTTGCCCCTAAAACTTAGTAGAGATAAATCTGGCTTTTGCAAAACAACCCTAGAGCCTAGTGTCCTATTATCAAAAACCCCTTTCTTTTGTTAGTATTAGTTTGCGAGTACTTAAAGAGTACTCATGGCTTTGTCCCTGGCTATTCCCATGGACATACTATGAAGAGGAGTACCTGGAGGATGGACCCCAGGAAGGTTACAACAACTAGGATCATCTCCCATCGTCAGCATTTCCTGTGACCCCGAAGATGGAGCTTCGCCTACGCTACCGTTATTATTACGTATTCCGCTGCTTGATATTGTATTAAGAACTGGATCATGAGATCCCTATTTGTGTAAGAAATTATGTACGGTTTGTAATGGATGATGTACTATGGTATCCAATTCTGTTATGTCTCGCAAAAATGGTAATCCTGGGATTGCGATGTATGGCATAACATGCATCTGGGATTAAAAACCCGGGTGTTGACACATTGATGAATGCATTTCACTTTATTTGAATTTTGTTGGATTCCCTTTTATTCAAAGTTTGTTCAAGATGGGTTTCTTAAGTTTCCATTTAGAAATAAAAAGTTTCTTTTCACCCTAAATTTCAACAATTATTTATTTTGTTTATTTATTTTTCACATTTCAAAATTTGGAAATTTTTTGGGATGTGACAGGTACTCATGTCAAGCAGTCTTTTCTCACCAGCAGGTTTAAAATCTCTATTCAACTCTTTCACTGCCCAATAAGCTTTGTGTTCTAATTCTAAAGGCAAGTGACAAGCTTTCCCATAGACCATTTTGCAAGGAGACATCCCCATAGGATTTTTATAAGCAGTTCTATAAGCCCATAAAGCGTCATTCAACTTTTTAGCCCAACTTTTCCTAGATCTATTGACAGTCTTTTGCAAAATAGATTTAATTTCCCTATTGGAGAGTTCTACCTACCCACTGGTTTGGGGGTGATAAGCTGAAGTAATTCTATGGTTTACATCATACTTAGCGAGAGTTTTTCTAAAACCCCCATGAATAAAATGAGAGCCTCCACCAGTCCTGAGATATCTAGGCACACCAAACCTAGGAAAAATAACATCCTTAAGCATTTTTAAAGAGGTCTTACCATCATCGCTGTTTGTAGGTATGGCTTCTACCCACTTTGTAACATAGTCAACAACAACAAGAATATGAGTATACCCTTTTGAGGGAGGCAAAGGTCCCATAAAGTCAAATACCCAACAATCAAAAGGTTTAATAATAAGAGAATAATTCATAGGAATTTCATTGCGTCTAGAAATGTTACCAACTCGTTGACATTCATGACATGATAAGACAAACTTCCTTGCATCCTTGAAAAGATTAAGCCAATAAAATCCAGATTGTAAAACCTTTTGTGCAGTCCTATCCCCATCATGATGTCCTCCATCAGCACTGCCGTGACATTTTCTCAATATCTCTTGTTGTTCAAATTCTAGAACACGTCTTTGCATAATACCATCTACTCCTTTATATAAATGTGGGTCATCCCAAAAGTAATGCGTTAGGTCAAAAAAAAGAATCTTCTTCTTTGCTGGGCTGTAAAAGTGGGAGGCAAATACTTGGAAACAATAAAGTTAGCATAATTAGCATACCAAGGACTTTCATGCGGACTTACCTTTATTGCAGCGAACTACTCATTTGGAAAACTATCATTAACAGGCAAAGGGTCAAAAGAAATGTTTTCCAAACGAGATAAATTGTTAGCAACAGGATTTTCAGCACCTTTCCTGTCTATAATATGCATGTCAAACTCTTGTAAAATCAACACCCATCTAATAAGCCTAGGCTTAGTGTCCTTGTTTGTCATAAGGTACTTAATAGCAACATGATCAGTATGAATAGTGACCTTTGAATCAACAATGTAGGGTCTAAACTTATCACATGCAAAGATTACTGCTAAGAACTCTTTTTCAGTAGTAGCATAATTATTTTGAGCAGCATCTAGAGTCTTACTAGCATAATGAATGCCCAAGGACAAAACCAACAACAAAATCACTAGCATCACACATAATTTTGAAAGGTAAACTCCAATCAGGTGGTTGAATAATAGGAGTAGTAGTCAAAGCTTTCTTCAAAGTTTCAAAAGCTTCCTTACAATCATCATCAAAAACAAAAGGTACATCTTTTTAAAGAAGATTAGTAAGGGGCTTTGAAATTTTGGAGAAATCTTTAACAAACCTCCTATAGAAACCAGCATGACCAAGGATACTACGAATACCTTTTATGTATCTAGGGTAGGGCATCTTCTCAATTGCTTCAATTTTGGCTCTACCAACTTCAATACCTCTTTCAGAAATTTTGTGTCAAAGAACAATCCCTTCATTTACCATGAAATGGCATTTCTCCCAATTAAGAACAAGGTTGGTTTCTTCACATCTCTGCAAAACTTTATCAAGGTTGTGCAAACAGTTATCAAAAGAAGTTCCATAGACGGAGAAATCGTCCATGAAAACCTCCACAATTTCTTCACAAAAACCATGAAAGATAGCAGACATGCATCTCTGAAAGATAGCAGGAGCATTATATAAACCAGAAGGCATATGCCTATGAGCATAAGTACCATAATGACAAGTGAAAGTGTTTTTCTCTTGATTTTGTGCGTTCACAACAATTTGAGAGAAACCAGAATAACCGTCAAGAAAACAAAAGTGAGTCTTCTTGGACAACCTCTCAAGCATTTGATCAATAAAGGGCAAAGGATAATGATCTTTCTTAGTAACTTTATTGACCTTTCTAAAATCAATGCACATCCTATACCCAACCACTACTCTTTGGGGTGTAAGCTCATTATTTTCATTAGGCACAACAGTTATTCCCCCTTTCTTGGGAACACAATGAACAGGGCTAACCCATTGACTATCAGCAATAGGGTAAATAATACCAGCATCAAGGAGTTTTAATACCTCATTTCTTACCACATCCTTCATCCTAGGATTTAGACGGAGTTGGTGCTCAACAAATGGTTTTGCATCAGGTTCTATATTAATAGCATACTGACATATGGTAGGAGAAATCCCTTTTAGATCATCAAGAGTATAGCCCATAGCTCCTCGGTGTTTCTTCAGTATTTCCAATAACCTTTCTTCTACCTTTCCTGAAAGTTTAGAACTAATAATAACAGGATATACCTTCTTATCATCAAGATAAGCATATTTAAGATCATCAGGTAAAGGTTTTAATTCGAAAACAGGGTCCCCTTTAGGTGGTAGTGTGGTACCCAAATCTTCCACAGGTAGGTTATGCTTAAGTTGCTCAGGCTGACGAAGAAAAACCTCGTCAATCTCATTTCTTTATTTCATGAAGACTTCGCTCTCATGATCTTCCATAAATTGCTGCAAGGCATTGTTAGGAGCAACAAAAATAGCAGAAAGTTGTTCAACCCTGAAATCCTCATTAGGCAGTTCATTTTCATAAGGAGTTTTAGTAAATTTCACATAAGGAGTTAAGCTCATAAGGAATAGCACTAGAACTAGCACCAATATCACATAAACCATAGTAGCAATGATCACCAATTTTAACAGAAAGCACGGGTACACTAGCTTTTCTAGCTTTACTAGGATGAGAGATAATATTAGAAGCGTCTTCACAGAAGACAATGTGCTCATCCTCTATATTTCTAGTGACATGATCTTTAACAATAGCTACCACAGGCTCAATATTAATTTTCTCATCGGGATCCATAGTTTTCTTTGCACTTTTGCTAACCACATTAGCTATGATAGAATGTTCCTTTACCTTAGAAGGAAAAGGGATTTTCTCAACATAAGGTTCAGGAAAAATAGGATCAATAGTACAAACCTCTATGCTAGCAGGAACATGAGTAACAATGTATTTATAAGGAGCATGGTACTTGTCCCACTCTTTCTTGGGAATTTCAATGTAAGAGGCAAAGGCCTTAAAGCATCTCGCAAGAACTTGAGGATCAAGACCATACTCATTACTAATATCACGGAAGTCATCAGTTCCCATAAAAGATTTAATGCATTCATAATCATAGTTTATACCTGACTTTCTACCTTTGTCATTCTCCCAAGCTTTAGTGTTCTCTTTAATACGGTCTAGTAGATCCCATTTAGTTTCTTCCTTCATACGTGTGAATGATCCAACACAAGAAGCATCTAGTAAATCTTTATCATGAAGAGAAAGCCTAGCATAAAAGTTATTGATAAAAATATTGTTAGGGAGTTCATGAATAGGACATTTAAGCATTAGTAACTTCAATCTCCCCCAAGCTTGAGCTGTACTCTCTCTATCACGAGGCCAAAAGTTATATATCATATTTCTATCCTTATAAATTTCACTGGGAGGATAGAATTTAGAATAAAAGAGAGATGCCATTTCCTCCCATTCCATGGATTGTCCATTCTTCAGCAGCTTACACCATTCTTCAGCTCTCCCTTTCAAGGATATGGAGAGTAACTTCTTCTTCACATGTTCAGTTGTGATACCTGCACACTTAAACAACCCGCATAATTCATGGATAAAAAGCAAGTGATCACCAGGATGGACAGTTCCATCCCCAAAATAATAATTATCCATAACACGATCAACAATACTTGTAGGTATCTTAAAACGATCTATCTCAACAGGTGGTGGTTCATCTACTACCCTAACAGTGGTAGTAGTTTTCCCAAACAGAAAACCAAGTGGGTTATCCATATTGGAAACAAAGCAACAAACAAAAATAAAAAGAAATACTCACAGTAGAAGTTTCCTTTACCAGTTCCACTCTTCAATAGCGCTTCAATCCCCGGCAACGGCGGTATAAAATAGTCTTGATGACCCACAAGTATAGGGGGTGTATCGTAGTACTTTCGATAAATAGGAGTATCGATCCCAACGAGGAGCATAAGGTGTTGACTAGTGGTATGCAGCAGGAAATCTCTGTAAATACTTAGCTAACGAATTTTTAGGGGTTTTCTGATAAAGCAACAAAACAAAGCACAACTAATAAAGACAAAGAACAAACACAGCAAGTGGCCCAATCCTTTCTAAGCAAAGGACAAGCCGGTGGAAATACTTATAAGGACCAAACGTTCTCGAGGACACATGGGAATTCTGTCAAGTGCTTTTGCTTCAAGTAGCCGAGTACTATTTTTTGGTGTTGTAAGTGTTGTGTGGGTGAACCTGTGCTAATGCACCGACCTTACTTGGACTAATACATACTTGTTATTAAACCCCCTGCAAGGATCCACAACTACAGGAAAGTAATTAAGATATAAACCTAACCACAACCTTAAACTCTGAGATCCTATACTCCCTTGTGCAAAGGTGTCCTAATGGGGGTTCATGTTTCTGTCACTCCGGCAACCCCACAATTAGTAGCCAAATACACAATGCATTCCCTTAGTCCCATAAATGGTTAAGTATCTTGTAGTCGACGTTCACATGACACCACTAGAAGAATAGCACCACAACTTAAGTACTAAACCATTGAATAATAACTCAACACAAATCCACTACTAACAACATGACTTCTCCCATGTCCTCAAGAACTAAATGAACTACTCACAAGACATCATATGGATCAATATCAAAGATGATATGGTGATGAATAACAATCTGAACATAAACAATAATCCAATGGTTCCACTCACAAGCATCAACTACAATAGTAATCAACACCGGGAAAGTTTCCCCTATGAAATAAGCAAGTATCCAACACGATTGTTACAGCGGGATGGAGTGGTGATGATGGTGCTGGTGGATATGATGGTATGGATTATGATGATGATCCCGATGAAGTCTAGCTTGATGACGTTGTTGATGGCGACGATCTCCCCTCTCTGGGAAAAAGTTTCCCCGGCAGAAATCTGTCTGCCAGAGAGATCTTTCTCTCTTGGTATTTTCCGCCCCGCAGAGGCGGCGGAAATCTATCTATGGTCGCTCCCCTGGTGTTAGGGTTCTGTGAGGAAGATATAGGCGAGAGGGCGGAGTCGGGAGCCGGCCAGGTGGGCCACACCTGCCCTAGGCGTGGCCCAGGGGGGACCCGCGCCTAGGCGGGTGTGGGCCCCCTATGGCCCAGCTACACCTCCCCTTCTATCTTCCTTCCTCTTCTAGGAAAATATAATTTTCCAATATTTTTCTAGTATTTTTCTGATCTTCCCGAAATTGTATCAAAACACCTCTTTTTCCATCAGAATCCTGACTCCGGCAGTCCATCCTCCAAGAATCATCCAACATGCCAAAACAGTGGAAAAGACATAAGTAATACCTCATAATAATACATATATCAATGAATAGAGGCAAATTATGATATAGAATGGTGATGCAAATTGGACGTATCATTCCCCAGCTCTCGAAGATAGCTATTCTATTTTTTATGATGATACCAAACCTCCAATATATGATGATTACAATGATGAATATGGTATTTTCAGTCCACCTACTATTGATGAGAAAATTTATTGTGATTGCAATATGCCTCCTATATTTGATGATTGTATTGATGAGAATAACAATGATAGCTATTTTGTTGAATTTGCTCCCATTACAATTAATAAGAATGACTATGCTTATGTGGAGAGTAATAATCATTTTATGCATGTGGATCATGATAAGAATGTTTTATGTGATAGTTATATTCTTAATTTTATTCATGATGCTACTGAAAGTTATTATGAGAGAGGGAAACATGGTTTTATGCATCACAAAAATATTAAGTTTCCCCTCTTTATGTTGAAAATTTTGAAGTTGCACTTGTTTTGCTTTCCGATGTTTGTTGCGTTGTGCTTTTATGACTTGTTTCTTTACAAGATTCCTATGCATAGGAAGTGGGTTAAACTTAAATGTGTTTTGAATTTGCTTCTTGATGCTCTCTTTTACTTCAATTCATATTTCTTATGAGAGCATCTTCACAAACTATCAAGCCTAACTTAAAGGCGTTAAAGAAAATTAATTCTTGGGAGATATCCCAGTAGTTTTATTGAGTATTGGAAGTTATTACTTCTGTAATAACCTCTCCTTATCCCTTTTATTTTCTTTTTGTGCCAAGAATAACCTCTAATGAGAGGGAAGTAAGATTTGGGGAGTTGCTGTCTCGAAACAGATTTTTGTGCTCCACCGTAAAAATTCGTGTAAAATCTCTATTGTGCTCCACGATTGAGCTGATATTATCTGAATAAATCCCCAAGTATGTTAGCTAACTTTCGTTAGTTCAATACTTTTTGATTGGAGCAACATAAGGTCTTCGAAAAAATCGGTTTCTACCTGCTGGTCTGTTTTGGCAGATTTCTGCCATTATTTGCATTTGCTTCTTATTGATTCCTTTTTGAGTTCTTTTTGGAAAATTGAGATTTTTGAGGTAACTGCTACAGTAGCTTGTGTTTTTAGTGAAATTTTTTCTGTTTTAAAGTTAAACCCAAGGGTCTATTATCTTTTGAATACACTAATGTTGCTAATGAAGATTGTGTGAAGTTTTGTATAAAGGAAAAATTTTAGGTGTAGAGAAAGAATGATGTAATGAGATGAAGAATGGATAATATCTCAAGCTTGGGGATGCCACCCCGTCTCACCCCAAGAAATATTCAAGAGGTACAAGCGTCAAAGCTTGGCGATGCCCAAGGCATCCCCTTCTTTATCAATAAAAATCTCAGGTCTTTCTAGACACTTCGTTTTTATTGTTTCATGCACTGTTGTGTTATTCTTGAAGCGTCTTAGTTTTCATTTTAGTTTTATTAGTTTGCTGCAATAATTTGGTTGGATCCTAGCACACTTAGACACACTCTATTTTCATTGCCTAGAACACTCTGGTTTTCATTCTTATTGTTTTGTGAGTGTTTTCTTTTGCTAGCACTGTGTTTAGCCTTAGTTTTCTTATGCTTTTTGCTTAGAACTTTTTGGTTCTTGTTGTGGATTTGTGAGACAAGCTCACTGATCTTTGATGATTATTATCCTTGTGAGTTGTTTCAAATAAGTTGATTGGTGTTGGAAAAGAGTAGAAAGCTTCATGCTTAAGTGGTACAAAAGGGAGCTGATAGGTCGGAAACGTATCTATAATTTTTGATGCTCCATGCTTGTTTAGTATCTACTTTGCTTTGATTTGTCTACATTTTGAGGTGTTTTTATATCTTTTTTGGAACTAACCTATTAACAAGTTGCCACAGTGCCAGTTGCTTGTTTTGTTCTGTTTTTTGTTCCAGAAAGGCAGAAAATCAATATTCTCGGAATTGGACGGGACAAAATCCAAACTCAATATTTTACCGTGGGCGACATGAAGCTAGAAGACGAGACGGAGAAGCAAACCAGGGCGGCCAGACCCCCCTAGGCGCGGGTGGGCCCACCCCGTGCCTGGGTAGGGTGTGGGGCCCCTGGCCGCCTCCCAGCCTCGCCTCTTCGCCTATAAGAAGCCCCCGATACAGAAACCCTAGGCACCGATAAAAACTCCACAAAACCTTCTGTAGCCGCCGCCACCGTCGTCCCTAGATCGGGGGGATCTGAAGTTCTTCCCATCACCCTATCAGAGGGGAAATAATCTCGGAGACCTTCTCTCCGGTATGAAGCATGAGTAGTTCCACCTTGGACTATGGGTCCATGTAGTAGCTAGATGGTTGTATCTCCTCCTTGTGCTTTCATGTATAGATCTTGTGAACTCCGTTCATGATCAAGATCTAATCTATTTGTAATCATGCATGTTGTGTTTGCGGGGATCCGATGGATATTGAGATTACTATGTCAGATTGATTAATGGTTTTGTCTTATTGATTCTATCATGTCTGTGTTGTTTGTGATCGTGCATGCTCTCCGTTGTTAGTAGCTATCTTGGCCAAGTAGTTGCTAGGGTCTCCAAGAGGGGGTATTTATGCTCGATAGTGGGTTCATACCTCTAGTTTCCAAGGGAAGTGACAGAAATCTCTTCGGTTGTAGATGTGCTATTGCCACTAGGGAGAAAACAATAGTATCTTGTTCATGGAACAAGTGGATTATTTACCTTACACACTTTGCTTAAAGTAGTTGCCTGTTGCTTGCAACTTAATACTGGAGGGGGTTCGGATGATAACCTGAAGGTGGACTTCTAGTCATAGATGAAGTTGGATGGCGGTCTATGTATATTGTTGTATTGCCTAATCGAATCTCATAGGATCTTTTTTTCTGGTATTGCATTGTTATGCCTTGCTCAATTCCTGTCAATTGCCCTGCTGTAATTTGTTTACCCTTCATGCCATGTTGTTTATCTAAGGAGAGCACCTCTAGTGAACTATGGACCCCGGTCCAATCTTTACCATTGATACATCTTCCACTGTTACTTGTTTACTTGCTGCAAACCATTACCTTCCACACCATACGTTTAATCCTTTGTTACAGCAATCGGTGAGATTGATAACCTCATTGTTAGTTGGGGCAAAGTATTGAGTTTGTGTTGTGCAGGTCTCCACATTTCTTGTAGCACCTTTGGGGCGTTTCCTTCCTCCTACTGGTTCGATAACCTTGGTTTCTTACTGAGGGAAACTTGTCTGCTGAACTGCATCATACCTTCCGCTTGGTGTCTCCTAACGAAGTGTTGCTGCACTCATCAAGCCTTTTTTGGCGCTGTTGCCGGGGAGGCTAAAGACGTATTCACAAGGGGAGTCCTCCTAAACCTTTCTCTTTACTTTGTTTTTAGTTTGCTTAGTTTCTTTTGCTTGGTTTTGTTTGCCTCTTTTCAAAAACTCCAAAAAATTAGTCTAGCTTGGTTTGCTTTCTTTATTCAAAAACACAAAAAAATTAGTTCCTGCTCTAGCTGCTGTTGTTTTTGGCTTGCCCACCTTTTCCAAAATAAACTCTGCTAAGAACACCAAGTTGTGTGGCTTCACTAGCACAAACAACAATGATTTCCTTAGCACACCTATTGCTCCACTGTAACACCCTCGCCTGATAAGACTGAGTTCATGTGTATAGTGTCAATCCCTGGATCTGTTCACTGCACACACAATACAGATGAATACCAAAGAATTTAACAGTGCATCATAATTAACGAATTGATCCAGAATTTGCAATTATTACAATAATGCTTAGCTCAAGGCTAGCTCAATATCAAGTAGCATACGGAAGCATAAACAATTGATAGGATCCATCTTCAATTGTGCCACAGGAGAACAACTGTTGAGTGGAGTATCGTGACCTATTCGATCACTCAGAATTGGAATAATAACCTGCAACATAAAATGTAGCAGCCCCGAAGGGTCAATACTTGAAATGTATGGCAAGTAGAGCTATTAAAGGAGACAATAAACCTAGCATCTACATGCATATTTGGCAAGTGGAACTGTGTCTAGCTTGCATTTGCAAATACCTTTGTCCTACTTTCATAAACAGTTTTTGATTTTCTTTGAAAAGATCCCAATTAAGTTAACCCATCAACATTAAAGCAATTATGAAATTATAATGAGCGAGAAACATGTCATGAACTCAATATCAAGCAACTCAGATGTCCATAACCGGGGACACGGTTAATCGATTAGTTTATACACCCTGCAGGGGTTAGTACACTTTACCCATGTGACTTGGCCAGCCCAGCTCGTACCACCACTCTCATATTGGGTGATGATAGGGAGAAGTCCAAGAAGGGACCATTCGGGAAGTAGCTCCCCAAACCCGAGACGCACCGGTACAACCTACCAAAATTCTACATCTATGGATACGTAGGTTCGAGTTACCACAATCTACTGAGTCCAACCAACAGTCCATTCCATTATTGGCACATGGTTGTACACGTAAGCTACCAAATAAAGAAGACAATCATTTTCTCTTGATACTTGGGTGCCTTTCCGCAATGATACCACCAAAAATTATCAATCCCATCACACCCAGGAGATTCATTGATTAAGTTGCTTTTTTAGTTTTCACAAACTAACACATTTAGAAACAACTTTCAGTGATGTAACCCAGCCCTCATTCATCATAGCATGGCTAAGCACATCTACCAACGCTGGCTCATCTATAGGAAAGCCATACCACATAATAGGACATAGCATAGTGATAGTAATTTCCTACACATGCATCTACAAAATACACGACAATGCATTGAAATAGTAGGACAACATCATGAACCAAGTAGAATATACTTGCCTTGGTTGCAGTTGAAGTCGTTCAAGAACTCATTGCAATCACACACATTGCACTCCTCGCAATCTATCGATCAAACAATTGCATACAACATAAACAATAGCACATAAAGATCAAACAAATGCAACAAATGCATGCATGACAATTTAATACATCACAATGATTGTTATTTTAGTTCTCTAAACAATACTAAAGTATATGATGCATGCAAGAGACCAATTAATGCAATGGAGTACTTGTTAATGATAATTACTTGTCAATATAGGGGTTTTAATAGTTCTGTTGTAACTCCTATTCTAACTGTCGAATTAATTTTTTTCTTGGGTTTACTGGATAGAGGACATTAATACGAACAAGTAGGCGTTGGATTCACCCTAATCGGAGTTATAGATCTTTTTGTATGATTTAAATAGTGTTTAATGGGTTTTAAATCATTTATACAGTTTCTGTTGCCTAAAAATCAAACTAAAACTATATCTATAATCTCCACAGAATTTTGATTCCAGGGACGTATTATTTGTAATTTTCTGAGCAGCATTCGAATTACTATGATTTTAATACTCTAATAAGCCATTAATCTATTTATTTAATTGCTGCGAAACCTTAAATTATTTTCCTGAACCATTTGCATATTGATGATCTACATGGAACCAGCTTTCCATCAGTATATTATTTATATTTTTGTGAAATGCAAATAATTTACTATAGATTTAATGATCTAAAAAGACATTTAAGACTAATTAAATCATTACGGCAAATATGTACTGCAAAGATTCGATCTAACCTGACATTATTAATCTACATTAGATTAGCTTTTTTTCGACATATTATTTATATTTTTCAGAGATACAGATAATTTTCTATGAATTTATTAACCTAAAATACCATTAAAACTAATTAAATTGCTACAGTAAACCCATACTGTAAAATTTAGATCCAACTTGATATTAATATTCTACTCAATTTTATGAATCCATGGATATATTATTTTCAATTTTTGGGCCTACGAATCTTTTTATATGATTTTTACAAGTTTTAATACTTTTCTGCAATTTTATTAAAATTCAATTAAGAAGGAAATATACCAAGGAATATTCCGCGCTGACTGGGTGTGCTGAATGGGCACTGGGCGCTGACCTGGTGATTGACGGGCAGCGTGACGGGGATGACGACGTGCCATGCTCCGGTTGGTCTGTACTGATTCGCGGGATCGATCTAATCCTGGCCATCGGTCGTAGATCCATCGGTGGGGAACCTTTGCTTCCTCTCTAGCGGTGGTGGATGACGAGTGGCGGCGGTGGCGCTTAGGTGGCATCGGTGGCGGCGGCTACGGCGATCACCAGCGAAGAAGGAGTAGCAAACAGGGATCAGGCAAGGATGGCGAGTCGATTGGTGAGCTCGGCGTCGTGGTCCGCTTCCTGGGGTGGCGAGGAGGCGTGGCTGGCCGGTTCGGGCAGCAGCGAAGCTCCGGCGAGAAATTTTAGCCTCTCCCGTGGTCCTACGATGGGGAAAACGGCATGAGGCGACGGAGTTGAGTACAGGGAAGAGGATAAGGGGAGAAATAGGCGTCGGGTTCGACCTCGACTGCGAGCTTCAAGGGTGGAGGCGGAGAGATCGTCTCGAGCTCCGTGGCTAGGGTTTCAAAAACTCGAAAAAAGACTGAGGGGCAAAGTGTGGGGCTGTAGGGTTCGCAGCATAGAAAACAAAAATTTTCCTACGATGGGAACTATGTACCAAGATCTATCTACTAGATACAAACAACGGGCGGATGTATATCCGTAGAGAACATACCCTTGAAGACCGACAAAGCTTAACGAGTTCAACTCGTGGTTGATCTAGACGATCTCTTGCCAATCTCAAGATCGAGAGGAAGTCCTAGCGCCGCAAAGCAGCAGCGCATCCGTGCTCGCACACACGTACAAGACACCGGGAAACCTCCGCCTCCTCGCTCCAGCGATGCAGCGGAAGCACAACCCTTTCTTGCCGAATAGCCACCGGGAACATGTATCTCGCTAGTCCGAGACCATGGGGGATAAATTCTAGAGGGGGAGAGAGATCCTTCACGAGGAGGTGTGAGAGACAAGTGAGAGGAGGGGCTCCTTTTATAGGAGGAGGGGGGAACCCCAAGGGGGTGGCCGCCGGCCATGGGGGCTGACCCCTCCCCTCCTTAATTCATGTGGGTGGACACTCCACTCACAAAATGTCCTTTAAACTCCCTCCACTCAAAAGTCCACTCAAATTCCCATTAAATTTCCACCAAATTTAATGCAAACTCTCATTAAATAAAACTTTTTTATTTTATTCAGAATTTTGTCAATTACTTTAATGACAAACATTCACAAATAACCCCTTGCTAGAATTCCATTTCACATGCATAACCACTTTATGAAATTTCACCCGAAAACCTGTTTCGGTATCTAGTGAAATAAATTCCTACGCTTGTTTATTCTTTCGGCATGAAACATTTGCTCCAACTGGATGCCAGTGTCCCTTAAGTGTGTCACCCTACGGTTCGCGAATAATGCGGACATGATCGAGACCCTTCTCCGATCAATAATCATTAGCGGGACCTGGAGATCCATACTGACTCCCACACATTCAACGATGACTTTTCCTGTGATCGTCGGAACCTTTTACGCTTGTATCTTAATCCCTTTGTTTCACGATATATTACATGTCCGAGATTCAATCATCGGTATCTCCATACCTAGTTTGATCTTGTTACTGACATGCACTCTTTTCTCGTTCCCGTGATATAACATTCTAGTGATCAAATCACTTGCTTGCAAGCTAACCAATGTGATATCACCGAGAGGGCCCAGAGCATATCTATCCGTCATCGGGATGAACAAATTCCACTCTTGATCCATGATTCTCAACATAACACTTTAGTATCTTTGAAGCCATCTTTATAATCACCCAGTTACGGAGTGACGTTTGATGTCAACAAGAAACTCTTCCGGTGTTAGTGATTGGCATGATCTCATGGTCTAAGGATTAGGACTACTTTGTAGTTTGTTTATAGCAATATAAACTCATTGACTTTGATCGTAATGCTATACTTCGGATGAATGTTCATCACACCATTACACTAATGTTGTGATCTCGTTATTAACAACATCCAATGTCTATGATCAGGAAACCGTGATCATCTTGTTAATCAACGAACTAGTTTATGAGAGAGGCATAACTAGGAACTTTCTGTTTGTTTATTAAACACACATGTATTAACGTTTCCGTATTAATACAATTATAGCATGCAAAATAAACATCTATCATATACTTGGAATACACATAATAAACATTTTATTATTGCCTCTCAGGGCATATTCCCTTCAGTCTCCCACTTGCACTAGAGACAATAATCTAGTTACATTGTGATGTATCTAACACCCATGGAGTTCTGGTGTAGATCATGTTTTGCTCTAGGGAGAGTTTTAGTCAACGGATCTGCTACATTGAGATCCGTATGTACTTTACAAATCTTTATATCTCCATCCTTGACATGCTCGCTGATGGAGTGAAACCGGCGCTTAATATGCTTGGAATGCTTGTGAGACCTTAGCTCTTTGGCATTGGCAATGGCACCATTGTTGTCACAATAGATCACCATTGGGTCCAACGCGTTTGCAACCACACCTAGTTCGGATATGAACTCCTTCATCCAAACTGCTTCCTGAGCCGCTTCTGAAGCAGCAACATATTCGGCCTCCGTTGTTGATCCCGCCACCACAGGTTGTTTGGAGCTCCTCCAACTAACCGCTCCGCCATTCATGAGAAATACGTATCCGGATTGAGACTTAGAGTCATCCGGATCGGTGTCAAAGCTAGCGTCGACATAACACTTAGCGACGAGCTCTTCTTCACCTCCGTATACAGGAAACATATCCTTAGTTCTTCGCAAGTACTTAAGGATATTCTTGACCGCTTTCCAGTGTTCTAAACCTGGATCCGATTGGTACCTACTAGTCAAACTAATAGCATGTGCCACATCTGGTCTTGTACATAGCATGGCGTACATTATAGAGCCTATGGCTGAAGCATAGGGGACCTTGTCCATTATCTCTCTTTCTTCCTCCGAAGCCGGACTTTGAGTCTTACTCAATGTCGTGCCTTGTGTCATAGGTAAGAACCCCTTCTTACTATTTTCCATTTTAAACTTCTTTAAAATCTTATCAAGGTATGTACTTTGCGATAGCCCTATTAGGCGCCTAGATCTATCTCTATAGATCTTTATGCCTAATATGTATGACGCTTCACCTAGGTCCTTCATTGAAAATTTTCTGTTTAGATAACTTTTAACACTGTTTAAAAGATCTATATCATTTCTGATCAATAATATGTCATCCACATATAATATCAGAAATGCCACATTGCTCCCACTCACTTTCTTGTAAATACAAGCTTCTCCATAAGTTTGGAAAAATCCAAACTCTTTGATCACCTCATCAAAGCGGAGATTCCAACTTCGTGATGCTTGCTTCAATCCATAGATGGATCGCTGAAGCTTGCACACCTTGTTAGCATCCTTAGGATCGACAAAACCCTTTGGTTGTATCATATACAACTCTTCTTCAATATTACCATTGAGAAACGCGGTTTTGACATCCATCTGCCATATCTCATAATCGAAATATGCAGCAATTGCTAACATAATCCTAACTGACTTTAGCATCGCTACGGGAGAGAATGTCTCATCGTAGTCAACTCCTTGAATTTGTCAAAACCCCTTTGCGAAAAGTCGAGCTTTATAGACGGTTACATTACCATCAGCATCATTTTTCCTTTTGAAAATCCATTTGTTCTCCACGGCCTTTCGGTCGTGAGGTAAGTCCACCAAGTTCCAAACTTGATTTTCATACATGGATTCCATCTCGGATTTCATGGCTTTTTCTAACCATTTGTTGGAATCCGGGCTCATCATCGCTTCTTCATACGTCGCAGGGTCATCATTTTCATCAACCATGAAATTCATGACAGGATTTCCGTACAGCTCGGGAGCTGCACGCGTCCTTCTTGACCTGCGAGGTTCGGTAGTACTCTCTTTCGGAGTTTCATGATCATTATCATTAGTTCCCTCTTCAACAGGTGGAGTCAACTCCGGAACAACTTCCGGCGCTGCGCTACTCGCCATACTTTGAAGAGAAGGTTCAATAACCTCTTCGAGTTCTACCTTCCGACGACTCACACCTTTCGCGAGAAACTCTTTCTCTAGAAAGGATCCATTCTTGGCAACAAAAACCTTGCCCTCGGATCTGTGATAGAAGGAATACCCAATAGTTTCCTTAGGGTATCCAATGAAGACGCATTTTTCCGCTATGGGTTCGAGTTTATCCGGTTGAAGTTTCTTCACATAAACATCACACCCCAAACTTTAAGAAATGACAGCTTAGGTTTGTTTCCAAACCACAATTCATATGGTGTCTTTTCAACGGATTTAGATGGTGCCCGATTTAAAGTGAATGCAGCAGTTTCTAGTGCATAGCCCCAAAATGACAATGGCAAGTCCGTCAGAGACATCATAGATCGAACCATATCTAATAAAGTACGATTACGACGTTCCGACACACCATTTCCCTATGGTGTTCCGGCAGGTGTGAGTTGTGAAACAATTCCACACTCTTTCATGTGAGTGCTAAATTCGTAACTTAGATACTCACCTCCACGGTCGGACCGTAGAAATTTGATCTTTCTATTACGATGATTTTCCACTTCATTCTGAAATTCCTTGAACTTTTCAAAGGTTTCAGACTTGTGTTTCATCAAGTAGATCTAACCGTATCTACTCAAATCATCCGTGAAAGTAACAAAATAACGATATCCACCTCGCGCCGACACACTCATTGGACCACATACATCAGAATGTATGATTTCCAATAAATCTGTCGCCCGTTCCATTGAACCGGAAAACGACGTTCTAGTCATCTTGCCCATAAGACATGGCTCACATGTATCAAATGATTCATAATCAAGTGATTCCAAAAGTCCATCCGAATGGAGCTTCTTCATGCGTTTAACGCCAATATGACCTAGACGGCAGTGCCACATATATGCGGATATATCATCATGTAGTTTAATCCTTTTAGCATCAACATTATGAATATGTGTAACATTATTATCGAGATCCAAAAGAAATAAACCATTCATCATCAGTGCATGACCATAAAAGATTTCATTCATATAAATGGAACAACCATTGTTCTCGGATTTAAATGAATAACCACTTCGTATCAAACACGATCCGGATACAATGTTCATGCTTAGTGCAGGCACCAGATAACAATTATTCAAGTTTATAACTAATCCCGACGGCAAGTGGAGAGGCAGCGTTCCGACGGCAATCACATCAACGCTTGATCCATTGCCGACACGCATCTTGACCTCACCCCTTCTAGCGGTCGCTTGTTCCGCAGCCCCTGATTCGAGTTACAAATATTAGCAACTGAACCGGTATCAAATACCCAGGTGCTACTGCGAGCACTAGTCAAGTACACGTCAATAACATGTATATCATATATACCTTTGTTTGCCTTGCCGGCTTTCTTGTCTGCCAAATACTTGGGGCAGTTGCGCTTCCAGTGGCCAGTCCCCTTACAATAGTAGCACTCGGTATCAGACTTAGGTCCAACTCGGGGTTTCTTTTTAGGCACGGCAACAGACTTGCCGCCCTTACTTCCCTTCCATTTTCCCTTCTTGTCTTTCTTGAAACCAGTGTTCCTATTGATCATCAACACTTGATGTTCCTTTTTGATTTCCACTTCTGCAGTTTTAAGCATTGACAGAAGCTCGGGGAGAGACTTCTTCATGCCTTGCATATTATAGTTCATCACGAAGCTCTTATAGCTAGGTGGCAGAGACTGCAGAACACGATGGATGCCTAAGTCAATGGGAATCGATATTCCCAAGGACACAAGCTTATCAGCGTAACCCGACATCTTGAGTACATGCTCACTAACGGAGCTGTGCTCTTCCATCATGCAGCTAAAGAACTTTTCTGAAGCGTTGTAGCTCTCTACAGCAGCATGTGTGTCGAAAATCATTTTCAACTCACCCATTGTATCAAAAGCATTGCCATTTTCGAAATGCTTTCGAAGTTCCGGCTCTAGCCCATACAATATGCCGCAATGAACTAAGTTATGGTCCTCCTGACCAGTCTGATAGACATTCTTCTCCTCGTCAGGGGCATCATCTAAAGGTGGGGGGCCTAACGGCGCTTCTAGCACATATTGCTTTTGTGCAGCAGAGAGGAGAATTCTCAAATTCATGGCCCATTCGGTAAAGTTGCTACCGTTTGTTGCAAGTTTCTTTTTCTCCATGAACACATTGAAATTAAAAGCAGGTGGTGCCATCTACAACGGAATTTGTAAAGTTTAGACTAAGTGTATGATAGATTGAGTTCAACTAATCCATATTAAGAATGAACTCCCACTCAAAAAAGACATCCCTCGTGCCTTTTTGGTGATTACATGAACCAAATCCACTACACCAAGTCCGATCATCACGTGAGTCGGTGTAGCTTCAAAAGCGAGCATCAAATGGGCATCATATCAACTATATGACTCATGCTTAACCTTTCGGTCCGTGTTCCGAGGCCATGTCTGTACATGCTAGGCTCGCCAAGTTAGAACCTTAGTATTCACGTGTGTAACTGTTTTACACCCGAAATATGGTCGTGAATCCAAGAACACCCGATCATCACGTGATGTCTTGGAGCGACGAAAACATAATCGGTGCATACTAAAGGAAGAAACATTCTTATCTTGATATTTAAATGAGGGATCATCTTATTATGCTAACAAAGCGCTAAACAAGCAATATAAGATGCTATCAAACATCACATGTTTATTAGTGAAATGATATGGTTCCCGCATATGATCTCTATCATGTGCACCGTGGTATGATCACTATCATACCTATATGTGTAAATCCAAGGTCTATGGAGTTTACACGCTATGTGTGTTGTAAGAGTATCATCTCATACTTCTACTTACAACACTACCATATCATAACACTAGCCGAGCAACAATCTAAACTAGACGCCTCTAATTTATCCATTGCAAGTTTTACGTGTCTTAGGGCTTTCGAGATAGAACCATTCTTACCTACGAACATGAACCACAACAAGGATAACCAAATTGTTGACAACTCGTTTGCAAAATATATGTTGACTATAGTAGGAGAGACAGACACCCGCTAGCCACTTATTCAAACTAGTTGCATGTCAAGCGTGGAACATGTCTCATGTGCGAGTACATGTAAAGTTTGTCCGGGCCGCTTCATCCCACTATGCCACCAATATCCAAAATTACAACAAAGGAGCAACAACATGATCATCATCGCCCACATACTCATATGTGTACTACCCGTGTAAAGTATCTACGCATAGATCCGGCTCTGATACCACTGTAGGGTTCGCAACATAGAAAACAAAAATTTTCCTACGATGGGAACTCTGTACCAAGATCTATCTACTAGATACAAACAATGGGCAGATGTATATCCGTAGAGAACATACCCTTGAAGACCGACAAAGCTTAACGAGTTCAACTCGTGGTTGATGTAGACGATCTCTTGACGATCTCAAGATCGAGAGGAAGTCCTAGCGCCGCAAAGCAGCAGCGCATCCGTGCTCGCACACACGTACAAGACACCGGGCAACCTCCGCCTCCTCGCTCCAGCGATGCAGCGGAAGCACAACCCTTTCTTGCCGAATAGCCACCGGGAACATGTATCTCGCTAGTCCGAGACCATGGGGGATAAATTCTAGAGGGGGAGAGAGATCCTTCACGAGGAGGTGTGAGAGACAAGTGAGAGGAGGGGCTCCTTTTATAGGAGGAGGGGGGAACCCCAAGGGGGTGGCCGCCGGCCATGGGGGCTGCCCCCTCCCCTCCTTCATTCATGTGGGTGGACACTCCACTCACAAAATGTCCTTTAAACTCCCTCCACTCAAAAGTCCACTCAAATTCCCATTAAATTTCTACCAAATTTAATGCAAACTCTCATTAAAAAAAACTCTTTTATTTTAATCAGAATTTTGTCAATTACTTTAATGACAAACATTCACAAATAAACCCTTGCTAGAATTCCATTTCACATGCATAACCACTTTATGAAATTTCACCCGAAAACCTGTTTCGGTATCTAGTGAAATAAATTCCTACGCTTGTTTATTCTTTCGGCATGAAACATTTGCTCCAACTGGATGCCAGTGTCCCTTAAGTGTGTCACCCTACGGTTCGCGAATAATGCGGACATGATCCAGACCCTTCTCCGATCAATAATCAGTAGCGATACCTGGAGATCCATACTGACTCCCACACATTCAACGATGACTTTTCCTGTGATCGTTGGAACCTTTTATGCTTGTATCTTAATCCCTTTGTTTCACGATATATTACATGTTCGAGATTCGATCATCGGTATCTCCATACCTAGTTTGATCTCGTTACTGACATACACTCTTTTCTCGTTCCCGTGATATAACATTCTAGTGATCAAATCACTTGCTTGCAAGCTAACCAATGTGATATCACCGAGAGGGCCCAGAGCATATCTATCCGTCATCGGGATGAACAAATTCCACTCTTGATCCATTATTCTCAACATAACACTTTAGTAGCTTTGAAGCCATCTTTATAATCACCCAGTTACGGAGTGACGTTTGATGTCAACAAGAAACTCTTCCGGTGTTAGTGATTGGCATGATCTCCTGGTCTAAGGATTAGGACTACTTCGTAGTTTATTTTTAGCAATATAAATTCAATGACTTTGATCGTAATGCTATACTTCGGATGAATGTTCATCACACCATTACACTAATGTTGTGATCTCGTTATTAACAACATCCAATGTCTATGATCAGGAAACCGTGATCATCTTGTTAATCAACGAACTAGTTTATGAGAGAGGCATAACTAGGAACTTTCTGTTTGTTTATTAAACACACATGTATTAACGTTTCCGTATTAATACAATTATAGCATGCAAAATAAACATCTATCATATACTTGTAATACACATAATAAACATTTTATTATTGCCTCTCAGGGCATATTCCCTTCAGGGGTTTATATGGAGAAGGTGTGTGCGAAAAGGGGGGCTCAGGGTCAAACGAATCTACGGAAATCGAGGGAATTCGGTTCGGGTTCATCCCGTGCTTGTTTCTGTCTCTGGCCAGGGGAGGACGACGACCCAGGTGGGGTCCGCCTGTCGGCGATAGTGGAGAGGGTGCGGGCTGCATGGGCCGCTGCGTTGCGCGCTGCTCGCAGGAGAGGCGCGCGGCAGATAGGAGGGTGGGGCAGGTGGGCTGGGCCGGGGTGGTCCGCCGGGTAGGTTTAGTCTCCCTTTTTTTGTTTTGTTTTTATTCTTTTCCATTTTCTGTTTCCTTTAATATCTTTTTATTAGATGGTCCAAATGAGATGAAATTTGTTTCTTGAATTTTCTAAAATTCAGTAGATCCTCCTATGGTCATTTTTTCATCATTTCCACTAGTTTTCAATTAGTGGAATTTTTAATCCTTGCATATTCCTCTGTAGTTGCATTTTAGTAAATTTAAAATAGGGTTTGAATATAGTGTTTTGCATTTGAAATTTTTCATGAATGCAAAATGACATGTCAATGCAATGCAAATGCAAATTTTTTCTAGTCCCAATTTCCAAAATCTTGGGATGTGACATCCACCTGCTCCTGATGCTACCTTTTATGAAATTAAGCCTGCTTTTTTGAATCTTGTGATGAGAGATCAATTTTCTGGTGCTAGTTCTGATGATGTTGCTGCCCATCTCAATAACTTTGTTGAACTTTGTGAGATGAAAAAATATAAGGATGTAGATGGAGATATTATTAAGCTCAAGCTATGTCCTTTCTCTTTGAGAGGGAAAGCTAAAGAATGGTTGCTATCCTTGCCTAGAAATAGTATTGATTCTTGGACTAAGTGCAAAGATGCTTTTATTGGAAAATACTATCCTGCTGCTAAGATTATATCTATGAGAAGTGATATTATGAAATTTAAACAACTTGATAATGAACATGTTGCTCAAGCTTGGGGAAGAATGAAGTCTTTGGTTAAGAATTGTCCCGCTCATGGACTCACTGCTTGGATGATTATCCAGATTTTTTATGCAGGTTTGAACTTCTCTTCAAGAAACCTATTGGATTCAGCTGCTGGAGGTACTTTTATGGGCCTCACTTTGAGGTCTGCAACAAAGCTCCTTAACAATATGATGGTTAACTACTCTGAATGGCATACTAAGAGAGCTCCACATGGTAAGAAGGTAAATTCTATTGAAGAAACCTCCTCTTTGAGTGATAAGATTGATGTTATTATGGCTATGCTTGTTAATGGGAAAGCTCCTCTAGATACTAATAGTGTTCCCTTAGCCTCTTTGGTTGCTCAAGAAGAGCAAGTTGATGTGAACTTCATTAGAAACAAAAAAAATTGGCAACAATACTTATGGTAATTATAGGCCTTATCCTCCTAGTGGAAATGCTTATTAGGATAGATCTGGAATGCCTAGTGAAGAGAGGATTCTAGAAGTTGAGAGATCCACTAAAAACTTTATGCAAGTGCAATATGAGCAAAACAAGATTTTCACTAAAACTATGGACGAACAATCTATCATTTTGAAAAATATTAGTCATCAGCTTGAGAATTTGAATAGAGAAATTCCTAGTTTACAGTCAAAAATTTTGAGTGTTGAAAAAATATATCCTGTTTGTGTGAAGCACAGTCCTCCTTGATTAATAAAATGGCTGCTAAACCTGAAACTATGGAAAATACCTTTGCTACTGCTCATGCCATACAAGTTACTATTGATGAAAATGTTAGGTTGTTAGCTCAACTTCATGCTAAGTGGGAAAGGGAAGCTGAAATTGATAGAAACAGTAGTGTGTGCACAATCACTAAAATGGATACCACTAAACCACAAGAAGTCCCTATTCCTCCTCCTACTATGCCTAAGCCTATTGAATCTACTACTAGTGATGCTAAGTTTGAATTTGATGCAGATGGTTGCAATATTGCTGAAGTGATTCTGTTTTTGCAAAAGCTTGCTAGAAGTCCTGATGCTAGTGATATGCATGTTGCTTTCACTAAACACATTACAAATGCTCTTGTGAAAATTAAGGAAGAGAAGCTAAAACACAAAGCTTCTATTCCTAGGAAAGTAGAAGATAGTTGGGAACCCATTATTAATGTGCAGGTGAATGACTTTGATCTCAAAGCTTCATGTGATATTGGTTCTAGTGTCTCTATTATGCCTAGGAAGATTTATGAAATGCTTGATTTGCCACCTTTGGAAGATTGCTATTTGGATGTCCCACTTGATGATAATGCTAAGAATAAACTCATGGGGAGTATTAATGATATTCACATTATGGTTAACAATGCTTATGTCCCTATGGATTTCTATGTTTTGGATGTTGAATACAATGCTTCTTGTCCTATTACTTTGGGAAGACCTTTTCTTAGAACTGTTGGTGCCATCATTTATATGAAAGAAGGCACCATTAAATATAAATTTACATTCAAGAAAGGTATTGAAAACTTCCCTATGAGGAGAGATAAGTTGTTTTTTGATCCTCCTTTGAAAGCCAGGTTTGATGTTAATGCTTCTTCATTCGAAAATACTTGATTCCTCTTGCTTCTTGTGCCTAACTTAAAGGTGTTAAAGAAACGTACTTGTTGGGAGATAACCCAAGAGTTTCCTTGAGTCTTGTAAGTTATTAATTCAGTAATGACCTCTCCTTATCGTTTTTGTTTGCTTTTTGTGCCAAGAATGTCCTCTAATGAGAGGGAAGTAAGATTTGGGGAGTTGCTGTCCCGGAACAGATTTATGTCCTCCACCAAAAAAAATAGTGAGGAGTCTCTGTAACTCGGATTGAGCTGAAAATTTACGAATAAATCCCCCAGCATGTTAGCTAACTTTCATTAGAACAATACTTTTTGATTTGAGCAACATAAGGTCTTAGAAAAAATTGGTTTCTACCTGCTGGTCTGTTTTGACAGATTTCTGCCACTATTTGCATTTGCTTCTTATTATTCCTTTTTGAGTTATCTTTAGGGGAATTGAGCTTTTTGAAGAAGTTGCTACAGTAGCTTGTGTTTTTAGTGAAAAGTATTGCCGTTCCAAAGTTTTACCTAAGGGTCTATTATCTTCTGAATACACTAATGTTGCTAATGAAGATTGTGTGAAGTTTTGTATGAAGGAAAAAAAATCAGGTGTAGAGAAAGAATGATGTAATGAGATAAAGAATGGAAAAACTCAAACTTGGGTATGCCACCCCGGTATCACCCCAAGAAATATCCAAGAGGTACAAGCGTCAAAGCTTGGGGATGCCCAAGGCATCCCCTTCTTCATCAATAAAAAGCTCAGGTCTGTTTAGACACTTCGTTTTTATTATTTCATGCACAGTTGTGTTGTTCTTGGAGCGTCTTAGTTTTTGTTTGGTTTGCTTAGTTTGTTTAGTTTGCTTGAATAAAGTAGTTTGTACCCCCCGTTCAAGCTGTGTTGTTTTGCCAATAATTTTCTTGGTGTTGGAAAGGAGTAGTAAGTTCTTGCTTGAAAGTGCAAGAGGAGCTTGCATTGACTGTGACTTAGACTTTAGCATGACATGCTAGTTGTTGTTTTGGCCTTATGCTTAGTGATTATTGTTATAGCTTGTCTTGTTCCAAACAATTGGGATTGCTTAGTGTGCCTTGAAGAAATTATGCGTTGTTTTAGCATGCAAAAGCATAGTATTGTGGTATTCTCCTTTGATGCTTTGTTTGGGTTGACTTTGCACATGCTCACACCATGTTATGACTATGAAAAAGTCACCATAGCCTCTATGATAATTTAGTCCTTGACTTGTAGTACCACTCTATGCTTTGATTAGTAATGTTTTGTTGCTCTGCATGATTATGTCCATTATTGCTCTCTTAGTTGGTTGCT
Organism: Avena sativa; assembly: GCA_916181665.1. Taxonomy (NCBI): domain Eukaryota; kingdom Viridiplantae; phylum Streptophyta; class Magnoliopsida; order Poales; family Poaceae; genus Avena; species Avena sativa. Next base: position 249,799,812 of record OV702284.1, on the reverse strand, counting down.
CCAAGTATTTTGGTAGCCTCCACTTGTATGAGTAAGATCTACTCATGCTTCCAACTCCCAAGAAACCAAGTTGTTCCAAAGTTTCCACTATAAATTCCTATGCATGGTGTGTTACACCATTTCAAGTATATTCTTGTTTTCAGCTATCTTCTAATTAAAAAGTATTTTGTTATGTGAAAACTTAGTGATTAAAGCCCACACAAACTTGATGGCACATTTTATATTTCTTTGCCCCTAATAAACTTGAACCATTGTGTCATCTATGTTGTATATGCTTGCACTTATACGTTGGAATTAGCAGAACCGTGTTGTCACGGGGAATGTTTTCAACATTGCACTTGTACTTTGTACTCAGTTGATATCATGCTCTTTTGTCTATGGATGTCACTGGTGTGAAATAAAGAGGGAACTTGTAAGTCCATGGAGTATGTACTTTGTGTTAGAGAAATGCCTAGGCCACTAGCCTAAGCCATGCCTAATCATGGTGGAAACTTGCAGCATCACCATAGTGAGCTATCTATGAAGCATCCTCAATAAAAAGCTATGCATATAGTAAATAAAAAGATCGCTGCGATGCTCATTGTCTGCTTCCCTTATCATTTTGGTTATGGGATAGCTCTTGTACCATGTGCAAGGGGTACCCCGTTGGCTGTTCTCTATGATATGCATGTACTTACAATGACAAGAACTTACATGTTACTGAAGTTGAGTAGCATGAGGTGTGGCCCTCGTATTCAAGGGACTTGAGATTGCCAACTTATACTTAAGCATATACTCCATCTTTGTTCACTTTAACCTTAATCACTTCAAGATCCTTATGATAGGGGCAATGAGGGCTGAAAGCTAACAAGTACCATAATTTTTGGAAGCTCTTTTTGAAACTTGATATCCCTGCTTCCCTTTATGAAGGGCCTTTCTTCCACCATTATTTGAGTCTCCACCTTCTACCTTTAGGCACCATTAAGAGAGCATAGTTGTCATTCTGTGTGTAGTGTCCCAAAACTTATTGATCGATGCCTATTGTGATATTACTTGTTCTTGTGCTACTTGTTTCTAGTCACCCTTGTGAACTTTGAAGGTGTCCTATGCATTTATTTGCTACTCTATGAGGGACAAGATGATTGCCACTATGCTATGTTTTCTGTATGTGAAACAAACAAATGTTTTTCAATGCATGTTATTCATGATCTTTGTTTGTAGCCTTTCATGTCGCATGCATAGTAACTATGTCCTATTGTTAGATCTTCATCTTTCATGCACATGTTTAGAGTTCTTTGTTCCCAGCTTTCAATGCTTGCAAATGGTTTGATCTTGGTTTTGATGGTGCATGTCACCTCAAAAATTATTCTTTTTATCACTTACCTACTCGAGGACGAGCAGGAGTTAAGCTTGGCAATGCTTGATACGTCAGAAACGTATCTATAATTTTTTATGCTACATGCTTGTTTAGTATCTACTTTGCTTTGTCTACACTTTGAGGTGTTTTTATATCTTTTCTGGAACTAACTTATTAACAAGTTGCCACAGTGTCAGTTGCCTGTTTTCTTCTGTTTTTGGTTTCAGAAAGGCAGAAAATCAATATTCTCGGAATTGGACGGGACAAAAGCCAAACTCAATATTTTACCGTGGGCGGCACGAAGCCAGAAGACGAGAAGGAGAAGAAAACCAGGGCGGCCAGACCCCCTAGGCGTGGGTGGGCCCACCCCGCGCCTGGGTAGGGTATGGGGCCCCTAGCCGCCTCCCAGCCTCGCCTATTCGCCTATAAGAAGCCTCCGATGCAGAAACCCTTGGCACCCGATCAAAACTCCACGAAACCTTCTATATCCGCCGCCACCGTCGTCCCTAGATCGGGGGGATCTGAAGTTCTTCCCGGCACCCTACCGGAGGGGAAATCATCCCGGAGACCTTCTCTCCGGTATGAAGCGTGAGTAGTTCCACCTTGGACTATGGGTCCATGTAGTAGCTAGATGGTTGTATCTCCTTCTTGTGCTTTCATGTATAGATCTTGTGAGCTCCGTTCATGATCAAGATCTAATCTATTTGTAATCATGCATGTTGTGTTTGTGGGGATCCGATGGATATTGAGATTACTATGTCAGATTGATTAATGGTTTTGTATTATTGATTCTATCATGTTTGTGTTGTTTGTGATCTTGCATGCTCTCCGCTGTTAGTAGCTATCTTGGCCAAGTAGTTGATAGTGACTCCAAGAGAGGGTATTTATGGTCGATAGTGGGTTCATGCCTCTAGTTTCCAAGGGAAGTGACAAAAATCTCTTGGGTTGTAGATGTGTTGTTGCCACTAGGGAGAAAACAACGGTCTCTTGTTCATGAACAAGTGGATTGTTTACCTTACACACTTTGCTTAAAGCAGTTGTCTGTTGCTTGCAACTTAATACTGGAGGGGGTTCGGATGATAACCTGAAGGTCGACTTCTAGTCATAGTCTGGTATTGCATTGTTATGCATTGCTCAGTTCCTGTCAATTGCTCTGCTGTAATTTGTTTACCCTTCATGCCATGTTGTTTATCTAAGGAGAGCACCTCTAGTGAACTATGGACCCTAGTCCAATCTTTACCATTGATACATCTTCCATTGTTACTTGTTTACTTGCTGCAAACCATTACCTTCCACACCATATGTTTAATCCTTTGTTATAGTAACCGGTGAGATTGACAACCTCATTGTTAGTTGGGGCAAAGTCTTGAGTTTGTGTTGTGCATGTCTCCACATTGCTTGCAGCACCTTTGGGGTGTTTCCTTCCTCCTACTGGTTCGATAACCTTGGTTTCTTACTGAGGGAAACTTGCCTGCTGAACTGCATCATACCTTCCGCTTGGGGTCTCCCAACGAAGTGCTACTGCACTCATCAGGAGCTTGCTTTGACTGTGTCTTAAGACTTTATCATGTCATGCTAGATGTTGATTTGACATATGCTTAGTGATTATTTTTGTAGCATGAATTGTTCCAAACAATTAGGATTGCTTAATGTGCCTTGAAGGAATCATGCATTGTTTTAGCATACAAAAGCATAGTATTGTGTTATTCTCCTTTGATGCTATGTTTGGGTTGACTTGGCACATGCTCATACCATGTTATGAATATGAACAAGTCTCCATAGCCTCTATAATCATTTAGTCCTTGAGTTGTAGTACCACTTTATGCTTTAATTATTGATGTTTTGTCGCTCTGCATGATTATGGCCATCATTGCTCTCTTATTTGGTCGCTCCTAGTATTTTGCTAGCCTCCACGTGTATGAGTAAGCTCTACTCATGCATCCAACTCCCAAGAAACCAAGTTATTCAAGTGTCCACTACAAATTCCTATGCATGGTGTGTTACACCATTCCAAGTATATTCTTGTTTTCATCTACCTTCCAATTAAAAAGTATTTTGTTATGTGAAAAACTAGTGATTAAAGCTCTCACAAACTTGATGGCACACTTTATTTTCCTTGCCCCTAATAAACTTGAACCATTGTGTCATATAAGTTGTATATGCTTGCACTTATACGTTGGGATTAGCAGAATCGTGCTGTCACAGGGAATGCTTTCAACACTTTTGGATATCTATCCGGTCGATATCATGCTCTTTTGTTTGCCGATGTCGTCGGTGTGAAATAAAAGGGGATCTTGTAAGTCCATGGAGTTATGTATTTTGTGTTAGAGAAACGCCTGGGCCACTAGCCTAAGCCATGCCTAATCATGGTGGAAACTTGCAGCATCACCATAGTGAGCTATCTATGAAGCATTCTTCTTATAAAAAAAGAGATATGAGATTCAGAAAAAGAAAAAAAAGACATATTGAAAAGAGGAAAGAGAGAAAAAAGTACCATTTTCTAATGGTAAATAAGAAGATTGCTGAGATGCTCATTGTCTGCTTGCCTTGTCATTTTGATTATGAGATAGCTCCTGTATCATGTGCAAGGGGTACCCCGTTGGCGGTTCTCTATAATACACATTGTCGGGGGGATAACCCCCGGTAGGGTCACGAGAGGGGAAACATAGCACAACTGGGTTGGCTCTGAGTAAAGAATGAACCAGGCCGGGTAAGAGCGGTCGGGTAAGATAAGCATGAAGGCCGACATAGTTACTATGTTGCCCCGCATAGGACAAAGTTGTAACCCTTGCAGGAACCAACAACCCGAGTCAACCAAGGAAGGGCCGAGTCAAGGAGGACACGTGGCACCTTTCCGAGTAAGGTTCAGAAGGTACCATGGTAAAGCATGGTCAAAAGAGAAGGGCGACGCCGGGTGACACAAAAGGAGCCGGGTGACGCCCAAAGCATGCGCTGATGTACAAAGTAACAGCGTGACGCCAAAAAGAACAAGAAGCAGCGTACCAGAAGACCGTTAGCTGTCAAGCTTTATGGACCGGGCCACAGGGCTTAGGGCAAGCCCATAACCCGGACCATATCGAAGGGACCAAGATCCAAACAGTAAACCCTAGAACCCAAAGGGGTATTAGCTAGCTAACACTGCCTATATAAGGGAGGGCGTAGTAGTAGTATAAGGAGGTTGGACCAAGTAGGGAACTAGTGATGTGCACTCAAGCCTAAACAGCTCAAGGAGCACTTGTAATCTTTGGGGTATCAATCAAATTGACAAGTCTGGAGAGTTCTTCTTGTTCTTCGTGCATGGCTCGACCGTGCACTCCCTCCCCGGTGACCACAAGCACCCATTCGGCCCCCAACTTATGCCTACCCATGGCATCTGTCGTGCCACCACCATGAAAGTTGGCGCCCACCGTGGGCCAGAAGCAGGTGCTTGATGGAGTCTTCATCCGGACGGGCAACATCATCACCAAGACCGGCGAGCGCGTCTACTCCGGCCTCATCCAGAAGTTTGGAGCGCTCAACTTCGTCAGCGACAACGCGGGCTGCTTCGGGACCAAGTCGTTCCCTAGGGGCGGTCGCTTCATCAAGTTCGGCGAGCACCAGGTCTACGTCGCGGTGCGCGTGGAGCGCGCATATCCTGAGCATGTTGTCCTGGTGCCGAATCCTCCAATGGCTCCTGCCGCTAGGAGACCTCGCCAACTCGTCTCCATGGAGGTAATGATGACAGCCCCAAATCCCACAGCTCCCCCAGTAGTTCCAGTAGTGAATGAGAACGTAGAGGGAGGAAATCACGAGGAAACGCCAAGGGCTGCAAGAACAGCAAAGGCGCCGCTAGAAAAACCTGAGAACATATCTAGGAGCAAAAGAGCTAAGGAGCTGCAGGAAGCGATAGACAAGTTGGCAGAGCCAGTGGCACAGACAACTGACCCGGCGCGTGTGCAAGCCGAGTTGGAAGAAGCCAGGATAAAAGTCCTGGAGAAAGCCAAGGAGCTAGCACAGTTACAGCAGGACGTGGATATCACTATCCGAGAGCTTAACTCGGCAAATCGAGTCAAGGGCGCAAAGACCCGGCTTAATGCAACGAGATTGAGAGGAAGGAATCTCAACGAAGAACTGGAAGATGCGACATCAAAGATAACACCGGAGAACAGCAATCAGACGGCCATGCGTCCGACGTATAACACAGCAGCAGCTAATCTGCGAGCAACACAGGCGGCAATGGCAGAATTACTCACTTGGAGGGGGAAGCAAAGAAAAGGCAGCAAGAACGAGACAATGAGTTAGTGAAAGCAGCCAGCATGCTGAATGAGGCATACTACAGAGCAAATCCGGGTATAGCAGGAAGGTCACAGCTAGTTCACTCGGCGACTCCTGTCCCGGCAAGATCGGTTGGGCACACGACATCCTCACCCGGAGCGGCGCCTAGGCCGAGAAAAGAAAAAAGTATGGATTCTGGAAGGAACAAGCAGATGGTCGCCTATGATCCGACAGTGATTCAAGGAAACATGGCGCATGCGCAAGGGGCAAAAAGAAATAATCCCCGAGAAAACGAAAACCAGGAAAAAATGGGGCAGAGAAATGACAACGGAGGGCAAAATTTTGCGCCTCATGCTAGGCGCGCAACTCACTCGGCAGGAGGAGGAAATTCAGCTCCGAATAACGCACCAGCTCACGCATAAGTAGTTCAACAGCCTGCTGACCCGAATGCGAATAAGTATAATGATGGTTACTCGGCTATGGTAAATGACGGGTATGAACTGCCGGATCATGCATATCAAGCAATGAGAGCAAGATTTGGAGGCAGGAACCTTCAGCCGAATGATGCAAGGCTGAAGCTTAACCGCATAAACATGGCAGAGATAATTGAATCGCAAGGTCCACAGGGTCCACCATGTTTTGGCCCAAGGATCATGAAAGAGCCACCAGTTCGGGTATGGTTGAACAATTTGCCACCCGGAAGCATTAACAGTTGGATCGATTTTCACGACGCTTTCGTGAGCAATTTCACAAGCACTTACAAGAGGCCGAATCGCCCACAACAACTAGCAATGTGCAAGCAAAGACCGAACGAGACAGACAGGGAATTCCTCACAAAGTGATGTACGATGCGTAACTCTTGTGAAGGGGTAATCGAGTCACAAGCAATCGCATGGTTTACATAAGGATGTAGGACTTTCTCTAGGTCTAAGGTGAAAACCTAAGATCTATTATTAGACGACGATGCTTCTTGTGCATTGTTTTCTCGAAGACGTTACTTTTAGAGAGTTTGAACTTCGGTGTTGTAAGAATGAATAATTGTACCAGGATTTTTTTTAGTTGTATGTATCCTTTTTTTTAGTTGTATGTATCCGTAATGTCTTTTGTACATTGCGCGTAGACTTATTTCCATGATATTAATATATTTAACTTGTAAAAAAATAAAAATAGCAATGCTAAATAAGAACGTTGGAAGATCCTGACACAAATGCGACATGCCAAAGTTCCGCAAAAAAAAAAAGTGTCTGGCAATCCCGACATGATGAAGTCCAAAGAAGGGTATAGGAGGCTTCGCCCAGACTGTTAGCTCCTCGGGGAATCCCCCACATCTTGTTAGAGCAAGTTTAATAGTATAGTCTACTGTTGGCTATAAGCCACTGCCATGTCATCTATAGCCATCACTATAACCAATAAGTATAATAGGTAAATACAAACATGTACTAGTGTACTAATACATGACCCGCATGTCACTCCCACAAAGTGCCTAGGAGCACGTGTTGTAGCTGGCTCTTAACTTACAGCCAGCTCTTCTTCTCTCTCTTCTTCTCTCTCCTCCAACTCAGCCAAAATATAGTATTTTATCTCTTATAGTCAGCTGATGTCACCTTATTGTACTTGCTCTTAAAAGTAGCATGTAGTTAAGCTTGCTTAGCTGATCCAGGACCTTCTACTTTACTGTATTTCGTTTTCCCTTGTGAACATAAGAGAATGAACGAACGGCTGGGAAAATTTAGTTTCATAACAAGTGTTCTGATTCGAGCTGTACCGGAAAGTGATTCCGTTGGCAGTGAGCCCATGTTTTTGGTAGGCATCAATTTATCATCCCATTTTGTACTACGAGCCATGTGTATCTTGATACTTGACAAGAAAGAAAATGAAATATTGGAACTGTTGGTTGAGTTTCCTGGAACAATGTAAATAATAGTCTTCTATTTTACCGTCGACGTTGAAGATAGGGATTGAGTATCATGAAAAATATGCTAGGTTGCTAGAATAATTACAAGAGGGAGCTGACACCCAAGCATCAGGTTCATGTGCATTCATCACTAAAAGTTCATCTAAATTCTTTATTGCATTAGTCTTTGTCAATGTTCATCACTGAAAATTACAGCACGAGCTAGCGAGCTGACACGATGGTCACCTTCTATCTATGCTTTCGTTCCGCTTGATTATTTTAATCGGTTAAGTTAGGCTATAAAATGCCAAGACTTGTCAACCTCCTTGGAATAATTAGTTGTTAATGTTTTACGTGTATAAAAGGAGGTTTTAGCATGTTTATTACCAGGAGTATTCAAAGCAAAATTCGGACTCCTAACAAGAAATGGGGTTAGCGGCGAGGTAGCCACCACGTGCGGACGTGCCACGTCCCTATTGCTCCCCATAAATCGTGCTCCCCGAGCTGAACCATAAATGGCCCGTAGCTGGAGGCCACGACGGCAAGTTCCATTCCACGAAATTAAAAGCCGATGAGGACGTACGCTGCCTTGAACGAACTGCGCCACTCGAAGCTTCGAGAAGCTGTTCCATTCGTTAGAGCCGTACTGCGTGTCAGAGCCACCCGGCCGGTCTCGCGGTCCCGATCGATCGGTCGTCGCAAACTTGAGCGGTCGTAGAAACTGCCAGCCATCGACCTGTGTCTGTCTACAATAATGTTTCTGCAAAATTTGAGCAAATAGTCTTTGCGAGTTGCGACGATGCAACTGTTTCATCTGTGTAGAGATCAGTACCAGGCGTCACGTCGAGCGCGTGGAAAAAGGACGGCGCTAGCTTCCGCGCCTGCGGGTTCCTGTCTCATCTCGTCGGCGCGGCGGAATGCCTGCGCCCTCTCGAAGCGCGACCACTGGATGTCGTCTATGAGTCGATTGGCTCCTCGGCTTGGCTGTAGCAGTCATTGGAATCGGAGTAGTTGTCCTCCTCCTCGTCGGCGGGGTCGACCTCCTGTTCCTTTTCTTCCGCGGCCTGTTCCAGCCGTTGCTCGGCTCCGGCGATGGGGGTAGTGATCACAAGCGACTGCTGAGAACTGAGCTCAATCGGTGGGGAGGCAGCGAGGCATGGCGAATGGTGTGGTGAGCCGTCTCGATGGAAGCGACGAAAAACAAAGATCTGACGGGAAACAGAGTCGGAAAGCGAAAGCGAGCGACGAAAAGGGCGGACGGAGGAGGCGCTCCGGCGTCAGGAGATGAGTCATTATGGACGGGGTTTGCGTTTGGTCGCTGGCAAGAGGGCCGATGCAACCAATCCAACATGGCGTCTATTGCCGGTAGGCCCAGCCTAGGCTCTGCGTGCCAAGAGTGGCAAGGCGGTGCCAGCCAAATTTCTGGACCGCCCCAGTTGCCAGCAGACAAAATTGCAAGGACAAACTCTTGGTGTACAAGTTATATAAACCAGTAACTCTAGTTTTTTGTTGCACAGACCAGTAACTTTGGAAATACAGCGGTTACAACAAAAATCTAATGATAGTTAATTATGTATTAGACAACTAGGACCACCGATAATAACAGACAAAAATTAATATTTTAAAAAATATGAACGGAAATTCCACACGTAGCGGACATTTTTGTTCACACATAAGTTATCAAGAAAAATTATTACTATTTTATGTGGTTTGTGTAAAAAGATGAGAAAATATCCGTGAATAGCCATGTTAGAGTATCGAATTTTTTCTTTTTACAGATAACACAAAAAAATTCTTTATTTCCGAAAATATGTGAACAAACATATATAAAAATCTTCGACGGGCACTGCAAATCAGACAAAAAAGTGTCTGATTTGGTCCGTTTGCGAGAGGGGGCATGAACGAACAAATGTCCTCCATTTGTCGCATGCTAGCTCGATGCCGACGCAAATAGGCTGGAGCGCGTGCTAGCTCGATGCCGACGCAAATAGGCTGGAGCGCGTGTTAGCTCGATGCCGACGCAAATTGGTTGGAGAACATGCCCGTGTCTCCCATGCCATGAGGACGCGCACGAGCAGAAGAGCTCACCTACGTCAGCGTAAACTGGCAGAACCGCGCTCGGTGAGAGGCGTTTCCAGTGCGATACACATCTGCACCCACCGGGTTGCGAGGCTCGCCTAGAGATGATATGGCGCCGTAAGCACATACCGGCCGCGGTTTCTCGCGGCCATAGGGCCAGCCGAGAAACGACGTGGCGCCATTCGTGTTCCCCACCCACAAACGGATCAAATCAGACACATTTTGTGTCTCACTTGGGTGTCCATCGGAGCTGTCCATATATGTCCGTTCACAAGTTTTTGGGAATATATAATTTTTTTGTGTTCTATATAGAAAGAAAAAATTCGATGCTCCAATTCACGGATATTTTCTCGTCTTTTTACACAAACTACGTATAATAATAATATTTTTCTTGATAACTTGTGTGTGAACACAAAATATCCGTATATACATACGATATTTTTGTTCATAATTTTTTGTAATTTTAAATTTTACCTGTTATGATCGGTAGCCCTGGTTATCTAATACATATTTAACTATCATTATTTTTTTCATAACCATTATATTCCCAAAGTTGCTGGTTTGTGCAACAAAAAATTAGACTTGCTGGTATGTGCAACTCCTGCACCAAGAGTTACTGGTTCTTGCAATTTTCTCTTGCCAGCACTAGTTGCGAGGGCCTTTTTTGACCTCAATCCCCCAAAGGCCGACCAGGTTAGGTAAAGCCGGTGCAGATGCTCTAACAAGTGTTCTATTTTGAGTTGTACCGAAAGTCGGAAAGTGATCTTGTTGGCATTGGGCACACTACTACAGAAATGTCTATTAGTGACGCACGGCATATGCTATCTGTGACGCACGGCTCATGCGCCACTGCCATCACGCTACCGATTTTTTATCAGTAGCGCACGTGAAGATGCGCCACAACTAAGTCCAGTTATCTATGGAGCATGGGTGTACGGTGCGCCAAGGATAAGTATTTCAAAATTCGAAAAAGGTGAGCTATAAAAATTTATCTGTGACACATGGGATATGGTGCGCCATAGATAAATTTTTAAAAATTCAAAAAAAAAGCGGGATATGGCGCGTCGGTGTTGCCGCCGTCACCTCACTACGGCCACAACCTACTACCACAGGAAGGTGTGGGAGGTTGTGGCCGCGCCGGTAGAAGGCACTCGGAACCGAGGAAGAGCTTGAGGCGGGGAGAAGCTCGAGGATGGCATGGCGGCCGAAGAGAGAACAAGTGGTGAAGGAGAAGGAGCAGTAGAGGTGAAGGAGAAAGGAAAAGGAAAAAAAGGAGAGGAGAGGAGATGAGAAAAAGGGGAGAATGAGAGGAGAAGGGGAAGAGAAGGAGAAGAACAGGGAGATGAGGAGAAGAGAAAAGGAAGGGAGGAGAGGAAGAGAAGGAGAAGCGGGGAAGGAAGAAAAAGAGAATAAGGAGAAGGGGAGGATACGGGAAGGAGAGGAGGAGAAGAGAAGGAGAAGGAGAAAAGATGAAGAAGAGAAGAAGGGGTTGGACAATATTTAAAGTCCATCCAGTGCGCCACAGATAAATGGCTTAATTTTTTTCAGGGAAAAAGTTTTTTTTACCATAACTTTTTTATTTGCGAATTTTAAGATTGTAAAAAATCTCTAAATGATCTAAAGGGGTTGTGAGCACGTGTAGAATTTCGTTCTCATCATTTTGATATAGTAAAGATTTTTTCCGACATTATATGCAAAAATTATGGTTGTTTTACCGTGTCTGGCCTCTTTTTACAAAAAAAAGTCAATATTCATGTTTATTAATTTTCCTACAAACTAGACCACATTACCTGTCTACATGTCAAAGAATTTTAAAATTTGAAGTGTTTTTTATTTTTTTATTTTTTGCAAGACTAAAAAGGTAGTCAAGGGGGTAATGGTGAGCAGAATTTTTAAGAACTTATTTATGACGTATCACATATCCATGTGGCATAGATAATTGGCATCATCAGGGGCGCATCCACTTATAGAGGGTCTTGGACTATCCGTGACGCATGTAAATGTCATGCGTCACGGATAGCCCACTGTCAGTGGCGCACAGAGGAGCATCGCCATTCATATGCTAGGGATCATGTATAAGTGACATATATGGATGCTCCATCCTTATTCACATGGTGCATGCTGCTGCCGTGCACCACTCACATTGGAATTATCTGTGGCACACAATGAAGCATCCGCCGTGCGTCACTGGTATCAATGGATAACCTTTTCCTAAGTGACACATGCTTTGGTAGGCATCAATTTATCATCCATTTTAGACTATGAGCCATATTTGTATCTTGATACTTGAGAAATAGAATGGGATATTGAAATTGTTGGTTGAGCTCTTGATACTTGAGAAATAGAATGGGATATTGAAATTGTTGGTTGAGCTTCCTGGAACAATGTAATACTAGTCTTCTTTTACCGTTGACGTTGAAGAACAGCTAGGTTGCTAGAATAATTACATGAGGGAGCTGACACCTAAGCATTGGATTCATTTGCATTACTAAAATTCACCAAATTCTTCGTTACATGAGTCTTTATCATTGTTCATCACTGAAAACTACTTCCTATGTTCGTTGATTTAGTAATATGAAAACAGAGGAAGTATACCACAAGCGAGCTGACATTGATGGTCACCTTCTATAGTTTCGTTCTGCTTGATTAAGTTAGGCCATAAAATGCCTAGACTCTTTCAACCTCTCTCTCTAATTGTTAATGTTTTGCGTGTAAAAGGAAGTTTTAGCAATGTTTATTACCAGGAGTTATCCAATCAATATCGGACTCCTCGCAAAAATCGTAGCGGCGAGGTAGCCAGCACGTGCCACGTCCCTATTGCCCCCTCCATCCATAGTTTTAATAACCCGACCAGTTAGTAAATCGGTGAGACGACCGGTTCACTAGTTTGATGATTGGATCATCGGTTTATTCCATTGGATGGTGACAAAAAACCGTTTGTTTTCATTAAAATTTGAGCAAATTTTAAAACAAAATGACCATAAAAGGTACTCCCTCCGTTCCATTCTATAGTGCCTATAGTTTTTGGAATGAAAATTAAGAAACGCATGTGAAGAAAAAATTAAAATAGTTTTTGATGAGATTTCTCGTGGCCAATTGACATGATAAAATAGAGGAGTTTGCAGAAGACATAAAATGCTATATACTTTATGTAGACTTTCTAAAAAAGTTGTCCATATGAGTTGTGTAACTCAATATATCTTATATTTTGGATTTTTTAAAAAAACTATAGGCACTATAGAAAGTATATAATATATATTTCAATATATAATAAAAACATGGTGTGTCCAAGTGGTATTGGGCTTTACGTGTTGCTATTTATGCCTAGCAAAAGGTTTACGAGTTTAATTTTTCTAATAAACTTCTTTTTCCGGATTTTAATTATTTGAACTGGTGTCTATTAAAAAACCGATGAGTCCATGGATTTAGATTTTTCTGGTTAAACCATCGAACCAGTCTAGTTTTTAAAACTATGCCTCCACCCCCGACGTCCAAGTGTTGGAACACCCCCTGCCGACTGGCCGGTCTCGAGGCTGTTCCACACCCGAGAAGAAAACTAGGAGAAGGCACACACAGTACACAAGTAGATGACACAGGGAACAAAAGGGAACTTTATTGAAAACTCTCTCGATAAACTCCCGTACACAGATTGTTCCTCTATTTATAGGCTAAAGGGGGATACGATACCCACATGGGCCAACCCTAGCCTGGTAGGGCCTCTACCGGCCCAGTTTCCCAACACTCCCTCTGGGTATCTTATCTGTATAACCATGGCTTAAAACTCCGAAAAACCCAGTGGAAAAAATATGAAGAAATGCACACGGTATACTTCTTGCTATGTTGCACGAATTGCCTCATTAAAAACCTCATGTGAGAAAATTCATAAAACTCACTAAGGGAAAAAGAGTATAATTCACCTAACTACAAAGTTAAGTACTCAATCATCGGGATCAAGATTTTAGCGATGAGTTTGTGAAGATTCTCCCCCTGAACCTTGCATCTCCCTAAGTCTCATCATGCCGATCCCTCGGACACATCTCTCGAAAGAAGACGCTGGCAATGATTTAGTGAACAAATCAGCGAGATTTTCACACGACTTAGTATGCAAGACTTTCACTTCGTTCATCTTTTGCAACTCATGTGCATAGAAGAACTTGGGGTTTATATGCTTTGTGAGATTGCTCTTCACGTAACCCGTCTGGACTTGTGCAACACAAGCGGCATTATCTTCATAGATAATTGTTGGGGTTTGTACGGTGTTCAGTCCACATGACATCTGGATGTGACTGACTACTCGTCGAAGCCATACACATTCTCGTGATGCTTCATATAATGCTATGATTTCCGAGTGGTTCGTCGAAATTGACACAAGAGTTTGCTTAGATGATTTCCAGGAAATTGCCGTTCCACCACAAAGAAAAACATATCTAGTCTGCGACTTGGATGTATGCGGGTCCGAAAGGTACCCAGCATCTGCATAGCCTACAACAGATAGGTATTGGTTCTTTTGGTAAAACAAGCCAAGGTCCTTTGTCCCTTGTATGTACCTAAAGATGTCCTTAACGCCTTTCCAATGTCTCTTGGTAGGCTCAGAACTGTACCTTGCAAGCAAATTGACGGCGAATGCAATATCCGGCCGTGTACAATTTGCGAGGTACATAAGTGCGCCAACTGCACTTAAGTAGGGGAATTCCGGTCCCAGAATTTCCTCCCCCTCTTCTTTAGGTCTGAACGGGTCCTTGTCTTGCTGCAAAGATCTTCCAACCATCGGGGTCTTAGAAGGATATGCCTTTTCAAACCCAAATCGTTCCAACACCTTCTAGGTGTAGGCCGACTGGTGAACTAGAATCCCAGCAGGGGAATGCTCAAGTTGCAGGCCGAGGCAGAACTTGGTTTTGCCTAAGTCTTTCATCTCGAATTCCGACATCAGGTAGGAACTCGCTTCCTCAATATCGTCAGGTGTACCGATTATATTCAAATCTTCCACGTACACCGAGATAATACAGAAACCATCCTGGGATCTCCGTATAAAAACACATGGGCAATCTTCATTGCTCGTGTAGCCCTTCTGATGAAGGAAATCGCTTAAACGATTATACCACATCCTACCTGACTATTTTAGTCCATACAATGACTTCTTAAGCTGAACACTGTATAAGATCCTGTTTGCTCTATCCTGGTTCGGGACAGGGATACCTTCTAGTACTTTCATGTATATGTCCGAATCCAAGTTACCATATAGGTAAGCGGTGATAACATCCATTAGTTTCATTTTTAAGTCCATGTTTACTGCCATTGAGATGAAGTATCTGAAGGTAATTCCATCCATGACTGGGGAGTAAGTTTCCTCAAAGTCGACACCTGGTCGCTGAGTGAAACCTTGAGAAACGAGCCTTGCTTTGTACCTTACTACTTCATTATTCTCGTTTCTCTTTCGAACAAAAACCCACTTATGGCCACCGGGGCGAATGTGGGTAGGAGTTAGACAAACAGGTCCAAATACCTCTCTTTTGTTTAACGATAATAATTCAGCAGTAATTGCCTTCTGCCAATCTTTCCAATCTGACTTTTTCTTGCAATCAGCGAGCGTGTTAGGCTCAGGGTCAAGATCTATGATTGAGGCAATTTTCTTGGCAAAATTAGCGTCGACATTTGCCATGGATCGGTTGTATGACTCGCCCGAATTAACATAGTTAATGACCATTTCGTCATGGAGTGCATCAGGCACATCCTCTTGCTCCACCGGATTTCCCAATCCAGGAGCTACGTCCTTTAGCTTTCCCGCTCTGATGTGTGCGCACACAACTTCGCTGGGTATTTCCGATATAGGAAAGTTCAAGTCCGGAATTTCGTGCACTGAAATATCCGTACTTGTGCCAGGTCTCAACTGGCTCCCCTCAACAGGGGCAGTCTGTAATAAATCTCTCTTATCCTTTTTCTTCAGGCGTCCCCGGGTACTTGGGATTTGAGAAGCCGGAATCCGCGTCCTCTTAGGCCTTGGAGCAGGAGCGGGTATACCATCATTTTTCTTTGGTATTTCAACCCTTTCCGGTGCATTGCATGCATGCACATGCGACTTTGTCATAGTCTTTAAATCACTAAAATGATCGGGCAGTTGATTCGCTAGGGAGTGCAAATCTAGTATCTTTTGGACTTCTCTATTAGTCTCAACAGTGCGTGGGTCATGAGCGTGGATCCCCGTGGCTTTCCACGTGATTTCTCGACTTTTGCCATCCAGGGGTTGATTACCTCCCCCCAAAGTCGGAAAAAGATCCTCATCAAAAATGCAGTCAGCAAAACGGGCCGTGTGACAGTCACCTGTCAAGGGGTCTAAGAACCTGATTATGGACACAGTCTCATAACCAACGTATATCCCTGACTTACGGAGCGGTCCCATTGCTGATCGCTGGGGTGGTGGTATAGGTACATATACCTGGCAGCCGAACCTACGTAGGTGGGAAATTTTCGGCGCCGACCCTTGCGCAAGTTGGATGGGAGAGTGGATGTTGTAGGCTGATGGTCGAAAGTTGATGAGATTAGCGGCGTGTAACACCGCGTGTCCCCAACATGTAGTTGGTAAATTACAACCCTGAAGGAGTGGTCTGGCAATGAATTTAATCCTTTTAATCAATGCCTCCGCAAGTCCATTTTGAGTGTGGACATGCGGTACAGAGTGCTCAAGTTTGATTCCAGTTGCCATGCAATAATCACCGAATGCCTTTGAAGTAAATTCTCTGGCATTATCCATTCGAATAGACTTTAAACAATAATCAGGGAATTTATTCCTTATTTGTATGATCTGGGAGATCAACTTTGCAAAAGCATGGTTCCTTGTTGACAGCAGGCAAACATTGGACCATTTAGAGGAAGCATCGATGAGAACCATGAAGTACCGAAACGGCCCTGAGAGGGGCTGAATTGGACCACATATATCCCCTTGAATACGTTCCAAGGACGCGGGGAGTTCATCCTTCACCTTTAGGGGGGACGGTCTAATGATCAATTTCCCCATAGCGCATGCGGAGCACACGAAATCATCGGGATTTGAGAAATTTTTCACATTAACATTATGACCGTTCGAGTTGTTAATTATATTTCTCATCATCCTAAGACCGGGGTGGCCTAACCTATCATGCCAAAGGAAGAATAGTTCGGAGCTTCTAAAGACAGTCTTAAGGGTAGTGTAAATAGGTGGTGCTACTATCTTAGTGTAGTACAACCCAGTAGCTAATGAAGGGAGTCTTTCGACAACATGTTAACCATTTTCGTCGCGCTTGGTAATGAGTAGGAACTCCTTTCCATTCTCATCATCATCGGTTTCTACATGGAAACCATTGGCGCGGATGTCTCTAAAACTTAAGAGGGTACGAGTCGACTCCGGATACAACAATGCCTCTTCAATGATCAGAGTTGTTCCATTTGGGAGTATGATAGTTGCTCTTCCGGAGCCAACTACATTCGGACCGCAGCCGGCGATCGTCATTATGTTACCAGGGTTTTTGGTAATGGAATCAAAATACTTTGTTTCTCTCAAGATGGTATTTGTGGTGCCGCTATCAGCAAGGCACGTTTCCTCCATTTGGGCGCCACACGCGTTCTAAAATATAGTGCCTAATTAATATAATGGAGCGAGGAAGTTGCTACATCAAGTAAGTAAAACACATAAACATTTCAGAACATCACATAATAAAATAATGGAATAAATGAATGAAATAAATGTCATCCAATCGCCTAAAATAAATAAATGTTATGCTCTCATAGAGCTTACAACCATATCGAAAAATTGTATCTGATTATTACGGAAAAGGAATCATCACAACAAAAGGAGCTCAGGTGGATTCTGCAAAGAAACCATCGAGCTCAGCCTGTATCTCGAGTTCAGTGAGCTTCTCTTCGTTGGCCATAATCATGGACAAGGTGCCGAGCTGAGGCGGGGGGGGGGGGGGGGGGGCACAACGTGCTCAACCTCCATGGGCACAGCGGCGTCCGTGGGGACCGCCGAGGGTGCTGCCACTTGTGCTACGTCCTGCGCCACTATGGGCGCGACGTTCTGCACAGGCGCCTCTCCGGGCGCCAGTGGTGCCTCAACCTGGACAAGGTGCGCCTCGCGCGCCTTCTTGTTGGCCTTGAACGCGTCCACGACGTGTTTAGGGGCCAAACACTGCCTGGAGAGAAGTGAGTCTTGGAGCCACAGCGGAAGCAGTCCTGGGGCCTCGCCTCCCCCTTGCCCGCCTTGCGTTGCTTGGCCGGGTTGGAGGAGTTGGGGCCCTTCTTTCCCTTCTTTCCTCTCTTCTTGTGGATGTGCTTGCGCACCTTGTAGGCACCGGCATTGGCCTCATGAGTTGGGCCCCCCGCGAAGGGTTGCGCGGAGAAGTTTTTTTTCAGAACATTATCCTGCGCCTCAGCCACTTGGAGAGCATCAATAAGCGCTGCATATTCCGTGAATCCTTCCTGGCAAAAGTTTCGCGAGGACTGGATGTTGTCCGGATGGAATGTGGAAAGAGTTTTGTCTATCTTCTGCTGATCGGTGGTACTGGTCCCACACAGCTGAAGAATAGTACAAATCCGATGCAACCGGGAGTTGTACTCTCCCACCGTCTTGAAGTCCGCAAACCTCAGACGTATCCAATCTGCCTCCGCATGTGGCTGAATGGTGTACTTCAGCCTAGAGAACCGCTTGTTGAGGGCGGTCCAAAGGGCATAAGCACTCCGTTCTGCCATGTACTCGTTCTTGAGAGTCTCACACATGTGATGGCAGAGGAAGTGCAGGGCTTTAGCGTTGTCCACCGGGATGGTTTTGCTGGGGGCCGTCGGGGTCCCCTCAATCAACGCATCCTTGATGCATCGGCCCTCGAGGATGATCTCAACGTCCGAGGCCGAAGTCAGATAGTTAAGCCCATCCTGGGTCAACTCCGGGAACTTGCGGCTAACGATTCCGGTCATCTGCAATTTATGCAAAGTGTGTAAGATTACAGCAGGTAATCAGTTGCATAAATGCGATAATCGATACAATAATTCAAATATGACGGCGTTCCAAAATTTAATGTAAAAATGGTACAAGCTATCTATGAGATACAAAGTATTAAAAACATGCATTAATTAATGACTATAGTAAAACATAGTTCAAAAGCTTGTGTAAAATCGAACCGAAAAATAGAGCAGAAACGGTCCAACAGCCCCGCAAACGCATGTTTCCACACCCAGAAACGGCCCAAAAACGGCCGAAAAACGCTCGGTCTCCCGTGTGCCGGTCCACCCCACACCGTCCCTGCCCGAGAACGGGGGAACAGAGCACGGAAGTGCTCTCGAGTGGGGCGGCGGCGGCAGTAGGCCGCTCCAGTGACGGGAGCGCGCGAATCGATGACGCGGCGGCGCATGCCGGCGCGGGCGGCCAGGTGGTCCGTTTGGGAGCGCGCAGAGGCGCGGCAGACAGTGCGGGCGCAGGGAAGCGGGTGGCGCGGAGACACACGCGGGCAAGCGGCCGGCGCGCGGGCGGTGGCTCGCGGCCCGCGGCGCGCGGCCAGCGCATCCTTGGCGAGCGTGGCATGTGGTACGCGGCGGCACGGCAGCGCACGAGCACGGCCAGAGGCGGCATGCGGCTTGCGGGGCCACGCGCGGGAGGCCGTGCGGCGTCTGGCGGGCGGTGGCGCTCGGCCGGCGAGGCGGCGGGCGACTGCGGCTCGCGGGGCCACGCGCGGGAGGCCGTGCGGCGTCTGGCGGGCGGTGGCGCTCGGCTGCTCGCGGCAGCGCACGCGAGGCAGCGAAGCGCGCGCGGCGCGGCCTGCAGCAGCGCGGCGTGCGGCGGCGCGAGCGCGCCCGCGCGGCGGTGCGATCCTGCCAGCGAGCATGTCCAGCGTGGCGGCTCCAGCACGGCGGCGCGAGCGGCGGCTCGGGGCGCGCGGCAGGGCCAGGCAGGGCCGCAGCGGGGGCGCGCACGGGCCGCGAGGCCGACGAGCGGCGTCGCAGCGCGCGAGGCCAGCGGGGCCAGGCGTGCGGCGTCGCAGCGCGCGAGGCCAGCGGGGCCAGGCGGCGGCGGCGCGGGGCCAGGCGTGCGGCGTCGCAGCGCGCGAGGCCAGCGGGGCCTGGCGGCAGCGGCGCGGCAGGGCCTGCGCGTGTGGCGTAGCCAGCAGCCAGCGGGGCTGCTTCGGCTGTGCCCGTCCATGGCGGTTTGCATGCAGTGAAAAAAAAAGGCCAAAACGATAGATCGATCCGATCTACTAATTTAGAACGCAAGATCAGTCCAATCTACTAAACGAAAAATAGATCGGCACAACAGGTGCACTGGTACAGTCAACAAGTTTCTGATCCGGGAGTGATTAGATCGACATTGGTCGGCGACAGCAGGTCAGCTCGACTCCCGGGAAGAAAAATCCGTACCCCAGATGGGATCTGATCTAAGATCTGAACGCAAATCTTGAAAGGAAATTGCGAGGCGAATCCATTTTTGCGGTCAGATTTGTGTTACCTTCAACGAAAGCCTGCGTGATGCAGGCTCGACGGTGGCTTGACGGAGAGACACGTGCTGATAACGTGTTGGAACACCCCTGCCGACTGGCCGGTCCCGAGGCTGTTCTACACCCGAGAAGAAAACTAGGAGAAGGCCCACATAGTACACAAGTAGATGACACATGGAACAAAAGGGAACTTTATTGAAAACTCTCTCGGTAAACTCCCGTACATAGATTGTTCCTCTATTTATAGGCTAAAAGGGGATACGATACCCACATGGGCCAACCCTAGCCTGGTAGAGGCCACACCGAGTGGGCCTCTACCGGCCCAGTTTCCCAACACCAAGATCTATTCCACGAAATTAAACCCGACGAGGACGTTGTCTTGAACGGACTGCGCCACACGAAGCTCGCCGCACTAGCTCTCGACTTCCAAAAGTTGTTCCATTCGTCACAGCCGTACGTATCCGCGGTCAGCTGCACACGCTTCGGGTGATCACCGAAGCCACCCTCGCGCGCGGTCTCGACCGGTTGCGATGCACACTTTTAGCGGCCGCACGAAGAAACTTCCAGCCATGAGCCATCGACCGGTGCCTGTCTCGCGCACGCTGCCGCCAATGTTTCTGCAAAATCCACGTCGAGCGTGTGGGAAAGGTCCAGCGCTAGCTTAGGACATCTCCACCGATACGATTCAACCCGTCTAAATGTGTTCACACACGGAGGACATGGGCGGCTTGTCTAGTGGCACGATCTATCTAAACCGATGCGTCTAAACCGATGCGTCCGGCTTAACCCATTCGTGTATTAAATATGGACAACGATTTTGTAGGCATGAAACGGACGGATCAAGGGCGTATTCTTCCGGCATGCTACTGGTCCACCCGTTGATGGCTCAGTTGATGTGGAGCCTGTTGGGAACCCCAAGAGCAAGGTGTGAAGCATCACAACAGCAAGTATTTCCTCAGAAAGAAAACGAGGCTATCGAACCAGTAGGAGGAAGGAAACATCACATAGGTGTTGCAAGCAACGTGGAGATGTACATAACACAAACTCAAGTCTTTGCCCCAACTAACAGTAAGGTTGTCAATCTCACCGGTTGCTGTAACAAAGGATTAAACGTATGGTGTGGAAGGTAATGCTGGTTTGCAACAAGTAAATAAGTAACAGTGGAAGATGTATCAATGGTAAAGATTGGACCGGGATCCATAGTTCACTAGAGGTATTCTCTTTAGATAAACAACATGGCATGAAGGGTAAACAAATTACCGCAGAGCAATTGACATGAACTGAACAAGACATAACACTACAATTACTAGTCAGAAAGATCCTATGAGATTCGATTGGGCAATACACCAAGATACATAGACCGCCATCCAAATGCATCTATGACTAGAAGTCCACCTTCAGGTTATCATCCGAACCTCCTCTAGTATTAAGTTGCAAGCAACAGACAACTGATTTAAGTAAAGTGTGTAAGGTAAACAGTCCAAATGTTCCATAAACAAGAGACCGTTGTTTTCTCCCTAGTAGCAACAATACATCTACAACCGAAGATATTTCTGTTACTTCCCTTGAAAACTAGAGGCATGAATCCACTATCGAGCATAAATACCCCCTCTTGGAATCACTAGCAACTATTTGGCCAAGATAGCTACTAACAACGGAGAGCATGCAAGATCACAAACAACACAGACATGATAGAATCATAAAGACAAAACATTAATCAGACCAACATAATAATCTCAATATCCATCGGATCCCCGGAAACACAACATGCATGATTACAAATAGATTAGATCTTGATCATAAACGGAGCTCACAAGATATACATGAAAGCACAAGGAGGATATACAACCATCTAGCTACTACATGGACCCACAGTCCAGGGTAGAACTACTCACACATCATACCGGAGAGAAGACCTCCGGGATGATCTCCCCTCCGGCAGGGTGCCGGGAAGAACTTCAAATCCCCCCGATATAGGGACGATGGTGGCGGCGGCTACAGAAGGTTTAGTGAAATATTGATCGGGTACTTAGGGATTTTGCATCGGGGGCTTCTTATAGGCGAAGGGGGAGGCCGAGGCGGTGGCCAGGGGCCCCACACCCTGCCTAGGCGTGTGTCACGTCCCAAAAATTTTCACATCTTGAAATGTGAAAAATAAATAAACAAAACAAATAATAGTTAAAATTTAGGAGGAAAAGAAACTTTTTGTTCCTCTAATGAAAATACCAAAAGCTTCCTTAAAACAAAAAAATAATTTTGAATGAGAAAGTGACAACCAAGGTTTAAAAAAATCAAATGCATGTCATGCATTATCATTATTAAGAACTTGCATTTTAAACCAATGGAAAAGGAACATACCCAAAACCTAAAGCCTAATAAGGAAATCATCACGTCAATTTCAATTCGTATCTATGGCTACGTTCCATATAATTATTATTTTAAAAAAAAAATCATTTTCTTATTTCATTTGCTATATTTTTAGAGCTTTCTAAATTTTCCAAATAGGAAAAATCATTTTCTTTAATATCTCAAGCTTTGTGCCGAATTACCAAATCCCAGATCGTACTTTGTCTTTTCTATCCTCTCAAGTATATATTGGGCTGATCCTATCTCTCTCTTTCCTATTCTTTTTCTTTTTCTTTTGGTCTCAACCGAATTAGACAAGGCCCATGTGATTTGTTTGTTCGTGTAGCACCGCAGAAGTCCCACAAGCGCGCACGCACGACCGCCGTCACTTCTGTTCTACACTGCCTGCCACTAGCCTCGTGAACCCTAGCTCCTGATCGATAAATATAATATCCCTGCTGACCCCGCTCCATTTCTCAGCACGCCTACGGCCAGGCTCAGGCGAGTGAAACGCCGCACTGATTCTTCATCTCCCCGCACGCGCACGGACAAAACATTTAAATCAGACTGAAACGCCTGCCATAAAGACCAAAAACGCCAGCTCCCCGAAGCCATTACGCCGTTCCCTCGTCTCTTCCTATAAAGCGTGGTGCCTCTGCCCGTTTCCCTTCTTCGCGTGTGTGCTTCAAAGGAGTCACAGGAATCTAGTTCATCTCCATATAGACACAGCGCCTCGATCTCTTAGTTTCCCCTGCTGCCTCGCTCCCTCGCTCTGCACGCAACGCCCCAGCTCCATCATAAACTGTGCAGCCGCCAAAGTGCGCACTATGGCCGCCTCCGTGGAATCCAAACAACCAAGTCGCCACCGCTCAATTCCTTGCGCCACCCGCACCATGTAGAGACCAACAACTTATTCAGGCGACCTGATTCTCGATTCGTCATTCACAGCTCGCGAATTTCGGCATATACCGCAACTTGATCTGGAAGTTCATCGGACAAATTCATCACCCACGGTGAGAATCAGAGCAATTAATTTGAACACTAGTCTAATTTCATTTATGCCTATCTCCAGGACATGATCGTACACCTTCTTGTTGTAGATGGCCGCGCCGTCCGACGTCACGTGTCGCTCCAGCTGTGGATTATCGTCATCGTTGGGGACGAATGACCTCTAAATCACATCCAGTAGCACCGCCTCGACGCCCTCTACGCCGTCCACATCTTCTTCTACTCCGGATACGTCTCTAGCGACGGGAACGGCAACGCCAAGCCCGTGCCCGCAAATCGGGCGAACTTCTCCGGCGAGCTTTTCCGGTGAGCCATCCTGGATCATTAGATCTTCATCTAAAGGTCATCATAGATCAATTAAACAAAGAGGTATCTTCCAATTAGAATCTCACAAGTGTCATATCTATTCCTATTTTCAGATTTTTAGACATAAAAACACATAAACTTGCAAAAATCATATCTTTAGTTCTGTATATCTAAATTTAAAGAATAATATGTCTATGGATTCACAAAAACGAGTAGAACACAGTGGAGCCATAATTTTGTATTTTTGAGTCGGTAAAAATCACGTTTTATACAGAACCATTTGTGGAGTATTTTGAGTATAAAAATTGTTGTGTAAATTATTTTTAAGTGAATCCTTTTGCAAATGGTTGGAAATTGAACCCTCTACACAGTAAGACCAAAATATAATTTTATTCTAGTATAAATAAGATTGTGGCAATTAATTAGTGAGAATGGTCTTTCCAACTGTTAGAAAATGTTGCTAATTGCTACAATTGCACAAATGATTGCATTTGTAATCTTAAAAATATAAAATGTTCATAAATCACTTAATAATGTTTAGAACCATGTTATAACAATTTGTACAATAAAATTGCCATCTTGCATGTTTGCACACTTTGCATGATTTTTGTGTTGTCATTAGTATTGATCGTGTGATTGTTTTGTCTTGGTTGTTTTGCTTGATAGATTGTGTTGATTGTCAAGTGTGTTATTGCGAAGAGTGTACCAACACCACCAACTACTAAGGCAAGTGGAACTATCATTCATGTCCTACTATTTTCAATACACTTAGTGGAATTTTTGTAGTATGCATAATAGGGCTACTATGTTACTATGCTATGCTATGTCCTATTAGGATATCCTTTATATCTTCCTTAGTGGAAACATCGTAGTTGTAGTATGCTTAGCCGTGCTATAGACTTGGGGTGGAATACCATGTTATGATTATATGAAGTGTTGGAAAAATATATGTTTTATATAATAAAACAAGTACTCAATGAATCACCTAGGTGGAATGTGGATACTCAATTGTGAATTAGGTGGCAACGAAGGGAACCATATATAAATGGCTATCTTTTTCGTGTGTGCACTAGAAGAAAACCACCCAGGGACTTAGAGACTGAACATGTTTCTCGTACAGTGGCTTCCGTGTACAGCCACATGCTAAATGGTCTCTAGCTTAGTCAATTACATGGTGGAAGACCCTTGCATTGGTACCTATTCAGGTTAACTAGAATTATGTATTGGAAATATATCCTTACATTGGTGCCTGGTAGTTGTGCTAGCATAATGTATTGGGACGAATTCTATGGAAAGACTTTGTCACATTCTCGATCTGCCGGTACTCTATTTGATGTGTACTTATCCAGCGGCCACTGGTGGCGTCAATACGAGATTGTGTCATGTGGGTAAAGTGTACAACTTCTGCAGAAGATCAAATTCTAAGTACTTAGCCATGTCCCTTGTAACATCCCAAAAATCATGATTTCAAAGTTTGCATATCATCCATGCATTCATAATCATTTTAGGATCATTTCAATGTCATTTCAAAAACAGAAGCATTTGAAGGCTTATTATTTTATGTAAACAAGGCAATGGCCCAAAGCTACTCTCTAGTATGAGATTGATTGTTTTAACCAGTAAGAATGGAATTTAGGATTAGTTGTTATTTTCAAAAGCTTGGGCAAAGTTTTTCAAAACAAAATATGAATTCAAAACCTTTCTTATGTCCTTATTAAATATTTGGTAAAGGCTTTGTTATTTTAAAATTCCATTGGGCCCATTTAGATTGAGTGAACAACAGTGTTAATTACTCAATTAAGTGCGTGTTCCATCTATAAAGATCCAGAGAAATTTTGAATTCAAATTCATTTGAAAACCATTTGAAAATGATTCTAGAAATCAAAACAGAAAAGGAAAAAGATAAAAGAATTAGAAACAAGCCGGCGCCACACTTTTGGCCCAGTAGCAAAAACAGCCCACCCGGGTTATCCCTCCCTCTGTTTTTCCACCGCACCCGCGCTACCCAGACAGTCACAGATCGGTGGACCCTCGCTAGCTCACCTCCTTCTTCCTCAATTCACGCCCACGACCACGTCGCCGGCTGTTTCCTCCGCCATCACTACCGCGCCATAAAATCGAGTTATTGCCGACGATTACGTGCGCGATCCTCGCCCCAGCTCCGGCTACAAACCCCCCTCCCCATCCCGCATCTTTCCCCTCACTTCCCTCGCTCGCTCCGCCACCAGGATGCTCGCATTTGAGCTCAAACCACCGCAGTACTGACGACCTCCGGCGGCAAATTCCGGTGAGCCCTCTCCGCCCCTTGCCTCTTGGTCTTGATAGCACGTCTCCTGCATCCTTGTGCGTCATTTAACACCGCTGTTGTGTGCTAGGACAACCCTGAACGTCGGCAACGTCGACGACTGCGCGAGCCCGACGAAGCACTCAACTCCGGCGAGCTGTTCTGGTTAGTCCCGAGCGCTACTCGCATGACCAGAATCGCTTCCCGCATCCGACGCATTGCTTAATTCTCTCTGGCATGATCTAGATCCTCGGCAACGTTGACGAACAGCCGTGCCCGATGACTTCACGAACTCCGATGAGCAATCCCTGATGACTCCGAGCGCCCCTCCGCCAACGAAGACCACCTTGAGCATCAGCATCATCACGCGAACACGG
The DNA here is from genome assembly GCA_916181665.1 of Avena sativa. Lineage (NCBI taxonomy): Eukaryota > Viridiplantae > Streptophyta > Magnoliopsida > Poales > Poaceae > Avena > Avena sativa. The sequence goes on along the minus strand of OV702284.1, from coordinate 249,773,474 downwards.
TGAGCTACCCCACTGCCCTTCTCGCTTCCTATAACACCGGCGACATCACCGTCTGACCGCGCCGCCGCCAGCCACCGTCGCAACGCCGCTGACTTTTGGTTCGTTTGATGTGGGCCGTTAGATCTAGATCAGGCGTGTAGGAATAGATCACTTAAGCGAAGAGGTAAGTTAGATCTGAGCCATGCGATGCGTTTTAATCCAACGATCTAGAAAGCCTGATCCGCGCGAAACGGTATCGACCAATCAGACAGCGCCGCGTGGCCTGTGTTTTGATTTAAAATCTAAAATTAGATCTTTTTAGTTGTTCAAACTTGCAAAATTCATAACTTTTGATCCACACATTCAAATTTTGTAAACTTTATATCATTGGAATCAGGAGAAAGAATTCTATCCAATTATGCACTTTGTTTAATAAATTGCATCTGTAAAATGGGTTGTTTTTGCAGAGACATTTATAAGCTTATTTTGTATATAAAAATGTATGGAAAATGTTCTAAGGGCAAAATTAATTTTATTTAGTGTATAATTGTTTTGTTTATGATTCAGTATTGTTACACTTGTCTTGTTTGATTAAGAAAAATCATCACATGGCATTTGCATGCATTCATATATTTTTGCTTGTTTATTTTGATATGTGAATTTGGTGCTATCATTTTATGTGTAGATTTTGGTGCTAGTGGTGATTGTGATTGTGAGGACTGTTGCTACTCCCCCAACTACCAAGGCAAGTGGTGCTTCATATTTTTGTCCCAATATTTTGACTATGCATTAGAAATATTTTGTATAGGGCTTGCATGAGTATTTTTGCTAAGTATCTATATGCTATGCTTAGGAAATCCTAGTAGTTGTAGAATTTTTAGAATTTTCTCTAAGTTAAGATACTTGCTATTGCCATGCTTAGCCTAGCTAGTAGCAACCAAGGGTGGAATATATACATGCTATGGAAAATTATTGCTAAGTCTTTTACTTATGTTTTTTCTTAATAAAACAACTAAGTGAATGAAACACCTGGGTGGAATGGTAATTGCTTTGGTGGTTTTTGGTTGAGTGGTTACACAAGGACCGTTTCTATGGTTTACCTTGTGTATATCACTTATGGATTTCCACCCAGGAACAAAGGGATTTGAGATGCCAAATGTTAAGAAGCTTCTAGTGCAGCCACATGGCATTATGGGCTCTGCCTGGATCATATAGGTTGCAATAACTTAGCCATTTGGACAGTTGGTGGTAGAGGGATGATAGGTTGGAACGCGTCCATTCGGTCTAAGGGAAGGCTTCTGAAAGGTCCTGTCTTGGTGAAACCAAGTCTTGTGGGGAAAGTGCACCACCTCTGTAGAAGGAAGAAACTAAGTACTTAGCCCTGTCCCCGGTAATGGACAACTTCAGCATCAATACATGGAAGCTATCAAGAATCTCCTCATCCCAATTTCTAATTTAAAACTTGTGGTTGAACAAGGGTGAAGGATCACCAATTTCTATTGGTGATTCCTTGGGATGTTTTCAACTGATAGGTAAAACCTATTTTGAGCAAGGCAAGCCTAAGCTACACTTAGCCAAATTCATGTAGTAACTAGATGCTAATATTCTACTAAGGTATCACTTGCCAATACTATTCCAATGTATTGACCCACTATGGCTGTAACTTGTGATGTTGCAGGATACTCTGATGATGATTAGGGGTTATGAGTCTACACTCAACATGCTTGCCTGTGGCACATGAAGATGAAGACTTTTACTTATATTGTTAAGATAAACTCTTGTACTAGCCTATGGATATGGAGTTGTAAAAGACTATGTTATCTCTGGAATGACGATGTAATAATGACCTTTGTTTCCGTGTACTTCATCTTAAACTGTGGATGCTAGCAATTGATCTAGGGACTAGCATTGCAACCACATGGATCTTTACCTTTATAAAGGTGGGATCTTACATCCCCGGTTACGAACAACTCTGAGCAACTAAGGCCTGAAGCTATGGAAGATCTCGACATTCCAATTTCTCAAAGTAAAACTTGATGGTGTTAACAAGGGATTAGAAGCACTTGGATTTTGCCAAGGAGTTCAGAAAGATTGTTAAAAGATCAAAACTATTTTGAAAAGATAGGATAAAACCATATTGCTTTCTGCAAATGAGCCTAAACCCTACTTAGCCAAATATGCATATATTGATAGGTTCCAACTTATTTCCACATATAATGAAATTTGCCAATACAATTCAAATGTATTGACCCTTGTGGCTGTAACTTATTATGTTGCAGGTTTGTTTGATGCTAGTGTAGTGTGTTGAATAGGATTACAAGTCTACAACCAACATGATTGCCTGTGGTATTTTGAAGATAAAGGACTCCATGCTATATAGTTATTTCTGTTGCATTGTGAAAAGATAGCCAAATGAGCTATGTAAGATGTAATGAATTATTTTATTCCTGGTTATAAAGTTGTATTATGACCTTTGTTTCTTGATATTACATCTTAAACTGTGGATGCTAGCTATTGATCCAGGGACTAGCATTGTAAACACAGGGATCTCTACCTTATCAGGTTGGGACCTCTACAGAGCAGGGCAGGGCTCACCCGCGCCTAGAGGGGGTGTGGTTGCCCTGGAACGCCTCTCCGTCTCCCCTCTGGACTTCTTGTTCCCCACAGAAATTTATTGACTTTGACGTTTGTCCCGTCCAATTCCGAGAATATTTCCTTACTAGATTTTCTAGAACCAAAAACAGCTAAAAACAGGCAACTGGCACTGTGGCAACTTGTTAATAGGTTAGTACTAGAAAACATGTAAAAAGCACCTCAAAGTGTAGACAAAGCAAAGCAAAGTAGATACTAAACAAGCATGGAGCATCAAAAATTATAGATATGTTTCCGACGTATCAAGCATCCACAAGCTTAACTCCTGCTCATCCTCGAGTAGGTAAGTGATAAAAAGAATAATTTTTGAGGTGACATGCACCCTCACAATAAAGATTTAACCATTTGCAAGCATTGAAAGCTGGGATCAAAGAACTCTAAACATGTGCATAAAAGATGGAGTTCTAACAATAGGACATAGTAACTATGCATGCAACATGAAAGGCTACAAACAAAGATCATGAATAATATGCATTGAAAAATGTTTGTTTGTTTCACATACAGAAAACATAGCATAGTGGTAACCAGCTTGTCACTCATAGAGTAGCAAATAGATGCATAGGACACCTTCAAAGTTCACAAGGGTGACATGAACAAATAGCACAAGAACAAGTAATATCACAATATGCATCAATCAATAAGCTTTGGGACACTGCACACAGAATGACAACTATGCTATCTTAATGGTGCCTAAAGGTAGAAGCCGGAGACTCAAAAGTGGTGGAATAAAGGCCTTTTATAAAGGAAGCAGGGATTTCAAGTTTCAAAAAGAGCTTCCAAAAATTATGGTACTTGTTAGCTTTCAGCCCTCATTGCCCCTATCATAAGAATCTTGAAGTGATTAAGGTTAAAGTGAACAAACTATGGAGTATATGCTTGACAAAGTATAAGTTGGCAATCTCAAGTCTCTTGAATAAGAGGGCCACACCTCATGCTACTCAACTTCAGTCACCTTTAAGTTCTTATCATAGTAAGTATATGCGTATCATAGAGAACCGCCAACGGGGTACCCCTTGCACATGGTATAGGAGATTTCCCATAACGAAAATGACAAGGCAAGAAGACAATGAGCATCTCAGCAATCTTTTTATTTACCATATGCATAGCTTTTTATTGAGGATGCTTCATATATAGCTCACTATGGTGATGCTGCAAATTTCCACCATGATTAGGCATGGCTTAGTCTAGCGGCCCAGGCGTTTCTCTAACACAGAATAAAAACTCCATGGACTTATAAGTTCCATCTTTATTTCACACCGGTGACATCCATAGACAAAAGAGCATGATATCAACTGAGTACAAAGTACAAGTGCAATGTTGAAAACGTTCCCCGTGACAGCACGGTTCTGCTAATTCCAAAGTATAAGTGCAAGCATATACAACATAGATGACACAATGGTTCAAATTTATTATGGGCAAAGAATATAAAGTGTGCCATCAAGTTTGTGAGGGCTTTAATCACTAAGTTTTCACATAACAAAATAGTTTTTAATTGGAAGATAGCTGAAAACAAGAATATACTTGGAATGGTGTAACACACCATGCATAGGAGTTTATAGTGGAAACTTTGTAATAACTTGGTTTCTTGGGAGTTGGAAGCATGAGTAGAGCTTACTCATACAAGTGGAGGCTAGCAAAAGATTGGGAGCAACCAACTAAGAGAGCAATAATGACCATAACTAAGAGAGCAACAAAGCATTACTAATCAAAGCATAGAGTGGTACTACAAGTCAAGGACTAAATGATCATAGAGGCTATGGTTACTTGTTCATAGTCATAACATGGTGTGAGCATGTGCCAAGTCAACCCAAGCAAAGCATAAAAGGTGAATACCACAATACTATGCTTTTTGCATGCTAAAACAACACATAACTTCTTCAAGGCACACTAACCAATCCCAATTGTTTGGAACAAGACATGCTACAAAAATAATCACTAAGCATAAGGTCAAAACAACACCTAGCATGTCATGTTGAAGTCTAAGTCACAGTCAATGCAAGCTCCTCTTGCACTTCCAAACAAGAACTTACTACTCCTTTCCAACACCAAGCAACTTATTTGCAAAACAACACAATGAGAACGGGGGTCCAAACTACTTTATTCAAGCAAACTAAACAACCTAAGCAAAGCAAACGAAAACTAAGACGCTCCAAGAACAACACAACGGTACATAAAACAATAAAAACAAAGTGTCTAAACAGACCTGAGCTTTTTATTGATGAAGAAGGGGATGCCTTGGGCATCCCCAAGTTTTGACGCTTGTAACTCTTGGATATTTCTTGGTGTGACACCATGGTGGAATCCCCAAGCTTGAGCTTTTGTCCATTCTTCATCTCATTGCATCATTCTCTCTCTACACAGAATTTTTCCTTTATACAAAACTTCACACAATCTTCATTAGCAACATTAGTTTATTCAAAAGATAGTAGACCTCTGGCAAAGCTTTGGAACAGCAAGGCTTTTCACTAAAAACACAATCTACAGTAGCAACTCCTTCAAAAAGCTCAATTCCCCAAAAGAGAACTCAAAAGGAATCAATAAGAAGCAAATGAAAATAATGGCAGAAATCTGTCAAAACAGACTAGTAGGTAGAAACCAATTTTTTTTGAAAATCTTGAAATCAAAACATGTTGAACTAACGAAAGTTAGTTAACATACTGGGGGATTTATTCGTAAATTTTGAGCTCAATCTGAGTTATAGAGACTCCTCGCAAATTTTTATGGTGGAGGACAGAAATCTGTTTCGGGACAACAACTCCCCAAAATCTTACTTCCCTCTCATTAGAGGTCATTCTTGGCACAAAAAGCAAACAAAAAGGATAAGGAGAGGTCACTACTGAAGTAATAACTTCCAATACTCAAGGAAACTCTTGGGTTATCTCTCAACAAGTACTTTTCTTTAACGCCTTTAAGTTAGGCACAAGATGCAAGAAGAATCAAGTATTTTCAAATGAGGAAGCATTAACATCAAATCTTGCTTTCAAAGGAGGAGCAAAAAGCAACTTCTCTATACTCATAGGGAAAGTGTCCAATGCCTTTCTTGAATGGAAAATGATATTTAATGGTGCCTTCTTTCATATCAATGATGGCACCAACTGTTCTAAGAAAAGGTCTTCCCAAAGTAATAGGACAAGAAGCACTGTATTCAACATCCAAAACATCGAAATCAACAGGGACATAAGCATTGTTAACCATAATGAGAACATCATTAATACTCCCCATGAGTTTCTTCTTAGCATTATCATTGAGTGGGACATATAAATAATAATCTTCCAATGGTGGCAAATCAAGTATTTCATAAATCTTCCTAGGCATAATAGAGACACTAGAACCAAGATCACATAAAGCTTTGAGATCAAAGTCATTTACTTGCACATTAATAATGGGTTCCCAACTATCTTCTACTTTCCTAGGAATAGAAGCTTTGTGTTTTAGCTTCTCTTCCTTAATCTTAACAAGAGCATCTATAATGTGTTTAGTGAAAGCAACATGCATATCACTAGCATCAAGACTTCTAGCAAGCTTTTGTAGGAACATAATCACTTCAGAAACATTGCAACCATCAATATCAAAGTCAAACTTAGCATCACTAGTAGTAGGCTCAATAGGCTTAGGCATAGTAGGTGGAGGAATAGGGACTACTTGTGGTTTAGTGGTGATGGTGCACACGCTATTGTTTCTATCAATTTCAGCTTCCCTTTCCCACCTAGCATGAAGTTGAGCTAACAGCCTATCATCTTCATCAATAGCAACTTGCATGGCATGAGCAGTAGAAAAGGTATTTTCCATAGTTTCAGGTTTAGCAGACATTTTATTAATCAAGGAAGATTGAGCTTCAGACAAAGAGGATAAATTTTTCTCAGCACTCATTTTTTTTACTGTAAACTAGGAATTTCTCTATTCAGATTCTCAAGCTGATGACTAATGTTTTTCAAGATAATAGATTGTTCCTCTATAGTTTTAGTGAAAATCTTATTTTGCTCATATTGCATCTGCATAAAGTTCTTAGTGGATCTGTCTACTTCTAGAATCCTTTCTTCACTAGGCATTCCAGATCTACCCTGATAAGCATTTCCACTAGGAGGATAAGGCCTATAATTGTTGTTGAAATTGTTGTTTCTAATGAAGTTCACATCAACTTTCTCTTCTTGAGAAACCAAAGAGGCTAAGGGAACACTATTAGGATCTAGAGGAGCTTTCCCATTAACAAGCATATCCATAATAACATCAATATTTTCACTCAAAGAGGAAGTTTTCTCAACAGAATTTACCTTCTTACCATGTGGAGCTCTCTCAATGTGCCATTCAGAGTAGTTAACCATCATATTATCAAGGAGCCTTGTTGAAGCACCCAAAGTGAGGCCCATGAAGGTACCTCCAGCAGCTGAATCCAACAGATTTCTTGAGGAGAAGTTCAAACATGTATAAAAAGTCTGGATAATCATCCAAGCATTGAGTCCATGAGTGGGGCAGTCGTTAACCTAATATTTCATTCTTTCCCAAGCTGGAGGAACATGTTCACTATCAAGTTGTTTAAATTTCATAATGTCACTTCTCATAGATATAATCTTAGCAGGAGGATAGTATTTTCAAAAAAAAGCATCTTTGCACTTAGTCTAAGAATCAATACTATTTTTAGGCAAGGATAGCAACCATTCTTTAGCTTTTCCTCTCACAGAGAAAGGGGAAAGCTTGAGCTTAATAATATCTCCATCTACATCCTTATACTTTTGCATCTCATAAAGTTCAACAAAGCTATTGAGATGGGCAGCATGATCATCAGAACTAGCACCAGAAAATTGCTCTTCCATCACAAGATTCGACAAAGCAGGCTTAATTTCATAAAAGGTAGCATCAGGAGCAGGCGGAGCAATAGGAGTGCTTAGGAAATCATTGTTGTTGGTGCTAGTGAAGTCACACAACTTGGTGTTCTCAGCAGAGTTCATTTTGGCAAAGGTGGGCAAGCCAAAAACAGCAGTAGCAGCTAGAGCAGGAATTAATTTTTTTGTGTTTTTTGAAAAGAGGCAAACAAAACCAAGCAAAAGAAACAAAGCAAACTAAAAAAAAGTAAAGAGGAAGAAAGTGAAGGACTCCCCTAGTGAAGACGTCCTTAGCCTCCCCGGCAACGGCGCCAGAAAACTTGTTGATGGCTCAGTTAATGTGGAGTCTGTTGGAAACCCCAAGAGCAAGGTGTGAAGCAGCACAACAGCAAGTCTTCCCTCAGTAAGAAACCGAGGTTATCGAACCAGTAGGAGGAAGGAAACGTCACACAGGTGTTGCAAGCAACGTGGAGACCTGCACAACACAAACTCAATACTTTGCCCAAACTAACAGTGAGGTTGTCAATCACACCGGTTGCTGTAACAAAGGATTAAACATATGGTGTGGAAGGTAATGGTGGTTTGCAGCAAGTAAACAAGTAATAGTGGAAGATGTATCAATGGTAAATATTGGACCGGGGTCCATAGTTCACTATAGGTGCTCTCCTTAGATAAACAACGTGGCATGAAGGGTAAACAAATTACAGCAGGGCAATTGACAGGAACTGAGCAAGGCATAACAATGCAATTACTAGTCAGAAAGATCCTATGAGATTCGATTGGGCAATACAACAAGATACATAGACCGTCATCCAACTGCATCTATGACTAGAAGTCCACCTCCAGGTTATCATCCGAACCCCCTCCAGTATTAAGTTGCAAGCAACAGACAACTGCTTTAAGAAAATTGTGTAAGGTAAACAGTCCACATGTTCCATGAACAAGAGACCATTGTTTTCTCCCTAGTAGCAACAACACATCTACAACTGAAGATATTTCTGTCACTTCCCTTGGAAACTAGAGGCATGAACCCACTATCGAGCATAAATACCCCCTCTTGGAGTCACTAGCAACTACTTGGCCAAGATAGCTACTAACAATGGAGAGCATGCAAGATCACAAACAACACAGACATGATAGAATCATAAAGACAAAACCATTAATCAAACCAACATAATAATCTCAATATCCATCGGATCCCCGCAAACACAACATGCATGATTACAAATAGATTAGATCTTGATCATGAACGGAGCTCACAAGATCTATACATGAAAGCACAAGGAGGATATACAACCATCTAGCTACTACATGTACCCATAGTCCAAGGTGGAACTACTCACACATCATACCGGAGAGAAGGCCTCCGGGATGATCTCCCCTTTGGCAGGGTGCCGGGAAGAACTTCAGATCCCCCCGATCTAGGGAAGACGGTGGCGGCGGCTACAGAAGGTTTCATGGAATATTGATCGGGTACTTAGGGTTTCTGCATCGGGGGCTTCTTATAGGCGAAGTGGGAGGCCGAGGCAGTGGCCAGGGGCCCCACACCCTGCCTTGGCGCAGGGCAGGGCCCACCCGCGCCTAGGGGGTGTGGTTGCCCTAGCACGCCTCTATGTTTCCCCTCTGGACTTGTTGTTCCCCACGGAAGGTTATTGACTTTGACGTTTGTCCCGTCCAATTCCGAGAATATTTCCTTACTAGCTTTTCTAGAACCAAAAACAGCAGAAAACAGGAAACTGACACTGTGGCAACTTGTTAATAGGTTAGTACCAGAAAACAAGGAAAAAGCACCTCAAAGTGTGGAAAAAGCAAAGCAATGTAGATACTAAACAAGCATGGAGCATCAAAAATTATAGATACATTTCCGACGTATCACCCGTCAGTCACCGCTTAGCGCGACAGTGATTCGGACACAATGCAACAACATCAATTCAGACACAACCGTGGTAGCGATTTAGAGGCACGCGCAGTCGCCTGACCGGTGGCATCCTACGCCATCAATGCCGATGGGACAGTACCCTGACTAACGGGACGCTGTCTGAGTTCCCGCGCCAACATTGATAACGAAGGAACGGGAATCTACACGCGTTCGTGAATGCAAGGGCTACTTAACCCTGCGCCCGTCGGCGCCGCACTGCCTACCTCTTTCCATAGCCAGATACAACCCTAGTAGCGCCGCCGCCACTACCAACGATGAAGATGCTAGGATTGTTCAAGAAGGCCAAGAATGACCACGTGGCGACCGAATCCGGATCGAGCCACCAGCGCAGTGGCATGCCAGTCTTCCTTCATGGCGCCGTCCGCAGCCACGATCCCAAGACTTTTCCCACCGCCCCGCCGTGCGCCATCCCGGTGTCGCCTGTGCCCAAGGAAGGAAAAGTGCTGGAGGAGGAGATCCGCCGCCGCATCCACAACCTCCTGCCGGCCCTCTAGTGGGGGCGTGGCTACCAGAGCTAGGACTTCTGGAAATAATTTCTGGCCTGGAAGCACACGATGCGGCGCGTGAGCACCTTCCACGGTGAGTTCTAGCCGTGGGAGGTCTACGATTTCCCCACCTTCAACCCTGACAATGACGGTGCCGTCAACCACTCTAATGAAGATATCTACATCAACAACAACAACATCATCAAGGAGGGGGAGGTGGACGCAGTAACAGCCGCCGCCACGCACCTGCCCTAGAGTACCACGAGGTCCTGGCGTGGGGCTACGATGATGATGCCTTCATCGAGCAGGCCATTGCGGCCAGCGCGAAGGATGGGGATACCTTGTGGGACGGCTACCAAGAGGTCGTCCATCTCATCGGCCTGGTGGCGCAGGCAAACGTGCAACTGCCTCCAGTGCTTCCATTGCCGAGGTGGGCACCACCGATCATGCCGGAGGAAGGGATGGAGCTGGCGCACCCTCTACCTCCGCATGGGGCCACCGACAGCGTTGTTTGGGCAGGTAATCGACCCTACCGCGCATGCTACCGCTCTGGCCCTGCTGCCGTCCAAACTCTGAATGCCCCCGGAGTACATCGACCTTGACCCCTATATGGACGCGACGGCATGATGCGTGCACTCAGTGTTGACGTGGGACGCTTCGTTGGAAAACACAAGAGCAAGGTGTGATGAGCACAACAGCAAGTTTCCCTCAGTAGAGACCACGGTTATCGAACCAGAAGGAGGAAGGAAACATCTCAAAGGTGTTGCAAGCAACGTGGAAACCTGCACAACACAAACTCAAGACTTTGCCCCAACGAATCAGTGAGGTTTTCAAGCTCACCGGTTTGCTGTAACAAAGGATTAATTGTATGGTGTGGAAGGTGATGAATGGTTTGCAGCAAGTAAACAGTGGAAGATGTATCAATGGTAAAGATTGGACCGGGGTCCATAGTTCACTAGAGGTGCTCTCCTTAGATAAACAACATGGCATGAAGGGTGAACAAATTACATCAGGGCAATTGATAGGAACTGAGCAAGGCATAACAATGCAATACGAGACAAAAATATCCTATGAGATTCGATTGGGCAATACAACAATATACATAGACCACCATCCATCTGCATCTATGACTAGAAGTCCACCTTCAGGTTATCATCCGAATCCCCTCCAGTATTAAGTTACAAGCAACAGACAACTGCTTTAAGCAAAGTGTGTAAGGTAAATAATCCACTTGTTCCATGAACAAGAGATCGTTGTTTTCTCCCTAGTGGCAACATCACATATACAACCGAAGAGATTTCTGTCACTTCCCTTGGAAACTAGAGGCATGAACCCACTATCGAGCATAAATACCCCCTCTTGGAGTCACTAGGAACTACTTGGCCAAAATAGCTACTAACAACGGAGAACATGCAAGATCACAAAAAACACATACATGATAATATCAAATAGACAAAATCATTAATCAATCTGACATAGTAATCTCAATATCCATCGGATCCCCGCAAACACAACATGCATGATTACAAATAGATTAGATCTTGATCATGAACGGAGATCACAAGATCTATACATGAAAGCACAAGGAGGAGATACAACCATCTAGATACTACATGGACCCGTAGTCCAAGGTGGAACTACTCACGCTTCATACCAGAGAAGAAGGCCTTCGGGATGATCTCCCCTCCGACAGGGTGCCGGGAAGAACTTCAGATCCCCCGATCTAGGGACGATGGTGGCGGCGGCTACAGTAGGTTTCGTGGAGTTTTGATCGGTGCCAAGGGTTTCTGCATCAGGGGCTTCTTATAGGCGAAGAGGCGAGGCATTGGGTCCACCAGGGGGCCATACACTTCCCAGGCGCGGGCTGGGCCCACCCGCGCCTAGGGGGGTTTGGCCGCCATGTGGTGCCCCTCCGTCTCGTCTTCTGGCTTCATGTTGCATGATACGTCGGAAACGTATCTATAATTTTTGATGCTTCATGCTTGTTTAGTATCTAATTTTCTTTGCTTTGTCTACACTTTGAGGTGCTTTTTACATGTTTTCTGGTACTAACCTATTAACAAGTTGCCACAGTGCCAGTTGCTTGTTTTCTGCTGTTTTTGGTTCCAGAAAAACTAATAAGGAAATATTCTCGGAATTGGACGAGACAAACGTCAAAGTCAATAGCTTTCCGTGGGGAACACGAAGTCTAGAGGGGATACGGAGAGGCGTGCCAGGGCAGCCACACCCCCCGAGGCATGGGTGGGCCCTGGCCCACACCTAGGCAGGGTGTGGGGTCCCTGGCCACCGCCTCGGCCTCCCCCTTCGCCTATAAGAAACACCCGATGTAGAAACCCCAAGTACCCGATCAATATTCCACGAAACCTTCTGTAGCCACCGCCACCGTCGTCCCTAGATTGGGGGGATCTGAAGTTCTTCCCAGCACCCTGCCGGAGGGGAGATTGTCAACACCCGGATTTTTTAATCCCGGATGCCTGTTATGCCATACATCGCAATCCCAAGATTGCCATTTTTGCGAGACATAACAGATTTGGATATCACAGTACATCATCCATTACAAACCATAAATAAGGTCTTCCACAAATAAGGATATCATGATCCAGTCTTAATACAACTCAAGCAGCAGAATAACGTAAAGATAACGATAGCGTAGGCGAAGCTCCATCTTCGGGGTCACAGGCAATGCTGACGATGGGAAATGATCCTAGTTGTCGTAACCTTCCTGCGGTCCATCATCCTGGTACTCCTCTTCCTAGTCTGGCCACGGGAATAGCCAGGGACAAAGCCAATAGTACTCTTTAAGTACTCGCAAACTAATACTAATAAGTGAAGTGGTTTTGAAAAGGATAGACTAAGCTCTAGGGTTGTTTTCCAAAAAGCCAGATTTACCTCTACTAAGTTCAGAAGCAAATAAAACTAGTTGAAAGTTTTATAACACCTAAGTGGGAACTTGAATTCATATCACAACTCTGTTGTGGTCAAGTCAAAGTCACAATTCATTTCACAAGTCATTTTGAAAACATCTGACGGCGGAACAGTATGGCCACTCCAACTGTCCATAACCGCGGACATGGCTATTCGAATAGTTTGACACTCTGCAGAGATTGTACACTTTCACCACAACATTTGATACATCTGTCAGGAACAATCCTGAATTCACCATACTCAGTATGCGGATAATCAATCCTAACCTTTCAATTACACGCCCTAGTATAGGCACCTCTCCTGTGAGTTTGGCCTCCCAACCATGACCAAATGTCATCTTGGGAACTGCACAGGTGGACAATCTTCACAAGGTAGCCTTAGCTCATACCTTGGTCGCAAGGGAACCCATACTAAGGTATATAAATTTCCAGTCAAGCCCTACCCAATTTTCGGGTATTGTGGTTGTACGGTAAAATTGGAATGGTATCGCATCCAGACAACCATCAGTTTTATAAAGGGCTAAGGCTCATGCCTCAACATTTTCATCATCAAAATCATCTGGTATTCAAGAACACATGTCAAAACATTTCAGTAGAATGACTCATCATTCTAAGGTTTTCATAACCATATTCACCAAGTATTGCCATCTAAAGTTGATCAAGTTTTATGCTTAGCACTAGCATCTATAAGTGGGGGTAAAGACTAATGAGGGGAGGTAAACAAATGGGGATTTACTAAGTTCAATATCACGCCTTAGGATGACATTAACTTAGTCCAAATTTTATGCTCTTTATGCTACCATCAGTTATCTTTCTAGAATCTACAAGTCACTAAGTAAAATCTAAGAGAAAGCTTTGATAAAGAAAAAAAGTATTAAGCTTGCAAGTAAAACTAGGATTGGGTATCAAGTGGTGTAAGCTTGCAATTAGAACTTGCATAGTTTAGCTTGCTAAGATAATAGTATGAGCTTGCTAAGTTGCAAGTATTAGCTTGCTTAGTTAGTAGCTTGCCTTGTGCAGAGCAGTGGTTGAAGTTCTCCTCGGCTTCTTCCTCGTAGTATCCTCCTTCCTCCTCGTATCCTTGGTCGGTACTAGCGTCTATAAATAAATACGAGGTACACAATCACCAAACAATACTTAACTATTTCTAATCATCACACAAAGGTTCACACTAGATGATCTGTCATCATCTCTAGCATTACAAGGATTAAAACACTTGTCTTATTTATTTTATTTAAGAAAATTAATTTCTACTCATTGAAAAACTACTTAAGATTTAATATTCTCCAACTCAAACATGGGATCATGTTGACAAATGTCATCACCACATATTTCAGCACATGGGAATGTGATTTAAAGTGGTGTCACAATTTAATAAGGTTTAACCTTTTTATTTTAATTAATTAACATGCCTAGAAATGCCTATGGGGCATTCTTTTATTACTTGAACATTATTTCTGTAAGTAATCCTATATATTTTTATATATTCTGAAAGGTATGGTCAAATGTGATCTTTGAGAGTTGGAATCAACTCAAAAGATCTTATGGTTGCATTTTGAAAAATGTTTGAATGTAGAAAAGCTTCTGCCTTGTTATTTTTACCAGGGTGATCGACAAATCTAAATGGTTTGAATCCAACAGGCTTAGATTAAGATTTCCAGTACCTTTCTAACAAAATTAGTTTCATGCATTTTGGTTCAGTGAATCGACCTGGGTTGATTTTTAAATATATGTACATAACTGTGTTTGAAATTAAATGAATAAAAGTAACTTTGAATTGTTGGGTTGCGCTGGAGGTTTAACTAGGCCGGCCCACTACGCACAGCGCACACGCAGGCTGGTTAAGTGGCTGTCCCCACGCGTCAGTGAGACGGTGAGGGGCGAAGCGGTACGGGGCAATGTGGACCCTGGGATCTAGTTCTAATCGAACGGCTCTGGTTCATCGTCCACGTCGGGCAGCGCCGACGAGACAGAACCCTAGCGCGGCTGGTGGGGGTCATGGGAGGCTCACCGAGCCTCAGGCGAGGGTCGGCGACTAGGGAGAATGACGAAGTCGACGACGACGGTTCTCCTGGTACCGGCAGCTTCTCCTGGGGCGACTCAAATCGACGGCTCCCTTCTCCTCCAGCAGCGGCGGGCTCCGGCCAAATTCCTACGATGTGCTGCTCGTCTTGCTCCAGGAGTGAGGTGGGGTGGTTCTGAGGGAGAGTGGAGTGAACTAGTGTGAAGAAAACGAGCGGTGGAGGCCTCTAGTTATAGTGGCAGAAGGGGACCGACGGGTGCGGGCTGAGCTCGTCGTTGTCGACAGCACAGAGTGCTACTGGCATGGGCGACGGTAGTGGGAGGTGATGTGCTCCCTAGCGAAGCTCCACGGCGTGGTGGCGAGTTGTGGGGCGGTGCTGATCGGTTGGAACGCGTCGATGCTCTAGGCGGGTTTGACGGCGATTTTAATGGTGCACAGGCATGTCTGCGGTGTTGCTGGGGCGGTGGTGATCACGCACGCACGCGGCGAGGGCAGCGCGCGGTCTGTTGGTGCTGGTCGAGGGTGGCGCATTGGCGCGCTCTCGGCTCGCACACAGAGAGGTTTGGCATGGTCTTGTCATGTGGTCCAGGGGCTGGCAGTGCTCGGGGCTGGGACATGGAGTGGCGGTGGACGATGGAGTGCCTGCTAGACATGCTTGCTAGGCTTGGTGCTGCTCCTAGCTTGATGTCGACAATGGGGTGGCATGGTGAGGCTCGGCATGCTTTCCGTTAATGGCATGGTCTGGTTTATAGTGAGCTAGAGGGGTTAAACGAGTTAGATGATCTACTGAGGGTGTAAAGTGAGCTAGATAGGAAACAAGTTAGGCCAAAATTACTGCACACTATAGTGTTTGATGTTTGTTTGATTTGTATCTGCAAGGTGTTTGGTAAAATGGCTGCAAGAGATTCAAATTTGAATTTTGGATTCAAACTTGGTGGGTTTGCTAGGCACATACTAGGGAGTGTATGGTTAGTTGGATTAGTCAAGGGGCACTGGTTTGGTTGGGTTTTGAAAATGGGTGATCTTCACATATGATAAAGATTCAATTTTGAATTGTGATTTGAATGAGGTTGCCAAATGTTTCTCTAAGTTTGAAAGGTGGGCTTTGATTCACTTTTACTTGTTCTAGCAAGGGGTGAAAATAATTGGGAAAGTTTTTGTTTGAAAACTGGGACTAGAAACACTCAAAGTGACCTAGTGAGCAAGATTGGCAAAAATGACCATTTGCTTTATTTGATTTGTTTTTGATTTTCTCTTGATTTGTTTCTGCATGGAAATGTTTTATATGATGTTATTTTCCTATTTAAACCATTTCTTGCTATTTAGGTTAATCACACAAGTTCATTCATGCATTTTTTAAATCATCTCATTCACACATGCATTCATATGATTTTAATTAATCCAAGTTTTTGTTAACCCTAATTTTAGTGATTAGAGTTTGATGATCATTGTTTTATAATTTTGGGATGTTACAAACCTTCCCCCCTTAAACAAAATCTCGTCCCGAGATTTGAAAAAGGAAGAAAAAAGATTACCTAGGATTTAAAGAGATCGGGAAACTTCGTCCTGATGTGATCTTCTTGCTCCCAGGTAGCTTCTTCTTCAGAGTGGTTGCTCCACTGAATCTTGAGAAACTTGATGCTTCGGGTCCTGGTGGTTCTGAAAGATTCTTCCAAAATACGGATGGGTACTTCAGGATAGGTCAGGTCATCGTTGATCTTTATGGTCTGGTGATCAATGTTCTTGAAAACTTCGGTCTTCTCTAGAACTTCAAGGCATTTGCGAAGTAACGATATATGGAACACATTGTGCACTGCGGACATTTCCTATGGCAGTTCCAATTGATATGATACTTCTCCTTGACGATTCAGAATCTTGAAGGGTCCGATATATCTGGGGGCTAACTTTCCTTTGAGCTGGAAACGCTGCATTCCCTTCAAAGGCGACACTTTGAGATACACGAAATCTCCGGTATTGAAATCAAGGTCTCGACGTATCTTGTCGGTGTAACTCTTTTGTGTTGACTGGGCGGTCTTGAGGTGCTCACGAATCTTTTGAACTTTCTCTTCTGCTTCTCGTAGGATGTCGGGTCCGAAAATCTGACTCTCTCCTACTTCCGACCAATTCAATGGGGTGCGAAACTTCCTTCCATACATGAATTCAAATGGGGCCATTTGCAAACTAGCTTGGTAACTGTTATTATATGAAAATTCTGCAAAAGGTAGACAGTCTTCCCATTAGATCCATATTCTAGCACACATGCTCTCAACATATCTTCGAGTATTTGATTTATTCACTCCATTTGTCCATCGGTCTAAGGGTGATACGCGGTGCTGAAATCTAGTCGGGTTCCTAAACCTTCTTGGACTTTCTTCCAGAATCTCGAGGTAAACTGGGTTCCTCGATCCGATACAATGTTCTTGGGAAATCCGTGCAAACTGACAATTCTAGCGGTGTATAACTCCGCTAGATTCAAACTCTGGTATGTGGTCTTGACTGGTAAGAAATGGGAGACTTTGGACAATCTGTTAACTATGAGCCAGATAGAGTCATTTCCCCTACTAGAAGTCGGCAATCCGGTGATAAAGTCCATTCCAACGGAATCCCATTTCCATTCCGGAATCTGTAGCGGTTGCAACAGTCCTGCGGGTCTTTGATGTCCCGCCTTGACTCTCTAACAGATATCACACTTGGCGATATAGCTTCCGATTTCTCTCTTCATCTTATGCCACCAAAATTGTTCCTTCAAATCCTGATACATCTTCGTTCCTCCAGGGTGGATAGAATAAAGAGTATCATGGGCCTCTTTCAAAACCACTTCTTTCAATTTCGAATCTGCTGGTACACAAAGGCGTCCTTTGTACCATAGAACTCCTTCTGCGTCTTCTGTGAATCCGGGTACTTTGCCTGTACCGATGCGCCGTTTGATTCCGTCGATACTAGCATTTCCTTTCTACGCCTCTTTGATCTGGCTGATCAAAGTGGGTTGAAGTTCTATGCTAGCCAAAAATCCTTCACTCACTAATTCCATCGGAAATCTTCCATCTCTTTGTGCAGACTTGGTTGCTCCTTCAAAATCATGGAGTTCAAGTGGCACGGCAATCTGCTAAGGGCATCTGCTACCACATTGGCTTTACCGGGGTGATAGTGAATGTCCAGATCATAGTCCTTGATTAGCTCAATCCATCTTCTCTGTCTCATATTCAGCTCCTTCTGAGTGAATATATACTTCAAGCTCTTGTGATCTGAATAAATCTCACAACGGTTTCCCATCAGGTAATGCCTCCATGTCTTCAGGGCTAGAACTACGGCTGCGAGTTCAAGGTCATGGGTTGGATAATTCTGTTCATGCTGTTTCAGTTGTCGGGATAGATAAGATATAACTTTTCCCTCTTGCATTAGCACACATCCAAGACCGATCTTGGATGCGTCACAATAAACATCAAAGGGCTACGTGATATCCGGCATGATCAAGATTGGGGCTGAAATCAATCTTCTCTTGAGTTCTTGAAAACTTGCTTCACATTTGTCCGTCCATTCAAACTTCTTGTCCTTTTTCAGCAATTGGGTCATGGGTCTGGCAATACTCGAAAATCCTTCTACGAACTTGCGGTAGTATCTCGCTAATCCGAGAAATGCACGAACTTGGGTTTGAGTGGTTGGGGCTTGCCAATCTTCGACATCCTTCAACTTCACAGGGTCAACGGCAATTCCTCCGGCTGATACGGTATGTCCGAGGAATCCTACCTCCTATAACCAGAATTCACATTTTCTAAACTTGGCATACAACTGATGCTCTCTAAGGGTTCCAAGAATGGTCCATAGGTGTATCTCATGTTCTTCTTCTGACTTGGAATAAATCAGAATGTCATCGATGAAATCAACGACAAACTTATCTAGGAAGTCCATAAAAATCGTATTCATGAGGTTCATGAAATAAGAGGGGGCATTGGTTAATCCAAAAGACGTGACAGTATACTCGTATAATCCATATCTGGTGGTGAAGGCAGTCTTTGGAATATCCTCTGCGCGAATCTTGAGTTGATGATAGCCAGTTCTAAGATCAATCTTAGAAAACACTTTGGCACCAGTCAACTCGTCAAACAGGTCTTCTATCTTCGGCAACGGGTACTTGTTTTTAATAGTGACATCATTCAACTTCCGATAATCCATACACAAACGCTTACCTCCATCTTTCTTGTCCACGAATAAAACAGGTGATCTCCAAGGTGACGCACTTGGTTGAATCAGTCCAATTTCCAGCATGGCATCTGGTTGCTTCTTCAGTTCTGCTAGTTCAGACGGGTTCATACTATATGGTCTCTAGGCTATGGGTCTGGTTCCAGGTATTAGTTCAGTGATAAACTCGATATCCCGATCTAGGGGCATACCGGTCAAAACATCTAGAAATACCTCGGGGTATTCACAGACTATTCGTACTTGGTCAATGGTTGGCTAGGCTATACTCTTGTTACTCTTGAATTGACAAGGCAAGGTTTCTGATATATGCTCGACTGATACTCCGGCTGTACTGGTCATGGTTATGGCTTTCTTGGCACAGTCAATTAATCCTTTGTGTTTGGATATCCAATCCATTCCTAGTACTATTTCCAAGCCTTTAGTTCCGAGTACTATTAGATTAGCATAAAAATCTATGCCATGGATTCGGATAGGGACGGCTTTGAAAATTTGCCTAGCTTTGGTGGTTGAACCGGGTATTTGAACAATCATAACATGCTTCAATTTGGTTGGTTGAATCTTAGTAGTGCATGCAAATTCTTCAGTGACAAATGAGTGCGATGCTCCAGAATCAAACAACACTCTTGCAAGTACTCAGTCAACAGAAAACATACCTAGCACGACATCTGGCGCTTCTTGGGCTTCTTCAGCATGCATGAGAAAAACACGGCCGTTGCGGTTGAGCGAGTTCCCTGGAGCAAACCTTCTTCCGGGCTGAACACGACGTTGGTGCTGAGCTGGGGCATTTGCATTGGGGGCTGCGGCAATCTTCTTGGGGCACTCATTGGAATAGTGACCCTTGGTTCCACATTCATAACAAGTCACTTGTGACTTGTCCTTTGCTGCAACAGGCACAACATTGCTTCCAGTCCTTGGAGCAGTGTTGGTGTTGGTGACGACATTGTTGTTGTTGAACTTGGGTGGTGCACGGTTGAAATTGATAGAGTTGCCGGGGTTGTTGTGGTTTCCTCCGAGCCTTGGGTTTCCACGGTTGGGATAGGTCAGACGGTTCATCGTGGTTCTGTTGGTTCTCGTGGCAAATCCTGGAGATGGGTTGGGGCGATACTTTGGTGTATGGTGGGTTCCTGGTTGATGCATCATGCGGCGCTTGTGGTTCTCATTGGCTTGGTTGATCTTTCCTTCCATCCGAATGGCAGAGTCAACTAAGGCTTCAATGTCAGCAAAGGGGATATTGACTAACATCGTCTGCATATCATCGTGCAGACCATTCAAGAATCTCTCTTTCTTCTTGGCTTCAGTGTCGATCTCATCCGGTGCATACCTAGCTAATGACAAGAATTTTTCATGGTATTCCACTACTGTCATCCTTCCTTGCTTCAGTTCTTTGAATTCATCTCTCATCCTCTTGATCAAACCCGGTGGCACATGGGTTCTGCTGAACATGACCTTGAATTCATCCCAAGTCATCATCTGACCTCCGGTCATTGCACGAATGCTGTTCCACCATGCTCTTGCATCTCCAGCCAGATAGTGGGTGGTGAACAGAACTTTCTCGTTAGCTTCCACTCCTGCGACTTCGAGATTGTTCTCCGTGGTTTCCAGCCAATCATCTGCATCTACGGGCTCTTCTCACTTAGTGAAAACAGGTGGATTGGTGTTCTGGAAATTCTTGAGCTTAGATCCATGGTTGTCCTAATTTCCATGGCCTTGGTTGTTGTTGGTGATCTGGGCGATGTGTTGAAGGGTGGCTAAGTTGGCTTGACGTTTGGCTCGTTCAGCTTCGCGGTCAGAAACCAACATTTGCATGATCTACAACATCGGGTCCGGGGATGAACTGCTTCCTCCACGAGGCATCTGAAGATTGATATAGATCATGAGAAAAGAGGGAAATTTCTAAGGTTTAGGGGTTGTTGAAAAGTTTTTGAAGTTTGACTCAGATTTTTCTAGCAACATGCTTTTCATTCATTCATAGCACACAATACAAACACACACCACAACAAGGAAAAACATATGGTTTTAAGAACCATTCTAGAAACTACGATATAGTGGGACCGAATATAACTCACTAACGCTAGTGCTCAAGTGCTACTGCTCCTCGGAGTCAGTGCCCTCATCATCCTCATCATCATCGATGAAAGCGAAGTCATCCTCATCGGTGAAGAAGTCCATGGCCTGATCCTCCAAAAAGTCATCATCATCGCTGAGATAGGAGTAGGGGTCTCCACGAAGGTCTTCCCCTGCATTATCCCTCTCCTCCACCCGCATGTCTCTCTTGTGGATGGTCTCCTCCAAATCCGTTAACCGGTGGCGAAGACGGGCAATGATGCGCTCCTTCTTGTCAAGCTGACGGTGATGAGACTTGCGATCCTTTATTAGCATGGCGAGGGTATGATCCTTCTTCTTAGCGATGGCGTACTTGTGGTTGGCATAGGAACGGGCATTGTCCAACTCCTTCTGATGGTCATACATCATGAAGCTGAGGTGGTCCAATTGACTCTTCAGCTCGTGGTGATATGGGGCCTCTAGTGGCTGTCCCATAACATCACGCCTTGGGTAGAACTCAAAACGAGTACCCTTGGTCTGATTGATACTCTGCCCACATAGACGGGCAAGAGCTTCCGGCATTGCCCTGGCCAGTCCATCGAGCCAGTTGTTCTCTCTTAAGGTGAACTGAATTCCCTCTGCAGTGGGAGGTTCAATCTTTCCTCGGGGACTTGCAACAACTAGCCACTGCAGATCTTCTCTTTCCTGATCATTGAGCTGAGCTCCGAAGTACTCGGGGTGCGGACGCTCCAGCATCTCCGACAGCTGGTCCAAGTCACGCTCAAAGATGAGGTCTCCTCTATTCCCCAACTGATAAAACTTGTTATACTTCATGTTCCATCTATAAGAATATAGGATGAGTAAGTTAGTAGAGTGATCAAGTGTGTCAAATTTTATGTACCTTGCAAAAAAAATTGAGGAACATGAATTTTCATGAAAGAATCCAAGTGATAAGAATGAGAATAAGTTTTTGTAAATACTCACTTCCTTTGGTTTTGAAACTAAGTTTTTCATTCAAACGTCCATTTTAACTAGGGTCTCCTATGGTCAGGATGGCTCTGATACCAACTTGTCAACACCCGGATTTTTAATCCCAGATGCCTGTTATGCCATACATCGCAATCCCAGGATTACCATTTTTGCGAGACATAACAGATTTGGATATCACAGTACATCATCCATTACAAACCATACATAAGGTCTTATACAAATAAGGATCTCATGATCCAGTTCTTAATACAACTCAAGTAGCGGAATAACGTAAAGATAACGATAGTGTAGGGGAAGCTCCATCTTCGGGGTCACAGGCAATGCTGACGATGGGAGATGACCCTAGTTGTCGTAACCTTCCTGTGGTCCATCATCCTGGTACTCCTCTTCATAGTCTATCCACGGGAATAGCCAGGGACAAAGCCATGAGTACTCTTTAAGTACTCGCAAACTAATACTAATAAGTCAAGTGGTTTTGAAAAGGATAGACTAAGCTCTAGGGTTGTTTTGCAAAAAGCCAGATTTACCTCTACTAAGTTCAGAAGCAAAGAAAACTAGTTGAAAGTTTTATAACACCTAAGTGGGAACTTGAATTCATATCACAACTCTATTGTGGTCAAGCAGTCACAATTCATTTCACAAGTCATTTTGAAAACATCTGACGGGGGAACAGTATGGCCACTCCAACTATCCATAACCGCGGGCGCGGCTATTCGAATAGTTTGACATTCTGCAGAGATTGTACACTTTCACCACAACATTCGATACATCCGTAAGGAACAATCCTAAATTCACCATACTCAGTATGCGGATAATCAATCCTAACCTTTCAATTACACGCCCTAGTATAGGCACCTCTCCTGTGACTTTGGCCTCCCAACCATGACCAACTGTCAGCTTGGGAACTGCACAGGTGGACAATCTTCACAAGGTAGCCTCAGCTCAGACCTTGGCCGCAAGGGAACCCATACTAAGGTATATAAATTTCCAGTCAAGCCCTACCCAATTTTCGGGTATTGTGGTTGTATGGTAAAATTGGAATGGTATCGCATCTAGACAACCATCAGTTTTATAAAGGGCTAACGCTCATGCCTCAACATTTTTATCATCAAAATCATCTAGTGTTCAAGAACACATGTCAAAACATTTCAGTAGAATGACTCATCATTCTAAGGTTTTCATAACCATTTTCACCAAGTATTCCCATCTAAAGTTGATCAAGTTTTATGCTTAGTACTAGCATCTATAAGTGGGGGTAAAGACTAATGAGGGGTGGTAAACAGGTGGGGATTTACTAAGTTCATTCTCATAAATAAATACTAATGAGGGGTGGTAAACAGGTGGGTATTTACTAAGTTCTTCCTCGTAGTATCCTCCTTCCTCCTTGTATCCTTGGTCGGTACTAGCGTCTATAAATAAATACAAGGTACACAATCACCAAACAATACTTAACTATTTCTAATCATCACACAAAGGTTCACACTAGATGATCTATCATCATCTCTAGAATTACAAGGATTAAAACACTTGTCTTATTTATTTTATTTAAGAAAAGTAATTTCTACTCATTGAAAAACTACTTAAGATTTAATATTCTCCAACTCAAACATGGGATCATGTTGACACATGTCATCACCACATATTCAGCACATGGGAATGTGATTTAAAGTGGTGTCACAATTTAATAAGGTTTAACCTTTTTATTTTAATTAATTAACATGACTAGAAATGCCTATGGGGCTTTCTTTTATTACTTGAACATTATTTCTATAATTAATCCTATATATTTTTATATATTCTGAAAGGTATGGTCAAATGTGATTTTTGAGAGTTGGAATCAACTCAAAAGCTCTTATGGTTGAATTTTGAAAAATGTTTGAATGCAGAAAAGCTTCTGCCTTGTTATTTCTACCATGGGTGATCTAAAAATCTAAATGGTTTGAATCCAATGGTCTTGGATTAAGCTTTCTAGTACCTTTCTAACAAAATTAGTTTCATGCATTTTGGTTCAGTGAATCGAGTTGGGTTGATATTTGAATCTATGTATAGAACTGTGTTTGAAATTAAATGAATAAAAGTAACTTTGAATTATTGGGTCGCGCGGGAGGTTTAACTGGGTTGTCCCACTATGCACAGTGCACACGCGGGCTAGTTAAGTGGTTGTCCCCACGCATCAGTGAGACGGTGAGGGGCGAAGCGGTACAGGGCAATGTGGACCGTGGGATCTAGTTCTAATCGAACGGCTCTGGTTCATCGTCCATGTCGGCGAGATAGAACCCTAGCGCGACAGGTGGGGGTCGTGGGAGGCTCATCGGGGCTCATGTGAGGGTCGGCGATGGGGGCGAATGACGAAGTCAACGACGGTTGTTCTCCTGGTACCGGCAGCTTGTCCTGGGGCGGCTCCAATCGATGGCTCCCTTCTCCTCCAGCAGCAGCGGTGTCCGGCCAAATTCCGACAATACGATGCTCTCCTTGCTCCGGGAGTGAGGTGGGGTGGTTCTGAGGGAGAGGGGAGCGAACCGGTGTGAAGAAAACGAGCGGTGGAGGCCTCTATTTATAGTGGCCGAAGGGGACCGACGGGCGCGGGATGAGCTCGTCGTGGTCGACGGCACAGAGTGCTACTGTCATGGGAGACGGTAGGGGCGGTGCTATGCTTCCTGGTGAAGCTCAACGGCGTGGTGGCGAGGTGTGGGGTGGCGCTGATCGGTCGGAACGCGTCGATGCTCTGGGTGGGTCCGACGGCGATTTTAATGGCACACGGCATGCATGGTCCGCGCGGCGGTGAACGGGCATGTCTGCGGTCTTGCTGGGGCGGTGGTGATCACGCACGCACGCGGCGAGGGCAGCGCGCGGTCTGTGGGTGCTGGTCGAGGGTGGCGCACTGGCGCGCTCTCGGCTCGCACGCAGAGAGGTTTGGCATGGTCTTGTCGTGTGGTCCAGGGGCTGGCAGTGCTCGGGGCTGGGACAGGGAGTGCCGGTGGACGGTGGAGTGCCTGCTAGACATGCTTGCTAGGCTTGGTGCTGCTCCTAGCTTGATGTCGATAATGGGGTGGCAAGGTGAGGCTCGGCATGCTTGACATTAATGGCATGGTCTGGTTTACAGTGAGCTAGAGAGGTTAAACGAGTTAGATGATCTACTGAGGGTGTAGAGTGAGCTAGATAGGAAGCAATTTAGGCCAAAATTACTGCACACTATAGTGTTTGATGTTTGTTTGATTTGTATCTGCAAGGTGTTTGGTAAAATGGCTGCAAGAGATTCAAATTTGAATTTTGGATTCAAACTTGGTGGGTTTGCTAGGCACATACTGGGGAGTGTATGGTTAGTTGGATTAGTCAAGGGGCACTGGTTTGGTTGGATTTTGAAAATGGGTGATCTTCACATATGATAAAGATTCAATTTTGAATTGTGATTTCAATGAGGTTGCCAAATGTTTCTATAAGTTTGAAAGGTGGGATTTGATTCACTTTTACTTGTTCTAGCAAGGGGTGAAAAGAATTGGGAAAGTTTCTGTTTGAAAACTTGGACTAGAAACACTCAAAGTGACCTAGTGAGCAAGATTGGCAAAAATGACCATTTGCTTTATTTGATTTGTTTTTGATTTTCTCTTGATTTGTTTCTGCATGGAAATGTTTTATATGATGTTATTTTCCTCTTTAAACCATTTATTGCTATTTAGGTTAATCACACAAGTTCATTCATGCATTTTTCAAATCATCTCATTCACACATGCATTCATATGATTTTAATTAATCAAAGTTTTTGTTAACCCTAATTTTAGTGATTAGAGTGTGATGATCATTGTTTTATATTTTTGGGATGTTACAGAGATCATCCCAGAGGCCTTCTCTCTGGTATGATGCGTGAGTAGTTCCTCCTTGGACTATGGGTCCATGTAGTAGCTAGATGGTTGTATCTCCTCCTTGTGCTTTCATGTATAGATCTTGTGAGGTCCGTTCATGATCAAGATCTAATATATTTGTAATCATGCATGTTGTGTTTGCGGGGATCCGATGCATATTGAGATTATTATGTTGGTTTGATTAATGTTTTTGTCTTTATGATTCTATCATGTCTGTGTTGTTTGTGATCTTGCATGCTCTCCGTTGTTAGTAGCTATATTGGCCAAGTAGTTGCTAGTGACTCCAAGAGGGGGTATTTATGCTCGATAGTGGGTTCATGCCTCTAGTTTCCAAGGGAAGTGACAATAATCTCTTCGGTTATAGATGTGTTGTTGCTACTAGGGAGAAAACAATGGTCTTTTGTTCATGGAACATGTGGACTGTTTACCTTACACACTTTGCTTAAAGCAGTTGTCTGTTGCTTGCAACTTAATACTGGAGGGGATTCGGATGATAACCTAAAGGTGGACTTCTAGTCATAGATACAGTTGGATAGCGGTCTATGTATCTTTTTGCATTTCCCAATCGAATCTCATAGGATCTTTCTGACTAGTAATTGCACTGTTATGCTTTGCTCAGTTCCTGTCAATTGCCCTGATGTAATTTGTTTACCCTTCATGCCATGTTGTTTATCTAAGGAGAGCACCTCTAGTGAACTATGGACCCCGGTCCAATCTTTACCATTCATACATCTTCCACTATTACTTGTTTACTTGCTGCAAACCACCATTACCTTCCACACGATAAGTTTAATCCTTTGTTACAGCAAACCGGTGAGCTTAACAACCTCACTGATTTGTTGGGGCAAAGTCTTGAGTTTGTGTTGTGCAGGTCTCCGCGTTGCTTGCAACACCTGTGTGACATTTCCTTCCTCCTACTGGTTCGATAACCTCTGTTTCTTACTAAGGGAAAACTTGCTGATGTGCTGCTTCACACCTTGCTCTTGGGGTTCCCAACATAGCTCTCCTACATCAACTCAGCGCTACATCAAGCTTTTCTAGCGTCGTTGCCGGGGAGGCTAAGGACGTCTTCACTAGGGGAGTCCTTCACTTCCTTTCTCTTTACTTTGTTTTTAGTTTGCTTTGTTTCTTTTGCTTGGTTTTGTTTGCCTCTTTTCAAAAACCCCAAAAAAATAAGTCTAGTTTGGTTTGCTTGCTTTATTCAAAAACACAAAAAAATAGTTCCTTCTCTAGTTGTTGCTGCTGTTTTTGGCTTGCCCACCTTTGCCAAAATGAACTCTACTGAGAATACCAAGTTGTGTGACTTCACTAGCACCAACAACAATGATTTCCTTTGCACACCTATTACTCCACCTGCTCCTGATGCTACATTTTATGAAATTAAGCCTGCTTTGTTGAATCTTGTGATGAGAGAGAAATTTTCTGGTGCTAGTTCTGATGATCCTGCTGCCCATCTCAATAGCTTTGTTGAACTTTGTGAGATGCAAAAGTATAAGGATGTAGATGGAGATATTATTAAGCTCAAGCTTTTTTCCTTTCTCCTTGAGAGGAAAAGCTAAAGAATGGTTGCTATCTTTGCCTAAAAATAGTATTGATTCTTGGACTAAGTGCAAAGATGCTTTTATTGGAAAGTACTATCCTCCTTCTAAGATTATATCTATGAGAAGTGACATTATGAAATTTAAACAACTTGATAGTGAACATGTTGCTCCAGCTTGGTAAAGAATGAAATCTTTGGTTAAGAATTGCCCCACTCATGGACTCACTACTTGGATGATTATCTAGACTTTTTATGCAGGTTTGAACTTCTCCTCAAGAAATCTGTTGGATTTCGCTGCTGGAGGTACCTTCATGGGCCTCACTTTGGGTGTTGCAACAAGGCTCCTTGATAATATGATGGTTAACTACTCTGAATGGCATGTTGAGAGAGCTCCACATGGTAAGAAGGTAAATTCTGTTGAGGAAACTTCCTCTTTGAGTGAAAAGATTGATGTTATTATGGCTATGCTTGTTAATGGGAAAGCTCCTCTAGATCCTAATAGTGTTCTCTTAGCCTCCTTGGTTGCTCAAGAAGAGCAAGTTGATGTGAACTTCATTAGAAACAACAATTTTGGCAAAAAATACTTATGGTAATTATAGGCCTTATCCTCCTAGTGGAAATGCTTATCAGGGTAGATCTTGAATGCCTAGTGAAGAAAGGATTCTAGAAGTAGACAGATCCACTAAGAACTTTATGCAGATGCAATATGAGCAAAATAAGATTTTCACTAAAACTATAGAGGAACAATCTATTATCTTGAAAAACATTAGTCATCAGCTTGAGAATCTGAATAGAGAAATTCCTAGTTTACAGTAAAAAAAATGAGTGCTGAGAAAAATTTATCCTCTTTGTCTGAAGCTCAATCTTCCTTGATTAATAAAATGTCTGCTAAACCTGAAACTATGGAAAATACCTTTTCTACTGCTCATGCCATACAAGTTGCTATTGATGAAGATGATAGGCTGTTAGCTCAACTTCATGCTAGGTGGGAAAGGGAAGCTGAAATTGATAGAAACAATAGCGTGTGCACCATCACCACTAAACCACAAGTAGTCCCTATTCCTCCACCTACTATGCCTAAGCCTATTGAGCCTACTACTAGTGATGCTAAGTTTGACTTTGATATTGATGGTTGCAATGTTTCTGAAGTGATTATGTTCCTACAAAAGCTTGCTAGAAGTCTTGATGCTAGTGATATGCATGTTGCTTTCACTAAACACATTATAGATGCTCTTGTTAAGATTAAGGAAGAGAAGCTAAAACACAAAGCTTCTATTCCTAGGAAAGTAGAAGATAGTTGGGAACCCATTATTAATGTGCAAGTGAATGACTTTGATCTCAAAGCTTTATGTGATCTTGGTTCTAGTGTCTCTATTATGCCTAGGAAGATTTATGAAATACTTGATTTGCCACCATTGGAAGATTATTATTTATATGTCCCACTCAATGATAATGCTAAGAAGAAACTCATGGGGAGTATTAATGATGTTCTCATTATGGTTAACAATGTTTATGTCCCTGTTGATTTCGATGTTTTGGATGTTGAATATAGTGCTTCTTGTCCTATTACTTTGGGAAGACCTTTTCTTAGAACAGTTGGTGCCATCATTGATATGAAAGAAGGCACCATTAAATATCATTTTCCATTCAAGAAAGGCATTGAACACTTTCCCTATGAGTATAGAGAAGTTGCTTTTTGCTCCTCCTTTGAAAGCAAGATTTGATGTTAATGCTTCCTCATTTGAAAATACTTGATTCTTCTTGCATCTTGTGCCTAACTTAAAGGCGTTAAAGAAAAGTACTTGTTGAGAGATAACCCAAGAGTTTCCTTGAGTATTGGAAGTTATTACTTCAGTAGTGACCTGTCCTTATCCTTTTTGTTTGCTTATTGTGCCAAGAATGACCTCTAATGAGAGGGAAGTAAGATTTTGGGGAGTTGTTGTCCCGAAACAGATTTTTGTCCTCCACCATAAAAATTTGTGAGGAGTCTCTATAACTCAGATTGAGCTCAAAATTTACGAATAAATCCCCCAGTATGTTAACTAACTTTTGTTAGTTCAACATGTTTTGATTTGAAGATTTTCAAAAAAAAATGGTTTCTACCTACTAGTCTGTTTTGACAGATTTCTGCCATTATTTTCATTTGCTTCTTATTGATTCCTTTTGAGTTCTCTTTTGGGGAATTGAGCTTTTTGAAGGAGTTGCTACTGTAGATTGTGTTTTTAGTGAAAAGCCTTGCTGTTCCAAAGCTTTGCCAGAGGTCTACTATCTTTTGAATAAACTAATGTTGCTAATGAAGATTGTGTGAAGTTTTGTATAAAGGAAAAATTCTGTGTAGAGAGAGAATGATGCAATGAGATGAAGAATGGACAAAAGCTCAAGCTTGGGGATTCCACCATGGTGTCACACCAAGAAATATCCAAGAGTTACAAGCGTCAAAACTTGGGGATGCCCAAGGCATCCCCTTCTTCATCAATAAAAAGCTCAGGTCTATTTAGACACTTTGTTTTTATTGTTTTATGTACTGTTGTGTTGTTCTTGGAGCGTCTTAGTTTTCGTTTGCTTTGCTTAGGTTGTTTAGTTTGCTTGAATAAAGTAGTTTGGACCCCCGTTCTCGTTGTGTTGTTTTGCAAATAAGTTGCTTGGTGTTGGAAAGGAGTAGTAAGTTCTTGTTTGGAAGTGCAAGAGGAGCTTGCATTGACTGTGACTTAGACTTCAACATGACATGCTAGGTGTTGTTTTGACCTTATGCTTAGTGATTATTTTTGTAGCATGTCTTGTTCCAAACAATTGGGATTGGTTAGTGTGCCTTGAAGAAGTTATGTGTTGTTTTAGCATGCAAAAAGCATAGTATTGTGGTATTCACCTTTGATTCTTTGCTTGGGTTGACTTGGCACATGCTCACACCATGTTATGACTATGAACAAGTCACCATAGCCTCTATGATCATTTAGTCCTTGACTTGTAGTACCACTCTATGCTTTGATTAGTAATGCTTTGTTGCTCTCTTAGTTATGGTCATTATTGCTCTCTTAGTTGGTTGCTCCCAATATTTTGCTAGCCTCCACTTGTATGAGTAAGCTCTACTCATGCTTCCAACTCCCAAGAAACCAAGTTATTACAAAGTTTCCACTATAAACTCCTATGCATGGTGTGTTACACCATTCCAAGTATATTCTTGTTTTCAGCTATCTTCCAATTAAAAACTATTTTGTTATGTGAAAACTTAGTGATTAAAGCCCTCACAAACTTGATGGCACACTTTATATTCTTTGCCCATAATAAATTTGAACCATTGTGTCATCTATGTTGTATATGCTTGCACTTATACTTTGGAATTAGCAGAACCGTGCTGTCACGGGGAACGTTTTCAACATTGCACTTGTACTTTGTACTCAGTTGATATCATGCTCTTTTGTCTATGGATGTCACCGGTGTGAAATAAAGATGGAACTTGTAAGTCCATGGAGTTTGTATTCTGTGTTAGAGAAACGCCTAGGCCGCTAGACTAAGCCATGCCTAATCATGGTGGAAATTTGCAGCATCACCATAGTGAGCTATATATGAAGCATCCTCAATAAAAAGCTATGCATATGGTAAATAAAAAGATTGCTGAGATGCTCATTGTCTTCTTTCCTTGTCATTTTCGTTATGGGAAATCTCCTATACCATGTGCAAGGGGTACCCCGTTGGCGGTTCTCTATGATACGCATATACTTACTATGATAAGAACTTAAAGGTGACTGAAGTTGAGTAGCATGAGGTGTGGCCCTCTTATTCAAGAGACTTGAGATTGCCAACTTATACTTTGTCAAGCATATACTCCATAGTTTGTTCACTTTAACCTTAATCACTTCAAGATTCTTATGATAGGGGCAATGAGGGCTGAAAGCTAACAAGTACCATAATTTTTGGAAGCTCTTTTTGAAACTTGAAATCCCTGCTTCCTTTATAAAAGGCCTTTATTCCACCACTTTTGAGTCTCCGGCTTCTACCTTTAGGCACCATTAAGATAGCATAGTTGTCATTCTGTGTGCAGTGTCCCAAAGCTTATTGATTGATGCATATTGTGATATTACTTGTTCTTGTGCTATTTGTTCATGTCACCCTTGTGAACTTTGAAGGTGTCCTATGCATCTATTTGCTACTCTATGAGTGACAAGCTGGTTACCACTATGCTATGTTTTCTGTATGTGAAACAAACAAACATTTTTCAATGCATATTATTCATGATCTTTGTTTGTAGCCTTTCATGTTGCATGCATAGTTACTATGTCCTATTGTTAGAACTCCATCTTTTATGCACATGTTTAGAGTTCTTTGATCCCAGCTTTCAATGCTTGCAAATGGTTAAATCTTTATTGTGAGGGTGCATGTCACCTCAAAAATTATTCTTTTTATCACTTACCTACTCGAGGATGAGCAGGAGTTAAGCTTGTGGATGCTTGATACGTCGGAAACGTATCTATAATTTTTGATGCTCCATGCTTGTTTAGTATCTACTTTGCTTTGCTTTGTATACACTTTGAGGTGCTTTTTACATGTTTTCTAGTACTAACCTATTAACAAGTTGCCACAGTGCCAGTTGCCTGTTTTTAGCTGTTTTTGGTTCTAGAAAATCTAGTAAGGAAATATTCTCGGAATTGGATGGGACAAACGTCAAAGTCAATAAATTTCTGTGGGGAACAAGAAGTCCAGAGGGGAGACGGAGAGGCGTTCCAGGGCAACCACACCCCCTCTAGGCGCGGGTGAGCCCTGCCCTGCTCTGTAGAGGTCCCAACCTGATAAGGTAGAGATCCCTGTGTTTACAATGCTAGTCCCTGGATCAATAGCTAGCATCCACAGTTTAAGATGTAATATCAAGAAACAAAGGTCATAATACAACTTTATAACCAAGAATAAAATAATTCATTACATCTTACATAGCTCATTTGGCTATCTTTTCACAATGCAACAGAAATAACTATATAGCATGGAGTCCATTATCTTCAAAATACCACAGGCAATCATGTTGGTTGTAGACTTGTAATCCTATTCAACACACTGCACTAGCATCAAACAAACCTGCAACATAATAAGTTACAGCCACAAGGGTCAATACATTTGAATTGTATTGGCAAATTTCACTATATGTGGAAATAAGTTGGAACCTATCAATATATGCATATTTGGCTAAGTAGGGTTTAGGCTCATTTGCAGAAAGCAATATGGTTTTATCCTATCTTTTCAAAATAGTTTTGATCTTTTAACAATCTTTCTGAACTCCTTGGCAAAATCCAAGTGCTTCTAATCCCTTGTTAACACCATCAAGTTTTACTTTGAGAAATTGGAATGTCGAGATCTTCCATAGCTTCAGGCCTTAGTTGCTCAGAGTTGTTTGTAACCGGGGATGTAAGATCCCACCTTTATAAAGGTAAATATCCATGTGGTTGCAATGCTAGTCCCTAGATCAATTGCTAGCATCCACAGTTTAAGATGAAGTACACGAAAACAAAGGTCATTATTACATCGTCATTCCAGAGATAACATAGTCTTTTACAACTCCATATCCATAGGCTAGTACAAGAGTTTATCTTAACAATATAAGTAAAAGTCTTCATCTTCATGTGCCACAGGCAAGCATGTTGAGTGTAGAATCATAACCCCTAATCATCATCAGAGTATCCTGCAACATCACAAGTTATAGCCACAGTGGGTCAATACATTGGAATAGTATTGGCAAGTGATACCTTAGTAGAATATTAGCATCTAGTTACTACATGAATTTGGATAAGTGTAGCTTAGGCTTGCCTTGCTCAAAATAGGTTTTACCTATCAGTTGAAAACATCCCAAGGAATCACCAATAGAAATTGGTGATCCTTCACCCTTGTTCAACCACAAGTTTTAAATTAGAAATTGGGATGAGGAGATTCTTGATAGCTTCCATGTATTGATGCTGAAGTTGTCCATTACCGGGGACAGGGCTAAGTACTTAGTTTCTTCCTTCTACAGAGGTGGTGCACTTTCCCCACAAGACTTGGTTTCACCAAGACAAGACCTTTCAGAAGCCTTCCCTTAGACCGAATGGACGCGTTCCAACCTATCATCCCTATACCACCAACTATCCAAATGGCTAAGTTATTGCAACCTATATGATCCAGGCAGAGCCCATAATGCCATGTGGCTGCACTAGAAGCTTCTTAACATTTGGCATCTCAAATCCCTTTGTTCCTGGGTGGAAATCCATAAGTGATATACACAAGGTAAACCATAGAAATGGGCCTTGTGTAACCACTCAACCAAAAACCACCAAAGCAATTACCATTCCACCCAGGTGTTTCATTCACTTAGTTGTTTTATTAAGAAAAAAACATAAGTAAAAGACTTAGCAATAATTTTCCATAGCATGTATATATTCCACCCTTGGTTGCTACTAGCTAGGCTAAGCATGGCAATAGCAAGTATCTTAACTTAGAGAAAATTCTAAAAATTCTACAACTACTAGGATTTCCTAAGCATAGCATATAGATACTTAGCAAAAATACTCATGCAAGCCCTATACAAAATATTTCTAATGCATAGTCAAAATATTGGGACAAAAATATGAAGCACCAGTTGCCTTGGTAGTTGGGGGAGTAGCAACAGTCCTCACAATCACAATCACCACTAGCACCAAAATCTACACATAAAATGATAGCACCAAATTCACATATCAAAATAAACAAGCAAAAATATATGAATGCATGCAAATGCCATGTGATGATTTTTCTTAATCAAACAAGACAAGTGTAACAATACTGAATCATAAACAAAACAATTATACACTAAATAAAATTAATTTTGCCCTTAGAACATTTTCCATACATTTTTATATACAAAATAAGCTTATAAATGTCTCTGCAAAAACAACCCCTTTTACAGATGCAATTTATTAAACAAAGTGCATAATTGGATAGAATTCTTTCTCCTGATTCCAATGATATAAAATTTACAAAATTTGAATGTGTGGATCAAAAGTTATGAATTTTGCAAGTTTGAACAACTAAAAAGATCTAATTTTAGATTTTAAATCAAAACACAGGCCACGCGGCGCTGTCTGATTGGTCGATACCGTTTCGCGCGGATCAGGCTTTCTAGATCGTTGGATTAAAACGCATCGCACGGCTCAGATCTAACTTACCTCTTCGCTTAAGTGATCTATTCCTACACGCCTGATCTAGATCTAACGGCCCACATCAAACGAACCAAAAGTCAGCGGCGTTGCGACGGTGGCTGGCGGCGGCGCGGTCAGACGGTGATGTCGCCGGTGTTATAGGAAGCGATAAGGGCAGTGGGGTAGCTCACCGTGTTCGCGTGATGATGCTGATCCACTAAATACTTTATGAAAATTTAATATGAGCAAAACAAGATTTTCACTAAAACTATGGAGGAACAATCTATCAATTTGAAAAATATTAGTCATCAGCTTGAGAATCTGAATAGAAAAATTCCTAGTTTACAGTCAAAAATTTTGAGTGCTGAGAAAAATATATCCTCTTTTTCTGAAGCTCAAACTTTCTTGGTTAATAAAATGGCTGCTAAACCTGAAACCATGGAAAGTACCTTTTTTGTCACTCATGCCATACAAGTTACTATTGATGAAAATATTATATTGTTAGCCCAACTACATGCAAAGTGGGAAAGGGATGCTGAAATTGATAAAAACAATAGTGTGTGCACCATCACCACTAAACCACAAGTAGTCCCTATTCCTCCTCCTACTATGCCTAAGCCTATTGAGCCTAATACTAGTGATGCTAAGTTTGACTTTGATATTGATGGTTGCAATATTTCTGAAGTGATTATGTTTGTACAAAAGCTTGCTAAAAGTCCTGATGCTAGTGATATGCATGTTGCTTTCACTAAACATATTACAGATGCACTTGTTAAGATTAAGGAAGAGAAGCTAAAACACAAAGCTTCTATTCCTAGGAAGGTAGAAGATAGTTGGGAACCCATTATTAATGTGCAAGTGAATGACTTTGATCTCAAAGCTTCATGTGATCTTGGTTCTAGTGTCTCTATTATGCCTAGGAAGATTTATGAAATGCTTGATTTGCCACCATTGGAAGATTGTTATTTGGACATCACAATCAATGATAATACTAAGAAGAAACTCATGGGGAGTATTAATGATGTTCTCATTATGGTTAATAATGCTTATGTCCCTGTTGATTTCTATGTTTTGGATGTTGAATACAATGCTTCTTGTCCTATTACTTTGGGAAGACCTTTTCTTAGAAGAGTTGGTGCCATCATTGATATGAAATAAGGCACCATTAAATATCATTTTCCATTCAAGAAAGGTATTGAACACTTACCTATGAGGAGAGATAAGTTGCTTTTTGCTCCTCCTTTGAAAGCAAGGTTTGATGCTAATGCTTCTTCATTTCAAAATACTTGATTCTTCTTGCTTCTTGTGCCTAACTTAAAGGCGTTAAAGAAAAGTACTTGTTGGGAGATAACCCAAGAGTTTCCTTGAGTCTTGGAAGTTATTACTTCAGTAATGACCTCTCCTTATCCTTTTTGTTTGTTTTTTGTGCCAAGAATGACCTCTAATGAGAGGGAAGTAAGATTTGGGGAGTTGCTGTCCCGAGACAAATTTCTGTCCTCCACCATAAAAATTCGTGAGGAGTATCTGTAACTCGGATTAAGCTGAAAATTTATGAATAAATCCCCCAGTATGTTATATAACTTTCGTTATTTCAACACTATTTGATTTGTGCAACAAAAGATGTTCAGAAAAACTAGTTTCTACTTGCTGGTCTGTTTTGACAGATTTCTGCCATTATTTGCATTTGCTTCTTATTGATTCCTTTTTGAGTTCTCTTTAGGTGAATTGAGATTTTTAAGGAGTTTCTACAGTAGCTTGTGTTTTTAGTAAAAAGCCTTGCTATTCCAAAGCTTTGCCAGAGGTCTAATATCTTTTGAATAAACTAATGTTGCTAATGAAGATTGTGTGAAGTTTTGTATGAAGGAAAAAAATTTAGGTATAGAGAGAGAATGATGCAATGAGATGAATAATGGACAAAAGCTCAAGCTTGGGGATGCCACCATGGTGTCACCCCAATAAATATCCAAGAGGTACAAGCGTCAAAGCTTGGGGGTGCCCAAGGCATCCCCTTCTTCATCAATAAAAAGCTCAGGTATGTCTAGACA
The DNA here is from genome assembly GCA_916181665.1 of Avena sativa. Taxonomy (NCBI): domain Eukaryota; kingdom Viridiplantae; phylum Streptophyta; class Magnoliopsida; order Poales; family Poaceae; genus Avena; species Avena sativa. The sequence continues at coordinate 249,736,841 of OV702284.1, read as the reverse complement.
CTTTGTTTTTATTGTTTCATACACAGTTGTGTTGTTCTTGGAGCGTCTTAGTTTTTGTTTTCTTTGCTTAGGTTGTTTAGTTTACTTGAATAAAGTAGTTTGGACCCCCATTCTCGCTGTGTTGTTTTGCAAATAAGTTTCTTGGTGTTGGAAAGGAGTAGTAAGTTCTTGCTTGAAAGTGCAAGAGGAGCTTGCATTGACTATGACTTAGACTTTAACATGACATGCTAGGTGTTGTTTTGACCTTATGCTTAGTGATTCTTGATGTAGCATGTCTTGTTCCAAACAATTGGTATTTCTTAGTGTGCCTTGAAGAAATTATGCGTTGTTTTAGGATTCAAAAGCATAGTATTGTGGTATTCTCCTTTGATGCTTTGCTTGGGTTGACTTGGCACATGATCACACCATGTTATGACTATGACAAGTCACCATAGACTCTATGATCATTTAGTCCTTGACTTGTAGTACCACTCTATGCTTTTATTAGTAATGTTTTGTTGCACTACATGATTATGGCCATTATTGCTCTCTTGGTTGGTTGCTCCCAGTCTTTTGCTAGCCTCCACTTGTATGAGTAAGACATGCTTCAAACTCCCAAGAAACCAAGTTATTCCAAAGTGTCCACTATAAACTCCTATGCATGGTGTGTTACACCATTCCAAGTATATTCTTGTTTTCAACTATCTTCCAATTAAAAACTATTTTGTTATGTGAAAACTTAGTGATTAAAGCCCTCACGAACTTGATGGCACACTTTATATTCTTTGACCCTAATAAACTTGAACCATTGTGTTATCTATGGTGTATATGCTTACACTTATACGTTGGAATTAGCAGAACCGTACTGCCACGGGAACGTTTTCAACATTGCACTTGTACTTTGTACTCAGTTGATATCATGCTCTTTTGTATATGGATGTCAGTGGTGTGAAATAAAGAGGGAACTTGTAAGTCCATGGAGTTGGTATTTTGTGTTAGAGAAACGCCTGGTGTTGGGGATGTGCTATATGGGTATCCTCATAGCATGTCTCCTATCCGGATAACCCGGGTGGCCCACAGTTGGAAGCATGGCCCATGGCCTGCTGGGCGGCCCAGTTAGATGGATCCAGAAGGAAGGCCCATGCCGGATAAAGAAAGGCTACGATGGAGTCACCGACGTACCCGGAGCCTTGGAGTACAAGACACGCAAGACTAGTAATAGACGGTGTAGGACTCTGTAACCTGTCCGGCTAGGACTTTTCCCTGTAACCCTAGGACCTGGCGACTATATAAGTTGGGCCTATGGGAGCCTTTAGGGCACAACTTCAGACGATCAAGTAGCGATTAGCACACACCTCGCATAGCGAACCTATCTCTGTAACTCGGCGTATTGCCATTATAGTGATTTATAGCAGGAGTAGGATTCTGCCACCATTGTGGGATGTGAACCTGGGTAAGATGTGTTACCTCATACCCATCAACTGACCGCCTTCCCCCACGTCGGTAATACCACGACAGTTGGCTCCCACCGTGGGGCAAGAGGCGCTTCAGACTCTTCAGCGGGCGAGGACCAAGATCTTCGCGGGAATCGGCGAAACCATAGCCATCGGTCGCGTTCTCTTCTCCGGCAACATTCCGATCGTCCCTCCCGACGAGTTCTGGATCCTGGCGAAGACGAACCCTACGCGGTGTTCGATCGTTCCTATCGGAGACATCCACCTCTTCATTGGCGAAACCGACTCGGGCACTAGTTCCCTGGGAGTCGGAGGAGCATCAAGACCCGCACGGACCACCTATGGGCAGGATACGTTCACGGAAGGATCAATGTCGGATCTCTCTTCGGAGTTTGCCGGCAAAGATCGGAAAAATTCAAGGCCCACCCAAACCGCTCTTGTGCAGGATATAACAGTGGAAGATCGCTGCAAGTCCGCCGGCTTCGCCCGTGCGTATGGACAGCAAAGATCCAAGTTCGTCGGCGTTGTTACCATCTTTGATCTGGCGCGTTACGTTTAGAGAGAGGGCAAAAACCCTCTCGATTACCTGGCCAGGTGGCTCTGTATACGAGGCGATCTGGCCCACTACCCCAATGATGATGCCATGTATCACTTTGTGGAAGGACTGGACTATGGCACGCTTCTCTGGCATTCTCTAAGGCGGCAGCAAACTTCGGGACGCCTTACCTTCGAAGGCATGGTGAGCAACGTCAACAACTACGCGGAGGATGAAGCGGCAGCTCAGACAGTGTTTGCGCTCATTGATGGAGCCCCTCCGATTCAGCCACCACCGCCTCTGGCCGCCATCGCCGTAGTCGCGCCGCCACCTCCAGTCATCGTCCCTGCTGTTGCACCTCCACCCCCCGTCATCGAGGAAGTCCTAGCACCCTCCGACTCTGTGATTGACGCGCTATACGCCGACTTCAGTGCAGATTCAGAGGAGGTAGATTTCAGTCTAGAGGAACTAGACTCTGCCATGCAGGAGATGGAGGAGGAGTACACGCGCGACGAGCAAGCCAACAATGTCGTCACGTCTCGAGAGGTGTTCGTCACCATCGAGACGACGATGGATGAATATCAACCCAGACGAGCTCCGCCTACTGACGAGGTTTAATCTCGTCAATGCCCATTGTTATGGACTTGGGTTTTGGAGAAGATGGGGATGCTGGAGATCGCGGAACGGTTAGAAAACAAGCAACACGGGACACGAGGTTTACCCATGTTCAGGCCCCCGGAGGGAAAACCCTACTCCTGCTTGTCTGCTCTTGATTACGGCGGAACCGGTGATTACAGGGGTGCGCAGATGCAATCTGGCGTGGAGGTGCGTATGCGAAAGTATGAGAGAGAGAGAGAGATCTAGGTCGTGCCCTCCTGGCCTTTATATAGACTTAGGCAGGTCCCAGGCACAGATCTAGTCGGTTACAGGTTCTAGGGTTTACCCCTTTGAATTTACTATCTACTCTAGTCTTGCTCTCCAAGGATCCGAAGGCGTCATGGGCCTTGGTCACCCGAAAATCTTCATGGGCCAGCATATATTTGCCATGGGCCTTTCTTGGGCTGGACCAGGTATGCTGAGATCGTGTACCCGCGGGGTATAACCATGTCAGTAGCCCCCGAGTGTTCAGTCGAATCGTAGATTCGGCTGAGGACTCTTCAATCCTTCGGGTGCAACTCTGTCTTTTAAGAGAATGTGTAGGGGTTGTTGATGCGTGTGCCTAACTCTCCCGACGGATCAGGTCAGTTAACTGTCTTAGGACAAAACAACACGATCTTCTTCAGGTTCGAGTCCCTCGACTCGAACCCGGAACATATGCTGGCGTAATTCGACTTAGGCCGCGGAGGACTTACGGGAGTGGAATTCCAGTGAATTTAATTGATGTACCCAAAGCGTCCGTCGGGATTTTTCATTGCGCCTGTTGGCACGGGTTTATACTAGCAGAGCACAGTCATGTGTGTTACCAGGCCATCAGATGATATCTATAGGTCTTATCTTTGCGTCGCAGACACAGCATCCGAAGTTTAGGTAGCCAATGAGAATGCTACTCACTTAGCGTTTAGTTGGGGCAGCGTTGCCGAAAAGTTTTTGCATACTGATCCGAAGGATCGCAGTCGAAATTTTATAGGGTGCGCGACCAGCGCTCCCTATGGGAGTAGCCCCCGAGTGTCTGTTCGAGTCATAGACTCGAGCGGAGACTTTAATTCAGCTGTTGTTCAGTGTCAGGTCCGTAGGACACAAATTTTTTCGGATGCTTAAATCCATCCTCCCTATGGGAGTAGCCCCCGAGTCTGTAGTGGAGTCGTAGACTCAACGTGGGACTCGAAGAAATAGTTCAAGGCTGTAACGTGTTGTTCATTTTTTGGGTGCGCGGCCAGCGCTCCTGATAGAAGTAGCCCCCGAGTAATTAGTCGAATCGTAGATTCGAGTGAGTACTCCTAGCTTTAAAGCCGAAGAAATTGTGACTGTTGCTAGTATAGCTTTTGATGATGTCAGTGCTGACGATCGATGACCTGAAGCGTCTGCTACACCAGAGACGACTTGACTGGACGAACATGGGTCCCACTTTTTGACCTTGAATTGACCGGTCACGCACGGAGTGGATATAATTACGGCGTCGCCTCGATTTCCGCGCATAGTGGACGGCGTGTTAGCGACGGTTCGTTGCGATGCTGACACGTGTATGGCCAGATCCTGCCGTTGGCGTTAGGTCTTCTCGATGGACGGTTGTCGTGCATCGTCTTTGTCTTTATAATCATTGGGGAAAACATTAGTCTAATTTCACCGCAGCCATTCTTGTTTCACTGCTCCCTTGTTCGCTGAGAGTTCTTGCTGCGCGCTGGAATATCCTCGGACATTTCCTTCTTCCATCCTACGTCCTCGCCGTCGGCGCCGCCGTAGCGCAATGGGAAAACCAAGGAAGTCCTCCTTTGTAGTTGGTACCAGCGCTGCTGGAGGGAAGAAGAGTGCCTCCGCTACCCGTGTCACCGACGGTGGCTGGCGGCGATCGGAGATGTGGGAGAGTGATCTCTGCAAGCTTCGTGAGCGGGGCTTGATCCCGCAGGATAGGGAGGCCGTAAAACTCCCAGGCAACGAGGTAATCCCCCGTCCCCCCGCTGGGTTTCGGGTTATGTTCCTCGCCTTCGTTATTCGCGGCTTTTCCTTCCCAGTCCACGACTTCCTTCGTGGACTGCTTTTTCTTTACGGTGTCCAATTGCATCATCTTTCCCCCAATTATCTTCTTCACATTGCTTGTTTAATCACTTTCTGTGAGTGCTGGCTCGGTATCGAGCCACACTTTGGCCTCTTCCGAAAACTCTATTCCGTGAAGAGGCAATATGGTTCGGATGGTGTTTATCCCATTGGGGGTTGCATCATCTCCCTCAAACCCAATCTGCTTTTCTTTTCTTTTTCCATGTCCGAATCTGTCCAATACTGGCAGAGGCGATGGTTTTATATCCACGACTCCACAGTGGCTGGGCAGGATTTTGGTCTTGCTCCTTTCGACCCCTCCCAAAAGATCGAGCCGAAGAGGTCCTGGAAAAACCAGATCTTGGATGGCGAGGTAGCGGAGATAGAGGCTCTCTATCATCGAGTGGAGGATCTCCAGTTGATTCCGAAGAAGGAAGTGAACGGTGTGGATATCATCCGCACTTTTCTTGAGCGTCGGGTGTAGCCACTCCAGGATAGGGCGCACCCGATGTTCCTTTATGCTGGCCGCCATGATCCGACTAGGGTTTCGGTTGAAAAATTCTCCCAGGGAGATCTCAACAGGGCACTTCGTTCGCTGTTGAAGTTCTAGGCTGGAGAGGATATCCCGGGGAAGTCGCTGACTTCTCCGTTTTCTGCTTCGCTTCCTGTTCCACAGGTGTAGATCTGTGCGCGTAGCGCTATTTTCGACTGCATTGTATTTGCACTTGTTTGCTAACAAAATTTTCTTCTCTTGTGTAGGGCTTCAAAGTACCGGGCATGTCACCTCCATTACCCGAAGTATTTTCGGATGCTCCAGATAATGAGGTGGTGGATGCCATGTCCGAGCTGGCATCGGGGCGATCTCCGGCTGAAGAGGCCAACGAGCCGAGCGAGGACCACAATCGCAAGCGGACACGGAGCTCCAGCGAGTCTTCGGATGCCTCGACTCCTCCGACTCCTAGGAATCCGATGTGTCTTGAACGTCACAGTGATGATCATGGAGGCTCTTCCTCTCCGATTCATGTCGTTCTCGTGCGGGCTGTGGCACCGCACCCGCCGGTGAAGCGGAATAAGGAAGAGAAGAAAGAGGAGAAGAAAGTCCGGAAGACCCCTCCTGTCTTCAACCTGAGCGAGCTTGAATCGTAAATTTCTTTAGTCCTGCACTGCTTTTCCTTGCCTGTTTACTTTATACTTGTGCTAATTTGTCCTTGTGCAGCCACTCCTCCAGTGATGGTGCTCGGGAGATGATGGGGGAGTAAAAAATCGCGTTTCCTCCTCCTCAGACGGTGGCTACCTCTGAAGGCGCTGCTCCAGACCCTTCTCTGCAGGAGGTTCAGGTGGTTGCGCCTCAGAAGGCTGCAAGTGGACCTTCGGAGTCGCTGTCGTATCATGTGAGTAGTTCTTCTTCCTTCCACGGGGGAAGCCCTCGAGCATCTATAAAGTAGTTTTGTTGTTTGTTCTTCCTTCGGGTCTCTGGGGGAGCCCCCAAGCGTTTTCGTGTGTGTATTTTGCTTCTGCTTTTTCTTTTGGTCGTAGCCCCCGAGTCCTTCTCTTGACTAGTAGGTATTTTTCCTGCAGCCTTTTGTGCAGGATGCCAAACGACTAGTGCAGCAGCACCTGGCGCTGGAGGCCAGCCTCAAACAGCTTCAAGGTACTTCTATGCCTTGATGTTTGCTTCCTCTTGTATTCTTGTCCTGTTATCCGACGTTTGTATTATTTGAATGCAGAGGAGCACAACACCTCCCTTCGTGAGATTGATGCTCTCAAAAAGAGCCTCGGTCAAGCTCCCTTGCTACCGCCACGGCTTCGCGCGAGAGAGAGGTGGCCAACAAGCTTATGGCGGCTGCCAAGGCTGTTTCGGGTGAGTATCTTCGCCGTCCTCTTTTGATTTCCTTGTCTTTCTTTTGTGATGTTGTCATTCATTCTTCTTCCTTGTTGTTTTAGATGCCACAGGCATCGAGTTTGATCGCAGTGCTCTGGAGCACGAGAGTGCTCTGGATGATGCTGCTGCGGCGGTTGAAGATCGCTGCGGCACAGTCGTCAACTCGCTTGCCAAGGCCAAGGAGGTCCTTGGGCGCTTCTACAAGGAGCTTGTCCCCAAGGGCGCGGCCCTTGATTATGTTCATGCTCTGGCGAAGGCGCTACCAGCCGAAGCACCTGCGGCGTACAAGCGCAAGCAGAAGGGCATTGGTGCATCCGTCGGGCTGGCAATGGCCTTGGCGGCTGGAGCGGAGCTGGACCTTCCCCAGGTCACTTCCCGGATGCCGACGACTGCTGATGGATCCGAGGTAGCCTTCGCTACCTATTTTGCTCGCTGTAAGAGTTATGGGCCGAAGCTGATTGATCTGCTGGCCGAGTACGCGCTACGGCAGCAGGGGGAAGCCAAGGCGAGGCAATCCGGCTCCGAGGCTACTCAGGGTGCCGCATCTTAGGTGCTGTAGCTATAGGATAGTTGTAGTCTCTTTTGTTGTAATTATTTTGAGGAACAAATCCTTGTGCCACGTAGTGGCTTTTGATGCACTTAATGAATTTGTTGAGTTATGTGCTCCTTCGTCTACGTGTTCATGTCTTTGCCTTTCCGTTGATCTAGGGTCCTTCGGGTGCTGATCCCATTAACACTTCGCCTGCAGCGCGGCTGCGGCCATCCTTGGATGATTCGTCGCAGCTTGTGTTTCTTCGAGACCGTGTTCGTAGTCTCGAGAAAGAGTTGTTTGGGGTGCGTGGCCATGTCGACATTTGGAAGTCCAAGGCGGATCGCGGTGCTGCCAGAGAGGAGTACTTGATGGCGGAATTGCTTCAATTATCCGAGCAGCTTCAGTGTAAGTTTTTCGAGCTGTTGCCCATTTCTTCAGATGTGCCTGCTGGCATTGCATCTTACATTTGTGCAAGTATTGCAGGTGCTAACCTTGCTCCAAGGGAGGAGAAGGAGCGTGTTGCTGTTCGGTTCAATTGCTTGACTCAACAGGACATGGAAGCCGGCGGGTTCTTCTGGATGGATCATGACCGTGCTATGGTCCTTGCGACGGTGCAAGATCACGTTCACCAAGTATCGTGGGTGCTTCGTCAGGTGCAGACTTCACCCGCATCGGTTCTGCATGTGATGTTTCCGCTGGATGTTGCACCTTCAACCATTTCTGGTCTTCTGTCGAAGTTTCGGAACGTGCATCATGTCAAGGAATTGTTGAGGCAGCAGCTCGTCGCAGGGGTGAAGGCTGCGTTGTCCCTTGTTAGGCTGCATCATCCTGATGTGGATCTGTCCGCTGTGGCGGCTGGGCCGCCACTTCGGCTAGATGGTGGTGTGTGGGATATGCATCCGCATTATGCTGCTGTAAGGCAGTATGCCGAAGAGATCGTAGATCTGTTTGAGCAGCGTTCTCAGGTTATTCTTTAGAGTAGGTAGTACCTGTAAAAGAGAGAGATGTAAAATTTGTATATATTTGACTAGGCGTGTTTTGCCCTTTGTTATAAAGGTTTGGTTGTTGTTTTTGAGCACGTAGTGCTTTGTTCGCATACGTGTTCTTTTCATTAGCCTGACATGGTCAGCTACTCAGGTGTACACGTGTTGTCCTCAGTCGATGGAATCGTGAGGTGGGGGAGCCCCCGAGTGCGTTTGTAGCATGGAGTAAAAGTGCGAATAGAAAACAAAATTTTGGGGCGAGACACTTAGCTTTATTTATATCGTAATGGAGGAGGTACATTGTTCGGCTGGGTAGCCTTGGCTGAATAGCCTTATTGAAAGTAAAGGTGTAGGTAGCTAGGGGTAGAATCGTCGCAGCTGTGCGACGTTCCATGGGTTGGAGTATGCGACTCCAGACTCCACGTGCTTGAGGCGATAGGCGCCACCTGGGATGACTTCGGTGACGATGTAGGGTCCTTCCCATGGTGACTCGAATTTCTTCGGTCGCTCTTGCTTGAGTCGCAAGACGAGGTCTCCTTCGACGAAGGACCTTGGGCGCGGCCGTCGGCTGTGGTAGTTACGGAGACTCTGCTGGTACACCATTGATCGAGCCGCTGCTATGTCTCGTGCTTCGTCGAGTGTGTCGACGGCGTCTTCGAGTGCAGCCGTGGATTCGGCTTCGCTATAAGCGACGACCCGGGGGGCCTGGTGGCGTACTTCGGCTGGTAGCACGGCTTCGGCTCCGTGCACCATGAAGAACGGCGTGTAGCCGGTGGAGCTGTTTGGCGTGGTACGCAGGCTCCATAGGACGGAGGGTGTCTCTTTCGTCCAGGCTCCGACGAGTCGCTCGAGTGGGATCATGAGGCGCTTCTTGATGCCAGCGCCGATTAGGCCGTTGGCATTTTCCACCTGCCCGTTCGTTTGCGGGTGTGCCACAGAGGCGTATGTGATGTTGATTCCGAGGCCTTCGCAGAAGTCTTGGAATTCTTTGGAGATGAAGTTCGATCCATTGTCGGTGATGATGCTATGCGATACGCCGAACCTATAGACAATGGATTCAAAGAACTTGACGACAGTCTTGCCCTTTTGGTTAGTGACCGGCATGGCTTCGATCCACTTGGTGAATTTGTCGACTACGACCAGGAGGTAGATGTGCCCTCCTTTCGAGGACCTTTGCAGTTTGCCGATCATGTCGAGGCCCCATTGGGCGAAGGGCCAGGCCAAGGGTATGGGCCTGAGCTCTGGCACGGGTACGTGTGGTTTGTCGGCGAACCTTTGGCACCCTTTGCATCTTCGGACAATGTCTTTTGCGTCGTTCATGGCCGTTGGCCAGTAGAATCCAGCTCGTAGAGCTTTGGCGACAAGGGAGCAACTGCCCGCGTGATGTCCGCAGATGCCCTCATGGATGTCTTGAAGTATGGTTTTCCCGTCACCGATGGTGACACACCTTTGTAGTACACCCGAAATGCTGCGCTTGTATAGCTCGCCATTGATGATGGTGAAGGCTTTTGACCGACGAGATATGCGTCGGGCATCTGTCGGGCTATCAGGTAGTTCTCCATCTATCAAGTACTGGAGGTACGGTCGTGTCCAAGTTTCTTCGACTGCCATGACCTGCATCAGGTTGACCGTGGCGATCTCTGTGTCCAGTTTTTCGGGTCCTTCATGACCTTCGGGTAGCGTAGCCCCCGAGTGTTCTGCTTCTTCGGGTGTTCCCTTGGGGAATTTCCTCTTAATGGATGGCACGCAGATCTGTTTGAGGAACACACCTGGTGGCACCCTTGCGCAGGTGGAGGCGATGTTGGCGAGTCTGTCGGCCTCCTCGTTGCTTTCTCTTCCAACGTGCCGAAGCTCGCAAGCGTCGAATTCTCCTTCGAGTGAGTTGTAGAGTGCGCGGTATGCGATCATGTTTTCGGCATGTGCGTCGCACTCATCCATCATCTGTTGGACGACGAGGTTGGAGTCACCGTAGATGACCAGGCGTGTTGCGCCGCAGATCTTTGCCATCCTCATGCCGTGGATGAGGGCTTCGTATTCGGCCTCGTTGTTCGAAGCTCAGAATTTCATCCGAAGGACGTACTTCATCTTGTCGCCCTGCGGGGAGGTCAGTATGACCCCGACTCCTCCTCCAGCTTCACGCTTGGAGCCGTCGAAATGCATCGTCCATGACTGCGACATGTCTGGGGTGTCTGGCAGCTGCAGCTCCATCCAGTGTACAAGGAAGTCCGGGAGGACCTGAGACTTGATTGCGAGTCGCTTCTCGTAGACGATGTCTAGGGGTGACAGCTCAATGCCCCACAGGGCCACTTGTCCTGTGGCCTCCGGATTGTTTAGGATGCTGTTCAGGGGTGCTTCGTTGACGACCATCACCTGGTGCTGCTGGAAGTAGTGGCTCAACCGACGAGCCGTCATGAACACGCCGTAGGCGAGTTTCTGGTAATGAGGGTACCTCTGCTTTGTTGGCGTCAATACCTCGCTGAGGTAGTAGATTGGGCATTGGACCCCATGGGTCTTGCCTTCTTCGGGTCGCTCGACCACCAGCACGGTGCTTACCACCTGGTGTGTGGCTGCTATGTACAACAGTAGGGGCTCGCGCTCCTTTGGCATAACCAAGACGGGCGAGGTGAAGAGAAGCCGCTTCAGATCTTCACATGCGTCGTCCGCTTCGGGTGTCCACTCGAATTTGTCTGCCTTGCATAGTAGCTGGTAGAATGGCAGGGCTTTCTCGCCCATGCGGCTGATGAACCTGCTCAATGCCGCTATTCGTCCTGCGAGCTGCTGGACACCCTTGAGATTCTTCGGTTTCTCCATGGCCATTATGGCCCGTATTTTCTTCGGGTTCGCCTCGATCCCCCGCTGGGAGATCAAGTAGCCAAGCAGTTGACCCGATGGGACACCGAAGGCGCACTTTTCAAGGTTGAGCTTGATCCTGTAGCGGTCGAGATTATCGAACGTCTCACAGAGATCGTCGATGAGTGTTCTCGCCTTCCTGGTTTTGATGACTATGTCGTCGACATAGACTTGGACATTGCGACCGATTTGGTCCTTCAAGCATGCCTGCATGCATCGCTGGTACGTGGCACATGCGTTCTTTAGCCCGAAAGGCATTGTGTTGTAGCAGAACACTCCGAACGGCGTGATGAACGCCGTTTTCTCTTGGTCTTCGACCTTGAGTCGAATCTGGTTGTAGCCTGAGTAGGCGTCGAGGAAGGAGAGTTTCTCGCATCCTGCGGTCGAATCATTTGGTCGATCCGAGGAAGAGGGAAGTGATCCTTTGGGCAGTGTTTGTTCAGCGACATGAAGTCCACGCACATCCGCATGATGTCCGTGTCCTTTTTGGGGACCATCACTGTATTGGAGAGCCACTCGCTTTCTTTAATCTCTCGGATGAAATCTGCAGCGAGTAGTCTATTGATTTCCATCCCGATGGCTTCGGCCCGTGGTTCGGACAGTCTCCGGATGGACTGCTTGACGGGCTTGGTGTCGGGAAAGACGTTTAGTGCGTGCTCGGCGAATTCCCTGGGAACTCCTGGCATGTCCGCAGGACACCAGGCAAAGATTTCCCAGCGCTCACGGAGGAATTCGACGAGCGCACTTTCCTATGCGGGGCTGAGATCGTTAGCGATCAGCGTCGTCTTGGAGGCATCTGTCGGATGGACCTGCACCTTCTTTGTGTTGACGGTGGAGTCAAAAGACATATCAGGTGCGTTCTGTCGTGCGACTGGGGGTGCCCCGTTGTCCGTCACCTCGCGGAGCCTTACGAGCTCATCCTGCATGCCAAATGACTGGGAGATTCTGTTGAAGTCCCTGTCGCAGTGGTCCGATCGGGTGAAGATCCCGTGGACCGTGATGACGCCCCTGGGTCCTGGCATCTTGAGTAGCAGGTACGCATAGTGTGGTACAGCCAAGAACCTTGCGAATGCTACGCGCCCGAGGATTGTGATGGCCAGTCCACCACTTCGAATTCGAGCCGCTCGCATCGGAAGTTGTCCGGCTTGCCGAAGATGAAGTCGAGCCATATTTTTCCCAGGGGGAATATGCCTTTTCCTAGGACGATGCCGTGGAACATTGTGTCTGATTGTTCCAAGCTGCATAGCGGGATCCGCATTGCTGCTAGAGTGCTTGCGAACATCAGGTTGATGCTGCTGCCGCCGTCCATGAAGACGCGGCTCATCTTGAAACCTCCGATCTGCGCCTCCAGCACCAGGGCAGCATGACCTGGGCGAGGGATCTGGCAAGGGTGATCCGAACGGCTAAACGTGATGCAGGACTCCGATCCGCTGAGGTACTCAGGGATGGCGGGTGGAGTTTTCACGGCCAGGTTGATCTGACGGGTGATTTTCTTCTGCACCCTATTCGTGGGGCGCCCCTTCTGGATCATCAGTGCTCCTTTCAGCTGGGGATACCCGTGCCCAGCGTTGTTCTGTGCTGGTGCGACCGGTTGGTTCGGGCCTCCTACAGGTGGCGGTGGAGGAGCTCCATGCGCTATCTCTCCTGGTGCGGGTGCGTTTCCAAATCCAGGGGGTGGATCTTGCTGCCTCATCTGAACCATGCTTTTGCTGAGCTTTGGAACTCGCGGCAGTCCTTGAGCATGTCCTTGAAGTCCTGGTGTTTGACCCCGTCCTTGAAGGCGTCGATGGCCCTTTCTTTGGAGATGTGCGCCGGGGAGTTCTTGGAGTTGGACCGGCGCAGTATGTACGAGCGAATGGATTCGCCCGTTTGTTGAGTACAGGCTCGCAACTCCTCGATCGAGCCGGGCCTCTTGCTGGTCCCTTTGAAGTTTCGGATGAAACTGTAAGCCAGCTCCTCCCAGCTTCGGATGGATCCTGAAGATAGGCTGCTAAGCCAGATCCGGGCTGCGCTTGTCAGCTGAAGCTGAAGGCATTGCATGGCGGTTTCCTTGTTTCCACCGTGCAGCTTGACGGAGGACAGGTGGTCGCTGAGCCACTCCTTGGGGTCCTGTGTGCCATCGAACTTCGGAGTATCCGAAGGAAGCTTGATATTTCGCGGCATCCATGTCCGTCGGACAGATCTGCTGAAGCACCGGGCTCCGCAGAGTTCTCCTTCGTCTTCGTCCATCTCGGATTCAGACGAGCATGCGCGCTTGGCCCGCGCTTTGTCGATTTTGCGCTGTGTTAGCGCGTCTCTGGCGTCGTAATCGCGGCTGCGATGACGCGAGCTCTTGTGCCTTCGAGGAAGGTCATGGTCCTCTTCTTTGTATGAAGGAGTGGGGCTGCGGTCGAATCTGACCGTAGCTTTCTTTTTCGGCTCCGTAGGAGCTTCTTGATGGAGCGCAGCTCCGACGAGTCCGAGTCCGGTGAGTGCGGACTTGTGCATGGCTCTTTTCGGGTCCCCCTCCGGAGGTGGGTGGGACGCGAGGTACGCAGTGGCTGCCATGATCGCAGCTTATGGTGTCTTCGGGATGATGTTGCCGTCGGCATCCATCTCCATGAAGGATGCGTGGAGGGTTTGGGTCACCTCACGGCGCTCCTTGGGATCCATGTTCTCCGTCCGGGAGCGGTGCTTGTTGCCGTGGTTCCCGTTCGAGCTGGAGCCGATGCCCATGGCGGAGAGCGCAGCTCGTCGCGCGCTGGACTCTAAGGCTGCTTGCTTGCGTTTGTCAAGCACCTCTTGCATCTTGACCTGCTTCTTGTGCTCCTCGATCAGGAGCAAATGGTATGCCATCAGCAGGTCCCGTGGGGCATCTGCAGGCAGGACCGTGCTGCCCACCACGGCGGCGCGTGCCCGGGCCCATCCTTCTTTGCTAAGGCGGATGACATGGCCGGTGTTATCCCCTTCGGGTGGGGGGGACTGGCTTCTTCTGTTCCCGCCGCTTCTGTCCTGCGGGTTAGGTGGCGGGTTGGGCGGCGGGTTGGGTGCTTGCTGATCCACGTCGCTCTGGATGACTACGGCGCATTGGTAGCGCTCGTAGATTGGTCCGCTGCTGCCACAGCTTTCGGATCCGGAATCGTAGGTCCCTTCATCCGATGGCGGATCGCACAAATCGGAGTTGCAACTGCTGCTATCGTAGTACTCATCTGTTGATGATGATGTGCGTAGCACAGGGTGTGGGGCCCATGAAGCGGGCCTGATTGATGGTAGAGGTACCCGCTCTGGGAGGCGGAGGGTGCCAGTTTGCCCCACATGGAAGAAGAAGCTCCCGAACAGGATCTCGAGTCCGTCGCCTACGGGCTCGAAGTCCTTCATGGTGTCCGGTGAGTGGGCGGTGATGTCGAAAGCGCCGAAGAGGAGGTGACTCTCCGTCGCCGCAGAGTTGTAGATCGCTCGGGTTGGGACCGTCATGATCGCACAATCAGCGTCCCCAATTCCCACAGACGGCGCCAATTGATGAGGTTTGATCTCGTCAATTCCCATTGTTATGGACTTGGGTTTTGGAGAAGATGGGGATGCTGGAGATTGCGGAACGGTTAGCAAACAAGCAACACGGGACACGAGGTTTACCTAGGTTCAGGCCCCCGGAGGGAAAACCCTACTCCTGCTTGTCTGCTCTTGATTACGGACCGATGATTACAGGGGTGCGCAGATGCAATCTGGCGTGGAGGTGCGTATGCAAAAGTATGAGAGAGAGAGAGATCTAGGTCGTGCCCTCCTGGCCTTTATATAGACTTAGGCAGGTCCTAGGCACAGATCTAGTCGGTTACAGGTTCTAGAGTTTACCCCTCTGAATTTCCTATCTACTCTAGTCTTGCTCTCCAAGGATCCGAAGGCGTCATGGGCCTTGGTCACCCGAAAATCTTCATGGGCCGGCGTATATTTGCCGTGGGCCTTCCTTGGGCTGGACCAGGTATGCTGAGATCGTGTACCCGCGGGGTATAACCATGTCACCTACGGCGCTGGAAAAGGGGAAGGGCCACTTATTGCTGCTGACGATGATCGCGCAAAGGTCATGCCTCCTCTGCCTAACCTAGTGCAGCAGCCGCAGGAACTCGGCATCGGCCCGACCAACAACAACACCGCAAACTTGTCACCTCCGGCATCTACGTCTGCTGCTGGCCAAGTTACTCCGGATGATAGAGTGATGTACGGAAATCTCCTCGTTGAACCACTGACCTTAGCTCATATCCGGAGCGTGACTCAGCTTGACGAGAAGCGCCAACAGCTGCTGGAGGAAGCGCAGGCCATCGTGGAGCAAGGCGCTAAGCTAGATCGAGATCTGGTCAACGCGCAACCATAGAAAAAGCTAGAGCAATGGAGGCCGAGTACAAGACTCTGCTGCACCAGCAGAAGGCCAAAAAAGCTCCGGCTCGCGTCATTAACAATCCTGGTGTACGGCGAAACCTAGGATGGGCTCCCTCGAAGCCGGCACAGGCCAAGCCATACATTGATAGTGAAGAAAAACATGTGATGCCCACTCCACTCCTCAACCTCGCCGTCGCCAAGACCCTTCTGGAGCAGGATCGATCGCCCGAGGCATTGGAACAGGTCTATGACCTAGTGGCCAAGGCGGTAAAACATCAGGAAAAGGCCACCTCTCGGAAGCTTGAGTCTGACCCAACGTTCTGCCAGTCTAGCCAGCATAAGCCGCCAAGGGACAGATCTCCTCTTGATGTCGGGTCGCAGACGGGTTCATCAGAACGAAGACGGAGGGATGCGCGCAACAGGAAGGATGCTATCCCCATATCCTCCAACCAAAGAGAAAAGGCCCGACCTCGTCGCCCATTGCCACCACCCCGCTCCCCCGAAATCGCGAAGACCCCAAGGCTCACCATCGTATGGATATGCCCCCGCCAAGGCAGTGCGGCATCGTCATCCGCGACAACGCGGAACAGACTGGTCATGATGGAGAGCGCAACCAAGGACATAAGAGCAGGTCACGCCATGACCCTCCGCGTCCGGCAAGCAATCGCGACAAGCGTGAGGCGTCGCAGGAGGGTAATAGCAAGAAGGCTAACCCACCGCCACCTCCGCCTCCGTCACCACCTAGCAGTCACCATGGCGGAGGAGGCCCACGTCGTTCATGTGGCCCATCCCCTGGTTACAAGAAGAAGAAAAAGGCGGAGCCATACGACGCACGTTCATGGATCGATAAGATCCACGAGGCCCGGGAAGGACCATACGTGGGACCACGTTGCTTTGGACCTGCAATACGGTCCGCAACTTACCCCAAAGGTTTCCGAATTGACAAGACCATCAAACCCTATGACGGCACCGCCAAGCCAGCTACATGGTTGCAGGATTACGACAACGCGGTAGAGATCGCCGGGGGTAATCCCAATGTCGCCGTCAAGTACCTCCCTTTGATGTTAGCAGGCACAGCCCGTCAATGGATTGACGACTTGCCGGAGAAATCCATCTGCAATTGGTTGGACATGCAAGAAGCGTTCACCAAGAACTTCGAGGGTACGTACAAATGTCCCTGCACTGTTGGCGATCTACAGCGGCGCGTGCAAGAGAAAGACGAGACATCTCGCGCCTACCTCTCCCGCTGGCTGGATATGAAGAATTCCTGCGCAGGAGTGCACACTCAGACCGCCATGGCCGCCTTCATCGATGGGTTGGAAAGGGGCACGTTGCTCCGACATAAGCTGAAGTGCTTGCAGGACAATCACCAGCTTGACTTGAACCAGATGATTCAGTTGGCTAGTGAGTTCGCAGCAGCCGACGACGATGCTCGCGGATCTCTGCCGGCAACGGCTATTCCAACTCAAGCTCAGAGGAACAGCAGCACAAAGCGGAAAACCGCTCCAGAAGAAAAGCAATCTCCCGACATGGTCGGCATGACCTTTGCAGGACGAGGTGATGGCGGACAACATGGCCGAGGACGGGGAGCTGGTCGTGGGCAGTAGCGAGGAAGTGAAACTACCTCGGCACCGCTCTGCGTTCCCCAAACCTACGAAGAGTACCGCGATATGCCGTGCCTCGTACACCTCGACACCAACGGTAAAGCCACTCACACCAATCGACAATGCAAGTTCATCAACAACCTCAAGGAGGACCCGGAGTCCGGATACAAGCAAAGTCGAAAGAAAAGACCGCGAGGCAAGGGCAAGGGGAAGAAGAAGGAGGAGGAGTCGAAGGATTCAAGTGACATGGACGAGGATGTTGACCCCAAGCACGCCGCCAAGAGAGACGACACAGGCAAGAACCCCTTCGTGAAGAAGGCGCCAGTCTACCACACTTTCCTTGGCACCCCCACCGTCCGACAATAGAAGACCTCTATGAGGATACTGATGGCCACTCTACCCCCGTTTCCCCAGTATCGGCAATGGTCAGAAGTTCCAATTACTTGGGATAGGACGGATCACCCAGACCTCATCCCTACGGAGAACCAATACGCCATGGTCATCAACCCCTTGATTGACGGCGTGGAGTTCACCAAGTGTATGGTGGATAGTGGAAGCAGCATCAACATCATGTACCTGGATACACTACAGAAGATGAACTTGACGGAGGCAAACCTAATACGTACGAACACCATCTTCCATGGTGTAGTTCCTGGTTGGGAGGCTCGGTCCCTTGGGTGCATTACACTTCAGGTTGCCTTTGGCGATGTTAATAATTACCGCCAAGAGCGCATGACCTTTGAGGTGGTCCCCTTCAAGAGTGTGTACCACGTCATATTAGCCCGCGACATATTCCACACCTTCATGGCTAAGCCATGCTTCGTCTACAACAAACTCAAGATACCCGGACCAAACGGTGTCATCACCGTATCCGGAAGCTTTACCAAGGCAAGGGACTGCGAGATTAATGAAGCAGCCTTTGCGAAAGTTGTCCTCCACAACGAAGAATTCAAAGAGATCCAGTGCAAGGTCGATGGCTCAGAGATTCCCGCGTCGAAGAAGCAGATCTCCGACTCCGCTCCTGCATTCAAGGCCGCCATCGAGACCAAGCCGGTGGAACTTGTGGTAGGCGATGCCTTCAAGACCACCACCATTGGGACGAACCTGGATCCCAAATAGGAAAGCGCGCTCGTCGAGTTCCTCCGTGAGAACAGGGACATCTTTGCCTGGCAACCTGCCGACATGAAAGGTGTACCTAGGGAACTTGCCGAGCACAACTTAAACATTGATCCAAAATGAAAACCAGTGAAACAACCTCTACGATGCTTCGGAGACGAGAAGAGACGCGCCATTGGCAAAGAGATAGCTAGGTTACTTAAGGCTAGATTTATCCGAGAAGTCCTTCACACCCGATGGGTAGCCAATCCTATACTTGTCCCCAAAAAGGGAACCAAAGATTTAAGAATGTGCGTTGATTACACCGGCTTGAACAAAGCATGCCCCAAAGATCCGTTCGCTTTGCCTTGCATTGACCAAGTCATTGACTCGATGGTTGGCTCGGAACTTTTGTGTTTTCTCGATGCATACTCGGGATACCACCAGATCAAGATGAGGAAGTCGGACCAATTGGCCACTTCGTTCACTAGCCCATACGGCACGTTTTGCTATGTTACGATGCCCTTTGGGCTGAAAACGCGGGTGCTACGTACCAGCGGACAATGCAACGTTGCCTTCACGACCAAATTGGTCGGAACGTTCACGCCTATGTGGACGATATCATGGTGATGTCTAAAAAGTCAAATGACTTAATCTCCGACTTAAAAGAAACCTTTAATAATCTCCGGAAATACAACATGATGCTTAACCCTAAGAAGTGCGTCTTCGGGGTTCCAGTCGGCAAATTGTTGGGCTTCATCGTTTCCCAGCGTGGAATCGAGGTTAACCTGGAGAAAATCAAAGCCATCTTAAACATAAACCGTCCGACATGCCTAAAGGACATTCAACGACTAACAGGTTGTGTTGCAGCAGTTAGTCGGTTCGTCAGCCGACTTGGAGAGAAGGCCCTGCCACTATACAAGTTGCTGAAGAAGGTGGACACATTTACATGTACGGACGAAGCAGATGCAACATTGAAGCAGCTCAAGGAGATTCTTTCCTCAGCTCCCATCCTTGCAGCACCTGAGCCTGGAGAGCCCCTGTTAGTCTACATGGCGGCAACCAACCGGGTAATCAGCATCGTCGTCGTAGTAGAGCGGAAGGAACCAGGCTATGAGCACGGAGTTCAACGACCAGTTTACTATGTGAGCGAGGTCTTGACGGATTCCAAGCAGCGTTACCCGCACTACCAGAAGATAGCTTATGGAGTATTCCTTGCTTCTCGGAAGCTGAGGCATTACTTTCAGGAGCACCCAATCACAGTGGTGAGCAAGACTCCACTGTCCGACATTATCAACAACAGTGACGCTACAGGAAGGGTCGCAAAGTGGGGCATTGAACTTTCCGCCTTCGATCACCTACAAGAGGCGCGACGCTATCAAGTCACAAGCTTTGGCAGATTTTATCGCAGATTATACGGAGATGCCAGATGCTACTCCGTTGCCGGAACCAGAGTACTGGGTAATGCACTTTGACGGATCAAATCTGCTCAACGGCTCGGGGGCTGGTGTATTGCTACAGTCACCAACTGGTGACAAGCTACACTATGTTCTGCAAATCGACTTCGAGGCTACGAACAACATGGCGGAGTATGAAGCACTCATTCACGGATTACGCGTAGCCAAGGATATTGGCATCAAGCGCATAGTTTGCTGTGGAGATTCCAACTTGGTTGCCCAACAGGTGGCTGGCACCTTGAATGCGCGGAACCCTATGATGGCGGCATATCGAGACAAAGTGGACGAGATAGCCAAGAGCTTCTTAGGCTACGAAGTCAAGTATGTTCCTAGGGAGCAAAACGAGGCGGCTGATCTGCTATCTAAGCTTGGATCAGGGCGCAAACGAATTCCTCCGGGAGTCTTCCTAAAACATCTGCGAACACCATCCGTGAAGGGAGCCGACATCGACAACCCGGATAGAGCTGACTCTTTCGTTCACATGGTGGCAAAGGTCCCTCCGGCTTGGACAAAACCGTTCATGGAATATCTCGAACAAGGAACTTTGCCCGACGACGAGGTCGAAAGACGGCAAATAGTATGACGAGCAAAGGGTTATACCATAATCAATGGACAACTCTACAAAAGGATCACTACTGGTGTATACCTAAAGTGTGTTTCCCAGCTAGAAGGTATTGAAATCCTACGCGAAATCCATCTCGGAGATTGCGGGCATCACGCCGCTCCTTGATCGTTGGTCGCAAAAGCCTTCTGGCAAGAATTCTACTGGCTGACCGCGAAGGTGGACGCCGACAATCTGGTTGAGACATGCATAGGATGCCAGTATTATGCCCGACAACCACATGTTCCTACTGAAGAATTGCGAACAATACCAATAACTTGGCCGTTTGCAGTCTGGGGGCTAGACATCTGGGACCGTTACAAACGGCACCATGTGGGTTTACGCATCTATTAGTAGCAGTTGATAAATTCACTAAATGGATAGAAGCTAAACCCATTAGAAAGCTTGATGGGGCAACTTCCCTCGGGTTTTTCCGGGATCTAGTGGTGAGATTTGGTCTCCCACATAGCATTATCACTGACAATGGCAACAACTTGTCACTCGGGGAAGTGGAGGCTTATTGTTGGGAGAAGGGCATCCGACTTGACCTTGCATCTGTGGCACATCCACAATCCAATGGTCAGGTCGAGCGAGCCGATGGACTAATTCTGCAAGGAATCAAGCCACGTCTTGAGGCACCGCTACATAGAGCAGCTGGAGCCTGGGCGGAAGAATTCCCATCTGTGTTGTGGAGTTTATGAACTACACCCAACAGATCCACCGGCTACACCCCTTACTTCATGGTATATGGAGTAGAAGCCATCTTACCTTCCGACATACTTCACGATGCACCAAGAGTCGCCGCCTACGACGAGGATGACGCTGAAGAATCCAGACGCCTAGATGTGGAACTTCTCGAGGAGGAGCGTGTTTTGGCATGCCAAAGATCCGCCATCTACCAGCAGAAGCTACGCAGCTACCATAGTCGCCGCGTTCGGCATCGCTCATTTAAAGAGGGGGATTTGGTGCTCCGACTTAAGCAGAAGAAGTCACACAAATTATCCCCTCCATGGGAAGGACCGTTCATCATAAGCAAGGCGCTACTCAATGGGTCTTACTACCTCGTTGACAATCATGAACTGAAGGATAGACCCAACAAGGATCATAAGCGTAAGCGACATGACCCGGATGATGACTACCCGGAGCTTGATCGGCCATGGAATATAGCACAGCTACGTCCTTTTACACTTAGCATTTTTATCTAATTGTGTACCTCTTATATGATCAATGAAATAAAGCTCTCTGGTTCACTCATATTTCTGAGTCTTTTACCTCCTTTAGTGTTCATTTTTGGATCATATAAAACCTTTATGCACAAGTTTTGCGATTGCACTTGTGAAAATTCCGCCTACGGGCGTTAGCTTAAGTTTTCTGGTCTACACGTTCTTTGTTGTTTTATGTGGATTCTGGAGTAGTGACTTTTGGCACTTATTGTCGGTGATTTTGTGCTTACGTTATTTACGGTGCCATTGGGTATCATCGCCTGAGCGCATGGTTCCGACAACGAGTCTTCCGACTCACGAAAATTCAAGAATAAGAACCAAAGTAATGGATAAGCCAGCACTTGCTTAAAAAATATATACATGCTGGAAACTAGTTCTTAAGTAGCAGGACATACATCATTATTTTCCGCCTTAAGTTAATACATAGTTTTTTCCGCATACGCATCAAAGGTGAAACAAATATTACAAGTTGTTTTTCATTCCTTTGGTGCGGGCGACTTGGAAGCAGCGTCATCGGCAGCAGGAGAATCACCCTCGAAGTCGGCAGTGTGAAGAGACTCGGAGGAGCTTTGGTTGCCGCCATCGATGGTATTCATCGGCACGAAGATGTTGACGTCGACTAACTCGGAAACTCTGGTGTCATAACACGCGAGTGATGACAATATGGACTCATGGTTTATCTCCTTACCATCGTCATCTACGTCGGGAATGCCAGAGGTTACCGTGTCAATGTCGGCATCTTCGTAGTGTGCCTTTACCATAGACAGCGCCATCCTTGCACCGACCCGTGCACATGAAGCTTTCCAGCTTGTGATACGCTCGGGGGCTCGGCGCAGGATCTCCGAGAACTTCGCCACAGAGTCTGATGCCTTGATGTTGATTTGGAGGGGCTTGGCAATCTCTTTGGCTTGCGCGATGGCGGTGTTGATGAAGTTGCCGGCAAGAACCATGCAATCCTTTGCCGAAGGAGGTGACCAGGTTAAACCCATAGGAGCTGCAAATTTCGACAAGGAGCACATGAGTTCAAAAATTCAGAGTATCTAGACTACAGAAATCCAAGACGGAGAATGACTTACTGAAGATGCTAGCCTCAGCTTGCTAGAGGGTATCCGCCAAGGAATCCCGTTCTTGTTGGAGGAGCTTGTACGCCTCATGATGGCATTGATTCTGCTCGTCGGCATCTTTCTTCTGATCTCTTAAGATCGAGATCTCCTCCTTCAAGTGGTTGATCTCCTCGGTGGTGGAGTCCTGCAGGGCTTTCATTTATTCTTCGTGCATCTTCAGCATGTCATTCCTCTCCTGCTTAAGGATCTTGTTTTCACTATCCAGCTCTTGAATGTGCTTGGATTTCTCGACAATATCCTTAGCCTTGGCAATGGTTTCTGCAAGTCGGAGACATCAAAGTACACAGTGAGTACTCGAAGAATACACAATTTTAAGTCGGAATACGAAAAAGAAAGGAAAAATAGACGCTTGCTCTTGATGATTTGTTCCTTCAAGAAGGCAGTTTTACCCTTTTCGGCTTCCAAGTCAGCGTGCATCTTCTGGTACTTGTCGTTGGCCATGCCCCTCCGAGCATTCTCATTATGTGAAAAGGAGAAAAGTTAAACGGTGTTTGGTCTACTTGGAGCATCTAGCCGGAAAATTTCCACCTAGACGCTCGGGGGCTACAGCGAGAGTTTTTAACATAGCAATATGCTTAGTCTTTCTTTAAGCATCTAGTCAGAATTAATTCAGTTCTCGATTAGAAGCTTGGTGGCTACGGTATAAAGTTTTTAACTCGGATGTATGCTTAGCTTCTCTTTAAAAGCATCTAGTCGGAACTAATTCAGTTACAACTAGAGGCTTGGGGGCTACGGTATTGAAATTTATAAACACTGCGTATGCTACTCTTAAAGCATCTAGTCGGAATAATTCATTCCACCTATATGCTTGGGGGCTACAGTGAGAAGTTTCTAGCTTAGTCACTCTTAGAGCATCTAGACGCAAAGACCTATGGTTTTCCATCTAAATCCTCGGGGGCTACAGTGGAATACTCATATGAAATGCAAAAGGCAAATAAAACTTACAAGTGCAATGATCTTGAGGTTAGTACCACTCTCAGTCAGCATCTTGAAGAAGGATACACTCTTTCCTTGCAAGATCTCTGCTTACCGGAGAAGCTCCTCCAGACCGCACGTCGGAGATGTCGGCACCGCACCAGGAACCAGAGCAGTGCTACCCGATGTAAGTACCGGATAGACTATCTTCGGACACTCTATGGTTTTCTTGGGTGCGGGGGCGCCGCCTACAGCAGAAGTACCAGCTTCCACCACCGCCTTACCGCAACCGATGGCATCCTTAGCCGGAGATTCAGCCATTTGGTGTGCGGCACTCTCCTGCGTCGCCTGCTCGCCGACGACAGAAATCTCGGTAGAGGCACCTGAGTCCACTTCTATGGCGGAAGGGTCAGATGCTTCCTTAGCTTGTAAGCTTGTCGGAGCGGAGGAAGGCTTGACGGTAGGAGTGACAGGGGCGATGGTGGGAGATGCCTCGCGATGCAGCATGTCCTTGATGGTTCTAGAAGCCCCCAATGTTTTGCAGGTCTTCTTTAGGCTGGTCGTGTCTTTCTTCCTGAAACGTGAAAAATGCATAAGTAGAGGAACAAGACAGATAAATGGACAATGTCGGAGAAAAAGAAGCTTACACAAGAGGGGGTGCTTTGGCAAAGGGGATACCGGTAGTCTTTCTTTTCTCCGCCTCCAGGGCGGCGATAGTCTTTTTGGAGGCTCCACCCTCCGTCTTCTTCTTCTTGCCTTCGTCGCCAGCGTCAGAGGTGGAGCTCTTCCGCTTTCGCGCCAATGGAGCATCGTCGTCGGACACGACGGTGACTTCCTTCATCTTTGGATCATAGATTTGAGGAGCCATGTTGTCCTCATCTATGTCGCTAAGCTGTAAGGTGAAGAACCGCCGTGTTAGATGAGATGGTAATGGCTAGACGGAAGAACTGGAGTATATTTCATACACGGAAAATAAACAGTTACCTTTGGGCACTTGCTATCTACGAACATGTCGTAGGTGATGGTGAAGCCACGCTTCGTATCCTTCACTTTGACGATGTCCTTGAGGCGGAGCTTGACGAAGTCGCTCGAGAAATTGTCCACAAAGATGCGGAGGCTATCCCTTCTATCGCTGGTATACTCGTGCATCAGCTTCGAGCGGTGCTGCAGAGTTTGGATTCGCCTGATGAACTAGCACATGGCTAGGTCCAAGCCGGTCAAACCTATCTCTACGAACCACTCTATCCGCCTTATGGAGCGGAAGGCTTCGATGTCAGAGGCAAGGGAGGCCTGGGATCTCCATGTTGAAATTTCGGCGGCGGCTCCATTGACGAAGTCTGGGTACATTACTTCTCGGCCGGCTAGAGGGATATCTGGGCCGTAGAATTAAGTACGCTGCCAGTTCTTGCAGGACTCGTGGCCGACGATGTCGGGGAACCGCCGGCCAGGACGGATCTTGAAACAAATGGTGCCACAATTTCTAAGTTCATCCTTGCTGGCCCCGGCTTTGCGCTTGACGGTGAAGAAATACACAAAGAGATCTAGCCTAGGCCTAATCCCTAGGTAACCCTCGCAAAGCGCCGCGTAATTGCTAAGAGCTAGGATACTGTTGGGAGAGAGGTTTTGGGGTTGTACTCGGTAGTGGTTCAATACAGCAAGGAGGAAGTTAGAGATGGGCAGGCAGACGCCGCGTACCAATTGTGCTTTGAGGTACACCTTTTGTCCGGCTTGGGGAGAAGGTGTGACCTTGCCGGCCGGCGCCGCCTGCCAGGCGAGCCCCTCCGTCGCGGGGAGGTAGCCCTCGACGATCAGCTCCTTGATATCGCGGTCCGTGATGTCCGAACCGCGCCAATCGCTTTTGTGGGAGTCGTTGTCCTCCTCCAGCAGCTCCAGTGCCGCTGGATTATGGTCGCCGCCGGTGGTCTCGACCACCGCAGAGACGGGGATGACTAGGCCCTCTGGGGGCACGACGACGGAGCTCGCCGGCTTCGCCGCGGCTTCGCACGACGCCGCCATCGAGGGAGTAGAACTATTGCTGGCCATTGCGTGTGTTTGGAGGTGACTGGCAAAACTGGGAGTTAGGGTTTTTCGCAAGGATGCGCGGAGAGCTCGAGGGGGCGCTCGCTGGAGGAAGAAGATGATGCGAGGAGAGAATGAGGTGAAAAGTAAAAATTCCACCGCAGTTACTATTTATGGTTTCCAGCATCGAGATTCGTGCAGCTTAATCGAACGGTTGCCGCGTAGACGACGTGTGCGCGAACGTGCGCGGAAATTTTGCCACGTCCCAACCGTCGCCGCCAACGGTTTGTATTGCTCGCGCGGGAAAAGTGGACATGATTGCGTTCTCTGCATGTGTGAGTTACGAGGCGTTGCTGACCTACGTCTACGTCGCCCTAGCTGACATAGGCAGACGAACCATCACATCAGAAGATTTCAGCATGGACGGATCCAGTCCGACTACGGAAGAGTACGATGGAAGATTCAGCAATGTAACATCCCAAAAATCATGATTTCAAAGTTTGCATATCATCCATGCATTCATAATCATTTTAGGATCATTTTCAAAGTTATTTCAAAAATAGAAGCATTTGAATGTCTGTTATTTTATGTAAGCAAGGCATTAGCCTTATTGCTACCCTTGAGAATTAAGAACACTTTTTTTGATCAGTAGGGGTTTGATCCTAAGTTTGAGTGATAATCTCCAAAAATTTGGACAAGTTTCAAAACAAGTTATGAATTTTAAAACCATTCTTATGCCTTTATTAAGCAAATGGTAAAGGCACTGTTTTTATTTAAATTCCATTGGGCTAAGGTATTTTGAGTGAACAACTTTGTTCTGCAGCCAATAAGGTACAAATTCTACTTTACAAAATTCGGAATAGGTTTGAATTCAAACCCATTTGAAAACCCTTTCAATTTGATTCCAAAAAATCAAATCAGAAAAAGAAAAAGACAAAATAATAGGAAAATGGTCGGCGCCACTCTTCCAGCCCAACAGCAGATGCAGCCCGCGAAGCCCACCCAGCCATTTCCCCTTTCCCCCTCTCTCTCACGCGCGCAGCTCTACCCACGGTCGCTGACGCGCTGACCCCACACGCCAAGTCATCAACTTCCCCGAAATCACGCACCCGCGACAAGCTCCGGCCGTTTCCTCCCCCGTCACTGCCGTTGAATGCGCGAGTTATTGCCGTTGATTCACTGAGTAACTCCTCGCCTAGCTCCGGCTACTTAAACCCCACAGTCCCCGCTCCATTTCCCCCCAACCAATTCCCTCTGAACGCCGCTAGGCTGCTCGCTTTTCTCTCCACAACGCCGCTGTCCCGACGAACTCCGGCGGCCGATTGTGGTAAGCCTCGTACGCGCCTCGCTCTCTGGTTCATGCAAGCTTGTCCGCTATCACCTTGTGCATCTCCTGACATTCGCTGTTTGCTTTATTTCGCATCAGAGCGTCACCTTCGACGACAACCGTGAGCACCCGACGACAGGCTTCACTCCGATGAATCCCCACCGTGTCTGTGCGCCCCGACCTTGTCCAGCTGCACGTTGAGCTTCGTCGTGTCTCCGCGACCTCGGTAAGCACCAGCTCCCTTGCCTTGGCCCTCTGGTCTCGCCGGAACATCACCGGCAGACATGTAGCCGCCGCGGTAGCCATTTGCGCTGCCGCTGTTGGTCAGAGCAACATGGTCCGCTGGATCTGGATCCAGCGGATGCGATTAGATCAACCCGCAAAGGGGTATGTGTAGATCTAGGCCGTGCTTAGTTAGTTAGATCCAATGGCCCGCGAGCGTGATCCAGTGCGAACCGGTATCAGCGAATCAGAAAGCGCCGCGTGGCTAGAGTTTAAATTTAAAATCTGGAAATAGATCTATTAGTTGTTCAAATTTGCAAAATTCATAACTTTTGATCCACACGTTCGAATTTTGCAAATTTTATATCATTGGAATCAGGAGAAAGAATTCTATCCAATTATGCCCTTTGTTTAATAAATTGCATCAGTAAAATGGGTTGTTTTTGCAGAGACATTTCTAATCTTATTTTGTATATAAAAATTGTATGGAAAATGTTCTAGGGGCCAAATTAATTTTATTTAGTGAATAATTGTTTTGTTTATGATTCAGTACTGTTTCACTTGTCTTGTTTGATTTAGAAAAATCATCACATGGCATTTGCATGCATTCATATATTTTTTCTTGTATATTTTCGATATGTGAATTTGGTGCTATCATTTTATGTGTAGATTTTGGTGCTAATAGTGATTGTGGTTGTGAATATTGTTGCTACTCCCCCAACTACCAAGGCAAGTGGTGCTTCATATTTTTGTCCCAATATTTTGACTATGCATTAGAGATATTTTGTATAGGGCTTGCATGAATATTTTGCTAAGTATCTATATGCCATGCTTGGGAAATCCTAGTAGTTGTAGAATTGTTAGAATTTTCTCTAAGTTAAGATACTTGCTATTTGCCATGCTTAGCCTAGCTAGTAGTAACCATGGGTGGAATATATATACATGCTATGGAAAATATTTCTAAGTCTTTGACTTATGGTTTTGCTTAATAAAACAACTAAGTGAATGAAACACCTGGGTGGAATGGTAATTGCTTGGTGGTTTTTGGTTGAGTGGTTACACAAGGCCCATTTCTATGGTTTACCTTGTGTATCTCACTTGTGGATTGCCACCCAGGAACAAAGGGATTTGAGATGCCAAATGTTAAGAAGCTTCTAGTGCAGCCACATGGCATTATGGGCTCTGCCTGGATCATATAGGTTGCAATAACTTAGCCATTTGGACAGTTGGTGGTAGTGGGATGATAGGTTGGAACGCATCCATTTGGTCTAAGGGAAGGCTTCTGAAAGGTCCTATCTTGGTGAAAATCAAGTCTTGTGGGGAAAGTGCACAACCTCTACAGATGGAAGAACCTAAGTACTTAGCCATGTCCCTGGTATTGGACAATTTGAGCATCAAGACATGGAAGCTATCAAGAATCTCCTCATCCCAATTTTCTAAGTAAAACTTGTGGTTGAACAAGGGTGAAGGTTCACCAATTTCTATTGGTGGTTCCTTGGGAAAGTTTTTGCTCTGATAGGCAAAACCTATTTTGAGCAAAGCAAGCCTAAGCTACACTTAGCCAAATTCATGTAGTAACTAGATGCTAATATTTTACTAAGGTATCACTTGCCAATACTATTCCAATGTATTGACCGACTGTGGCTATAACTTATGATGTTGCAGGTTACTCTGATGATGATTAGGGGTTATGAGTCTACACTCAACATGCTTGCCTGTGGCACATGAAGATGAAGACTTCTACTTTATATTGTTAAGTTAAACTCTTGTACTAGCCTATGGCTATGGAGTTGTAAAAGACTATGTTATCTCTGGAATGACGATGTAATAATGACCTTTGTTTCTGTGTACTTCATCTTAAACTGTGGATGCTAGCAATTGATCCAGGGACTAGCATTGCAATCACAGGGATCTTTACCTTTATAAAGGTGGGATCTTACAAGCAATTCTCCGGATAACTAATTGAAGACGGAGAAAACCTTGCAGGGTTCTTTGGGAGGACTACAAGATATTGCTTGACAATTTGCCAACATCCATCTAAACGGAGCATTCCACGTGAAGAGGCAAGACAGCGCAAGATCTCAGAGTTCTCCGGGGGCAACTGTTGGGGATATGCTATATGGGTATCCTCATAGCATGTCTCCTATCCGGATAACCCGGGTGGCCCACAGTTGGTAGCATGGCCCATGGCCTGCTGGGCGGCCCAGTTAGATGGATCTAGAAGGGAGGCCCATACCGGATAAAGGAAGGCTACGGTGGAGTCACCAACGTACCCGGAGCCTTACAGTACAAGACACGCAAGACTAGTAATAGACGGTGTAGGACTCTGTAACCTGTCCGGCTAGGACTTTTCCCTGTAACCCTAGGACCTGGCGACTATATAAGTCGGGCCTATGGGAGCCTTTAGGGCACAACTTCAGACGATAAAGTAGCGATTAGCACACACCTCGCACAGCGAACCTATCTCTGTAACTCGGCGTATTGTCATTATAGTGATTTATAGCAGGAGTAGGATTCTGCCACCGTTGTGGGATCTGAACCTGGGTAAGCTATGTTACCTTGTACCCGTCAACCGACCGCCTTCCCCCACATCTCTAAACACGCACTGTGAGGACCCCTCCATGGCGTACTCGTCGGCAATACCACGACACCTAGGCCGCTAGCCTAAGCCATGCCTAATCATGGTGGAAACTTGCAGCATCACCATAGTGAGCTATCTATGAAGCATCCTCAATAAAAATCTATGCATATGGTAAATAAAAAGATTGTTGAGATGATCATTGTATGCTTACCTTGTCATTTTGGTTATGGGAAAGTTCCTGTACCATGTGCAAGGGGTGCCCCGTTGGCGGTTCTCTATGATATGCAAATACTTACAATGACAAGAACTTACAGGTGACTAAAGTTGACTAGCATGAGGTGTGGCCCTCGTATTCAAGGGGCTTGAGATTGCCAACTTATACTTCGTCAAGCATATACTCCATCTTTGTTCACTTTAACCTTAATCACTTCAAGATGCTTATGATAGGGGCAATGAGGGCTGAAAGCTAACAAGTACCATAATTTTTGGAAGCTCTTTTCGAAACTTGAAATCCCTGCTTCCTTTATAAAAGGCTTTTCTTCCACCACTATTGAGTCTCCAGCTTCTACCTTTAGGCACCATTAAGAGAGCATATTTGTCATTCTGTGTGCACTGTTTGAAAGCTTATTGATTGATGCATATTGTGATATTACTTGTTCTTGTGCTATTTGTTTCTAGTCACCCTTGTGAACTTTGAAGGTGTCATATGCATCTATTTGTTACTCTATGAGGAACAAGCTGATTGCCACTATGCTATGTTTTCTCTATGTGAAACAAACAAACGTTTTTCAATGCATGTTATTCATGATCTTTGTTTGTAGCCTTTCATGTTGCATGCATAGTTACTATGTCCTATTGTTAGAACTCCATCTTTCATGCACATGTTTAGAGTTCTTTGATCCCAGCTTTCAATGCTTGCAAATGGTTAGATCTTTATTATGAGGGTGCATCTCACCTCAAAAATTATTCTTTTTTATCACTTACCTACTCGAGGACGAGCATGAGTTAAGCTTGGGGATGTTTGGTACGTCGGAAACGTATCTATAATTTTTGATGCTCCATGCTTGTTTAGTATCTAATTTGTTTTGCTTTGTCTACACTTTGAGGTGCTTTTTACATGTTTTCAGGTACTAACCTATTAACAAGTTGCCACAGTGCCAGTTGCCTGTTTTCTGCTGTTTTTGGTTCCAGAAAAGCTAGTAAGAAAATATTCTCGGAATTGGACCGGACAAACGTCTAAGTCAATAACTTTCCGTGGGGAACAAGAAGTCCAGAGGGGAGACGGAGAGGCATGCCAGGGCAGCCACACCCCCCTAGGCGTGGGTGGGCCCTTCCCCACGCCTAGGCAGGGCGTGGGGCCCCTGGCCACCGCCTCGGTCTCCCTCTTCGCCTATAAGAAGCCCCCGATGCAGAAACTCTCAGGACCCGATCAATATTCCACGAAACCGTCTGTAGCCGCTGCCACCATCGTCCCTAGATCGGGGGATCTGAATCTCTTCCTGACACCCTGCCAGAGGGGAGATCATACCGGAGGCCTTCTCTCCGGTATGATTTGTGAGTAGTTCCACCTTGGACTATGGGTCCATGTAGTAGCTAGATGGTTGTATCTCCTTCTTTGTTCTTTGATGTATAGATCTTGTGAGCTCCGTTCATGATCAAGATCTAATCTATTTGTAATCATGCATGTTGTGTTTGCGGGGATCCGATGGATATTGAGATTATTATGTTGGTTTGATTAATGGTTTTGTCTTTATGATTCTATCATGTCTGTGTTGTTTGTGATCTTGCATGCTCTCCGTTGTTAGTAGCTACCTTGGCCAAATAGTTGCTAGTGACTCCAAGAGGGGGTATTTATACTCGATAGTGGGTTCATGCCTCTAGTTTCCAAGGGAAGTGACAATAATCTCTTCGGTTGTAGATGTCTTGTTGCTACTAGGGAGGAAACAACGGTCTCTTGTTCATGGAACATGTGGATTGTTTACCTTACACACTTTGCTTAAAGCAGTTGTCTGTTGCTTGCAACTTAATACTGGAGGGGGTTCGGATGATAACCTGAAGATGGACTTCTAGTCATAAATGTAGTTGGATGGCGGTCTATGTATCTTGTTGTATTGCCCAATAGAATCTCATAGGATATTTCTGACTAGTAATTGCATTGTTATGCCTTGCTCAGTTCCTGTCAATTTCCCTGCTGTAATTTGTTTACTCTTCATGCCATGTTGTTTATCTAAGGAGAGCACCTCTAGTGAACTATGTACCCCGGTCCAATCTTTACCATTCATACATCTTCCACTGTTACTTGTTTACTTGATGCAAACCACCATTACCTTCCACACCATACGTTTAATCCTTTGTTACAGCAAACCGGTGAGCTTGACAACCTCACTGATTCGTTGGGGCAAAGTCTTGAGTTTGTGTTGTGCAGGTCTCCGCGTTGCTTGCAACACTTGTATGACGTTTCCTTCCTCCTACTAGCTTGATAATCTCGGTTTCTTACTGAGGGAAAACTTGTTGTTGTGCTTCTTCACACCTTGCTCTTGGGGTTCCCAACGAAGCGCTCCTACATCAACTCAGCGCTGCATCATTGCCCACGGTAAAATATTGACTTTGGCTTTTGTCCCGTCCAATTTCGAGAATATTGATTTTCTGCCTTTCTGGAACCAAAAACAGAAGAAAACAG
Organism: Avena sativa; assembly: GCA_916181665.1. Lineage (NCBI taxonomy): Eukaryota > Viridiplantae > Streptophyta > Magnoliopsida > Poales > Poaceae > Avena > Avena sativa. The sequence continues at coordinate 249,704,737 of OV702284.1, read as the reverse complement.
ACAACTAGCATTGTGGCAACTTGTTAATAGGTTAGTTCTAGAAAAGATATAAAAACACCTCAAAGTGTAGACAAAGCAAAGCAAAGTAGATATTAAACAAGCATGGAACATCAAAAATTAAAGATACGTTTTCGACGTATCAAGCATCCCCAAGCTTAACTCCTGCTCGTCCTGGAGTAGGTAAGTGATAAAAAGAATAATTTTTGAGGTGACAAGCACCATTAAAACCAATATCAAACCATTTGCAAGCATTGAAGGCTAGGATCAAAGAACTCTAAACATGTGCATGAAAGATGGAGTTCTAACAATAAGACAAAGTAACTATGCATGCAACATGAAAGGCTACAAACAAAGATCATGAATAACATGCATTGAAAAAGTTTGTTTGTTTCACCTATAGAAAAACATGGCATAGAGGCATTCATCTTGTCCCTCGTAGGGTAGCAAATAGATGCATATGATACCTTCAAAGTTCATAAGAGTGACTAGATACAAGTAGCACAAGAACAAGTAATATCACAATATGCATCAATCAATAAGTTTTGAGACACTGCACATAGAATGGTAACTATGCTCTCTTAATGGTGCCTAAAGGTAGAAGGTGGAGACTCAATATAATACCGGAAGAAAAGGCCCTTCATAAGGTAAGCAGGGATTTTCTAGTTTCAAAAAGAGCTTCGAAAAATTATGGTACTTGTTAGCTTTCAGCCCTCATTGCCCCTATCATAAGAATCTTGAAGTGATTAAGGTTAAAGTGAACAAACTATGGAGTATATGCTTGACAAAGTATAAGTTGGCAATCTCAAGTCTCTTGAATAAGAGGGCCACACCTCATGCTACTCAACTTCAGTCACCTTTAAGTTCTTATCATAGTAAGTATATGCGTATCATAGAGAACCGCCAACGGGGTACACCTTGCACATGGTACAGGAGCTATCCCATAACCAAAATGACAAGGCAAGCAGACAAATGAGCATCTCATCGATCTTTTTATTTACTATGTGCATAGCTTTTTATTGAGGATGTTTCACAGATAGCTCATTATGGTGATGCTGCAAGTTTCCACCATGATTAGGCATGGCTTAGGCTAGCGGCCCAGGCGTTTCTCTAACAAAAAAAACATAACTCCATGGACTTATAAGCTCCCTCTTTATTTCACACCGGTGACGATATCAACTGTGTATAAAGTACAAGTGCAATGTTCAAAACGTTCCCCATAACAACATGCTTCTGCTAATTCCAACATATAAGTGCAAGCATATACAACAGAGATGACACAATGGTTCAAGTTTATTAGGGGCAAAGAATATAAAGTGTGCCATCAAGTTCGTGAGGGCTTTAATCACTAAGTTTTCACATAATAAAATACTTTTTAATTGGAAAATAGCTGAAAACAAGAATATACTTGGAATGGTGTAACACACCATGCATAGGATTTTATAGTGGACACTTTGGAATAAATTGGTTTCTTGGGAGTTGGAAGCATGAGTAGAGCTTACTCATACAAGTGGAGGCTAGCAAAAGACTGGGAGCACCCAACTAAGAGAGCAATAATGGCCATAATCATGCAGAGCGACAAAACATTGCTAATCAAAGCATAGAGTGGTACTACAAGTCAAGGACTAAATGATCATAGAGGCTATGGTGACTTGTTCATAGTCATAACATGGTGTGAGCATGTTCCAAGTCAACCCAAACAAAGCATCAAAGGAGAATACCACAATACTATGCTTTTGTATGCTAAAACAACGCATAATTCTTTCAAGGCACACTAAGCAATCCCAATTGTTTGGACAAGATATGCTACAACAATAATCACTAAGCATAAGGTCAAAACAACACCTAGAATGTCATGCTAAAGTCTAAGTCACAGTCAATGCAAGCTCCTCTTGCACTTCCAAGCAAGAACTTACTACTCCTTTCCAACACCAAGCAACTTATCTGAAAAAACACAGCGAGAACGGGGGTCCAAACTACTTTATTCAAGCAAACTAAGCAAAGCAAATGAAAACTAAGACGCTCCAAAAACAACACAACAGTGCATAAAACAATAAAAACGAAGTGTCTAGACAGACCTGAGCTTTTTATTGATGAAGAAGGGGATGCCTTGGGCATCCCAAGCTTTGACGCTTGTACCTCTTGGATATTTCTTGGGGTGACACCGGGTTGGCATCCCCAAGCTTGAGCTTTTGTCCATTCTTCATCTCATTACATCATTCTCTCTCTACACCTGAAAAAAAAATTCATACAAAACTTCACACAATCTTCATTAGCAACATTAGTGTATTCAAAAGATAATAGACCTTTGCGTTTAGCATTAGAACAGCAAAAAAATTCACTAAAAACACAAGCTAATGTATCAACTCCTTTAAAAATCTCAATTCCCCAAAAGAGAACTAAAAAGGAATCAATAGGAAGCAAATGCAAATAATGGAAGAAATCTGTCAAAACAGACCAGTAGGTAGAAACCGATTTTTTTCTAAAATCTTATATTGCTCAAATCAAAAAGTGTTGAACTAACTAAAGTTAGCTAACATACTGGGGGATTTATTCGTAAAGTTTCAGCTCAAACCGACTTACAAAGACTCCTCGCGAATTTTTATGGTGGAGGACAGAAATCTGTTTCGGGACAGCAACTCCCCAAATATTATTTCCCTCTCATTAGAGGTCATTCTTGGCACAAAAAGCAAACAAAAATGATAAGGAGACTTCATTACTGAAGTAATAACTTCCAAGAATCAAGGAAACTCTTGGGTTATCTCCCAACAAGTACTTTTTCTTTAACGCCTTTAAGTTAGGCACCGAAAGTTCGAGAAGATGCTCACATAAGAAATATGAATTGAAGTAAAAGAGAGCATCAAGAAGAAAATTAAAAACACATTTAAGTCTAACCCACTTCCTATGCATAGGAATCCTTTATGCAAATAAATTCACAAAGAACAAAGTGACAAGCATAGAAAGATGAAACAAGAGTAACTTCAAAACTTTCAGCACATAGAGAGGTGTTTCAGTACCATGAAAACTTCTACAACCATATTTTCCTCTCTTATAATAATTTTCAGTGGCCTCATGAATAAACTAAACAATATAGCTATCACATAAAGCATGTTTTTCATGATCTACAAACACATAATTTCTATTAATCTCAAAAATAGTGGGTTTAAAACCTTCATAGGTTTTACGCAAAGTAGATATTTCAAAAGGATCCACAGGAACATAACATGCATCCTCCTTTGGTAAGCATGGGGGACAATCAAATAATGTAAGAGGTAAAGAGTTACTCTCATTAGAAGGTAGACATGGGTAGATCCATTCTTCCTCCTTTTATTCATCACTTTCCTCCTCTTTTTCATCTAATGAGCTTCCAGTTTCAACAATTTCTTCTTCCATGGGCTCCTGCAAGGCATTAGACTCTTCCATTTGTGGAAAGCATTTATTAAAATATTCAAGAATATAGCCATTTTCTTCCTTGTAATTATCAAAGCAAAATTTAAGTATCTCATAAACCTCATATTCATAAGGTGCATCATTAGTATTTTCAACCAAACTGGCAAGTTCAAATGCACCCTTGAAGGCAATAAATTCTTCAATTTGTTCCACATCATAAAATTCATAATTTCCCTTAACATAAGAAGATATGGTAACATTATCATTATACTCACACTGAAAAGTAATTTGTTTATACCTCCTATAGCAACAAGACTTATCAAAGCAATAAGTAACATTATAAGTAGAGCACATGTCTCTAGCAATAGTATTCAACTTATCAATTTATTCCCATAAGTGTTTCCCTTTTGTGACAAGCGGTGTTCCTTATAATAATACTATTGTTCTTCCATGAACCCACCTTGCCAATAAGAACTAGTTTCAAAGAAACCATCCATTGATAGAAAGCATGACAAATCAAGGCAATGACCGACCACCAACTAGAGTAGGAACTAATTTTTTTGTGTTTTTGAAAAGAGAAAGCAAACCAAACTAAACTATTTTTTTGGAGTTTTTGATAAAAATAGGCAAACAAAACCAAGCAAAAGAAACTAAACAAACTAAAAACAAAGCAAAGAGAAAGGTTGAGGAGGACTCCCCTTGTGAAGACGTCCTTAGCCTCCCCGGCAACGGCGCCAGAAATCTTTGATGCGTGCACCCAGTGTTGACGTGGGACGCTTCGTTGGAAACACCAAGAGCAAGTTGTGATGAGCACAGCAACAAGTTTCCCTCAGTAAAGACCGAGGTTATCGAACCAGAAGGAGGAAGGAAACGTCTCAAAGGTGTTGCAAGCAACATGGAAACCTGCACAACACAAACTCAAGACTTTGCCCTAATGAATCAGTGAGGTTGTCAAGCTCACCGGTTTGCTATAACAAAGGATTAATTGTATGGGTGGAAGGTTATGAATGGTTTGCAGAAAGTAAACAATGGAAGATGTATCAATGGTAAAGATTGGACCAGGGTCCATAGTTCACTAGAGGTGCTCTCCTTAGATAAACAACATGGCATGAAGGGTAAACAAATTACAGCAGGCCAATTGACAGGAACCGAGCAAGGCATAACAATGCAATATCAGACAAAAAGATCCTATGAGATTCGATTAGGCAATACAACAATATACATAGACCCTCATCCAACTTCATCTATGACTAGTAGTCCATCTTCAGGTTATCATCCGAACCCCCCCTAGTATTAAGTTGCAAGCAACAGACAACTGCTTTAAGCAAAGTGTGTAAGGTAAACAATCCACTTGTTCCATGAACAAGAGACCGAAGAGATTATTGTCACTTCCCTTGGAAACTAGAGGCATGAACCCACTATCGAGCATAAATACCCCCTCTTGGAGTCACTAGCAACTACTTGGCCAAGATAGCTACTAACAACGGAGAGCATTCAAGATCACAAACAACACAGACATCATAGTATCAAATAGACAAAACCATTAATCAATCTGACATAGTAATATCAATATCCATCGGATCCCTGCAAATACAACATGCATGATTACAAAAAGATTAGATCTTGATCATGAACGGAGCTCACAAGATCTATACATGAAAGCACAAGGAGGAGATACAACCATCTAGCTACTACATGGACTCGTAGTCCAAGGTGGAACTACTCATGCTTCATACCGGAGAAGAAGGCCTCCGGGAAGATCTCCCCTCCGGCTGGGTGCCAGGAAGAACTTCAGATCCCCCCGATCTAGGGACGATGGTGGCGGCGGCTACAGAAGGTTTCGTGGAGTTTTGATCGGGTGCCTAGGGTTTCTGCATCGGGGGCTTATACGCGAAGAGGCGAGGCAGGGGGCTCCAGGGGGCACACCCTTCCCAGGCGCGGGCTAGGCCCACTCGCGCCTAGGGGAGTCTGGTCGCCCTGTGGCGCCCCTCCGTCTCGTCTTCTGGCTTCGTGTTGCTCATGGTAAAATATTGACTTTGGCTTTTGTCCCGTCCAATTCCGAGAATATTGATTTTCTTCCTTTCTGGAACCAAAAAGAGAAGAAAACATGCAACTGGCACTGTGGCAACTTGTTAATAGGTTAGTTCCAGAGAAGATACAAAGCAAATCAAAATAGATACTAAACAAGCATGGAGCATCAAAAATTATAGATATGTTTCTGACGTATCACGGCACCGACGCGGAGATCAGTAGCTAGGGTTAGGGCTAGTTTAAATTTCGTATTCTATATTTTGAATATAATTTATGTATGAATATTTATGAACTTTGACAATTTTAGCTTGTATTGTATCTATTTAAATTTCAAACAAAAAATTGACCCTATTGACCAAAAGCGAATTTAAATCATTTAAATCCTCCGTTGTCCGACCCAAACAAACATATATGGACGATTTAGGGCGTGTGTTTCGGTAGGCCCAGTGCAGATGGCCTTATAACATCTCCACTGGGCAATCCCAGGCCGAAATCCGGACCATTTTTTGGCCGGACGAAACAAGTTTTCGGCCTTGGTACACCGAGTTTCCCACTCGCGTACCCTGGCCGAGATCCGAGGCGAACTGAAAACAACGACATATTTGAATTTTTATCGTTCCCGCCGGCGAGAGCTCGGCCACAAGGTGTTTGACAGAATTAACGCCCATAAGTTCGGCGACAAATTATTACAGAACATGGAAAATGACTCGGCCATCTCTCAGTCGTCGATGGGGATGGGCTTCTACGGCATGGTCGATGCGGCGGCGTCGGCCGTCTCGTCGGTGGACGCCGACTGGTTGGAGGAGGTGGAAGCAGAGCTTGGCGTAGTAGTGGCGGCGTTCGGCGCAGCGGAAGACGTGATCTCGCCCTAGAGGATGGCCTGACGTTGCGCCATGTACCAGGCCTTGACCGGCGAACTCATCTTCGACATGTCCTCGCCGCCCATCAAGAACTTCAGATCCGTGTTCTGCTTCTTGGCGGCGTAGTTGGCCGTCTTCTCGGCGTAGTTGGCCTTGAGGAGGGCCACCTTCTCCCCTTGGGCCTCGGTCAGCTGCTTCCACCGCTCGTCGGTATTCTCGGCCCTCTTCTCGGCCTGCGTCCTAGTGTCGGCGATGCATTTCTCGATTGAAGCCTGGAGACGCTCGGCGGGAGGACCGGCGGCTTTGAGAGTCTTCGCCTTCTTCTGGGCGATCTCTGGCCTTCCTTCGCCGGCAGCAGTGGGAGGGGCCTCCGGGTTGTAGACGCCGTCCTTGGTCTTGGAGAGGCTCAGGCGAGTGTACCGCCATTTTTCACAGCTCTCGATCTCCTGGAACACATGATGGAACTTGAACACCGTCTTCATGTCCTCTCGAAACAAAGCGAGTGCACAGAGAATCTGCAAAATGGAAGTGTGTCAAGATGGAAGCGAGTGCACGATGAAGCTAGTGTTCGCGAATACCTTGTTGTCCATGTTTTCCCTGCTGGCTTGTGTGCGTTCCACCTCTTCCACGCAGTTGTGCCACTTGCTGCATGCAGTCTGGATGATCGCCCAATGGTTGGTAATAGCCTTCTCCCCTCGCTCCATGTGAATTTTGCGATACTTCGGATCGCAAATGCTACGCTCGTCGAATGCTAGCTTCACGCGTCTCCAATAAGTTATCGGAATTCTGGTTGGCACCGGTGATCGGATCCATGCTCACCGTTTTCCATGGTTCGGCGACACAGGTGTCCTCAGCCATGGTCCAATTGATCCGCGTGTCCGCCGCCGAAGTTCATGGCTTCTTCTTCCCCTTCTTGCCTTTCGCTAGTGGCACGGCTTTAGCCTCGGCGTCATCTGCCTGTGTCGGCTCGGCCTGCGTCTCATCGGCATCGAGATCGGCGAAATCCTGAGACTCGATGCCGTGCTCGGCGTCGGCTCGGGACTGTTCTTCCGTGAAGAAGGAGGGGCGGTTGGAGGCCGAGCCTTGGGCGGTCATGTCCTCCATGTATGTCTCGGCCGACATGCCGGTCGGCAGGGCGACCGGCATTCTGCCGAACATGTTGCGCGCGCCGGCCTCACCGTAGGTTGCCGAGCTCGCACCGAAAGGGGTGGGCCGCGGCGTAGCGCGGGGCCTGCTTACATCGGAGAGACGGAGTAGGGGACGTTGATGTCCATGTTGAAGGCCGAAGGAGGGCGCGGCGCCGGGCAGGGGAAGACCACGGTGGGGTTGAAACCGCCGTCGAACTCGGGGGACGAGGAGTATCTCTACCGAGCAACCGCCTGGCTCTCCTGGAAGCCGGCCGGAGAGATCGGCGAGAATCCGGCGGGAGATCCGACGCTTTCCTGGCTTCCCCAGTGGGGTGGGTATGGCGCCACCATCAACGCCGACCTCATCGCCCCCGCCTGTTTCGCCCTCATGATCGCCTGCTCTTCCGCCGCCGCCTGCTCTTGTTCTTGTCGGAGCTTCGCCCTTTCCTTTCTGCCCTTCCGGTCCTCCGACGCGATCTTCCTGGCCTGCTCCTTCTTCTCCCAATCGGCGGAGGACATGCCCTCCGGCTTCTTTGGCGGCGCTCTCGGCTTCCTCGCCTTCTTCTCCGCCGGATCCTCGCCGAGGATCGATCTGAGTTGGACGAAGGTCTTGGGCGGCATGGTGGACGGGAGCTCGGCGGAGTGACGGCAGTGGGGAGGAATGGGGAAGAAAGGCGGGAGAGGAGAAAGAAAAGGACGGGAGCTCACTGAAGTGGCGGGAGTTCAGCCCTCTCTCGCCGACAGAGCTGGCCCACGCCTGTTTTCGCTGCGTCCGACATTCTCAGGGCGTACCCGGAAAACTGAGTACGGCGTGGGAAGCACGGACCAAAGTTCGCTCAAATCCGGACGAAAACAGGTTCCTGGATACGCGACTAGGCTGATTTTTTTGTCCGGACCTAAATTCGGTGTTCTGGGTAGGGAGTGAAGATGCTCTTAGCTTCCGCGCGGCCTGGTTTCTCGTGCTTCCGCGACGCGCGTCCGTGGCTTGTGCCCGTGGTGAGAGAGCTAGTACGCGAGCTCTCGATCAGCAACTTCCTTGTGCCCGAGCGACAAAGCAAAGCAGGGCAGCTGATTTGTTCAGCACTGCAGATAAATCAAAGGCGTGACAGTTCTTTCCTATAGTGCTGCTGGAATGTTCAGAGACACGAGCAAATCGACCGTCGTTATCTATCTACCCATGGAAGTGGTCATCAGTCATAACGTACCGGACGTCCGAATGGATAGACATTCTAATTTTGCATAAAATATGTCAATCGAACGATCGAAACAGGCTGTATCAGACGCTTCAGTTTAGAAGACGAGTTCATTAGGGGAAGAGCACATGTATTTGCTACACGTTTTGGGTTACTTGACACTAGACGAAAAAAGGAAAGAAAGGAAAACAATATTATCAGTTTGGAATAGCGCGTTGCCTCTGACGATCAGGACGAGGCGTTGACGACAACGCAGCTAACGGAGTGCCGCCGTACGTGTGCATGCATGCATGCACGCGTCACCGCCATGTCTAATTAGCAGGTGTTGATTATGGGATGGCCGGGGAAGTCCTTCGCCACGTCACTTGCTCTTTCTTCTCACTTACATGTGGCCATGTGGGGGGCTTTGATTACCTTATCTCCTTATCTCCTTATGGTCTAGTTCTAACCGGTAGGGCACGGTCAATTCAGAAAGCCGCAGGCAGCTTCTCTGTTCGATCGTTCCCTCTTTTAGAAGTTGTGTGCAACTCTTTGGCGATAATTAGAACAGACCCAATGTGCCAATCTATCCGTCAGAGTTTTATGGCATGTTTGGTTAATCGTGGCTTTTAGTCGTACTTAGAGATCATGGTTTCATGGAAGCTGCCCGCAGCAATGCAACATCTCATGCCAAAAGGACTATTTGTTTGGTCCTTTGTATTCTTATTTTCTTAGGGGTTGAAAAGCCGAGCCTCATTCGTTTGGTTTTATGCATTTTAAGTTTCCAGAAAATTGGTACTTGTTTGGCTAGCTGCATTGTACATGATAGCCTTACCTCCTGGCTGGTAAGGTGAGCCTATCCAACATCAGCAAGGCAGAAAACATAATTCAGACATTGCAATTCAGAAAACTACTAGATTATATTAACACTGATTCTATATAATCAGTCATGGCGTGTGTGTTGCAGCACGAGTTCACGAGCAACTGCCCGTGATGCATCACTAGTTCATCACATACGAAGGGGTTATAACTAAATACCACCTTCCAAAATATGCAGACCAAAGTTCAGGGGTCATCGCAACCATAGTTCATCAACCTAGCTACTCCAAAATATACATCACATCCATCATCATCAACACCACTACTAGCACCTCCTCGAACATCTCAGTCCGCTGCTCAGAGCTAGTGCTTGTTTAGGAAGGCCATGAACCATCTCAACCTGCGCTCAGGGGTCATGGCGAGATACTGAGTCGCTTGTCCGATATGCTCCATCAGGTGGCTCCGAGCACGATGTATCGCGATCACAGAGACGGGCACAACGGGAATGCGAGGACCATAGATGATCTTCATCTGAGCATAGTTTTCAATGGGCTTGTTGATCAACTCGGTGTCCGATGGCTGAGCCTACATGAGAATCACAGTTAGTACAAGACATGCAGTTCATATGTGAGCATTACAAGTACCGATGCAAATGCAAATATATCATACCTTGATGTGCACATAGTAATCATCATCGTTCATCATGTTAGCAGAGGTCTCCTCAACAAGCGCATGTCCTCCTGTCCGAATCCCTGAACTACTGAACCCACTTTCTCGATCAACTGGACGACCCGATTCAGGATGAAGGTGGACAGAGATGTTGGCCATGACATGTCCATCTTTCTCCTGGCCACCGCATCTGACATCGTCATATAACGCAGAGGCAACACAGAGGTTGCAGACAGATTAGGGGACACAGCCTTATCCTACGGCACCAGAGATAATGCGTTCAGTTCTAGGGGAAGAACTATACTTATAACACTAATCCTACCTACAACACATAACAATCCTCACATGACAGCATGAATACTGACTCCCAAAATGCTGAGGTCCAAATCTAAAACACCAGCTCATAGCTTAGAACTGTGAGCTAGAACATGGCAACCGATCTAAGATGCGAGAGCTAGGGTTAGGTGTTTCTTACCACGATCTCAATCTCGACCGACGAGGATGACATGTCAGACATAGCCGAGGAGGAAGACTTGCCGGAGATGAGCTAGACCCACCGGAGTAGGAGGCGCCGCTTACCTGCTCGTCGGTGAGGAAGAGGATTTGGAGGGAGAGCTAAAAATGGGGGAAATGGTGGTGGAGACTTTGGAGCCGGTGGAGGGGCGGTGTAAATAGCCGCCGCGGATCGATGGGCTGTAACCCCAATTTCTCCGAATTTTGGGAGCTCCCGCTATCCCTCCCTTGCACGAGCGCATACATATTCTTTCCCGCGAGCGTGAAAAGAACTTGGCTCCCTGGAAACGTCAAATTTGGATGTTCCTTTAGGGCCAGATTGAGGGGCGTTTTAAAACTCATGCGGTGCAAATATTTCTCCGGTCGCACGGAACCAAACACCTTTATTTCTTTCCGTCTCTTACGAAAAAGGGCAAATGAGCAACTAAGCACGCCCCTAGTGTATGTCCAAGCGTGGCTTTGCGCAGTCCCTTTGACCTTTATTCCTTTTGGCCAAAGTATTGTGTGCTGTAATCTTAAACTGTTTTCCCTAGTGTTTTTTTTTGTAGGGACAGTGTGTTTGTTGTTGCTATCTTTGGCTGTGGGGTTTTATTAATTTAAGAAGGATACTTGTTATGCCTTCAGTCTAAAAAAAGTATTACTCGCCATGTCCGAAATTAACTGACTCATATTTATTTAGATACATTGCGTTAATTCTCTTTATCGGAAGAAACATGTGTTAATTTTGAGTGGAGGAAATATTTAGTTTCTTTTTATGGGTAAAGAGTATTCTGTATTCAAGCGTGGGTTTCATTAAACTGTGGAACGGGTTTCAACTGCTCAACAAAGGTCGCTGGTGTATCATAGCATGTTTAGTTCCTTTGGCATGAAGGCTACAAACACCTTGGATGATGCCTAAGCAGTGCAATCGCACCAGTGACATAGCATGTGCAACCAAACGAACACAACACAACACAACCAAAATACAGCAGAGGTTATGTGCAAATAGCATAAGGAAAGAAAACCCCACTTCCTATGATAAAAAAGACAACGAAGATAAAAAAAAATAGAAGAGCAAATAAAGCACGTAGCTGCATACTACTCTGCAGTCTGCACCACTTGCTGAACCTCCCTGAGAAGCAAGTGCACATGCGCTCTGTATCTAGATTGCTATCTGCTTACACTGAACATGATTACGAGTGGGGGGAAACCGAGTCACACTATTTGTTCTAAGTCGAGTCCAGGTGTTCAATACAGATTGATGATTGAACTTGATAGTATCATCAAGGTAACATGTACTCGCAACAAGAAGGAAGCAACATCGTTGCAGTTGAGCTAACTGCTATTGCAAACTATGCTGATTTTAGTTCAAAACTTTCTTTTCACTTTTCGAATGCTAAGGAATCATTTCCTTGGTCATCGAGTAAAGGTCTTATAACTTAAAATAACACATGAAAAACTTATACTTAGTCTCCCGGAACAAGAAATGGAACCCAGGATTGCAACGAATACTGTAGGAAGCACACACTTGTTTCCAGTAACTAGTTCCTTACTTAGCATATCATAGCCAACTGTACAATTGTCTGTTTTCTTTCCATAATGTTTCAGTTTAAACACAAGCACCCAAACACTTGCTTCCACCCCAAACCAACAAAAGGGTAAAGAACGTCAGCAAAAAACATAGAAACACTGATACATTATGTCCAACACATGCCCCACATATGCAGAGTTAGGCGTCAGCCATCATACAGTTGGTTGCAATATTCTTGGGAGGGCACGGCGTCGGTAGAGCATCAGGAGAGGACAGGTCGGAGATCGACATCAGCTTCGATCTGCAGTTCTCCGCCCCAGCATCGTGGTATCCGTTTGCCACAGGGGTGCACGGTGCCTTGACGTTGGTGTCTGTCTCGGGAAGGGATTGGGAGATTGCGATCAGAGACTGGCGAGCAGTTTCCTGAGTGAACTCTGCTGCTGCCACCGGTGAGGCCATCAACCGAAGTACAGAATGCTGCATTTCAATTGTAAAAGGGGGGATGCCGGAGAGGTCAGAATTCTAGAGACTTGCACCATGAAGAAGATAACACATAGAGAACGTGATAAAAATGAGATTACGAACAAACAAGGGCAGATTCATTGACAGAGTAAACTCACTAACTTCAGGTATCTAACATAGGGTGGAAAAGAAGCATAAAAAAGAAAACGAACACCTAAAATCTGCATGTAGTCGTGCTGATTTGTTTCCACTCATCGACAGAAAAGACTAAAAATGTTCAAATTTTAATCTCTTAGTCCTAGCTCCAGTAACCTTGAACTCTAAACCGTCTATATTGACCATGAACTTCTAGAACTGTTTAACATGAATCCTAACTCGTTTTTAGAGTGTGTTTACGAATTTTTGAGGTTTTCAAAAATTATGTACAAAATTCATGGGCGTAGATAATGCTAAGAAATAAAAACACACGAAATTCATAAAACAAACATAACTATTTTTTATAGAGCAAAATAACATGAAATTTATCCTCTCTTGTTTGTATAAAGCAGAATTATCATATTCGTTGATGAAATCTTAACGCTTACTGTATGGCACTCCCCACACCAGTGAAATGCCTCAGATTTTTTGTAAACCTTCAAAGTCAAACTGCATCCCTGAACCTTAAAATCACAGTTTTAAGGGTGCATTTCGCAATTTTAAAGAATAAGAAAAAAATCATGAGCATAGGGTATTCTACAGAATGGAAGTATGCACGGATTCACTCCTGTAAAAACATGACCATTTGTGTTCTGCAGAAAGACGAAATGTACATGTCTTCTTACTTTTGCCCATGATACAAAGTCATATGTCTGATGAACTTTTGCATGTTATAATTTTATAGCATTGCCTACATCTATGATTTTCTTCTCACTTTTTTGGAAACACTGAAATGCAAAACCAAGCCAGGGTTCAGGTTAAAAGGTTTCAGAAAGTCCAGGATTTTGCGCAGATAATTTCACATTTTACTTGGATTAAGCGCCACATTTTAAGTTTTAGGAGGTTTTTTATTTTCGAAATAATTATGCATGGGATACTAAATATTCGTTCCACTGATCAAATTTCTACCTAGCAACAGGTTGAGAATGAACCATTCATCATGTCAGGTTTATCTAATGAACAGGTCTCCAACGGAGGTAAGGTGTGTTTGGTTTGTGCCTAAGATTACCCCACCAAATATTTGGCTAGCCAAAATATTGGTTGAGGCTTTGCTTGCCCACAAGTTGGCCAATATTGGCAAAAAAATTAAACTGGAGTTGGTAGTGGAGCATTGGCATGCCAAAAAGTTGGCAACAATCCAAACAAGAGCCAACCTTTTGGTCATGACCAAAATATTGGTAGGGTGCACTTTGGCCACAATCCAAACACACCCTAAAGATTTATGCGCAAACTAACCTGGAAAAAAGGTTGGAAGTGTGGTAAAAATTTATACACAAACTAACCTTTCTACTACATATCATCCCTTAACCTTGCTAGAAGAACCAACCTCTAGCCTCGTTAGTTCCTCCGAGGGACCTCTAACGAAGATAGTGGTTGGTTCTTTTCACAACTCAAAGGGTGGGGAGGGTTTTCTGGCTTTATAAGCACAGGAAATCATGATTTATTTGATCAAAAAATTTCATGCAATTCCGCGTCTCAACACCAACCATTCAAACAAACAAAGCCAATAATAGCGAAGGGTTGGGCACTTGATCTGTCCACCTAATTTTTGGCCGATAGCACAATCTAATAATAGGCTTCCACACAGGTAGAAAAGATACCACGAGTTTCATACTTACCATCCTAAACAGAATGATTCCAAGTATCCTCTAGCCAGGTATGCTCTAGACCACAACGATTCCACAATTCAACGGCACAGAGTACAGAACAGACCAATCTCTATTACTAACAAAGCTGAACAGCAATAAGCATCTTGTAGTAATAATTTCATTGCAAGACAGAGAAAAATAACACTAATAATCGTCTGGTTGCTCCAAGAAACGAGGCAACAGTCACACAGGTACAGGAGGAAACAGGCGGAGATTGCTAACTCACGCCGTCAACAACTCCCAAACTAAAGTACTAAACTCGTCGGAGCTTTCCCCAAGATAAACTCTAAACTGAAGCACGGCGTCTCGAGATTCAACAGACCGAGAAGGGCAGGAGCCTAGGAATGAACCCAACCAAGAATCCGCGGGAATCTTGACTTCGTAAGAGGAGCGCCGTACAGCGTACCGGTTAATTTGACCGAAACCGCAACACAGACCAAAATCGCAGCACGGATCAAAGAGACGGAGAACACTGAGACGGGCGGAGAACTCACCGGGACCGGGAGACGAGAAGAGAGGAGACCTGGGGAGGACAGAGAGGCGAAGAAGAAGAAGAGAGATCGTTTCGCTGGCTCTGGCAATAGTCCAAGACCAAAACACTCCCGTTGACGTTTTCTCCAATATAGCAGCAGGTTCTCGTGGGCGGCGAATCCTCCTGGCGATCCTGGCCCAGCTCACGCCGTCCGCACGATCACCGATGGACGGCTCAGAATCGGCTCCCGTCCATGGACTGACCTTTACGCCGTCCGGCCTCTCGCTGTCTTTACCGGATAGGAATCGGTGCTTTTGATTGCGGAATTTCACATTCTTAATTTGGGAAAATACCACGAGGCACCGGTGGACGCACACGCTATCTGTATGGCAGGTGGGACCTGTATAGCCCCGGCCTCGGGCAGAGGGTAGACCTGTCGGTGAGTTCGTGTCCGTACGTGGATTTCGAGGTTGGTCGCACCGAGAAACAGCTGCGCCATTTGCGTGCGTTGCATGGTCGCCTCGTAGGTGGTGGGAGTAGCCTAGAAGCATCATCGTCGTCATGCTTGGCACGTGTCGATAGCTTATTGGGTGCTGCTACGCGAGCTGGAGTTGATCGGGGCATGCTCTTCTCATGACTTGGGTGACAGTTTTCGACAAATCTAACATTTTTTATTAAACGTTTTTGCGTTCGTGATTTTTTCAACCTTTTTGCATGGTGTTTTTGCGTTCGTGATACAAAACAATGAGACATGTTCGACTGCCATGGTAATTCTTGTTTACCATTGAGTCATTTATATTTCATTAGTTCTATCTATGTAGCTCATTTATTTTCTTCTTCCTTCTTATTCCTTATTAGTTGTGGTTTTTCATTTATATAAATAATTTTTCTTTATCCTGTACCTATAAAATGTAGACATGATTTTTCATTAATGATTTTAATCTTGTACTGGTTATAAAGTTCCTAGTGTTGTTTATAAAGCTATTCAACGTCGGGAATAATTTTGTTCATCTTGTGGCATTTCTTTGTCAATTTTAAAATGTTGAAAGAACATGTGGGCCCCCATATGTGGTTTTGGTAATTAATAAAAATCTTTATGGACTAATGTATGTATTAAGTTGTACTTGTAGGAATTGTTCATTGGCATTGCTTGGAGCATGTGTTGGCTTCAAGATAGATGAAATGAGAAGAAGATGTGTTGTGCAATCTCAAAATACGCCATCTATAGAAGATCTCATGTTTGATGCTTGCCATCCTCGGTGATCATGGATCGATGATGAGAAATCAAGAAAGACGTTCCATCTTGAGAAGGTCAAGTTCGTCTACATCGAGCTCAAGTGGAATGCTCAAGACAAAGGTATAATCTTGATAGGTTTTCCTTTTTGCCGGTCTCATGTTGTTAGTGGGAGACCGGGTTTAGGATAGATAGTCGTGCTATCAAGAGGGGCCCTCGAATGAGTAACTCGGTCACATCGTTCGGAGAGAGCTTAAACCTTTGCATACTTGCATCATCGTATTTGGTTGTTATTTTGTCTTGTCCATGTGAGGATATAGAGCTTGCGGTAATGTTCATAACAAGCTCTTGTTCATCAAAATCGGATTTCCCTTTTATATCTTATTGCATTTTGATCTTGGAGGTTTTACCGGTTTGTATTTTAGAGATAGGTAAAACCTTACATTATTTGGTTCTTACTCATGTGAGGATTTAGAGCTTGTGTTAATCTCCATGACAAGCTCTAGTTCATCGAAAACGGATTTTATATGCATTTTCTATTACGTTTTTTATGTTGGAGGTTTTATCGGTTCGTCTTTTTGAGAGAGGTTAAACCTTTCGTCATTTGGATCTATCCTCCACTGCTGGACTATGATGTTTATTTGCATGATCTTGTAGAGCTTGTTGTCCTCTTCGAAACGAGCCCAAGATCATCAAAATCGAAGTCCGGATGCAAAAGTTATGGCCGTTTTCGTTCAAGGATAACCGGTAGTACCGGACCAGGGTCCGGTAGTACCGGAGGTCCGGTAGTACCACCCCTTAGTACCGGTTGGTACTGAATAAGGTGCGTTTGGAATCCTGGGATCCCAAGGGAATGTCCGCTAGTACCGGGAAAAAGTCCGGTAGTACCGGGATTCGCGTTTTTGGGCTTCAACGGTTGGATTTTGGGGGGACCTATTTAAGGGGCCTTCTTACCCAATGGTTCCCCAACTATTCTTGCAATTTTCCCCTCCATTGTTGACCTTCCAAAGCTTGCTATCTCTCGATCCCTCCAATGATTCTTGCCCATATTTGAGTGGAAGAGAGAGGAGATCTAGATCCACATTTTGACCAAACCAAAACATCTCTTTGTGAGTGTATCCTTGGGATCTAGATTTTGGGGGATTTTGTATTCCTCTTTGATTCCTCGTCTCTTGTTACCCTAATAGCTTTAGTAGCTTTGTTGGAACTTGAGAGTGAGGGATTCGAGCACCTTTGTGGTGTTCTTGCCATTTGCATTTGGTGCATCGGTTTGAGTTCTCCCCGGAGGATTTGGTGAGTGAAAGTTGAGAAGCTTTTTACTCTTGGGTTCTTGGAACCCTAGACGGTTTGTTGTGTTGCAGGTTGAGGCCTTGGTGGCGTTTGTTGGGAGCCTCCAATTAAGTTGTGGAGAAGTGCCCCAACCTTGTGGCCTTTGTGGCGTTTGTTGGGAGCCTCCAATTAAGTTGTGGAGAAGTGCCCCAACCTTGTGAGAGGTTCCGGTTGCCATCGACAAGTGCACTGATAGTGGAAGCGTGGATCGATCCCATTGGGGTGATATTCACCGGAGAATAAGGGAGGCCTTTTGTGGCATAGGTGGTTAGATACCACCCCCTCTCCAAACGAGACGTACTCCATGTTGGGAGAAACTCGGTAAAATATCGTCGTCTCCGCGTGCATCAGTTATCTCTATACCCGAGCTATTACTTATGCACTTTACTTTGTGATAGCCTTCGTGCTTGAAGTATATATCTTGCTATCACATAGTTGTTTGTCTTGCTTAGCATAAGTTGTTGGTGCACATAGGTGAACCCTAGATTATTCTAGGTTTTGTGCTTGACAAAGTAAACACTAGTTTAATTCCGCCTTTGTCGAGCCACTCTCGAAAAAGTTTTAATCGCCTATTCACCCCCCTCTAGGCAACATATGTATCCTTTCAATCGGTATCAGAGCCCGGTCTCTCATTTTAGGCTTCACCGCCTTGAGAGTAAAGATGTCGACTAGGGGATTAGAGAACGATTCCTTCTATATATTCGATGGCACAAATTATGATGTTTGGAAATCTCGCATGCTTGATTATTTTCGGGACATTCACCCAATTATCGAAGAATATCTATATATGGGTTTCTCTTCTCCTATGTATCCCCAAAACGAATCTTTAGAGGAGAAGATGGACTCTCATATAGATGCTCAAACTACTAATATTCTTTTATTTGTTGTGAGCAATGTAGTTCTTTCTTCTATCATGCCTTATTCGAGTGCTCATGAAATATGGACCAAGCTTAAAGATAAATATAGCAAGTACAACATTATTGAGGATGATTGTGTTGCTTCTACTTCCGGTCGAGATGAGTTCTCATCGTCCACCACTTCACCAACATGTGATTTTTCACAAGGTAATGATACGGTGAGTGGTGATAGAAATTGCAATATGGATAGTGTGCTTACTATTTGTAATCCCTCATCCCTATCTAGTTGCAATGATCTATCTTCGAACCTTAACACTTCTAGCACTCACAACTCCTTACATGCTAGTGTTGATAGTCCTTGCATATCATGTAGTAATGTCTTGAATAAATCTCATGATGATATGCTTGTGTTGTCTTGTTGCCATGATAAAAATGCTTCTATTTCCTCTGGTGCTTATGTTGCTAACCATGTAGAGTAAAATGAAGATTTTATGGGCCAAGACAAGGTCTTGAATAGAGCTACAAGTGCAATCTCATCATCACCTACCTCCGGTTCTCACATATGCCTTATGGCTAAGGGAACAAAGGTAACCTCTTTGGATCCCATTGTATCTCATGATGATAATGATGATGAGGTTGAGAATGATAATGATGATTATCGAGGTAAGTATGATATTACCTCCATTAAGAAAATGGGAGAGGTTGTCTATAGCGCTCTCTTCAAACATAAATTTCTTCCTCCAACTTTATTGAAATCTTGAATTATAATATAGAAGGCAATGATCTTATTGAGGAGCAAGAAAACTTAATTGATGTACAGTTTGCGCGTGAGCGTAAGTATGCTAATGAAATTTCTCAACTAAAGGACTCCCTTGAAGAAGAACAGACCACCAAAGAATCTCTTGAGGAGACTTTCACTCTAGAATTATCTAGAGTAAAAGAATACCATGATAGAGAACTTGTGGTGGCAAACTCCTTCAAGATTAAAAATGATGAACTTGAAGTTGCTTATGCTAAACTTGTTGAGGATTTTAAGCACCTCGGAAATGGCTCTCGGGCCGTTAAGAGGGAGCTCATCAAACTCATCGAGTCGCATGAGCAACTTAAAGCTTCATATTCCAAAGAGCTTGCCAAGTTGTCCTCACCTCTCGCTAATAATGATGATGCTTGTGCTACTAACTATATTTCTTGTGAATCATCTATTTTGAAGGAGAATGTTGAGCTAAAGGCTCAACTTGCATTTCTAACTAGCAACTATGGGAAATTAGAAGAAATTCATGTTAAGCTCTCAAGCTCGCATGAGGATCTTCTAGTCTCCCATGGTAGGCTAAAGTTATCTCATGAGGCCATCGTGTCAAAGGTAACATCTAGTGGGCCTCATGTGGACATTAGCACTATATCTACTCCAAATGTTAAATTGTCATGTGCTAGTCCTTATAGTTCATCCTCTCACAACCATGATATATCTCGTGATGAATTACATTCCGTGCCTTGTTTCTCTAACAATGTATCATCTACTTCCTCTAGTGTTTTTTTTTGAAACTAACCAGGTAGAGAAAATCAAAAGGCTCAAGGCTCAAGTCACTTCTTTGAAGAATGACTTGAAAATGGGTCATCAAGGGAAGGTCGCACTCAACAAAATCTTGACTGTGCAAAAATCCCCCAATGACAAGAGTGGGCTTGGATTCAACTCCAGTGTCAAGAACAAGTCCACTATCAAGTTGAAGCACAAGGACAACAAGAAGAATGGCCAAGATCAAGTCAAGAATCCGGCCAACATTGTTTGCTTCAAGTGCAAGGAAGAAGGGCACCATGTTAGATCTTGCCCATTGAAGAAAAAGCCTCTTAGTGTGAATCAACAAGGGAAGCGGCCTCAAGATCCACCTCAAGTCATTAATGGGCCTCTTCCTAAGAGGACTACTCGAGCTCTTCCTCGAGTTGTGGCTTCACCTAAGAAGAAAGATGGCAAGAATAGAACTTTCTACATATTCCGTAAGAAAGGGCACATCTCTTCCTCATGCACTATTGGTATCTCCTCATCCAACCCTATCATTATTGATGATGCTTATTCTCTTTGTAAGGATGAGGTTGGCAATGTGTTTGCCAAATTTGTTGGTGCTCAATGTGGTTTCAAGAAAAGAACCATTTGGTTGCCAAACCTATTGTGACTAACCTCTTAGGACCCAAATTGTTTGGGGACCAACAAGCCAAAACTTGATCAATAGGTGTTAGTTGGAGGGCATTGGAGTCTTGGCTAGATTGTGAAGAACTGAGGGATCTTCATCAATTATTATTGTCAAGCCAAGCCATTTGGATTATCATGATTACATTATATTTCCAATGTTCCTCCTTGCAGTAACATATGCTAAACTATTTACACTGAAAGTTACTCGCCCCCTTGTGCATGTGTTGGCTTTGTATCTTCCATGCTTTTGTACATATTGTGATTTCCACTTAATTATCTTGAAAAATCATGTATATATGTGTATGATTAGGTGGCACACCATGTATGTGTGTTTCTTGTGTTTGAGACTTACTTGGTTATATTTGGTATCTTATTTGGCTCTTTTGAGAGATTAATGGATTACCCCATTTTGGGGGAGTTGAAAGAGCATTTTCCTATCCCTCTGATTTTGATGTTTGATAACAACACACTTATCGGTTTAACTGTGTGTTAAGTTTATCACAGGTTTGATAAGTGGTGGCACAAATAATGGCATATCAATTTCCCTTGCAAAAACCTCTGTGTCAACCGGTAGTACCGGAACTATTTCCGGTACTAGCACTTGACACCGGTACTACCGGGTCCAGTACCGGTTGGCACTGACCAAAGTTGTTGACGGTGTGTACTAGTCAGTACCCCCCGGTACCACGGAGCGGCACTACCGGTCCAACCGGTAGTACCGCTTGATACAAGCGGTACTACCGCTTGAGACGGTCGTACCGCTCGGCAGTACCGGGGCATACTGACTAGCACTCACTCCTCTCATTTTGGTCATTACCAAGCGGTACTTGGGACCGGTACTACCGCCCCAACCGGTAGTACCGCTTCCTACGACCGGTACTACCGTTTGGGGGTAGTACCGCAAGGACGATACCACCCAAGACTGAAGAATGCTGAAGATCTGGAGCACCTCCGGTACCTGGTCCGGTACTTGACCGGTAGTACCGCTTGCAAGCGGTACTACCGCTTGAGTACCGGTACTACCGGTACATTAAATGCTCCAACGGCCATATTTCGTGGAGGGGTATAAATACCCCTCCACCTACCTTGGGACAAATTGCTCAACACATTAAAGTCATTGCCCACCATTGGTGTCCATTGGAGCCACCCAAATCTTCAAGATCTCCTCGTCCCACCACCCAAAGTCCTTGATCTTTGGGGAATCGAAGGAGGAGTCCCCGATCTACTACTTCACCAAAAGAGATCTTCATTTCCCCCTCATTTCATTGAGGGCCCCTTTGCTCTAGTGTTTTGTTGGAAACCCTAGTTCTTGTTTTTGTTCTTACAAGCTTGTCTTTGATTGCTTTGACAGCTTGCTTGTATTTGGGAGCCTCCGATTAAGTTGTGGATGTGTGCCCCAAACTTGTAACGGTGTCGGCTTCCACCTTGAAGGTTGCCGATATAGTGGAAGGTGAATCGATCCCGTTGGGGTGAGATTCATCAGAGAACAAGGGAGGCCTCTCGTGGCGTTGGTGGTTTGAAACCACCCCCTCTCCAAACATAGACGTACTTCCCCTCAAAAGGAAGGAACTACGGGAAACAAATCCTTGTGTCTCCGCGTCCACTTTTCGGTTACTTCTATCCATTACCGCACCTTACTTACTTGTTACTACTTTGTGTTGTGGTAGCCCTTGCATAAGTGTCATATAGGTAAATTCACCATAGTTGCATTATATAGAGAATTTACCTTATTGTCAAACCTTAATTTGAAAAAGAAGAAAATTTTGAAGTAGCACCTATTCACCCCCCCTCCCCCTCTAGGTGCCCATACGATCCTTTCAATTGGTATCAGAGCCTCGGCTCTTTATTTGAGCTTTACCGCCTAAGAGAATATGGGTAGCCGCGAAGGGGATGGTGATGGTGAGCCGACCACGGTGACCATGGAAGATCTCAAAAACTTGGAAACAAGATTGAGCTCTTCCTTGGTCAACAAAGTCAAGAAGATGCTTGAGCAACTTCTTAAAGACAAAGAAGGCTCACCACCCCCATCTCCTCAAGAGGATCAACCATCCATTTTACCTAAGGGGAATACGTCAGTATCCCCCGAGGGTGCATTGGTAGGGGGTAAACTAGACAACGCTAATTCCTCCACACACAATAATGGTGGGAAGGGTGAGCACCGTGACTCATGGTACTCTCCCGACCCTCCAATCCCTCACCCTCATGTATACAATAGAGGTGACCCACCTAAGCTTGAAGAATCCGCTACTTTTGCTCAATGGCAATCACTAATGAGAACTCATATGCGCAGCTCTTGCATTGAACTATGGAACATCATCGAGCATGGACTCTTTATTGGGGATCCAAACAACTTGACAATAAGAGAGATTGTTAATATTCAACTCAATGCCACTACTCTGCATATGATTCAACAAGGTTTGGGGACAAAGGATTACCCACACATTGAGCACTTTAGCATTGCCAAGGAAGCTTGGGATGCTCTCACTGTGTTGTTTATTGGCAATGAGAGTATGAGGAGGAATCGATATGATGCTCTAAGCAATGAAGCCGAAGGCTTCTACATGAAAGAAGGTGAAGATCATGAAGACATGTACCGAAGGCTCAATACCACCGCCACCGCCTTTAGAAATGTGGGTGCCTCACATGTGGATGATGCATGGATAAAAAGGAAGTATGTGAGTGCACTCATGCCTTTTGAGCCCACCGACTTGAAGAGTCTACAAGGAAGACACAACTACCATCTCATGACCTCAAATGAAGTTATGCAAGAGATGGCTGCTTTCAAGGTTGCCGCCAAGAATGCCAAAGATTCCCATGCTCGTGCCCTTGGTATGAGTAATGTTGTCAATGTTGCTTTGAAGGCCAAAGTTGTGGACCATGGGGATGAAGATGATAGTGATGAAGGGCTTTCCATGGACCATCCCGATGAAGTGAATATTGCTCATGGTCAATATATGGCTTTCTATGCAAAGAACTTTTGGAAGAACCCTGCCAAGGCCAAGATGGAAATGGAACGGAGAAGCAATCCAAATGGGAAAAGAGAGAATACCACAAGATTGAGAACTTGCTTCAATTGTGGTGACCGCTACCACTTTGTGGCTAGTTGCCCCTATGAGAAGAGAGAAGATCATGGTGGAAATCTTGTGTTGAAGAAGACTCTCAAGGGACCGTACAAGAAACCTTTCATCAAAAAGAATCCCATCAACAAGAAGCCGGGAGAAATTGTCTTGATCACTCATGAAGAGTACTCCTCCGACAATGAAGATGATGAAGATGACGAAGAGGAAACTTCTCATGGTGTGGCTGCTCTTGCCACCACATCTACTCCGACATTCTCACTCTTCGATTATCCAAATGAGAACTCCTCCACCAAGAACGCCACTTGCCTTATGGCAAGAGGAACGGAGGTATCTTCATCATCCCGCTCTACTTACTTAGATAATGATGAAATTGATGATGAGATGTCTCTTGATGTTAAAAAGGAATTAATTTCCTTTGATGAGTTTATGACTAACCTAGAAGGTGATGCTAAGCTACAATTTGGAAACATCTTAGATCAACTATCACATACTCAAGAGGTTCTAGATGTAAGATGTAAACTTGGGCATGAACATATGATTGAGCTAGAGGCCCTAAACAATGCTCTAGAAGAAGAACAAGAAACTAGGTTGTCACTTGAATTAAAACTTGAAGGGCTTGATGAGGCCAATGACATTATTGTTAACAAACTCATCAAAGAGCGTGATCATGCTATTGCTAAATATAAAAGAGCTAAAAATGACAAGGTTGAGTTTGGTGTGGTTCATGAAAAACTTGCCGAGGACTTTAGCTTGCTTAACAAGGCCCACAAAGCCTTGGAGAGTGAACTCTTGTCACTCACAAAGTCCCATGAAACGCTTCAAACTCAATTGTCCAATATTCCTTCACCTAGTAACTTCATTCCATCTAGTAGCACAACTATCCTTGAAGAGAATGCTAGGTTGAAGGGGGAGCTTGCTAAGGCCACATTTCCACAAGGCAACAAGTCTATTGATGATCTTTTGAGCAAGCAAAGGTGTAGTGGTGATAAAGGGGGCATTGGTTTTGTCTCCAAAACAAAGATGAAGAACAACAAGAAGAAGAAGGACAATCCCGCACAAGAGACCAACAAGACCATTGTGGATAGTAAGACCACAAATGGTAAAACTATGTCTCATGATGATTTTGCAGGAAGTGCTAACCCTCACTATGTTCTAATGCATGATTATTATGGTGATGTGTACGCACAATATGTTGCCCTTATGATGGTTATATTGCTTGGTCTATTTGGGTTCCCAAGACCCTTGTTGCTAACAAAAGAGGACCCATTGAAAATGGGTACCTAAAAACTAGCTTGATCTTTTGTAGACTTATGCTTCCGGAGGGTCAAAATGGGTGATCGATAGTGGTTGCACAAGTCATATGACCGGAAGCTCGTCTATTGTCAAGGACTTGGTGTCAAATGAAGATCAAATCACCGTCACATATGCCGACAAGTCAAAGTCTAAGGTAATGGGTTTCGGCAAGGCAGTGGTGGCTCACGACATTACACTCGTGAACGTCATGCTTGTTGAAACCCTTGGATACAATTTATTTTCTGTCCGTGCTCTTGGAAAGATGGGCTTTGCCGTCTTTATTGATGATGATATTGTGGTCCTCATGTGGAGCAAGTCTCTCAAGGTCGCTTTTGTTGGGTACGTCTAAAATGACTTGTATGTGGTGGACTTTTCGGGGCAAGCCACTGCAGGTCCGATGTGCTTATACGGAAAGGCCGATGTGGGTTGGCTATGGCACCGCCGACTAGCCCATGTCAATATGAGAACTTTGCAAAGTCTCCATAAAGAGGGCCATATTGTTGGACTAAAAGAAAATGTTTCCTTTGCCAAAGATCGTGTTTGCAGGGAATGTGTTCTAGGGAAGATGCATGACGCTCCACACAAGCCCACGAACCATATCAAGTCTAACAAGATCTTGGAACTCCTTCATGTGGATCTATTTGGTCCTCCATCTCATGCAAGTCTTGGAGGGAAGAAATATTGTTTGGTGATTGTTGACGACTTTTCAAGATACTCTTGGGTTTATTTCTTCAAGTTGAAGAGTGAAACTCAAAATACTTTTATCGACTTCATCAACTTGGTTCAACGGCAACACAATGTTCCCGTATTGATTATAAGAAGTGACAAACGACACCGATTTCAAGAACTACACCTTGAATGATTTCCTTAGTGATGAGGGGATTAAACATCAATATTCCGCTGCATACACCCCTCAACAAAATGGTGTGGCCTAAAGGAAGAACCAGACTCTTATTGAGATGGCTAGGACCATGTTGGCGGAGTTTAAATCTACATACAACTTATGGGCCGAAGCCGTCTCCACCGCTTGCCATGCTTCAAACCGGCTCTACCTCCGCAAGAAAATCAACAAGACTCCATATGAGATACTTAACGGTAACAAGCCCAACATATCTTATTTCCGGGTGTTCGGTTGTAAGTGTTTCTATCTCATCAAAGGTGTTCGTTTGTCTAAATTCGAGTCTAAAGCATTAGAGGGTATTTTTGTTGGCTATGGTCTCGAATCTCACACTTATAGAATCTATGACAAGCTCTCCGGAGCCGTCATAGAATCTTGTAGTGTGACCTTCGAAGAATATGATGGTCCCCAAGGGGGCGTGTTGATGCTTGTGATGCAGATGATGAAATGCCTCAGGATGCCATAGGAAGAATGGGTGTGGGTTATATCCGCCCCGTTGAGGAACCCCTTATGGCGGATCGAGAAGAACTATGCTCCACTCGAGTGGAGCCCTCATCTTCACAACCTCAACATGCTCCATCTACCTAAGAGGACATTGACTCAAGCCAAAGACAAGAAGTGGACCCTCAACATAGTGATCAATGTGTGAACTCTAGTCAAAGGGAGCTTGGTCCATTTGATGGGGTGTCAAGTGGTGCCAAGTCAATTTGTCAAGGTAGATCCATCCAAGCTGTTTTGAGACGTGCTCAAATTGATGCTAGAAGAGCACTTGATCAAGACCAAGGTCAATCCTTGCCTCCCAATATATAGGATGACTCCAATGATGATCAAGGTCAAGTTGATGGTCAAGACGAGGATCAAAATGATGAAGAGGGTCCCCCAAGGAACAATGAAGAGATCCACGCTCGTCGCGAAGCTAGAAAGGAAAGAATGTTGGAAATAAGAGACCACACCCTCCAAAATGTTGTTGGATATCTAAGGAAAGGAATTTCCACAAGAGCACAATTGA
Organism: Avena sativa; assembly: GCA_916181665.1. Taxonomy (NCBI): domain Eukaryota; kingdom Viridiplantae; phylum Streptophyta; class Magnoliopsida; order Poales; family Poaceae; genus Avena; species Avena sativa. Next base: position 249,677,986 of record OV702284.1, on the reverse strand, counting down.
AGAGGTTCAGTGAACATCAAGCTCACATTTCCATGATTGAACCAAAGAAAGTGTGGGAAGCTCTTGAAGATTCGGATTGGTTAGAAGCTATGCACAAAGAGCTCAACAACTTTGAGAGAAACAAAGTGTGGAAGTTAGTTGAGAAGCCAAAGGATTGCCGCAATGTTATTGGAACAAAGTGGATATTCAAGAACAAGCAAGATGAGCATGGGATTATTGTAAGGAACAAGGCTATATTGGTTGCACAAGCTTATTCCCAAATTGAAGGCATTGATTATGGAGAGACTTATGCACCCGTGGCTCGCCTTGAGTCCATCCGTATCCTTCTTGCTTATGCGGCACATCATAACTTTAAGTTGCAACAAATGGATGTAGAAAGTGCATTCCTTTATGGTCCTTTAAATGAATTGGTATATGTTAAGCAACTCCCAGGATTTGAGGACCCCAACTTCCCAAACCATGTCTACAAACTTGATAAGGCGCTCTATGGGCTCAAGCAAGCCCCACGCACATGGTATGAGCACCTTAGAGATTTATTGTTTGACCGTGGCTTTGAGGTTGGGAAAATCGATCCCACTCTTTTTACTAAGAGGGTCAATGGGGAGATCTTTGTATGACAAATATATGTTGATGATATTATATTTGGCTCATCTAACAAAGCTTTTAATGATGAATTCTCAAAGCTTATGACTAGTAGGTTCCGGATGTCCTTGATGGGGGAGTTGAAAGTATTTCTTGGCTTTGAGATCAAGCAAGTTAGAGGAGGAACATTCTTCAATCAAGCCAAGTATACTCAAGATATGCTCAAGAGATTCAAAATGCAAGATTTGAATGGAGCCCCAACTCCCATGGCAACAAATACTCATCTAGAACAAAATCCAAATGGTAAAGATGTGGATTAAAAGGTATACCGTTCTATGATTGGTTCTTTGCTTTACCTTTGTGCATCTAGACCCGATATTGTATTGAGTGTAGGTGTGTGTGCAAGATATCAAGCGGATCCTAAGGAAAGCCATTTAATGGCGGTCAAGAGAATCTTTCGATATTTAGTTCATACCTCATTTTATGGTCTTTGGTACCCTCAAGGCTCAACATTCGCTCTTTGTGGATACACGGACTCGGATTGGGCGGGAGACAAAGATGATAGAAAATCAACATCCGGGGCTTGCCAATTCCTTGGTAGGTCCTTGGTATGTTGGTCTTCTAAGAAGCAAAATTGTATATCTCTCTCCACCGCCGAAGCCGAGTATGTTGCTGCTGCTAGTGCTTGCACCCAATTGCTATGGATGAGGCAAACTTTAAAGGAATACGGTTTCCATTGTGACAAAGTGCCTCTTCTATGTGACAATGAAAGTGCCATCAAGATTGCATACAACCCGGTGGATCACACAAGGACAAAGCATATTGAGATTCGACATCACTTCATTAGAGATCATGTTGCTAGAGGTGATATTGATCTATCCTATGTATCAACTAAAGATCAACTTGCCGATATCTTCATGAAGCCACTTGATGAAGCAAGGTTTTGCTACTTGAGGAATGAACTAAATATCGTAGATTCTAGGAGTTTGACTTGATTATCTTGCACTCTCACCTAATACTCGACCCATGTTTGGTTTAGGTGTAGGCATGGACATAGGGGGAGTGCGGTCCTAATTGATTGGACTATCCCTCCCCCCATTATGCGCAAAGTAAACAAAATCATTCCGCTTAATATCATTTTGTGATATGTGAGCTTAATGATGAGTTTCGGTAATGGACCCAAGATATATCTTCGTGGTACCAAGCCGAGTATACTCAAATATGGTGGCCTAGGCCACCGCCCCCTCTCAATCGAGAGGTTGATGTGCTTACTCGTGTTTGTCACCTAGTTGAATTGATTTTCACTCATGACTGTCATCTATTTGATTTGTCATCATCGTCTTAGTCTCATGCACTCTAGTTTGGTATTTATTTGTTTCTTCAATTTTTTAGAGTGCATGTGCTTCTCAGCTCACTTGTCTTAACCCAAGCCTCCGTACTCCCTCCCGAAAACCCTCTCTCTATCCGCACAAGAATCATCCTTGATCCCTCGCTTTGGAATCAGATGGGACCAGTACTACCGGATGTGCGAGCGGTACTACCGGACCTGGGAAGTTCCCAGGTCATCTTCTGGAAGAACTGCTCCAGGAACGGTACTACCGCCCACATGTCCGGTCCTACCGGCCACCGGTACTACCGGTTGTGGAACCGGTACTACCGCTTACAAGCGGTAGTACCGCTCCAACAACCGGTACTACCGGTTGACGGTTTCCAGGTATATATTGGACGTGTGGGGAGAGGCACCCCTCAGTGCCTCATTATTTCCCACGCCCTCCACTCAAACCTGCGCCGCCACCGGAGATCTTGAAGCCACCGGAGCCCTGCCGCGCCCTCCTCTCTCCGGATTCTCCTTGGATTCGGCCTCTTGGCGGGCTCCCACTCCTTTCCACCGCCATGGATCCCCGTACAACTGCCCTTTCTCTCTCCCCGTTTGATTTCCCCATTATATCTAGGTTTTGGCTTAGATTTGTGGAGAAATTGACTATGTGCAAGGTTGTACTGCCATATGTGTAACACCCTCAGAATCGGCCCTATGCAAGTTTTAGCGAAACCCGCCAAACCCGCATAGAAACGATTCAAAGGTGCCCACCAGGCACTTTCGTGCGGGTGGAAAACGAAGTAATAACATTACACAACAGTCCTCGATGGGACCCACAGAACATATATATATACAACACGACTCCATGAGTCAAGAATACAGATATACAGAACAAAGATCCAAATCACCTTGAAAACGATAGAGCGTCCAGCTACGGACAAGATGCAAATGGGGCTAAGAGCCCTGAAGAATAACCACTGGCGTCCATAACCCTGCCCAGGCCAAGCCGGAAGGGTAACCCTGCTAACGACGTCGAAACCTGCTAAAACAAAAGGGGTGCCGACAAAGGGCAAAGGGAAAAGAGGAGCGTCAGTACTGAGGCCAGTACACGGCGAGGCTAGAATTCGGCGGTCCTCGCCTACATAGGTATGGTGGACTGAAGCGGCAGCGCGACAAGCACTAAACAACCTATAGAGACTCGACATAACTGACGGCTATCAGAGAGGGATAAGAAAGAGCTATTCGGATCTAACCTGAATCTTACACCAAACAATCCCATCCTGGTATTTCCCCCTCGAGACCAAACGAGGAAGTCCACCGAGGAACTCACATAGTTGGCAGTTTTATTTATTCGGTTATCGTTACACCAATTACTAGTCAGGTATAGATAGTCATCCTGATATAATAAGCAGTAGGCAATTTTAGTTAACCATTCCGTTGTAGTTACGACACTTACTAGTCAAATACAATTAGCATGAGATATCCCAAAACCCAGCAGTTGTTGGCACTTTTATTTAGCCATTCCGTTATAGTTGCAATACTTACTAGTCAGATACAATGGTCGCAAGCGACAACCCAAACAAGCAATTGTTGGCAGTTTTATTTAGCCATTCCATTATAGTAAAGCTGATTACTAGTCATTATAAAGTCAAATTTATAGCACTACTTTAGTTATAGTTGTCTATGATCGAGATACTGTGCTCCAAGTCGTCCATAACCGCGGACACGGCTTTCAGAAAGTTTTACCCTGCAGGGGTGCACAAATAGCAACACACACTCGATCAACCTCGAAAAAACCAAATCAAAACCCAACAAGGCTTTCACGACAAAGCAATCACAGGATTCAGAAACATTTCAGGGGGCCACCCCTTGGAGTACACCCGCAACGAAGCTAGCTGACTCCGAGACGGACTCAAGGTTTGGGTGGACGGCTGTAAACGACAGGGAACCCAAAACTGGGCTTGTCGATACCGCGAAATCGTGTCCCGATCCTAAACAGTACAGTGTGCTCCTCGCACAATCGTAATAAAGCAGTAAAGCATGGCATAGGTACAGGATAGTAAATAAAACCTCAAACTAGTTTGTGGCCCCAAGAAATAAGAATGAATCAAGCTCTGGCTCAGGGGGGTCCCATAATCCTCCCGGATGTGGATAGCGCGAATATTCAAGGAACAGGTATCAAGTACTCGGGGTCCTACGGGACACAAGTGGACGGTTAACAACCAAATAACATCTATTGCCCACCTGTGCCTCTGCTTACCTACTTCAATTTTAGTTGTTAAACAATAATTAAAGTAATCGATAATGAAAGCCATGATCATCTCCAACATTAAACATGCGGCCACACTCCAACAACTGTGGTACTTGACGACACGCAACAGCACTCGAGCGAGCGACTACGACGCGCAAGTCCAACTATCTACCAAACAACAGGTAATAGGATGTGTCCAAGGCAATATAAGGCTGCAAGGGATATCACGGGTACGAAAACTAGAGCATCGCAACACAGATAGCAATAGATCATCAGGAGGGAATAAATACTATAAAAGTAAGATAGGTAGAAAGGGGGAGGTGCTCGCCTGAAAAACATTGCTGAAGGTTCAACCGAAGATCGGGTCGACACTCGCATCAACTCAACGGCCTTATCCGCGAAGAACCAAAACACTAGAATAAACACCGGATGCAATATTTAATACTACGGCAAAAGATCGGGCATGATGCATGTATGATGTATGACATGGCAAAGGTGCAATGCAATTAGATCATATTAAGCGGAACCGGGGTCCCGACAATTATTCAGATGGTTCAAGTTATTTAACTACCCCGAAATTTAATTGTTGTCTTAACAGGACAAAACATGGCATCGGTTCACTACACACATTTAAATGGAGTCCGGAATAAGACAAAGATATCCCGCATATGGCCCCATATTTAATTATGAGGTGAATCGGCATAATGCCCCCAACCACATGACATGCATGCGAGATGAACAATTAAAATGCAACAAGTTTATATATAGCATTTATAAAATAGGGGCTCGGGAAAAGGTTCACACATCTGGGCTCGGGAGATCTTGGGGTTTCGATGTGGTTTGGGGTTCGGTCTCAGGGTTCAGGGTTCGACGGGATCGGTCTCAGCGGGATCGTTCTCGGATAACGGAGTGGATCTTGGCGTTCCATGAAGGAGGACTTGGTTCGGCATCGGGGGCGCATCGGATTCGTTCTGGTCGGTGTCGATCTTGTCGTGGCGAAGATCTTGTCGGGTCCGCGCCATCGAGTCGGTCTTGGCATTCGGGGTGAAGTGCTTGTCGTTCCATGGCGACCTTGGCGGCTTCGGATCCGGAAAGGAGCACTCGACGTTCCGGGGAGAAGACCTTGGCGTCATATATTGAGGTTGTCGGGTGTCGGTGCCGGACTCGGGTGTGGCGTCGATGGTCTTACGTGGCCCGATGGTTCCATGTAGGAGATTCCCGGGTATCGCGGCGGAGTTCTCGGGGTTTCGATGAAGATCTTGGCGACAGCTATTCTTGGTGATCCTTGTCTGATTTGTCGTTGCCACCGAGGAAGATCATGTCGGCCTTGCAGCTCGGAAGGTTTTGGACTCATTTGGTACTGGTAGGGTTGGCACGTGGCCCACACTTGGTATGTGCCAGGAGGGCAGGCCCAGACGGTTGTTTGGTCATACACCCTGCATGCTCGGCTCACGGATGGGCGTCTCGAGGAGGACGGGACGAACGATGCCGGTCGGCACCACCGCGAGGCAGCGAGGAGGCCAAACCGGGGGCTCGACGACGAGCTCCTCCTGGCGTCCGCACGTTGGGCGTGGTCGAGGCCGGCAAGGAGGGGCCCGGTTGAAGGTCGCCCACGGCGGCGGCTGGAGCGAGAGCAGCGGACGGGGCGGCGCTGGGCGGAGGCGACCGGCGGCGGACGCGCTTGAGCCGAGAGGAGGCAGCGTCGGCTCGCCAGGGAGGAGGAAGGAGGGGCGCCGTCGGAGGCGAGGGCGGCCGCGCGTTGAGAGGACGGGGCGGACGAGGCAGAGGGTCGCAGCGGAGAGGAGGCGCAGGGGCTCGGGGTCGGGTGGCGCCATGGAGGCCGCGGTCGGGCAGGGGCGCGCGGAGACAGACGAGGCCGGCGGGGAGGAGAGCCAGGCGGCGGCGGCGGTGCGGTGTTGGCGAGGACGGGGGACGCGCGAGGCGAGCGAGGCCGGCCGGACTTGGCGGCGGGGACGGGCGCGGTCGTGGCGGAGCGAGCGAGGCCGCGCCGGAGGAGACCGGAGCCGGCCGGAGCTAGGGAAGAGGAGGCGAGCAGCGGGGCGGGGGTCGCGTGGTGGGGCCGCGCGGGGCAGGCGCATGCGGGTGGTGGCGAGAGAGGTTGGAGAAGGTGAGGGAGGAAGAGAGGCAGGTGGTGGGCCAGTGGGGCCGGGTCCAGGGGGAAGTGGCTGGGTTGTGTGCGTGTGGGCAGAGGGAGATGGGGTGGGGCCAGGCTGTCGGGGAGAGAGAGAGGGGGTAGGTAGGGGCTGTGTGAGCGCGTGGTGTGCTGGCCAGGTGGGGAGGTGGGCCCAAAGGGAGAGGGGGTGGAGCAAGGATTGGTGATGTGGCGGTGTGGAGGATGAGGTGGAGGGAACGGTGAGGTGGAGGGAGGGGATTGGTCGGGGTGAGGTGGAGGGGGCGGGGTAGACTAGGGTTGGGTAGAATTAGGACTTGATATTTTAGACTAGGGTTTTCTTTTGGGACGGGTTGACCGGTTGGACGGCCTTCCCGACATAAATAGTTTTTTATTATTTTTCAATTGTAAAAGATTTTATAAATAGTTTTTAGTCAAAACAAAGATCCGGACAAACCGACTCGATACTTTGAAATAAGAAGGGCTAGTGGAAAACAAAATAGGCTTTTCGGAAATAGTTTTAGACAGACATATGCACGACGATATGACGATGCTCAAATGCAATGTGGCATGATGACATGAGCATGCGGTCATGATGATGCAATGCACAAAAACAACGCGATTTTCTAGTAGTGGTTTTGCGGGATGCCACAATATGATTCCTTGATACCGAGTAGAATCCTCGATTGTGCAGTTTTATGCCGTCATGTTGGGCCGTTACCATCAGATCTGACGCGTGTGTGCCGCTCAACCGGTAGTACCGGAACTTGTTCCGGTACTACCACTTGCAAGCGGTACTACCGGTCGTCAGGTCCGGTAGTACCGGTCCACTCTGACCACATTTTTTCTGCCCAAATTGTAGATTCTCTCGTTTGTGCCTTTTTGATTCTTGTGCCCTTATCTCCTTGCTATCCTCCCTCGTGCTTTCACAGATGCAGGTGGTTCTCGGGGTGCACGCAAGCGCTCCAAGTCTGACTGTGAGATTGTTGAGGACGAGACGGAGTCTGAGGAAGAAGTTATGCCACAGCCAAGACACCGTTCCAAGCTGCCTGCCACTCGAGGTGGTCGTGGGGGTCGTGAAGGGGTTACCAAGCGCTCAGCTGGGCGTGGCAGCGCCCCTCCCTCTCGCCCCCTTCCACTGGGTGTACCAAAAGGGTCAGCTCTGGGCCATCTGGGCCAAAGAAACTGTCAGATATCTCTGAGTCAGATTTTAGGGCTCTTCGGATTGAAAATGCATACTCCCGCAACCGGAGCGAAGCAAGGGAAGACAGTCTCTTCTATGATGATTTCCAAGAGCGTGTTTATCATGAGGTTCTTTTGACCAACATCCAGATGGTGGTGCCTCAGCAGTGGATTGACATAGGTCACATTGACAAGAACCTTGACTACTTTGCTGAAGCTAAGGAAATCTGCTCTCACCTTGGCTTGTTCCCCATTATGGAGTTTCAGTATGACTATGATCCCCTCCTCATCTGCCATTTTTATGCCACTGCACATTTTCACACTGGCCGCACTCGAAAGATTACCTGGATGACTCAAGGTGCTGCCAAGGAAGCTACACTTGCGGAGTTTGCTGCCATCTTGGGGTACGAAGATCGCGGCCGGGACGTTCCTTGTGGTTTTCGCTGTCACATGCGGGAGCATCCCTCCAAAAAGGATGTTCTTACACCTTTGTATATTCGAGGCCGTGGGGTTGCTGGCAAGATCAAGGATCTACTTCCCACATATGAAATTCTCCATCGCATTTTCCGTGAGACTGTTGCTCCTCGTGCGGGCAACAAGGATGAGATACATGGGTTCTCCGTTGACTTGCTGTTCAACACCTTTCTCAACCGAGAATCAGGCAATCCTCTTGATGTGACAGACTTCATATGGAATGAAATGGTTGCTGCTGCATACACTCGGAGGGTTCCACCATTTGCTCCTTACATTATGGACCTCATTGTGTCAAAGTGCCTCGTCATTGCTAGGACTCTCTCCACTCGCTCTCTCATTGTGCACAGGCCAAAGGCACTCAAGATCAAGAAACATGCTAAATCTCGCGTTGAGGCAGGTGAGGAGGATGAGGATGACTCTGAGGATGCTGACAGTGGTCATGACACTGATTATGTTGTCTCTCGTCGCAAGAATGCCAAGCCCTCTTGGGCCAAAAGGATGGAGGTCAAGCTCAAGAAGATCTTCTGCTTCCAGGTTGACAACCAGAAGCGCATGTATGAGGAGCATGTGTATGCAAAGAAAGCCTGTGCTCGGCAGAAGGAAATGATGTCTGCTCAAGGTTTGACCATCTCCGAGGGTTCCGAGAACAACATCACTCCAGAAGATCAGTGGATTTCTCAGCACATCCGTTGGGACAATGATGTCTCTTCCTCGCACCGCGCCCCACCCACTTACGAGGATGAGGAGGACCTTGAGGATGAGGAGGAGGAGGATGATTGACCTTTGGGAAGGTAGCTTTGCACTTGTCCCTTTTTGGCGTCTTGATGCCAAAGGGGGAGAAGTTGCACTTTAGGCACGGGTGTTGCATGGGAAGTCACAAGCTCGTTTTTATCTTTGATCCTTTTATTGCTTGTGAACTTCGATTTCCCTCTATTTATGTGTGAGACTATGTGTTTATGTCGTGTGAGACTATGTGGTTGTGGATCCATCTTATGAGACTATGTGGTTTATTTCATTGGATCCATCTTGTGATGTTATGCGGTATCTATTGTCATCACATGTTTTGTGCAAAGGTATGTTCAAATGCTAGTATCCATATTTTTGCACCCATGTTGGGTCTGTAAAATAGAGGGGGAGGTTTGTTTCTACACATCTAGGGGGAGTCTCGTCTCTATTTTACAAATATCTTATGCTTACTATTAAAATAATCTTGCACGAGTGCATTGTCATCAAACACCAAAAAGGGGAGATTGAAAGAGCATTTTCCTATCCCTCTGATTTTGATGTTTGATAACAACACACTTATCGGTTTAACTGTGTGTTAAGTTTATCACAGGTTTGATAAGTGGTGGCACAAATAATGGCATATCAATTTCCCTTGCAAAAACCTCTGTGTCAACCAGTAGTACCGGAACTATTTCCGGTACTAGAACTTGACACCAGTACTACCGGGTCCAGTACCGGTTGGCACTGACCAAAGCTGTTGACGGTGTGTACTAGTCAGTACCCCCCGGTACCACGGAGTGGCACTACCGGTCCAACCGGTAGTACCGCTTGATACAAGCGGTACTACCGCTTGAGACGGTCATACCGCTCGGCAGTACCGGGGCATACTGACTAGCACTCACTCCTCTCATTTTGGTCAGTACCAAGCGGTACTTGGGACCGGTACTACCGCCCCAACTGGTAGTACCGCTTCCTACGACCGGTACTACCGTTTGGGGGTAGTACCGCAAGGACGATACCGCCCAAGACTGAAGAATGCTGAAGATCTGGAGCACCTCCGGTACTTTACCGGTAGTACCGCTTGCAAGCGGTACTACCGCTTGAGTACCGGTACTACCGGTACATTAAATGCTCCAACGGCCATATTTCGTGGAGGGGTATAAATACCCCTCCACTGTTGGAATTATGCCCTAGAGGCAATAATAAAGCTGTTATTATTATAATTCTTGTTCATGATAATGTTTATATTCCATGCTAGAATTGTATTAAGCGGAAACTTTAATACTTGTGTGGTTTGTGAACAACACCGTGTCCCTAGTACGCCTCTATGGACTAGATCATTGATTAATGATGGTTAAGGTTTCCTAACCATGGACATGAGTTGTCAATTGATAATGAGATCATATCATTGGGAGAATGATATGGTGGACAGACCCAAACTAAGCAAAGCAATTAGATCGTGTCATCGTGTTCGTATTTGCGAAGCTTTTCTTATGTAAAATATTGTATTCCTTAGACCATGAGATAATACAACTCCCTGGTATCGGAATAAAGCTTTGAGGTCATCAAACGTCATCCTATGAGAGGGTGATCATAAAGGTGTCTCTCAGGTGATCGGAAAGTATCCGTTGGGTTGTATGTATCGAGATGGGATTTGTCCCTCCCAAGTCGGAGAGATATACTTCGGGCCCACTCGGTAATCGATATCAACACCACTTGCAAGCATGTGGTTAAGGAGTTAATCACAAAGTGATATCGGATTACGGAACGAGTAAAGTACTTGCTGTGAACGAGATTGAACTAGGTATGACGGTACCGACGATCAAATCTCGGGCAAGTAAAATAGCGCGAGACGAAGGGAATATATATATGGGATTGATTGAATCTTGGCATCGTGGTTCATCCGATATGATCATCGATGAATGTGTGGGAGTCAATATGGGTTTCCAGACCCCGCTGTTGATTATTGATAGAAGATCATGTCTGCATATTCTCGAACCCGCAGGGTCACACACTTAACGTGTCTCGACGCTAGGATAAATTGGATAATTGGTTTATGAGTTTTTGTTCGGAGTCTCGGATGGGATCCGGGACATCACGAGAGGTTCCGGAGTGGTCCAGAGAATAAGACTCATATAAGGCAGTGCAGTTTTTGGAGTTCGGAATTGTTCCGGGTTAATCGGTATTGTACCGGAAGCTTCTAGAACCTTCCGGAAGGGGACCAACGTGGCCACACCTTCCGGGAGGGGGCATGGGCCTATGAGGGAGTGCCCTGACCGCATTGGGCGAGGGGCACAAGGCCCCATAGGGCCCAGCCGTCCAAGAGAGGTTTAAACTCTAGATAGAGCTTCTAGAAGGGGAGGTTTCCTTGCCCCCCACTCTTCCTCCTTGGGGCCGCTGGCCTTGGCTTGGGGGAGGGGATAGGGCTGCGCCCACCCCTCTATATATAGAGGGCTGGGGGCGCACCAACCCCCTACACCTTCCCCTCCAACCCTAGCCGCCCTGCTGCCCTCCTCTCTCCCTCCCGACTGCTTGTAGGCGAAGCCCTGCTGCAGAAATTCTCCACCAATTGCACCACGCCGTCGCGTTGTAGATCCAACCCATCTCTCCACCATACTTGCTGGACCAAGGAAGAAGGAGACGTCGAGGTGCTGCACGTGTGCATCTCACGGAGGCACCGCCACTTGTGGTGCTAGATCGGATCGGATCGCGGGGAGGAGAAGCGAGTACGACTACATCACCCACGTTCCGACGAATGTTCCGCTGTGCGAATCTTCAAGGGTATGAAGATCTAATCCAATATCTCTCGTTGTTTGCATCTCCTAGATTAGATCTTGGCTTCCCTCTGTTCGCATCCGTAGAAAATTTTGATTTACTATGCCGCGAAACCCATCAGTGGTATCAGAGCTAGATCTATGCGTAGATGTGTTTCATGAGTAGAACGCAACATGGTTGTTGCGGGCGTTGATGTTTTCTGTTGCAAGCCTCTTGTTTGTGTTCTTCTTATGACGCGGGATAGTGAGATTGAAGCGGTCCAGGCCAACCTTACGAGACGTCGTTCGCGAGACCGGCTCCGCACTTGACGTGTGGCTTGTTCCACACATGCGGCTAGTGGATGTTAGTTTCTCTCACTATAGTTGTCATGGGATTAACACCGGAGTTTGGCAACCATAATATCACCGTTGTGGCTTTCCGTAGGTAAGAATCGTTCTTAGCATCTACTCCCATAAGCCACGTAAAACATGCAACAACAAAGTAGAGGCGTCTAACTTGTTTTTGCAGGGAGTGTTTTCTGTGATATGGTATGGCCCAAGATGTGATGTGTATAATGTATGCGATGATCATGTTTTGTAATGTTTCACGACTTGCATGTCGATGAGTACACAACCGGCAGGAGCCATATGGTTGTCTTTATAATTGTGTATGACCTGTGTGTCAACTTCTTATGCGCCATGTAATAGTTTCACTTTATCGCTAAGTAGTTAGCAATAGTTGTAGTTGCTATTCGTGGTGGAGGCAATCATGGTGGAGTGATGGAGATCATGCCGGAACGCACAAGATGGAGATCATTGCGCGAAAATTGGCTATACCATGTCACATAAAGTTATATGCACGTGATGTTTATCCTTTTATGTATCTTATTATGCTTAGATCGCGACGGTAGCATTATAAGATGATTCCTCACTTAAAGATCAAGATAAAACTGTGTTCTCCCCGAGTATGCACCGTTGCAAAAGTTCATCGTGTCCAAGCATCACGTGATGATCGGGTGCTATAGACTCTACGCTCACATACAACGGGTGCAAGCCAGTTTTGCACACGCGGAAATACTTGGGTCTAACTTGACGAGCCTAGCATGTACAGACATGGCCTCGGAACACAAGAACCGAAAGGTTAAGCATGAGTCATATGAATGATATGATCGACACTTCGTTGTCCACCATTGAAACCACATCTCTTCTCGTGATGATCGGATTAGGTGTGGTGAATTTGGATCGTGTTCACTAAACAACTTGAGGGATGTTGAATTTAGTGGGAGTTCATCTAGTAATTTGATTAAGTTGAACTATTTATCATGAACATAGTCTAAGTTGTACTTGCAAATACTGTAGATCACATGGCCAAGTCCAACTTCAACTTCAACGTTTTTGCTGAGATAGAAAAGCTTAGAAACAATGGGTCTAACTTCACCAAATGGTTCCGCATTCTGAGAATCATTCTAGCTGGCGGACAAAAGGACTATGTCCTTGAGAAAGCGCTAGGTGACGCCCCTGCTGTAGATGCGCCGGCTGATGAGAAAGCTGTTTATCAGTCACGCAAGGATGATTATGATTTGATTAAGATCGCCATATTGTATGCTATGGAATCGGATCTTCAAAAACGTTTTGAGGAGTTCGCCGGGCCCTTTGAGATTCTCGAGGAGCTGAAAAACATGTTTCAGACTCAAGACCGTTCTAAGAGATATGAGATCTCTAAGAAATTCTTTAACTACAAGATGGAGGAAGGGAGTTCCGTTAGTGAGCACGCCATTGAGATGACGGGCTACACTCAACGCCTTGAGCAACTGGACTGCAAGATTCCAGAGGATCTCAAGATTGACACTCCTAGCTACAAAAGTTTTGTAGTTGCTCACAATCAAATTGGTTCCACTGATATGATCACTGAGCTCTTCGCTAAGATGAAAGTAGCGGAGGTGGACATCAAAAAGAATAATCATATGTTGATGGTCAACAAGCCCCCCACCTTCAAGAAAGGTAAGGGTGCAAAGAAGCCCTTCAAGAAAGGCGGCGGCAAGCGCGTTGCCCCTGCTAAGAAGAAGCTCAAGTCTGGTCCTAAACCGGACAGTGAGTGCTTCTATTGCAAGGACAAGGGTCACTGGAAGCGCAACTGTCCGAAGTACTTAGCGGACAAGAAGGCTGGCACCATCAAAGGTATATTTGATATACATGTTATTGATGTTTTCCTTACTAGCCCTCGTTGTAGTGCCTGGGTATTTGATACTGGTTCACTTGCTAATATTTGTAACTCGAAACAGGAGCTACGGAATAGACGGCGGCTTGCGAGGGATGAGGTGACGATGCGCGTTGGCAACAGATCAAGAGTTGATGTGATGGCCGTCGGCACGCTCTCCTTAGTTTTACCTTCGGGATTAGTTTTAAACCTTAATAAATGTTATTATGTGCCTGCGTTGAGCATGAACATCATTTCTGGATCGTGTTTATTGCAAGACGGTTATTCATTTAAATCGGAGAATAATGGTTGTTCTATTTATATGAGTAACATATTTTATGGTCATGCACCTATTGTGAATGGTTTATTTCTTCTAAATCTCGAAAGGGATGAAACACACATCCATAACATTGAGGCTAAGAGATGCAAAGTAGATAGTGATAATACTACTTATTTGTGGCACTGTCGTCTAGGTCATATTGGTGTAAAGCGCCTCCATTCTGATGGACTTTTGGAGTCTCTTGATTTTGAATCATTTGACACATGCGAACCATGCCTCATGGGCAAGATGATCAAAACCCCGTTCTCCGGTATGATGGAGCGAGCAACGGACTTGTTGGAAATCATACATACCGATGTATGCGGACCGATGAGTGTTTCGACGCGCGGTGGATATCGCTATTTTCTCACTTTTACCGATGACTTAAGTAGATATGGGTATATCTATTTAATGAAACATAAATCTGAAACGTTTGAAAAGTTCAAAGAATTTCAGAATGAAGTGGAGAACCATCGTAACAGAAAGATTAAGTTTCTACGATCCGATCGTGGAGGTGAATATTTGAGTTATGATTTTCTCACGCATCTTAAAGCAAGCGGAATCATTTCGCAACTCACGCCACCCGGAACACCACAGCGCAATGGTGTGTCTGAACGCCGGAATCGAACCCTATTAGATATGGTCCGATCGATGATGTCTCTTAATGATTTGCCGTTATCATTTTGGGGTTATGCATTAGAAACCGCTGCATTCACTTTAAATAGGGCTCCATCTAAATCCGTTGAGACGACACCGTATGAACTGTGGTTTGGTGCTAAACCTAAGTTGTCGTTTCTTAAAGTTTGGGGATGCGAAGCTTACGTCAAGAAGTTGATGCCGGACAAGCTCGAACCCAAAGCGGAGAAATGCGTCTTCATAGGATACCCTAAGGAAACTATTGGGTATACCTTCTATCACAGAACCGAAGGCAAAGTGTTTGTCGCAAAGAACGGTTCCTTTCTTGAGAAGGAGTTTCTCTCGAAAGAAGTGAGTGGGAGGAAAGTAGAGCTAGACGAGGTTATTGAACCTTCTCTTGAGTTGGAGAGTAGCGCAGCACCTGAAATTGTCCCAGTGCCGCCTGCACCAACAATAGAGGAAGCTAATGACAAGGATCATGAATCTTCAGACGATGCTGCTACTGAACGTCGCAGGTCGACAAGGTCACGTGCCCCTCCTGAGTGGTACGACAACCCTGTCTTGACTGTCTTGTTAGTAGAAGACAGTGAACCTACGAACCATGAGGAAGCGATGATGAGCCCAGACTCTGAGAAATGGCTAGAAGCCATGAAATCCGAATTGGGATCCATGAGCGAAAACCAAGTATGGACTTTGGTGGACCCTCCTAGCGACCGAAAGGCCGTTGAGTGCAAATGGATCTTTAAGAAGAAAACGGACACTGATGGTAATGTTACCGTCTATAAAGCACGGCTTGTCGCGAAAGGTTTTCGACAAGTTCAAGGTGTTGACTACGATGAGACTTTCTCTCCCGTAGCGATGTTTAAGTCCATTCGGATTTTATTAGCAATTGCTGCGTTTCATGATTATGAAATATGGCAGATGGATGTCAAGACTGCGTTCCTCAATGGCAACATTGATGAAGAGTTGTATATGATGCAACCCGAAGGTTTTGTCGATCCTAAGGATGCTGATAAAGTATGCAAACTTCAGCGTTCCATTTATGGACTGAAGCAAGCATCTCGGAGTTGGAACCTTCGTTTTGATCAAGTGATCAAGAGCTTTGGATTTGTTCCAAATTGCTACGAAGCTTGTATCTACAAGAAAGTGAGTGGGAGCTCGGTGACGTTTCTGGTACTATATGTGGATGACATATTTATTATCGGAAATGACATCAACATGCTTAACGATGTGAAGAGTTATTTGAACAAGTGTTTTTCAATGAAAGACCTAGGTGAAGCTGCTTATATATTGGGCATCAAAATATATAGAGATAGACAAAGACGCCTGATAGCTTTAAGCCAGAGTACATACCTAGACAAAGTTTTGAAAAGGTTCAGAATGGATAAGGCAAAGAAAGGTTCAGTGCCTATGTTGTCAGGTAAGATATTGAGCAAGGCTCAGTGTCCAGCTACGGTAAATGATAGGGAAGCTATGAGCAAAGTGCCTTATGCCTCAGCCATAGGTTCCATCATGTATGCCATGCTGTGTACTAGACCGGATGTGTCCAATGCTCTTAGTTTGACGAGCAGGTATCAAAGTGATCCAGGAGTGGAACACTGGACAGCCGTGAAGAACATCCTAAAGTACCTAAATAGAACTAAAGAAATGTTCTTAGTCTATGGGGGTGATGAACAGCTCGTCGTAAAAGGTTACGTCGACGCCAGTTTCGACACCGACAAGGATGATTCTAAATCTCAGACAGGATACGTGTATATTTTGAATGGAGGAGCTGTGAGCTGGAGAAGCTGCAAGCAAAGCGTGATCGCGGGATCTACAGTATAAGCGGAATACATGGCTGCTGCAGAAGCGTCAAGTGAAGGAGTTTGGATCAGAAACTTCATCACTAAGCTTGGCGTGGTTCCAAGTGCATTGGACCCACTGGAGATATTGTGTGACAACACTGGCGCCATAGCACTCACTAAGGAACCAAGATATCATCCAAAGACCAAGCATATCAACCGCAAGTTTCATATAATCCGAGATTATATAGCAGATGGAGATCTGAAGATTAGCAAAGTACATACAGATCTGAATGTCGCAGATCCATTGACTAAACCTCTTCCACGTGTAAAACATGATCAGCACCTCAGTGCCATGGGTGTGAGATTGTTGCCAAATGTAAACTAGATTATTGACTCTAGTGCAAGTGGGAGACTGTTGGAATTATGCCCTAGAGGCAATAATAAAGCTGTTATTATTATAATTCTTGTTAATGATAATGTTTATATTCCATGCTAGAATTGTATTAAGCGGAATCTTTAATACTTGTGTGGTTTGTGAACAACACCGTGTCCCTAGTACGCCTCTATGGACTAGCTCATTGATTAATGATGGTTAAGGTTTCCTAACCATGGACATGAGTTGTCAATTGATAATGAGATCATATCATTGGGAGAATGATATGGTGGACAGACCCAAACTAAGCAAAGCAATTAGATCGTGTCATCGTGTTCGTCTTTGCGAAGCTTTTCTTATGTCAAATATTGTATTCCTTAGACCATGAGATAATACAACTCCCTGGTATCAGAAGAAAGCTTTGAGGTCATCAAACGTCATCCTATGAGAGGGTGATCATAAAGGTGTCTCTCAGGTGATCGGAAAGTATCTGTTGGGTTGTATGTATCGAGATGGGATTTGTCCCTCCCAAGTCGGAGAGATATACTTCGGGCCCACTTGGTAATCGATATCAACACCGCTTGCAAGCATGTGGTTAAGGAGTTAATCACAAAGTGATATCGGATTACGGAACGAGTAAAGTACTTGCTGTGAACGAGATTGAACTAGGTATGACGGTACCGACGATCAAATCTCGGGCAAGTAAAATATCGCGAGACGAAGGGAATATATATATGGGATTGATTGAATCCTGGCATCGTGGTTCATCCGATATGATCATCGATGAATGTGTGGGAGTCAATATGGGTTTCCAGACCCCGCTGTTGATTATTGATAGAAGATCATGTCTGCATATTCTCGAACCCGCAGGGTCACACACTTAACGTGTCTTGACGCTAGGATAGATTGGATAATTGGTTTATGAGTTTTTGCTCGGAGTCTCGGATGGGATCCGGGACATCACGAGAGGTTCCGGAGTGGTCCGGAGAATAAGATTCATATAAGGCAGTGCATTTTTTGGAGTTCGGAATTGTTCCGGGTTAATCGGTATTGTACCAGAAGCTTCTAGAACCTTCCGGAAGGGGACCAACGTGGCCACACCTTCCGGGAGGGGGCATGGGCCTATGAGGGAGTGCCCTGGCCGCATTGGGCCAGGGGCACAAGGCCCCATAGGGCACAGTCGGCCAAGAGAGGTTTAAACTCTAGATAGAGCTTGTAGAAGGGGGGGTTTCCTTGCCCCCCACTATTCCTCCTTGGGGCCGCCGACCTTGGCTTGGGGGAGGGGCTAGGGCTGCGCCCACCCCTCTATATATAGAGGGCTGGGGGCGCACCAACCCCCTACACCTTCCCCTCCAACCCTAGCCGCCCTGCTGCCCTCCTCTCTCCCTCCCGACTGCTTGTAGGCGAAGCCCTGCTGCAGAAATTCTCCACCAATTGCACCACGCCGTCGCGTTGTAGATCCAACCCATCTCTCCACCATACTTGTTGGAACAAGGCACGTGTGCATCTCATGGAGGCACCGCCACTTGTGGTGCTAGATCGGATCGGATCGCGAGGAGGAGAAGCGAGTACGACTACATCACCCACGTTCCGACGAACGTTCCGTTGTGCGAATCTTCAAGGGTATGAAGATCTAATCGAATATATATCGTTGTTTGCATCTCCTAGATTAGATCTTGGCTTCCCTCTGTTCGCATCCGTAGAAAATTTTGATTTACTATGCCGCGAAACCCATCATCCACCTACCTTGGGACAAATTGCTCAGCACATTAAAGTCATTGCCCACCATTGGTGTCCATTGGAGCCACCCAAATCTTCAAGATCTCCTCATCCCACCACCCAAAGTCCTTGATCTTTGGGGAATCGAAGGAGGAGTCCCCGATCTACTACTTCACCAAAAGAGATCTTCATTTCCCCCTCATTTCATTGAGGGCCCCTTTGCTCTAGTGTTTTGTTGGAAACCCTAGTTCTTGTTTTTGTTCTTACAAGCTTGTCTTTGATTGCTTTGACAGCTTGCTTGTATTTGGGAGCCTCCGATTAAGTTGTGGATGTGTGCCCCAAACTTGTAACGGTGTCGGCTTCCACCTTGAAGGTTGCCGATATAGTGGAAGGTGAATCGATACCGTTGGGGTGAGATTCATCGGAGAACAAGGGAGGCCTCTCGTGGCGTTGGTGGTTTGAAACCACCCCCTCTCCAAACGTAGACGTACTTCCCCTCAAAAGGAAGGAACTACGGGAAACAAATCCTTGTGTCTCCGCGTCCACTTTTTGGTTACTTCTATCCTTTACCACACCTTACTTGTTACTACTTTGTGTTGTGGTAGCCCTTGCATAAGTGTCATATAGGTAAATTCACCATAGTTGCATTATCTAGAGAATTTACCTTATTGTCAAACCTTAATTTGAAAAAGAAGAAAATTTTGAAGTAGCACCTATTCACCCCCCCTCTAGGTGCCCATATGATCCTTTCAGGAGTGTTATGCTTGGGCATTCCACAATCCTAAAATTGTGTGTACACGAGGAATACCACCTAATATTTATATTGGATTATTGTCTAGTCTCTATGTGGTATAATTCTCTTGAGAAATTTATGTTTTATAATGTGCATTAATTATCTCTATTTGTATAATTTTGCCTCGTGTTGATTTTATGGTAGTATCACATTATGGGGGGGTCATATGCTTAGTGCATATTACAATCCTAGAAAATGTGAATATTCGAGGTTGTGTCACTTAGAATTGATATTGATAATTATCTAGCACCTATGTGACACATTTGCTCATACAAGTTCCAATTTGCTTGAATGCCTTTATTGATCTTATTTTGGATCTTGTATATGAGAGTGTTTCTTGGTATGTGTTTCCTCTTATTTAGATATATATCCTCATGGAAACCATTTGCTTCAAGTTACTCTAATCACTAGTGATTGTGTGACTATTGGAAGCTACCAAGAATCTTGTTCGAAGTATCCTGCTTAATTCTTATATTTAGTTATATGCTTCCTATTTTGACTATGATCTTGGATATCCATGCAAGCTACCTTGGGAAAATTATTCCCAATATTTCTTGTCCTTAGACAATGAGTACTAAATTTATGGTAGAATTTATTGACCATATTCACTTTGGCCTTTGCTTAATCTTGTCCTATCTTTGGCCAAGTAAATTTTTTGTGTGATCCCATGTATTCCTTGCTACTTTTGGATGTTCTTATTTTATTGGTATCCTCTTGTATTTAATGTAGGTAGTAGTGATGATCCCATTTGTGTGCATTTTGCATTCAAAAGAAAATTCTATATAATGTACTACTTATGGGTGAGCTCTCCTATATTATCTAGAATAATCCTTTTATGCTTCCTTGTTTGATCCATATAGGGTTTTATGTGCTTGGAAGTTTGATCTTTTCGTTTTGGTATTTTGTGCCATCATGAAAAGTTTGGAGAGGTTGGTTTACTTGTTGGAACCTTACTCTTTTTGGGAGTTGGTTTTGTATCATTCCTTGTTTCACATTTTGACCATTTTAGAATGAGATAAATCCTTGAGCATTTGTATTTTTTATCTATCTTTGCTCTTTGGATTTTGCCTAGTTCATTTTTTGAACTTATGATCTTTCATGTGTTGAATTGGTTATTTGATACAATTTGGACACCGCTTGTCTTGTCACACTCTTGTGTGTACCATCTCGTTTTACTTGGTGTTTTTGTTCAAATTGTATCTCATTTTTGGTTCTTGAAAGCCTTGTGCATGCATATTTATTACATATCTATATTATGGCATGCTTGCTTTCTTTGATCCAATATATAGGGGAAACTCCACCAAATCCCATCGGCTAAGTTGTGCATGAAATTCAATTT
Organism: Avena sativa; assembly: GCA_916181665.1. Taxonomy (NCBI): domain Eukaryota; kingdom Viridiplantae; phylum Streptophyta; class Magnoliopsida; order Poales; family Poaceae; genus Avena; species Avena sativa. Next base: position 249,657,409 of record OV702284.1, on the reverse strand, counting down.
CATATCAATATGCACATATTTATGTGGAGTATCTCCTATGTATTGTAGTTGCACTAACTACTTTGGACCCAATAAGTTTGGGGACCATTTTGTACTTAAATGTGTTCTAGGTACATTGGAGATATATTGGATGCATGTCTCTCAAATCTTGAAGAAGTGGTGCATTAATGAAAATTGAAGGCAAGCTATAGGATGATCAATGAATTCATATCCTCTACATCCTACCATTTGTATCTCGGTAACAAGTATCTCTTGCTCATGCATATTTATCTTGCTTCCAACCTTTTGTAGGTTGCATATTGGCATGAATTTTTGTTATTATATTTATTGTTGTATCGCTAGCCATGGTATTAAGAGAACTCTCTATTGTATAGGTGTATAAGTTGAGATGAATGCATACAATTGGGACTATACAAAATCATGCATATGATCCTCCAATCCCAAATATGTCAATCTAGCAATTTTATTGCCTATCCTTTCCTCAACTTCTCTCATGTGCAATAGTGAGATTTTGCTAGTATATTATTTCTCGTGATACTTGTTGCCTTTCTTCATATATGCCAACTTTCTCCTTTTCCCTTGGTGATAGTCGTAATATATGTAGTGTGTTGGTGTTTGAAGTTCATTAATGTACAATAAGATATATTTGAGCCCTTGGCCATGCTTTGAAGCAAAAATCTAATTGATATATGTTAAGACTTCATTATACTTTTCATATGCCTTCTTGTATATCTTCTTTATGTATGCATATTTCTTTGTTGGCATATGTCTTTGTGATGTTTTCCACTTAGAGACATATACACATATGAGAAGATAATTTTAGTTGATTTTTAATCCTTGGAGACCACCTTTCTATTCCTTTTGATTCTTCGGTGGCTTCCAAATTTAATTTCCTATGAGTGCTTGTTCCTCTTGTTTGCATCTTTGGGCACTCATATTTATTCTCTCATTCCTTGTATTGTTAAATGAACTTGGATGAGTGAGGATTCCATGATTATGCACCTTGTTCCCAAATGCAATTATCACAATTGGTGCATTATCTTTGGGGAGCTCATCTAATTCATTTAATAATGCTCATTTGTGTTCTTTCTCATTTATTGTGCCTTAAATGTTTATGGAGGAGTGAGGATTCCATATTTGTGCATTTTTTTATTGAAATACAACGATTCTAAAGTGTGCACAAATCTTGGAGAGCTTCTCTATTTTATTTAAGCATTCATTTGATCTTTCATTTATTGTGTTTTAAATGCTTATGGGGGAGCGAGGATTCCATATTTGTGCAGTATGTATTCTAATGCATTTATTTTGAATTATGCACAAATCTTGGGGAGCTTCTCTATTTGTTATTTAAAGCACTCTTTTGCTCATTTCATAATATCTTGTTATTTCCATTTGTACTCATTTGTTGTTTTCATTTGGTTTGTCGGACCTTGTAATTGCTTGCATCATTTGTTGATGCCTCTTCTTTTTATTTCGTTTGGAAATCTTTGGGTCCTCGATATAATTCTACTTACTCCCAAGTATTCATCATTGTATATGTGCGGATGCACACCTTTGGAGGATTTATCACTATATTGGCCTTCTAGAACTTGTCACCCATTTCGGCAATCGATGCCAATGGGGGAGAAGTTTTAGAGGGTTTAAGGGAAATGGTTTATGCTTTGAGTTTGTTCTTAAGCATTTTCTTCCATGCTCTTGCATCTTTGTTGTTGCTTTGCATGTGGTATATAGAGGAAACTCCACCAATGATAATGATTGGCAATATATGCAATGAAATTCAAGTTCATCACACATGCATAGTATTGTGGGGGAGTTTGCTCTATATATGGTGGTGGTACCAATATCACATACTTATGTAGTATTTGATATTGCTATTACCATTTTATTCATTAATATTCCTTATATAAACCCTCTTAAAGGGATTGTCATCAATTACCAAAATGGGGGAGATTGAAAGAACATGTGGGCCCCCATGTGTGGTTTTGGTAATTAATGAAAATCTTTATGGACTAATGTGTGTATTAAGTTGTACTTGTAGGAATTGTCCATTGGTATTGCTTGGAGCATGTGTTGGCTTCAAGATAGATGAAATGAGAAGAAGATGTGTTGTGCAATCTCAAAATGCGCCATCTATAGAAGATCTCATGTTTGATGCTTGCCATCCTCGGTGATCATGGATCGATCATGAGAAATCAAGAAAGGCGTTCCATCTTGATAAGGTCAAGTTCGTCTACATCGAGCTCAAGTGAAATGCTCAAGGCAAAGGTATAATCTTGATAGGTTTTCCCCTTTGCCGGTCTCGTGTTGTTAGTGGGAGACCAGGTTTATGATAGATAGTCGTGCTATCAAGAGGGGCTCTCGAATGAGTAACTCGGTCACATCTTTCAAAGAGAGCTCAAACCTTTGCATACTTGCATCATCGTATTTAATTGTTATTTGGTCTTGTCCATGTGAGGATATAAAGCTTGCGGTGATGTTCATAACAAGCTCTTGTTCATCAAAATCGGATCTCCCTTTTATATCTTATTGCATTTTGATCTTGGAGGTTTTACCGGTTTGTATTTTAGATATAGGTAAAATCTTACATTATTTGGTTTTTACTCATGTGAGGATTTAGAGCTTGTGTTAATCTCCATGACAAGCTCTAGTTCATCGAAAACGGATTTCATATGCATTTTCTATTACGTTTTTTATGTTGGAGGTTTTATCGGTTCGTCTTTTTGAGAGAGGTTAAACCTTTCGTCATTTGGATCTATACTCCCTTACTGGACTATGATTTTTCTTTGCATGATCTTGTAGAGCTTGTTGTCCTCTTTAAAACGAGCCCAAGATCATCAAAATCGGAGTCCGGATGCAAAAGTTATGGCCGTTTTCGTTCAGGGGTGACCGGTAGAACCGGACCAGGGTCCGGTAGTACCGCCCCTTAGTACCGGTTGGTACTGAATAAAGTGCGTTTGTCGTCTTGGGATCCCCAGGAAATGTCCGATAGTACCGGAAAAAAGTCTGGTAGTACCGGGATTCGCGTTTTGGGCTTCAACGGTTGGATTTTGGGGGGACCTATTTAAGGGGCCTTCTTCCCCAATGGTTTCCCAAATATTCTTGCAAGTTTTCCCCTCCATTGTTGACCTTCCAAAGCTTGCTATCTCTCAATCCCTCCAATGATTCTTGCCCATATTTGAGTGGAAGAGAGAGGAGATCTAGATCCACATTTTGACCAAACCAAAACATCTCTTTGTGCGTGTATCCTTGGGATCTAGATTTTGGGGGATTTTGTGTTCCTCTTTGATTCCTTATCTCTTGTTCCCCCAATATCTTTAATAGCTTTGTTGTAACTTGAGAGTGAGGGATTCGAGCACCTTTGTGGTGTTCTTGCCATTTGCATTCGGTGCGTCGATTTGAGTTCTCCCCGGAGGATTTGGTGAGTGAAAGTTGAGAAGCTTTTTTACTCTTGGGTTCTTGGAACCCTAGACGGTTTGTTGTGTTGTAGGTTGAGGCTTTGGTGGCGTTTGTTGGGAGCCTCCAATTAAGTTGTGGAGAAGTGCCCCAACCTTGTGGCCTTTGTGGCGTTTGTTGGGAGCCTCCAATTAAATTGTGGAGAAATGCCCCAACCTTGTGAGAGGTTCCGGTTGCCACCGACAAGTGCACCGATAGTGGAACCGTGGATCGATCCCATTGGGATGATATTCACCGGAGAATAAGGGAGACCTTTTGTGGCGTAGGTGGTTAGATACCACCCCCTCTCCAAACGAGACGTACTCCATGTTGGGAGGAACTCGGTAAAATATCGTCGTCCCCGCGTGCCTCGGTTATCTCTATACCTAAGCTCTTACTTATGCACTTTACTTTGTGATAGCCTTCGTGCTTGAAGTATATATCTTGCTATCACATAGTTGTTTGTCTTGCTTAGCATAAGTTGTTGGTGCACATAGGTGAACCCTAGATTGTTCTAGGTTTTGTGCTTGACAAAGTAAACACTAGTTTAATTCCGCATTTGTCAAGCCACTCTCGGAAAAGTTTTAATCGCCTATTCACCCCCCTCTAGGCGACATCTGTATCCTTTCAAATGTTTTTTATATTTATGAACATTTTGTTGAACTATCTGAAGAATTGTATTCTAAAACACCCTTCAAATCAAATCTTCTCAGCATCAAGAACATGCTTTATGAACTATCATAACAACACTTGTGGTATATAAGAAAATACTTCCTGTTTGTGGGAAATAAATAAACATATTTTATAAAGGAAAATAATACCTATCCCCCCGACGACCATTATCCGGGTCACTGACTTCCCGCACCGCATGCCTCCTCGCACGTACATGCCTCCTGACCACTCGTTCTTCCCCAACTACCCCGCCTCCTCTCGCCAGATTTTCTAGAGCTCCCGCCGCCGGCGGCCACTCGCCCTCCTCCCTTCCATCGCCGAGGACCTCACTCCCCTTGCCAGTTGTCGCCGTCGCTCCCTCGTCGCGCTCTGCTCGACCCTCCTCGCGGAGCTCCCGCCGCCACGGCCAGTCTGTAGTACCACCCTCACCGCGACCGCCGCCGACCACTCACCCTCCTCCCCTCCCTCATCGCGATGGGCCCCACGAGCTCCTTCCCCCCGCAACACAATGGATGAGGGCAGTTGCGCCCATGCCCCAGCTCCTTGCTTCTTCTCCGACGAGTTTACTGCCTCTCCTCCGTATCTAGGCTGTCGGCATCGAGGAAGAGAAGCCCGCTCCTGTACCTCCATGTCCTAGGGTTCCTCCATAGGCAGCCGAGCTTGCTTCCATGGGCATCTGACCTTGCTTCCATGGGTGGTCGTGGTTGCTGCCAGCGGCGACCAAACTTGATTCCGGCGGTGCCCGAGCTTGCTTCCACGGGGCAGCCGAGCTTACTTCCAGCGGTGCCCGAGCTTGCTTCCATGGGCAGCCTTGGTCGCTGCCATGGGAGGTTGTGGTTGCTGCCAACGGCAGCCGGCCTAGCTTTTGCTACAAGTTCTCCGACGAGGTCTTCCGGCTAATTTCTCCGCCGATGTCTCTAGCGAAGTAGGTTTTTTGCTATATTAGAAGAACTCTGTTGCTACAACCGTTTTGTGGTTTTGCTACAACAATGTCAACTATTTGCTACAAGATCTCCGGCGAGAGTCACCAGCGAGTTTTTTCCGACGATGTCTCCGACGAAGTCGGTTTTGCTACATTAGCATATTTTTTTGCTGCATGGTCTCCGACGAGGTCTTCGGCGAGACGTTCTATTTCTGAAACAAACTGTTTTTTTTGCTTCGAAAGCAAAAAAAAGACTTATGTAGCAAAAAAGAATATTTTGCAGGAAATACGGGATTTGAGACGATTTTGGGAACACGTGGCATCCCATCGTCTTGGGGACGCGTAGCGCGCCTTTTATGAATGCCAAAATACATCTGGTGAGCTACATGAACACTTACATATGATCCATTGGAATTATTCTCGTGATACTCGAACCTTTGTTTTGTGAATTGGAAATATTCTAATAGGATATATTATTGTATTTCTAATTTTTTTATTGTATAAGTGATGTCATATATCCAATTCTAGTAGTAATACAAACAAATCACGCTGTGGTCTTTATGCTAGGAACTTCTGCATTTTAATGTTATTACATGCACACACACACACACCTACACGCAATATTGTGCTATTTATCTCGTTTTGTGCCACCTCACCTTTATCCGTCCCCGGCTAATTTTTACTAGTAATGGGTTACAAATTAAACACAATATAACATGATTGGCCCAAGTCATTAGTCTAGAGGAGGTCGCAAATTGACCAATCCAGCTACAAAACGTTAAGGCATTCGCGTGCTTCGTGGGCTGATCTAGCAGCACTCGGAGCTTGATAGGCCGTGTAATGTTGTCTAGCAGAGCTTGGGCCAACCAGAGTAGTTTCGCTGGCCTAACAAGTTCCGTTCTTCGGAAATCTGGTGAAACTTTTAGGTGCGTCGGTCCATCTAGTTTAGGCCTAGCCATAAACGTGCGAGCCTAAAATTGAGAGCCACAACACTGGAAAAAAAAATGCAGCACTCAGAAAATGCTGGGTTTAGACCCTTTTTACTTTCGTGAGCTTCAGGCCGAGTCTGTGGGGGAACAAAATGCAGTCCCTTGGAGGCTACATTCAGGTCGCTTCTCCTCAAGATATCATCCCCGTTTCTAGTCCCTTTCCTGTAATTATTTTACAAAATGTATCCTTAGCATATACTTATTAGCTGTAACCCATAAAACATCTTATCTAGTGGGCATGCAAGTTGATTTTCGCCTTTTAGCAAATTGCTAGTGTACTTGGATGTTCCACTGTGTCCACAGAGCATTTCTGCCAGAGGATGATATTAGCCGAACTGTTTCACTGTATTTTATCACCTTTACTCATCATTTTTCCCACAGCGGTTCTAATGCTCGTGTGCCTTACGTGGATCCACGAGTGCGGTGATACGAGACGGCATATGGCCCCAGGACAATCAACAATAGTAAGACACTGCAAAAGTACACGTTAATAATAAGTAGCTTCAGACTATGTTTTGTGCAGGGAAAACACAACAACATTTCAAGGTTCAAGCCACATGCTCTCATAAGGTACGGTTTGAGCTTATGCTCCCACAGGATAAGCTGAAATTCTTTACCCCACACATCACTCGATGCTAAAAGCCTGAAACCTCTCGTCTTTATTCTTTGTCATGTTTTGTGATGCCCAATCAAGATGTTTAGTCATTATATTTGATGAATTCTAGGGATTAAACTGTGTATACGTGTTGTTTCTGTCATGATCTGTTAAATAGGTAAAAAAGGCTACCATGAGAAAGAAAATCAGGGAACAGACCTAACCTTCACATCACCCCGATACACACCGGGCTCCATTTTTCACAAGAGATTTTCTGGCCAAGGAACCAGCTGGTGCCAGGAAGTCAACCTTTTTTTTGTTGGTTTATCTTCATTAGTTTTACAGCGACTTAAAGGTGAAGTGGTGGCCAGTACAGTGAAATCTGAAACATGTGGCCGGGAAAAAAGATCGAGCAATGCTGCTATGGCTGGATGTGCAGCTTGCGCGATGCACACGGATGCGTTATTTATTTTAACCGTGGGAGAGCTTGGGACGTGCACTCTGCTCGGTCACAACTACCAGGCGTGTCATATTCGGAGCACAGGAGGAAGCAGCAATATCAGTATCACCGATCAGTCAGCCACAAGGAAATTAAAGGCGAAATACCAAACAGACCTACCGTGGATCACTAGATCGCTACTTATCTGGACTCTGGAGAAGACCTATCTATCTATCTGGTCTCTCCACCTGAAACGAACGGCTGCCACACGAGCGCCGTGGTTAGCAAAATATCAAGGCCACTGGCCACATGACTAGACTAGAGTCTAGAGCCGTCATTTTAGTTGGGCGTAGCAATCAGAGACCCGGAGCCGAGAAGGATGCGACGGCTCAGCAGTCAGCTCAGATCATCGTACTCGTACCACGCGGCTACAGTGCCACCGTAGACAAAAGCTCGCTCTACTCTACCGATCGTCTTCTGGCTGGCCGCCCGCCGGCTGCGTTTCCGGCAGCGACAGTTCACGAGCTGCCACACAGACAGTTCCCCTGCGCCACGCCGTCGTCGTCGTCGTCGTCGTCGTCATCCCTCGCACGCGCGCGATCGCGTGGTGGTGGAAAAACTAATAAGCGCGGGAAACGCACGCAGCCGGGAGTGGTTGTACGTAGCTAGTGGGGCGCAGTCGATCGGAGAGCGACAGGGCGCTGTAAAATGCAAATGATGGGATCGTCACGCCGGGTTTTTCAGGTGATCTGAGGTGAGAGGTAGTAAATCAGGAAAGTTATGTCATGCGACTAGACGCGAGTAAAAGCGGGCTGCGGTATGACGAGAAATTAGGTAATCCAATCAAGTGAGTGTACGTTTACATCAACAAAACCGGTATGCCTAGCCAGCTAGCTGCATGTTGCTTCGGTAGCGAATTGGCAGCAGGTGATCTCTCGGCGAGCTGAAGTGACAGATATAAGTGCTGTGCATTCCATTCGTCACCAGATAAAGCGAAAGCAGGAGGAGGAGGAGGTTTGGTTAAGATCATTTCGTTCCGTTCCGTGGTTAATTAAATAAAGTGCACTTAACCAGCCAGCTAGTAGCAGTAGCGAATCTAGACTGCACTTAACCAGCATACCCTTGGTTTCCCTAAAAAAATACTAAGCAGCAAGCATGAGTGCAATTCGCCAAAAGCGAAGGAACCGGACGAAGCACCGGTCGAAAGCGAGGATTTCGGGTTTGTTTACTCTTATCTGTAATCACTATCGACCAGTTCTATTCACTCATCTGACCGCACTCAAACGGACCAGGCAGGGCTTACCTGAAAACACCCGCGTGCTGCCTGGAAAATGAAGGAAGGCATGTTTGTTTGGTAATGCACTCTCGTTGTGCCGAATCATAGCGTACCCGGCCCGTAGAAAGTGGATTGGCTGGCGCATCAGAGAGAAAAGATAAGGGGATTGGGATCATACGTTCGAATGGCCTAATTTACAGTACTTTAAATGATCTTTGGTCACTGGAAAGCACGATGCGGTTACACATTACGTGCTTTGCGAAATATCTTAGGGTCTTTCTGATTTTGCAGGATCTTCCAAATTTATGAATAGAGAAAATTAGAAGAGGGATTAAAATGCATGTTCGGACGAAGTAACACGCTGTGTAGATTGCGCGGCGCAAGGTATATATGCTTATCAGGGCAAGAATCAGGGTTGCACACCTTTACGATATGCTCACACACAGCAAAGTATTCTCATCTCATGCTCAGGACCAGGACTAGGAAAAAAATCTAGGGCAAGCTATTTATGGGTAGTATGAAATATATAGAAATAACATATATGTAGAGAGCATTCTAGAATACTGTTAAAGGGCTTGGATAGCCAATTGGCACCATCCAGTGAAGATGTACAAGTATAAGCAGTGGTATCACCCTTCATTTGCAATGCAAGAAACACGATAGCAAGGCCAAGGAAGAGAAGGGAAGCTACCAAGTAGGGGTTGATGTGAGAATCCTATAGTAGTGATAGATGTTGAAATTTGAGGTATATTTGCATGTTGGGCTTTTGGTCCATAAAAAATACAAATTCTGAAATTCTCCTTGACCCATTATTATGGTAGCTCGTGTGTGTGCTAGTGGAGTTAAAGTTCAGTCCCATATTGCTACTGGAAGGGGAGTTCCACCTTATATAGTAGAGTGTTGCACCACTCAGTAAGGTGTGAGATGTGAGAAGAAGAGAAGTCCTCGCGCACTCCTTCTCCGACGCCGCCCGCCTTGCCACGCCACGCCTCGCCACGACGCCTGGGTTGCGGGAATCTCGCTCCGCCACCAGCAATTAGATTGCATCTGCCTACCAGTGTATCGCCGTTCCACCTCTCTGTGTTGTCATCTGCTACTCCATCCCGTCGGCTGCATGCACGGCCGTCCGGGAGAGCAGGCCTCCGGAACCTCGTCTCTCTGATCATGCACTGGGAGAGAGGCGATAAGGTTTTTGGGAGCGTCTAGGCACGACTGCTCAAGTTCTTCTCCATCCTCTACGTCTGGCTTCCTCGACTCCATCGCCATGTCGGACGAAGCTACCAAGAAGGCTGCTGATGCCGTTTCTGCTTCTGCCGCCGGTGGTGGATCCACTTCTGTTGCATTGCTGGTCATACCATCGCCGAACTCATACATGTTCTTTGCCCTCCTGATATTTCCTGTGATGATTACTAGTATTGTAGTATGCGTAGATGTGCTAGGTTTTCACTTGCATGTATAGTGCATGTCTACTATGCGTATGCTAGTTAATCTTAAAAATTGTTCTGTCATGATTTATACTAGGATTAAATTAATGCGAAAACTGCTAATTATTTCAATAATCCAAAAACCTTATTTTAGGCTGTTTTCGCGTCAAGGCTTTGCCGTTTATCCGAAACCGAACCCGTTTACGGATGCGCACTTTAAGCGCTGGCAAACTAAGTGTACCCTCTGGCTAATGGCTATGGACGCCTTCTGGGTATCGGCTGGTAATCCTGAAGGAACGATTACTCCTGATCAGGAGGAGTTAAAGGAGACCACCATATTGTTTGTGGGCTGTGTCATAAGTGTCATTGGGGACAAGCTGGTTGACGCATATTTACATATGCACAATGCCAAAGAACTGTGGGATGCACTCGAAGCAAAATTTGGTGCTACTGATGCTGGCAGTGAACTGTATGCCATGGAGCAGTTTCATGACTACAAGATGGTTGAAAACCGTTCTGTCGTTGAACAGGCTCATTAGATTCAGTGCATTGCAAAAGAACTTGAGCTCCTGAAGTGTGCGTTGCCTGGAAAATTTGTTGCGGGATACATTATTACAAAGCTTCCTTAATCCTGGAGGAGTGTTGCCACTAATCTCAAACACCTTAGGTAAGAGATGTTTGTTGAGAATCTCATTGGGTTTCTGGACATTGAGGAAAAGGCAAAGGAAAAATATGCACACCCAAAGGGAGCCGAGGCACCCCAGTCCAGCACCAATGTGGTGCATAAGAACTTCCACAACAAATTCAAGGGGAAGAACAAGGTTGTTCGTACTACCAACTTTAAAAAGAATAAGAAGGACAAGTCACACGATCCCTGCTTTGTGTACGGCGAGGTTAGACATTGGTCTCCAAACTGCAAGCAGCGCAAAGGAAGGAAGAATTATAATGGACAAAACTCTAAGTCTGTCAATGTGACTATGAGCAACAATGATAAGGGTGCATACGAGTATTGGTAATTTACCTACTGTTTTGTCAATTTTCAGTCTATAGATTGGTGGATCGACACTGATGCTAATATTTATGTGTGTGTGGTGATATCTCTTTGTTTTCTTCTTATCAGGTCAGAAGAGATCTCTCCGTCTTGATGGGAAACGAATAGCATGCTTCTGTTCGTGGTGTTGGCACGGTGGATCTGAAGTTTACTTCAGGAAATATCGTGCAGCTAAAGAACGTGCAACATGTGCCCTCAATAAATAAGAATCTTGTTAGTGGTTCCCTTCTTTGCAAAGAAGGTTGTAAGTTGGTATTTGAGTCAAATAAAGTATTCGTTTCTAAGTATGAACAATTTATTGGTAAAGGTTATGAGTGTGATGGTTTGTTTCGTCTTTCCCTATCAGATTTGTGTAATAAGGTTGTGAACCATATTTGTGCCCCTGGCAATGATACCGATGTTTGGCATTCATGACTTTATCACATTAATTTTGGTTATATGATGCAGCTAGCTAAGATGAATTTAATTCCGAGTTTTACTTTAGCCAAAGGATCTAAATGTCAAGAGTGTGTTCAAGCTAAGCAACCGCGCAAGCCTCACAAGCATGTGGATGAAGCAAGAAACTTGGCACCGCTGGAGCTTATACATTCAGATCTATGTGAGATGAATGGTGTGCTGACTAAAGGTGGAAAGAAATACTTCATGACGTTGATTGATGATTCTACTAGATTTTTCTATGTATATCTTTTGAAAACTAAAGATGAGGCTCTACACCACTTTAAAATCTATAAGGCAGAAGTTGAAAATCAACTTGAGAGAAAGATTAAGAGAGTCTGATCAGATTGTGGTGGAGAGTATTTCTCTAATGAGTTTGATATGTTTTGTGTGGAACATGGCATTATTTATGAGAGGACGCCTCCCCATTCTCCCCAATCTAATGGGGTTACCGAAAGGAAAAACCGTACTCTAACAAACTTGGTTAATGCATGTTAGGTAATTTGGGTTTATCTAATGCATGGTGGGGGGAGGCGATATTGACATCATGTCATGTCCTGAATAAAGTTCCCACAAAAGACAATGAAACTGCTCCCTATAAATTATGGGAGAAGAGGAAGCTAACACTCTCGTACTTATGTACTTGGGGCTGTTTGGCAAAGGTGGATTTGTCAATTCCCAAAAAGCATAAACTTGGACCAAAGACCGTAGATTGTGTATTTCTTGGCTATGCTCATCAAAGCGTCGGATACAAATTTCTAGTGATGAAATATGAGGTACCTGACATGAAGGTAGGTACGAATATGGAGTCTAAGGATGCTACATTCTTTGAGGATATTTTTTTCGATGAAAGATATGCCTAGTACATCTAGCCAGGAATTTTTTGAACTGCTGAACCTGCCATTCCCATGGAATATTATGAATGAGCACATGATGAAATTCCTAAGGAGGTAGACAATGAAGTTCCTGTAAGGAACAAGAGTCAGAGGATTGCAAAGTCCTTTGGTGATGACTTCATTGTCTATCTCGTGGATGATACTCCCACCTCTATTTCAGAGGCTTATGCATCTCCTGATGCATACTACTGAAAAGAGGCTGTTCGTAGTGGATTCCATCATGGCTAACTAAACTTGGAAGATCACTGATCGTCCTTATGGGTGCAAACCTGTAGGATGTAAGTGGGTGTTCAAAAAGAAGCTTAGGCATGATGGTACGATTGAAAAGCACAAGGATCGGATTGTTGCCAAGGGTTATACCCAAAAAGAAGTCGAAGACTTCTTTGATACTTATTCGCATGTGGCTAGATTGACCACTATTCAAGTTCTACTCTCATTGGCTGCCTCACATGGTCTTATCGTTCATCAAATGGACGTCAAGACATCTTTCCTTAATGGAGAGTTCGATGAGGAAATTTATATGGATCAACCATATGGTTTTGTAGTAGATGGTCAAGAAGGTAAGGTGTGTAAGCTACTGAAATCTTTGTATGGCATGACACAAGCACCTAAGAAATGGCATGAGAAGTTTGATCAAACTCTAACATTTGCTGGTTTTTTGTAAATGAAGCCGACAAATGTGTATACTATCGCCATGGTGGGGACGAAGGAGTTATACTTTGCTTGTATGTTTATGACATACTGATTTTTGGGACAAATACGATTGTCATCAAATAGGTCAAGAATTTCTTGTCTCAAAGTTTTTACATGAAAGACCTTGGAGAAGCTGATGTTATTCTAAACATCAAGCTGCTGAGAGATGAGAATGGCGGAATTACACTTCTGCAATCTCACTATGTGGAGAAGGTTTCGAGTCGCTTTGGCTACTCAGATTGTACACCTTCATCGACACCATATGATCCTAGTAAGATGCTTCGAAAGAACAAAAGAACAACTAGATATCAGCTGAGATACTCTCAGATAATTGGCTCGTTAATGTATTTAGCTAGCGCAACAAGGCCTGACATCGTGTTGGCTGTGAGCAAACTTAGCCGGTTTGTTTCCAATCCGGGATATGATCATTGGAATGATCTTGAGAGTAATGTGCTATCTAAAGGGTACATCGAGTTATGGTATTCACTATACCAGAGACCCTGCGGTACTTGAAGGGTATAGTGACTCAATTGGATCTCTGATGCTGATGAGTTGAAGGCCACAAGTGGATATGTATTCACTCATGGTGGTGGTGCTGTTTCATGGAAGTATTGCAAGCAGACTATCTTAACAAGGTCAACAATGAAAGCAGAACTCACAGCACTAGATACAACTACCGTCGAAGCAGATTGGCTTCGTCAACTCTTGATTGGATTACCGGTTGTTGGTAAACCTGTGTCGGATATCCTTATGAACTGCGACAATCAAACTGTGATCATCAAAGTGAGTAGTTCAAAGGATAATATGAAGTCATCAAGACATATAAAGAGAAGATTGACATCTGTTAGGAAAATGAGAAACCCCGGAGTAATAGCATTGGATTATATCCAAATAGCTAAGAATCTAGCAGATCCTTTCACAAAAGGTCTATCAAAAAATGTGATAGATATTGCATCAAAGGAAATGGGTTTGAGACCCACATGAGTTACCGTGGTAGTAACTCAACCTATATGATCGGAGATCCCGTGAACTAGGACCTGGGGAAACAAGCCAGTGGCTTGAAGGGAATATGCCCTGAGAGGCAATAATAAAGTGGTTATTATGTATATTACAAGTATATGATAGATGTTTATTTTGCATGCTATAATTGTATTAATACGGAAATGTTAATACATGTGTGTTTAATAAACAAACAGAAAGTTCCTAGTTATGCCTCTCTTATAAACTAACTCGTTGATTAACAAGATGATCAAGGTTTCCTAGTCGTGGACATTGGATGTTGTTAATAACGAGGTCACAACATTATTAGAATGGTGTCATGAACATTCATCCGAAGTATATCATTACGATCAAAGTCATTGACTTTATATTGCTATAACATCATACAAAGTAATCCTAATCCTTAGACCATGAGATCATGTCAATCACTAACACTGGAAGAGTATCTTGATAACATCAAACGTCACACCGTAACAGGGTGATTATAGAGATGGGTTCAGTGCTACTAAAGTGTTATGTTGAGGCCCATGGATCGAGAGTGGATTTTTTCATCCCGATGATAGTTAGATATGCTTTGGGCCCTCTCGGTGATATCACATTGATTAGCTTGCAAGCAAGTGATTTGATCACTAGAATGTTATATCACGGGAACGAGAAAAGAGTATATGTCAGTAACGAGATCAAACTAGGTATGGAGATACCGATGATCGAATCTCGGACATGTAATATATCGCGAGACAAAGGTATTAAGATACTAGAGTAAAAGGTTCTCACGATCACAAGAAAGTCATCGTTGAATGTCTGGGAGTCAGTATGGATCTCTAGGTCCCGCTTCTGATTATTGATCTGAGAGGGGTCTCGATCATGTCCGCATTATTCGCGAACAGTAGGGTGACACACTTAAGAGACACCGACACCATTTGGAGCAAATATTTTCATGCTGAAAATAATAAGAAAGCGCAGGAATTTATTTCACTAAATACCGAAACTTGTTTTGGGTGAAATTGCAGAAAGTGTTTCTGCATGTGAAATGAAATACTAGCAAGGGGTTATATATGAATGTTAGTCATTAAACTAATTAAAAAAATTCTGAATAAATAAAAGTAGTTTTATTTAATGAGAGTTTGCATTAAATTTGGTGGAAATTTAATGGGAATTTGAGTGGGTTTTTGAGTGGAGAAAATTGAAGGGGCATTTTGTGAGTGGAGCTTCCACCCACATGAATGGAGGGAGGGCAAGGGGTAGCCCCCATGCGCCGTCCACCCCCTTGGTGTTCCCCTTCCTCCTATAAAAGGAGCCCCCCTCCCTCTCTCTCACTCACACCTCCTCGTGAAGGATCTCTCTCCAACTCTAGTATTTATCCCCCATGGTCTCGGACTAGCGAGATACCTGTTCCCAGTGGCTTTTCGGAAAGAAAGAGTTGTGCTTCTACTGCATCGCTGGAGCGAGGAGGCGGAGGTTGCTCGGTGCCTCGGACGTGTGTGCGAGCACGGATGCGCCGCTGATTTGCAGTGCTAGGACTTCCTCTCGATCTTGAGATCGACAAGAGTTTGTCTACATCAACCATGAGTTCAACCTCGTTAAGCTTTGTCGGTCTTCAAGGGTATATTCTCTACGGATGTATATCCGCCCGTTGCTTGTATCTAGTAGATAGATCTTGGTACATAGTTGTTCTCATCGTAGGAATTTTTTTGTTTTCTATGTTGCGAACCCTACAGTGGTATCAGAGCCGGATCTATGCGTAGATGCTTTGCACGAGTAGTACACATATGTATATGTGGGCAATGATGATCATGTTATTGCTTCTTAGTTGTACTTTGGATATTGGTGGCATAGTGGGATGAAGCGGCCCGGATAAACTTTACATGTCCTCGCACATGAGACATGTTCCACGCTTGACATGCAATTAGTTTTGCATAAGTGTCTAGCGGATGTCTGTCTCTCCTACTATAGTCAATATCTAATTTGCAACGAGTTTTCAACAATTTGGTTATCCTCGTTGTGGTTAATGTTTGTAGGTAAGAACGGTTCTATCTTCGAAAGCCCTAAGCCACATAAAACTTGTAATGGATAAATTAGAGGCGTCTAGTGTAGATTGTTGCTGGGCTAGTGTCATGATATGGTTATGTTGTAAGTAAAAGTATAAGTCAATACTCTTACAACACACAGAACGTGTAAGTTTCATATACCTTAGCCTTACACATAAAGGAATGATGAGGATCATACCACGATGCACATGATGGAGATCAAGTGCAAGAACCATATCATATCATTTCACTTATTAACATGTGATGTTTGTTGCATCTTATATTGCTTGTTTGGCATTTTACTAGCATAATAAGATGATCCCTCATTTGGATATCAGGATAAAAAATGTGTTCTCCCTTAAGTATGCACCAATTATGTTTTGTCGCTCTAAGACATCACGTGATGATCGGGTGTTCTTGGATCCACGATCATATTTTGGGTGTAAGACAGTTTACACACGCGAATACTAAGGTTCTTACTTGGCGAGCCTAGCATGTACAGACATGGCCTCGGGACACGGACCGAAAGGTTAAGGATGAGTCATATGAAAGATATGATGCCCATTTGATGCTCGCCTTTGAAGCTACACCGACTCACGTGATGATCGGACTTGGTGTAGTGGATTTGGTTCATGTAATCACCAAAAAGGCACGAGGGATGTCATTTTTGAGTGGGAGTTCATTCTTAATTTGGATTAGTTGAACTCAATCTATCATAAACTTAGTCTAAACTTTACAAATTCTGTTGTAGATGGCACCACCTGCTTTTAATTTCAATGTGTTCATGGAGAAAGAGAAACTTGCAACAAACGGTAGCAACTTTACCGACTGGGCCATGAATTTGAGGATTCTTCTCACTGCTGCACAAAAGCAATATATGCTAGAAGCGCCGCTAGGCCCCCCACCACTTGATGATGCCCCTGACGAGGAAAAGAATGTCTATCAGACTCGTCAGGAGGACCACAACTTAGTTCATTGTGGCATATTGTATGGGCTAGAGCCAGAACTTCGAAAGAGTTTAACGACAATGCTTTTGATACAATGATTTTAGACACCCATGCTGCTGTAGAGAGTTATAATGCTTCAGAAAAGTTCTTTAGCTGCATGATGGAAGAGAACAACTCCATAAGCGAGCATGTACTCAAGATGTCGGGTTACGCCTATAAGCTTGTGTCCTTGGTAATAACGATTCCCATTGACTTAGGAATCCATCGTGTTCTCCAGTCTCTGCCACCTAGCTATAAGAGCTTCGTGATAAACTATAACATGCAAGGCATGAAGAAGCCCTGAGCGTCTGTCAATGCTTAAAACTGCAGAAGTGGAGATGAAGAAAGAACATTAAGTCTTGATGATCAATAAGACCACTGGTTTCAAGAAAGACAAGAAGGGTAAACAGAAGGAAATAAGGGCGGCAAGCCGGTTGCCGTGCCTGAAAAGAAACCCCGAGTTGGCCCTAAGTCTGATACCGAGTGCTATTATTGCAAGGGGAATGGCCACTGGAAGCGCAACTGCCCCAAGTTTTTGGTAGACAAGAAGGCCGGGAAGGCAAATAAAGATAGATATGATATACATGTTATTGATGTGTACTTTACTAGTACTCGTAGTAGCACCTGGGTATTTGATACCGGTTCAGTTGCTAATATTGTAACTCAAATCAGGGGCTGCAGAACAAGCGACCGCTAGCAAGGGGTGAGGTCAAGATGCGTGTCGGCAATGGATCAAGCGTTGATGTGATCGCCGTCGAAATGCTACCTCTCCACTTACCATCGGGATTAGTTATAAACTTGAATAATTGTTATCTGGTGCCAGCACTGAGAATGAACATTATATCCGGATCATGTTTGATGCGTAGTGGTTATTCATTTAAATCCAAGAACAATGGTTGTTCGATTTATATGAATGAAATCTTTTATGGTCATGCACCAATTATGAATGGTTTATTTCTGTTGGATCTCGATAATAGTGTTACACATATTCATAATGTTGATGCTAAAAGGATTAAACTTAATTATGATATATCCGCATATATGTGGCACTGTCGTCTAGGTCATATTGGTGTTAAACGCATGAAGAAGCTCCATTCGGATGGACTTTTGGAATCACTTAATTTCGAATCATTTGATACATGTGAGCCATGCCTTATGGGAAAGATGACTAGAATGTCGTTTTCTGGTTCAATGGAACGGGAGACGGATTTATTGGAGATCATACATTCTGATGTATGTGGTCCAATTAGTGTGTCGGCATGAGGTGGATATCGTTATTTTGTTACTTTCACAGATGCTTTGAGTAGATACAGTTATATCTACTTGATGAAACACAAGTCTGAAACCTTAGAGAAATTCAAGGAGTTTTAGAGTGAAGTGGAAAATCATCGTAATAGAAAGATCAAATTTCTACGGTCCGACCGTGGAGGTGAGTATCTAAGTTACGAGTTTAGCACACATATGAAAGAGTGTGGAATAGTTTCACAACTCACACCTGCCGAAACACCACAGCAAAATGGTGTGTCGGAACGTTGTAATCGTACTTTACTAGATATGGTTCGATCTATGATGTCTCTGACGGACTTGCCACTGTCATTTTGGGGTTATGCACTAGAAACTGCTACATTCACTTTATATCGGGCACCATCTAAATCCATTGAAAATACACCGTATGAATTGTTGTTTGGAAACAAACCTAAGCTGTCATTTCTTAAAGTTTGGGGATGCGATGTTTATGTGAAAAAACTTCAATCGGATAAACTCGAACCCAAAGCAGAAAAATGCGTCTTCATAGGATAACCTAAGGAAACTATTGGGTATTCCTTCTATCACAGATCCGAGGGCAAGGTTTTTGTTTCCAAGAATGGATCCTTTCTAGAGAAAGAGTTTCTTGCGAAAGGCGTGTGTACTCAGAAGGTAGAACTCGAAGAGGTTGTAGAACCTTCTCTTCATAATATGGCGAGTAGCGCAGCACTGGAAGTCATTCAGGAGTTGGCTTCACCAAACGAAGAGGGAACTAATGATAACGATCATGAAGCTCCAAAAGAGAATACTACCAAACCTCGCAGGTCTAGCAGGACGTGTGCAGCTCCCGAGCTGTACGGAAATCCTGTTATGAATTTCATGGTCGATGAAATTGATGACCCTGCAACGTATGAAGAAGAGATGATGAGTCCGGATTCCAAGAAATGGTTAGAAGCCATGAAATCCGAGATGGAATCCATGTACGAAAACCAGGTTTGGACCTTGGTGGACTTACCTCAGGACCGAAAGGCCGTGGAGAATAAATGGATTTTCAAAAGGAAAACTGATGATGATGGAAATGTAACCGTCTATAAAGCTCGACTTATCGCAAAGGGGTTTCGACAAATTCAAGGAGTTGACTACGATAAGACATTCTTTCTCGTAGCGATGCTAAAGTCAGTTAGGATTATGTTAGCAATTGCAGTATATTTCGACTATGAGATATGGCAGATGGATGTCAAAACTGCGTTCCTCAATGGAAACATTGAAGAAGAGTTGTATATGATACAACCAAAGGGTTTTATCAATCCTAAGGATGCTGACATGGTATGCAAGCTTCAGCGATCCATCTATGGACTGAAGCAAGCATCCCGGAGTTGGAATCTCCGCTTTGATGAGGTGATCAAAGAGTTTGGATTTGTCCAAACTTATGGAGAGGCTTGTATTTACAAGAAAGTGAGTGGGAGAGACGTGGAATTTCTGATATTATATGTGGATGACATATTATTGATCGGAAATGATATAGATCTTTTAAACAGTGTTAAAAGTTATCTAAACAGCAAACTTTCAATGAAGGACCTAGGTGAAGCGTCATACATATTAGGCATAAAGATCTATAGGGATAGATCTAGGCGCCTAATAGGGCTATCGCAAAGTACATACCTTGATAAGATTTTAAAGAAGTTTAAAATGGAAGGAAGTAAGAAGGGGTTCTTACCTATGTTGCAAGGCAAGACATTGAGTAAGACTCAAAGTCCGGCTATGGCGGAAGAAAGAGAGATAATGGACAAAGGCACATATGCTTCAGCCACAGGCTCTATATTGTACGCCATGCTATGTACAAGACCGGATGTGGTACATGTTGTTAGTTTTACTAGTAGGTACCAATCTGATCCAGGATCGGAACACTGGATAGCGGTCAAGAATATCCTTAAGTACTTGCGAAGAACTAAGGATATGTTTCTTGTGTATGGAGGTGAAGAAGAGCTTGTCGCTAAGTGGTATGTCGATGCTAGATTTGACACCGATCCGGATGACTCTAAGTCTCAATCCAGATATGTATTTCTCATGAATGGTGGAGTGGTTAGTTGGAGGAGTTCCAAATAACCCGTGGTGGCGGGATAAACAACGGAGGCCGAATATGTTGCTGCTTCGGAAGCGGCTCAGGAAGCAGTTTGGATGAAGGAGTTAATAACCGAACTAGGTGTGGTTGCAAGCGCGTTGGACCCAATGGTGATCTATTGTTGATAACAATGGTGCCATAGCCAATGCCAAAGAACCAAGGTCTCACAAGAATTCCAAGCATATTAAGTGCCGGTTTCACTCCATCCGCGAGCATGTCAAGGATGGAGATATAAATATTTGTAAAGTACACACGGATCTTAATGTAGCAGATCCGTTGACTAAAACTCTCCCTATAGCAAAACATGATCAACACCAGAACTCCATGGGTGTTAGATTTATCACTATGTAACTAGATTATTGTCTCTAGTGCAAGTGGGAGACTGAAGGGAATATGCCCTGAGAGGCAATAATAAAGTGGTTATTATGTATATTCCAAGTATATGATAGATGTTTATTTTGCATGCTATAATTGTATTAATACGGAAACATTAATACATGTGTGTTTAATAAACAAACAGAAACTTCCTAGTTATGCCTCTCTTATAAACTAGCTCGTTGATTAACAAGATGATCAAAGTTTCCTAATCATGGACATTGGATGTTGTTAATAACAAGGTCAAAACATTATTGGAATGGTGTGATGAACATTCATCCAAAGTATAGCATTACGATCAAAGTCATTGAGTTTATATTGCTATAACATCCTACAAAGTAATCCTAATCCTTAGACCATGAGATCATTGTTGGAGATATGCCCTAGAGGCAATGATAAAATTGGTTATTATTATATCTTTGTATTTATGATAAATGTTTACATTCATGCTATAATATTATTAACCGGAAACATTAATACTTGTGTGATTTGTAAACTAATTAGAGTCCCTAGTAAAGCCTCTTTATAATACTAGCTTGTTGGTTGATAGATGATCGTGGTTTTCTGATCATGAACATTGAGATGTTATTAACAACAAGATCATATCATTAGGAGAATGGTATGATGGACTTACTCCTATAGATAAGCGTAGCATAAAGATCAAGTCATTTCAATAGTTTGTTTTCTATAAGCTTTCTGATACATAGTAACCTAATTCCTTCGACCACGAGATCATGCTAATCACCATCTCCGGAAGGATTCTTTGATGACATCAAACACCACACCATAACTGGGTGGCTATAAAGGTGGCATTGAGTGTTCGGAAAGTATGTGTTGAGGCACATGGATCAAGAATGGGCTTTGTCCATCCATATGACGGATAGATATACTCTGGGCCCTCTCGGTGGAATGTCATCCAATTAGCTTGCAAGCATGTGACTGGCTCACAAGGGATCACATATCACGGGAACAAGAAAAGAGTACTTATCGGTAACGAGGTTGAACTAGGTATGCAGAGATACCGACGATCAAACCTCGGATAAGTAAACTATCCCGAGACAAAGGGAAATTGGTATCATATGTAAGTGGATCATTTGATCACTAAGTAATCGTAGAAACATGTGGGAGCCATATGAATTTCCAGATTCCTCTACTGGTTATTGATTGAAGAAGTGTCTCGGTCATGTCCGCGTAATTCACGAACCATAGGGAGACACACTTAAGGATTCAATGTTGTTTAGTAGATATGGAATGTAAGTAGGGAGAACGAATGTTGTTCAGAGTCTCGGATGGGATTCGGGATATCACGAGGAGATCCGGAATGGTCCGTAGAATAAGATTCATATAAGGAAAGTCCAATTCCGGAGTTCGGGAATGATTTCGATGATTTCATCGGAGAGGTTCTAGAAGGGTCTAGAAGGTTCACCAGACCGGAAGGGGAAGGGTACATGAATGTGTCATGAATAAGTGGAATGATTGGATCATGTCCTAGGTCACTTGGTTGGGCATTTGCAAGAAATAAATAAAGCTCCAAATTGAAAGTCAAAAGGAAAGTTTGAAAAGTCAAACTGGGACAATGTATCCTAGTGGAGGAAGGAAAGAATCCTTCTTTCCCTCCACCACAAGCCAACTAGGAGAGGGAGTTCGGGTTTGATTCAAACTCCCCTCTCCCAAGCTGCCCTCCCTCTCATAAATAGAGGGGAGGGGTGCCCCAAGACCACGCAACCAGCCCTCCCCACCAAGCGTCGTCGCCCCCCCCCCCCCCCCCCCCCCGCAGCGCCGCCGCCGCTTCCACCAGCTGACGCCGCTGCTGGCTCGCTGTTGCCGCCCTATCCGCCGCCGGCCATGCCTCCTCCTCTCCGGCCCTCTAAACCTAGATCACCGGAAACCCTAGATCCACCATAACCTGCTCCGGCTTAGGCGAAGCCCTGCAGGATTTCCCCTCTACTTCTGACACCACGCCGTCGTGCTAACGGAATCGCGAGGGGAGAACTACAACCTCCGCTGCCTGCTGGAACAAGGGAGAGGAAGGTCTTCATCGAGTACCGAACGTGTGACTGACTTTGGAAGTGCTTCCGGAACGCAGCGCCGGAAGGATCGTCTACACGATCTTGAGATCGGCAAGTGTTCGACTATATCATCCATGAGAATATGCTCTCGTTAACCGCTTTGGAATCTTCAAGGGTGAGTACTCTAATCGACTCGTTGCTACAATCTAGTAGATAGATCTTGGCTTGTTTGTGTGCATGTGGTAGAATTTTTTTGTTTTCCATGCTACGAACCCCTAAAGTGGTATCAGAGCCATGTATATATGTAGATCTGTTGCACGAGTAGAACACAATGGTTATTGTGGGAGGTGGTGGTTTTATTATCAATTGCTTTTTGTGTACTTTGCATCTTGCGGTATGATGGGATGAAGCGGCCTGGGCTAACCTTACATGACATCGTTCATGAGACTTGTTCCACGCTTAACATGCAACTTGTATTGCATAAGTGGCTTTGCGGGTGTCTATCTCTCCCATCATAGTGTAGATTCAATTTACAACGAGCACTTGATAGTTCAAGAATCAACGTTGTGGTTCTTGTTCATAAGTTAGAATGACACTTATTGAAAGCCCCAAACCACGTAAAATATGCAAAGAAAATTAGAGGCGTCTAACTTTGTTTTGCAGGGGTGTGATGTAATGTGATATGGCCATGATTGTGATTATATATGATGTATGCAATGTTTCTTATTGTAAGTCGGCAACCGGCAGGAGCCATATGGTTATCTTTTAATTTCGTTAAAGACCTGCGTGTCTATTATTCAAAGTAGTTGTAATAGTTGATGCTGGTGGATGACAACCATGGAGCGGTGCCATTGACCTTGACGCCACGCCGGTGATGATGGAGATCATCTTCGTGCTTGAAGATGGAGATCGGAAGCACAAGAAAGAAGGCCATATCATATCACATATTTTGAATTGCATGTGATGTTAATCCTTTTATGCATATTGTATTGCTTAGTTCGCGACGGTGGCATTATAAGATGATCCCTCTCACAAAATTTCAAGTTATAAAGTGTTCATCCTTAATAGGCACCATTTCTAAAGCTCGTTCTTTCGAAGCACCATGTGATGATCAGGTGTGTTATATTCTGCGAGTGTATACAACGGGAGCAGGCCAGATTTTCTCATGCGGAAGATAAGGTTTGACCTTGACAAGCCTAGCATGTACAGACATGGTCTCCGAACACGGATCACCGAATGGTAAAGCATGAGCCATATAGTAGATATGATGAACATGTTGATTGTTCGCCATTGAAGCTACATCATCTCTCATGATGATCGGTTGTGATGTGGTGGATTTGGTTCGTGTGATCACTAAAACAATGTGAGGGATATTGTTTTGAGTGGGAGTTCACCTAGATTAATTAAACTATTAATTAGAACTCAATTTGTCATAAACTTAGTCTAAACTATCGCAAATATTTTGTAGATAATTGGTGGCCCCTGCCATCAATTTTAATGTGTTCCTAGAGAAAGAAAAGTTGAAAAACAATGGAAGCAACTTCGCGGATTGGTTCCGCAACTTGAGGATTGTCCTCAATGCTGG